>CM012439.1:9100027-10471855 GCA_003999625.1 Oryzias javanicus | reverse complement strand
GATGGAGGATGTGTGTGTGTGTTTATCAGTGCATGTTGCTTTACATGGATTTTACATAAGTGCATGCAGAAGTCACTGCCATGTTTTTGGGGTGTTTTCTCCCTCTGTACTTCCTCTTTTGTATTTCTTCAACAGACTCCTGTTGACCTAACTTGTCTGGGTTGCTGCTTTGTAAGTGTGTGGACTTCTTCTCTTGGGGGTTTTCCCTTCACAGCATATATAACAAGTGTCTTTAAAAAAATAAAAAATTTCTGGTTCTTTTTCTAACTTTGTTTTTTAAGGGGTAACTGACACGAACGGGTGCTTTCTAGTAATTAAGCTCTGTTCCTAAATGTATGTATTTTTTGTCTTTGGCAGTGGCTGGATCTCAGCGATCAGCATGATCAGGACAAACCTGGCAGTCGCTGTGGTTATGATGGTGGTGGCCGGCTTCTTCACTGTAAACGCCATTCTGGCTATCATTCTGCTGAAAATGGTATGCCCAAATCCAACTACAGTGTCCCCTCATTTATCGTGGAGTAAACATAAATGGGTGAAATCTGCAAATTAGAATTACAGATGTTTTGAGGCTATAAAATCCTCGCTACACACTATGAGTCTTCTCAAAAATATATAAACATTTTCAAACTTCTCTCTTGTTAGACCTCTCAAAATTCAAACCTTTGTAGAATAACAAGTCCAGGATTATAGAAAGAAAAAAAAGATCTGATTGCAATCAAAGATTTATGTAGATTTGGAAATCTGCGTCTATCTCTATAGGAAACTCAGCTTGAAGGGAATTGATTGGCAAGGTCTCCAGCCAATCAGGATACAGAACAGAGTACACGAAAAAAGAAGCAGGCAAAATTGCACTCAAAAAAAATTAGTGAGACCGCAAAGGGTTAACTGCAATATAGCGAGAGAGCACTGAACTTTACTTCATCTGAATGACAAACCCCAACTACATCCAGACCATAAATAATGATATAAAAACAGTCTCTTTGAATTAATAAAACTATACTAAATCAAAACAGAAAACCAAAAATGTCGCTGACAATTTATACATTTTTGTTTTTCCTTTTACACTGACTTCCATATTGTTTATTTGAATTCTGCTCACTGAGGACATGCATTCATGAATCAAAGACAATTATTTCTACTTTTTAACTTGTCAGCAAAAAATAGTTCAGTTTGATTTTGGATGAAAGAAAATATTGATTGTGTTAAATATTGCAATATTTGTATTGATTTAAAATGCTTCCAAGATGATGGATGGTTGGTTGGTTGGTAAGTAAAAAAGAAATGTAGTTCAGTGTCTTACTTTTGTTTTGTGTTCCACTTAAACCCCCGACCATAAGTTGGCGGCACAGAGCACCAAGCCTGTTTGAGCATCTCTACCCAACACAACATCATCTTCCTAAAAGATATTTTGTTGTGGAAAATCAGATAATGTTAAATATTAAAAATGTATATTTATTTAATTTCTTAAAGAAAAACACCATTAATTTGCTCGGTTAAAAGAAACTTAGGATACGAGGTACAGTTGCAATACTTAATGTTCTGATCATTAAAAATGTATGTTGAAACTTTAGTTATGTGACAGGTGTATTAATATTCAGATGAAGTTTTTTTTTATAAAGAAATGTAAAATATTGTCTCTGGTACTGTACTGGGATGTATTGTGATGCACATTGTATCGTGACATTTATATCTTGTTGCATATCATATCGCCAGACTCATGTCAATACCAGGGTTCCCCCGGGGTCTTAAAAAGTCTTAAAAGCAATGAATTTCTCAAATTTGGAAATAACTCTGAGGTTTAAAAATGTCTCAGTTTGAAACAAAAACACATTTTTTGTCAAATGTTATTTTTCAACAACTGTTATTTAGATCGAATAATACACTGAATGCTGATCACCAGAGTAAGAAAAGGAAAAAAAAAAAGATTTGTTCTAAAGCATAATGGCATAAAATCTGATCATAAAATTTAAATAAATTGATAAAATGGGAAAAATGCAAATAGAAAGGGAAATGGTTGAGAAATTGGTCTTAATTTTTAATTTTCATGGCCTAAAAAGGTCTTAAAAACACTGAAATGTAACTTTAAGAAACTTGTAGGAACCCAGGAGTACACACCCCTAAGTGTGACTAGCTTGATTCTGCCTTGTTGATGGTTGACAAAAGATTTAATGCTTAAAACAACATACAGAATATTCTGTTATAGTTATTTTTTTCCTCTGTGTATTTAAGGTCCATAGTAAGTACAGGAGGACGGGTGCCAGCTTCACCAAAGCCCAGCAGGAGTTCTCTCAGGGAGTTCTGACCAACAGGACCTTCCAGGGCGCTGCAGCCAGTGCAGCCACCTCTGCTGCTCAGGGAGCCTTTGGCAGAGGTCAGGGAAACTAAACGACGGCGTCCTGCCCCACTGCAGTATCACCTTTAACCAGCATGCAACTGAAGCCAGTCCTGAACAGAGGTTTTCAGGGTAACTAAAGTCGACGTCGGGGGATGAACAAAACATGTATTCCCTCTTTTGATTATTTTTATATATGGATTATTTGTTAATCCCAATTTTAATTAAAGTAGTATCATAAAAACTCTTCATATTAAAAATCATATTTGTTTAGTTTATCCAATAATAAAGTTTATTTAAAGTTTAAAAGAAACCCCAACTCACTTGGACATGCCTTTTTGCACTATCTGTATGTAGGCTATACAAAGTTTGAATTTTTTAGAACTACTGTTACATTGCAGTTTTTTAACATTTGTAAATGTCTATTTGTAGAAGGCAATCCAAGATCATTGAAGGTGACGGGATGAAGGTCTGTCTTTGCTTTGATTTCGCCAGCTTTCTTTGTTGTTGTTTTAATGAAGTGATGCTGAAGGGGTTTGATGCTTTTTTTTTTTAATAGATTTATTAGCTAGTGAAGAAAAATCATGTTTGTCATTATAAGGAGTATTTGCTGTGATTACTAAGAAGTCCGTGAGATTTAATGGAAATGCAATGTTTGTCTTTTATTAAGGAGCAGGAAGAACAATATCTAGAAATGCTTCAGGCTTTTGTTACCACTGTACTTGCAGATTTCTGGCATTTTTAGTGTTTCGCTGTCAACACGTCAAAGTGGATCAAACTGTTGAAATGGAAACTGATCTTTAAGCAGGTATTAAAGTGTTTAGTCAGTCTCTTTTATAGTTTGTTATTTTGGTGTAGTTACTCTGTCTTGATTTAAATGTGTATGAAGATGTACAGATTTGTAATATATTTAAATGTCTTTAGAGGATGGGAAATTTGATTTATGTTCTAATAAACTATTTAAGAAAACCTCAACACCAGCTCACGTTTGTAATGGATATGTACAGACGTACATAATTAAGCTATGTAAAGCATAAATAACAAGTGGGGATTTTATGTTCAAACGATAATTATGTTCAAGATTTGGGCTAGTAAATCCAAAAGCAGCATTTAGAATAAAGAATTCAGTAATTAAGATTGTAGTGAGTTCAAAGTAATAAATGGTGATTGCAATTTAAGCAAAATGTACCTTATTTCACTTAACTGAAGGCAATTTGGGAACAAAAATTAACATTTTTAAATAAGTGGTTTCTGTTCCACTTTCTTTTTCAACAATTTGCATTTTAAATGACATTTTAGGGTGACATTTATCTCAACATTATATATGCCTTACTTCTTTCTTGTAAAGAAAAATGTATGTATTTTTTCCTAATTTAAGAGGACCCAAGGAAAAAAAAGTATCACAGGCTTTCAGTGTTAATTCAACTTGTATCTATTTTAAGCAGCTGCAGCCAAAAGACTAAGGTGTGTGTGTGTGTATGTGTGTATATGTGTGTGTATATAAATATATATGCACGGACACACAGAGGGGATCAAAAGTTAGGAATCCTAGGTAAAATGTCATATTATTGTGCAAAGAACTCAAAGAAAGATTATAACATCATATAAAGGCATCAGCTTAAAGATAACAGAATACAGACATTTTAAAATTTTCAAAAAGCTTAAATTTTGGGGTATATTTACCCTTACAAATTAACAGAAAACAAAATAATGGGTGTAAAAGTTTGGGCACCCTGTCTGCTATACTGAAACATTGATGAATATACACTGTCCATAAGTAAGTAAATACTAGAAAAATTGATTAACTATTATCTATTTTGTTTAAAACAAACAAACAAACCTAAAGAACTGCCTGAAACCAAAGGAGGAAGATGGCCCACGAGGGCAGCAGCTGTCGTTACCAAGGCAACGGCTTCTTCCGTTGATCCCAAGATGGCGGATGAGGAGAAACCTGCGGAGGTGAGTGCAAATCCACTGTGTTTTCTCTTTTACCACAGCAAACATCAACTTGTCACTACACTGAGTGAGAATGCAACAACATTTTTTGTCATTCCGTGGCATTGTTGCAGCACATTCTGTGTCTTACGCCTTTTCAGAACGTTTATTAGCTGCCTTGCTAGCCGATAAGTCGCAGCTAAGTTGATTAAAGCTAACTAACTTAAGAGTGGTGCCGCTGTAAACGAATCCCCGAGCTCAGGCGGGCTCATAAATGACACAACCCGATGCTGGGGTGACAGACCAGCGTTTTTGAACCCGCTTGTTCTGAACTTCGTAACTATATCAGGGGCTTCACCGCAAATTCCCCCCGCAGTAGTTCTGGATGTGCCGTCGTCATTCATTACAGGAGAGGTTATCACAACCCGCATTACCGTAACAAATGAGGTATATATCGCGACATATAACTTGTTAACACTCATGTTTACACTTTAACAATTGCGCATGCTCACATCTGTTGTTTTGGCTTTTCATAATTTGGACCATCTGCAGATATTTTTGTTACTATGCAGCCTATGATCTCGACTCAGTGCGTTAACAACAAAATACTAAGAGATAAAAAATAATTTATTCATTTTATTATTCAGTTGTGTATCCTTACACATTCTGATTTAGGTTTTCTTTTAGATCTCCATTGTTCCTGTTTTCCTTTTCATTTAAAGCTCAAATCAAACTGTTTTCTTATGTCAGAGTTACATAAACTAACTAGTCTGTTGAAAATGGCATTACAAGAACAACATTAGTTAGCTAACAATATATTGTCACAAAATATGAATTTTAAGAGAACTATCAAAAAAAGAATGTGCCCCCAACCACCCTTTTGGAACAAGTGCCTAAGTCTAGAACTTAATAGGTTTTGACAACATAATGACCTTATCTATTACAGATGATTGGAAAAGACGAGGAGACTTTTTCTTCCTACCATTACTTTTTTTAAATTATTATTAAAATGATTAGCTTTAGAATGCTGAGTCAACATTCACACTAATGTGATACTGATTCTCTTTAACATTCTTCACGACCACTTCCGTTCATCTTTTGACATGTTAAAACTCTATCACACTTTCAGCGCTTACAGCAGTTTCTGTAATCTTGGTATCAACATGTTCAGGACGTTCAGAAAATTCCTGCTTATATTTGTTGTAGTTGTATATTCTACAGTTCTTAAGATTTTACACAACTAATGCCATTTTTAGCCCTATTGAAATGGGGACATTTTTCACATCCTTCAAAAACTTTTGAAACATACGCAATTTTGGGGTCAAAACGTTCAGCAAGTTCAGGACATTCATGCTTGCACTTCTGGTGGTCATAGCAAATAAAAGTATTTTTTTTTTAAAGAAATTCTTTAAATTATTTGTGCACTTTCTGTAATGCTAAGTCCTTTAGCATCTTTAGGATAATAAAAAAGCTTGAGCTTTATAACTTTAGACTTTTTAGCAAATGCAATTGTTCATTCATTCATTTTCTTGGCAGCGTTATCCCTTTTGGGGTCGCTGGGGTGCCGGAGCCTACCCAGCTACTGATGGGCGAAGGCAGGGTTCACCCTGGACAGGTCGCCAGTCTGTCGCAGGGCCACAATCACACACCCATTCACTCTCACATTTACACCTAGGTACAATTTAAAGTGACCAATTAACAAATGAAGCATGTTTTTGGACGGTGGGAGGAAGCCGGAGTCCCCGGTGAAAACTCACGCATGCACGGGGAGAACATGGAAACTCCACACAGAAAGGTTTCTGCAATTAAAGTAAATTTATTTTGCAAACATCTTCAGTATCATCAGCGACCTCACTTCAAACAGTTTTTAATTTAGTTTGATGTTATACTTCATACTTTAAAAACTGTTTTTCTGGTTGTTTTGTCACAATTTCCCAGGCTTTTTTTTTATATAAATGTAACCTTTTAAAACTCAATCTGTATTGATGATGAAAGAATACTGACAGGTTTATGTCTGAGCCCAGTCTCTAATCATCTATGGGTGCAAAAAACTTGCATTAGTGTGAATGTAAAATTGATAAAAGTGCAGATAAACTCTCATAAGTTTATATTGTTTCCTTTTTTACGAACTTCAAACACATTAATATTTTAAACTTTTAATTTGTGCTAAATACCATGAAAAAGCATACTTGTACACAGACACCCCCCCTCAGTGTCCCAACATATATGTGTATGTTAGTTTTTATTTTTTAATCACATTTTTGAAAAAATAAATTACCACCTGTAAAGCATGTGTTGGTCTTGCTGAATATGAAAATGTTAAGTCATTAATTATTTTTTTCAATAATTTCTAGCCTTCAGCTTCTGGTGAAGCCAAGAAACGGCGAGCACCTAAAGGTACTGTCTTTTACAAGTAATTTAAAATCATATTTCTATGTCGTCATTGCATGTTATTCATTATTTTGTCATTTATTCTAACTTTTAGTGCTGGTTTCAGTGTTTTTGTTGATGTGCTACAAGTGTTTATCACTGATAGGCCTGTAGGTGTCACCCTCATCCCATTTTTAAGGATTCTGATTCTAGTGACTCTTTCATACATCATTTAAATAAAGCTTTTGCAGCCTTTTTAATGCATTTATTTCTATTAGTGGCAGCTCTCTGAAAGTGGAGAGTTGTAACTTTCTTCCAGCTTTTCTATATTACGTAAAATCAGCTGATGTTTTGTTCTTTCTATTTTAACATTAAAAAAGTGAATGTTTGGTTGTGTTGCACATGTAATGCTGCATGCTCTGCACAAGTGCATTCTTGATAGTTTATGCAGATGCAGTTAGCTATTCTGCAGATTTTGATGCTTATGTTTTTTTGCTAAAAAATAACCCAAAATTGAAGCAGCTTAAAGTAAGAATAATGAGCAGTGACAAGCAGTTTTTGAAGTTTTTTGGAAAGGAAAACTTCTAGAATAATTGTCATCACTTTTTTTTCTTCATTATGATCTCCCCATGTGTCCTTTGATCTCAGCATGTGTCTTCTTTGGCTTTATCCTCTCTTAAAACGCGACTGAAACACTCGGCGAGAGACGCAGAGTCGGCTTTAGCCGGATCACAACACAATAGCAGAACTCTTCTGCGTTAGGGAGAAATTTTTCCCCCAACAACTATATTTGGTCGACGTCACGCTGGGCCGTTCTCTGCTCCTTTCCAGTCGCGTTTGGTGCGGTCGTTTGGATGCCGGCGATGCATTCCAAGCACTCTTTTTCCAAATCGGCTGTGCGCTTTTGTGCGTGCCGAAGCATCGCAGCTGAATCCTGGAGACAAGAATATTATTGCTGTCTCAGCAGGGAGAAAGCCGATTTGGACTCTTCACCGTTTGCAGATCCTTATGAGGCCCGAGCGTAAAGCTCATGTAGTTTCATGCTCAAGTGGAGGATTTCCCTGTAGCATCTGGAGCGGCAGATCAGAGAGCTCTGCTTAAGAGTGACAGAAAAACCATAAAGTCTAAACTCATGTATTTGTTTTTCCATTTAAGCTGTTTGTCAGTGATATCTCCTCATGTCAGGAGCAAACTCCTCCTTTTCTGAACCCTGAAGTAAAAGGTAGTAGTGGGAAGGAAACAGGATTACCTGAATCAAAGTTGCTTCAATTGAAATGACATTTGCTTTCTGTGGGGAGATGAAACGCAGCCGTCCGCTGGGAAAAAAGGGGATTGTGATTTAGTTCTTGAGGTTGCCTAACCCCCTTTTCTTAAGCTTTGTATTGTGCCGCTCATTCCTTCATCCTCCCGCTCGCCTGTCTTTTCTGTCACAAGCGCCTGACTTCTCCGACACATTGTTGCCCTGGCAACTGGAAGAACATCTCAACCTGCTAAGTCAGATGTTAAAAAGAGAGACGAGCGTGATGGGAAAAAAAAACAAAAAAAGCGAAGTATGTAACACAATTTGCTTACAAGGTGGCATTTACAGTCTTTGCGGTGAATTGATTAGGACTGGAGCTCTGGGATTTTCAGTTTAAGTGGAAACATCTATGTCACCTGTCACATGAAAGACTCGCAGGTGACTGCAGAGGTAATGAGCTCTCTGGATTATTCATTCTGCTCAATCAAAGTGCAGCTCAGACACAAACCAGAGCGCCTGTTCATGAGTAGAAGTTGCTAACGAGCAAATGTTTGCTGTTTGTTTAGTTTGAATTCATTCCGTGGATTTTGACCTGCAGTCTTACACCTGTTTGCTGTCAGATAAGTGACAACCAATCCCATACAAAAAAAAAAAAATCTTTCAAAAACACGACAAGAAAATACTTTTTTTTTTTTTAAGTGAGTGCTTTTCCCCCGCAGCTCCAGAACTTCCCATTGTGGAGCGGAGAAACTGGCTCATCCACCAGCACTATCTCCGCAAAGACTATGAGACTTGTAAGGTAAAGTGTCTCCAGTCTCTCTGTGGTTTGGTCTGCTCATGACTTTTGTTCACAATTGTTTTAAAACCAAACAGCTTTGAGCTTGATTCACAACACTGCTCACACAATAAAAGCCTTTTAGTGTTGAAATAGTGACGGGAAACGCTGAGAGGCTCCTTTAAAGAGCCACCGTTAGCACAAAGCTCCACACAAGAATAAAAACCATCCTGGCTTTTGTTGTCGTATTTTTCTCGGTCTTTGGATTTGAACATTTTTTGAGAGGTAAAAATAACTGATAGACCATTAAGTAGAAGTCACTATTTACTGCTGATATTGAAATATTTCATTTTTTTAACCCTGTAAAGCTCACTGCATAAAAAAATATGACAATTTCATTTTTAAAGCCTTTGATGAAATCCACAAAAACCTTAAAAATATTGTTTTAATAACATGTAGATAGCATCAATCATGATATGTTGATGGACTTGGTAAGTTTTTAATCACATCAGTGTTAGTTTAAAAAGTAGAAATATTGGCATGAGTGTTCAGGGGGAAAGAAAGTACCTCAATCAACCACTGGCTCAAATTTGATCCACACATGTTTAACATCAGATAAGATTTAATTATAAACAAATTTTACATTCTTTAATGACAGCAAGGAGTCATGTAAAGAAATGAAAGACAATATCTGTTATTCATAATATAAAGTTTTAAAAATTGGCTAAACTTTTTCCCGCCAAAAGAGTTTTTAGGATGGAGGTAGCCATTTTGAAATGAGCAGAAAAGCCCTTCTACTGCCTCTAGTGGAATACTGATGAACTGCAGGGACGAAAACAAGGGTCAGGTTATGTCTAATGTTAAGTAAAGTTGTGATCATTCAGATGCATGTATCAAAAATGATAAATATGTTTATATAGGTTTAAATTTTGTTTTTTCAATCAATGTTTTTTTTCTTCTTAATGGTTTTATAATCTTCTTCCTTATCTTTTTAAGTTGGTTGGTGCATTTTCTAATTATTTTAACAGATAAAACGAAATCTTCTCTTTTTATAGGTAATCATCAAAAACCAGCTCCAGGAGACAAATGGAATGTGTGAATATGCCATTTATGTTCAAGGTCAGCCACTGGTTTTATTCTTTCTTCAACACATTTTATGCATTGTCTGTATATAGGGAACTGGACTGAGTGCCCCCTTGTGTTCCAAACAGGAAGTACTTGCTGCTTCCAAGAAGCCAAAATCCCATAGACTTTTATAGAGAAATTAACAGCTATGACTCAGTCATTCTATTGGTCAGAATGACCATTCTTGCTCTATCTTTTTTAAAAATGTTCTTGCCTAATTATTTTTTTATATTTTTTCCTTATTGCAAGTTTTAATCAAGTTATAAGTATAACTTATAAGTAATCATTTATTCAAGTAATCTGACCAATCAGAGGCCTTAATGATCAAACGTTTGCCAAATTTCGTGTTACCTTCTTTCAAATGGTAGGGGTGTGGTCTTCCAAAGAGCTTACTCTTCATTGGTGAGAGTGGTTGCTATCCACCTTATTCCTATGCCCCATGAGCCTTTGCGTGAATTATGTGTGATACTTCCTGTAGACGCCGGAAGTAGCATTTATTTACATTACAACTGTAGAGCCGACAGCGCAATCCCCCTTGTTTTGGATCTATAACTACATATAAATGTGGAAACAGCAGCTGTCATGTCTTTAAAGAGGCGACGTAACAATTCCGGTGCCTGTTAAAATTGAAGGATGACCTTAAAAAATGTCCAAATATAACATATAGTAGCATTTTTAGCTACTTTCTCAGTTCGGTTGCGGTAGATGGTGAAGCTCTGAACAATCTTAAAGCTCCGAGACATATCAATACCTTCATACATGATTATTTCTGCTGGAGTTACCACACAGTGCTGATCAATTGTAACTTTATCGTTTTACGTGCTTGTGTTTACATGATGCGAGAGCCAATGAGAGTTGCATCGCGCGGTGTAGCTTTAGCCCGTTTCATGTTTAGACAAAGTCAGCTGTGGTTTAAACATCGGTAATTTTTTAATAGTTAATACCAGGAGATGCAGCAATTACACAGGAAATATCGTCCCTGTTCTTGTGACGCTGCAGCAAATTCACCGCTCTGTCAGGTCTCTGCAGTACCCGGCGTCTCTTCTTCTATGGTGGTCCGGAGTAACCCAACCAGAACGTCGGATACGGATTTTCCTCCGTGGGTACTTTATCCACAAAATGGAACGAACATACATATAAAGTCTTAAGTGGCTTCTTAAGATTTACATTTGGAGCCAAATCCTTCTGACTTCATCCCCGCCCGATGGACGGTAAAATCTGTACCGAGGGCAGCTGCGCTCCCTCTTCGTCAGCGGTCCATGTTCGACACAAAGCTCCTTAAACCACAAATTTAATTTAGTTTGGGTGTTAGAACAACCATGAGCTGCGCAAAGCCATTTTTGAAACTTTTGAGGGATTAAGTAAAACACGCTTCCAAAGTTTCTATACACCGCTAAAGCTAACAAAACCGCCAACTTTCAATGGAAACAAATAGCGCTGTGTGACTTCCGGCTGCTATACCGGAAGTTGCACCCATGACCCGTTTTACATCAGCGGCCCCAGGAATAAGGTGGATAGAAACGTTGAGTCTGACTGCTTAGGACCAATCACTGCTTACTGACTGACGATTTCTGGCTTCATCACGGCGGTGTCTGTGTCCTAAATAAAATGGCAAAGGAAACAACTTTATTTGGTTGCAGCCAGAAATATGCCTGTATCTTTGGGTGACATGACACTCACTCTGTCCAGTACTCATGTACAGTCTATGCTTTCATGCCTGATAACTATTAGCAGCCATCAATTCGACCCATGAGCTTTCCAGTGTGAATTTTCTCTCTTAGCTCCATCCTCTCCTTCTCAATTTCAGTGTTACTTATTTGTCACAAATATCCTCTTTTGTGTGTCTTTTTTTTTACCAGCACTAATCTTGCGCCTCGAGGGCAGAATCCAGGAGTCTCTGGAGCTTTTGCAGAGCTGCACCATCCTTAATCCCAGCAGCACAGACAACCTCAAGCAGGTGGCCCGATCCCTGTGAGTGTGGCTGCAGCAGCTCGCAAACCGTCATTAGCTAATAAGCTGCCTATTAAAACAGCAATCACTCACCTATTATCCAACCAGAACAGAAAACTGATGGTCTGTTGTGCAGCTGAATGGAACTGTTACATTTTTCATGGTGATTATTTGTTTGTTCTTCTCCTAGATTTCTTCTGGGAAAGCACAAAGCTGCTATTGAAGTGTATCACGAAGCGGCTCGACTCTGCGACAAAGACTGGGTAAATCAAAGACTGGGGTTTCTCTTTTCACACATGGGGACCACATATGACCCCCCAAACAGAGCCTGTAAATCTGCCCCCCAGCATGTCCAAGTGAAAATAATTAATGGAACAGTGACTGTCGTCATGCCTCTGAACGTGTTTCATCAAAGAAGTCTGACTGATGCTTCAAAAAATAACATACGCAGCCTTGCATGTGACATTTAGTCACACATTTTGAGAAGATTCAAAGTCCACAAGCCATCATTTTTATTAGAAACTGAAGTATTGTCCACTTTATCGGATCAGCATCTAACTACAGGCCTTGTTAAATGTGCCTCTGTGCATTTTCTCCCCTCCAGGAGATCAGTCATAATCTGGGCGTGTGCTTTTTCTTCATCAAAGACTTCAAGCATGTAAGTATGCTGAGCTCTGTGCACTACAAATGGTAGCAGATGCCTGGAGGGGCCTGATGATTTTGATCTTCTGTCTCGTGTCAGGCTGAAGAACATCTGAACGCGGCTCTGCAGATAAACAAACATGACAAGACTTTCATGATGCTCGGAAAGGTTCTCTTGGTGGCTGGAGAAACTGACAAGGCCATTGAAGTGTTTAAGAGAGCAGTGGAGTAAGTGATGCTTCACCGCTGATCAATAGCAAGCTGTACAATGATGAAGTACGTGTGTGGAGGTAACGGCGGAAATCTTTAAGCGAACTGGTTTGGCCTCAAGTCTGTGATTCCCCAGCTACGGATACACTGGGCATATAACGGGTGTAAAAGAACAAGCAAGTGTGGTTTCTTGAACGCGAGTACAGCCCATGGTGTTCACACTGGTCAAGCAGGGAGGGGCTTCATCTTCTAGTTTGAAAAAGCTTAGTGTCAAAAGTGCAAATCTGGTGAATCTTGCTCCAGGCTTTTTCTTTCACAGCTCTACTCCAATATAAGAACGACTTTGCATCATATGATTCCAGTCGGACACAATTATTAATTTCTCTTCCATGATCAATTTTTTTAAACCGTACGATGAAAATCCATGAACGTGAAGCGACGCCATCCATTTGTCACTACCAAATCTGAGTCCCTGATTGGTCAAAGTTTAACGTTCAGTGCGCATTCAATGGTTTCAATGGTCAGTGTTTGGGGTCATTCATTACAAAGTAACAAATTACTGTAATTTAATTACTTTTGTCATTAACGGAGTAACGTAGCGAAATGCTGTTCAAATTTCAGTAAATGAATCACAATTATTTGACTATTAAAGCCCTCATTACTTCATTACTCACAGTTTGGTTCAGTGAAATCATAGGTGACTAAAAAACATTTTCTCTTGGTTAATTGAAACAAAATGAATACTAATAAAAAGAAGTTATTTACACATATGAGTTACAAATCAGTCAAAGTAAGATGAAGAGAGCGGACTAATTCACAAAGGCCTTCTGCAGCTGTCTGTACAGTATGTACTGCTGTACCATGTGCATTTTTCATGTTCATGGGGTGAACTTAATGGAGTGGTGCGGAGAAACCTGAATGTCTTCATGTAGCCTTTATGTTTTTATTTGGTGGATTTTTACAAGCTTGTCTTGTTTGTGCTAGCTTTATGCCTTTGAGAATTTGTATGCAAGTATAAATAAAGTCTTGAATTACTTTTTGAATTGGGGAATAAGTAAATTGCAATTTCATCCAGTATGTACAGTAATCAATTACTTCTGTTAAATTCTGAGTCCCTCTCCCATCATCTTTTGATCTATTTTCAAAGCGTTCCCGGCGGTCTAGTAATCATGATTATACCATTTTTTTTGCCAAAATCTAAAAATCTGCCTTCTCAGCTGCCAAAAATCTAGGACATAGTTTTTTCAGAGCGGCAGTAATTAGAAATTCACCTCTGAGTTGTGGGTGGGATTGTAGGCATTGAGCAACCCCGCCTCCTTCCCCTCCCCTTTGGTGAGAGCTCTATGTTGACATGCTCTCTCTTTAGCTCACAGCCCCTCACACCCCCAATCTAATACTATTGGTGCAACAAAAATAGTGAGCAATATTGGAGCTATCCAGTTTCACAGTTTTGAGCCAGATTCACACTCAGACGAGGAAAACAATGACGTACTTGGATCTAGTCTTCTACATTTGGATCCATCAGAATAGAGTTTTTGGCCTGGTCAGCGTGTTTTCTACGTCATGACTACATTCTTTTTCCAACTGCATTTATTTCTTCACTTCCTGATTCACCACAATTTGAATAAATGAAAAATCAGAAATATAATTTTCAGCTTAATATGTCCTCCATCATGAGAAAAATGCCCCAAAAACTCAATTTTCACCAGAGCAGCTCTTTAAACATAACACGAGGTCACAGAAAAAGAAAGAAAATGACATCAGGCTCCGTAATAGGGCTCATTACATCTTCTTCTTCTCTCTGTTGGGGGGGTAAATGAATTAATCAAATGCCCTAATTCTTGTGCCGCCTTTAATGAGACTTACCACTGCGAGTCTCATTCTAATGCAGATCTGCCTCCTCCAAACCATTTTATTTTTCTGTGCTAAAGTTGTAATTAAAATTCAACAATTGATTCAGAAGCTGTCAGATCCTCTGAGTAGGGCAGTGTAGGTTTGTTCAAATAAGCGCAGGCATTAAGTGTAATTACCCACGCCATGAGGGTAAAGGGGCGCTCTCTGTTTCTCTCGTTCATTCAGGTTCTCTCCTGAAAATACGGAGCATCTGTCCACTCTGGGCCTGCTGTATCTGCAGGTTGGTGGAAATATTCTTTCTTCATGTGTTCAAAATGAAACATTATGACTAAAGTGACGTGTTTGTTTACTTAATTAGCTTGGAAAGTATCAAAAAGCGTTTGAACATCTTGGAAACGCCCTCACATTTGACCCCAACAACTATAAGGTAGGAAGGGCAGCGACACACATACTTGGCGTTTCCCCTCTGATCCTCTCACCAGGTGTTGTTTCCTCTCAGGCCATCCTGGCTGCAGGCAGCATGATGCAAACCCACGGGGACTTCGACGTGGCCATGAACAAGTACAGAGTGGCGGCCTGCGCCGTGCCCGAGAGCCCTCCTCTGTGGAACAACATCGGCATGTGTTTCTTTGGGAAAAAGAAATATGTAGCTGTGAGTAATGAAAAGAAAACAGCACAGATCAGGGAGGCTTACTCTAATTTATATGCAAATGATAGAAAATAAGCTGCTGAAGCCAAAGTCCTCATCAAGGTAGATGATACATGTCATAGTGAAGAGAAGCCGGGGTGTGGGCATCATCATTTCTTTAAAGAAATGGAACCTTTTACTAAATACTTCTGCTAAAAATGGAGCTGGGTTAGTTAGTGATGTGTAAAAAGATTGAATTATCTAGAGAAAAGACAGTAAAGATGTCAGGAAATATTTTCAATTTATTCAAGCCCAGTTTAAACTGTGACGAATGTTTTTTTGGTTTTAAGTTTGTATAGATCATTTTTATTCTAAGATCATATTAATATTTACAAAATAGATGAGTATAAAAATAGATGAAGGGAGGAGTCATTACACTTAAAAGGGACTTAGTGACCCATATTTACTGCTGAGATCAGTGTTGACTGAGCTGCTCAAATCCTAATCCTACCCAGAGTGCTTTGCGGCCACATGTGTCAGTACCTGCTATTTACATGGTCTCACTACGCAGACAAAGATCTGAAGGTTAACAGAAGTCTGGACCGCCGCAGCATTACTCCTGATTTTAACAGTTTCCCGTTTTGGTCTGAAGGAAATCAGTGAACAGATTCTGTTGATTAAGAATTGTTATTTATAGCCAGAAAAAAAGTAATAACTGCTGCCTGGTCAGTGGCAATGGAATCATTTACGGCTGGGTTGATAAAATCAATGAATCGATTTGAATTGATCTAAGCTTAATTGATCAATAATCGATGTATAAAAAGTGAGATCGATCCAGCACATACTGTAAAGCTAAAATCAGGACAGAAGGGTGATGGGAAGTGGGAGTGAGCTTACTCCACAACAACATTTCTCCCCACAATTCAGAGGTGAATTTCTAATGAACTCCTGCCGCTCTGCAGGAACCATATGCTAGAAAACGACAGGATTTTTGATTTTGGCTGAAAACTGGATAATCATAATTAAAAGACCACTGGGGACGCTTTTAAAATAGATCAAACTAAAACCAAAATGGGACTTTAACATGAACTAATCAAAGTTTCCATCTTTCCAATTCAACTCTGCATAATATTTCTGACCAATCTGGTGTTGGCGGTCTGTCACGTTGCATATATACGTCTAAAGGAACTTTTCTATTCTTTGGCATCAAGTCTCATTGTTGTGTGTAAGTGTATGCATTCATGTTTTTCAGATGTCATAGAAGAGAATGATTTTCTGTTTTTACATTATTAGTTTGTGCTAATTTCTCCGTTTTTAACACTGAAAAACACTGGCACCATAAAGGCCCTGCAGTCATTGTTGCTTTGACCAAAGTCTCCACATGGGTTGCAGAAAGGCCCACTGTTCCTGTGCAGCTCCACCTCTCTTGTTTATGCTGCGTGGAGGTTTTATGCTGGAGTTGAGAAAGGGTGGGAATGTTCCTTGAAGGCATGTTGCCCAACCAGTTGTGAAACTGGGCAGTTTACAAGCAGAAGCTGAAGGTCGTCATTACAGTGTAATCCCAGTCAAAGTGGTTCACTGTTACGGTCCTTTTGTTTCTCCTTTAGTCTTACAGCTTTTGTGTGTCTCAGCTGCCAAACATCCAAATGTAAAAATAACTGGAATTTAAAAGAATTTCGATTGTTCTTGTCTAGAAAAGGCTGACATTGCTTCCTGGTGAGCAGAACCTCCAACTGTCAGGTTTAATGTTCGCCTCTGTGACACGTCTGTGTTTACCCCGTCCTCACATATGGCTTCTATTTGCCACAGGAACGTTTAAAACGAGGATTTATGGATGCATGCTTTACAAATATTTCCTCCAATCATCAGTTTTCTGTGATTTATTAAAGTTACCAGCGAGGGCCGGACCTCACACTGTGTCACAGCCAAAAGATGTCTGACTTCATGTACGGTTTACACATTTGAAATGTACAAACGTTCAGCAACGTGATTTTTCTCCGCTCGTTCACTGTCAGCCACATCTGGAAACGGTGAGCTGAAGTCAAATATGGAGGATTGCTGATTAGTGTGTTGATGAGCTGTGAGGGAAACAAAAATAGTCATGTTTTTAGAGGATGTAGTGCTGAAGTCTTTCATTTTTCCCAATTTTTCTCCTTAAATTACAATTTTTTTGTATTTTAATTATAAAGAATAAAATCTTCTATTTCACACAATTAATACAAAACAGCCATTTTTGCTTTTGCTCCTTTCCAGGGACATTTTTTGTGCATTCTAATTTGACCTGAGATGCATACTCACTTGTGACCAATTTTTTAATTTATCTTTCCTCTAAAACCTTCAGGCGATCAGCTGTTTGAAGCGCGCTCACTACTTATCTCCTTTTGACTGGAAAGTCTTGTACAACCTGGGTCTGGTCCACCTGACCATGCAGCAGTTCGCCTCAGCCTTCCACTTCCTGAGTGCAGCCATCAGCCTGAACCCACGGATGGGGGAGCTCTACATGCTGCTGGCAGGTACCGTCACACCTGAGGGCAAAGACAGGAATTCACAACATGAACACTACTCTCAAGAAGTTAAGAGATATTGTTATTGACGTGAGTGCTCTTCTGATTTGGTCTGAATTTTGATTAAATAAGTTTATCAATGAGAAGAAACACAGTTTTCATCCCCCAAATTAAGACAACAATAAAGAAAACCCCAAAAAACATAAAATTGATTGAAAATTTTTTGATTCACTAAAAGGGAGCATTTGGGTGACATCACTGCAGTGTGGCATGCGCCCCGCGCGTGTGCATTTACAGTCCATTTACGGTCTCAGATGCGTGAGAATCCTGTTCAGTGATATTTAAAAAATAACCATTCTAACAAGAAAGCAACTGGGCCCTTTTTTCTGTTTGAAAACACGACGAGATCCATCTAAGTTTCTGTCACGGCACTCGCCCTCATCCTCGGAGGAGACTTCTGCGTCACATTCAGGCTCCAATCTGCAAATGAAGTGAAGATGAAATCTTGGTTGATGATTTTTAAAGAGGAGCTGTAGATTTGCAACCTATGAAGAGCTGTGACGCTGTGGGATCTCTCCTGGCGCCCGCTCTGCTTCGCTCAGGACAGACACTTCCAACCAAGAAGCGCATCTATTTCGAAAAAAGTGTTTCCGTAGCAGTTTTGCAAAAAATGTCTTTCAATGCCCCCAAAAAACACTTCCTCTAAGTGCAAAAACTTAAAAAAAAAAAAAAAAAGCAAGTTTTTTCGAAACAGCTGTCTTTACATCAAGAAAATTTATTATCCAAAATTCCAATTCATTTGGGGGTCCGATCATCCAGTCTCTCCTTCAGCTGGTCCCAGACGTGTTCTATGGGGTTCAGGTCAGAGGTCATTGCTGGCCAATAATCATATAAGACACTCCCACGTCTTTAGGTTCAGCTGTGATGATTCTGGCTCCATGTGGTGGAGCACTATCCTCCATGGACAGAAAGTTGGGGGGTGCTTGTGGAACTGAGGGATGATTATGGATCTATAATAGTTCTGAGATAAGTAACTGGAGCATTGGGTTGGGCTCTGACTGGTGATGCCTGTCCAGACTGTTGCACCTCCTCTACCAAAGCAAACTTTAGGGACCATGGTGATCTTGGTGTATTGCTCATCTCGCCTTCTCCAGCAACACTGTTGACCGAGTGACTAGGGCTGTGGATCGTTGCTCAGATGGCGATCCAATTCAATTCACTAATCAATCTCAACAATTCACACATAAAAACACGATTCTTACTTTATTATATAATGTTTATTGTTATTTGTATGTCTACTTACTGGATGGATGAAAATTGAATTTATTTGTATTTAATCATTATTTATACCTTTATTTAAATCAGGATATCAGAATCAGCAAAACTGATTTAAAAAAAAAACAAAGATTCAGATAGAAAGAAATGCTGTTTGTCATTTTAAACTTTTTTTTGTGTGTCAATCTTCTGTTTAAGTTTGCAGTAACATAAAAAGGATACAAATCACTAATGTTTTGGATCATTTAAAGGCAAAACCTGAAAATGAATAATAAAGTTCTTCAATATTTTCTGTTCTAAACTTTACATAAAAGAGTACACAAAAGAGTCGTTTTTTAGGCAGCAGAATCAGCTGATTCATGTTGATTACATCCGCCTTTCAGCAGCGTGAGGTGCGTTTCTTCAGAATAAGATGAAGTTACGCCAACTGTTAAAGAGTTACCATAACCAAAAGCACTTAAACACTGGAAGTAAAGCTCCGGTGTTAAAGCTAATTAATTTTTTCAGAAGTTATGTCAGTGAGCAGGACTTCAGTCTCAGGTTCTGAACGGAAAAAAGCTCTCGCAAGTTTTACTTTGAAAACCGGAAGTTTACAGTCACAAAGATTTATTTACCTCCGGTGGCAGCACCGCTGCTCTTTCGGCTTTGTTTTAGTTCATAAGCTTAAAATACAACATAAATCTGAGTTTCAGTGCAAAAATACATCATCCCCAGATAAAAATGTGATAATATTTTATTACAATTTACTATATTTATAAAGATCGCAAATCAGCGATCTTTGATGTCGCGAATATTCGTACTTAAAATTTCAGGAGTAGATCGCGAATACCCGAGCACCCGGATACTCGTTACAGCCCTACTAGTGACACTCATAAGGAATAGGACGATAGACCATCGATGGGTTATTCAGGTCTTGTGTTCACTGCAAACATTCACTCAGTGTTTTGGTTTTAGCACAGTTACAAGCATCGGTCATTCAAGTCAAAGTAGTGGAGTCGGTTGTGAATGGTTTGGAAATCCTAGTCCCCCTTACATCTGGTAAACGGGCCTGCAGCTGTGTGGCGTTTGCTAAACTATAACTGAGTACAGAGATCCTTAGTTACTTGTCATGGATGTAATCTGTCTCATACTCTGACAGTAGCTCTGTCTCAGCTGATGACACTCTGAGACTCACCAAGTTCACCTGCAACATCTGACTGTCGACTACCAACCTGAAGGTGCTGCTGAACCGTGAAGTGATGTGTGTTCATGGCTGTTGAAATGATGGATTTGGAACGGCTAACGTTTAATTCCCACAGAATGTTGACACTGATGCCACAAAGAAAGATAAGGTTTTTCTCTTAAAATTATGGTGTTTTGCCACATTAAGTAAAACACTCTGGACACCATTGTGTGGAAAACGCATCACGAGATGCGTCTATCACCCCAACACAGTTGCCTCCCAATCCTGTAAATCTATGACACAAAAACAACACTTTGAATACAGCATCCACTGAGAATCTCATAACATCCGTAACTTATTGTGAGTTGTGTAAGTTCTGTTCATCATTTCCAGATTTTCTTATCAAAATGAGGTCAAGATTCCTTTTTTCACATTTAAGTGTATCTATAGTGATTCTATTTGCTTGTCTTCTCTTCTCTAGTGGCTCTGACTAACTTGGAGGACGTGGAGAATTCCACCAGAGCGTATGAGCAAGCTGTGAATCTGGATGAGTGAGTTTAGTTCATTTAAAAAACATTCAGATCATCGATGCAGTTTGGAATCTTTCTTGATGATCTATTTCTAACAGAACCAACCCGCTGGTCAACTTGAACTTTGCAATCTTCCTTTATAATCACGGGGACAAGACAGGAGCTCTGGATCAATATCAGGAGATGCAAAGAAAAGTCAACATCCTGCAAGACAGCAGCAGCAGCTTTGAGTTTGACCCCGAGGTGAGTTCTGCTCCAGCACCTCTGGTTCTTTTCTTGTCCTTCCTGGTTGTTAATCCTCTTCTCCGATACACCAACAGCTCATGGACATGGCTCAGAAAATGGGGGCCGCTCTGCAGGTGGGAGAGAGTCTGCAGTGGACCAAAGCGGGCAAGGACTCCAAATCCAAGCCTCACTCCGCAGCTCTGGCCAAAAACCCCAGCGCCCCTCTTGGCACAAACCTAGCTCTGGGTCAGGCCATGTCGTCAGCTGCAAGCTACAATAAGAACATTCAGCTTCCAGCAGGTACAGTCGCTTCACAGCAATCCCTTATAAATAAGCAATGGCAGGATTTTGATGCAGCAGGCATCATTTGTTTTTTAAATACTTTTCAATTTTTGAAAAAAATATCGTCCAGGTCCAGCCAACAGAACCAACCCGCTGGTCAACTTGAACTTTGCAATCTTCCTTTATAATCACGGGGACAAGACAGGAGCTCTGGATCAATATCAGGAGATGCAAAGAAAAGTCAACATCCTGCAAGAAAGCAGCAGCAGCTTTGAGTTTGAGAATGAAGCATTTCCTTTTATATTCATTAAAGGGTAACCAAACACTAAATCCACTTGAAGGGGTTTTAAAAGTGATGTATGTTGTTCCATAATACATTTTTTTAACTTAAAAACTAACTTGTTTTATTCTTGAAATTACAGTATAAAACTGTCTGTGTGCTGCCCCCTACAGGTTGAAACATAAAGTTGTAATTCTGGTCAACTGGTATAAGTCCCACCACATTTCAGGAGTTTCATGTGATCACGCTCTGCAGCCCCGCCCATCTTTGATTCTGTAACCCTCTGTCGGTATCGTGTTAGCTTTAGCATATCTACCCCGCTGAGAGTGAAGTGCAACACGATAGTCATCACAGCTATGGAAACCCTGTTTACTGAAAGTATAAATATCTGTTTATTTAGTTGTACTTTTATTATTTTAATGAGTGTATTTATGTGTCTTGTATCTTTTTATGGACTAAGAGGCTGCAATTAAAGTCCATCCACCCATTCATCCATCCATCCATCTGCCTCCAACTGTCCTGTGGTGTTACCCTTTAATAGTTGTGTAACCAGTTTTTTTATGACAAAAGCACTTTTATCTGGTATCCACTTCGTTATCTTTTCTGTTTTTAATGCCCAAATGATTTGCTTTTGATGTTTTTTTTTTGTCTCCAAAACATAATGTTTAATTGTTTTTTTAGCCTGATGACTTAAAAAAAAACATTATTCATTTATGTTACAATCATTACAATGCGATAACGAAAAAGCGATCTCAAAAATAGCTCTGGGCTTTGTCATTGTCAACTGTTTCTGCAGGAAGAAGTAAAGCTAATCTGAATTCTTTAATGTTTTTTAGGGGTTTCCAAAAGCGCTTTTGTGGCCCCTGATCCAGAGGCTGAGGTGGGGGATGACCCCGCCGACCCTCCGGGCTCCCCGGAACCAGCGGTCTGACGGCTCCCCATCTGGAGCTTGGGCAGAGAAATCTAAGAATGAACTCAAAGCCCTACAGTTCTTTCCAGCTATCAGTAGATCAGTCTGTTTTTTTATATCACATCTTGTTGGACGTAGAGCTTTTAGAAATGTAGTCTTCTGTAAAACCACGGACCCTACAGGTTTACATTTGAATTCTTTTCACAGAAAAAGCAGCCTCTTCACACATTGAGACCAAATGTTCTCTTTTATGAAGCTGTGAGGCATCGTTGTGCAGTTCTAACAGATTCTCCTTCTGTTAACATACAGATTAGTGTGTGGAGGAGAAGCTGCAGCAATCACTGCTGAATACAGAAAACAGAGCTGCTTCTGCAGTCATGCACACGTGGCTTGTTTGTACCATAGAACCTGAATGTAAAATGCAATACAGGCTTTTATATGTGGATTAACGTAATGTGTATAGAGTATTTAATATTTAAAATATATTATTAAAAAAAAAAAGAATGTTTACCCCTTTGTATGTACCCTTTTTTTCAAATCCACTTTACCCGCGGCATCTGGAGACGTAAGGTTGCGCGTCCTCCTAGAATTTTCCCTGACTGCTCTTGATTTGCTTGTTTTTGTCACCAATTATTGAGACTTGGTATGGATTACAACCCAAGACACAAATTAACACACAAGATTTTTCTTTTATTTCTAAATGTTCTAAATGAGGCAAAGGATAAGCAGATTGCAAAGCTCAGAATGCATTTGGATGACCTGGAACAGTACTCCCGATCCAACGACCGCAATCATCGGACTAAAGATCAAGCCCCGCTCATATGCGCAAACGCTGACTACCGACAGCGGTGGGGCTGGAGGGAAATTGTAAAATTTTACCAGTTGTTATTTTTAAAGGTGTTTTTTTCCTATCCACAAGTAAAACGACTCGACTCCACCTGTCGCTGTATGTGGGTGCCGCCCATTTCATGATGTTATCCCAGAGCCAGCGGCGTGTTTTCGTTTTTTTCCACGAAAATAAATATCACATTTTTTTCAAGGATGGATGCACATTCTGTATATCTGCCCTAAGTAGACCCGGGCACTGGTTCACAACACAAATACACAACAGGCATCTGCACGACTGTGCCGGGCACGGGGTGGAGATGGGGATCTTAAAGGAGACCCGCCCACACCTAAAGTAACAAACACCTGTTTGAGCTGGAATTTATTCAGGACACAGGTGGAAGATATCCAGTATTCTGCATCTAAAATGAAAACTTTTTTCCTGATCAACACTAGCTCCGTGGAGAAATTGGGTGTTAGACTGGGGGTGGAGCTGTCAGAGCAGACTCTTCTCGAAGGGGGCGGTCTCACTCTGTGATATCACATCACGACAACTCGTTTGTTTTCATGGATATGAGAGGTGCTGCTGCTGAGAGTGCAGTTTTTAGAGGATTACTCTTAAATGCATGAATGGATCAAAATACCGCTTTGAGGTTCTTTATAGTGAGGAATGAACATTATAATGCACTTAAAAGCTCAAAAAGTTGTTTTTTTTCATGGTATTGCCCTTTAAATCCTCTCACTACAGACCAGTGATGTGCAGCTAAGTTTGTGTCTGATGAAGCACAGACTCTTTCAGTCTGATTTACAGACCAATATATTTACAACTAAAGATTCTGTTTCATATCAGCATCTTTTTATAAACATAGCAGATACATATTGGACTGAAGAAGAATGTAAATGCATAGTGGTTTAGTTTGACTCCAAAAAACAAAACAAAATATATTAATAGTACATCGAGTTTGATCTTTTTACATCTCTGTTGTGAATATGATTTTACTTTGTTTTGGATACAAATTTTGTTTGTAATCAGTACAAAAATTCTGTCAACTTACTGTCAAAATATCTCTTAGAAAGTCAACATGAAAAATGACGTATACAAGTCAAAGAAAAGCAGGACT
This sequence comes from Oryzias javanicus, assembly GCA_003999625.1. Classification (NCBI taxonomy): domain Eukaryota; kingdom Metazoa; phylum Chordata; class Actinopteri; order Beloniformes; family Adrianichthyidae; genus Oryzias; species Oryzias javanicus. The sequence goes on along the minus strand of CM012439.1, from coordinate 10,447,680 downwards.
CAAAACGAAAATGCTAAATGTGGTAAATATATTATTACATATATTTGGAAAGTGACTATTCAAATAAAAATGTATAAATAAATGTATATTGCAAAGTTGTGCCCAAAATATTACTTTGTTCACGATGTAACTGAACAATAAATACACAAAACACAGAGATTTTGAGTATATTCATGATTAAATTGATTAGAAATGCATTTATGGATGTCAAATATCTTTTATCAACAGTTAACATCTCATGATAACAGGTGAAACACTAATACAGACACATACATGCTCACATATGCAGATTAAAAACCCTTAAAGCAGTTAAAGAACAAAAAAATATGAAACACTGAGGAAAGGCAGCAAACAGGGACTGTAACCTTCAGAGAAAGAGGACACTTTCTACCAAAACACACCACCACAAAGCATAAAGCAGCAAACGGGACAAACAGATAATAAGTAAAAGAAAAAAATAAACGTGCTTAGCTGCTCCGTGTATGGCTGGATTTCTATCAGAAAACAACTGAGACCAGTCTACCCCGGGTCACCAGCAGCCCTGCTGCTCCAGCTATCATCGCTCGCGTCCCGCCCAGATCCCAGGTAAAGATCTGAGCGGTGGAAAAGTCTAAATCACCTGTGGTCTCTCTGTGATTCTATCCAGCTGCAGACTCACAGAGCGTCCCGCTAACGAAGAGGTTACTGTCATTCACATAGACTGTGAAAACACTGGACAAAACAAGCAATGAGGTCTCCCATTGGAAATGCATTACCTCCTCTCCTCGTGAAAGTAGGCCGCCGCTTTCACCGTCACTTCCTGAAACGGCTATCGCCATTTTGCAAACCATCATCAGCGATTGGTCCGAGTCTCTGTGAGTCATGGGATCTATAGGAAGTACCTTCCACCAATCTGAAGAGAGTTTATTGTGAGTCTCCGCCTCTTTCCACGCCTCTACCAAGAGACATTGGAATGTAAACAGCTTCCACTTTAATAACGGCTGCTCGAGAGAATCGTACAAGTCATTGTTCAAGTCTTTGAGGGAGAACCATTCCAACATTTGATTCTGCTGTTAACCTTTCCTGCTTCCTTGTCCTGACCGTGGTCGGGGGGAACAGGGGAGCTGCTGCAGCTCCTCGGACGAACGTCCTCGTGGTTAAACCCGACTGTTTGGTTCTGCAGGCACATACTCTCACTGTCTGGCTGGAGGCTGGAATCCACCATTTATTTTCACTTTTGTTTTACAGCACATTGCTTTACTCCAACTTTCCCCGAACGCCCGCTCCTTTTCTTTCTGCTCTTATCCTCTCTCTCTCGCACACATGCGCGCGTGCACGTACAATCACGCTCACGCCGCCCCGTCCCTTTCTCTCTCCGTAGCTTTCCCGCAACACTGCAAATGTTGTATTTACTTACATATTTTCATTTTTGTCGAGCTAAATAATGTGTCACCACATATATTCCGGAAACATAAACATTCTCGGTTATAATAATCTATTTCGATATTGAAACCAGTGACTGTTAACGCGCCTTTCTGAGCGCACGTCCGCGTTAACTTTCAACTTCTTCTGTTTGCAAAGCGAGCGTGTTTTTTACACCCGGTTTAACCGCGTTGAGCCTCGAAATCTATTTCTACAGAGTAAAAGATGGCGACAGCATGCGTCTCTGGTTTTAAACTGCTGCATTCCATTGAGGAAAACAATAGAAGGACAATGATTGGAACATTGTTGAATTGTAAAGTAGGTGTTAAAAGGTCTTCACGGACCGCATTGATGAAGTCTGCTCCCATTGGCTACCCGTCATCTGTCACTCAAACCCCCCAGACGTTCGACGTCAGACCCACAAACGCTTATTGAGCCATCTGATTGGTCAATTTATAACTCGAATAACTTGTGATAATGGAAAAAAATCTTTAAAAAAAAATTAGGATCAGAAAAAAGAAGTTAAGCAGAAAGCTCCAGAGGAAGAATGGTTATTCTGACATTTATAATGACTGAGAAATAACTGTCTGTTTCTCAATGTAAGTCAATGGGACTTTGGCCTTTTTGCAACCCAGTGGTACTTCCTATATGGAACACGGAAGTAGGGGGGCATGCTCAGTCCAGTTCTCCTATATACAGTCAATGGTCATTCATTTAACTGCAGCTAGCTGTTAGCCGCTATGCTAGCGCCAGCTTTCCCTCAGAACCTACTTGATTTTGCTGCTGCTGGATCAGATGAAGTTGGTTGTTGTTGAGTCTCTGTCAGGACTCCTTTTATCCACATGTTCTGCTGAAGGTAAACCGCTTGTTGTTGACGATCTCTTCACTGTTATGCCAGAACTAAAAACACCAGCAAACCCATGCTTTGAAGAGGAGGACGGGACTATGTTTTTCTGTAATTTGATTGGTTGGACTGTCAGATCAGTCCAAAGGGCTCTAATTTGATTGGATGTTGGGCCGACACGATAAACGGAAGTAAACACGCACGGACAGAGAGACCGCGGCACCCGGCTTTCTCAATATACTTTTTAATCCTTGGATTTGGGGAAAACAGCAAGTCTTTCCGAGTCAGAGGGCTAAAGTCCGAGTCAAGTCACAAGTCGGCAGGGTTAAAGTCCAAGTCGAGTCTAAAGTCGTCAAATTCATGACTTGAGTCCAGGTCATGTGACTCGAGTCCAAGTCATGTGACTCGAGTCCAAGTCATGTGACTCGAGTCCCCACCTCTGCTGGACAGTGACATCATCACAGAGTGACATCATCAGAGAGTGACATCAAAGGAGACATCAAAGAGAGACATCAAAGAGAGACAGTGATGACATCGTTTGAATCACCAATTTTTTTTACATACTAGGAGTAATTTACAACAACACAGACACACTGCAAGAGCGGCACAAGAACACGAGGAACACTTTTCTGGAAGAAAGACTGAGCGTATGTCAAACTTCTCAGATTTAAAGACAGAAAGTTTACTCAGTATGTCACACAGCGAAGAATTTCAAGAGGTGGAGGTTTCCACTGAAGAACTGAACAACGTCACAGAGAGCCTTCTCCAGCAAAATAACACTATGAGCAAGCATGTGGAGAATGTTTGCAAGAGATTACAAAAAGGGAGAGATTTAGATGCTTCATACAAAGAACTGAAAAAATCACGGAAAACTGCTGTCAGGGAAAACAAAAAACTGGCACAGCAGCTGGAGAGTCTAAGAGTGGATGTGGAAAAGCACATCCACGTGGAACAAATGTATGAAGAAGAAAGGATAAAAATGTCTCAGGTCTCAGAGAGTAACCGAGAAATGAGGACAGTGATGGACGCACTTCAGTCCAAACTTCAGCAACTGAAAGACATGAAAGAACAAATTTCTGTCATGAAAGCTGAGCGAAAAAGTTTGGAACAAGAGAACAGAGCTCTGGAATCTGATCTGAAGAAACTCCAGAAAAAGACTGCCCGCAAAGCACACCTGGAACCGGATTTGAAAAAAGAATATGATGAACGCCAGGAGTTGCAACAACAAACTGATGAACTATGGCGAAGCCTTCAGGAGTTGCAGATGGAAAATGAGGAACAGAAGAGAATGGAGGAGAACTATCCTAAAATGAAAGAACATTCTGAACTCACAGTTCTGAAGGCTCAACTGCTAGAAGAGATTTCTGATCAGAGAAAGCAGAAGGAGGAAACACGTCAGCTGATTGTTCGACGTGAGGAGGAAATAAGAGAGCAGGAATCGCTTCGAGAACAAATAAACGTTCTTACAGCAGAAAAAAACACGCTGGCAGATGAACTGCAACACCATGAAGCGCTGGAGTCTGAATGTAAGGAGAAACAAGCAGAAACCAGCGACTTAGTGAAACAAGTTTTCAACCTTACACAAGGTGTTGCAGAGCTGAAGGACAGGATTTCAGAGTTTGATGATGTGCCAGAAAAACTCAATGTTGCAAAGGAGGAAAATTTGAAGGCAAAGACCAAAATAGGCCAAATCTGGAACCAAATCCAAGACCTGCAGGTCCAGATGCAGGATTCACAGCAGGCAATCGTTGCTCTAGAGAAAGAAATCAAAGATCTCCAGGAGAAAAATAAAGAAGTAAAAGAGGTTAAAGCTGAATATGACACAATCTCTGACAAAAAATCTAAACTGGAGGACAAGAAGAAGCAGCTTCAGCAGGAGGTTTCAGATCTGAAACAGCAGCAACGGGAAATGCAGGAACTGGCTGTTCAGCACAATGATAGTATGAATGGCCTAAGACCCCTTAAAGTGGAAACAAAGAACCTCGAAGAGGAAAGAAAAATGCTGACTGATCTTCTGAAACACCGTCAAACACTGGAGACTAAATATGATCACATAAAAGCTGAAGCTGAACGTGTGGAGGATGAAAACTTTGACCTTCTAGTTGAAGTTTCTGATCTGCGGAACAAAATTCATACCTTGGATGACGTAGAGGACAAGGTTCTGAAAGCAAAGGAGGAACATTTGGAGGCGAAGCAAAAACATGATCTTCTCCAAAACCAAATCCAAGACCTGCAGCTCCAGATGCAGAATTCACAACTGTTAAACGTTGCTCTAGAGAAAGAAATCAAAGAACTCCAGGAGAAAAATAAAGACGTAAAAGAGGTTCAAGCTGAATATGAAAGAATCTCTGACAAAAAGTCTAAACTGAAGGACAAGAAGAAGCAGCTTCAGCAAGAGATTTCAGATCTGAAACAGCAGCAATGGGAAATGCAGAAACTGGCTGTTCAGCAAATTGATATTATGAATGGCCTAAGAGCCCTGAAAGTGGAAACAAAGAACCTCGAAGAGGAAAGAAAAATGCTGACTGATCTTCTGAAACACCGTCAAACACTGGAGACTAAATATGATCACATAAAAGCTGAAGCTGAACGTGTGGAGGATGAAAACTTTGACCTTCTAGTTGAAGTTTCTGATCTGCGGAACAAAATTCATACCTTGGATGACGTAGAGGACAAGGTTCTGAAAGCAGAGGAGGAACATTTGAAGGCGAAGCAAAAACATGACCTTCTTAAGAAGGAACTTGAAGACCTGCAGGTCGAGCAGATAGGAAAAAGAGACGAGTAAAAATGAGAGGGAAGGATTCCCTCCAACTCTAATTAGGTTGAGGGGGGGCAAATGGACCCTTCACTGTTTTGGTGATGGGAGGGTGGAGTTGTTTTCACAACATTAGTGTTACTTGTTTTTTTTAATTATTATTTTATTTTTTACTTTATCTTTTTTTATTATTAGTTGTTATCATATCACAGCGAATATTTCAATGTGGGCCCCAAATGGTTTACTATTGAGTTGATGGGCCACAGGTGGGTGTTGTCTGCAGGTTCCATTGTGGCCCCATCTGGCTCCAGAGGGGACTCAGTAGTCTGGCTCGCTGGGGAGTGAAGCTTGCTAACTTGCTACACTGTCCGCTGGGCAGCTTGTTGGCTCACTACGCTTTTCACTGCACGACTAGTTAGTGTAGGTCCCTATCAACTGGGCCTGTATTGTATTTCATGAGCTAACGGCCCAAAACTAAAGTTAGAACAAATAAGGATGGGGCACAAAACTTGTGGACAAATTTAGGACCAAACAGGAAAGTTATGGGGCCCACTTTGAAATGTTGCTGGAATGTTATCTTTATCGGTTGTAGTTGCTGCTTTGTGCTTAGTTTTAGTTATGTTTGTTGTATTAGCACTTATGTAGGAAAAAAATAAAGATTGTTAGAAAAGGGGATATTTAAAACAAAATAATGTTAGTAGTAGGAAAATTAGACGTGATTGAATTTAGACTTTTGCTACACCAGTATATGGTGAATATGTGTGTGTTGTGTGTGTGTGGTGGTGGGGGGTTAACAAGGCATACCCCTGAGGTCTCCTCCCTAACAAGAAATATCACTTGTTAGGGAGGAGACCTCAGGGGAACACATTTCTTAAAATGCTACCACCCTACACAGGTACACACAAACACACACCATCTCCCGCCTTTGCACAAGAGCAAATTTATCAAAATGTAGGTCCGACGTACAAAAAAAAAAAAAAAAAAAAGGGCGACACACTAATAGGTGTGTTTGTGTGGGTTTTCTCTGAGCACTTTCAGTTTCCCCCACCCAAAAAAAAATTAGAACTATTAATAGCTAAATTAGTTAATTTGAAAACACTGTTGCAATTCTTTTCAAAAATGGGTTTAATTCTTTACAATCTTGCTTGATAAAAAAAAAAAAAAAAAAAAAAGGCAACACACTCAAAGGTGTGTTTGTGTGGGTTTACTCTGAGCACTTCAGTTCCTCCCACGCAACCAAAATCCAGTAAAGATAATACATTTTCTTCTCATTTATGTTTTAAAATTAATTTAATTCTGGTAAAATAGACCAAAAACCATCTGGTCGCACAGAAAAAAGAATTGCAACACACCAAATTTTTCCCCTCCGTGAACTGCCACCTTACCGTGGTGGAGGGGTTTGAGCGCTCGAGTGATCCTAGAAGCTGTCTGTCCAGGGCTAATACCCATGGTATAAAGTCCTACTACAGACGGCTTTTAGGTGACGAGCCAGACTAAGAGCGGTTCAGAATCTTCAAATGCGTCTGAAAGACCAAGGTCCAGTTGCAACTCTCAGATTGCAGTTAGGACAGGCCTGGAGCTGGGGCTCGCAGATGAGGAACCCATCAACTCCAACCTGACAAAATGACATGGGAACCATCCCTCCTGGGCTCACCACCTCCAGCAGAGCTGATGAGGAGATGATGCTGCTTAGGTTTGGGCAGCAGCTGAAGATAGGTGCCTTGGCAGCCTGTCATGGTACCACCTTAATGCGGCAGAGGCCAGTTCATTTCATGTGTGAGTTAAGGCAAGTGAGCCAGGACTTTTGTTTATTTGTTTGCTTGTTTGGCTGGCTCAAACATAATGGAGGAATTAGTTGATAAACAAATAAGTAAATTCTTAAAGAGAGATAAGCTACATTTCATGATAAAGTTGTTGGTATTCTAACAGCCTTAGTAGAATGGGATGCACCAACAAGCTCATGCTCTCTTTCATTTCAGTCAAGGAGGAGTTCATGGTGGCATGGGAGCCTGGAGATTCTGGATCCAGCTCGGCCAGGAGAAAGTCCAGTCAGCTGAAACTTGGCTGAAGCACAAGGCTATTTGAAGTAGAGTGACTCAAAGCATGACTTGGGATTACACCATCAACCCTGTAAGTTCTAACGATGTAACACTAACTGATCATGACATCTTTCTATTCTTTCTTCTCTGCTCTTTCTACAAGGAATTCTGCAAGTACTGTAGGGGGGTTGAGCCGTACAGGTGCTGATGTTTTTTTGGTTGTCCAGGTCCATGGAGGGTCATAGAGAAGAGCGGCTGGATCTTACTGTGAAAAGGAGAGCTCTCCACAACTTGAAGGGGGTAGGAGTGCAGGGTTTCATCGGTGGCTCCGCCCACAACCCAGAGGCAAATTTCGAATGAACTACTTCTGCTCTGAAGAAATTATTCTACTCTCTCCTGTTGTACGTAGTATCACTTTTACTTAAAGGGGTACCATGTTTTTCTTAAGCCTTTCAGAGTAAACTATATGTGATCATATATTACCTTTGGAACACTAAAAAACAAACTATTTATGAAATATTTGTTATTTTCGTGAGTTTTATCCTATAAGGAAGTGAAACGACTCGATTACTGTAGCTCCGCCTTCCACTGCGTGTAGGTGCCGCCCATTTCATGACGTCATCCTGGAGCTGGCAGCGTGTCTGCATTTCTCCCATGAAAATAAACATCAACCATATCAAATATATATCACATATATATAAGCAGGTTGGGCCATCGCTATGTCTAAAGCAAAGAACACCTGTTTGAGCTGGAATTTACTGAAGACAGGGCATAATTGGAAGATATCTGGTATTCTGCATCTAAAATGATAGTTTCTTGCTGATCATCACTAACTAGCTCTGTGGAGAAATTGGGTGATGGTTTTAGACAGGGACAGAGCAGATTCTTCCTGAAAGGGGCTGTCTCACTCTGTGACATCACATTGTGATGGGCATAGGCATGGGAGGGGCTGCTGTTGAGAGTGTAGGTTTTTAGAGGATTACTCAGAAATGCATGAATGGATCCAAATACCACTTTGGGTTGTTATAGTGAGGAATGAACAGTATTATGCATTTAAAACCTCAAAATTTGGTTTTTCATTGTGTGGCTCCTTTAAAAGTAATGTCTCCAAAAACAGAGTCCATGTCATTAAACATATCTCAAACGTTACCTATTCTATTCTATTCTATTCTATTCTATTTCTATTCTATTCTATTCTATTCTATTCTATTCTATTCTATTCTATTCTATTCTATTTATTCTATTCTTCTTCTCGATTGATGAAGTGGCCCCTTTTGCTTTTTCAAAGCATAACACTGTTTTCCTTAATGACTATACTGACAGAGGGGTATAGTTAATAAAATAGGCGTAATATTGTGATTTTTTGTTTGACCTTTGACAATTAGCAATAAAAAATACCCATTCAAAGTTTGAATGAACTTAACAAAAATAAAACATCTTTCTGCTGTTTAACATTTGTCAAAAAGTCACCATCATAAATGTTTTAATTTTTAAATTAACTTGAAAGTTCAAAAAATCGAATTCAGCTAAACCTTCATTTTTGGGACATGCCATCTTTGGGATGTACCATTCTGTTTATACCCATCATCTCATCACACTCCAATGTTTCTGAAAAGAATAGGCTTTTTCTTTCCTTCCCTTTTGAAGCACTCATTCAGGTTAATGAACCGTTTCAATGCTAGATTTAGCAATCACACTTTTAGAAACGTATTAGTTAAAGCACATTCATTCCATTTTTTCTTATACTGAAAAATATTTTGTTTCTGTAAATCAGACAATATTGACTGTTCCCTTAAAAACAAAAATTTCCTAATCTACCAAAAGAAAAGCAGCATGAATTACTGGGTAAAGACCACTTGTACATGAGATACAGTCACTGTGCTTAATGCTGTGAACATTAAATAAAGTTAATATGACCATTTTATTACAATGAAAGACATTAAAATTCAGGCAGATTCAATTCAAGTCATACTCTTAGTCTTTTTGGTGCCTGAAAACTTTGCCAAATCTACAGCAGTGATAGTTTGCCAAACCTGAGAGAACTAAAAAAGCTTTTATGAGAAAATGAACAGATGTAAATGTCTTCTCACCTTTGTACCACACCTCTAAGAGAGTTGCATTAAAAATAACCTGAACTCCCCATCAGCAGTTGGAACAGAAGCAGCTACAGGGATGAGCAGGAAAGCGTCAAGGCAGAATCCTGTGATAACATGACCTGGATGAGTGAGACTTCACAGAGTTCCACTGAGGACAAGTACAGCACAGTCTGCTTCAGCTTCTCAACCATAAACAGCTAAGATTGAGCATTTTTTTTAAACCAGGCCCTTCTGCTTCGTAATGTAAAGTCCTCAGACTGCTGTGCGAGTACAAAACACACTGGAGCCCTCTTGTGTCACAGCTATGCCTTGTTTCAAGTCAAATCCTTCTGGCCTGCATGCTAAATAGAGCAGCAAACGAGCATTAGTTTGTACTAAAAGTGCTCAGCAGTTAATCTCCTGTCAACACCTCTCACCACTTGCCAAAGCACAATTATGTCTCTGAAACATAAGTGGTTTACAGTAAATGCTTTTAAACATAACCAAATGTTACATTAGCACCGGCCCATTCCCTGTGTGTATTCCCTGTTGTTGTGTTTGCGGATGTGTGAAATATACCTCTGAATGAGTCCAGGTTGATCTTAATAAAAATAAAAAGAAAGTATCAAAGTATCAGTCACGTCTGTGGATGGGCCCAGGCCTCGGGTAGACATGCTTACTAGCCACTTTTTAGACACACCTGTCCAACTGCACCATTGAACAACATTGAAAGCTTGGATCTATCCCACCTTGTATCAATGGTTCAGGCTGGTAGAGGTGGTACAATGGTGTGGGGAATATTTTTGGGCCTATTTGTACCAATTGTATGGGGTAATGTAAGTTTCAAAACTAAACATATTCAAAAGTATTAAATTATTAATATTTTGTGCACAACTTTGAAGAACAAAATATGAACACATTGTTTGATTTTATGTTTAACAAGTGCCTTTAGAATACGAATTTTGTTTTTGAATACAAATTTTATTTGTTTTAAATACAAATTTTTCTGAGAATTTTGAGAATTTTTCCTGTTTACAAAGTGTCAAAAATATGTCAGGCTTATACATCAAGTGCCGGAACATCAATCCAACTGGGAGAGCATGCGCATTCCGACTCATTCATTAAACTACGATGGCAGGAAATTTATCTTGACACTGTAGCTCTGCCCGGGAAAAAAGCAACTGTGATTTGCTTTCATGTCAGTATGGACCAAACTATGAACAATGTTTCCAGTACCTTGCTGAACCTAAGCCATCAAGGCACTTCTGAAGGCTAAAAGGGAATCAACCCCAGTACTAGCAAGATAGACCTTAAAAAATGTCAGTGAGTGTAATAAAGATGAACCTTGTCCTATTTTTTTATTTTTACATTTTGTATTGTAGAGCAAGTTATTCAAGTTATAAAATGATCAATCAGATGCCTAAATAAAAAATATCTGGTGTTTGCTGGTCCACATGTCAAACATTTGACACATTGGATGGACAGATTTTGTATAGCCAATGACAAGCCTGCTTTCAAGTGTTAGGGGTGCGGCTTCCAACAAACACTCCTGATTGGCAAGAGTGGTTGCCACATAAACGTTGACTCAGATCGACTCGGACCAATCCTTGGCCACGGACGACGTCAGGCTTCAACATGGTGGTGTCCATGCCCCAATAGAAGAATTGACTTCATTTCATTTGAACCGCAAGAAAGACATTTTCTATGGGTGACATCACACTCACTCGGTCCAGTTCTCTCATACCCCCTATTGCAGGGCTGCTCATTCCTGGCCTGTTTTTCAGACCTCCAAGCCCTGCCTGCTGCTGATGAGCTCTGTCACATGTTGGATGAAAACACCTGGACCAGGTAATCAGCAGCAAGCAGTACAGGGAGCTCTGGAAAACAGATAGCTCTAAAAAAAAAAAAAGTGATGTCACACAACATCATTTATCAATGAGATCATAGCGACAATGTGTGATGTCATCAGAACGTGAAAACTCAGATCACACATTAGTTGAGTTTGAGATCTCCCAGCGCCTCGCCTGCATCGTCGACGAGACTAAGCTGCTGCAGGAGGGGGCAGAGAAAGGCGCCTGAGATGAGGGTGAACGACGAGACTGTACGAGAGCGAGGAGTTGAGGGTTGTCCTCAACATTCGGCTGAATTTTAATACGCCACTCCTCCAAGTATGATATGTGCTGTTCTGTCTTTTATAGTATTTTTTAACATCTTTCAGAGTAAAGCTGATAAAAAAAATAGCTGCGAGATTCATTTCATGTGCCCTATCCCAAATAAACAGATAAAATAGAAATTAAAGTTAGTTTTAGAGGCAACAATAACACAAATAACCACAGATTATTTTAAATCTTTATTTGTCATCAGTGATTCACTACCTTCCAGAAAGAGTTAAAACCTATTTCCTTAATTTAGCACCAGTTATTTCACGTCGCACTACAAGAACATTCAGGACACCGTTTCCCACAATGCATTGTTTTGTAGTCATCAAGGCGGCTTGAAGCCAGCGCAGTACCTATTTTCTGGCTGCGCTGGCTTAGGAAGGCGCATTGAATCCGCCCCTTTCTCGCGATACTTCATGTCGTCGCACATGTGACGTCGGTGACAGAAACTACCCAGCATGCACCGCAATCCAGGCGATCTGCGCAGCGCCGCGTCCGCCTGCATGATCTCAAACACGCCTATTATTAACTGTCACGCTTGTCACGTTTTGATGACATCACACACTGTCGCTATGATGACATCATCATCGCTATGATGACATCATCATCGCTATGATGACATCATCATCGCTATGATGACATCATAGCGACAGTGTGACTTCACACACTGCCGCTATGATGACATCATAGCGACAGTGTGACTTCACACACTGCCGCTATGATGACATCATAGCGACAGTGTGACTTCACACAATGCCGCTATGATGTCATCATAGCGACAGTGTGTGATGTCATCAAAACAGTTAAAAGTTTAAAGTTAAAAGTCTACATATGTGATCCAAAAAAAAGGCTTCCGAGCCTCATTCCAAGGATAGTCGGTGGCTCTCAAGAGTGAGTTCACCAAAATGTTTCGCTTCAAGAAGACAAGACAACGTCACCAGGGAACATCCACGCAAGGTGCTGAGATGGAACCTGAAAGGATGGCGGAGGCTCCAAAGCAGAAAAAGAAGAAAAAGGGCTTCCGGCGCTTTTTCAAAAGAAAAAGAGCTCCCGCCCCTTCAGATGTTCCGGACACATCAAGTGTCGTGCATGATTCCTGCAGCTCTGAAATCCAAACATTTGACAATGAAAAAGAGGATTTTTCAATGGCACATTTGGATTCAGAGTCTGAGAAGCAGAGCATTCAGGAGAACAAATGTCTCCAGCTCCAGACCACAAGTCAAGACGAGAATGAACCCTGCTGCTCCAAAAGCATAAGACCTGATTATAAAATTCAGGCTTCTGCATGGGACAGTGAGGATTCAGAGTCTGAGGAGCAGAGCATTCAGGAGAACAAATATCTCCAGCTCGAGTACACAAGTCAAGACGAGAATGAACCCTGATTATAAAATTCAGGCTTCTGCATGGGACAGTGAGGATTCAGAGTCTGAGGAGCAGAGCATTCAGGAGAACAAATATCTCCAGCTCGAGTACACAAGTCAAGACGAGAATGAACCCTGCTGCTCCAAAAGCATAAGACCTGATTATAAAATTCAGGCTTCTGCATGGGACAGTGAGGATTCAGAGTCTGAGGAGCAGAGCATTCAGGAGAACAAATATCTCCAGCTCGAGTACACAAGTCAAGACGAGAATGAACCCTGCTGCTCCAAAAGCCTAAGGCCTGACTATAAAATTCAGGCTTCTGCATGGGACAGTGAGGATTCAGAGTCTGAGGAGAGAAAGGTGAAAGACAAGGGGAAGCGCCCGCTCAACCCGAGATTCTATCACGTGAAAAAATGCAGACCAGCCACCGAGGAGGAGGACCCTGAAAAGGAAGAAGGGGGGGCTGAACCTCACTGTTTGGGAGAAACAAACAACATCCAGAAGCTTGAAGAGGTTCTGGAGGAGGAGGAAGTCCAGCACAGTGAGACTAAACACAAGAAACGATTCTTGTGGACTCTAATACGGAAACTTAAAAGGAAAAAAAATCCTAAAGTTCCGGGAGGGGAGCAGAGTTCACTGTCAATTCTGGAGAACAAGGAGACTTTGGAGAAACAAAGTATTGATCTTGATGAATACTTTGCCCAACGTAACCTTTGTTCTAAAGAAATGCAGACAGAGGAACTACCAGAATCCATCTCAGAGGTAAATGTCGAACTGGCTGCGACAATGCTCCATTTGAGGCAAGAACAGGCCAAAGTGGCGAAGTTAAGAGCCGATATCCTGGTCCTGCAAAGAGATTTTGAGGCCTTATTGGCAAACTTCAACTTTGAGTCTGCTACTCTGGAGAGAAAAAGAGTGTGTCTAGAAATCGAGCGGAGGAAAATTTCCGATTTAAGGAGAGGCTATAAAAGGGACAAGGCAGAGCTCGCAATTAGAGAAAGTGCCCTCCAGGAGGTTCTAGACATGTTGGCGCAAAGGGACGCCAAATGCACAACCTCTTTGGAAACTACAGTTTGAGGGACACCGGTTCCCTGGTTCCTTAGTTTTTTATTTTAAATAGAAATGTAGAGATAGAAAGAGAAAAAGTAGGGACATTAAAAAAACAGTAGGTTAAAAAAAAAAAACTAGCTTAGAAGTAGGATTTTTTAGGAAGTTGTTTGAAACATCAACTGGAAGGAACATAAAATTATATATATGATTAAAAAAAAAATTCAAGTTTAAAAGTAGGATTTTGAAGGGAGTTGATTGAATTATCAACAGAGGGACATAAAATAGTTTTAAAAATTACAATAAATAAAAAAAAAAAATTTTTTTTTTTTAAAATCAATTTAAATCTTAGCATTAAAAGTAGAAAAAAAATATTTGAAAAAATAAATATAAAAAATTATTTAAAAAATGGAACAAATGAAAAAAAACATACATTTCTTAATTGTAACCTAAGATTAGGTCATTTGGTATGATATTTTAGGAACATGAATAGGAAGGAAAACTAAATCATAAAAAACAATTATTAAATGAAAAATATTCATAATTACAAAAAGAAGAAAAAATACATTTCCAAACTTTAGCCTGAAAGTTGGTCAAATGGTGGGAGCCATTTAGGAGAGTGGATGAAAACATCAGCAGGAATGAAAACAAAATAAAAATACTAACAACACCTTATAATAATAATATTATTAATAATTAAAAAACAAGTTTAAAATAATTATTAAACAATTATTTAAAAAAACTGTGAATGATTAAAAAAAAAAAAAAAATCCCCTCCATTAACCACCATCATGACGTGATGGGAGGGGCTAGAGATCGCTCACTCTGAGACTCAGTCCTTCCAGAGGAGTCGGACTCTTTACCATTCTGGGGTTCCCATGGTGAGAGGTGACGGGCCGTGATGGGCTAACTTGTGATCTCCCAGCTCAGCCGCCAAGTGTTGGAGTTTGCAGCGGTGGACTTAGGGGTGGGGCTGCCCATCACCAAGCTGAGGTCACTGAGGTAGACGACGAGCGCCTCGTGGTAGGAGGGTGATTAGACACAAAGCAGGCAAAAGAAACAGGTAAAAAACCTGTTGCTTTTGCAACAGGTAAAAACATTTTGATCCAATGCGTCCTGAGAGCTACACGCCCTTCAGTAGCCGCAGCACTGGGGCACTTTGTGCTCTGTATCCGTAAGCAGGGATCCTAGGCAACCAACTGAATGGAACAGGAACATTTCCCAGAAAACATTTCAGTGTGGGCCCCATATGGTTGACCTTTGAATTGGTGGGCCCCAGGTGGGTTTGTCCGCAGGTTCTATGGTGGCACTCAGTAGTCTGGCTCGCTGGGCAGTGGAGTTCGTTAGCCTGCTATGCTGTCCACCAGGCGGCTTGTTAGCTCGTTACGCTGTCCACCAGGTGGCGGGTCAGCGTAGGAACCCAGACCACTGAGTCCCACCTGAGCCAAACACTTATGGGGCCCACCAATTCAGCCCAGAGGTTAACCATATAGGACCCACACTGAAATGTTCGCTTGGCTTGGGGCACATGAGCAGTCTCTTCACAGTGTAGAGTGTCTCTGGCACAAACAGCTCTGTGTTCCTAATCTGTTCCACACCCTCATTGCAGTCAGGACAATTACCAACACCTGTGCAGCAGGTGAGCCCCGCTCATCCTGTTAGAGGCCCGTACAGTCTCTTTTGCCAGTCTGACAGTGAAATGCTGGATGATGCATGCGTTTCTGCATGGGAGAAGATACTATGTGTCAAAGACACATCCACATGGGGGACTTTTTATCTCTGCTGGTGATTAAGAAGGAACAGAGAAAAAAGAAGTCGGAGCCAGTGAATGAAATGAGATCTGAGCAATGACACTCCAGAAAAATATTGTTTTGCTGTACAAAAGATAATGCAGAATATTTCTATCATTGTGAAAAATGGTGTTGATGCTCGACCTGTATGAGTGCAGCCTTGAGATATGACCTAATTATACTCTTGCAAAAATGTCAAATGGAAATATGACAATGGCTATATTACTGCTTCTAATAAGGCACATTTTACATTTAATTAAGCTGTGATAGAAAACGTCCAGAATTCAGGATATATGGGACTTATTTATGAAGAGTGAATCATTGTCACAAAAATGGAATTTTACCCATTTTAAATTATTGTTGATTCTGTCTGTTATGTAAAATTGATTTGCATTTCTAGATCTCTGTTAATGAGTCTGACACAACATTTTTTTGGAACTTTTTTTTTTTTTGCGAGTGCATAAACGAGACTGCATGTCCGTTACAAGGGTGCTCGTGCTGTATGAATGTGTTTACCTTTTTTTTTTGTTTTTTTGGACTGTTTATTTTGTTGGATCTACTAATGCAAGCCAGCATTAGAAGACATGTTTATTCGAGAGGAGAAATACTGGCACTTAGGAATAATAAAGGAAGAAGGAAGAGTGGAATGTCATTCCACCGAAGCTTACTTCGTAAACATAAGGCAAAGCTGCTAACCAGCAGCGTTTCAAGCCATCCATTTCCCGTTAATCCTGATGGGGTTTGTCCTTGTCCTTGTCCAGCAAATCGGATGACCTTAAGGGGCTGATCAGCCTTGCCAAAAATAAGTATACTCAAGTTGGTTTTAATTATACTTTTTTAAAACAAAAATTAGGCAAGTATACTTTTAGTTTACTTTTAAGGTACTTTTTAATGAAAAGCTTTACAAATTCATTAATTTATGGTAACCCTTCCGCTCTCCTTTGCTTGTTTACCTTAAGAGAGGGGTCATCTAGACCCCACAAGACAGTGCACTGAACTTTTTTCATCTTTGATTTTTGAGTTTCACTAATGTCCATGGCAGACATAAAATCCTGTCCCTTTGTCCACATTTGTCATGGAAGGAATCACACTTCAATATATGGTTGGAGTCATCTGGACCCCAGAGATAGCGGAAGGGTATACTTGGATTATCCTACTAGTCTAAATATATTTGCCTATATTTGTCACTGTCCATAAACAATTTCTTACACAGTATTAAAAGTGGAGTAGATGAATTCTAGAGATACTTCCTAGTATATTAAAACTTTATTTTAATACACTAATCAGTACAAATAAACTTATAAACTAAAGGCAAACCTTAAAAGCTACAATAGATATACTTTAAAGTGTACTTTCATTAACTTTGAGTAAACTTACAGTGTATTGCCAGTAAACTAATACTATGCTAGAAAGGTTACTTTAAGTATATTTTTTAAACCAAAAGTGGGCCAATTTAGTCGTAAGAAGTATACTTGGTAGTAAACTGACAGTGTACTTTTTAAGTGTACTTGGTAAACTTCGGAAAAAATAATTTCTATATGTAAGTATACTTTAAAACATATACTTGAAGTATACGTACTTTGGTTAAGGGCAGCCTCTTCATCTTTGTGGAGAGGTAGCTGACGAGCCATGTACCGGATGCTAACATGTGTAGCAGCAGTCTGTGCAGCTGCACTTAATCTCCCAATCAATGATTACCAGGGAAGGAGTATAAAATGGTTTGGCTCACCCTATGGGGATCTAAAGCACTGTGCCCAGCCACGCCTACTTCTTCATTGTCAGCTCTCTGCTGGTTTGGTCAACAAACCAAAGCACTCCATTACTTGGAGAGGCTGACATGGATTACACGTACGCTGTGTGAATCCTTTTCCTCCAGCCATTCAGGTGCAGGAGAGGCACCACTGCTGTTTTTGTGCTGTTTTGTTTCTTCTGTTTCTTTTGGCTTTTGTTTCCGTGCGATGCAGCAAAACAAGCTGTCAGGCTCCCGGCTACAGGCCCCAGGCTCCCGGCTACAGGCTCCCAGCTCCCGGCTACAGGCTCCCGGCTAGCCCACTGCTTCAGGTTTCCTGCTGCAGGCCCCCGGCGAGCCCTCCCTGCTTCAAGCTTCAGGCTTCAGGCCCCCGGCGAGCCCTCCCCGCTTCAAGCTTCAGGCTTCAGGCCCCCGGCGAGCCCTCCCCGCTTTAAGCTTCAGCCTTCAGGCCCCCGGCGAGCCCTCCCCGCTTCAAGCTTCAGGCTTCAGGCCCCGGCGAGTCCTGAGACTGTATGAACGGTTGCCTTTCCTTTAATTTTTTAGCTTGTTTTAATTTGATTATTTTTTAGGGTGAAGTGCTTGCAGAGCGTGTTGGGCGACGACGGTGGAGGCCCGTTTGTGTGCATGTTCTGGTGTTGGTCCAAGTCCTTTCACGAGTGTGTGTGTGTCACTGTGGGGTGTGTTCAGTTTTGTTTTTCTTCTTTGTCCTCCCCTCGTCTGCCCAGCGTTCTGCCGGTAAGCCTTCCCCGAGCTAGGTTTTTATTTTAACTTTTACTGTTTTAATTCATTTTATTTGTACTAAAACTATTTATTGAAACTGGAACCACGTCTTGGCCTGTTGGGAAAAATCTACGCGTCCTTCGTCAGGACTGCACTTGGGTTCCCCGGACCTGGTATTACGGGGTGGCGTTGTTGTTTTTTTGTTTTGGGGTGTACTACATCAACAAGCCCCCACACCACCACTTTGCCACACTACAGATTTGGCGTTGTTGGCAGGATCATTGAGGCATTATAAGGAGCTGGGTATTTTTATTGGTGTACTCAGCGAGCAGTGGGATAAAAAGATTGCGCATTGATTAAACAGTGGCAGGCCGGGGTCGTCGAGGAGCAGCAGTTCGGCAGCGACCAGGCAGCGTCAAGCCACCTCACTCGGGGGAAATGGAGGAACTTCAAGCTCTTCTGGACCAAGTGCAGCAACTGAAGGCAGCAAATGAACAATTGCAAGCCCGACGCAGGGTCAAAATCAGGTACCTGAACCCCGAGCTGAACTCTCGACGACAAGTCACTCACCTGTGAATGGTTCGCAGCCTGAAGTATCTGGTATTCGCTATGTATACATGCCAAAGGAGCGCAAGTGTCCCAAGTTCACTGGCAAAATGTCAGTGGACTTACTAACAGTTGAACAATGGGTTGAGGAAGTCCGTAAATGTCTGCAAGTTCGACCTATGCCTGCGTTTGAGCAGCTCTTGTTTATTAGAGATCATCTGGAGGCTGGTGCAAAAAATGAAGTTGATTTTTACCCTCCTGAATGTAGAGACACTCCTGAGAAAATGTTTGCAGTTTTGGTCAAAAATTACAGCTGTGCACAGTCGTACGTAGCGGCACAACTCAAATTGTTTCAGCGCACTCAGCGCGAAGGGGAGACGCTCCGCGAATACTCTCATGCTCTTAAATCCCTAATGGATGTGGCTGCACGCAAAACCCCAGGTGGCATACCAAATCAGAACATGGTCCTCCGTGATCAGTTCATTGAACATATTTTAGATGACGCATTGCGTAGAGAGTTAAAGCAGTGTATTCTTAAAACCCCTGACCTTTCATTCATCGACCTTCGAGAAGTAGCGATTAACTGGGCTGAAGCCAGTCGGTCTAGTGGCAAAGGCCGTCCCCGTGCCATGTCGTGTGACTCTCAGTGGGCCAGTGTGGTTGAAGCCGATGCATGTGTGGTCGCTGCAAACTCAACAGACGAAATTGTTCAGATTAAAGAGTCCCTCCGTAAGCAGCAATCTCAACTCGACATGATTCTGCAACATCTCAAAGCACAGCCCCTTGCTCCCAGTTTAAGTAAGGTGGCCACCAACCCCCCAAGTGGGTCCCGGACTCAAGCAGAAGGCAAGCCAATCTGCCATCGATGCAGTAAACCGGGGCATATCGCAAGGTTTTGTAGGGTTAACTTAAAAAATGTCGGTCGTCATACGTTGCCAACCTCTGAAGCCACCTCTAACAGTCAGATGGTAGAAGAGAGCCCAAGCTCCCATCTGTCGGAAGACTAAGCCCCCCTGGTGCAGAGAGCCAAGTGTCAGAAAAGGGGTGTTTGGGCTCAGTGGAGAATGATGTTAGCGATGCCTCTCGTCTCGTCGGAAGCTGTCCAGTGGTAGAAGTGAACATGGGAGGTGTCATAGTCCCATGTCTATTAGACACAGGATCAATGGTCACCACTATTAGAGAAAGCTTCTTTGAGAGACATTTTAAGTCAGTCGGGGTTGGACCATTGAAAGAATGTAATTGGTTGCAGCTTAAGGCTGCTAATGGGCTCCAAATTCCCTATAAGGGTTACGTGGAATTTTCAATTGAGGTCCTGGGACAAACCTTGGAAAAAATGGGTGTCTTGGTTGTCAAGGACCCCTATAATGAGCCCCCTGAGAAACTAATTACAGCACCTGGGCTACTAGGCATGAATGTGATCCGCCATTGCTATGGTCTGCTTTCTGATCAGTTTGGCCCAAATTTTTTTTCCTCCCCGGTTCTCAAACAAGCGGACAAGGGTTGGAGACAGACCCTTGTGAAATGTCAACACATTGAGACTTTGAATGCTCAAGGGAACTTAGGAAAGGCAAAGGTTTCTGGGCGAGCAGTTTGTGTCCCCGCAGGGTCGTTAAAATGGGTTCACACGTCTTGTCCTTCCGCTGCAAATCTCACCCTGCCCGCAGTGTTGCTTCAACCCATTTCAGGAGAAAGCCAACTGCCTGCAGGCCTTCTAGTTTCCCCTGCCCTTCTGTCCATCCAGCACGGCGATGTGGAAATTCCTATTGTCAATGTGGGGTCTGAAGATGTTTGGCTGCCACCCCACACACAACTTGGGGAGCTAAATGTTGTGGACCCCCCTCAGTCTAGGGATGTTGTTGCTTTGGAGGAGGGAGATGAGCAAGGCACTGTTGCAATAGTTTACCAACTAAATGCAATCCCTTCGGCCCTGCCTGATCTCTCTAGTGTATCCTGGTCCAACCTTTCCTCGGTACAGGCCGAACAGGCAGCTGAGCTACTTCAATGCCATAGTGAATTGTTTAGCCGTGGGGAGGGTGATTTGGGATGTACCACTCTGGTGGAACATGAGATACATCTCCAAGATGATGCCCCAGTAAGGCAGCGCTATCGTCGACTTCCCCCGGCGCAGTATGACCAGGTTAAGACCCATATTCAGGAGTTGTTGGCTCAGGGTGTTGTAAGACCAAGTTGTAGTCCATTCTCGTCGCCAATTGTTGTAGTTTTTAAAAAAAATGGAGAAATGAGACTTTGTGTAGATTACAGACTCCTGAATGCCAAGACACGAAAGGACGCCTACCCGTTGCCCCGCATTGAGGAGATCTTGGATGCCCTCACTGGGGCTCAGTGGTTTTCAACTCTTGATCTTGCTAGTGGTTATAATCAGGTGGCAGTAGCAGAAAATGACAAGGCAAAAACAGCCTTTTGCACACCCTTTGGTCTCTTTGAGTTTAACCGTATGCCCTTTGGGCTATGTAATGCACCCAGCACCTTTCAACGGTTAATGGAGCGCATATTTGGAGACCAGAGCTTTCAGTCCTTGCTGCTATACCTAGATGATATAATCATTTTTTCGTCTACTTTTGAGCAACATCTCCAGCGCCTTGATATGGTTTTGTCATGGTTGAAAGAGCACAACTTGAGACTAAGGCTAGACAAATGCCATTTTTTTCAGCCCGAGGTTAAGTACCTGGGTCATATCATCTCAGCTGCTGGGGTCGCCACAGACCCCTCAAAAATCAGCGCCGTGACAAATTGGCCTAGGCCCAGCACTTGCACCGAATTGCAGTCTTTTCTCGGTTTTGCATCTTACTATAGGCGTTTTGTAGAGGGTTTTGCAACACATGCGGCCCCCCTGCACAAAGTCGTTGCGACATTAGGGGGTACTAAAAAGCATAAGACTTCGAGAAAGGTAGCAGTAGCTGATTTAAGGACAGATGACTGTGAGCAAGCTTTCCAAAACCTAAAACAGATGTTGGTTCAGGCCCCTGTATTGGGTTACGCTGACTTTACAAAGCCTTTTTTTCTAGAAATAGACGCAAGTCATGCTGGGCTAGGTGCAGTGCTTTCCCAAGAGCAGGAAGGGGGATGACGGCCCATTGCATTTGCAAGTAGGGGGCTCCGACCTACATAGAAGAATATGAACAACTACAGTTCGAGGAAGCTGGAGTTTCTAGCCCTTAAATGGGCTGTTACTCAAAAATTCAGAGAGTATCTGCGGGGAAACAAATTTTTTGTTTTTACGGATAACAATCCACTCAGTTATCTGCAAACGGCTAACCTCAGTGCAGTGGAGCATCGCTGGGTTTCAGAATTGGCGATGTTCAATTTTGAAATAAAATATCGTCCAGGTCCAGCCAACAGAACCAACCCGCTGGTCAACTTGAACTTTGCAATCTTCCTTTATAATCACGGGGACAAGACAGGAGCTCTGGATCAATATCAGGAGATGCAAAGAAAAGTCAACATCCTGCAAGAAAGCAGCAGCAGCTTTGAGTTTGAGAATGAAGCATTTCCTTTTATATTCATTAAAGGGTAACCAAACACTAAATCCACTTGAAGGGGTTTTAAAAGTGATGTATGTTGTTCCATAATACATTTTTGAAAATTTAAAACCAAATTGTTTTACTCTTGAAATTACAGTATAAAACTGTCTGTGTGCTGCCCCCTACAGGTTGAAACATATAGTTGTAATTCTGGTCAACTGGTATAAGTACCACCACATTTCAGGAGTTTCATGTGATCACGCTCTGCAGCCCCGCCCATCTTTGATTCTGTAACCCTCTGTCGGTATCGTGTTAGCTTTAGCATATCTACCCCGCTGAGCTCACCCTTTTTTATTCCATTTTTCAAATCTGGGCTGAGAGTGAAGTGCAACACGATAGTCATCACAGCTATGGAAACCCTGTTTACTGAAAGTATAAATATCTGTTTATTTAGTTGTACTTTTATTATTTTAATGAGTGTATTTATGTGTCTTGTATCTTTTTATGGACTAAGAGGCTGCAATTAAAGTCCATCCACCCATTCATCCATCCATCCATCTGCCTCCAACTGTCCTGTGGTGTTACCCTTTAATAGTTGTGTAACCAGTTTTTTTATGACAAAAGCACTTTTATCTGGTATCCACTTCGTTATCTTTTCCTGTTTTTAATGCCCAAATGATTTGCTTTTGATGTTTTTTTTTTGTCTCCAAAACATAATGTTTAATTGTTTTTTTAGCCTGATGACTTAAAAAAATAACATTAATTTTTTTGCCTCTATTCATTTATGTTACAATCATTACAATGCGATAACGAAAAAGCGATCTCAAAAATAGCTCTGGGCTTTGTCATTGTCAACTGTTTCTGCAGGAAGAAGTAAAGCTAATCTGAATTCTTTAATGTTTTTTAGGGGTTTCCAAAAGCGCTTTTGTGGCCCCTGATCCAGAGGCTGAGGTGGGGGATGACCCCGCCGACCCTCCGGGCTCCCCGGAACCAGCGGTCTGACGGCTCCCCATCTGGAGCTTGGGCAGAGAAATCTAAGAATGAACTCAAAGCCCTACAGTTCTTTCCAGCTATCAGTAGATCAGTCTGTTTTTTTATATCACATCTTGTTGGACGTAGAGCTTTTAGAAATGTAGTCTTCTGTAAAACCACGGACCCTACAGGTTTACATTTGAATTCTTTTCACAGAAAAAGCAGCCTCTTCACACATTGAGACCAAATGTTCTCTTTTATGAAGCTGTGAGGCATCGTTGTGCAGTTCTAACAGATTCTCCTTCTGTTAACATACAGATTAGTGTGTGGAGGAGAAGCTGCAGCAATCACTGCTGAATACAGAAAACAGAGCTGCTTCTGCAGTCATGCACACGTGGCTTGTTTGTACCATAGAACCTGAATGTAAAATGCAATACAGGCTTTTATATGTGGATTAACGTAATGTGTATAGAGTATTTAATATTTAAAAATATATTATTAAAAAAAAAAAGAATGTTTACCCCTTTGTATGTACCCTTTTTTTCAAATCCACTTTACCCGCGGCATCTGGAGACGTAAGGTTGCGCGTCCTCCTAGAATTTTCCCTGACTGCTCTTGATTTGCTTGTTTTTGTCACCAATTATTGAGACTTGGTATGGATTACAACCCAAGACACAAATTAACACACAAGATTTTTCTTTTATTTCTAAATGTTCTAAATGAGGCAAAGGATAAGCAGATTGCAAAGCTCAGAATGCATTTGGATGACCTGGAACAGTACTCCCGATCCAACGACCGCAATCATCGGACTAAAGATCAAGCCCCGCTCATATGCGCAAACGCTGACTACCGACAGCGGTGGGGCTGGAGGGAAATTGTAAAATTTTACCAGTTGTTATTTTTAAAGGTGTTTTTTTCCTATCCACAAGTAAAACGACTCGACTCCACCTGTCGCTGTATGTGGGTGCCGCCCATTTCATGATGTTATCCCAGAGCCAGCGGCGTGTTTTCGTTTTTTTCCACGAAAATAAATATCACATTTTTTTCCAAGGATGATGCACATTCTGTATATCTGCCCTAAGTAGACCCCGGGCACTGGTTCACAACACAAATACACAACAGGCATCTGCACGACTGTGCCGGGCACGGGGTGGAGATGGGGATCTTAAAGGAGATCCGCCCACACCTAAAGTAACAAACACCTGTTTGAGCTGGAATTTATTCAGGACACAGGTGGAAGATATCCAGTATTCTGCATCTAAAATGAAAACTTTTTTCCTGATCACCACTAGCTCCGTGGAGAAATTGGGTGTTAGACTGGGGGTGGAGCTGTCAGAGCAGACTCTTCTCGAAGGGGCGGTCTCACTCTGTGATATCACATCACGACAACTCGTTTGTTTTCATGGATATGAGAGGTGCTGCTGCTGAGAGTGCAGTTTTTAGAGGATTACTCTTAAATGCATGAATGGATCAAAATACCGCTTTGAGGTTCTTTATAGTGACGAATGAACATTATAATACACTTAAAAGCTCAAAAAGTTGTTTTTTTCATGGTATTGCCCCTTTAAATCCTCTCACTACAGACCAGTGATGTGCAGCTAAGTTTGTGTCTGATGAAGCACAGACTCTTTCAGTCTGATTTACAGACCAATATATTTACAACTAAAGATTCTGTTTCATATCAGCATTTTTTATAAAACATCAGCAGCAGTAATTTGGACTGAAAAGAATGTAAATTGCATATGGTTTAGTTTGACTCCAAAAAACAAAACAAAAATATATAATAGTACATCGAGTTTGATCTTTTTACATCTCTGTTGTGAATATGATTTTACTTTGTTTTGGATACAAATTTTGTTTGTAATCAGTACAAAAATTCTGTCAACTTACTGTCAAAATATCTCTTAGAAAGTCAACATGAAAAATGACGTATACAAGTCAAAGAAAAGCAGGACTCAAAACGAAAATGCTAAATGTGGTAATATATTATTACATATATTTGGAAAGTGACTATTCAAATAAAAATGTATAAATAAATGTATATTGCAAAGTTGTGCCCAAAATATTACTTTGTTCACGATGTAACTGAACAATAAATACACAAAACACAGAGATTTTGAGTATATTCATGATTAAATTGATTAGAAATGCATTTATGGATGTCAAATCTCTTTATCAACAGTTAACATCTCATGATAACAGGTGAAACACTAATACAGACACATACATGCTCACATATGCAGATTAAAAACCCTTAAAGCAGTTAAAGAACAAAAAAATATGAAACACTGAGGAAAGGCAGCAAACAGGGACTGTAACCTTCAGAGAAAGAGGACACTTTCTACCAAAACACACCACCACAAAGCATAAAGCAGCAAACGGGACAAACAGATAATAAGTAAAAGAAAAAAATAAACGTGCTTAGCTGCTCCGTGTATGGCTGGATTTCTATCAGAAAACAACTGAGACCAGTCTACCCCGGGTCACCAGCAGCCCTGCTGCTCCAGCTATCATCGCTCGCGTCCCGCCCAGATCCCAGGTAAAGATCTGAGCGGTGGAAAAGTCTAAATCACCTGTGGTCTCTCTGTGATTCTATCCAGCTGCAGACTCACAGAGCGTCCGCTAACGAAGAGGTTACTGTCATTCACATAGACTGTGAAAACACTGGACAAAACAAGCAATTAGGTCTTCCCATTGGGAAATGCATTACCTCCTCTCCTCGTGAAAGTAGGCCGCCGCTTTCACGTCACTTCCTGAAACGGCTATCGCCATTTTGCAAACCATCATCAGCGATTGTCCGAGTCTCTGTGAGTCATGGGATCTATAGGAAGTACCTTCCACCAATCTGAAGAGAGTTTATTGTGAGTCTCCGCCTCTTTCCACGCCTCTACCAAGAGACATTGGAATGTAAACAGCTTCCACTTTAATAACGGCTGCTCGAGAGAATCGTACAAGTCATTGTTCAAGTCTTTGAGGGAGAACCATTCCAACATTTGATTCTGCTGTTAACCTTTCCTGCTTCCTTGTCCTGACCGTGGTCGGGGGGAACAGGGGAGCTGCTGCAGCTCCTCGGACGAACGTCCTCGTGGTTAAACCCGACTGTTTGGTTCTGCAGGCACATACTCTCACTGTCTGGCTGGAGGCTGGAATCCACCATTTATTTTCACTTTTGTTTTACAGCACATTGCTTTACTCCAACTTTCCCCGAACGCGCCTCCTTTTCTTTCTGCTCTTATCCTCTCTCTCTCGCACACATGCGCGCGTGCACGTACAATCACGCTCACGCCGCCCCGTCCCTTTCTCTCTCCGTAGCTTTCCCGCAACACTGCAAATGTTGTATTTACTTACATATTTTCATTTTTGTCGAGCTAAATAATGTGTCACCACATATATTCCGGAAACATAAACATTCTCGGTTATAATAATCTATTTCGATATTGAAACCAGTGACTGTTAACGCGCCTTTCTGAGCGCACGTCCGCGTTAACTTTCAACTTCTTCTGTTTGCAAAGCGAGCGTGTTTTTTACACCCGGTTTAACCGCGTTGAGCCTCGAAATCTATTTCTACAGAGTAAAAGATGGCGACAGCATGCGTCTCTGGTTTTAAACTGCTGCATTCCATTGAGGAAAACAATAGAAGGACAATGATTGGAACATTGTTGAATTGTAAAGTAGGTGTTAAAAGGTCTTCACGGACCGCATTGATGAAGTCTGCTCCCATTGGCTACCCGTCATCTGTCACTCAAACCCCCCAGACGTTCGACGTCAGACCCACAAACGCTTATTGAGCCATCTGATTGGTCAATTTATAACTCGAATAACTTGTGACAATGGAAAAAAATCTTTAAAAAAAAATTAGGATCAGAAAAAAGAAGTTAAGCAGAAAGCTCCAGAGGAAGAATGGTTATTCTGACATTTATAATGACTGAGAAATAACTGTCTGTTTCTCAATGTAAGTCAATGGGACTTTGGCCTTTTTGCAACCCAGTGGTACTTCCTATATGGAACACGGAAGTAGGGGGGCATGCTCAGTCCAGTTCTCCTATATACAGTCAATGGTCATTCATTTAACTGCAGCTAGCTGTTAGCCGCAATGCTAGCGCCAGCTTTCCCTCAGAACCTACTTGATTTTGCTGCTGCTGGATCAGATGAAGTTGGTTGTTGTTGAGTCTCTGTCAGGACTCCTTTTATCCACATGTTCTGCTGAAGGTAAACCGCTTGTTGTTGACGATCTCTTCACTGTTATGCCAGAACTAAAAACACCAGCAAACCCATGCTTTGAAGAGGAGGACGGGACTATGTTTTTCTGTAATTTGATTGGTTGGACTGTCAGATCAGTCCAAAGGGCTCTAATTTGATTGGATGTTGGGCCGACACGATAAACGGAAGTAAACACGCACGGACAGAGAGACCGCGGCACCCGGCTTTCTCAATATACTTTTTAATCCTTGGATTTGGGGGAAAACAGCAAGTCTTTCCGAGTCAGAGGGCTAAAGTCCGAGTCAAGTCACAAGTCGGCAGGGTTAAAGTCCAAGTCGAGTCTAAAGTCGTCAAATTCATGACTTGAGTCCAGGTCATGTGACTCGAGTCCAAGTCATGTGACTCGAGTCCAAGTCATGTGACTCGAGTCCCCACCTCTGCTGGACAGTGACATCATCACAGAGTGACATCATCAGAGAGTGACATCAAAGGAGACATCAAAGAGAGACATCAAAGAGAGACAGTGATGACATCGTTTGAATCACCAATTTTTTTTACATACTAGGAGTAATTTACAACAACACAGACACACTGCAAGAGCGGCACAAGAACACGAGGAACACTTTTCTGGAA
Organism: Oryzias javanicus; assembly: GCA_003999625.1. Lineage (NCBI taxonomy): Eukaryota > Metazoa > Chordata > Actinopteri > Beloniformes > Adrianichthyidae > Oryzias > Oryzias javanicus. The sequence continues at coordinate 10,419,905 of CM012439.1, read as the reverse complement.
GAAAGACTGAGCGTATGTCAAACTTCTCAGATTTAAAGACAGAAAGTTTACTCAGTATGTCACACAGCGAAGAATTTCAAGAGGTGGAGGTTTCCACTGAAGAACTGAACAACGTCACAGAGAGCCTTCTCCAGCAAAATAACACTATGAGCAAGCATGTGGAGAATGTTTGCAAGAGATTACAAAAAGGGAGAGATTTAGATGCTTCATACAAAGAACTGAAAAAATCACGGAAAACTGCTGTCAGGGAAAACAAAAAACTGGCACAGCAGCTGGAGAGTCTAAGAGTGGATGTGGAAAAGCACATCCACGTGGAACAAATGTATGAAGAAGAAAGGATAAAAATGTCTCAGGTCTCAGAGAGTAACCGAGAAATGAGGACAGTGATGGACGCACTTCAGTCCAAACTTCAGCAACTGAAAGACATGAAAGAACAAATTTCTGTCATGAAAGCTGAGCGAAAAAGTTTGGAACAAGAGAACAGAGCTCTGGAATCTGATCTGAAAAAACTCCAGAAAAAGACTGCCCGCAAAGCACACCTGGAACCGGATTTGAAAAAAGAATATGATGAACGCCAGGAGTTGCAACAACAAACTGATGAACTATGGCGAAGCCTTCAGGAGTTGCAGATGGAAAATGAGGAACAGAAGAGAATGGAGGAGAACTATCCTAAAATGAAAGAACATTCTGAACTCACAGTTCTGAAGGCTCAACTGCTAGAAGAGATTTCTGATCAGAGAAAGCAGAAGGAGGAAACACGTCAGCTGATTGTTCGACGTGAGGAGGAAATAAGAGAGCAGGAATCGCTTCGAGAACAAATAAACGTTCTTACAGCAGAAAAAAACACGCTGGCAGATGAACTGCAACACCATGAAGCGCTGGAGTCTGAATGTAGGGAGAAACAAGCAGAAACCAGCGACTTAGTGAAACAAGTTTTCAACCTTACACAAGGTGTTGCAGAGCTGAAGGACAGGATTTCAGAGTTTGATGATGTGCCAGAAAAACTCAATGTTGCAAAGGAGGAAAATTTGAAGGCAAAGACCAAAATAGGCCAAATCTGGAACCAAATCCAAGACCTGCAGGTCCAGATGCAGGATTCACAGCAGGCAATCGTTGCTCTAGAGAAAGAAATCAAAGATCTCCAGGAGAAAAATAAAGAAGTAAAAGAGGTTAAAGCTGAATATGACACAATCTCTGACAAAAAATCTAAACTGGAGGACAAGAAGAAGCAGCTTCAGCAGGAGGTTTCAGATCTGAAACAGCAGCAACGGGAAATGCAGGAACTGGCTGTTCAGCACAATGATAGTATGAATGGCCTAAGACCCCTTAAAGTGGAAACAAAGAACCTCGAAGAGGAAAGAAAAATGCTGACTGATCTTCTGAAACACCGTCAAACACTGGAGACTAAATATGATCACATAAAAGCTGAAGCTGAACGTGTGGAGGATGAAAACTTTGACCTTCTAGTTGAAGTTTCTGATCTGCGGAACAAAATTCATACCTTGGATGACGTAGAGGACAAGGTTCTGAAAGCAAAGGAGGAACATTTGGAGGCGAAGCAAAAACATGATCTTCTCCAAAACCAAATCCAAGACCTGCAGCTCCAGATGCAGAATTCACAACTGTTAAACGTTGCTCTAGAGAAAGAAATCAAAGAACTCCAGGAGAAAAATAAAGACGTAAAAGAGGTTCAAGCTGAATATGAAAGAATCTCTGACAAAAAGTCTAAACTGAAGGACAAGAAGAAGCAGCTTCAGCAAGAGATTTCAGATCTGAAACAGCAGCAATGGGAAATGCAGAAACTGGCTGTTCAGCAAATTGATATTATGAATGGCCTAAGAGCCCTGAAAGTGGAAACAAAGAACCTCGAAGAGGAAAGAAAAATGCTGACTGATCTTCTGAAACACCGTCAAACACTGGAGACTAAATATGATCACATAAAAGCTGAAGCTGAACGTGTGGAGGATGAAAACTTTGACCTTCTAGTTGAAGTTTCTGATCTGCGGAACAAAATTCATACCTTGGATGACGTAGAGGACAAGGTTCTGAAAGCAGAGGAGGAACATTTGAAGGCGAAGCAAAAACATGACCTTCTTAAGAAGGAACTTGAAGACCTGCAGGTCGAGCAGATAGGAAAAAGAGACGAGTAAAAATGAGAGGGAAGGATTCCCTCCAACTCTAATTAGGTTGAGGGGGGGCAAATGGACCCTTCACTGTTTTGGTTATGGGAGGGTGGAGTTGTTTTCACAACATTAGTGTTACTTGTTTTTTTTAATTATTATTTTATTTTTTACTTTATCTTTTTTTATTATTAGTTGTTATCATATCACAGCGAATATTTCAATGTGGGCCCCAAATGGTTTACTATTGAGTTGATGGGCCACAGGTGGGTGTTGTCTGCAGGTTCCATTGTGGCCCCATCTGGCTCCAGAGGGGACTCAGTAGTCTGGCTCGCTGGGGAGTGAAGCTTGCTAACTTGCTACACTGTCCGCTGGGCAGCTTGTTGGCTCACTACGCTTTTCACTGCACGACTAGTTAGTGTAGGTCCCTACGCTATCGAGTCCCCACCTAAGCCAAAGTAGGCAAATACGGATGGGGCCACAATGGAACTTGTGGACAAACCCAACAGGGGCCCACCAATTTAGCCCAAAGGTAAACCATATGGGGCCCACTTTGAAATGTTCGCTGGAATGTTATCTTTATCGGTTGTAGTTGCTGCTTTGTGCTTAGTTTTAGTTATGTTTGTTGTATTAGCACTTATGTAGGAAAAAAATAAAGATTGTTAGAAAAAGGGGGATATTTAAAACAAAATAATGTTAGTAGTAGGAAAATTAGACGTGATTGAATTTAGACTTTTGCTACACCAGTATATGGTGAATATGTGTGTGTTTGTGTGTGTGTGGTGGTGGGGGGTTAACAAGGCATACCCCTGAGGTCTCCTCCCTAACAAGAAATATCACTTGTTAGGGAGGAGACCTCAGGGGGAACACATTTCTTAAAATGCTACCCCACCCTACACAGGTACACACAAACACACACCATCTCCCGCCTTTGCACAAGAGCAAATTTATCAAAATGTAGGTCCGACGTACAAAAAAAAAAAAAAAAAAAAAGGGCGACACACTAATAGGTGTGTTTGTGTGGGTTTTCTCTGAGCACTTCAGTTTCCCCCCACCCAAAAAAAATTAGAACTATTAATAGCTAAATTAGTTAATTTGAAAACACTGTTGCAATTCTTTTCAAAAATGGGTTTAATTCTTTACAATCTTGCTTGATAAAAAAAAAAAAAAAAAAAAAAAAGGCAACACACTCAAAGGTGTGTTTGTGTGGGTTTACTCTGAGCACTTCAGTTCCTCCCACGCAACCAAAATCCAGTAAAGATAATACATTTTCTTCTCATTTATGTTTTAAAATTAATTTAATTCTGGTAAAATAGACCAAAAACCATCTGGTCGCACAGAAAAAAGAATTGCAACACACCAAATTTTTCCCCTCCGTGAACTGCCACCTTACCGTGGTGGTGGAGGTTTGAGAGCGCTCGAGTGATCCTAGAAGCTGTCTGTCCAGGGCTAATACCCATGGTATAAAGTCCTACTACAGACGGCTTTTAGGTGACGAGCCAGACTAAGAGCGGTTCAGAATCTTCAAATGCGTCTGAAAGACCAAGGTCCAGTTGCAACTCTCAGATTGCAGTTAGGACAGGCCTGGAGCTGGGGCTCGCAGATGAGGAACCCATCAACTCCAACCTGACAAAATGACATGGGAACCATCCCTCCTGGGCTCACCACCTCCAGCAGAGCTGATGAGGAGATGATGCTTAGTGGTTTGGGCAGCAGCTGAAGATAGGTGCCTTGGCAGCCTGTCATGGTACCACCTTAATGCGGCAGAGGCCAGTTCATTTCATGTGTGAGTTAAGGCAAGTGAGCCAGGACTTTTGTTTATTTGTTTGCTTGTTTGGCTGGCTCAAACATAATGGAGGAATTAGTTGATAAACAAATAAAATAGTAAATTCTTAAAGAGATAAGCTACATTTCATGATAAAGTTGTTGGTATTCTAACAGCCTTAGTAGAATGGGGATGTATGGGAGCACCAACAAGCTCATGCTCTCTTTCATTTCAGTCAAGGAGGAGTTCATGGTGGCATGAGCATGGGGCACACCTGCAGAATTCTGGATCCAGCTCGGCCAAGAGAAAGTCCAGTCAGCTGAAACTTGGCTGAAGCACAAGGCTATTTGAAGTAGAGTGACTCAAAGCATGACTTGGGATTACACCATCAACCCTGTAAGTTCTAACAACGATGTAACACTAACTGATCATGACATCTTTCTATTCTTTCTTCTCTGCTCTTTCTACAAGGAATTCTGCAAGTACTGTAGGGGGGTTGAGCCGTACAGGTGCTGATGTTTTTTTGGTTGTCCAGGTCCATGGAGGGTCATAGAGAAGAGCGGCTGGATCTTACTGTGAAAAGGAGAGCTCTCCACAACTTGAAGGGGGTAGGAGTGCAGGGTTTCATCGGTGGCTCCGCCCACAACCCAGAGGCAAATTTCGAATGAACTACTTCTGCTCTGAAGAAATTATTTACTCTCTCCTCTTGTTTCACGTAGTATCCACTTTTTACTTAAAGGGGCCATACCATGTTTTTCTTAAGCCTTTCAGAGTAAACTATATCCACACATGTGATCATATATTACCTTTGGAACACTAAAAAACAAACTATTTATGAAATATTTGTTATTTTCGTGAGTTTTATCCTATAAGGAAGTGAAACGACTCGATTACTGTAGCTCCGCCTTCCACTGCGTGTAGGTCCGCCACTGCGCACTAGTGTCGTGTCATTCATCTGGAGCTGGCAGCGTGTCTGCATTTCTCCCATGAAAATAAACATCAACCATATCAAATATATATCACATATATATATCTGCCCTTAGCAGGTTGGGCCATCGCTATGTCTAAAGCAAAGAACACCTGTTTGAGCTGGAATTTACTGAAGACAGGGCATAATTGGAAGATATCTGGTATTCTGCATCTAAAATGATAGTTTCTTGCTGATCATCACTAACTAGCTCTGTGGAGAAATTGGGTGATGGTTTTAGACAGGGACAGAGCAGATTCTTCCTGAAAGGGGCTGTCTCACTCTGTGACATCACATTGTGATGGGCATAGGCATGGGAGGGGCTGCTGTTGAGAGTGTAGGTTTTTAGAGGATTACTCAGAAATGCATGAATGGATCCAAATACCACTTTGGGGTTGTTTATAGTGAGGAATGAACAGTATTATGCATTTAAAACCTCAAAATTTGGTTTTTCATTGTGTGGCTCCTTTAAAAGTAATGTCTCCATAACAGGGTCCATGTCATGAAACATATCCATGTTAAATAAGTCTAGTTGGCTCAAACGTTACCTATTCTATTCTATTCTATTCTATTCTATTCTATTCTATTCTATTCTATTCTATTCTATTCTATTCTATTCTATTATATTCTATTCTTCTTCTCGATTGATGAAGTGGCCCCTTTTGCTTTTTCAAAGCATAACACTGTTTCTCCTTAATCCCAGACTATACTGACAGATGGGTATAGTTAATAAAATAAATTTGGCGTAATATTGTGATTTTTTGTTTGACCTTTGACAATTAGCAATAAAAAATACCCATTCAAAGTTTGAATGAACTTAACAAAAATAAAACATCTTTCTGCTGTTTAACATTTGTCAAAAAGTCACCATCATAAATGTTTTAATTTTTAAATTAACTTGAAAGTTCAAAAAATCGAATTCAGCTAAACCTTCATTTTTGGGACATGCCATCTTTGGGATGTACCATTCTGTTTATACCCATCATCTCATCACACTCCAATGTTTCTGAAAAGAATAGGCTTTTTTCTTTCCTTCCCTTTTGAAGCACTCGTTCAGGTTAATGAACCGTTTCAATGCTAGATTTAGCAATCACACTTTTAGAAACGTATTAGTTAAAGCACATTCATTCCATTTTTTCTTATACTGAAAAATATTTTGTTTCTGTAAATCAGACAATATTGACTGTTCCCTTAAAAACAAAAATTTCCTAATCTACCAAAAGAAAAGCAGCATGAATTACTGGGTAAAGACCACTTGTACATGAGATACAGTCACTGTGCTTAATGCTGTGAACATTAAATAAAGTTAATATGACCATTTTATTACAATGAAAGACATTAAAATTCAGGCAGATTCAATTCAAGTCATACTCTTAGTCTTTTTGGTGCCTGAAAACTTTGCCAAATCTACAGCAGTGATAGTTTGCCAAACCTGAGAGAACTAAAAAAGCTTTTATGAGAAAATGAACAGATGTAAATGTCTTCTCACCTTTGTACCACACCTCTAAGAGAGTTGCATTAAAAATAACCTGAACTCCCCATCAGCAGTTGGAACAGAAGCAGCTACAGGGATGAGCAGGAAAGCGTCAAGGCAGAATCCTGTGATAACATGACCTGGATGAGTGAGACTTCACAGAGTTCCACTGAGGACAAGTACAGCACAGTCTGCTTCAGCTTCTCAACCATAAACAGCTAAGATTGAGCATTTTTTTTAAACCAGGCCCTTCTGCTTCGTAATGTAAAGTCCTCAGACTGCTGTGCGAGTACAAAACACACTGGAGCCCTCTTGTGTCACAGCTATGCCTTGTTTCAAGTCAAATCCTTCTGGCCTGCATGCTAAATAGAGCAGCAAACGAGCATTAGTTTGTACTAAAAGTGCTCAGCAGTTAATCTCCTGTCAACACCTCTCACCACTTGCCAAAGCACAATTATGTCTCTGAAACATAAGTGGTTTACAGTAAATGCTTTTAAACATAACCAAATGTTACATTAGCACCGGCCCATTCCCTGTGTGTATTCCCTGTTGTTGTGTTTGCGGATGTGTGAAATATACCTCTGAATGAGTCCAGGTTGATCTTAATAAAAATAAAAAGAAAGTATCAAAGTATCAGTCACGTCTGTGGATGGGCCCAGGCCTCGGGTAGACATGCTTACTAGCCACTTTTTAGACACACCTGTCCAACTGCACCATTGAACAACATTGAAAGCTTGGATCTATCCCACCTTGTATCAATGGTTCAGGCTGGTAGAGGTGGTACAATGGTGTGGGGAATATTTTTGGGCCTATTTGTACCAATTGTATGGGGTAATGTAAGTTTCAAAACTAAACATATTCAAAAGTATTAAATTATTAATATTTTGTGCACAACTTTGAAGAACAAAATATGAACACATTGTTTGATTTTATGTTTAACAAGTGCCTTTAGAATACGAATTTTGTTTTTGAATACAAATTTTATTTGTTTTAAATACAAATTTTTCTGAGAATTTTGAGAATTTTTCCTGTTTACAAAGTGTCAAAAATATGTCAGGCTTATACATCAAGTGCCGGAACATCAATCCAACTGGGAGAGCATGCGCATTCCGACTCATTCATTAAACTACGATGGCAGGAAATTTATCTTGACACTGTAGCTCTGCCCGGGAAAAAAGCAACTGTGATTTGCTTTCATGTCAGTATGGACCAAACTATGAACAATGTTTCCAGTACCTTGCTGAACCTAAGCCATCAAGGCACTTCTGAAGGCTAAAAGGGAATCAACCCCAGTACTAGCAAGATAGACCTTAAAAAATGTCAGTGAGTGTAATAAAGATGAACCTTGTCCTATTTTTTATTTTTACATTTTGTATTGTAGAGCAAGTTATTCAAGTTATAAAATGATCAATCAGATGCCTAAATAAAAAATATCTGGTGTTTGCTGGTCCACATGTCAAACATTTGACACATTGGATGGACAGATTTTGTATAGCCAATGACAAGCCTGCTTTCAAGTGTTAGGGGTGCGGCTTCCAACAAACACTCCTGATTGGCAAGAGTGGTTGCCACATAAACGTTGACTCAGATCGACTCGGACCAATCCTTGGCCACGGACGACGTCAGGCTTCAACATGGTGGTGTCCATGCCCCAATAGAAGAATTGACTTCATTTCATTTGAACCGCAAGAAAGACATTTTCTATGGGTGACATCACACTCACTCGGTCCAGTTCTCTCATACCCCCTATTGCAGGGCTGCTCATTCCTGGCCTGTTTTTCAGACCTCCAAGCCCTGCCTGCTGCTGATGAGCTCTGTCACATGTTGGATGAAAACACCTGGACCAGGTAATCAGCAGCAAGCAGTACAGGGAGCTCTGGAAAACAGATAGCTCTAAAAAAAAAAAAAGTGATGTCACACAACATCATTTATCAATGAGATCATAGCGACAATGTGTGATGTCATCAGAACGTGAAAACTCAGATCACACATTAGTTGAGTTTGAGATCTCCCAGCGCCTCGCCTGCATCGTCGACGAGACTAAGCTGCTGCAGGAGGGGGCAGAGAAAGGCGCCTGAGATGAGGGTGAACGACGAGACTGTACGAGAGCGAGGAGTTGAGGGTTGTCCTCAACATTCGGCTGAATTTTAATACGCCACTCCTCCAAGTATGATATGTGCTGTTCTGTCTTTTATAGTATTTTTTAACATCTTTCAGAGTAAAGCTGATAAAAAAAATAGCTGCGAGATTCATTTCATGTGCCCTATCCCAAATAAACAGATAAAATAGAAATTAAAGTTAGTTTTAGAGGCAACAATAACACAAATAACCACAGATTATTTTAAATCTTTATTTGTCATCAGTGATTCACTACCTTCCAGAAAGAGTTAAAACCTATTTCCTTAATTTAGCACCAGTTATTTCACGTCGCACTACAAGAACATTCAGGACACCGTTTCCCACAATGCATTGTTTTGTAGTCATCAAGGCGGCTTGAAGCCAGCGCAGTACCTATTTTCTGGCTGCGCTGGCTTAGGAAGGCGCATTGAATCCGCCCCTTTCTCGCGATACTTCATGTCGTCGCACATGTGACGTCGGTGACAGAAACTACCCAGCATGCACCGCAATCCAGGCGATCTGCGCAGCGCCGCGTCCGCCTGCATGATCTCAAACACGCCTATTATTAACTGTCACGCTTGTCACGTTTTGATGACATCACACACTGTCGCTATGATGACATCATCATCGCTATGATGACATCATCATCGCTATGATGACATCATCATCGCTATGATGACATCATAGCGACAGTGTGACTTCACACACTGCCGCTATGATGACATCATAGAGACAGTGTGACTTCACACAATGCCGCTATGATGTCATCATAGCGACAGTGTGTGATGTCATCAAAACAGTTAAAAGTTTAAAGTTAAAAGTCTACATATGTGATCCAAAAAAAAGGCTTCCGAGCCTCATTCCAAGGATAGTCGGTGGCTCTCAAGAGTGAGTTCACCAAAATGTTTCGCTTCAAGAAGACAAGACAACGTCACCAGGGAACATCCACGCAAGGTGCTGAGATGGAACCTGAAAGGATGGCGGAGGCTCCAAAGCAGAAAAAGAAGAAAAAGGGCTTCCGGCGCTTTTTCAAAAGAAAAAGAGCTCCCGCCCCTTCAGATGTTCCGGACACATCAAGTGTCGTGCATGATTCCTGCAGCTCTGAAATCCAAACATTTGACAATGAAAAAGAGGATTTTTCAATGGCACATTTGGATTCAGAGTCTGAGAAGCAGAGCATTCAGGAGAACAAATGTCTCCAGCTCCAGACCACAAGTCAAGACGAGAATGAACCCTGCTGCTCCAAAAGCATAAGACCTGATTATAAAATTCAGGCTTCTGCATGGGACAGTGAGGATTCAGAGTCTGAGGAGCAGAGCATTCAGGAGAACAAATATCTCCAGCTCGAGTACACAAGTCAAGACGAGAATGAACCCTGCTGCTCCAAAAGCATAAGACCTGATTATAAAATTCAGGCTTCTGCATGGGACAGTGAGGATTCAGAGTCTGAGGAGCAGAGCATTCAGGAGAACAAATATCTCCAGCTCGAGTACACAAGTCAAGACGAGAATGAACCCTGCTGCTCTAAAAGCCTAAGGCCTGACTATAAAATTCAGGCTTCTGCATGGGACAGTGAGGATTCAGAGTCTGAGGAGAGAAAGGTGAAAGACAAGGGGAAGCGCCCGCTCAACCCGAGATTCTATCACATGAAAAAATGCAGACCAGCCACCGAGGAGGAGGACCCTGAAAAGGAAGAAGGGGGGGCTGAACCTCATTGTTTGGGAGAAACAAACAACATCCAGAAGCTTGAAGAGGTTCTGGAGGAGGAGGAAGTCCAGCACAGTGAGACTAAACACAAGAAACGATTCTTGTGGACTCTAATACGGAAACTTAAAAGGAAAAAAAATCCTAAAGTTCCGGGAGGGGAGCAGAGTTCACTGTCAATTCTGGAGAACAAGGAGACTTTGGAGAAACAAAGTATTGATCTTGATGAATACTTTGCCCAACGTAACCTTTGTTCTAAAGAAATGCAGACAGAGGAACTACCAGAATCCATCTCAGAGGTAAATGTCGAACTGGCTGCGACAATGCTCCATTTGAGGCAAGAACAGGCCAAAGTGGCGAAGTTAAGAGCCGATATCCTGGTCCTGCAAAGAGATTTTGAGGCCTTATTGGCAAACTTCAACTTTGAGTCTGCTACTCTGGAGAGAAAAAGAGTGTGTCTAGAAATCGAGCGGAGGAAAATTTCCGATTTAAGGAGAGGCTATAAAAGGGACAAGGCAGAGCTCGCAATTAGAGAAAGTGCCCTCCAGGAGGTTCTAGACATGTTGGCGCAAAGGGACGCCAAATGCACAACCTCTTTGGAAACTACAGTTTGAGGGACACCGGTTCCCTGGTTCCTTAGTTTTTTATTTTAAATAGAAATGTAGAGATAGAAAGAGAAAAAGTAGGGACATTTAAAAAAACAGTAGGTTAAAAAAAAAAAACTAGCTTAGAAGTAGGATTTTTTAGGAAGTTGTTTGAAACATCAACTGGAAGGAACATAAAATTATATATATGATTAAAAAAAAATTCAAGTTTAAAAGTAGGATTTTGAAGGGAGTTGATTGAATTATCAACAGAGGGGGACATAAAATAGTTTTAAAAATTACAATAAATAAAAAAAATTAAATTTTTTTTTAAATCAATTTTTAAATCTTAGCATTAAAAGTAGGAAAAAAAATATTTGAAAAAATAAATATAAAAAATTATTTAAAAAATGGAACAAATGAAAAAAACATACATTTCTTAATTGTAACCTAAGATTAGGTCATTTGGTATGATATTTTAGGAACATGAATAGGAAGGAAAACTAAATCATAAAAAACAATTATTAAATGAAAAATATTCATAATTACAAAAATAAGAAAAAATACATTTCCAAACTTTAGCCTGAAAGTTGGTCAAATGGTGGGAGCCATTTAGGAGAGTGGATGAAAACATCAGCAGGGAATGAAACAAAATAAAAAATACATAACAACACCTTATAATATAATAATATTAATAATTAAAAAACAAGTTTAAAAAATTATTAAACAATTATTTAAAAAAACTGTGAATGATTAAAAAAAAAAAAAAATCCCCTCCATTAACCACCATCATGACGTGATGGGAGGGCTAGAGATCGCTCACTCTGAGACTCAGTCCTTCCAGAGGAGTCGGACTCTTTACCATTCTGGGGTTCCCATGGTGAGAGGTGACGGGCCGTGATGGGCTAACTTGTGATCTCCCAGCTCAATCGCCAAGTGTTGGAGTTTGCAGCGGTGGACTTAGGGGTGGGGCTGCCCATCACCAAGCTGAGGTCACTGAGGTAGACAACGAGCGCCTCGGTGGTAGGAGGGTGATTAGACACAAAGCAGGCAAAAGAAACAGGTAAAAAACCTGTTGCTTTTGCAACAGGTAAAAACCTTTTGATCCAATGCGTCCTGAGAGCTACACGCCCTTCAGTAGCCGCAGCACTGGAGCACTTTGTGTTCTGTATCCGTAAGCAGGGATCCCAGGCAACCAACTGAATGGAACAGGAACATTTCCCAGAAAACATTTCAGTGTGGGCCCCATATGGTTGACCTTTGAATTGGTGGGCCCCAGGTGGGTTTGTCCGCAGGTTCTATGGTGGCACTCAGTAGTCTGGCTCGCTGGGCAGTGGAGTTCGTTAGCCTGCTATGCTGTCCACCAGGCGGCTTGTTAGCTTGTTACGCTGTCCACCAGTGGCGGGTCAGCGTAGGAACCCAGACCATGAGTTCCCACCTGACCAACACTTGTGGGCCCACCAATGAGTCAGTGGCCCAGAGGGTTAACCATATAGGACCCACACTGAAATGTTCGCTTGGCTTGGGGCACATGAGCAGTCTCTTCACAGTGTAGAGTGTCTCTGGCACAAACAGCTCTGCGTTCCTAATCTGTTCCACACCCTCATTGCAGTCAGGACAATTACCAACACCTGTGCAGCAGGTGAGCCCCGCTCATCCTGTTAGAGGCCCGTACGGTCTCTTTTGCCAGTCTGACAGTGAAATGCTGGATGATGCATGTGTTTCTGCATGGGAGAAGATACTATGTGTCAAAGACACATCCACATGGGGGACTTTTTATCTCTGCTGGTGATTAAGAAGGAACAGAGAAAAAAGGAGTCGGAGCCAGTGAATGAAATGAGATCTGAGCAATGACACTCCAGAAAAATATAGTTTTGCTGTACAAAAGATAATGCAGAATATTTCTATCATTGTGAAAAATGGTGTTGATGTTCGACCTGTATGAGTGCAGCCTTGAGATATGACCTAATTATACTCTTGCAAAAATGTCAAATGGAAATATGACAATGGCCATATTACTGCTTCTAATAAGGCACATTTTACATTTAATTAAGCTGTGATAGAAAACGTCCAGAATTCAGGATATATGGGACTTATTTATGAAGAGTGAATCATTGTCACAAAAATGGAATTTTACCCATTTTAAATTATTGTTGATTCTGTCTGTTATGTAAAATTGATTTGCATTTCTAGATCTCTGTTAATGAGTCTGACACAACATTTTTTTGGAACTTTTTTTTTTTTTGCGAGTGCATAAACGAGACTGCATGTCCGTTACAAGGGTGCTCGTGCTGTATGAATGTGTTTACCTTTTTTTGTTTTTTTGGACTGTTTATTTTGTTGGATCTACTAATGCAAGCCAGCATTAGAAGACATGTTTATTCAAGAGGAGAAATACTGGCACTTAGGAATAATAAAGGAAGAAGGAAGAGTGGAATGTCATTCCACCGAAGCTTACTTGGAAGCATCAAACTGCTGAGCCGGTCGTAAACATAAGGCAAGGCTGCTAACCAGCAGCGTTTCAAGCCATCCATTTCCCGTTAATCCTGATGGGGTGTATCAACGCCTTGTCCAACAAATCGGATGACCTTAAGGGGCTGATCAGCCTTGCCAAAAATAAGTATACTCAAGTTGGTTTTAATTATACTTTTTTAAAACAAAAATTAGGCAAGTATACTTTTAGTTTACTTTTAAGGTACTTTTTAATGAAAAGCTTTACAAATTCATTAATTTATGGTAACCCTTCCGCTCTCCTTTGCTTGTTTACATTAAGAGAGGGGTCATCTAGACCCCACAAGACAGCACACTGAACTTTTTTTATCTTGGATTTTTGAGTTTCACTAATGTCCATGGCAGACATAAAATCTTGTCGACCTTTGTCCACATTTTTCGTGGAAGGAATCACACATCAATATATGTTTGGAGTCATCTGGACCCCAAAGAGAGCGTAAGGGTATACTTGGATTATCCTACAAGTCTAAATATATTTGCCTATATTTGTCACTGTCCATAAACAATTTCTAACACAGTATTAAAAGTGGAGTAGATGAATTCTTGAGATACTTCCTAGTATATTAAAACTTTATTTTAATACACTAATCAGTACAAATAAACTTATAAACTAAAGGCAAACCTTAAAAGCTACAATAGATATACTTTAAAGTGTACTTTCATTAACTTTGAGTAAACTTACAGTGTATTGCCAGTAAACTAATACTATGCTAGAAAGGTTACTTTAAGTATACTTTTTAAACCAAAAGTGGGCCAATTTAGTCTTAAGACGTATACTTAGTAGTAAACTGACAGTGTACTTTTTAAGTGTACTTGGTAAACTTTGGAAAAAATCATTTCTATACATAAGTATACTTTAAAACATATACTTGAAGTATACGTACTTTGGTTAAGGGAAGCCTCTTCATCTTTGTGGAGAGGTAACTAACCAGCCATGTACCGGATGCTAACATGGATCTGCCTGGCTACCACCGTGAGAGCCGACAGCGACCCAGTAACCAGTCGGAAGAGCAAAGGAAGAGGTCTAATCCTGTATGCTAACCAGCAATAGTGTCATCCCAACCATCTGACTATTTAAGGGGCGCTCTGTGACTGCAATCTGGAGCTGCTAGCAGTTCGTATCAGACCGTGCCACGTCTCACCTGAGTTCTCCCTCGTCATTGCGCTCGAGGGCGGATGCAGAGTTCACCATATAACACTTTACTTCAATAAGCACCCAGAAGCGTTTCCTCTGGTGATTTCATAATGTAACCTTCTTTGACTTGTCCCCACTAGGAAAAACAACACAAGCGGCTGGGGCAGCAGCAGCTGCAACCACAGGGGCAGGATGGAAGAGACCCTCTGGAGTTCCCCTACCTGTCCTCTACTTCCTACACAAATCCCCTCCTACCTAAAGGTGGGGGGCTGTGTGGTGAGGATGCTGGGTTTTTTTTTTTTTTTTTTTTCAAGCGCTTTTAACACAATCCTGCCCCTCCTGCTCCAGCAGAAGCTCCTCTCTCTGGCTGTCAATTCCCACCTGGTTAACTGGATTATGAACCACTTGATCAATAGAAGAGTTTGTCAGGATGGGGAGTTGCAGTTCCTCCATGCTGATCAGCAGCATAGGCGCTCCATAGGGCACCGTACTCTCACCTGTCCTCTTCACCCTCTATACCACTGACTTCCAATACGACTGTGAAACAAGTCACATGCAGAAATTTTCAGATGACACTGGCATGCATTAAGGGGGTGATCAGGGAGAATACAGAGCCCTGGTGCAGGACTTTGTGGATTGAACCAGGGGGAATAATCTCCATCTGAACATTCCAAAAACAAAGGAGGTGGTGCTGGCCAGGCTGCTCTACAGCCCAGTAACATTAATGGAGCAGTGGAGGAGGTTGTTGACTCATACAAATTCCTGGGAGTTGTTTTAGACAACAAACTGAACTGGTCAGCAAATATGGAAACTATTTATGAAAAAGGCCAGAGTAGAGTGCCCTTTTTAAAGACAATCCCCAGCCAGCAAAGTCAAGTTGGCTCCATATGGGCCCTGATTAGGTTTGTCCCCAGTTTCTGTGGTGGCCTCACCTGTGTTTGCCCACAATGGCTTAAGTTGAGATTCAGTGAGTTAGCTTGCTACACTAGCCAGCTGCGCTGTGGACAGCGGAACTAGCTAGCTAAATTTGGCAGAGCTCGCCAGCATAATACCCGGAGCTCGCTAGCTTAATATGGCAGAGCTTGCTAGCTCAATAAGGCAGAGCTTGCTAGCTCAATAGGGTGGAGGTCGCTAACACACTACAGCAGAGCTTGCTAACTCAATACAGTGGAGCTTGGTAGCTCAATAGGGTGCAGTAGGGTGACCCTCAACCACCATCAGCATCTAGACTGCAGGTGTTCAAAACCAGGCCACATGTTCTCCAACCAACTTGGCATTGATGCACCGAAGCACATCTTATCTAGGCAATCAGCAGGAGATAAGGCAGAATTTCTCAAAACCAGCAGGAGGCTGGGCCATGAGGCCTGGAGTTTACACCTTTAGGCTCTGGTGTTTGGTCCCCTGTCTTATCCCACAGCAATGTAGGATGTCATTGACCTCGAGCAGAGGTCTGCAATCTGAGGCTCCGGAGCCACATGTGGCTCTTCAATCCTTCCATTCTGGCTTTTTGTCTTTAAGAATAATTATAACAATTTGAATAAATAGTTAAGAACATATTCTAATCTATACTGCACAGTACCATCGAGTTGTTGTCATAATGATGGAAACCGGCATGTCTGACTTGGTTTTCTTGAATTTTTAATATGTAAAACTGCAGCAACATGAAGATCTTATTTTGTACTTTATTTTGAAAGGAACTTGTCACTGGGAAAAGTAAGGAAGTTAAAGTTGTTAAAGAAAGAGAAATTTAAAAACTATTGTTTATATATGTAAGCAGCATTTTAAAAAAGAAATGGCTTAACGGGCACATAAACTTAAATAAAGTTTGTCTTCTAAAATATTAAATGAGGTTTAGCAGCTCTCGCTGGGTTTTGGTTTGTATGAGATTGGACCAGATGCTCTTTAGGTGTTAAAGGTTGCAGACCCCTGACCTAGAGCCTAACCACCAAAGACTCATGCACATCTTCTGCATCTCTAATAAACCTTTATTTTATAACATCTTTATTCTCTTTATTTTATAAGATTTCCTTATTGAAATCACATAATGGCCCAGTGAAAATGGCAGCAAAGACTCAACACAACCTACAAAGTGAATAAATCAGAGTCCACAATAATTAAAAATTGAAGTAATTGAGATTTTAAAAACACTCAAATTATGAGCCAAGCCATTGTTAATAAATCAACAACTATTCTGGGATTATCCTTTCTGCTGCTACCCCCTATTTTTGAGTTTCATCATGAAAGAAAGTACAGTTCATGGTGTTTTGGGTGTAACAGATGGGTTTGCTTCTGCAGAAAACTAGCAGGGAAAAGACAATCCTTGTAGTCCAGAGTGCCTTTGTGCTGCAGTTTCACGACGATAATCTTCCCGGCTACATTAGTTTTTCATTTTTCACAGTGACAGTAATGAGACCTAATTATGTGATTCTGCGGAATCTCGGTTTGTGTTTAAACATGTAATTTATGTGGAGTAATGACGCATGTAATGCATTCTGGTTTTAAACACTGGCTTTTATTTGCGAAACAGAAAGAGCAAGGCTTTGCATTTCAATAAAGCTTTTTGATCGGGGAGAGTAGTTGTCGTTTTTCAGAAGATAGAGTTTACTCGGAGCTCTGCAGCCACAAAAATCCCCCCCTCATTCTCAACTGCTTTCCTAGAGACAACTCAAAGACCTCCCGCTGGCAGCTCAGCACAGCAGCTTTATCAGTTTGTTGCCACCCTCCTCCATCCTTAAGTCTCTTCTTTTTGTGTCACCCAAATATTTCAACCACAAGCTGCAAGCAGGGATGTCAGGGATGAGACAGCCATTCATTAGAGGATCACCGCTGGTTCCTCTCCACAAAGGTTCACTGTTTCATCTGCCATCGCTCCGCATGCATGTAAATGAACAGCAATAAAGAGGCAAAAGTGGATGTTGTGCTGTGACTACAGCTGAGAGAGTCCCTGTGCAGAGGAGCACACATCATTTCCGAAGTTGTCAGGAGGAAAATATGGCTGTTGACACATACAGTGAGCATATCGCCACCAATCTGCCAGATCATGAAAGCATAAAGATCTCAATTTTTGTGTAACATTTAAAAAAAAATAAATTTTTTTGACTGATTAAAGCCCCACTCTGATGAAAACCCTTTTTTTTTTATTTTACTTATTCTTTTTCAAATGATGGAAGGGATATATAAAGAACTCTATGTACCTGAGCAACAAACTGGACTGAAATAAGAAAGAAGGGTTGGAGCTCACTCCATCTTCTGACGGAGGGGGGCACTCCCGAGGAGCTGAGCTGGCTCCAGCCGTCTCCTTTGGAGTGGTCTGATGAAGAGGCAGCATCACAGAGATAAAGAGGAAGACGCTGGCCAGCCTTCAGGAAGTCCCCCTCATTCCTGTTCTCCGGACTCAGTCGGGAGGACTGGAGACAGATTAATGCTGGCAAAAGCTGGCGTTCGTTTAAAAAAAAAAAAAAAACGTTCAGATCTATTCCACAGGCATGAAAAAAAGAGTCTTAAGCCTCGTTTCCTCTGGGCGGTTCTGTACGGTCCGATTCGATGTGGTATTTTGAGTATTTTTATTGTAAAATGCACCCATTTAACTGTTCTGACCCGTACTTCTTGAGGGCCCTCATCTATCATAGGTACATGGAAAAATTGAATGGGGTGGAGCCATTGTAGCCACCCGCTGATTGGCAGAAAGTGATAACGACACTAGGAAGCACCAGCTAGCCCAGATTTCCTCTTCACGCAGTCAATTCCTGGTTCCCACGATGTACAAAAAGAAAAGCAAGAAAAAGACGAGCTGCTGGATGACCTCCATTGTTGATGCATTTCTAGTCGTCGCACCACAATGATGCGAGAGTTCCAGACCACGCATGTGCCGTGAAAACAGACTATTTAGTGGAAGTGAGGCTTAACTGACTGAAAACACTGGCCAGTATTAACTGGACCGTACTGTACAATTCTTCCCATACCGGACTGCTCAGTGTAAACGAGGCAAAACAAATGATTTACTTTAGTGTTCCAGCCTAAATGTAAACTGGACGATATAAATACAACTATTTGCCTCTACCGTAATCCTAATTACATCCCTCTCTGATAATTCTACTTTTTAATTATTATTCATGGGGTGTCTAAACTTTCAGATGTATGAGTCTTTCTATTATTGTTTCAAATTTGACTCAATAAAATTTGAATCATTTGTGGATAGTTTTTGAACCCGTAAATGTTTTATTTGCTAATATATGTTTATTTTCAACATTTTAAATAAATAAACAGTTTTATTTTTGAAATTTTCTGAGAAGTTACATGTTATATAGATTTCATCTCGCTGTTGTGGCCAATTTAGACTTTTTTCAGTTTTTAGTCTATTTTGAAGTTTAGCTATTTTTTTCAGCTACATGCTAGCTTTTGGATAACATCATTTTTTAAAAAAAAAGTTTTTTAGGCTTATTTGGCATTTAGCTAATATTTTAGCTGGATATCACCATTTTAAGCTATCAATTTTAGCATCTTGAGCTATCAGCACCAGCATCTTCAGCCGCCAAATTCCGCCAATTCACAGCATTCGCTTTAGCATTATCTGAGGTAATAGTGCAAGGCTAGGTAATGCTAGAGCACGCTTCCGACCTAAGATGCCTTTTGCATTTAGGGCCCTTGTGCGATTGAGTTTGACACCCCTAAACTGGGGCTGTAGATAGGCTTTTCCTCTTTATTTCAAAATAGCTGCCTCTGTGAAATCTGAAAACTTTTGCTCAATTTCTAGACTTTATGGTGAAATAACTCAGCTATTATTTATTT
This sequence comes from Oryzias javanicus, assembly GCA_003999625.1. Lineage (NCBI taxonomy): Eukaryota > Metazoa > Chordata > Actinopteri > Beloniformes > Adrianichthyidae > Oryzias > Oryzias javanicus. Next base: position 10,400,739 of record CM012439.1, on the reverse strand, counting down.
CTTTAAAATAACTACTTGCTTTACTGAAAAATACAAAATGTTTAACTCTTTGTTGTTAAAAATCTGTGAATCAAATTTAAGTTGGTGAAAAAAAAGCAATTTTTTCTGACTATCCATGTCATTTTTTTAAATCTTAAACTAACATTCTTGTGTATCAAAAAGTAATCAAATCACCTGAGGAAATACAATCTATATATAATTAAATCAAATATATTGCAATTTTTTTGGTGGATTTCCTCAAAAAGCATCTTAATGCCATAAAAAAGGAATTTTCTGTCAAAGCTGAAGTCGATTCTTTCTTTGCCTATCAGACTTCTTCTTTCCATCCATCTGAATATCTACCCCATGAACATATCTACTCTTTGAAGGATTTCTATATTCTGCAGAAATGCTGATTCAGAATAAGGTAAACATGACAAATCTATTCCAGAGTGATTCTGCTGCCCACCAGTGACACATTCTCCTGGATGAATGGTGTCGTGAAAGTTAAGTTTCAGGTCTGTAGATCATAAAAGGCTCCCAACAGTTTTTCATTTTAACAAACAGACCCAGATTCTCACAAAAAAAGCACATATTTAAACTCTGAATTATGAATGGATGGACGTATGCAGAGAATTGGAATGTTTACAGCCTAATGAAGAAACATCCTGCCTCTAAGCTCATAAGGAAGGAAAAGCTGCTTTACTGAGTCACTTAAATAGAAATGAGTATGCAACACCAGCATCCATTTCTTCACACGGATCCCTTCAGAGTGTTCACAGGATGTGGTTTCAGCTAACATGGGAAAAAAGGGCTGGTCACTTCTTTTATGCTGGAAGAATGAATTTCATTCCTCTAAGTAAACTACTTTGTGCTGTAATCCAGAAAGATTTTTTTCATGCTGTTCTGATGGAATAATCAGAGGAGCAGCAGAATAGACCTAATGAAGACTGCAGGTAAATGCAGCAGGTATGTAACGGACTTCTGATAGTTTATTTGGAATTTCCCGTTAAAGGACATTCACTAGTGTGACTGCTAAAAGCATACCAGTACAACTCTGAGCTTTCCTCAATGTGGATTTAGGAACCCTGATATTGAAATGTTTCCAATCTATGAAAAGACACCATAATAGCGTGTCTACAAAAAGGGCTGTACCTGAAATCATTTGCTTATTAAAGTGGAAAATCAAACTTCTTTTTCATCACTCCAGTTTTTTACTTTAATTTTTTAAATGTGTGATGATGTGGGTCATTTTTGACATCTATCAAAAATTCTCTCTCTCTCTCTCTCTCTCTCTCTCTCTCTCTCTATATATATATATATATATATATATATATATATATATATATATATATATATATATATATATATATATATATATATATTATTTCACCCTCCAGAGACGAGTAACATACTGCAGCAGTCCTGCAAAAAGTGGAGTAGATTCCAAATTCCTCTTTTGCATGTAGACAGAAGGGTTTCCTATAGTTTGTGTATTTGGTTTAACTGCTTATCAGGCTTCTTCATTTTTTATATATTCAAGATTTCTTTCAAAATAAAAGCTTTTTTGTTTTCACAGTTTAACTTTAGAAATTTGTAATATTCTTTTTTTAGTATGGGATGAAAATGAAAACGCCGAAACATGACAAGGTTGTGAAGTAGAAAAATCATATCATAACGGTAGCAAAAAACAAACAAAAAAAAACCTTTGAGTGGAGGAATTAAGTATTTGATCCCTTGCTAATTTTGAAAGTTACTTGGGGAATCAAAGATTTATTTCTCTGAATAAAATGCAAATACATTTATATGCATTCTGTAAAGTCAATTTCTTCATTTTATTTGTCCCACTGTGCAAATCAACCAACAAACTGCCAATTTCTTTTTAAGCGAGTAAAACAACAAAATTAGAAAGACGTCAAATACTTATTCATTTTACCTACATAAATCCCCTTCAGGGAAGCATTTAACATCTGTAGCACTTACCCTCATGATCCTAACCTGTTTATAAGAGAACAATGAGAGTTAATCATTTTCCATATACATTCAGGTCATTTACAGCTTAATAACATGAGAAGACCAGGCTTTTTTGTGTCTATCCTACTATACCAATACATTTTTATTTCATCCAATATCTCAGTTCTTGAGCAGATTTTCATCCTCTGTTAAAGATACAGAGAATATTTTGGATAGAAATGATTCAAAACAGTTTTTAATGCTTTCATCCAATGCAAAGATTCAAAAGAAAGAAAGATGTAGAAAGAAATGGCACATTCCAGGTTAGGCTCTGTGAGAAAAACACCTCTGCTACACAAGAGGTCAATGGGAAGATAGGATTTTTATGAAGTTCATTGAAAGCGGGGAATTGTTCACTTTTGAGAGTTGCTTTCATTTGGAGTGTGAGGCTGCTGTAGGGGCACAGCTTGTTCCAGCACCCGGGATCAAGGAGCTGAAAGGAATCTGGTCTTCTACTGTGGTGCAGAGTTCGACACGGATCCTACCTAGCAAAGAGAGTCAAGATCAAACGGATTTTTAAAAAAGGATTCAAATGCTAATTTCAAACAGTAAACTCCACATAAAAATACAAACTAGATGAATCTGAGGTTTACAGGGAAGGCAAGATCCAATCAGGGGAAAAGAAATACAGCAGGTTGATTCTTTCAATGTTAGTTGAAAACTGCAAAGATGATGGATGAACACAAGGAGCTTTGGATGAAGTTAAGGATATATTTCTCATGTTTTCATCAAATTATCACATTCATCACACTTAATTAATTACAGACAAATCAGTGCCTTTTTTTCTATTTAATCTCATTTGCAATCTATAACTACCATCTATTAAGTAAGGTTTAATTCCAGACGAGTTGTCCATTACCATAAATTAAAAGAGGAAGTGTGGCCTGATCGAGTCAGACGATTGCTATAATTGACACCTAAAAGTGCATTATCTCGCTTATATCATGGTCACTCACCATAGAAATAATTATTAAGACAATTATTAGTTCCTCAATCTTTTTAAATTGTTTTTCACATAAAGTGGACTACATGTATGTAACATGCTGTTATGGTAACGGCTACAGTCTGCTCTAATCTCGCTCTACAGCAGCGCAGAAAAGTGGTACATATATTTATCATCATGAGTTAAACAAAGCATCATTTCAGAGGAAAGGTTGACCTCTTCCTGCTTGTTTCTGACTAGTTACAACATAGAAACAAAGTCTAAACAGTTCAATTCCTTCAGTGTCACGTCTTTGTGCTTCATCTCCTCTTTCTAATCTTCTCTTCTCTCCTTTTCCTCCTCTTCATCCCAGTCTTCAAAATGATCAACTTCACCAAACATGTTAAAGGAAACTATAAAATCACCTACGTATTCTTGCTGTTGTGTTAAAACTGTGGAATAGGATGTGTAGAGAAGCACTATATTGACAAATTAACACGACGGCTCAACCATCCAAATGATCAGAATCAGGTGTCCTAACCACTTGGTCTGCCCACAGGTGTATAATCCACGCTCAGGCATGCAGACTGTTTTTACAAACATTTGTGAAAGTGGAAGTCACCTATGCAACAAATCCAGTCGTGACATTTCCTAAATGAGATCTGTGAGTCAAGGCAAGTGAGCTAATACTTTCGGTGATTGTGTATTACAGTATTATTAAGTACTTTTGGTAAATATTTTTTTGGTTTATCAGAAAAGAGTTCTTGCAGGTTTTGATGTGTTAAAGTCTCAGTAATTGTCACAACCTATAGGTGAGTTAAATTTGTTCTCTGCATTTGACCAATCCCCTGGGGGAGGGGTGAGCTACTGACACAGCTGCGCTAGAGAACCATTTGATGGTTTAACCCCTCAATCCAGCCCCTTTATGCTGAATGTCAAACAGGGAGGTACTGGCTCCCATTTTCAGAGTCTTTGGGATGACTTGATCTAGATTTGAACTCAAAACCTTCTGGTCTCGTGGGTGGACACTCAGCCACAAGACCACTGATCTTAAAGCACTCTGGATCTGATGGGGTTTTTTCCTTAATTTTTTGGGATTAAAAAAAACTTTAGTGGTGTAAAAGTAAAGCCTGTTAAAAAGTTTCATATTTCATAAATCCTCTTCTTTAGTTATCTTGATCATTTACAGTGCTACAATGTAACAAATTTAAGCGAAGACACCTCCAAATGAAGCTTTAATTATTTGTTTTGATTAAATACAGATTAATTCCTTACAGGTCATAATTATTGAAAAAACTAAATCCAATGACAGCACTGGATTATATGTGAGCAAAAACTAATCATGAGAGCAACATGAGCTTCAAAAGTTAAGCTGGATGTAAGAATATTCTTTTCTGGTTAGTCAAGTTTTATGATGACAAAACCTATTTAAGAGCTTCACGTAAAACGTATAAAACGTAAAGACTTCAAGGCTCTACCACCATACTGTAAATCTGACAAAAACAAGAAGAAACACTAAAAAACAGGACAATTTTCCTCTACATCAAGAGGCTCTGCTAATTGCAGTTGTGATGAAAGAAGCACTCAAACGACACAAACCCAGTCCAAACTTTGTAAAGTTTGTCCACTCCAGCGGGAGAGACGGATCAAAGTGTGAGATCTTCAAAAGGCGACATCTTGTCATCTTTAAAAAAAAGTAAGAACTGTGAATCTGTGATCACAGAAGACGTGTCCTTGACATCAAGAGCAGCCGAGTTTGGGCCCAGAGTGAGAAGAAAACTAAAAGCTGCAAAGTCCCTGGTTTCAAATGTCTATAAGCGTTAAACTATTTTATTTATCAGCTGAATATTGTTGATTCTCACTTTTAAAAAAAAGCAGCAACACCTTAATCCCTGACCATGTAATCTGCTTTTGGTTTGAGAAAACCACAGACAGAACACAAATAAAACCCTCTGTAATGTAGAGTGTAACCATTTCAATCCTGATCAAATCGAAACGAGATAAATCCAAGATGCCAAAAGAGCAACATTTAAAAATGTTTTTGAACGCAACAGCAAACACTCCATCATGGCCTCTCACTTTGCAAGAACTGATAAATAAAGCTTGTAATCAGGAGCATCGGCTGCATGTGTTTGTCGTCCTAAAGCCTCGCTTCAGCTGAGAGGAGAAGAAAGAGAATATCTTAGATGGAAACCTTTAAAGGCGAGATGATAAAATGTTTCATGGTAGTGTACACGTGGCAGAGCCAGACGCTGCAGACTCGTGCTCTAAGTAGCACACTAGTGCAGGAAATGACCGCCAGCAAGGACGTGTTTCAAGCTATTATCATCAACCGTTTTGTGGACTTAAAAGCATGCCGGATTCATGAAACTCCTATGAAACGGCCTGCGTTGGACAGTCTCAGGCTTTCAGCTTTGAATACTTTGCTGTGGGGATTTGTCCTCATGCAGTTGCAAGAACTGGCAAAGTTCTGACGCTAGGGGATGAAGTTCCAGCTTCCATCCATGTTTCAGTTTATCCCAAAGTCTAGAAGTTTAAAGTCTCAGCTCTGAACAATAAACATGGGTTATTTCAGACTCATCTCTAAAACTTTCCTTTAAAACCATTAAGAAAAAGCTTTTAAAACACTGGACCTTAAGAAACCTTGACTAAATATGATTTTCGGCATCAATTCCGATAGAAAACCCACCGCCCACTTCACTGCTAGTACCGGGTTTGACCCCCTTTTGCTTTCAGTACTGCCTTGATTCTTGGTGGCATAGATTCAACAAGATACTGGAAACATTCTTCAGAGAGTTTGGTCCATATTGACATGATAGCATCACAAAGTTGCTGCAGATTTGTCGGCTGAACATCCATGATGTCAAACTCTGCAACTGCGGCTCACTGGACATTTACTCTTTTTCTGACCATTCTCTGTAAACCCTAGAGATGGTTGTGGGTGAAAATCCCAGTATGTTAGTAGTTTCTGAAATACTCAGTCCAGCCCATCTAGCACCAACAACTAGACCACCATCAGAGTCACTTCAATCCCCTTTCTTCTTCATTCTGATGCTCAGTTTGAACTGCAGCAGACCGTCTTAAACCAGGGGTGTACAAACCCAGGCCTCGAGGGCCAGCTTCCTGCTCGTTTTCCAAAAATCCTGCCTTATCTGCAGCTGACTACTTGAATCAGGTGTGCTTAGCTAATAAGGAGCTTCAATGGCAGGCCGGATGGAGAACAAGTAGGAGACCGACCCTCCAGGCCTGGACTTGGACATCCCTAGTCTTGACTATTGCTGTGTCCGAATTCCCACCATAATCCTTAACTGCTAAAAACGATTTAGTGCCGTGGATTTTCAGTGTCTATTTATGACTCCACTATTTTTGATAATGAAAATGTTGATGGTTTATTAAAAAAAATACATTTAAAGACTTTTTCTGTAGAAATTGTTCAATGCACAATGTGGCGTGGTCTATATTCACTAATGTAGTAAACATCAATGCACACTAGCTTTTCAAGACTTCTGGGAAATTTCTAGGGCACTCGATTGTGGAATTGTAGATTTGGACAGCATTTAAAAAATTACGAATACACTACATAGCGAGTAGTGAAGGAATTCGGACATACCTCGTGTCTATATGTCTAAATGAATTCAGTTGCTGTCATGTGATTGGCTGATTAGAAATATGCGTTGAACAGGTGGGCCTGATTGAGTGGCCAGTGAGTGTATGTGGTGAGATAAATATAATTCTGGTGACAGACAGGATTATCATGGTCTTTAAGCAGAATATCAGGATCTTTTCTTCCCAAACATGTACATGTATTTCCTTCTTATACGACACTTTGAGCTAATCAGCATCTTTGTCTCCTTTTCTTGTTGCCAAACAATTTCCTTTCAAAATATTCATGTATCTGGATGAAAATGTGAGCTAACAACAGAAATTACAGGTGTGTTTTGAAAATTTGACAGCATAACAAATAAAACCACCACCTCAGTTGTCAGTTTCAAATTACTATTTAACAGGTGCATTGACAATGGCGCTACACACTTATTTCATTGCATAATATGTGCACTAGACTTGTGATCCGCTCAGTTTGCAACACTATGACAAATAGTAGCAGTTTTAACAACAGAATGTAGCGGACATTTCTTTGACTTCTGGAGTGAAGCTCATTTGAAATGAAAATAACTGGCTCCTTGTCAACAAGCGCTCACTCCGGGGAATTATCAGTTATTATTCTCTCAAATGGCAAATGATTTGTCTTTTTTTTTAAAAAATAAAAATGAATGTATTTTTTATCTGGTTTCAGAAATCTTTTGTTATGACATGCCCTTTGTCGCACCAGTAGGCAGCTTTGCCAGGTAATTCTGTTCATGCGTCTCACCTGTGTTCAAGTTTCAATAAAATTACTGCAAAAAATGTGCAAACAAAAAAATTCACTGCAAAAAAAAAGAAGCGGTTCTGTAAATAAAAAGAAGGGACGTTGCAATTAAAAGAAACGCTATAAATTAAAAAGAAACATGTCTGAATCAGTGCATATAAAACAATACAATGGAAGTGGATTATCGGGGAGGATTTTTGCCCTGTTGCACTTGCACTGTTAACAGGAGAAAAAAGAACATGAGTACGGATTTTGGAAAACAAAAAAGAAAGTAAGTGAAGAGGTTTGAGTTCAATGTCACTTTACGTACTTTTTTTATGTGTAATTTTTGTTAGGCCATGTATGATGGGTATAAACAGAATGGTACACCCCAAAGATGGTATGTCCGAACTAAAATATTTAATATATTTAAGATATTTGATGTTTGATATTTGATATATTTATGATGGTTTTGACAAAAAATAAACAGTAGAAAGGTTTTGTATTTTTCTTTAAGCTCAATAAAATGTAAAATATATTTTATTAAATTGCCAATCGATTGATTTGTCTGGGAGATTGTTCTGGGATCGTTTAGTTATGACTTCATACGCCACTGGGGGAAAACGCCTGCATGAGGAAGACGCAGAAATCACTCCCGAGATTCTGTCTACCCTGTTTTCAGGTAATGACGACCAAATATGAATGTTTTTGTCCATATTATATTATTGAAATGTGTGATGGTTTGTTTAGACATACTTTGGGGTGAAATTTATTACAGTCTGGCAATTTTATTTGCGACAGGAATTTGTAAAGGTTTCCCCTTGAGTGAACGTGCACACCGCCATCTTGTATCCAGATTGTTTTATTTGGGGGTTGATGAAGGACGTATCAGCAGCTTTGTCAGGTTTTTATTTTGTGCGTTTGTGATCTTTTTTTTTTTTTTCTTCCAGAATGGGACACCTTCTCAAAAGAAAGTGTTAAAATGTTTAGCATTTTAATTAATTTTGGAATTGCAATAAACACCTGGTCAAGGAACATGCAGAAATCATTCTCATGATTCTTTCTACCCTGTTTTCAGGAGTGTAACACATGAGCCCCAGGTTAACTGAAGGACGTCAGTTTATTGTTAGCTTGAGCTAACGCAGAGAAACCCAGTGTGCAGAGAGACCGCTAACGAGGAGAATTAACCACTGTAACTGTACTCCAGTGTGCAGCAAAACAAAATTAGCATGTACCACCACACGGACTCACTCCAGAGCAGTGTGCACCCCAGACAAGCAGAACTATTAACCATTGACAGTATAAAAGAGAACTGAAAAATTAAATTGTTTTTTTGCTTTTGTTTTTAAAGACACCAGAGCAAGAAAGGCTATTCTAGAAATTATTATGACTTGAGTAATAGCTATTTATTTCTCAAAAGAAGTCTTTGGGATTTTGGTTTTTAGGGAGCAGTGGATTCCTGTTTTGAATGTGAGGGGAGAAGGGTTATTAAGTCCAGTTCACATATATAGTCTATGCAAACAACTGGTACTGAGAGCCATAGATATAATAGAGGTAGATGCCGCATCGACCGCTACGTCCTATTGGCGCTGACGAGCCACGGGGCCGCCATCTTGGACCGATCATCCACTCCACTGGATGCTATCTGTTTGACAGGCGCCACGAAGAGTTCTCGCGCTTAATCAATGATAACTCGCTGAATACTCAACTGATTTTCACACTTTTTTTTTTGCTGCAAACATTAAACATGTAACTATGATGCAGTACACATGGTTTGGCATATTTTACCATTTATTGTGGGCTGAACAGTCATGGAATATACTGAAATAGTTGTGTCTGGTGAGTTTTTACTAAAATACTAACATATGAAGCAAAAAGAAACAAAAAAAGAAAAAAAATTCTCAGCTATTTCAATATATGATAAGAATATTTATATTTTCAATATTATATATATATATATATATATATATATATATATATATATATATATATATATACACACACACACACACACACCCCCACACACGCATATATATACATATATATTTGTATATGTGTGTGTGTGTGTGTAATACAATGTAGCTTGACATTTTAGAGAGAAATCAGGGACTATAACAAAGAAAGAGACAAACCATAAACAATGATTACACATGTACAAAGTTACTTTTTACATTTTGATTTATTTCAAACATGTAAATGCTACAAAAACCGACTTTAAAAAATCAATCCAATCATCTTTTATAAATGAAAAGTCACAAACCAAATTCATAAATACATGTTTGAAAACAAGATAGGCAGAAGCAAATGCTTATTTAAGTCTATTCCTTTATGTATTTTTTCAGTAAATCAAAGAATTCACGATATATAAATCTAAACTAAACAATACGATGTCCAGAAACTGTCCATTTTTCCTCTTTTTACCCACAAATCCTATACATTGTTATCCACAGACACCATTTCACAATCAAAAATTGTTTAAATCATAATTTTATCATCCCATCTTATATTTTGACAACAGCTTCTCTTTAATTTTAATAGTGAATAGTTTGATGTCCAAACATTTTTGTATAAACTCTACAGTTTAATCCCACACACTGATACAGAAACTCTAATAATTTGAATTACTGGTTGTTTAAAAATACCACATCCCCTCAGTGAATAATCTCTGTCCCCTAACTGTTTCTAAATATTATGGGGTAAAACTTTATTGCTGGCTTTATAGAGAATTTTTGCTGTATACAAACATACTAAACAAAATAATTTGATTCATTTAGAACTAAACATTAACATGCTGATATGACCCCAGTCTCCAGCATTATGAATAGTCCTTATTGCATGTTTCTGAAGGTTGAGAAGGTCTTGGAAGTTGCTCATGAAAGCCTTACATGAGCTAAAACCCCTGAAAGAGGACTGGAGAGCTTTCTTCTTGCGGTAAGTTTGGCAATGTTGTGCAGCCTTATTTTCATAAACGCAAACAACCAATGACAAGTAGGAATGATGGTTGTCTATGCCAAACTGTGTCCCCGCTATATGTCCCCCGAGCAGAAGAACGTCCTCTGTTCCAATCTCCTCCAGGTGGATGTGTGAGACTGTTGACACCTTTGGAGCTTGCTTTGTTGAGGCCTGGGGAATCCCCCCCTCTGCAGCTCTCAGCACGTCACTGGGTTTAATCTGGGTAACAGCAAACGAGGGAGATTATAATGTCCAGGGTTATTCTGATATGATGTTAAAACAGAAATACTCACATCATTAGGGCTGATGCTGAGGGGGTGAGGTTCAAGTCTCATTCTGAGAGGGCTCTGACAGGCTATCTTCAGCTCTTCTTGAGATAGGTGTGGCCCTGCCCTTTTCTGGATAAAATGAAGAAGCATAATAATTATAAATTAATCTTCATTTTTAATAAATTCATTTTAACCTAGAACTATTTTTCCGACTTTTCTCTCCTTAAGGCTACTTCTTCCTCACATGGGAAACATTAAAAGGAGATTCAGAAGAGTCTACACAAACACATCATAAAGGAGGTCAATCTTATTTTTTTCATTTGTCTTACTGTTTTATTCATAGTCTTCAATTTTCTGTTCCCATTTTATTCAAATTTTCCTATTTACTTCATTGTTCACATTTATTAGAACCTTTTGTCACAAAATAAATTTCACATTTTCTTTCTTGGTATGAACCAAGGCTGCTCAAATTGTGAGAAGCCTTTTAGCAAACCTTCAGTTGTTTGTATTTTCAAATCACTGAGGTTGGATGTCATGAGAGATATCTAATACCAGTCATATTTGTTTTATTTATACTGTAGCATTATTGTGTCAGTTGTAATCTAAGTTATTGTAATGGAATATATGATTTAAAAAGTCTCAGTTAGCCTTCATAGCTGGGGGAAACAGCTGCACTAGATATAGCCTATAGCTGACATTAGCTGACTAAGATTTCGCTGGTGCACATAACAATACAGGGATATTATAGCTTATTCAAAAAATATAACCAATAAAAACGTTCAAACTTACCCGTGAAAAGTAATCCCCAGAGCCCTGCTTCCAATAGTCCGCATATTTGAACTAGAATGCGCCACTTAATGCACATGCTTCTTGTATTTATCTTCTTTATTTCTGTTTATCTTGGCGACCGGACGACCGGTCCAAGATGGCTGCCGCATTTCCTGCGCCCCGGCAGCCGATGCGGCATCTAATGAATATATGATATCTATGCTGAGAGCCTGGAACAAAAACACATCTGAGTGGACGGCTAAAATGTTCCACTTCCTGTGCATCGGCAAAAACCATCCCCAATAATCCACTTCTGTTGAGGCTTTTTAAATTTACATTCATTTTTTTTTTTATTGTACCTGGTTCTTTTTATTTGTAGCGTATCTTTTATTTGCAACATTTCATTTGCAGCAAAGTTTCTTTTATTTGTTGCAGCTTTTCTTTTTATTTTCAGTTTTTGTTTGCACACTTTTATTTATTTTTTTGCTGTGATGTCAGGTCTCTGCCACCATACTAAAGCCCTAAAATGATTGAGATTTGTCTTTTGTCCATGCGTTCCCCAGAGGTTTTTTCCTCATGCTCTACATTTTCGATAGCTCTGATTCACTGGTGAGCATAGGAGCTCTGAACTTCTCTAAATCTTGCTTAATCCCAGGTGACGGTTAGAGCAAAAGAACGGAGGGAGGGCTGTATTTGAACCCCTCAAAGGCTGTGCAGGCACCACCTGATGTTCCACAGGAACACTAAGGAACGATTACATTTGTAACGTAGTCCAAGTAATGGGCTGCTCTTCTTTGATGAATATATAAGAGATATGGTGAGATACCATAAAGGACCTGAACAGCCTTGAGGCAAAGGTGAATTATTAAAGAGGTCCGGCTCAGTCAGGTGGTCTCCTCCTCCTGGATCAGCTGCTGACTGATGACATGATACAGGAATGTATACTGTCAAACTTTCCTGCAAGAGAATTATTTGAGGGCTAATTTTCCCTGCATGGGCAGATTCTAGGCATTGTATTAATTTGTGTTTGTAGGGGAGATATCTTGATAACACGGCTTTTGAAAAGGGATATGATTGCAAAATCCTACTTCAGAAGAAAAAATGTAGCCTCCAGCACATCCGGGGGGAAATATTTTAATAATGCTGACAACAGAACAAACTTGTAGCCCTGTGCATGGACTTCTCAGGAGCTCAAAAAGCTTCCAGCTCTAAAAATGTGCAAATTGTGGAAAAAATTTTCAAGTAGGACAATCTTATTTTATGGCCTCCCTGTGGTGAAGTCATTGACCAAAGCTGAGAAAACAAAAGGCTTCAAAGATGAAATGAAGTAAAGATCAGGAATGAGACTTTCCAGCAAATGTTTCAGGTTTCAAATGAGAGCAAAGAGATTTTTACAAAAACTGTTGTTTTTGTTAAACAACATTTGTAAATCTCAAACATTTAGGACTTTGATGCTACTCTACATTTTTAACAAAGTTACATACAAGTTTTATGTCATGTTGAATTTCTTCCGCATAGATAAGATGCGTTTCATCTTAAATAAACAATTTATTTCAGTAAAAGTCCAACTCTATTTTTATCTATTGTAAAAGTGTTCCCAATGGTTTTTAATTTTGGCTAGGACATGTTAAGGCTATATCAAAAAGCCTGTGTTGTTTTCTGGGACACAGGTTCTACAGAGTTGCAGGAGCTCATCAGAAATTCACTTCTGAGTTGTGGGCGGGACCGCAGAAGTAACTCAACTGATTTCCCATCATCACTTTGTTTCCACTCTCTAGCTAGCTTACAGCTCACAGGAGCAAGCTAACATTAACGTAGCAACAAATGTCTGGCAACATTGGGGCGATCCAGCCTTACGAGTTGTTTTCCTGCAGCTGACAAGCATGCAGTCACCAAGCAGCTTACAATTGGGATATTGTTTTCGCCCTATACACATTTACCCATTTTTCTGTATCCACCTGCAGTTGTGATTAAGGCTTAGTGTCCACATAAGATTGTCAAGAGGCCTTTATTAATGCTATGTATTGTTAATTATTAAATATTGGGAGCTCATTCTGTCACCAAATATCATCATAAGAACAAAATTGTCTTGCGGACAAACAGCATATATGAGATTTACCCTTTCATTAACACCACAGAAGCCCCCTGCATGTTAATAGGACAGAGCAAGGCCTGAAATGCAGTGCATCTTACTCTGAAAAGGCTCAAAGAGGAGCTGTCTTGATCGATAAATCCACAGCCGAAGTGACTGTAGCGCTCCACCGAGAAAAAATAAATGGATGCACCATCAGCCCATGTTTACCTAATGCTTTCCAGTAAAATAGATGGCGCTGGAAAACACAATGTGAGAGTAAAAAATCTAAATGATCCTCTTTGGTTGCATGTGCATGCAGACTCAATGTAACTGAATTTGCCATGGGATTAAAATGGGCAATAAATCAGCCCTGACCTGTCTCTAATTGCCCCCTGAGCAGCCATTTCATTTTTTAAATGCCTCTCCAGCATGTAATGGCATCACAATAACTTCTAGCGGCGCCTTTTATCAAATGACCCTGTACAAAAAGTCACCGCAAGCGCCAGAATAGCAGTTATGAGTCGAGCAGAGGAACCAAGAACTATTATGCTGCTTCGTGGAATTGATCCAGCCGAGACCATAATACCTGAATGAGGCATCTCGGTCAAAGAGAGTGCAAAGCACTGAGCTGCTTCGATGTTTATTCATCGGCTTGAGCTGTTTTTCAGGAGAATTGGATCAATAGATGAGAAACAACAGGTCCTTCTACAAGTACACACTTCATTTTCTGTATTTTCTCATCATATCAAACAAGTTGAAAAAGAAAACCGTAAATGTATGAGCTGATTTAACAGTCTTTCCTGACACTTACTGAGATAAGATTGTACACTAGACTGTAGTGATGCCTATAACAAGAAAAATACATTTCATTTAAGGCACTTGTTTTGGCACTCAACAACCATAAAAAACAGATAGAGGCTATCGTCTATATCTTTATATTAAAGAACCATCTTTTTTTCCAAAAATTGTGTATTTAGAACCCATTTCTTACCACTAAAAAGATTTGGATTGAGAAATATTAAAACTAAATCGAGGCTTACCCCCCAAAAATTCAATCTTTGGTTCCTTTTAGTGGTAAAAAGTGAAACACTCAAATTGACAAAACCAAAAAAAAAGATCTATGTCCTCACGCAGCGGTAAAAAGTGCCGTTTTACCCCCTTAAATTGCTCTTACAGCTTTCAATGTCTCAGCTAGTTCAAGCTCTGCTCCCAGAGGCCTAATGCAGCTTCATGCCGGCTGGAAAACCATCTTCAAAGCAGCAATTACCACTTTGAACTGATAGAAAAGCTGACAAGTAAACTAGAGTGGGTTTTTGAAGCCATGTATCAGGGATGTTAAGCATGCTCTGTCCGTCACCACAGTAAACAAGAAGGAGCCAAAGCTGATCCACGGTGCAGTCGAACCTCCACCTAAGACTCCTCTGTAATGCTACGTTCACGCCGGACTCAGAAATCTGTGTTTTAACAAACACTTTTAATGAAAAAACTATATAAATGCATATGTGCATTTTGGGCTTTCATGTTAAAAACTCTTGTATTCAAGTGTCGCTATGCAAGTTTTAAATCTGTTTGAGAGCTTTAAGTAAGAAACGTACAACACTTAAACCAGATGAACATTGACCAATCAGGGACTCAGGTTTGGTAGTTACACATGGATTGCGTCCCTTTAAATTTTTGGAAGGACTAACCGTTTGAACGTTGATCACAGAGCAGGAATTAATAATTGCACTTTGAGCCTGGATGGAATTGGTTGACATCAAGTCTATCATAGATCAGAACAGTGAAAGAAAAAGCCTGGAGCAAGGTTCGTGAGATTGCACTGCAACAACATTTCAGTCAAGCCTCTTCCAGTGTTGAGTACATGCCCTAGTGTCAGGTAGTGAAAGACCTGTGTAAACATCTTATGCTCAAGGTATGTGTAGAATACCTGTTGAGCGTTTTCTTGGACACACCACACGTGGCCAGTGGGAATGTAGCTGAAAAAAGGCAGGTTATCACAACCTTACCCAACCAGCAAGGTCAAGTGAGTCCTATATGGCTTAAAAGTGGACAGAAAATGTGGGTATGGGTTTGTCCCCAGTTTCCGTGGTGGCCCCACCCGTTTGCCCACATTTGCTCCAAGTCTGCTAGTTCTGCTGGTTAGCAGGGCTCGCTATGTTGTCCACTGGGTGTCTAAGTAGCGTAGTAAGCCAGCCAACTGAGGGTCCATTTAAGCTAACGTGGGCAAATACAGGTGGGGTCACCACAAAAACTGCAGGCAAAACCATTTGGGGCCCACATTTCCTGCCCACTTTTAAACCATATGGGGGCAATTTGGCCTTGCTTGATTGGGTTATTTATGAAATCTTTCCAAGATTTCTCCACAAGTTCAATTGTCAGATTTTAACACTTAAGATATAGGACAAAAATTCTGAACTCTAAATTTTCATAAGTAGTTTTAAGTATTTTTTTCCCAGAGTCCACATCTCCACTTTGGTCAGACCTGCAACTGACCATTGCTCCAAATATGTACCAAAAATCCAACTCCACTTTTGCCTGCACCTCCATGGACTCCTGACTTGTGTCCTCTCAATGTTTCACTTGCTTTAAGCCTTCCGTCTCTTTTTTAACACACTCATGAACTTCTTCATTTCAGCATCAAGTCTCCTGATCTGGCTACTCCTTCCAGATGACTCACCAATCAGACTCCCTTCCTCCCAGTCTCTCCGATCACTTCATCTGTAGCTGTTCAGTCATTTGGAGGAACCTCCTGATCTCCAAACACTTGTTTATTGTCCTCCCTGAAAGCTCTCCTTCTTTTTCAACTTTCATCCTCTGTTTCATCCTTGTTCTTTTTAATCTTCTTCACCACCAGAGTCATCCTCACTTCACCATCTTGTGGTATGTGGGTACACTCTCCCAAGCCACAACTTTGCAGACTTTGTCTTAGAAAACAGCATTTGCATAAAATGTAATCAGCTTATGTACTCCTTCCTCCATCACCCTGTCTTCTCTTTATTGGAAAAATGTCTTCACTACAACATTTCCATTCTTTTAGCAACATCCACCACCATCTGTCCATCTGTATTCCTGTGCTTGACCCATCCATCACTCCTTCCTCACCTCTGTTTCCCTCACCACTCATGCCTGTTAAAGTCAGTCCCAACCACCCAAACCCCACTCCCTCCTCTCCAGTGATACCCAACACACCTCATCCATCTCCCTCCAGAATTTCCCCTTTTTCTCTTGCTCACGTCCTACCTGAGAGGACACAAATACTGACGAAAGTCACCATCACACCTTCAACTCCCAGCTTCAGAGTCATCACCCTGTCTGAGAAACTCTTCCATCAAGATCACTCCTCCTCCGTTCTTCTTTTATCCTAATCTATAAGCCATGCTCACTTTGCATCTGGTCTTTTGAACAGAGAGTATCCATCTTTTTCTCTGTCAGGTTGGCTGACTTTCTAGGTCCCATTGTTAAAGTTCCTCTTCAAAGTCCATCACTCTTTGCTTGTGTTTTCACTTTTTGTTGACAAAGAGCGAAGACTGTAGAAGTAGACCGACCAGCAGTCTAGTCTGTATTCTTGTCCTGTACGTCAACAGCACAGGTGGTGGTTGAATTTTAACTCGTTCTCAATTGATCCAATTTTAAAGTTTGATTTTGGATTCATTTGTTGGCTTTACTTTAGTTTCACATCAGACTCCCTTGACACAATCCTCTGCATTTGACTGGATTTGGGACCTGGTTGTTCACTGTAAACCCAAATAATGCATCAAAGACCCACTCTAATAACAATAGTAATTTTCTTGTTTTTAACATGTTCTTGTGGCATTGTTTTCATGGTTGAAGACAAATAAAAAAGGAAATTAAAATGAGTATGGTATTCCTGAGTATTAAATATTCAAATTGTTAATGAAAAACTGCAGTTTGAAAAACCTTGTAGCTGTCATGTGCAAACTACAATCAGAAGGCCACAAGCTCCCTGCTCCGCTCCTATCTGAACCACTTGCAGACAAATAGATCCATAAATGTCTTTGTTTTCCTCGTCTGAGCTGGTATCTGGTTCAACACTGTATGGCTGGATAACTCAAATATTGCTCACCATTTTTGTAGCACCGCTAATGTTAGGCTGAGGCTGTGAGGGGCTGTAAGATAGCAGGAGAGACTATAAACAAAGGTATGATGGGAAATGAGTTCAGGCTTACTCCGCACCAAGAGTCCCACCCACAACTCTGAGATACTTTCTAATGAACTGAAAAATTAACTTTTTTTTTTTTAAATGTGCAGCTATTAAGACAAATTTTGACTAAAAATGTAGGAACAATTCTAGTTAGCTTCACATTCACATTACCTTAAAAAGTAGTAGGCCTTAAAAATATGCTTTACTCACCTTACACATTTGTGTTCACATACAAACATAACAAGCCAAAGTAACCATTTCATTCGTCAGTTGTTTTTTTATCACAAAAACTCCAGAGACGATTCTTGTAGAAACAATAATTTTCTGAAACAAAAGATAAAATAATCTACAGTTCATAGTATTACATTGTAAGTTATTACTTTTTTGGGTTTTACTCAAATGTTCTGTGTATTCATAGTTGAGCCAGAAGTCGTTAGTTGCAGGAACAGGGCAAAAGCATTGAAAAATAATTGCTTAAAAAGGATTTGAAAGTCCTGATAGCAGCTGTGAAGAAAGAAAGAAGAAGAAAAAAAAAAAGGACTTGAAACAGAGAAAATCCCCAACTTGACTAAACGAACTTAATCTGAGCTTGGACAGAGTCATAAATCTTTCGTGGTTTGAGCAGACAACCTGGCGGTGTCTGAAAGCCTTTCTGGAGTGTTTTAAGTCCTTTGTGACAGCTAAATTACAGACAGGTGTGTCCTATCAGAGAGGGAGCAGACCTCACCTGAAGAAAGGACACGCCCACTCATAGAACATCAGAGAAATCCACCCATGACTTTCATGCTTTTACTGTGAAAATCATTAAAGTGTTCCCTAGTTTTTATAAAATATCTGAACTGGGTCATTTACGCATTTCCCACACGTTGAGAATAGAGTTTTTATTTTTCTTTGCTTGATGGTTGATCTGATCTCTTAGTGCACTAATTCCGAAAAATGATCTGTATGAACAATGAAGCTTCAGCTTGTTTTTCTTTCTAACTTCTGATTCGTCCACTGGCAACAAATGTTAGAACAAAAGTGGAGTTGACAAAAACATATCACCATTATTAATCATGATCACAACTTATGAAGAAAGCTGTTGTCGTTCTGGTTGTGCTGCAAACAAAACAGGGATTTTCCTCAGCTTTGTGTTTTGTGTGTGCTCCAGCTAAGACTATCTCTATTCAATGGAAGATCTTATATTACGGGTGAACACTGGAAACTATTTTATACTTGTAAAGATTTAAAACCAATTGTTTCATAACATTCTACCAGCTTCTCAGTTGATTTAACTTCTCTCAACTTTACTTTTGCAAGCTACTTTCAGAATCAGTCCAGTGAAGATTTTTTTTTTCATTAAAAGCTGCGATCTAGAAATAAGAAAATGATTAAAATTAGTTATAATCCTTTTGTTATATTTGCTTGACAATATAAAAAAGTTGATTTGTAAGACACAAAAAGAAATAATGTTTTACTGAAATTTTTTTGAGTTAGTTTGAAGGATGGTATTTATGTTCAAAGAATAATAAGTGCGAGTTTTAAATTGAATGAGGATTTAATATGAGATTGTATTCTCTTTTGATCACATTTTGCTCTAAAATGAGTTATTTCCACTCATTACACTAGTATTTTTTTTAATGTAATCAAAACTAACTAAAAATAAATACACAAATTCTAAAAATACAAACTATTTGCTTAAAGCTTGAAAAAAATAATTACATTAGGTTTGATAGCATTCAATTTGAAGTCATTTTGCTTTTTCATCTTATTTTTATTTTTTGAATGCTTGTGTGAAACTCTGTTTCTAGATGTTTAAGTCTTTTTTATAAAATCTCTTGCTAGGTTTAAACATGAATACTACTTTTTATTGATTTTCTTCTCACGATTTTTGTCCTTTTTCTATTTGAGGCTACCTCTTTTTACAGTGAAGGAAATAAAGCAGTGAAAGAGCTTGTTTATTTCATCATCTGAAGGTTTTGTAATAGAAAACGTAGATGTATTCAGGACGTATTTGGATTACTTTAAGTCAACTAGAGGTTGTTTCCCCCAATAATCCGGAACAAATTTCCAATCTAAAATACACCCAAGCTGACCCATCTTTTGAGGTGGTTTTGGTTCGTTCAAAACTTATCAAGGAAATATAAAGTTTGAATAAGTGAACTATCCAGACAAAGATTACAAAGCGCATGACTTCCATTATTCCTTGTCTCATTGCTTTGCCCCGCCTTCATAAGTCCTGGCCAATACCTGAAGAGATCTTTAGTCATGCGGTTTTGTTTACGAGCTTTAGTTTGAAACACAAAACTCAATGTGACGGCAGTCTGAATACAGACCGAATGCAAGGTTCAGGACTCGATCCGGACCAAATTAAGCGGACTTGGTCTGGACCAACGGACTTTTCCAGTCTTAATTCACCCTAAATGATACAAATGATTGGCCCGTACCGGTGAAACAAACGCAAACACGCTAATGTTCTAATAAAACAAAAAAACCCCAAAACATTTTATTACTCCAACCTTTTTTTAATCGGTTACAAAACATAGATTGAAGTTGTTTTATTTTTACGTTTGTGGGTGGGAACAAGTGAGTTACCCAGAGTGCAGGGCTGTATTGAGGTCATCTTTTTCAGCGGCAGCAGCAGCAGCAGCTTTCTGAAGCCAGACCCCCTGGCATGTGTTTTCTCTCTGCCGGCCTCCAGCAGCTTGCAGAGATGAGCTGTCTGGGAAGAGGCCTCGCCTCATCGTCTCATCTCCTTCTAATCCAGAATGCCCCCCTCCCCGACACACAAACAACCCCCTGCTCTTCAGTGGCACTTTGCGCCGGACAGTCTTTCCAATAAGTTCCAGATCCAACATCATGTTACGATCCCAACCGAGGGGAAGGGAGAATAAGGTGTAACATAAAAATAAAGATCCCCAGACCGGTCAGTTGAAGGCGTGTGCAGCTTTTAATCTGCTTTTTAAACAGCCAATGAACATAAACAGAATGCAATACAAAAAAAAGATATACAAGAGTATTAATTTCTACAGCACATCAAAAGAAACATCTCCACATGGGAGCCACAAAGACCAACCAGGTCAGTTAAGTAAACACAATCTGTTTCTGACACAGGCTCTCAACAATAAGCTCCGCCACCAAAGTCCACAATAAAGAGGACTGGAACTTAAGGTTGGAGTTTCACCATGGACAGCTGACCACCAGAAAGGGTGTTACAAAAGCTGCCACTCTGCTTGGGGATGTCAGCTCTTTTAAGCAGGTGTGGATCCTCAGTCACTGGTCCACAGCTGATGGCATGACGAGGATCAGGTGTAGGTGGGCGGGTCCAGACTCTGCAGAACTGCAGCTCTCAGCTCAGACACCTACAGAGGGAAAACTCACATTCACACCTTCTCATTCATCCCAAACTAAAGCACACAAACAGACATTCATCCCAAACTAAAGCACACAAACAGACAAACCATACACAAAGAGTGCCGGACACACCAGGGCCGTAACACTCCCCCCCCATAAGACTGCAAAACTAAAAAAAATATTGTTTTTCAAACCAACCAATAACCAATTTGTGTAGGTTTGGGGTACTCACTTTAGCCAATTGGATACAGTCTCAAGGACTGTCTGGACAGGGCATCAACCAACTGGTTCTCATGTCCATATGGTGTTGGGCCACCTAGGGTGCAGATTTTGAGTCCTGGATGAAGCTCAGGCCTCAAAGCACGAATGATCGATGTTTATACGTCTGGGTAGACGAGCTAGACAAGTGCTTCTTCGCAAGGGCATCGTTACAGTAGAACTTAACAGAAAAGGCGCGCACTCTTTTTCAGTTGACCTCCCAAAGGCGGGAACCTTTCCTTCAGAGACTGGAGGGAAAACGGAACGTAAACAAACTTTGATTCAGCTGGGCTGAATCCGAGTGACTCTGGTGCAGGGTCACATGCAGAAAACCTAGTGGTTTGTGTTGTCACATGCTTTTGGGACAGATTGCACTTAATGGCACAGGCTGGATACAGCTTGCGCACAGAGTTATGTTGCTTGGCTTTGCGTTTCTGTGGCGCTGAGGTGGGTTTGTGATGTGCTCCAAGACGTGGCATGACTTTACCGCCAGCCACATCATTTCCCAGCAGAACCGCTACCCCTTTAACAGGTAACTGGGGACAAACTGCCATGGGAAATGTGCCGGAGATCAACTCAGATTTCAAGTGCACACGATGCACAGGGAGTGTATTGTTCACCATACCAATACCATAAAGATCAGAGTTGTAACCACAAGATGAGCTTTTGGTAAAGTTTAAGGCGCTCGCTAGAATTACTGTTTGGGACCCACCTGTATCCCTTAAGATACGTACGTTTCGTTCATCCGTGTCTTCGCCGCTCAGCGAAATAAGACCTTCAAAAACAAAAGGGTTAAAGCAGGGGTCTGGATTATTTGTACCTTTAGCTGACTTCAGGATTACACCGACCCCTTTCGGACTAGCTGGCCTCTGTTGGGTGTTTTCTGGTGGTCTTTTCAGGAGGTCGCAGTTGGCGATGACATGTCCAGTTTGGTGGCAGTAAAAGCATTCTCTATCTCCCTTTTGTTTGGCGGGTTTGTCAGGAGCAGGCCGTGTTACAGCTATTGCTCTGGTTTGGTTGTCAACAGGGAAGGAGGTTGTATGGGTTAGCACATATTCATCTGCCAGCACCGCTGCTGAACTCAATGTGCTGACCTTGTGTTCATTCAGATAGACCACCAGTCTATCCGGCAAACTTCTTTTGAATTCCTCCAACAACATCAATTCACGGAGAGACTCAAAACTGTTAGTTTTACATGCTCCACACCATTTGTCAAAAAGGACGCTCTTTTCACGAGCAAACTCAACATGTGTCTGGGACACAGACTTTTTCTGTTTTCGAAATTTCTGTCGGTAGGCTTCTGGCACCAATTCATAAGCCATTAAGACGGCTGCTTTTACTTTATCATAGTTTAGACTGTCCTCAAGAGGGAGAGAGGCTACAACCTCTTGGGCTTTCCCGATCATTTTACATTGTAGCAAGAGGGGCCAAACGTCACGTGGCCAGTTTAATGTGCCAGCAATACGCTCAAACAGTGCAAAATAGGAATCCACTTCAGACTCACGGAAAGCAGGAAGTATTGTGATGACTTTGGTTATGTCAAACAAACCGGTGGGTGGACTGGTGGAAGGAGGGGCTGCTCTTTCTGAGGATGCTGGTAGCTGAGCCTGCGACTCTAGCTCCAGCTTTCTGATCCTCACTGCAGTGTCAGCCTCGATTTCCAGACGTCTGAGCTCCAGCTCCATCTGGGCTTGTCTGGCTTGAGCCTTTTCCTGGGCTTCATGCTGCAGGCGGGCGAGACGGACTTTCAGCCGCACTTCATCCCGGCTCTCACTCGATGAGGAGTGTGGGTTGTACCTGGGAAGGCTGAAAGGGGTTTTCAGTTGCTCACCTTTTGCCTTAGCACCAGGGGAGGCATGATGCACTGGTAGGAGCCCAACGGGTTTTCCTTCACCCTCAGCTGAGGCTCCTGCCTCTGGTACAGCTGAGTCTGTAGCATCTGTAACACAGATCACCTGCAATTCCACCAGCCTAGACACCAATAAGTCCTTTAATTCGTTTTTAATTAAATGTTTTGGATATTCGATCTTGAAGTGGGTTGCTATCTGCACAAGATCGCTTTTTCGGCACATACATAATTTTTTAATGGAGGGACTAGCAATGAAGTCCTCCAAGCTAAAGCCAGTAGCCATCCGACTTACTCAGATAAGGGCGGTGCAGCACTTCCAGGTTGCCACAGCGCTAACAATGAAAAGCAGCTACACACAGATGACTTTAAAATATCCCAGTCTGGGGGGATTATGTTCCATATCCCGGACGAGCCCCCACTTATGTTACGATCCCAACCGAGGGGAAGGGAGAATAAGGTGTAACATAAAAATAAAGATCCCCAGACCGGTCAGTTGAAGGCGTGTGCAGCTTTTAATCTGCTTTTTAAACAGCCAATGAACATAAACAGAATGCAATACAAAAAAAAAGATATACAAGAGTATTAATTTCTACAGCACATCAAAAGAAACATCTCCACATGGGAGCCACAAAGACCAACCAGGTCAGTTAAGTAAACACAATCTGTTTCTGACACAGGCTCTCAACAATAAGCTCCGCCACCAAAGTCCACAATAAAGAGGACTGGAACTTAAGGTTGGAGTTTCACCATGGACAGCTGACCACCAGAAAGGGTGTTACAAAAGCTGCCACTCTGCTTGGGGATGTCAGCTCTTTTAAGCAGGTGTGGATCCTCAGTCACTGGTCCACAGCTGATGGCATGACGAGGATCAGGTGTAGGTGGGCGGGTCCAGACTCTGCAGAACTGCAGCTCTCAGCTCAGACACCTACAGAGGGAAAACTCACATTCACACCTTCTCATTCATCCCAAACTAAAGCACACAAACAGACATTCATCCCAAACTAAAGCACACAAACAGACAAACCATACACAAAGAGTGCCGGACACACCAGGGCCGTAACACATCATCTCGCACTAATTGGAAATCGGGCATCTCTCTGTGTGTTTCCCTCTTGTTCGATTTCTTGATCTTCTTTTATTTGTTTTCTTTCTTCCTCCTCTCCCTTCAAGCTGTCTCCCTTTTTCCTCTGCCCTTTCATCATGATTAGCAGACAGAAACCAGGTCTTGGAGCAGCAGAGAAACGCAAGCACAACCCAGTAATCGAAGCAAACGCAGCCTTTATGTTGGGTTGTCTGCTTTCAAGAAAGGACTGCGGGCTTTACTGGAACAGATTAGCCCGGGGTTGTATGTCATGCATCATTATCACAAAGACAGTGTTGATCTGTCTTGCAGAAAAGGCACCGGCTTTAATACTTGATCTCTATCTTCATTACTTTTTTTTTTCGCCTGCGCCCCTTGCACACACACAGACGTGCACAGTGGAGAGAGGACAATGGAGTGTATGGACTTTAGTCTAAGGACTGCTAGTTGAGCTTCTAGGCTCACAGCAATTACCTGATGGGCAATAGAGGACATGAGAGTTCAGAAAAAATCCATCGAAATGCAGCTCAGATAGTAGCTGTGTAATGAAGTGTAGCGCAGTTTAACATCAGTGGATCCGTCACGGCCAAGTAATGACTAATCAGTGCTGGTGTGGCTATTTAGGAGTTGATAACATGCAAAGAACCCATTCAAGATCTGATGAATTTTTCAGCAGTTTTTAGAGCAACACCTCATATTCCTCCATTTTTCAATAATAAAACGAAGTTGACAAAGAATTATGCTAATATTCAAATATATGCACACGGTCAGTTTGCTTTTTTCCACTTTTCAAATTCCCTTCTCTGAAATGTATGATGAAGCATTATGGCCACCATAAAAATAATAAATAAATAAATGTAAGAGAATAAAGCAAGATGACCTGACTGCAGACATCAACATCCAGAATCAGAAGTCCTTGAATGGAATTGGAAGTCTCCCCAAAAAAACCTTAATTTTAACCGATGACAGTTACTGTGTTGCCCTTTTCAAGCTTTATTAGTACTTTTTTTTTTTTTAACAAATCGGGTAAATTGTATGATTTTTACTTCTGGCCGATGATATCAGACGCCATCTTGTCTGCAGCCAAGTACCTTGAATAAAGTTGTAAGATCATGAGAAAAATAGTTCTAATTTCGAAGAAATATGGTCGTAAATTATCAGAAAGTATTAATATTTTAAAGAGGATTTAGTTGCACAGTGTTGAGAAAAAGAAGTCGCAATTTTGTGAGAATAAAGTAATAAGTTCAGTATTTACAAGAAAACACTTATAAAGCAAAAGGCTGCTTGGTAGGAAAAAATGTAAAAAAAAAAAAAAGAACCCTCAAGAAGTGGATTTCCGGAGTCGCGTTCTTTACGCTGTCGACATAGAATTTCGTCGCAGAAGTCTAAATACATTATAGCACATAGGCTCCTATTATAAACAAAAGCCTCATGGCACCATCATAAATGACTACATTGATGGATTTAGTCGACATATAATGTCGATAGAGGCTCGAACAACCAACTTGTTTGCAAAAAAAAACATGGCTTTTTAAATGACATCTTTTTTCTCATAATTTTACTGTATTATTCTTGTAAAATTATTACTTTTTCTCAACTAGTTTATTCTTACAAATTGTTGGACTTTTTCTTCAAAATTGACAACTTATTGTTATATATATATATATATATATATATTTTTTTTTTTTTTACTTTATTCTGTAAATTACTTAATTTTTTTCTTTCACTGTGGCCCTAATACGCCATCATATTCATCTGCATTCTCATCCAAGCACTGCACTCCTCAATTAGACCCTCTCTCCACATATCTGGTTAAATCCTGCCTTTCCCTCTCTGCTCTCCTTCATTACGGCCATCATTCATTCTTCACTCATTGCTGGAATTGTTCCCACTCTCCTCAAACCTGCAGCTGTCACACCAATTTGTACAATAAAAAAAAAAAAACTGGCCTTGATCCCAATAACTTTGATAACCATCGTCCCATCCCTAATCTACCATTTATTTCCAAAATCCTTCTCAAATAGCTTCCATGAAACTTCCCATTCGGGTTTTCATCCATTGTGCTGAAACTGCGCCATTGAAAATAACTAATGAACTCCAGTTCATCACCATCCTCATCCTCCTCAATCTAAGTGCTGCTGTGGAGACGATCTCTCCTGTCCTGTTCCATCCACTCTCTTCTATCTGTATCTCCCAGGTCCTTTAACTAGTCTAATGGAGTAAATTGAGTAAAATTTTCCAGATTACTTTCCCAGATGACATCACAAGTTGAGACTTTTCCTGAAGAGTCTAGCCGTGATCAGCTAGCTTCACACCCTTGGCTCGACTCGTGCACAGTCGTGTAGATGCTGGCTGTCCGTGTTGTGAGCCAGTTTAGTGATGACCAAGAAACGCTCTTTAGATTTAGTGTTCAAACTTCATGAAGAAACTCCTGGTGAGGAATCTGCACGACATGCTGGGATGGATCTTGAACGTATCCAAGAATAGCGCAAGCAGACGGGGGATATTGGGAAGAGAGCAGGAGAAATGGAGAAGACTATTTCCTGGTGGAGAAAGGAAGATTAAAAATTGTGAGAACTGGTTTGAACGTGGATTATTGAGCATAGACAGAAAGACGTGTCTCTCTCCAGGGAAATTATCCCCATTAAGGCGAAAAAGATTTTTGATACGGAGATTAATTTTTTATTTTTTTATTTCACCTTTATTTAACCAGGAGAAACTCAATGAGTGCCCTGGCCAAGAGGCAGCAAAACATTTCACAAATATTACAGGACAGACAAACAATTACACATTACTGATAAAGTAAGTAAAGTAAAAATAATAATAATAATTTCATATAAAACATTTATTTATTAATTAATGATGCTTCAAAGATGAAAGCAACGTTCACTGCAGTGCTAATCAGAACAATTATCTCATAATTTCCATAAATCCTGAAATGTTCATCCAGTGTTGACCAAATTTCACCACAAAATAGACCCATTAACCATCACCATTAAGTCAGTGCCAAATTTTAAGGATAAACGCCCAGGCCACACAGTGTGAACATCAATTTTCTTTCTTGTTTTCGTCGGTGACACGCTGATGAGGCTATCTCTCGGAAGACATCATGAAGTGGGTGGCACCTTCAAGGAGAAAAGATCGAGTCATTTTAATTCCGGCAAGGAAAAGAGTTCACAAAAAAAAAAAAAAAATTATAATTAATTAATTTTTTAGTGTTCCAAATGTAATATGTGTATATGAGATCAAATATATGGTTAACTCTGAAAGACTAAAGAAAGGAAGAGTATGGCCCCTTTAAGTCTGACATACAGACTTGTTTCTGACTTTTGTCTTCCTTAAGGTTCCTTATATAAGTTTTAAAATAGATCATTCATTCACTGTCTGCCTTATAATCTTATTATATTATATTATTTTAATATAAGTATGTGTTTTTTATATCAATAAAAGTGATTGAAAAAAAAAGCACTTTTTTTTTTAAAGGAAAGGGTTTAAAATATTACAACAGTCTCACCAGGGGGAACAACCTATGGAAATGAAGCAGATATGATTATAAGGGAACAAATAAAAGGCTCATTAATATAGGCCCTCTTTTTCATTTCAGTTACTTGCTTACAAAGTTCTTTTTAATAATCCATGATATTAAAAATAAGTCTATTTTGCATATTCATATCTCTCTTTGTTTGATTTCAAATTTTAATTAAAAGTGCTGCTATGTGCTTGTTGGACTCTTTGATTAAATATGAGACTTTAGTAACATAAAAAAGAAAAAAACGCATTGAATAAAGATGATGCAACCTTTTATAAAGATGTTTTCTAAATGAACACTTTCTGAAAGATGCGGACACTGCTCAGTTATGCCAATACATGCAAAATGTCCTACAGCTTAAGATGTAATTCAACAGTTGTGCTTCACATAAATTTGACTACATTTTGTTGTCCTGATCAAGCATTGTCCATTCCAGGTGTATAATACAAGGTTTGAGCAAATGCTACTGAATATTTAAAACATGGGAGGGCACTTTACATTTGTAAAGGATCAGCTGATGTCAGGGGACCTTTTTTTTTTTTTTTTTTTTTTAATAAATTTTAGAATGTTTTTTTAAATTTGGCTGAAAATTTCACAAATATTGCTGTGTCCTATTTTTACATCGGGTGGAAGGGTTGAATTCTGACTAACGTTTGCAACAGATCCAGTATTCCATTCCTGGGAAACATTTTTAAAAGAAGATAAAAAAGATTAAATGATTCTTCTGTTGTATCTAGAATAAAATAAAATATTTGCTGATAAAAAAGCTGTTGGTCTGCATGTCCGATTTTAGACAATTTCTAAACATACATACGTAAATACTAGGGCTGTGGATCGTTGCTGAGGTGGCGATCCGATACGATTCACGAACTGAACCACAATTCTTACTTTTTAATATTATGTTTAGTGCTATGAGTATATTTACTAGATGGAGGAAAATTGAAATTATTTGTATTGAATCCCCAACATTTATACCTTTATTTAGAACAGTAGATCAGAATGAACGAAACTGATTAAAAAAAACACACAAAGATTGATTGAAAGAAATTTTGTTTGTCATTTTAAACTTTTCTTTCAACTTTCTGGTTAAGTTCAGCAGTAACATAAACAACATAAAAGTTATAAAAATTTATGCTGTTTTGTATGATTTAACAACAAAACTTGAAAATGTTTTCCACATTTTTCTATCCTCGAAGTTCTTCAATATTTTTACGTTCTAAGCATTACATATTGGTGGAGAGCCTGGGTAAAAAAAAAAGGCTTTTTTTTTTTTTTTTACGCAGCAGAATCAGCTGATTGAAGTTGTTTACATCCCCCTTTCAGCAGCGTGAGGCTGCGTTTCTTCAAAATAAGATGAAGTTTCGTTAATTGCGTCAACTGTTGAAGAGTTATCATAACCAAAATAATGTAAACACTAGAGCTAAAGCTCCGATGTTAAAGCTAATTCATTTTTTCAGAAGTTATGTCAGTGAACAGAACTTCATTCTCGGTTTTTGAACGGAAGAATGCTCTTGCTAGTTTTACTTTGAAAACCGGAAGCTTCACCGTCACGAAGATTTGTTTACTTTCAGTGACTACCGCGGCTCTTTCGGCTTTGTTTTAGTTCTTAAACTTAAAATTCTAAATTAATCTGCAGCCCAGAGGAAAACTACATCGTTCCCAGATAATATTTTGATCATATTTTACTACAGTTTACTATATTTATAAAGATCGCAAATCAGCGATCTTGAACGTCGCGAATATTTGTACTCGGATTTTTGGGAGCAGATTGCGAATACCCGAGCACCCGGATATAGTAAATACAACCATATGTACTAAATAAATAAATTTGTACGTACGTACCTACGTACGTATACCTATATTCGTAGGTACATACGTACGTACATACATACCAGAAATACATATGCATTTATATATGTATATATGGTTACAAACCCAGTCTACCTGAGTGTTGTTGCTGACCATTTTCATGTCTTTATGACCACAGTGTACCATCTACTTCCAGCAGACTGGTTTGAACATGACAGTGATTCACTGTATTTTCGATTGTCTATAGATGTATGTAGATAGATAAATAAGAGACGGATGGATGACACAAAATAACACGAAAACCTGTAATGCATAATTTTAATAATTATATTGTCCTGTTAACATGTTTCTTCAGTGACTACAAGTTGAATAATGAATTCTGAATCTTCACTTGTAGTTTAAGTGACCATAAGTTAATGTTTTGCTAAAAAGGTCGACACTTTCCACCAGCCAGACAAATTTGGACAAATGGTCAAATCCATATGTGTCCGCGGTCTTTCAGTGTAAGTCTGAGTGGGAGGATGTTGGTGAGTGGGTTGCCTGATATTGAGAGGTTATAACACATAACTGCATTTAGCAGGGATTTGGAGGCTGCTGCACATAAATATACATGAATGTGCGAGCTTGCCAGGTTGTTGCTGGCTTTGTGAGACATTGGGGGCAGATGGGAAAGGAGAGGACATGACTGGAGTCCACAGGGACAGCTGCAGACGTCTGCCCCCCTTACTGCCTCACACCTGTTATACATCATGTCTGCTACGGCACACACAGCATCTTGGGTGAACCCTGTGCATGCTGCCAAATGTGCAGACAATTAGTAAATGTCATCAGGCAAACCCACATTTGCACAAATAAAATGTTCTTCAATCAGGAAACATCACATTTCCTCACGTTTCCCTACACTAAAGATGCATTGGGTCTTCTTCAAACTAATTAGTTTAATGCCACATGTTTAAAAATTAGTAAGGGGTTAAAAAAAAATAATTAAACCATAATGTGGCATTAATTAAAAGCCAAAGGTTCATTCACAAAGAAATCCAGTTCACTGACTTTGCTATTCATCCAGAAAGCCTTAATTTTATGTTGCGATAAAGTCAGAATGATTCAAGTTTCAGTTTTTTTTATCTTAAACAACTTTTAACTTACTTCAAAAGAAAAAAAAAGAAATGTATTTTTCTTATCACACTGTTTGATATTCTAGCCCACAAAATGTCTCACCAGATAATGAAAAAAGATGAATCTTATAATTCTGTTCCCATCAAAGGTGCAGCGTTAGCTTAGATGCTGTCTAACACAAAGTTAACAAAAAGAAAACATGATTTCAATCTTAACAAATATGTCATGACTGTTTCCCAGTGGATAGTGGTTTATATGTTAAGAGAAGATAAACCAAACTAAAACTTTGAATGCTAGTTTTTTGCCTTTTATAGAGTTTAACATTTTTCCTTGGTATCAAAACAGAGTGAAATAGTTTAAACCAGAGGATGGTACAGTCAGAAAAACTAGAGAACCGTCTCTATATTTTATTGTATTTAACTTTAAACTCAAGTGTTTATTACATTGAGGTATTAAGAACTATTTCTTTTAGAAATTTGTCACACGTGCCATGCGTGGTTATCAATGCACCCAAACATTTATGTGTTCTCTGTTTACATACGTATTTTAATACATATTTTAAACTCTTATTCAAGCACCGTAACCATTGCTACCCCAGGCATGTTTACATTAAAAGTGGGGTCATCTGGACCCCTTTGTCCACCTTTGTCATGGGTAGGATCACACATCAATATGAGGGTGGGGTCATCTAGACCCCATAAGATAGCATGAGGGTTAAAAGAATACTTTTTTCTCTTCGATTTTGAAAAGATTGGGCTTTACTGTGGTGGAGTGGTTAGCTCTGGTTCAATTCCCGGTTGCGTCTTTTTTGTGTGGAGTTTGTATGTTCTCCCAGTGCATATATGGGTTTTCTCCTGGCAATCTGGCTTTCTCCCCCAGTCTAAAACCATACTTCATTTGCTAAGCGGTAAATTATAAAGCTGTGTTCACACTGAATGTAATTCGCACGTCAGGGCTGTCCAGTTTTAATACATCAATATACAGACACAATCGGTGCTCCTTCTGCTGGGTTTGAGCGTCAGACGTGCCACGGTGATTTGGAAGCAGCATGTTGAGAGTTCTGAATGATCTCATGAATCCAGACATGGAGACGTACTTACCGATGCTTTTGTAGAGCTCTTTAAAATAACTCAACATCTCAACATCATCCATGTCTTCCATGCATTGTAAATTAAATATATAGTCAATGTTTCCATGTAACAGTGAGGCAAAAACCTTCAGACAACCCTTTCCTCAATCCTCCCTCAATTCCCTACCCACACACATCACTCTATGTTCTTTCCTCTTCATTTCCGTCAAAAAAGGATACAAATATAATGAATATAAATAAAGTTTAGCCTAAATTTATACAAATATACACCTTGTGTGTCAGAAGAGTGACTAGCCCCTGTTGTAACAGTACAATATGTCCAACACAAGAAATCCTCAGCTGTTATCTGTTTGCTCAGTTGTTGGACAGGACAAGTAAAAACAAACAAAAAAAACTTTAGATAATTATTAGCTCCTCCCACACATGTCTGGAACGTTAATATATATAAACGTATTCTTGGACAAGCATCAGTGAACTTGACAACTTCACGTCGGACGCCTCTTTTTTGACGCGGGAATCGCGATCAGTGTGAACGCATCTTAAGTTCCTCCTTAGGTGGAAGTATAAGTGTGTGTGATGCTCTGTCTTTGTGTGGCCCTGTAATGGACATGGGAACTGTCTGGGGTTTATGCCAGCTTTGCCCAACAGTACCTGGGCAGGCTCCAGCAACCCTGGATGGATGAACGGATGGATAGGATAATGTATGAATACATCACACAGCTCATGTTGGATGTTTGAAAATAATACATGGAACCCAAGTTGAGTTGGTTTGAGTATATTAAGAAGAGGAACGGGAATTTACAGAACCTCCAAAACCAAGGATTAACCAGGTCCAAACCGGCAAAGTTAAGACCACCAGACCAGAATACACAGGAACTGCTAGTTTTAACTGATTCCAATGAAACATGTCATGTATGAGCACTTTAATGCTTTAAGATTGTTGAAAATCTTCATCAAAGCCAGAAAGTCTTACCACATAAAGCAGTATATAACATGTTTTAATGAGAAACTGAGAGACAGTGTATTCTATCAATTAATCATCAGATAATTAATAGTTCATAGTGTTAAATTTGCATTTCTTTCATGAACCGTTCTTATTAAACCTATAAACAGCATCTTTGAAATTACAAAACAGTTTGCTCCTCTTTAAATGAGTGATGAGAAAATAATTCATGAGAACATTATGAGGTTAAGAACCCATTAAATCAAACTCAGGAAATGATCATCTTGAATTTAGACGGCTTTAGAAAAATGACTGTTTCTTATGACTGATGGTATCTGTTGAATACATTAGGAAGCTTTTGATAAATATACATGAAGATAAAAATATCTATGGATTTATCATATTTTTCAATGAGATAGAAGAAATGTAGAAAGATGCCCAGCAGTTGTTGTTAACTTGACCCATTCAAACCTGTTCTTGGAACACGCCAAGCAAGGTCATCCCAGAGCTGAATCAACTATACTTCTACCTGAGGAAACTTTAACCATAAACGTTAAAAAATGAATTGGTCCTTTAAAAAAAAAAAAACTATACTGAAACCGAAAATACTATAATCTTGGATAATTTGATGTTAAGTATTTTCCATTTTGTAGGGTTCATTGCATTGTAAGGTTAATCGACTCATATATATGTATATATATAATATATATATATATATATATGCCTATAGAGAGAAAGAAGAGTAAGAGATAAGTCCATCAGACTTTATTAACTGTGTTCACAATACTCTAGAATTTGATTGTAACACACTACATATTAGCCACGCTAAAAGCATTAGCCGTGTTAGCGCATTTACACTACTGCTAACTCAGAATCTTGTTAGTAACGCATAAAGAACAGACTGATACAACTAAAACTAGGGGTGTAACGGATCGCAAAACTCACGGTTCGGATCGTGTCACGGTTTTAGGGTCACGGTTCGGATCATATTTCGGATCAGTAAAAAGTAAAAAAAAAAAAATCAGCAAAAAACAACAAGATAAAAGCTAAATTAATTGTTGGAAACACATTAAAACATATATTTAATAAAACAAATAATATATTAACACCAACAAGGTATTTATATATGTAAAATCTAAACATTTGCTCATTGAAAACATATTTAAACTTTGAACACAAATAAAATACTAAAACATATATGTTTCTGATTACATTTATATGTTTTGAGACCAAATCTACAAACAGAGAGAGAACAGAAAGCTTAAAAGTACTGTTAAAATAGAAAAGAAAACAGTTGCTCTTCAGGTTTGCTGCTTTGAATGCTCTTAAGCTGTATCTGTGTTAGTATGTCAGTTCTAATAGAGTCACATGAATCAACTTTAATGATCACATGATTTGAGTTTGATAAATCAGAGAAGGAATTGTGGACAGCAGGTGTAAAAAACTTCTCAGTTTAAACTTTCAAACATTCTGGACATGTGGCAGAGAGCACATCAAAGTCAGCTTTCTTCAGTCGGTGTTGGTGTTCCAGCAGCTCTTCAGAGCTTTGAAGTGTGTTTGGACTCATTATCCTGGAGCCCTGGGAATCCATCAATGTAGAGGTGCAGACCAGAGAGTGCAGCGCGTCTCTGAGGAATGCCCAACTACCACTCGGTGGTCAGAATGTGGAGTTAAGGTCCACCTCCTGAGAGGAGGATCACACTTTCCTCTTTGTGCGTTTCCCCGGGGAGTCCACACACGATGAAACCACACCTCTCCTCTCAAACAATTCTCTGCCCTCCATTCATCACTTTTTTTTCCTGCTTGTATTTAATGAGGCATCTCAGCCGCGTTTGTCCACAGAAGAGCTCTAGACATCATTCCTGTCCAGTATCAGACACAATACTTGGTGGTCAGTTAAAACTGGCTTCACATTTGTTGTAAAAGTTGACGAAAGTCTAAAAAAAATTAGCTTATTTTAACCCCTTGACACCTAAATGTATTTCTAGCTATGAAAATGAATTCTAAATTAAGGTAATTTTGGACCCATTAATGGTTTGATGTGTATTTCATCAATAAGCATCAAGGGGTTTTGCCACATGGACAAAAATAAAACATCTTGTTGCAAAATCGTTTTTTTGTTCATTAAAATCAATGTAAGTTTTTTT
Organism: Oryzias javanicus; assembly: GCA_003999625.1. Lineage (NCBI taxonomy): Eukaryota > Metazoa > Chordata > Actinopteri > Beloniformes > Adrianichthyidae > Oryzias > Oryzias javanicus. The sequence continues at coordinate 10,366,100 of CM012439.1, read as the reverse complement.
TTTTTTTTTGAATACAACGTATGCATTAATTTTATTGTAATTACCTTCTTCCTCATATGTCCTTCACTTTGCTCTCTAGTAAGCAAATTCATGCTGTTTTTAATCATGACCTCCGTCAAACAATTTGATTTAAATGATAAACCACAAGACACTGGACCCAACGCTTAGCAAGAAAAAATATACAAATTAAATATATTTCCCTGGTCAATCAGAAAGCTAATTCTAGGAACTGAAAACTCAACAACTCTCCTTCCCTGTCAACTTTTCACTAAATGCTATAGAAAAAAACGCTTTTGACATCTATAGGTCACATGGAAACTATAATAGACTCCTGTTTCTGCCGTTTTGAGTGCATTTATGTGTCATCATCTTTTTGCTGCGTTGATGGCAGAATATAAGTGCTGCAGGGTCACAAAGCAGGAGCAGAGCCACACTCACTCATCCAAACTTTCTCCTGGTTTTATTCTCCATATTTACATGGGAGGAGTAAGTGGCTGCTCATCACCACTGCCTCCAGGGGTCCTATTACTGTATCACAATCAGGTAGGGGTCTTTTACCCCTGAGTAGATGATTTTAACATGTTCTTGGAGCATTTGTAACAGTTTGTCTGAGTATTTCTTTATTAAAATCGTTAAGAATCAGGAGCAGACATAAAAAATGCAGTTTGAAAACAATTGTAGGTGTGATGTAGACACTACAATTGCTTGTTTGTTGCAGCAGTAAGGTTGTCTTCGGAGTGGGAGAGGCTGTAAGCTAGTGGGAGAGGGTGTGAACAAAGGGATGATGGGAAATGAGGATGGCCTTACTTCAAGCCAACAGTCAAAGCATTCAAAGCAAGTAAATCAATACATTTAAAATAACAAATTTATTTAAATTTATTGATGTATAACATAGGAAAACTTCAGGAGGGGGTTTGTTTATCTTTATCTTAACTTAACTGAACAACTATCACTACCACTCTTCAGGGAAGAGTGGTAAACACTAGTGGAACACTAGTGAACCAAAAAAGAAAAAAAACGGGGGGCAGTGATGGGTCAGGTCACAGAGAAAAAAGGCCAAGTTAGAAAGAGAGTAACAACTTCACTCTTAGCTCTTTTATGCTTCCAAGATATAAGGAGCACAACTCATTTCTTAGGAGAAAAATCCTTGAAAAATGAATCTATTTTATTTGTGTTAAACAGTGAAAAAAACTTGATTCAAAGAGTTTGTAAAGCTTCCACCTTCTTTCATTTGTAATTTCCTGAGGTGGATTCACCTCTCAGAAGTTTTTTCTTCTGCAGGTCATGAGTGCGAGCTCCAGGCTAGCACAGATGGCTGGGTAAGTGGGTTGGTTGTATTGATGTAAACAGCAATAACTGAGTTTTTCATGGACACATACGCCCATCCAAAGAAAATTTCCTCCACTGTTCTGGATTCTTTAGAAGCTCAGGTAAGTCCAAGAGACCGGATGCGGTCTGTTGCAAAGCTATGAGCAACAACAGAACAAAACAATACGAAAACAAAGCAAAAGAATAAAAAGTCTGAGTTTTACATCTATATAATATGAGTCTTTTACCAGTTGCTGTGTCATGAAATGTTAAAAAAAAAAAAAAAAACCTAATTAAAACACTAACTTTTTGTCTGTGCAGTTCCTTACTTCTATATTAAGCATTTCAGGATGAAAAAATATTTTATATAGCAGATCATTTATTTATTAACAACAGTTAAAAAAAATTCAGGTTATAATTTATTTTTTGCTTTTAGAAAATGCAAGGCTTACTTAAAAACCTTATCTCACTTTAAAAAAGGACTGAGCTTTGTATACTGTACGGATTAATTCTGGTTTTGTTTACTGACATAATGTGAGGTAAACAGCACTCTGTCAAAATGTTTGGTTGGGTGTTTTTGTGAATTTGTTAACATGTAGCATCAAACTGTTGTTTTTCGTGTGTGTTACTAGCAAGGTTGGGAGTTAGCGTTGTAGTCACAGTAACACTTGTTTTAGTGGTATCTGTTGTTTTACAAGTTGTGATCAAGATCATGTGTTAGAGGGGAAGTAAATATGCTAACCTGGCTATTGCCAATGAGATTAGCGTGTAGCGTGTTACAAACAAGTTATGGAACAGCTGTGAACGCAGATAATAAAGTCTGATTGACTGACAGACTTATCTCTGACTCTTTTTTTTTTATTGCTTATGCGCCTTACAGTTCAGTGTGCCTTATATAAGACTAAAGTTCAAAAATAGGCCATACATTGACGGTGTGCCCTAAAACCCTAAAATCCAGTGTACCTTACAATGCAGAAGATACTGTCATAGACTCTGAAATAAAATGTTTTAAAAACTGAGTGTATGGAATAAACCACATCGGGAAAAAATTTGCCAACAGCAGGAAAAAAAAGTATATTTATATATATATCGAGTGAACATTTGAATGTCCAATATATGGTTTACATTTGGCTAAATTGGTGGGCCCCAGGTGGGTTTGTCTGCGGGTTCCATAGTGGCACCATCTGTGTTTACCTGCATTGGCTTAGGTGGGGACTCATTGGTCTGGGTCCCTACACTAACTAGCCGCCCAGTGGAAAGCATAGTGATATATATATATATATATATATATATATATATATATATATATATAATATATATGTATGTGTGTATATGTAAAATTTCACTGGAGGTGGAAGTAAGCCAGTTTCTTTGGGTGACGTCACACTCACTCAGTCCAATTCTCCTATATGGTCAAAGCTCCAATTCTCCAATCTATTTTTTCTTAGTGATAAGAGTCTGTAAATCCAAATTAGCATCTTGTCAGTTTTTTTAATAATAAAATATGAGGTAATTTCAGACAGTCACCTCATGTTTACTTTCTTTCTGCAGCAGTGTCCTTGTAATGCCTTTACTGCGACCCACCAGCGGCGAGGATTATCATATTCTCCTGTGTCTCCAGCACTAATCAATATGAAACCCCTTTACTATAATTGCATTTCTTCAGCACAAAAATTCCTTGTTTAATGATTCATTCACAAAAACGGCCAGCTGTTCTGATGTCATTTGATGATGTTATCCTAGAATTAAACATTCAATTTGAAGCTAGTAGAACATAAGACAGTCAGTGAAAACAAGTGCTACCCCCACCCACTAACCAGGGTTGTCACCCACTTCCTGTTTGAAAAAGCTCAAATTAGCATCATTCTTGTTTGTCTGTGAATTTGACATTTTATCCTCGCACGGCTAAAAGTAATCACTCTTTTCCAGTGTCTGACTGATTTCCTTGGAGACTTCAGTTTCTAGGTTAAGGTTAACCTGAGCAGACAGGTGCGCCTGTTCAACATTAAAATGGAAATGTTGCGCTTCAGCTCACTAAAGCTCTGTTCACTCAACAAGGTATTACCAATGAAGCAGTGAAACACCAGCCAGACCTCTGCTCTTCTCTGCTCCTGCCTCTGCTTTCCTGCAGCAATGACTAATAATCTCTGCAAACTCATCATACACCAGTTGTTTATCCTATTTTTCCTGCCTCTCAAACATGACTGAGATATTTCAGCAGCCCAAATGCAGCTCGATCATATATGTTTGGGTCAAACCTTTTCAACACAGGATAAAGTAAACGTTGCGCTCTGGTTAGTTTTGATTATGAAACAAACAGTTAGTCACACTGCACGGTTCATGGCCAAACCCTGCAAACAGCCCACAGAATTCCTTTGGAAAGTCGCAGATGTCCGAACACCCTCCCGTATTGTTTATCTGCTGATTTACTTTGGTGGTTAAATTATAGATGAGTATGTTTACTGTACCAGTTACAAGCTCTGATTGATTATTTCACAATTCTCCTTTTGCTTGAGGTATTTCTGGGAAATATATGCAGCCACTAAATACATAAATAAATAAAAAATCCTTTACACTAAATCTGACGCCTTCACATCTACTTGTTTCTGTGGGAAAATCTGAGTGCTTCCCTCCTGATGTTTTCCCTCCTGGACCCTTCCCATCAACAGCAGATGAAGTCTGCTTGGCCATTGGGAAGCTGGTTGTAGATGGTGATTGATGGTGTGTGGCAGACGTGATGAAAGAAGGTTAAAAACACACAGGTCACATTCCTCTTGTCATCTGTGGTTCTTTATCTGTAATAAACCCTTTCTATCACACGTGTTTCCACACCTACACACACACGTTAGCGTTTTGCTTAATGTGTCATTTTCTTTGGAAGAATGAGAAAGAAAGGACTCGTGTGCTTAGAATAAATTAGCTGCTGTTAACAATGCTGAAACAGTGCCAAACGAGTGGATGAAAATAAACAAACACATTTTAGAAAGATTATAACGCAAGCGTTTAGATGAAGATTCAAAAACAGCATTGGAAGCCAAAGTAGACTAATGTGCTCAAAGATCCACTGAAATTTTTTAACACGTTCTTGTGGGATTTTCTCATGATGGGAGATGCACATAAAGAAAATTAAGCTCAAAATGGCCTTTTTGAGTATTTTTCTTATTTAAATTCTTGTGAATCAAGAGCAAATGAAGAATGCAGTTTGAAAAAGGTTGTAGGTGTGACGTAGAAGCTACTTCGGTGAGCCACAAGCTCCCTGCTGCGTTCAATTCTGATGCATCCACTTGAATAGATCAATGACTGGATAACTCCACCATTGCTCGACATTTTTGTCAACTTTAATGTTAGGTTGGGGGTTGTAAGGGGCTGTAAGCTAGTGAGAGAACATGTAAACAGATGGATGATGGGAAGTGGGGTGTGCTTACTCATTACCAACAGTCTTGCCAATATTGTAGCGGCAAGTCTCTAAAAAACTACTGCTGCTCTAATCAAATAAAAGATACTTTATTGGCCCAAAGGAAATTTGTCTTAGATTCACAGTTCCAGTGCTGTAACAAACACATCTCCAGTGTAACAACAAACACATAAGACATGATAAAAAAAGAGAACATTAAAAGGACTTTTTCATGAGTTAAGCACCTCTAAGAAGATGTTTGCATAATGATTCGATGTCAGAAAAGGTTAAAATTGTAAAAGAAATTAATCACACCTGTAAAAACTCAAGTACATTGTCTGAAATCCATAAAAGTCACAAGTCAAAAACACGATGTAAAAAACAGCCTTTCATAAAAAAAACTGGAAAACAGTGGTAGTTAAAAGTATAAATATTTATATATTTCTAAAGAAACTATATCCTAGAAAACAATGGATTTTGGCTAAAACAGGTTAATAAAATTTAAAAGACCACTGGGAATAATTTTATAACATATTAAAATATGATTGGAGTGGGACTTTAGTAGGTAATGTTGTTGAAAAGCATTTCTATTACCTTTCAAATTGAAAATCCACATTTGTTAGTTAAATGCATTTGCAGTATATTCAGAAGAAATGAATTTAGGAGTCCATCAAAAATGCCACATCCTCTCCACTATAGCAAACAGCGTACATTCTTGTTGCTATATATTTTTGCTTTGAGGAAGGGCTGTCAATCAGACATGAACCCATGGGTCTGGATTCCACAGCTGTATAGAAATTCAAAGAGTAGGGAAGATGTAGAGAATAAACAATGAGTAATGCCCCAACACCCATACATAGTGTTGTGGAGGAGACAAATGTAAAAGAACAATAAAAGTAGAAATAAATCAACAAATACCTGAAATAATATAAATACCCCACTACAGGGCAGGTGATACTTGAAAACATGACAAAAAATTGAAACACTGAGACAATAAAGTAAAAAGACAAAATCTGACTTTCATCAATGTAAGCTATAGGCCCAAACACACAGAGGAAGTCGTTAAAAGAAATAGTTTTGAACTCTAAACCAAATAAAAAGCTGAACTAAAGACTTTGATCCTCAACCTAACATCTCTAGAGGCAGTCAGATTGTATGGGGTTGCAACTTGTCACTAGAAGAATGTTTACTTATCAGAGTTGGAGGTAATCTGAATACACATCCAGCATTTAATGTGCCTCCCCCATCAGAGCAGGGTTTATCAGAGACTGCCTTTGGAATGTGGGAATGGAGGGCATGGGATGGTCTGTCAGCAGTCCGACTCAACCCCACTCAACACTTAGGGGACCCGCTCAGGTGTAGTATGTGTCATGAGTTGGGTTGTTTGAGTAAATGTTATCAAGAGAGAGGCATTTCACAGAACTGAGGGACCAAGTTGGTGACCACTGTGTTAAGAGGAGGTTGTTCTGGACTTTCTTTCATTTGTAAGGGATTCTTTCTGATATTGGGGAGTTTCCTGTTAAATGTACAGTGTTGATCGGTCAATATTCCACGAGAGAACTTCAAACAAGAGTCATTGATGAAAGAAGTTGCTTGGTGTTGACAGGGACGATGACAGCAACATTTACAAACTCTGCTGCTCACGTGTTTTTTCCTGACTTACGTTATCAAATGTGTCCCTTAATGTGTTGTTTGTTATCAATAAATATCATTACAAAATATTTAAGAAACTAACAGGACTAAATCTATAAAATCATAGTTTTTGACATTCAATCCAAACATTTGGTCACCACAGGAAGAAGTGTTTAAGAAGAGTTGTTTTGATGATCCCATCATGTTCTCCTTTCTGTTCTCATAGGGCTGCAGCTACTAAAGCATCAGTCACAACTGCCTTCGTGAGCTGTCTGAGGGGTAAAATCCTGTATGTGGCACCCAGGTGGAAATATCAAGTTTGTAGACCACTCATTGAGCCCGTTGAGTGAAAATGTTCATGCAATTTTTTCTATGGGCATGCTGCAGGTCGTAGTGAACACTTAAACAGCGCCTGAGGGTATGTGAGGGTAGAGTATGTGAGTTACAGGCGTGTCATAGATATTTCCTTTTTCAACCCCTTGAAATCTTGCAGACTTCTTAAAGGGTCTGTTCATGGGTGTCCTTTACAGGTTAGACAGTTTTTTTTCCCACTGACACTAATGACAGGAGTATGGGGTAACGGAACCATACGACAATTTGCAACGGTGACTGTACCACCAAACCAAACCTACGCTCCGCTTGAAATGCTCCTTAACCAATTGCTCCTCTTGACAATCTTCCATTGGACACGACAACACAAAACCAGGCAGCATTCGTGAACTGCACAATCAGAGAAGGGTTTCTTTTTTTGTCTTTCTCTCATATCCACCCCCTACAGTTGGAAGAGGCTTGGTGCAAGATGTCAAAGCAGTGTACATTTCATGAAAAATGTATGTAAACATGGTGTAATAGAATTTCTGCCAGGCACAAATCGCAAATATTAATTTCTTCTTCATGACCAAATTTCAAAAAGTTGGCACTTCTGTGAATTAACCCCTCTGCTCTCTTATGGGATTCAGATGAGCCCACTTTTAATGTAAACATGCCTAAGATACCACAAGGGTTAAAAAGGACGCCATTCAAAAATCATTAGCAATTCCAAATCCATGATTGGTCAAAGTTCGACTTGGTTTAACTTACAACCCGCGTTGTAAAAACTTGCAAAGCTACGCATGTATGTGTAAGTTTTAAACGTGGAATTACATAGACCTTTCATTCGAACTTGAATACGCAGTGCCAGCTGAGACGTAGCCTATACTGAGTCTGGTTCCACTGTGGATTTCGTCCTGATCTTCTATATGGGGGAAGTTGTTCTCTCCATACTCCTCCTTCTCCTGCTCAGTTCAGGGATTACACTGAATACCCATTGAGGAAGTTCACTAATTTTCCTGTTCTTGAAATACAATCTAGCGTAATTATTGATTTATCCTATTTTATGTGCAAACTTATGTGCAAAAAAACTAACTTCACAGTAGGGGCATCAATAATCCAAGAAAAAGGAAAAGAAAGTTGAACAACTCAGAAAACTTTGTACCTCCTGTGTATATAAATTTTTAATCTTAGTTTCTCTATTGTATTTCCTACCAGGTTAAAACACATCTAAAAGTGAAACACCAGCAAAGAACCAATGTTTCCTGCTTTATTAAAGGCTATTGTGGTAACACTTATAAAATGGTGTTGATTGACATGTTGTAACGTGTCTTAACTCTAGAAGCGGTACGCTTAGTTTGACACGATTGATTTGATTTTGTTAAATAAACTGTGATTTTGTTTTGTGGCTTCTATATTCACGTGTCTGTCCTCAGATGAAGAAGTTCCAACTGGAAAAACCACCTCTGTCTTGTTTCATGAGAACAGCGATTCTGTCAAATACATCAATTCTGACATTTATTTAAGAAAAAAAATGGGAAAAACGCACATTCCTCTGCGTCTTACATTTTTGTGAACTGCCGCGGCTCTAACTGTTTGCAGCTCTCTGGAGTCCCAGTCAAGTCCAAAAGATTTGGAAAGAAAGCCAGCAACACTACCTTCCATGCAGTGTTCCTTGGGGGTATTTCCTTTACCTTGGCAAAGGCTTTGTAATCTGAACCCAGCAGGTATGTTGATGGAGCTGACTTGACTGCGTTTGTGTGTGTGTTCATGCAGGTGTGTTTGTGTGTGTGTGGAAATGTTTGCCTGCATAGCAAAAGCATGATATGGTAGGTCAAAGCACAGACAGAGGGAGGACAGGCCTAAACCCAGACCTTATTTACTGTATCATTTGTCAAGGATATTCTAGGATTAACCTGGTTGTTAGAATGAAATAAAGCAACAACATACAAGGCAATAATTTGTCTGCCCTCCACAGGAGCAGTGTGATTATTTTTCCTGAAAAATCTAATGTATACAATTAGATACATGCAGTGTACAGATCATTGTATTTTATATTTTTTCTGTTTGTTCAGAGCGACCAATAAGTTCAAAAGATTGGAATTTTCTGTCAGCTATTTAATGGTTCAGGCTTTACTTTTTTAGCCAAAATCAAAAAGCTTGTGTTATTTTCAAGGACATAGTTTGCTGGAAAAACGTCCCTGAGATGTGGGCGGGACCGTTGCCCCAGAAAAACACAACCCCCCTTCTCCTTCCCAAAACTGAGAGCTCAAAGGGGAAACTTGTGGCCAACCCACCGTATTATCAACATACCCAATACCCTTTTTTCCAAACTGATCATTTTTAGTCACAATGATTTGAGTAAAGAAATCCTCCATACTCAAATATTCATACTTTTGAGGTCTTTCAGTTTTGGACTGGGGTCATGTTGATCTCAGTCTGAGATAATTCCAGCTTTATGACACGACGTCTTATCCTGCTGGAAGTAGCATCAGAAGATGGTCCACTGTGGTCATAAAGGGATGGTCAGCAACAATATTTAGCTAGACTACGGCGTTGTAACATGATCATTTGGTACTAAGGCTAAGGGACCCAAAGTGTATCAAGAAAGTGAATGTTGCATCAGAAATGGAGCCTCATCAAACCAGACAATGTGTTTCCAATATTCTGTTGTCCATTTTTGTTGATCCTGTTTGAATTGTCGCCTCAGTTTCCTGTTCTTAGCTGACAGGAGTGACTCCCGGTGTGTTCTTCAGCTGCTGGAGCCCATCGGCCTCAAGGTTAGACGTATTGTGTGTTCAGAGATGTTCTTCTGCAGACCTCATTGTAACCAGTGGTTCTTTGAGTTACTGTTATCTCTCTATCAGCTCGAACCAGTCTGATCATTCTCCCTTTGACCTCAACAAGGCATTTCTGCTGCTCACTGGATATTTTCTCTTTTTCTAACAATTCTCTGTAAACCTTATATATGGTTGTGGGTGAAAATCCCAGTAGATTAACAGTTTATAAAATACTCAGACCAACCCGTCTGGCACCAATTACCTTTAGAGTCACTTCAATCACCTTTCTTTCTCATTCTGATGTTCAGTTTGAACTGCAGCAGACCATCTTAACCGTGTTTACATGCCTAAATGTATTGAATGACAGCAATGTGATTGGTTGATTGGAAATTAGCGTTGACTGGTGGGCCTATAAAGTGTTCAGTCAGTCTGTTTCTTCCTTCAAAGACATGAAATTTACTTCTTGCACTTTGCATCTCACTCGGCAACAGGTGTCATGATGAAAATATAGTAAGTTTTATTATCTTTACTACATTTATATTACTGTCCTAATGTTATGCCATATGACACACATACCAGAACAGTCCGTTTTTTTTAAGTAAAGCTTCTTGTACTTATTCATATTGCTAAATACTTGAATTAACATAAGTTTAATTCCTGTAAATATATACTTTGTTCAGAATATAAATACAATATTTATCAATATTGTTCAAGTAAAGAAAGTGATAATGTAGAACACAGTTATATCAAACAGGACGGCTGGTGAGTGAAGGATCTAACCGAGTCACAGAGGGGATGTAAACAAAGCTACTCACTGCTGTGAACCTGAAAGCCAAGTACTTGATTTCCAGCATCAGTGTTCTGAAGTGTAGAGAGCCATTCATCTTTTAAAAGCAGCCATCTGTTTACTGCCAAGCCCAAGAAAGAGGCAGCATGGTTGCCAGGAGCAGCAGGGAGTCCCACAGGGCTCTGCTCTTGGAGTTCTTTTATTTTTTTTTTGTCAACGTCTTGTAATCATGCTTGAAGAAAACAGTTTAAGTGTTTGGGAAACCGGACCACGTGCGGGTCTGAAAAAAATAAGTGATTAGAAAATGGTTCTGGAGCACGGTCACAGAGTCAGCAGGCAAAGGTCGAGACAAAGGGGGAAAAAAAGGAGAATTTGTCAGAGTTTAAAAGAATTATCAAGCTGTTCAAGTGAAAGATGGATGGAGTTATAATGCGCTCCTAATGAGTGGCTTTCATGCGCTCAATGAAGGCTTTTTCCTTTCAAACTCAAGAGCCTGAACCGAACGAACAGTCAGAAAAAATGTCATTAGGTACATGGATCTTTTCATTTCATCCCCGAGTCAAGCGATAAAGCAGGAGAGAGACACATTCAAATGGGCTGTGCAGTGAAACTCTGTTATCAGGTAAAAGCAGACGTCAGCGCCGCTTATTGGAAACACACTTTTGATGTGGATGTGTCAATCGTACCAGTGATTAAGAGCCAGGTAATCCATCTGACGTGGAGATTATTGGATCAGTGCAGACCTGGCTCCGGGCTGATTCCCGTGAATAAAATGGCTGTGTTAATCTGTGAAAGAGGAGGCGGTCCTTAAGGCTCAGGCAAGGACAGAGAGCGCTGCAGCCTGGAGAAAGGCTGCAAAAGCCAGACATGCCGAGAGGCCATACGATCTGGAGCCTCCTCTTCTCTGCTAACGTTGGCTGTTTAGCTTCCACTAAGTCACACGGGGGCGACGATAATTCAAGCCAGATTTAGTTGAGCTGGCTTCAAGGTCGCTGCAAATGGAGTTGCAGGGAGAGGGGGAGGTCACGGGTTCATGCCTGGGAAAGGAAGTCATTGTGCAAGTTCACCGTTAATGCCAGTAATATAACAGCCTTCCCAGCTGTCAGCGAGGGGAACATAATGAAAAGTGCACACTGCTATTAGTGCTTGTTCTAGGTATAAAGTAACCACGAGGGACGGTGGTTAAATATTTGTGTTAGCACTTAGAACGGCTAAAACAAACAGCAGAATTCATTACCGCGCAGACATTACTTCCAGCACGGCCGGTTATGACAACAGCAGCTAAATCTTCATGTGTCATGTTTTACAGCTGCTGGGTTTTGTTGTGAGCCCCGAGGCTTCTGTCCAACGGGCCTCACATTGGAATGCACTTTTTTAGCCTCCTTGCGATGTGTGCACCGACACACATTGTGTAATGGACACAAATATGTCAAAGGTAGCCCTCGTGGCAGCATGGACACGCCACTTCTAGCGAACGCCACAATTGGAAAGAACCGGGGGTCGGTGGGGGTCAGCGCCGCCGCGCAGCACCTCATCCGTCACCCACAAGCCCGGAGGAAAGATTGTTTCAGTGTGGCTCCGAGCCTCGTCTTGACTTATGTCCAAATGTCTGATGGGATGTAGGGAGCTGGATTTCTGCTTGGTCGGTTGTGGCTTTAATTTTGAAGCTGCCTTTCAGCTTGCATGTCATCCCGTATGTTTCTCCTTAAGAAAGGAAAAAGATTGCTGCCGGCGCTCATAAATTTGCTGCATTGTTTGAGATCAGCGCGCGGGGTCAGAGAAATGTGTTGGGGCTTATTCTGTTGAAAAAGTGTCATTTTTCCACTCCAGATGGCCTTTTTTGCCCACATGAAAAGTGTTTTCACCACCAGGGCAATCAGACACTGGGCCCATAGGTGCAGTCGTAAAAACACGCTGACATGTTGCTTGTAATGTGTTGTATCACTGCGTGCACTGAACACTTCCATATGCCTTTTGTTTTAGTTTCCACTGGTTTTTCAACGCTGCGCTGCAAAAATAAATGCAGCCCAGAAAAGAAAGCAAAGAGATGCCTTCAGTAAAAGGCTCCTCACTGCTTTCCCTCCATGCATAAATTCACTTGGATGTGACGGACAAAGACTGTTGTTATATATTTTCAGTTTATGCACTGAGATACAAAACTCTTTCCTGTTTCCTGCCAGGCTGTCTGCGGTCTCTTTGCCTTTTGTTGTTGTCATGTGTTGCGTCCTGACCAGAATATTAAATTTTTTGGACCTCAGCCGTCTGTTTGCCTCCTCCTTCCTCTGTAGAAGCTCTTCTACAGATTTCTGGTTTATCCAATCTATGCTCAAAATGTAAATTTTACAAAATATTATCTGCCTCTCTGAACTGTATTTTTTGGAATAGCTGGATATTACAATGCAGTTGTCTCAATGGGATTCACACCAGCAATTGTCCAAAAACATAAAATCGCTTATAAAATATAGGGATATCCTCATGAAGGAGGGACCCTCTCCCAGGCAATGCACCAGGACTGTTAAAAAAAGAGTTAGCTTATCTAACTCTACAACAACATGTTTGAGTAGTGTATCTTCATCCAGATGGAACTGGGACAGCTGGGGCGAGAGACAAGCCAGAGGCGAGGTCCACGGTCAAGGACAGGAGCACAGACGAGCCACGTGGAATCTGGAATCTATCCAGAGGGACAACACATGAATCGCACTGCACTAAACAGAGATATGTAGACGTAAATGCAAAATAAATGTACTTTATGTTCTCTACATTTGGGTTTCATTACAGCTCACCTGCCATCGTTCCATTTGCCGTTTATAATAACAGTCCTTCTGGCCTCATCTGACCCACTGTACAGTGATCAGCAGAGATCCTTACTTGTCTCAAATTCTTGCTATTGCTCCCAGCAGAAAATCATCTTAACTGTGTTCAGGACAGGCTTTTGTCTGAATTCCAGGTCAACATCCATTGAATGTATAATACTACCAACACATCATGGATGTGACTTGCATTTAGCATCAATACCTGATGCTAGAGTACGTACCTACGGTTGGAAGAGCCTGGTGTTAAATGTTGAAGCCGTACAAATCAAGTGAATTTTGCTCCAGGCTTTTTCTTTCCCAGCTCTATTCCGATACATGAAAGACTTGTGTTGCCTACCAGCAATTCTGTGTTTTTTAAAAGGACACTACCCATCTCACCACAATTCCAGGTCCCGGATTGGTTCGAGTTCTACATATAGTCCAAAAATAGAAAACTTGCGTAGCAAAACGGTGGCTCAGGTGGTAGAGCAGGTCGGCCAATGATCGAAGGATAGGTGGTTCGATTCTCGCTCCCGCCTGCCAATAGTCAATGTGTCTTTGGGCAAGACACTTAACCCTACTTGCCTCCAGTGTGGCTCCACTGGCGTGTGAATGTATGAATGTCCCGGTGATGGTCAGAGGGGCCGTAGGTGCGAACTGGCAGCCACGCCTCTGTCAGCTTGCCCCAGGGCAGCTGTGGCTACAGTAGTAGCCCACCATCACCAAGTATGGATGAGGTGTGAATAAATAAAAGATATTCATTGTAAGCGCTTTGAGCATCTGGAAAAAGAGCAGATAAATCTAATGCATTATTATTATTATAACATATTTGAGAGTAAACCCACCTTTTGGGCTTCTGCGCGTTTATATTCTGGACCGAGCAAGTGTAACGTCATCCATCAAGAATGTCTTATTTCCAACTCCAATAAAATGAATCAATTTAGTCGCTATTTTTCACAAAACAAATGTTGCCAGGTTGGAGCCAGACACAATAGCAAGCAGTGATTGGTCATTGTTTCTATGGCAACAATTAATCAGAAATGAGCTTGTCAAGTCTACACCCCTACCACTTGGAACTGGGTTTTGGGAAAATTTGTCAAAGTTTTTGCATATTCAACATGGGGGCCACCCATGTGAGGGGAACCACATACTTTAATGTAGCTATTTGATTGGTCAGTTTACAACTTGAATAACTTGGACTACATAATATCACAAAAAGAGGATTAGCAAGAAAGTATAAAAAAGGCAGCAGGACAATAGTTATGACAAATAGAATGACTGAGTAATAGCAGTTTATTTCTCAATAGAAGTCAATGGGAATTTGGCTTTCTGGAGCCAGTGGGAACTTCCTGTTTGGAACGCAAGGGAGGAGGGGATACTCATTCCAGTTCTCTTATACAGTAAAACTCAACAACTCAAATTCAGTTCTCACAATCATACACAAAAATCCCACATTCAGTCCAGAAAGAAAAGGCCACAAGTTCCCATGAATAGTCTCTAAATTGTCTGAAAATGACACTATTTTGTTAAAATAACATTAAGGATTAAAAGCTCAGCTTGCTATTTTACAGAAAAGTGGAAGATTTGAGATGGGGCTGTACATTAGACAGCTAGCAGGGATTCAGGTTTATTTTTCTGAGCCTGAATCTCTTTGGAGTTCACTGGGTTGCTTCAGCCAACCCAGCAACTGGTGGATGAAGGCTGAACAGGTCGCCGGTCTGTTGCAGGATCACACATTCAGACACCTCGGGACAAATTAGATTCTCCAATTATGTTTTTAGACTGTGGGAGGAAGCTGGAGTGAGAAAACCCACACATGAATGAGGAGAACATGCAAAATCCACACAGAAAGATCCCTGCTGGGATTTCAACCAGGCACAAGCGCAAACCACCACACTACCATGCAGCCATCTGGGAACCATTCAGATCTAAAATTATTTCCAATATGAAAGCAAAATCCAGTAAAGAATTGTTTCCACTAAGCAGTATGGTGCAGTACGGTCCAGTTTAGAAGGGGCAATGGAATTCAAGTGAGCATTTCCACTCAAAGTTGAACTGTCATGACACATGCGGGGCGAATCTAACAACAACAGTAATGGAGGTCATCCAGCAGCTCATTCTTTTCTGCTTGGCTTTTGGTACTTTGTACATGCAAAACATTTATTGTTGTTTGAGAGAAGATTGCTGGCGGCAAGGAAGAATAAAATCACTTTCACGCCGATTTCTTTTGTTTCATCAGTAGCTCCGCCCTAACTGGTCAGTTAAATTTTTCTATGGACATACAACCAACAGGAGTCCATAAATAGTCTGGTTTGGGCCGGTTCAATGAATGCATTTTATAATGGAAACTCTCAAAATATCAGACTGTACTGTACTGTACTGTACCGCTCAGTGGAAAGGCCTTTGTTACATAATTTAATCGCACCATATCAATATTTTCTATCTTGTTTTGTATCTTGTTTCTTTTATTATTATTATTCTTTTTACCTGTTTTTATTTTGAGGGGACCTTGAGAGCCTTGAAAGACACTTTTAAATAAGTGCATTATTATTATTAAACATTTTTCATTCATGTTTTTTCTGCTTCTTTTACTCTCACCAGCTACTTTACTGGGTATACCTTCCTAGTGTTATGGTTTGGTCTTTTCCTTTGTTGTTTTTGGTGTTGTTATTTGTGCTTATGTTTTTCTATCTATTTGTGCTTCTACAGGGTTGGCATGGGGCAGGAGGCGTGGCTTTCTCTGCCTGGTGGCCTTACACACCTGTTTCCCATCTTTAATTTTTGTCCCTTCAAAAGCCTTTCCCTGGCTCCACCTACCAGGTTTCTCTCAGTTCAGTCCCTTCCTGGTTCCAGTGAAGCTTTCGTTGGTCCAGCTCCCTCCTCTGCTGCCAGTCTGCTTCCTTTTGTTATTTTGTTGTTGTTGTGAGGCGAATTAACCATTGCTAATAATCCATCTCATCTGACTCTGCTCTGGGATCGGTCTACTTGGCACTTAGTACTGGGTTTGACCCCCTTTTACCATCAGAACTGCCGTAATCCTTGGTTGCATGATCCAATAAGATACTGGAAACATTCCTCAGAGAGTTTGGTCCATTTTGACATGATGGCATCACACAGTTGCTGCAGATTTGTCGGCTGAACATCCTTGATAGCAATCTCCACTTCCACCACATCTCAAAAGTGATCTATTGGGTTGAGATCTGATGACTGTGGAGGTCACTTGAGTCCATTGTCATGTTTAAGAAATCAGTCTGAGGTGATTCCAGCTGTATGACATGGCGTTTATCCTGCTGGAAGTAGCATCAGAAGATGGTTCACTGGGGTCATAAAGAGATGGACAGGGTCAACAACAATATTCAGGTAGGCTATGGTGTTGTAATTGTGCTAAATATTCACTTTTTTGGCCCAAAGTGTGCCAATAAAATATCCCCCACACAATGAAACCATCACCACCACCAGCCTGAACCATTGATACAAGACAGGATGGATCCACACTTTCATGTTGTTGATGCCAAATTCTGACCGTACCATCTAAACATTGCAGCAGAAATGGAGGCTCATCAGACCACACAACGTTTTTCCATTCTTCTTTTGTCCAATTCTACTGATGTGGCCCATCTGCCTCTATGTTGTGCGTTCAGAGATGATCTTGATCTGCAGAAGTTGCAATCAGTGGTAATTTGAGTTACTGCTGTCTTTCTACAAGCTGGAACCAGTCTGGCTGTTTTCCCTTGATCTCAACAAGGCATTTTTCCCCACAGAACTGCAGCTCACTGGATATTTTCTCTTATTCTGACCATTCTGACAGATTTGGTGGTGGGTCAGTGATGGTCTGGGGAGGCATATCCATGGAGGGACGCACAGACCACTACTGCCTACACACTAAAAACTCAGAGGTTAAAAATAACCCAACTTGGGTTATTTTTAACCCAACTACACTGGTGCAGTAGGTCCTGTTTCCTCCTAGTGCACGACAATGCCCGGCATCACGTGGCAAGAGTATGCAGGCAGTACCTGGAGGATGAAGGAATTGAAACAATTGAATGGCCTTCACCATCCCCTGACTTAAACCCAATAGAACATCTCTGGGACATTATGTTTGGGTCCATTAGGCGCCGCCAGGTTGCTCCTCAGACTGTACAACATCTCAGGGATGCCCTCACACAGATCTGGGAGGAAATGCCACAAGACACCATTCATCGTCTCATTAGGAGCATGCCGCGACGTTGTCAAGCATGCATACAAGCTCGTGGGGGTCACACAAGATACTGAAAAGCATTTTGAGTTGCAGAAATTCAGTTTTGGAGAAAATGGACTAGCCTGCCACATCTTCATTTCACTCTGATTTAATGTTGTCTACACAATTGAACCCTCTGTAGACTGAAAATGTTTATTTCCATTAAAAGACTTGGCATCCTTTTGTTCCTAAGACACTGCCATGTCGTTATTTGTATAGATATCTAACTTCATATTGAGATCTGATGGATCTAATGTGTTTCTTTGAAGTGCTCCTTTAATTTTAGTGAGCAGTGTACATTTAATGTTTGGGTTTACCTGCTGCTGTGTTTTTGCAAAAGCTCCTCCCCTTGATTTAGTCAGTAGGAGTTTCTTATCAGGACGGCGAAACAACAGGAGCCCAAACTGCCAGCCCATGAAACACTTTGCAGTGATGGCAGCTTGACAATAGAAATCTGAGCGCAACATTTCAGAAGTGAGTCCGGGGAAGCAGTCAAAGATGATAAACTCAATGATAAAGGTGCAGATAAGAACTCTTGGAACAGCAAAGAAGCAGAATGAGACAGTCAAACCAAATCAAAGTGGTTGCTCACTTTGAGAACCACAATGGACCACAGAGGAAAGATTTTGAAGTGAAACCCACATGAGAACAGCAGGCTCGAGACATAAGATCAAAGGAAAAGGAAACATTGGACGAGTCTAGACAGAGAGGGGCTGGGGAAACTATCTGTGGAAGAGGTAGTTCAAAACCACTGTGATCAATCAGAACTTTTATGTCCAAATGTTTGCATTTTCAAGACTGTGCTCTATTTTTACATTTTAGTAAACAGTGGATTAGAAATGAGAAGATTTTATCTTGAAAATCTGGTGTTTATAGCATAATATATGAAAATAATAAGGTTGGTATTCTGACGTGGATGCTTCGTGACTAATTAAACGATAATTTCATGCAGTTCCGTATTGACACAGCACAATATTTTTAAACCCACGCATCAGACAGCGTGGTTAATGCAGCAGACTGAAGCTGATTAAAAGTTTCTAACCTCTCACAAGGGAGTCTCTGCCATCACCAACTTACAATCCATTTGATAGAATATGCTTAAGTAAAATTGAAGCCAAAAATATACGCGCATGCTATCTCATTTCAGTAAGACAAAATAAAAAAAGACTCACTCTGATCATCTTTGAGATGCAAAAAAACACAAACTACTGACCCCAACCTAACATTACCGGTACAACAATAATGGCAAGCAATAATGTCGCTATCCAGCTGTACAGTTTTAAGCCAGGAAATGGTAAGGTCGAGCAGGGGTGGGGTTATATAAATTCACTTCGTCCCTTTCAAGCAATCTATAATTTCTATAATTTTCATTGTCTGACATGTTTTTGTACGGATGTAAACTTCTGCTGATTGTATTTCATTTGCATTCTTGCTTTATTACTTGAAATAAACCATTTCAAATCAAATCAGAGCCAGCTCAGAGGAGATCATCAGAATTGCAGCTTCTACGTCACAGATACGTTTTTTCAATCATCTTCTTTTTGCCTGCCCCTAATTCACATCAATTTGAACAGAAATACAGAAATGCTCTTTTTTTTTTTTTTTTTTTAATAAATGTCACCAGAAAATTCCACAAGGGCATGTAAAAACACCAAAAACACATTTTTTTTATTGGATTCAAAGTCAGTGTTTTAGAGAAGTGCTTGTGTTGTTAAATCAATTTGTTTTGCATTTTTGTAACTTTCGTCTTTGAAAAATCCATTCCACTGTTTCCAGACTCATCCCGAACACAAAGTCAGCTTCTTCTTCGGCTTTTTCAACTTTATAAGCTGCTTTTACATCCAAATTCATTTTTTTCTTTAAAGAAAACCAACTTTTCTCAATAGTCTCATTAGTCCATAAAATTAGATCTTTTACACCCGACTCGGACAATTTAAAAAAGATGTGGTTTGAGGTCAAATCCAATCAGATCTTTCTCATTTAGACCACAGTTTTAATTTTTTTGACTTTTTATGATTTATAATCTCTAACTGGAAACTTCATGCCTCATAATAAAGGAGAAAAACAAAAATAAGCCTAATTACCCTGAAATGATGGTTCGTTTTATGATGAAAGGAAGATTAAAACTGGAGAAGTCATTTACTGGACTGTTTGATGACTCATTATTTCACATTGGATAGCTTTGGAAAGGAAAGTCCTTCAAAGAAGTTTCCATAATTTGACATTAAATAAACTTCTGGTCATTAATCTTTCCTATTTTACAAAACGAGCAGATAAACATGGCTCCCTGTGGTGTCTTCATTCACTGAGAGAGAGAAAACATCATCAAGTTATCATTTATTTAACATTATCTTTTATTATGAGCATTTTTAATGAGCAAGAATTGTTATTTAGATTTCTCACAATGCAGAACAGTTGTTACAGATACAAAAAAAGATGGATCTGAGGAGGAGCAAGCACATCTGCACACCAAAAAAAAAAATATTCCAATTAAAATAGTCCAATGATTTTACTCTAACGAAACAGAAAAAAAAACAAGCAGTCTAACGTGCAAATGTGCACGACGTGCAATAATGAGCAAGAGCTTTCAGGTTGGGATGAACGCTGATGCTCTGGGGTACCACATCCTGGAGTGTGTAAGCTTTGCAAAGAACCGTGCAGATGACATCAGCCTGGCACAAACTTGAAAGCTGCGGTGACAATTTTCCTTTTTGGCTTCAGGGGAATGACAAGACAAAATTTTATAGAAGAAACAAACGGTTTCAACAGCTTTACAGCTTCAGTTTGTTTCACTGGTTTCAAAAAATGAGACACAATGTTTGTTTAAAGATCCACTCCAATGAATCTTGTGTTTTGTTAGGGGTGTAATGATTCATTTTATTTTCCAGTATCAATAATCGAATTATACCGTTTTATAAATGTATAGGTTGATTCAACTCTTCCAGACAGATCAATCAATAGATCTGTGTTCTTGTAGCATTTGTCTCATGATGGGGAACAAGAAAAAAAAAAAAAAGCTATTAAAACTGGATTTCTGAGTATTTCTTTATTTATATCATTATGAATCATGAGCAGATGGAAAATAGTTGGAAAAAAGCATTTTTGTTTATATAGAAAATATGCTGGGCGGGCCAAAAGCTCTCTGTTCTGCTCCATTTTAATGCATCCACTTATAGACATATACATTTTAGTTTTCCTCGTCTGAGCTGGAATCTGGCTCAAAACTGTGCATCTGGATAGCTCAAATGTTGCTTGCCATTTTTGCTGTGTTTTGTGTAATCAATTGACCATGACCCGCTGTGACAAATCACATTCTATTTTAATCTAATATCTACGGTGAAAAATGATTTTGGGGCATTTTCATTTAAATTTGTAACATTATGGCACAGTAAAAGATCAAAATACAACAACAAAAACATGCTTTAAGAAGTTTTCCAAATATAACAGACTTCTAACTTTTATACCACTAAGGGTTATTTGTCAATCTCGAACTTCAATTAAGAAAGAAAAAAAACCCTAAAATTTAGAGTGTTCTAATTTAACATATCTAAAAGCAGGAAGGATACTTTTCAGAGCAATCCAAAAAAATACAGAATACATATGTTGACGAACCGTATTCCACAGTTTACCATCCAGTGAGATCAGCCCTCCACATACCCCATTAATTTTTATGATAACGTAAATCTTGTTGGGCTTTGTTCCTTACATCAAGGGTGTCAAACTCAATCGCACAAGGGGCCAAAATCCAAAAAACACCTTAGGTTTCAGGCCGAACAGGATAAACATTTATTAAGCACTAAAAATAAATTTTTAAACTTTAAAACCATAACTTTTTAACATGATTATGAACTACATATATAGCATTACCTACGATAATGCTAGTGTAAATGCTGTAAGCTGAATTTGGTCACTAAAGATGCTAGTGCTGATAGCTGAATATTTTTAAAATGATAGCTGAAAAATGCTGAGGCTGATAGGCAGCTAAAATATTAGCTACATGACAAATTAGCCTAAAAAAAATAAATAAATAAACTTAGGTTATCAAAACAGCTAGCATTTAGCTGAAATAATAGCCAAACTTAAAATATCCTTAAAAACTGGAAAAAAGCCTAAGTTAACCAAAATAACTAGCATCTAGATAAAATATTAGTTAAACTCCAAAATAGCCTAAAAGATTTTGTGAAATGCCAAAATAGTCAAAAGGCTTGCAGAATGCCAAATTTTAACAACTTTAAAACCGTAACATTGTCCTGATCAGGTTCGTGAATCGAAAACATAAGACTGCCTTGATGAAACAACGTAAACAACTTAAGGGGACTAAAGTGTTCCTTAATGAGCATTTATGCAAATATTACGCTGATCTGGCAAAACACGCGAGGGTCCTACGATCCAAACGGCAGATCCAGTCCACTTGGATTATGAACTCCAGAATCTTTGTCAAACCACTCGGACCACCGGACCTGACGAAGCCTCTGGAAATAAAATCCATGAAAGACTTTGAGAACTGTGGGATTACGCATGTTTGAACCTCTAATTCAAGCAAAATGTGAATTGTGGACTCATAAAACCGTCGGAACCGTTGAATACGAACTCTGACCCGATTCTGAAGAACTCGAGCGCAATTCCCTTGAAATGAGACCTTCACAGTCTCTCAGTCAAAACAACGAAGATGGTTTACGTGGCCTTAAACCTGTTCCTAAACAAAGATGTAGCTCTGATCTGAATACAATCTGCTCAAACTGTCTCTTAATGAGAATATTTTGAAGTTTTCCATTAATAAATCATGATTTTTTACTTGGCACTTTTTCATAATAATATTCGTTCTTTGATAAATGCAATCTGCTCAAATTGTCTTTTTCAATAAGAATATTTTGATATATTTTCCTGCAGTAACAAATGAAGTTGATTACTACTGATATTTTTTGAATCTTTAATGAGAATGTTTAGATTACTGTTGATGAATATTATAAATGATTTGTCTATGGATGTTTTTGAAATTCTATTACATCACTGATATTATTGATCTTTTATTACCTGAAACTATATTGATATTTGATTTTAAGTCCTGAACCGGATATTGATAATTCATGTAGAGAAAATGGTACTGGTAGAGCCGGGGTGGGATTATATAAGTTTGTTTCAAGCGATCTATTTGTGATTTATTATGTGAAGTTATTCCATGTATTATAACCTGATTGCTTGAAATAAACCATTTCATTCATTCATTCATTCATTCATTCATTCATTCATTCATTCATTCATTCATTCATTCATTCATTCATTCAACATTTTAACATAATTATGAATAATAAAAAGGAAGGAATATGATTACAGAATAAATCAAGCCTTAAATAACTTTCAATATTTTACTCTCAATAAAAATATATTTTGTCAAAATTATTCCAGTTAGAAATAAGAGCAAGATAACACCAGACCATTTATAGTAATAAAATAAAATTCGGAAGGGCCAGATAGAATTACCCGGAGGGCCAGATCCGGCCCCCGGGCCTTGACTTTGACACATGTGCCTTACATAATAGATAATCTTCGTTGTATGTATTGTGTTGTTCAAATAAAAGGTTAATCCAAGTAAACAGACGGATCCTTATTTTATATTTGTTAGGTTTAAGCTCTAACATTTGTAAAGAAAAACAACCTGCACAGAAAGAGACACAGAGAATTGATTAAAGTTTAAAACTTGCAAGGAGAGTGGGCCAAAAGCCTGTTCGGTCACAATCTTTCAACCAACTCCGACCAGGCTTTTTCTCTCCGTGCATTTTATTGAGTCAGACACGCCCCTAGTTACAGGTTGGTCTCAGTTGCTAAGGGGAAGGGAAGCAAAAGAACGTCAGCTGAGACCGGTCCAAATCTGTTTCTTATACAAGGTCAAAAACAACATTTAAAGTTTGTGTGTGCATGTTTTGACTAGGTGATCATCGTCAGGCCTTGTAACTTCTACTGGCTCCTGCTAATCTCTGGCTCAGCCGCTGCATCTTCCTTATCAGCAGCGCAGGGTTGTCCACTTCCAGCTTAGATCAAGACATTTCAGCACACAATAAAGAGAACTTAAACGCATCTAATAAGAGGTAAAGGAAATAAGTAAGAATAGGATAACATATATTTACGACCCCAACAACGCCCCCCTGTTTTTCCGTTTTCTGCTTATTTTATTTCAGCACATGACCCCTTCACTTTTGGAGATTTTCAGCCACAGCATCATTGTCATAACTTAAAATGTTACACTCAGAGGGGTGGTTAGCAGGTTTCTGGAACTGAAAACAAATCTGGAAAGTTATAATTATCAACATCATCCTCATCATCATTGTTGTTGTCATTTTCACCATGAGGTTTGTCAGTCTGAGGCAGGAGAGCATACATCCCGGACACCTGTGGGTCAACGGCTTTTTTCAATCATCCTGGTGCACAGAGCTCTTATACAAGGGATACAACAACATCCACACAAGGTCAGGGTGGCTGCAAAGACAGCAAAAGAGAGTAAAATAGGCATGACCAATTATTTATTTTTACCAAACATCTCACCAAACCCGTCCCAGGGCGATGTATCAACTCCTGAGTGGTCTTTCATCATTTTGTTCAAAGTACCAGGGCCCTCCAGGGCCCTGGTGAGACTCCCGTCCGCTGCAGTGTTGTTTGGGATGAAGGTACAACACTGATCACCAAATATTGAACAAACTCCTCCATGCTGTGACAGCACCGTGTCGACAGCCATTCTGCTTTGGAAAGCCATAAGTGAGGTAGCTGAAAATCGCCCGGGACGGCAGTGTTCTGCCTTTGTTTAATTGCCTAATCTCTGAACATTGTAGTGAACGTTGTTCTATCTCATCAACATTTTTATTAATGGTGCACCACGGACAGATGGATGACTCGAAACCTGCAAGAACCTGGTTAGTTAATTTCTTGTCGTCAGGTCAGAAAGTCTGCAACAGAAAGTGGGGTTATAGAAACAGGAAGTAATAAATTCACAGGGGCACAATGTCCTGTGGTGTTGTCAGGCAGTCTGTCATACAGCTTGTTTTCTCCACACCACCACCAGTTGTCACTGCGGGACAGAGGTTTGAAAGTTATGTTTACTTCAAGAGTCTCAACATACATATTTTAATTTAATTTCCCCAGTTTAGGTCCTGTGCCTTTTCTGTAAATACATGTGTAATTTGAAAGACAGTCTGGAGGTAATATGGATGGTATTACTTTAAGAAGTGGTCTTGGTCCTAAACACACAACACAATCTGTTTTGACTGCTTGAGCTGCTTCCTCTGCCATCAGTAACCAATTATTATCTGTTTTAGTGATTCCTGTAGTAATCCTGAACCAATCATCTGTGGTCAGATTGTCATTAACCACCAGAATGTCTTTAACCTTAGGCAGACCTCCCACAGGTTTCAAAGTTCCTCCCGTTGCATTTATTACTTGTGTCATGTTCTTTTTGTCCTATTAACACCTTGGCTATAGCTCGACTCCAGCTAGTGCAACATGCGGCTGCTCGTCTTTTAACCAGAACACATAAATTATATGATATCTCCCCGTTTTAGTTTCACTGCACTGGTTACCTGTTTATTTTAGAATTAATTTTAAGATCCTTTATTTGTTTTTAAATCCTTACATGGCTCGGCACCTGTTTAAATCTCTGAGCTGCTGCAGCCTCATGGCATAATAATAATAATAATAATTAATTATTATTATTATTATTATTATTATTATTATTATTTATGTTGGTATGTGTCACATCTTCCATTTCTTTTTTCCAATCAGTATCTTATAGTTCTTTCCCATAAGTAAGGAACTATTATTCCATTCCTAAAGAACTACTCCCATCACCACCATTTGCTGCTTTGGGGTCAACATCCTGCCTAGGGTCCTGAAGCCTCTCCCTATCACCTGCACAGAGTTGTGGACAATCTTCACCGGGTTTGAGACGACTGTAACCTATGGTTTCACAGCCCCTTTTGTAGTCGGCCTTGCTCTGGAGGCGCTGTCGGAGAGCTTCAGATTTCTGTGGCCTTCCACTAATCTGTGGTGGTGATGTATTTTTACTCTGTTTTAATAATAACCACGTCTCCTGGCTCGACTAATTTGGCTATCCTGTGAAAACACAGAAGATGTGATCATCATTAGTCTGGAGATTTTGTTTTTGCTGTTGTTGCGGATTTTTGTTTTCTGTTGAAGCATCTTTCTCATATATTCTGCTAGTGTACTTTCATCATCAATTTCCCATTCGTTTGTAAAATAAGGTAATCTATAGGGTCTTCCAAACAAGGTTTCATATGGAACCAATCCATTCGTGCTTGTTATATTTATATTATAATTTTACCAAATCCAAACATTTTGTCCATGGTCTCTTTGTTACTTCCATACATTTCCTTAATCTGTTTTTTCTTTTTATTGTTCCATTCATTCTTTCAACCAGTCCTGCACTTTGTGGATGATAAGCACAGTAATTCTTTTTTAAATTAATATGAAGGCATGTCCTATTTTAAAAACTACATCATTCACAAAATGAGATCCGTTATTACTGTAGATTATTTCAGGTATACCATTTCTTGGAATCATATCTTACATAAGGCTTGGCTACCGTTAATGCATCTGGATGAGCAGTAGCAAGAGCTCTATCCTTTTAGAGAATGAATCTATTATCACCAAACAATATTTCTTTCCTTATTTTTGTTTAATTCTATAAAATCCATATGTATGTTGAAAAGGATACTCTGCTTTTGGGTATATTCTCATTTAAATCAGTTCCTTTTACTTGCAGTACATCATTTTCCCCTTGTGCTGCTGCTTTAGCTGTTTTGTCTACAAGGGCTTCACAGTCATGTGATAAGCCTTCACCTCCTGTTGGTACTAATGTGGCTGGGTTCAAAACTGTACAGCGTTCTATTTTTAGATGTGGCTGTGATTCTAGTGGAGTAGTAAGCTATTGGTCTGAGTTTACTACCATGCATTTTGAGTTAACACAGAGGTCATAAAACGACCTTTTCAATCAACCATTCGTATGAACTTTTTTTTTCTTTTTTTCTTTTTTTAGTCGGGTAAGGCCAAAGTACTGCTGTTTACCATAATTTGTTTTATGTCACAGAATGCTTCTTCCGCTTCAGGGGTCCAGTCTAATTTATCTGACCTTTTTAATTCTTTCGTATACACTAATGCTTGTAATGGAGCTGTTATTTCTGCATAATTTGGAACCCAGCTTCTACAATAGTTTGTTAATCCTAAGAATGACATCATTTGTTTCTTGTTTAAGGGTTTGGGAGCTTGTAGGATAGCAACTTTCTTTCTTCTAGAATAGTTCTTCCTCTGCACTTAGTTGGTGGCCCAAATATTTCACTTTCTCTTGACATAATTGCAACTTATGTTTACTTCCTTAAATAATTATTCTTTAACTGCTTTAGCAGTGCTAATGTATCTTTAAGACATTCATCTTCTCTTTTGATGCTACTAACATGTCATCCACGTAGGTGAGTAACTGGCTGTTACACGGCGGCTCGAAGGATGACAGACTAGAAGCCATGACTTGGGAGTAAATAGTAGGGCTTTCACAATAGCCCTGGGGCAATCTGAAATAGGTGTATCTTTT
This sequence comes from Oryzias javanicus, assembly GCA_003999625.1. NCBI lineage: Eukaryota > Metazoa > Chordata > Actinopteri > Beloniformes > Adrianichthyidae > Oryzias > Oryzias javanicus. The sequence goes on along the minus strand of CM012439.1, from coordinate 10,339,269 downwards.
ACCCTTAAAAGTAAATGCAAACTAGTATTGACTATCTTTATGTACCGGTATAGAAAAGAAGGCGTTGCTTATGTCAATTACTGTGAAATATTTGGCCTCTGGGTTTAAAGAATTAAGCAAGGTGTGAGGATCAGCCACACAGGGTGACCTCTGAATAACAGCATTATTTACAGCAATCAAGTCCTGCACCATCCTCCATCCTGTGGATGGGGGTGCTTTTTTTTTTTTTTGTTTTTTTTTTAACTGGGAATATTGGTATATTTACAGGAGAGTCAGCACACTCTATCAGTAAGTACACCGGCTTTTAATAGATCATTGATTACAGGTGCTATGCGTCCACAGCATCTGGCTTCAATGGATAATGTTTAATTCTCGGTCTGTGCTCTGTTATGATGTCTCTAATTGTAGTTCTACATGCACCAGTGTCACAGAGAAACTTCACAGCTACACCTTGTACTAGAAGAACGATTTCTGGTCTGTATTTTTCTTCAAAGAACAGTAATTCTAATTTTAGATTCTCGTCATCCTCTGCAGCTGTGTCTGGACTGGAATCTGCCTTAGCCCAAACAGATTCTCTGTTTTGTCCTGCACGAGCTAGTCATGCAGATTGCTGTTGATTGTGAGGGGTGGGATTGCGGCTGCAGTCCCTTGCCATATGCCCTCTTTCCCACAGGACCAACAGGCCCTGGAGTTCTCACCATGAGGCCCAAGCGACCTCTCCGATCTCTGCCTCTACCACGGCCTCTGCCTCTAGAGTACAAATGGAATATCATATCTTCCTCATCTATATCCTGGAAAACACCTCTGTTTTGTTATTTAAGCTCTTTCTTTTTTTATTTGTAGACCATTCTCCTACAGATCCTTTGCTCCTAGTTACTATGCCTGTATACTGTGGAGGGGGATCTTCTAATCTAACGTCCACTGCCGCTACTACACCATCTCCCTCTTTCTCTGGGCCTGCTACTTCTGCTTGGTCCAACATTCTGCGTACACGCTCATAAGGCCCTGAATATTTGTTGTCTTCTCTTTTATGAAACATCACATTCTTTTCCGTATTGTCACTTTCTTTCTCTTTTCCCTTCTCTCTTTCCTGCCTCTCCTTTTCTCTTTTCCTATTTTCATCCCTTTCCTGTCTGGCCTTCCTCTCTCTCTCTCTCTTCCTCTATCTTGCTATTTTTATCCATACTTTTGTTTCTTCAAATCCTTCTTTATCCATTTGTTTTCGTTTATTTTTGCATTTTTGTTTTATCTTGTTTTGTAATTCTACATATGGAAGTGGTTTTATCGCATTTGGGTTTTCATTTCTACTATTCTGTAATATCTACACTGTAATCTCAAGGACTTATTGTTTTTGTTTACTTTGCCCCCTTCCCCATTTTGAATAAAATTTGGTTCCAGTAGTTTGTTAATACCTAGGTATTCTAATACTGGAAGCTTTTCTTTCAACAAGATAGTGATTAATACCCCTTCTGTGTAAAACTCACTTCAACCTTAGAGGTGGAGTTTTTTTGCCTAGTGCATCCACAAAAGGTTCACTATTTCCTCCTTTTGATTTGTATGAAATCCAAATACCTAATGTTATCTTTATTCCAATCACACTCACAGTCTCACACTTTTCACACTTTTGCGCGCCTGTTTTACTTTATTTCTATTATACTTCTTATTTCAACACAGAGGACGCCGCCGCCCTTCGTAGAATTTAACTAGTTAAGCTAGGGGAGTCTACTCCTCCCGCGGACTTTAACTGTTTGAAATAATTCTTCTTTTCACAGAGGCACAGAGACGCCGCCGCCCTTCGTAGAATTTAACTAGTTCGTAAACTAGGGGAGTCTACTCCTCCCGCGGACTTTAACTGTTTGCTCTATTTTACCTGATAGTGTCTAGAATTGTCAGGGTTTTGTTTTAATCTCCTTCTGAGATCTCTCATTCTGTCATTCCTTTTAAATGTAAGACTCTACTCCAATTCTCTGTGTCCGTGGATCCTCCGTCAACCTTCAGGTCCCAGCCCGCGAGTGAGGCCAGCCCTGGAAACGGATCGTATGCTGTGGCCACAGACTTTTGGGTCTCACTCTCGCGCTGGAACCATCAGGTGTCTTGGAGATCCGGCTCGAAGGACCAATTAAATGTTAGGTTTAAGCTCTAACATTTGTAAAGAAAACAACAACCTGCACAGAAAGAGACACAGAGAATTGATTAAAGTTTAAAACTTGCAAGGAGAGTGGGCCAAAAGCCTGTTCCGGTCACAATCTTTCAACCAACTCGACCAGGCTTTTTCTCTCCGTGCATTTTATTGAGTCAGACACGCCCCTAGTTACAGTTGGTCTCAGTTGCTAAGGGGAAGGGAAGCAAAGAACGTCAGCTGAGACCGGTCCAAATCTGTTCTTATACAAGGTCAAAAACAACATTTAAGTTTGTGTGTGCATGTTTTGACTAGTGATCATCGTCAGGCCTTGTAACTTCTACTGGCTCCTGCTAATTCTGCTCAGCCGCTGCATCTTCCTTATCAGCAGCGCAGGGTTGTCCACTTCCAGCTTAGATCAAGACATTTCAGCACACAATAAAGAGAACTTAAACGCATCTAATAAGAGGTAAAGGAAATAAGTAAGAATAGGATAACATATATTTACGACCCCAACAATATTTAAGAACATGACAATAGTTTTGTTAAATTAGATTAGCTTGATTAAAAAAAAGTAACGTGCTAATTTCTATGTAATTAGTTAATCACAATCAACGCTATAATTTGTATAATTTCTTATTTTGTTGCACTGCTAAGTTTAGGTTGGGGTCTGAGGAACTACTGCCGCTCTGCAGAAATTATGTTCTAGAAAACAACAGTTCTTTATAAGATGAATTTTTTGGGGGAAAAAAAAGGCATAATAATGATTAAAAGACCATCGGGAACGTTTTGAAAATAGATTAAAAGATAATCGAAGTGGGACTTCAAAGTGCCAGAAATGGGTTCTTCTCACACTTTGATTAAACTGTATCATCCTGTATGCAATAATTACAAGGCCACAATGTTACTGCATTCATCACGGCGGCGCTCATTTTAAGTAATGTATCCATTTGTGCTGCAGATAAATCACGTGAAGCCCAGGAAGCCTATATTTATGAAGATATCTGCAGACTATTGTTGGATGAAAACTGCTCTTTTCCACAGTGACAGTGCACACCCCTTCCTTTCATGTAGTGACAACACTTTTAACTGGCCTCTCAGAGCTCCATTCATCATCATGTCTGCCTTTGGTGGAGGGGAACAGGATGAGCAGCTCCACCGGCTATCTTTCATCCTATCGCTCTCATGACTGTCAGCATCTTTGTGCGGCTGGAAGACACCTCTGGTGCCTCTCCAGCATCCAGCTTTTAGCCTGAAGCACAGCCATTGTTGTTGGAGGATTAATGCTGATGGGCAGTAGGTTTATTCAAATATAGATCGAAGAGGCATCACTGTGATTCTATTTTTAAAAGTAACCCCTTTAATCTTGCAAAGAGAGCAGCATTCTTTGAAAGACACCACATATTTCATGCAAATGAAGGCGGCGTGCAAACCTCTAAAAGGCTTATATGTTACAGAGGAGCATGCGCCGCAGAAGCTTTTATAGTAATCCATATGTAATTCGCTCTTCCACTATTTGAAGTGGTCACAGAAGAAGAAAACTGTTTTCAGTGAAAGAAGCAAATGCAAAACGCGTTGTTAGGCTCCCCTAACTCACAATGATGGTGTTCAAAGCTTGACTGTGTCGTCAATAAGGCGAAAATGTATTCCAGTCATGTGCAGAAGCCACCACTAAAGAACTGTCTCCACATTCTGAATTAATTCTTTCTACAAAACAGCACAGAGGTACAGAGCTGTCATTACTACAATACAAATGAGGGCTCCTCCTCTATATGTCTTCATAGACTGTTTTTTTTTGTCAGGTCTCAGGCAAAAGCAACAATAACACACGATAAATTCAGTTCAATGAAGTCAAACCTCTGTGGTTCAAGGCTATCTAAATTCAGTCATATATATACCTTTATATCAGCTCACTTTTATTATTAAGTACCTTATTTTCCACACTGTAAGGCGTACTTAAAAACCTTAATTTTTTCTAAACACAATAGTGCGCCGTATAATCTGAAGCACCCTATTTATTTATTCTCATTGTGGTTATTGATGTAAAAATGATTTTACGCGATTCTGTCAAATATGTACGCTAATATGATACTGTGTTACAGTTTTTTTTAAATTAAATTTGTTACTAGCAAAGTTAAGAATTAGAATAGTCACTTAAGTTGGTTTTGGCAATAATATTCAGTTTTTTAAGGCGTTACAAACAATTCTAACGCTAGCTGGCATTTCTAACGTGGCTAACAATTATAATCTGGCTAACATGTGGCAATATCGGATTTTTGACGTGTTACTAACTGGGTTGGGAGTTTGTGTAGTCAAAGTAATGTTTGTTTTAGTGTTGTTAGTCTGTTTTTTGTTACTAAATGTTGTGAGTTACAAGTAGCCTGTTGGTAATACGCTAATGCATCTAACACTTCTAACGGTTAGCAATTACCGCGTGGGGCCTTATTTTTTTTAATTATTTTTTATACGTTTCTAACAAGTTTGGGAGTCTGCACAATTGCAGCAACATTTGTCTTAGTGTTAGTAATCTGCTTTTTTATTTGTTACAGGTTTTCTGAATATGCTAATGTGGCTAACATGTAGCAGTGTCGGATTGTTTTTTTTAAGTGTTACTTACAGGGTTGAGATTTAGCGTAGTCACAGTAACATGTAGCGTTATTAGCCAGTTTTTTTTACACTATCTTAAAGATTCTAATGCAGCTAACACTTCTAACAGGGCTAACAATTACTGGTGTTAGACCTTGTTTTTTTTCTTATTTATGTGTTACTAACAAGTTTAGGAGTTAGCTCTATGGTAAATTCACGATAGATTTCAATGCCATCTTCTGTGAAACTTCCTCAGCCATTTTTTGTCCCGGACAAAAAAAAAAAAGAAATACACATTCTCTTGCTGCTTTCCTGATGTCAGAGATTCAAGTTTGCACTAAAATGTGACAAATTCTTTCTTACCAAATTTTTTTTTTTTAGTAATAAATTTTGTTTTAGAAAACTATTTAGTTCATACAAACAAAATATTGCTTTTAGCTTCTTTTGAAAACCAAAATTTATATTCAGTATGACTGATTACTGTTGAGTCATATTTAAAGGACAACACAATGCAGCTTGAATAAGATTTTAACAGCATCTTTATCCACTTTAATGAAAAATTCCTGCTGAATAAACCACTTTGGAGTCAGAAAAAATGATAAAGATTTTTGCAGTTGACGGATTTTTAAAGAGTCAGGTTTTTATTGAAATGCCTAAGAGAGATTGTGATTTTATTGTCTCTTTCTTTCGCGTTATTTTATGAGTTTCTCCAATGATTGGTTTTTGTGAAGCTGCCCAATGAGTGCAGATTATGGTAAGTAAACTTTATAATGGAGCCTCATGTTTGAATCAAAGCATCTTCATGATGCTAAAGGGAGCGAGGATTCGTTTTGGCTGCTGATCAGTAGCAGATATATTCTACATGGCAGTGTGACACTTATCCTCTTCTTTTCCTCTTTCCAGTACAGAATTTTTTTTTTTCAAATGTGGCTTTCTTCCAGGGATTTGTGTGTGTTTTAAGTGCGCGTGTGTTTGCAGAGTGAAGGTTTCTTTGTAAATGATGTCATGCAATTGAGCAGATACACACTGCTGCCTCGGCAGGTCCGGGCCCACTCCCCATCGCCCTTGGCATCATGTTGGATGAATGGCTCCGAGCCTCGGCGTGCAACATTTCCTGGCTCGTTCTCCGGTGGTGGGACTGGGGGAGGGGCCGCACCAAGCAGGGCATCTCCAGTCACTGTGGTTGTCCGTGCTTCAGATGTCAGGATGCCCACCGGTCGGCATTTCCACCTGTTCAGTGGAAACCTCCCCATATGTCACCAGATTCAGTCAGTGTGAAAGTTGAATCTCCATCGTCAGAAGCAACTCAAGGGACAAGGGTTATTGAGTCATCTTGGTCCGAAAAGCTGTTTTTAGCAGCTTCTTAGGCATTTTATATATGTTTTTTTTTTGTATCTCCTCTTGATATTTCTGGTCTCATCCTAATTGACATTTCTTATTTTTTTTAAAGGTCTACAGGCCACACCATGACAGAATTGTGTTGGTTTTTTTCCCAGAAAATCTCTAGAAAGTAGTAAAATTATCCGACAATCCAGCAAGTTATTTTTACTTAAGTCGTCTTATCATAAGATATCAAAATCTTGAAACAAAGAGTTCCACACAAGCATTCAAAAAGGAAAAAAGAAGCCCAAAAAAGTAATATTTTGGAAAGAATTACTTAGAATGGAATCTTATTCAGCCCAATAATTAGCATTTTTGCTAGTTCTTGACAAATGGTTTGTATTGTTTGAGATATTAATGTACCTAGTTAGTGTACATTTTGATTACAGTGACAAAAAACTAGTGCAATAACTTGAAATGACTAATTTTTGGAAAAAATTTGAATAAATAAAATATGATTTTAGTACAAGTTGCCTCCTAAGTAATAACTCCTCATCAAATCTAAAACTAGCACTTCCTCCTCAAACATAAATCTACATTTTTGTTTTCAAAAATATGACATAGAAATTCAGCCTATCTTGTCAACATTTATTAAACTTTAAAGTAACATCCTTTAAATTGAGCCAAAAACAACAGTGAATCAGGAGGATTTTGAGTTTTGGATTACAGGAGAAAAATGATTTTGACTCATTTTAAAAATAATTTCCTTATTTCCAGATCCAGTTTTTCCATTGACAATGAAATTGTGAAAATTAGATTTGTGACAGTAAATTTGCATAATGGAAACACATCAATTAAAAAAAAAAAAAACAACTTGAATTTATTAAAAAAAAAAAACAGTTTTGTGCTTGATGGAGGTGTTTTTGAGTATTGCATTGAAATTGACAAATTCTGCAAAACTGTAAATATTTTTTTCTAATTATTTGAGTCACGTGACCGACAAGCAGACAAGATGCTCAGCAGTGGGCGCCACAAGAGATCCCACAGCATCACACAGCTCATCAAAAGTGGAGTGTATAATGTGGAATTGTTGGATCCACAGCTCCTATATAAAATCACCACCATTTCCCAAAATCCCTTCATCCACAGCTGCTCCTATGTAGCTTGCCGCTCCACGCTCTCAATAAGACGCTGACATCTCCTTTGATAGATGATGATGATGAGCGCTGGTGCCGAGGCACAAATTTGAATGTATCTGCTGTAAATCAAAGTATTCCTCACATCCATTGCTGTGTTTTTGATCAACTTATTGTGTGAGTTGGTTTGTGTTCATTCACATAATTATGATTTAATAGAAACAGTGTAATTGTAAAATTGAGGGTTTTTTTTAACATTTTTTAGAATTTCAATAAACTTAAGTGCATATGTGTAATGGAAATTCAGCTAATGAGACAAAAAACAATCTCAACTGTGCTGATTTTAAGAAAAGCTTGGATAAGGTGTCGAGCAAAGACTAAGGACTGAAAACCGGGTCAAATGTCTTTATTAACTAAAAACAGGATAACAGTTTTTTAGTGTCCACCCTTCCCCTCCTTATTTCCAACCAACTTAATTTGGACATTTTGTCATGATTTCTTTCCAATGTTAAAGTACGGGGAAAAAAAGCTTGAAATGTATTTATAAACAATTAACTGTATATGAGAACTGGATTGAGTAACCCCTCCCCCATCTTGTTCCAAACAGGAAGTACCTGCTGGTTCCAAGAAGTCAAAATCTTACAGGTTGTGTCTGAATTCATTCATTGCTGATTACATTGTGCACTATAGTAGTGTGTTTGTTGTCTTTTGGTGCTGTACAAATCTACAACCCCAAACTCATAAGTGCCCTAGAAATTTCCCAGAATTCTCTGGGAAAAGCCAGCATATATTGATACTTACTAGATTAGAAAATATAGACCACAATGCATTGCATTTCATATAAAAAAAAGTGTTCTATTTGAATTAACTATTTATAAACCATGGAAGATCCATGACGTTCTAATGTTTCACGTTCAAAATGTTTGATTCTTCAGATTTCAGTGTGGACTTCCAACAAGCTCACTCCTGATTGGTGGGAGTGGTTGCTGAGTGGTTACCATTGAACTGATGACTCAGACCAGCTTCGATCAATCACTTCTCACTGACGTCGTCTGTCTCCAACATGGTGACATCTGTATAGCAAAAAACTGGCAACTGAATTGAATTAATTTAGTTGGAAGTAAGCCATTTTCTACGGATTGCATCACACTCACTCTGTCCAGTATTCTTATACAGTCAGTTGTATAAACATGTCATGATTCTGTGCTTAGGTTTTGTCATCTTCTGTTTTCCCTGTCAGTTTCACCATGTTCAGGTTAACCATCCACAGCTGTCTTCATTTAGTTAATCAACCTCAGTGTATTTAAGGGTCTGGTTTTCAGTTCTCATTGTCAGGTCATCTGCTCATTTACGTTCTGTCACCTCACTGGTTTGTGCTCCTGTTTTTGTCATGTTTAAGTTATTTTAGTAAACGTTTATGTTTATGCCACCAAGTCTGGTCTCCTGCGTTTGGGTCCTCCACCACCATCCCTGACAGTATGACCTGACCACCTTGGACCCAGCAGGAGAACCTTGTCCACGCCATGCCACACATTGTCACGCCATGCCAGAAGGGGTTCCTGTAGCCTTCCTCGCATCTGTCATCATCCACCCATTCCGTTCCTGAGGGGGGACTGTTGGGGCCATCCGTTCTTGTTCCTGTGGAGGGTTGCCGGGGCCGCTCCTCTTCATGTCCCTGTTCCTGAGGAGGGTCGCCGGGATCGCTCCTTCTGTCCCCGAGGATGGTCGCCGCTCGTCCCCCTGGTCTGTTTCTGGCTCTGGAGGAGGGTTGCTGGGACTGCTCCCCTTCATGTTTCCTGTCCCTGGGGAGAGTCACCAGGACCGCTCCTCTCTTCTGTTCCTGGAGGGGTTTCACTACCCCTCATGTCCGTCTGGCTGCAGGATCCCTGTTTTTTGGACTTCAGTTTTTGTTCCAGGTCCCCTCCTCACAGGTGTTGGGGCATCTGGGATCTGCCCTTTTGGGGAGGGGTACTGTCACTATTTAGTGCTTAGGTTTTGTCATGTTCTGTTTTTCCTGTCAGTTTCACCATGTTCAGGTTAACCATCCACAGCTGTCTTCATTTAGTTAATCAACCTCAGTGTATTTAAGTGTCTGGTTTTCAGTTCTCATGGTCAGGTCATCTGCTCATTTACGTTCTGTCACCTCACTGGTTTGTGCTCCTGTTTTTGTCATGTTTAAGTTATTTTAGTAAACGTTTATGTTTCTGCCACCAAGTCTGGTCTCCTGCGTTTGGGTCCTCCACCACCATCCCTGACAAAACATAGCTCATTCATTCACGAATCTATTATATCAAATTTCCATTTGGGTGATATGATTGGTTTGTTTCCTGTCCAGTATCAGGTAAATAAACATGTTCAATCTTATTCCAGCGTTCTCATCAACTCCACAATAGGATTTGCTCGACCTCATTTTCCACATGCCGACTTCTTCATCATCTCTCACTCTAAGATTTTCCTGTCAGTTTGGACTCATTTGAAATGTTTCTCTTTTCATGAGTCTGGCTGCTGTCTCTGAATTTCCTGTCCTCTCAGAGCTCTTCTTTTTTCCCCGTCCGTCCTCTCTGATGAGCTCTCGGGTGGCTTTTCTGACAGCCGTGACAGTATTTGGCATAAATGGTAAATGGTTTCCAAATTTTCCCTGAAGATGTTAAATGTTTTGCGGTTATTAAGTGCAGCTCCAGGAATTTTGGCACAGACGAGTCGGCTGCTCTGGAGCTCCGTTGGGTTTCATGATGATTAGAAGTCTCACACTGCCAAAAGTGGATTGGCCAGCGTTTTTTGTACTTGATAAATGTAGCTAATTGGCATTCACCTAACATTTTTTGTAGTATTTGGAATTATAGCTGGTACTTCAGAAGACAATTTTTCCCACAGCGCGCCTCACACTATCCGGTGAAGAAAATTTGAATTTGGAGGTTTCTTTTTTTTAACTTGCAAAATATGTTTTTGAAACTGTAGTCATGTGGTTAAAAACCAGATACCTGTTCAGGATGTTGGCTGCCTTCACCCAAGAGTACCTGGATAGGCTCCAGCAACCCTGTGACCCTTAAAGGGGTTCAGCAGGTCCTGAAGTTGAATGCACCAAAAGGAGGAATCATAAATAAACATGTTTCAAATAATTAATAACAGACACTTTAGCAACTAACTCTCTTGTTGCAGATCTTCAGACTCATCTATTGAACAACAGGAGTTTATTAGTTTATTTTTATTCTATCCTAGATCAAACAAGTGAGCAATATTTCCAGTATTTCTGTCCACCTTTGGGATCAGTGAAGCCAAAAAAGCCCTGCAGATATAGGCTGAATCAGAATTCTTCCGCCAACCCCTACATTTATGCCTCCAAATGGAGAGTTATGGAAAAATAGCTTCTTCAAATTTGGACGTTACTAACCCTCGATGATGTCATCAACAGTCAACGGTCAACTACGTTAGCTTGAAGCTGCTAGCGCTCAGAGAATACATAAAATAATTGGTTTTACGGCTCTAAAAAGTCATGCTCAAAAAACAACCTATACATTTAAATGTAACCTTATGTGCTTCACCCACATGAAGGAATGGGTTTCTTCTCCGCGGCACAACACGAAGACCCTACAGGTGAAGAGATACGCAGTCCCAACGCCTTTCCTTTACAGTAAAACATCAATCTTGGACACCACTAAAGCTTCAAATACCATGACCATTGTAGGAGTTGGGAAAAGCTGTAGGGGTAGGGGAAGAATCTTGATTCAGCCATAAATAGTAAGTAAGGAAGTAAATCTTTATTTATATAGCACTTTTCACAGAAATCTGAAATCCTCTTATCTCGTGAGAAAAACAAAAACATGGAGAACTCAACAAAAATTCCTATTTGCTTCAAAACTGCTAATAGCCTCTAAGCCCAAATTCTTAAAAAAAATTGAAGAATAAATACTGAGACAAAGCAGTTACAGAGCCATGCATAAATCATTGTGGCCATGCCTTTCAAGCCCTGATCTACCATTCCACATCTATAATGTAAAAACAAAATCATTGACAGTCACTTTTAAGGCCAAAACACAGTTAACCACAGACATGGTCTGATCTGAATCTGCCCCTCAGCCTCACCATGCATTTCACAGAAGGGATAATCATCGGCAGTATTTAAAGATCAAACCGGCACGCTGGAATATTCTTTGTGTGCTCCACTTTTATATCAGAGGGATTTCCTCTCGTTTGACATCTTGTTTTAATGACTTTGTGAAAGTCACATCAATATTTGAACATTTTGGAAGTGTGAATTACCAAAACTGATCTTAAAAATACATATGCTCTTGGCAACCGCTCTTCTAAAACTTGCAAGAAGACGTTTGAATTAAACATTGGCTGTTTTGCACTGATCAGACTATTAACAAACTGTAGTGATTAAAATGTTCCCGAAAGACTTCTTTTTTTTTTTTTTGAAAACAGCCAAGTTGGCTGTCTTTAGGTTTTGATGGGCTTAATTGACAGAAGCAGGCAGAGAGGAAGTGCGAGATTTGAAAGGAAGGATTCGGAACAAACAGCCGGCACCGTGACAATGTCAGGAGAGAGTTTGTGTGAGACGTGGAGTTCACAAAACAGTCTGAGTGGATTTCCTGTCATTCTAGACAGGTAATTACTGTTACTGTAAAAAAGAAGAGAAGAGTTTAAGAAAAAAAAACTCTTTCTTTTACTCAAAGACTTGTGATAAAACAGTAAAAGACGTTTTCTCAATATATGTTCTAGCCACATTCCTAGCTAAGAGCTGAAAAAAATGACATAAATGAATAGAACGAAAAGCAAACTTCCAAATCTAATCTCAAATTATTCAACCTTTTTTTTTTTATCTTGAAACGTAAATGATGTTAAATGACAAAATGAGTTGTGTTTTATGTTAGCAGCCTGTAAAAGACTTTGACACATTTCCATAAGACAGAAAATAATGTATTTTTGTTTAAAGGAACATTATCTTGGAACATTTTGAAAAAGAAAATATTTAAATGATAGTTGCCTTAGAAACTAATTTGCCATCAATCAAGAAACTTCCTCCCATGTTCTGTTGGAATTTCTCTCAGAAAGGAGGACAGATATTAAGAGGATTATAATTAACTTGCATTTTTGAGTATTTCTTTATTCTAATGGTTGTGAATCAGGAGCAGAGGAACAACTGCAGTTTGAAATACTTGTAGTTTTGACGTACAAGTTACTTGAGCATGTCACGAGCTCCATGCTCTGCTCCATTTGGATGCACCACCAAGAAGACAAATAAATCCATGAACGTCTTTGTATTCCTTGTCTGACCTGGTATCTGGCTCAAAACTGTACGGCCATGGATAGCTCCCCCATTATTTGTTGCACCTCTAATGTTGGGTCGGAGTTATAAGGGGCTGTAAGCTAGTGAGAGAAAGTGTAAACAAAAGGGATGATGGGAAATGGGGGGGTGCTTCTTTCAAACCAACGGTCCCACCCACAACTCAGAAGTGATTTTTCTTGTAAACTCCAGCTGCTCTGCAGAAACTATGTCCTGGATAGAGAGAGACTTCAAATAAATCATGTTTTATATACTTGAGACAGAAAGTGACATAAAAAGGGGGAGTGGCCTAAGATCGGAATGAGCCAAAAATCTGGCTTCAAGTAACCCAACACCAGCCGTTACTCATGTGATCACAGGGTTCTTTCATTACATCAAATCAAACTTTATTTGTATAGCATTGTTCCAAATCGTGTCACTCAGTGTTTTAAATATAACATAATCAAAATATTAAAAACAACAAAGAAAAATATTGCAAAAAAAGGTAAGTCTGAGCTAACACACAGCATGCAGCATGTAGAATTAGTTTTATTTTAAAGCCTTTTTAATCATACTTCAAAAGAAACGTGAAAATGAGGTAAACAACATGCAACGGCAGCTAAAAAAGATCATGTGAATGTGCACAGATCAGCAGAACATTGCTAATTAATGTAAAATGGAATCAACCAAGAAATCTAGTAAACACAAGTAAAGTAGTACAAACAACCATGATTGCAGAAAAATATTACAAAAAAGTGGCTTGATGTTTATTGAGAGCATTTCAAATGTCATTCTTCCGTGAACTCAACCTGAAATGAACATTTTGTGCAAAGAGAGACAACAAACAAATGAACAAATAAATATGAGAAAAATGAAGAGTAGTTGATATTTCAAACAACAATTGACAAAACTTACAAGACAGTTTGTACCCAAGAACAGCATTAAACATTCAATACAAGGAAAATCAGTTGCATTGATTTGATTAACGCTCTTCCTTTGGCTTTTCTGGTATAGTTTTTAACAGACAACATTTTTCATCAAGTCAGAAACATAAAAAAAACATCATACAATAAAACTCAAATGTTCCTGTAGCAGTAAGAAGAAAGAAACATCCACTCAAGATCAGATTACTGCTCATACTGAAGTGTCTCACCTTGAATACAAGTTCAGATTGAATTGAGATGTACAGTGCATTGTGGGATTTGTAGTGCACTGGAGTATAGGCACTCATCCTGGCTCTAATAGTAATCAGCTATTGTCATGTGGGCCACAGAAAGTTAAGTCACAGGCCGTTTCTGGGCCTTTCATTTGACAAAGTGCTTTGGAACATGTGTGAACATAGCAGTTCGCTCATTAGTAGAGGTAGATAGGCAACAGTTCTACTCCAATTAATAAAGTTTGTAGATGTCTCTTTATGTTCTTGTAGCATTTTTCTCATGATGGAGGACATATACAAAACAATTCAAGATTAAAACTGTATTTGAGAATTTCTTTATTCAAAATTGTGATTGATTAAGAGCCGTCAAAAACCTGAGGTTGGGAAAAGTGTTTGTGAAGCAGCTTCTGCAATAGTCAGGACAAATAGATCCATTAACGTCTTCATTTTCCTCATCTGACTTTGAATCTATACGGTTGGAAAGCTCCGATATTGCTCGCCATTTTTTTTGCTACGCTAATGTTAGCTTGTGCTTGCATGAACAAAAACATGATGGCAAACCTACAACCCAGAGGCAAATTTTGAATGACCTCTTCCTATTCTGCAGAAAATACGTCTTAAAAATGAGATAGGCGTTTTGATTTTGGCTAAAAACTGTATAAATGTTTTAAAAAAAAAACACTGCCAACGATTTTACAAAAGATAAAACTATAATTGGAGCGGGACTTTAAGTTTCCAATTACATCAAATCTACAAACGTGCTTCAGCGACTTCAAGTTTCAAGAAGAAATTCTCCTTATTTGGATGGAAGTGGTTGAGGAGCAGAGAAAAAAGATGTACCGGTATACAATACCACTCATTTGAATGCAAACAGCAGAAATTGGCTGCAGCTCTACACAATGGCGGCTTGTGAATTGTTGGCTTCAAGACATAAAAAGGAAGAAAAGTTTGACTTTAGTCATTTTCCTCATAGACTAATTTTGAAAAATTCAACATTTCTGCCGTTTTCTCTTCAACTGGGTTCCGTTAATCTCCCTCTTGTGAACATTTTTAAGCAATTTATTTTCTATTTTCCATCATATTTCTGTCCGTGTGTTATGATCAAGAGCTGGGAAAATTTAAGAGAGTAAAGCAGATTGCACATAAATATTCCAGCATGTAGAAAGCATGTTAAATCTTTCTTTTTCATTACTTTAGACTTTATTTTCCGTCTCACTGTGGAGAGTTAGTTTTAATGAAGTGCTGCACATTCATAATAGATAATGCAGAATCTCACAAGGACGCGATCCGTTGTTTCTGAATCAGAGAAAACCAGATGTCAAAGGGAAGTGAAATACAGCAGCTGCGTCACGGTCAGGTTGAAACCAAACACGCTCCATCGGAAGTTCGCTTCTTTTATTCATTTATTCACAATTTACCGCCTCTCTCATGAGATCTTTCTGAATTCATCCGACTGTTTGCTCTCTCGTGGTGTTGTTGTAACCTTCAGATGCAGCAGCAGCTTCGTCTCCTCTTAGCAGGACTTTAAGTGTAAATATATTTCACCTTGAGGCCCGTCAAACTGCCTGTTCTCCTGGTGGCGTTTGTCACGCCGCGCCGCACAGCCGCCGCGTTTCCTGCAGCAGCTGGTGCAGTAAAACGTGCTGGAATAGCACAGTCACACATGGACCGGGGTGTGTTCATAATTTCACACCAGACCTGTTCGTCTGCAGTCCGTGCGATAATCGTGCCCCGGCGGCGCTCTCAGGCCCGCTGCGGGCTAATAAATGCCATTCTTTCCGCGCGTCCGCG
The DNA here is from genome assembly GCA_003999625.1 of Oryzias javanicus. NCBI lineage: Eukaryota > Metazoa > Chordata > Actinopteri > Beloniformes > Adrianichthyidae > Oryzias > Oryzias javanicus. Next base: position 10,323,895 of record CM012439.1, on the reverse strand, counting down.
GTCCGCCTCTGCTGCACGTGCGTTCGGTTGCAGGAAATACTCCGGCGTCATGCTCTGATTGGGCATCGGCCTGTGCAGTAACGAAGCATGCAGGGAGGTGTTGGGGGAGCAGATTTGGAGGTGCTATCCTGTTAACAAGAAGCCTGCTGAGACAAGCTGTGAGCAACAGCGCTCGGGGATGTGCGATTTCAAGCAAGGCCTGTTTGTGCCAGACACTTGGAGAGCTGCATGTCACCCCTCTTCAGACTGTTATTGAATCCAGAAAAGTCTGCCGGTCGACTCCGTTAGCAGATGTGTGCGCTTTTATGAATCGTTCCTACCGCTGAACGTCAGAGCATGTGAAGAAAGGGCAAGTGGGATTAGGAAGTAGAATCTAAAATCTGACTTTTATGGGAGTAAACAACACAGCTGACATTTTCTTTAGCTATATTATGATCAACATCTCCATTCCGTTCTGTGCAATTTAACCCCAGAGTAAGCATCCTGAATCACTGATCAGCACATACAATGTTCTGTGACAAATGTGACTATAATCAAGAAGTCATTTCCTCCACAGTGTAGTGATTGTCTGCAGATCACATGCAGGTAATGCACCTAGAGTGCATGCAAATGCCCACACTTCAGCTGCATGACTGATACGAAAAAAACTATGTTTCCTTTGGAAAACAAAAGAAAGAGATATCCATCAGAGCTGAAACCTCAGCATGCTGCAGGCTACATGCAGAGTGATGCTCTGGGGGGATGTATTCCACCCATAATGAGGGAGAAACGCAGGAGTAAACAAATGGACTTTTTTTTTTGCAGGCAGGTCTAATTACAGGGCAGGAATAAATAACTATGAGAGAGCTGGCGTAATGCATCGTCCTGGGTCAGGGGGATTTAATGTGTCATTTTTCTGCCAGATAAGTCGCTGTGGTGTTGCCTTTTTTTGTGGGGTTGTCATAGAAATACCTGGCTGCAGCGGCATGGAGCAGCGACATGAAGGACAGATTTTTTTTTTAATGAATTAAAGCAATGCTGACTAGTACACAACATCGGCTGCATGTTTTATACCATAAATGACACTATTTTTTTATAAAAATGAAGCCAAACTAAACAGAGCCTCCTTTAGCGACGTCGTTCTCTGTAATCTTTTCAATCAGTTCTGCCGGAACAGATTGCAGTATTTTTGCTTCCCTGTTGGAGTGCTCTGAATTTCTTTCCTTTACTGTGACATGGCGTTCTCGTGCTTCGGCTATGCGGTACAGGGGTCTCTGGATGATAATTTGACACAGGACGTACCCACGTGGTCCAAATTTGCTCCTTATTGTCAAACAGAAGAGCTCTTGCAAATATGGAGTCTAGCAGGAAACACACAAACATTTAAAAGTCTCCATCCAATGGACTATTAAGGACAGTGTGCAGCTTCTACCTTTGCTTTTGTTTGACAGGGCTGTTCCAACAACAACAGTCGAGGTCCTCTGGCAGGAAGAAGGCTCGTAACCACAAGATCAGGGGCTGGAAGGGGGAGGCAGGAGCAGAGCGCAGGGGAATGGCAGTTTGCGGTTGTGCATCTTGGAAGGCTTGAGTGTGGCGTCCAGACAGACCCTTAAATTGTCGGGGAAGGTGGTGGTGAAGGAAGCCAAGTCGCAGGAGACCGGGGCTTCTGGCAGGAAGGGAAACTTTAATAAAAAACAACTTAAGCATGACGAAGATGAACAACAACATTCAGGTCGTGGAGAAACTTCCAGAAGAAGGTGGAACAAATATAGTGACAAACAGATGAACAAACAAAGACTTTGGCGATCAAGAAGAAGAATTTGAATTTGCCTCTATTGTTGTTGCAAAAAGTACAACAAAACTGCTGAAGCCTTAGTCACACGCAGGCATATGGGTACGGCGGGTTTTGTTTGACTTTGTTTGGAGGGTTGCAGAAAGACAAAGAAGAAGAATTGAATTTGTCTATTGTTGATTATGGAAGCCTGAATTTACGCAGGGTGTTTTTTGACTTTGTTTGCAGGGGAGACCAAATCTGTGGTGTAGTAACGCATTCAAGGTCAAGGAAATCAAGGCAAAGTTGGGCGGTGCTATTTTTTGATGCAGCACGTGGACCAGCAGTGATCAAGAGTAGAAATAAACATTCAAGATGGCCGCTCGATGCAAGGATTTTGGTAAATACTTCCTTTCATTTTCTCAACCCGCAGGGGCCGCTAGTTTTCCAATAACTGTCCCAGTTTCTGATACACAATGGATAGCTCTCAAGCCCAACACAAAGTTTGAGCTAGATTGACGGCTATGCTAGCCAACCGCCCGATGGATAGCTTAGCTAGCTAGTAAGCTCCGCTCCCCAGGCTTCGGCGGGGCTAATAGCTGTCGTCACTGCTCGGGCTCCAGCAGAGCTGACAGTGATTGCTGCTGTCCAAGCTCCAGCAGATCTAGCGAGGTCTACTGCCCAGGATACGGGACCCGGGCAGAGGAGCATGCGCCGCTCACCTGCCAGCGGTTAGCTGCTCAGTAGCACGGAGAGCCGCCGTGAGTGCCGTTGTAGCACGTGGGATCAATCTAGCTTCATGTGCTTATGAAGTTTTTCTTATTTTCATCAGGACACCAATAAAAAGATCATCCAGTCTTATTATGACACCCCCCCCACCCCCAATTAAAGCGCAAACTGGACCACAGACAGACAGAAGTAACATTTAAAACAACCCTCAGGTGCAGCTCTTGCTGTAAGAGTGAAGAACAAAGAACCCAGAGAGTCTGAAAGATCTGGTGAAAACAAACGCAGTGAAGTGTTTGCCGGTGCTTCTGTAGAATGTTCCAAAACATATAAACCCAAACTACTCAACTACCCAAACTATATCGACCCAAAAATCATCCACAAAGTGTCAAAGTCATAGACCGCTCGGTGAGCCATTAGTGTAGAAATGTTCATACACATTTTTTCTACAGGGATGCTGCTGTAAACACATTGTAGTGAACACTTAAGATGCAGCACCTCCTGTCTATGACCCTCCATAGACCCGCATAACCAAACACCACCTGTACAGGTGCATGTGACAAAGGCATTAAGGGGGGCGCAGCTCCCACTTATTGTACGCCCACCTCAAGGGACATCATTAAAATGGAACCTACCATTGTCCTGTGTGTGGTAAGCATAGTGTCCCGTTCCCACTCCCTTTCAAGTAATCTTTTGAACTTATTGTGACAATCTTAGTAAACAAAAGTTAAATTGTGTCATCTTCTGTATGCAAATAACACAAATGCTTATTTACTAGTATGAATAATAATTTCATTTGAATTACATGAGCATTTTCCAATCAATTTTATGCCTAACTATTGTTTTTTTTAAATGTCTTTGTTTGGGCGTAAACCTCTGTTGGTTGTCGAGTTTATGCATGATTCTTGCTTTGATTGCTTGAAATGGACTCTTTCTAATCCAATCCAAAGTTTCTGTAAGCATAAAGTAAGTTGAATTGACACCTGTAACATGTACAGATGATGTTGTCGTATGATGAACTCTAGTTGCTTCTCATGCATGCAGAGCATGTGTAGGTGATGTTAGTGCCTGCGGGATGACCACAGAAACTCAGCTCTGATTGTCTGCTTTCATCATTTCTAACAGTTAAGCCGTGTACAAGAAGCGCACACTCATCACTTGAACAGGACTAATGGGTTCCTTGTGGCAGGTTTTGGGGGGGTTGAAATAATGTAAAACCCCTGCGACACACTCGCCTTACAGCTTGTTCACCCTTACTCACCTTTGAGTGTTGCAGAGGTGTTTACTGACCTGTTGCCTTTTGGATGCCTGTACAAAGAAATGTGCATGAACATTTTTGTCTCCTACAGGATCACATAGTGTTCTACAACTGGAGGTCTTCTGTGTACCTTGTACAACTGTGGATTATCAGCAACCTAAACCTGGTGTGGCTGAGAGGAAACAGAACCTGAAAACACCTTTAGGTCATGTCACACAACCACTATGTACGTTTTGCACGCATTACGTGGATGAAAATTGGTCCTATGTGAATATATGTTGAAAAAGTGAGAAAAGTTGTGTTTTTTTTTAAGTGAAATTGTCAGATATCATGTTAATATCATGTGGCATGTGTACTTTAGTGCGTGCGGCAGGCGGACTCTGCCTCACCTAGTTTGTTTTTAAAGCATATTTTTAGCAGATAAGACTAAATGTACCAGTGTAATCAGACAGAAGTTGAGAGATACAAAAATTAATTTTAGAATAAAGCGTATGTTATAATGAAAGAAAGACAATACAGCGCATGCGTCAGCTGCAGTCAGTGTGCGCGGCGCTGGGGAGGCGGGGCTACAGCTGCCTCACCCAGCGCTGTTAAAGAAACGTCTAAAAAGCATAACACTTGATTTTTTTGTTTAATTTTAAAAAGTATGTTCATTTTTTGCAATTTGTACCTTTAGGCATCTTGACCCAAGGCTGTTTTTTTTTTTTTTTTTTTTTTTTTTTACTTTTTACTTTGCTACATAGCAGTTGGAGGGCAACTCTTTGACTTCCCGCTTGAAGTTGGCTTGTGGAAAAGTCCGGTCCATCTCTGTCCACTCCGATAGAAACAGTCCCTCTTCACAACAGAAAAAAAATGTTGTTCCAAAATGTGGTTTAGACTATATTTTCATTTGAACTTTTGGTCAGCCTCTTTATTTTCTTTAAATTTGGCATCAAAACTGTGCAAACAGAGCTGTGGTTGTGTGGCAGTCTTCAACCATAGAGTGGTTTAGTTGCCATGTTTCTACTACATTTAAGCTTGTTTGCCTTAACTTTTTTTTTTTCCATCACTGATAGAAGATGATAGAGATGCAGGACAAACTCCCCTGTTCGTTGTTGAAACTACACCCAGTGAGGTTGTTCTGAATCAGACCTGTCAGTCAATATTCAGTACAATCAAATCCATTCCAGTTCAGCTATCTGAACACAGGGCTCCATACGAAACTTAAACAATGTTAGGTGTTTGGTTTGATTGAGATCCTACAAAATGCAATTTGTCTCCATCCAGGTTCCTGCTGGGATTTTAGGAAAGCATCTGTCCCCACAAGACAGTCGAATAAAGAAGGTGTGATGGAAAGCAAACCCCTCAGTCTGTCTTATCTTATGCTATGAAATTCTTTTGAAATGCCAGGCTTGACCAATTAGACCTCGCTTCAACCCGCCGCCTTCCCTGTAAATGCCTTCCTCGTGCATAGCCGTGCAAAAATGGCTTTTGAGTGCAGAAACTATAGCCTACATGTTTGTCAAATGATCTGCAGGAAAAAAAAGAAAAAAACATTCATTCCTGGCAGTAAATGGCTCCAATGTGAAACTGTGGCTGTGAACTGTTAGAGGGTGAACAGATTTAGATAACAAAAAGCCATTGAGCTTAATGATTCTCATTTGAATTTCCTCACAATTTATTAGAAAGAAGTGACAAGCACACCTAGAAGGGATTGTTGCAGTCTAACCTTTAGAAAGAAAAGCGATGTTTCTTCTCTGAAGTGACAAAGTGGAAGAAAAGGGTCAAAATTGAAAACGTCGCTCTCCTTTAGCTGCTTGAAAAACACAGAAACAAAAGAGAAGACAGGAAAAGATGAATTGTTGCCATTCAACACAATAAAGCTCAATTCTGCTTGACATGAAATGTTGCATCTTTGGGTGTCTTTATAGAAACATATGTAATAGCTTTACCTCACAGGAAGAAAATTCATTTTAGGAACTTTGCTCGGAGCCTTTTAGATTCAATTTTCAATGTTCTTCATTGTTGATTACCTCTTTAGGCGTTTTAGCATTCCTGTCACAGTCCTTGGTATTTGGTTTTTAAAGATATTTTCGAATCTTAATCAAAGATATTGAAATTTTCACGTTTGCATTTTTCAAGAATAATTTCACCCAAATCTTTAATCCTTCGATGGAATCAGTAACTAAAGATGGGCAGATCGGTTCAAAATATCAATAGTATCGATCTCAAGCTGGCATCTGTTTTGGATTGATACCAGCCCGCACTACAGATAACAATATTTCAACTCATTTGAAACTTTTCTTTATCTGCAAAAATGACCCAGTTTTTAATATAATATTTTCAGTTTAATTGATAAAATTGTCCTAGTTTTGTTTTTATGTTAATCAAGTAATTTTTTTAAAAAAAGGAAACTTACCAAAAACCTATTCACTGCGATTAAAAACAATTGAAATTTTCAGGGTCATTTAATATCTATAATATATACGTATCAATACTGGCTCTATTGACCGGTAGGGCTGTAACAAGTATCCGGATGCCCCATTATTTGCGATCTGCTTCCGAAAACTCGAGTACGAATATTGGCGACGTCCAAGATTAATGATTCTTTTTAAATATAGAAGAGGGTTGTAAATATTATCCGGGGGCGACTTTATTCTGAAATACAGAATAAAATTGGATTTTAAGTTTATGAACTAAAACAAAACCGAAAGAGCAGCGATTAGGTCTCCGGAAATAAACAAATTTTCGTGTCGGCGCAGCTTCCGGTTTTCAAAGTAAGATTAGCGAGAGCTTTTTTCAGCAAAAACTGAAACTGAAGTTCTGCTCACTGACTTAACTTCTGACAAAACAAGTCAGTCTCAACACCAGAGCTTCGGCTCCAGTGTTTACATTCTTTTGGTTATGGTAACTCTTCAACAGTTGAAACGATCAACGTAACTGTATTCTGAAGCAGAGAAACGCAGCCATGCACTGATCTGCACCTCTGCACAGCCAAAGGGCGGATGTAATCAACCTGAATCAGCTGATTCTGCCTTCTTTCATAAGCGAGGATGGAAAAAACTCTGAACAGTTCAAGTTTTTCTAGTTAAATGTTCAAAAACAACAATGATTATTTAAGTTTTTTATATTACGGCTGGACATAACCAGAAGGTGGACAAAAGAATAAAAAACTTGTTTCAAATGACAAACACCATTTCTTTCTATTTAAATACTTGTATTTTTGTCATTTTTGTTGACTCTGATCTCCTGTTCTAAATAAAGGTATAAATGATGGGGATTTAAGACAAACAATTTCTATTTTCCTACATCCAGTAAATACACACAAATAGCAACCAACGTTATATTAAAAAGTAAGAATCGTGGTTCGATTCGTGGATCGTTGAGCTTGATTTGTGAATTAAAACGGATCTCCACCTGAGCAACGACCCACAGCCCTATTGACCAGTACCGGATCGGTCCCATAAGTCCCATAATACTGCAACCTTGGTGCACTTTGTTTCATGAAATATTGTCTGAAATCTTTAGATTGTTTTTGTATCTAAAGCTAAACTAAAAACATATTAACAGAAAAGGGTTTACAGAAATATTCTTTCAAGATACAATTTAGGATTGTGGGAGGATTTTCACTCTGAAGAAAATGGTATTTTTGGTGTTTTTAACATGTTCTTGTGGCATTTTTCTCATGATGGAGGGCATGCACAAATAAAATTGCATTCCTGGAAAATAAAATACTTTTTTTTTTTTTTTTTTTTTTAAAGTCTGTGTTTAAAAATAAGTGGTGTTGAAACTACAGAGGGTGGGCAACAAGCTCCCTCCTCCTCTTCATTCTGATGCAACCATTCTAGTAAAAATAGATCCGTAAACATCTTTGTTTTCTTCGTCTCTGCTGTAATCTGGATAGCTCCAATATCGCTCGCAAATGTTAAGCGGGGCTGTAAGCTAGCAGGAGAATGTTTCCACCAGAGGTGGGCAAACTTTTAGACTTGTGGGTCACAAAGAGTTTTAAAACTTGACAAATGGGCTGGATCAGGTGCTTGAAAAGATATGGTAAGCCACCAACATGGAATCTGCAGGAAAAACATGTTTTTTTTCCCCTGTTATGTCCCAAGAACTCACAGTAGAACGCTGTATGTGTTGTGTTGGAATGATCCGAAAAATGACAAACTGGAAAAACACTCGAGTGTGAGAAAAACAACAAATCTTCCAACACAACATGCAATGCAAAATAACTTTCTGCACATAAACACAAGTCAGTTTATTTGTGTTGCATCGTTTAAAGGAAGACGGCAAAATTACAGAAAAATATAAAACATTAATATGGATTATATATATTATCTATTCTAGTGTGGTGGGCCGAATACATGGTTAAATGGGCCACACATGGCCCGGGCCGTAGTTTTCTCACCCCTGCTTTATAAGAGACTGGAAGAGGGGATGGGGTTGCTCCCTACCTGTAGTCCCGCCCACAACTCAGACCTAAAATTCTAAAGAACTCCTGCTGCTTTGCAGAAACTTTGTCCTTGAAAACGACACAAGGTTTTAGATTTTGGTTAAAAACGGCATCATCATATGTGAAAGACCAATAAAAACACTTAAAACAGATCAAAGATGATTGGAGTGGATCTTTAGGATGACTTTTTAATTTGTTTTTTACTAGTTGTAAAGCTACACTTGTGCCAATATCCAAATTTTCTCTTCAGATAATTCACATAATTGGAAATTTATAACCGGATGTTTGAGACCATAGACAGTATGTTATAAACTAGCCAATCAGAAGCCTCAATAAGAGCATATGGTGGCCCGCTGGCACCACCTCAAATGTTCGAAGGGTTTATTAACAGAATATTGGACCAATCCCTGCTCTGTAACGCCGTCTGGTCCCAAAATGGCAGCATCCGTAGCAAGAATAACAGCAACTGAATTGAGGTCATTTCTGTGGAACCAGGGGTGACAGTCTTTGTTTTGTCCATCTCTACTCATGTCAGTGGTTGAGGCTGATGAAAATAATGGGATGATTGGCGAAAGGTTTCAAGAAGATGCTTATCATCTGGACAAATGACAATCTTCATGGACATAATTTGAAACATAATTGAATGTGTCACTTTTAGGTTTGTTCTAGTTTGTTTATCTAGTATTTAACCAAACACTACACTGTAATTGACTCTGAATGCTTCAATGGGGTTGTGAAGATCAGTCTAATTTAGCAAATGTTACCTATTGCCTCATAAACTTTTATTAACTTGGTATAAAGTACCTTTTGCAGTCTTAATACACGTGTGTGAATCTTCCCAGTTTTATTTGTTTAAACCCACATCTAAAATGTTTATCCGTCATTAATGATAGCTGCATCCACTAAACTTTGTCCTAAAACATGCAACGGTTCAATGAACCAGCACTTCCTTTTAGCACCAGAAGCACAAATCCTTACTTAGCGGTGCAGAGTGGATGAGGTGACATTTTATCCAGAATTTAAATAGTGCCAAGGATATTCTAAATGCCACGCTGAAGGCTGTTGATCTGACCCTCCTCTGAGCCGCGCTTCGTGCCTCTTAATCTGACTTTAAATAAGATCAGGATCATGCTGGGATCCATTCAACTCAGCACCAACACTGATAATCTGCTTAAACACACAGAAGGCCTGATTTGTTGATGTTATTTTAGGAGTGGTCTAATTAATGAGCAGATTTGTGCCCAAAAGATATGACATTTAGAATGGAGGCAAACGCAGGAATGCTAGACAGACTGATGGTGTCAGATTGCTTCTTCTCCTATCACACCAGTCAGTCTTTCAATCCGCTAAACCTCCCGTGTGATATTATCACGTGTGATTCCTGCACATATGGCCATCTCCATCTCTTTATCTCTGACATTGCTTTATGCATAACGAGCAAATCTTTTTTAATGCAAGTGATTCAGAATCAGAACAACCTTCTCCCTTAATCTGGAGGAAATATGCTGCAACAGGCAGTAAAAGCAGAAATTACAGCCGAGTTTGAGCCCAGCTGTGTGCCTGTACATAATGCAATTGGCCTGTGGATATGAGCTGAGTTTAATAGGCAGGTCTGCTGTGGAATATATTGCCTCATTATAGGGATGGAGCATATGGGAAAAGTTATGCTGGTTCTTGCAGAGTGAATAGATAAGATGGTTTCAGATGTCCTTTGATATAAAAAATAAGACGTTGGCTTTTGGTTTTGGAATTCTTGATTATACAAACACATGCAGAAGCATTAAGTTAGTCAGAATTTGGTTCACTGCCATCTCTGCATGTTTGATAAGTTAAACTAAATTAAAACTGAGAATCTTTTTTAGCCTTTTTTGGAGGTTGTTCCTCAATTTAAGTATAGCCTTTTACAATATTTATCTATATTTCTCATATGTAATAAAATAATTGTTTTGTATTTATGTACAACTATTTTGTTGTTAAAGCTTCAAGCATTCATTATACCAACAGCTTGGTAGAGATCCGTTGTGTAATCTATGTATTTTCTCTTGAAATGTATGTAAAAATAACATTTTTTCTTCATTATAAGTTAGAGGAATCAGTAGCTTTTGTGCGTGTAAATATATGCACAAAACAAGGAATTTGTGTGTACAAGAACATTGAATTGATTACCTGTAAAAAGCTACTGGAAAAAGGTTTTTTTCTTTCAGGGAAAAAAATGAAATGAAGATAATTACATATTTTCCTGCAAAGGTGTTGAAGCACACTGGAATAAAAGCTGAGAGAGTGAGTCAAATTTAGCACGATTTGTTGCATTATAATTCCAAAAACACAATTTCTCTGTTTTGTTCACACAGGTTATGAATCTCTTGCAAACAAGATATCACCATATTTTCCATACAGTAGGTCACACCATTAACAAATGATTTACTTTCAAATGTGAGTAAGTCGCACCAAACTATAAGGCGCGTTAAGCGAGACAAAGAGTCAACGATAAGTCCATACGGAACTGCATTTACAGTAACTCTAGAACTTGTTTGTAGCATGTCACACGTTAGCCACATTAGAAGCGTTAGCCAATATTTGTTAGGATTATATGTTGGCGTATACCTGTAACTGCTGACTTCAACTCGTAAAAAACAGTTAAAACAAACATTGTTGTCATTAAGCTAACTCCCAACCTTGTTAGTAATGCGTAATAAAGACACAGTTTGTCACTGCTAAACATTAGCCACATTAGTATACAATCTTGTTTACGACTCGTAAACAAAACAGACAGGATTTTGCATATTTGGAATAAAAAGTACGAGTACAGCTAATCCAAGCTAATTAAGAGGAATGGTTTTCCATTTCCAATCAACTGTATTTTCCACACGACAAGCCACACTGTCAATAGCTGCGTTTCTATTTACTCTGACATTTCGCAAATTTAAATTTTGATAATAAATTCTCCTAATGGAAACACCACAAATTTGAAACGAAACTTGTATTTAAAAAAAAAAAAAAAATCATTAAGGTAAACTTTTTTAAAAAAAAAAAAAAAATCTTTAAGTGTTTTTTTATTTTGATTTTTCTTGTCTCTTGTATTTTCGTATCTTTGTAGAGTCTGCTCTGAGCGCATCGAGAGGTCCCACAGCTTCACAGCTCTTTATAAGTTGCGTATCATTCAGAATCATACAGCTCCTCTATAATAAAATCACCAAAATTTCCTCATCGCTTCATCCGTAGCTGCGCTTTTGCAGCTTGGAGCCTGAATTAGAAGCGGAAGTCTCCTTTGAGGAAGAGCGTGAGTGTCGTGACAGAAAATGGACATAAATGGATCTTGACGCATTTTCAAACAAAAAAATGGGTCCTGCTCTTTACTTGTTAGAATGGTTATTTTTTTTTTTTTCTCACGCGCACCTGAGACTGTCAATAGACTCTGCGCTGCACACGCTCACCAGACAGTGCTGTAACGTCACCGACATGCTCCTTTTTTGTGAATCAAATTAAAAACATACTCGTCGTGTTTTTAATGACTTATCACGTGAGTTGGTTTGTGCTTTATTGCAAAATTATGATTTAATGGAAACAATGTAAATTCCTAGAATTTCAATAAAGTTTTGCGTAAATGTGTAATGAAACGCAGCTAATGAATAGTCTTTTTTGAACTTATGAGGCACATTTAGCGTGACAAGAATCAAAGATAAGTTCACAATAACTGTAGAACACATTAGCTATGTTAGCACAATACCCGTAACTCCCAACAAACGTTGCTGTGACCATGCTAACTCTTAACATTGTTAGTAACAGGTATAAAAAAAGCTATAGTCAACACCACTAAACATTATCCATGTTGGCATATTCACAAAAGAAGCTAAGCTTGTTAGGATCTTGTAAAAAAATAGACATCTTGACAGAGCGCCTGGTAACTCTTAAAATCAATATGTATGTAAGTATACAAATGTTGAATGAAGTCATATTTAAGGCACGATGAATTGTAAGGCTCACTGTTGTTTATGAAAAACATTAAGGCTTCGAGGCGCACTTTATAATGCGGAAAAAAAGGTAACTTGTCCGCACAAATCTTATGTTATGATTTTTTTTTTTTACATTTAAGCCAATATCCTTTTCACATAAGTTTAATTCTTTTAGGCACACACAAAAATTACTTTTCTGGGACTTTAGCCAGTCATGTCCTTCTCAGACCACCAGAGGGAGCTCTCACCTGAGTACTAACTGCATCTATAATCTTCCTGGACTCCAATTCCCATCATGCTTCAGCCGCCATTTTCCTTTCACCGCCAGCTGTTTGTCATCATCATTAGTGCTGTATATATTCCTGCTCCGCACTCTGCTCCCTGCGAAGTCTTGATGTGTTTCTCTGTACATTCGTTCTGAGCATTCCTAGTTTTGCCTGCGTGTGTTTTGACTCACACCTGTTCTTCGTCTCCCGCCTCGCTTCTATGTTTGACCCTGGCTTGTCTCCTGACTACGTTCTGCCTTGTCCTTATCTCTGTTGCTATTGCTATTAAATTCAAGTTACACATGGATCTACTCGTCTCAGCTCCTTCGTTGCACTATGGAAATAGGAGTGTCGTCAACGTTCAAAGGACTATACTCTACTGAAATTCTCAATCTCCTTAAAGCGTTACAAAAAACTGAGTTTTTATTTTTATTTATTTTGTCAATTTAAATTAAAGTCTGACCTGTTTTAGTTGAGATTGTATTGAGATTGTTCATGTTTGAGTTGTAATAAACTAAAGTTAGACTGAGTTATTTCTTAGTAAAGACTAGAGCCTGACTGGTGCATTTGGTGTGTTTGGATTGATTCAACTCTTTACTCTTTTTTTTTTTTTTTTTCAACTCTTTACTCTTTTCCCTCTTGAGCTTGTTCATTTTATGACTTCCCAAATACAATAGATGGCAAATAAAGTTTTTTTTTTTACTTTTTATTTAGGAAAAGCACACACTGTGGAAATCTGTGAACAAGCCAAAAGCTGCATAAACTGCTGGCTTTTATATTTGATATTGTTTTTCAATAATCTCTGCCTTTGGAAGGGTTGAATCTGCAAAACAACCTGAAGATTTTCCTCATTTATTTTAACGTTGTGTCTGCAATGAGTGAGCTGCTTACTTATGTTTATTACTTTTCAGCCTTTCATCTGAGCTTAATATACCTATTGGTATCATATTTGATACACATTTCTGAGATTATCAAAACCTTTCTTAATACAAACCCATTGTATATCACTTGGTCTGTTTTCTGTCCTGTAGTTCATCATCATTCCACTAGGGGCAGTAGAAGGACCTTTTCAAAATGGCTGCCTCCATGGAATCTCAGAAACACTTTTGGAGGGAAAAAGTTTTTCTACCTTTCAAATCTGAGAATAACTCATCTATTGTTATTTATTTAAAAAGAAATACTGTCAGTATTGAAAGAATGCAAACTTTATTTATAACAAATTCTTAATTCAGTTACATCAAGTTAACAATCAAATTTGAGACAGTGGGTAAACAAGGTGCTTTTTTTTCTCGCCAAACACTCAAGGTCATATTTTTGGATCTTAACATATATTTTTGTGGGCAAAAATGTCTCAAATCACCCAACGGATTATAATTGATCCTTTTTATGTCTTATAAAAACGATATTGTGATTTTTCTTTCGGATTTCATTAAAGGGTTTAAAAAAATCTACTTTCCCAAAAAAATTGAATTTCCTGACTTTTTTTTAAATTTAGTGGTCTTTACTGGGTTAATGATTCTATGATAAATAATTAAATGTTCAAATCTGGTTAATCTAAGCATCTGACAAACATCTAGAATTTGAATTTAACTTCCAATCACTTCAAGCAGAAGAGGAATCAACAACTTCACTGTAGCTGCAGAAAGCTTGATCATTTCTTCTCTGGCTTCACATCTCTAACTGAACTCTAAAGTTCAACCGGATAAGGAGTCAGTCTCCCTCTGGAGGAGATCTTGTCTCTGTGAGGAAAAGTTGGAGCTCTGGATTGACTGACACATCAGTGCAGCATCCGGAGACATTCCAACTTCGTAACTGCCTGATCTAAATTTACCTCTCAGTTTGGGTTCAGTTTGAATATACAATAAATAAAGGTGGTTGGAATTAGCTCAGGGTTTCCCAAAGGGGGAGGATCAGTCATACTTTCTTCAGAAAGTATTCTTGATCCCTGCTTCCAGTTGAAAGTCCATAACTTCACTGTCTAACAGAAACCCTGTAAATCTGTGTTTTTGCAAATACATTGAACTTATGACACTGTTACACATTTTTTAAACGCTTGAAACGTTTCAACATTTCAAACCCTCTTATCTCACTCCATTCTAATGGAAACATCTCCCAGTTAAAATGTTTTTCTTGCTCTTAATAATGCTTGTGCTCTTTTCTGGCGCCAATCTTTTTAGATCTGGGATTGTGTGGCGAATAAACAGAGAACACAATCAGTGTGATGCAAACTGTGCAATCAATAAAAATCAATAAAAAATAAACTATTATCTTGAAGATTGATGTAATGTTTGACATTTGAAAGTGGGGCAGCTCTCAGGCAGCGGCTGCTGACACACAAAAGGGGCTTTATCGCGCCACAGAGGTTGGAGGATCGTGCTGTGGATGCGTCAAACCAGCGGGGGGAGCTGTTCCGTGTGTGTGTGCAGAGAAGTGAAATGCTTTGTGACAAGGAGGTGCAGCCAGTATGGGAGTGCTTCTATTTCCAGTGGAGGCTCTTTCCCCCCTTGAGCCATGTCACAAGTTGAAGGAGAATACAGCACCTCTTGTTTTTAGCTTTCATAATTATGCTACAAACAAGCTGTCATTATTTCAATTAATAATTCATCCTTAAAAGAAAATAAATGATTTGCTTTAACCTTTAAGTTTTTAATCTCACCTTCTGGTTTCAAACTACACATTTGATGAGACTAACCTCATCAAACAGGCTTTAAAACATTGAAAATATTCTTATTTTCTAGGATGTTTAGAGTTTTTGTGATTTCTTAATTATAGAATTATGTTCCAGAAATATGCTTTTAACCCTCAGGGAGGAGATCCAAGAGTTTGGAGAAGAATTCCAAAACAGTCCAGACTTCTCTAGAAGGTTTTTTGGTAACACTTTCTAATAAAACTCCCTTCAATAATGTTAGTTAATGCATATTTAAGCATTAATTAACTAATAAATTAACCGTTAAAAGCCACTTTAACATTAATGACCAGCTCAGAGGCCTTGTTGTAGAGTGTCCTCCCTGAGGCTGGAAGGCTGTGAGTTCAATCCAGAACGAGTTATACTAAAGACTAAAACTGGGACCCATTACCCCCAAGAGGTTGAATTGTGGGCTTAAACCACCAAATGGTTCCCGAGCGCGGCTGTGTCTGCAGCTCACCACTCCCCCAGGGGATTGGTCAAATATGGAAAAACAAATTTTAACGACTGAGATTTGAACTTTTAGTAAATTAATCTTTAATTTAAAGTGTTTTTCTTTCCCACTTCGCTGCAAATCTGTCTTTGGGTTACCATGGCAATCTTGCATAAATAACCCAAAATGCTCAAATTTCTACTTTACAAATATGCAACTGATGAATCAGGAAACCTAATATTGAATATATTGAATATATTAATATTAAAAAAGAAGAAAAAAAATCTATAAATTTACTGTTGTGACTCTAACAGTTGCCTGCATGGCAGTGTAGTGGGCAGCACCTTCACCTCACAGCAGAGAGACCCAGGTTCAAATCCCAGCTGGATTCTTTCTGTGAGGAGTTTGCATGTTCTCCTCATGCATGTATGCATTTCTCTAGACACTTTGACTCCCTCCCACAGTCCCGAAACCTGCTCCATAGGTTGGCTGTGTGGGTGTCTGCGTGAACCCCACCTCTGCCTTGAAGTAGCTGGGATAGGCCGACCCCTGTGACCCTGCACAAGACAAAGCGGGAATAAAATACAGATGGTTGTCATTTTTCTTTGTTCAGTCTGCTTCCTTTCTTAGACTTTTTAAGGCACCTTCCTTTCCCCCGTCCTCTTCTGTATGCAGCTACTGCTTCACTGTGAGATAAAAACAATAGAATTTTCAGTTGATTTAACTGAAAAACTACTTTATCTTGTTTCTTAGCTTTTCAGCCGAGCCCGCCTCCTCTCCCCCTCCTCTGCAGGATCATAAAAACTCTAAAGCTGGAGAGGCAATAAACCTCCATGTACAGAGTTCATTCATACTAACTCCACCTGTCATTCATTTTCGAAGCACAAATCTTCAAAATGTATACAAATGGAAAATGAACAAAGAACAAAAATCAATACGTGAATCAGTTTATTTAATGAGACGAACTTTTATTGGAATATGAACACAAAAAAAACAGAAGAACTGCTTTTGTGTGGCAGCAGTTTCTGCATTTGAGTACCTTACTGAGTTTGTACTCTAAAATTTAAATTAACAAAAAAAAAAATCAGAATGAAAAAAAAGTTGGAAAAAATTTAAATTAACAAAAATCCATAGATTCTGATATGTTACGGATCTTTGAGTTTTTCAGTTCAGCCAATCAAATCTGAAAAGATGCTTTAAAGTTCCACTCCTGATCATCTTTTAATCTATCATAAAAGTGTTCCCAGAGTTCTTTTAATTAAGATAATGTCATTTTTAGCCAAAATAATTTAAAAAAAATTATTTATTAGAAATTTCCAGCAGAGTTGTAGCGATAGTGTTGGCATGGAGCAACCCCAGCCCCCATTCCCATCACCCATAACTGAGAACTCAGTGTAGATGCTCTCCTGCTAGCTTACAGCTCCTCACACGCCCAACTCTGGAGCAACATAAATGGAGAGAAATATTGAAACTATCCAACTGTACATGTTTGAGCCAGATTCAGCTCACGCAGCAGTCACAAATACAAACATCTCACAAAAATTTCTGCAGATGCTTATTTATATCTTTTCCATGGAACAACATGGCTTAAATGAACTTTTGACACAATAAAAGTCACTTTTTTATATTCAAATATTTTTCTTGTCTCCTCCTGATTCACAACGATGTTCATAAAGAAATGCTACAATTTTGAGCTGAATTTTATTTATATATGTCCTTTATCAGGAGAAAAATGCTACTCTAACATGTTAAAACATTTTTATTGAAGTGGGTCTTTAATATAAAGAATGTTTTACTACATTTATGTTTGTTGTTGAGGTAGTCTATTTTAAGACAAATTACATTATATTTGAATTAGGAAGGTGAGTCTGAGAATGATTGTCAAACTAAGGGCGTGACCGGGTCATAATAGTCTGGTTCGACGTTGGAAGGCTGAGTGAAACCTGCTGCTGCGCCCGGAAGTCCCACACCACATTTTAGCGTTCGCCTTCAGCGCAGCAGCAGCAGCAGCAGACAGACATCCACGATCCAAACTTCCGCGGGACTCCGCGCCCTGTTTTCCGTGGAGCCGGTGGAGATCCAGCCCTTCAGCACGCCGCTCTCTTACGTCCCGTCCGTGAGCAGTGATCTGGTCTCGGCGGAGATTTCTCCTGCTGCTCGGATCTTATCCCTTTCTTTTTTTTTTTCTTCTTTTTTCCTCCCCTCTCTCCTCTCCCCTTCCGCAGATCTGGTTTGCGCCTCGTAATCGCAGCTGCGTGTCCGGAGCGCGGCTGCGTAAACGTGCGTAAAGCCGTCCAGAGGCTGCGCCTCCGTGGCAATGGATTGATTTCAGCGTGTTTTTCCTTCCAGCTCCGCTTCGACCAAGTTGAGATAACTGTCCGAACGTGCGGCTCCCACTCTCCTCCCTCCAGCTACATGTTGGATCCGGACAGTTTTCAGAGTACGGGGCTCCGGATGGTTCTGCGCGTTTGGGTACTTTGAACTTTTCCCTCCTTTGTGCATTGGCAGGAGGCGGCTGGGGATTGTTTAAAAAAAAGGAAAGGAAAAAAGGATCTATATGTTAGCGGATCTCCCTGGATTCTTGAAGGCTGCAAAGATTCGTTTGTGAAAAGTGATGGCCGAGCGGGGAGCTCTGTGGCTCCTCTGTCTCCTCTGTCTCACCTTTCTCCGCACGGAGTGCGCCGCCGCAAAGCATGTCGACAAAGGTAGGTCTGCACGGCGCAAACTTACAAACATTAGCCCAGAAGTTGGGAAGTGTGGGGGTCAACATAAAGACGGGGTTTCTTACCCACCCGTTTTTAATAACTTTCCAACCTTTTTCCAGAACTCACTCCAGACCAGCCCTGAATGAAATCTTGGGGAGCAACACGCTCTCCGTGCGCGCGTTCCTCCCCCCCTTTTGTCTCCATCCAGCCTTGTGGGAGCTGAACTGCTGATAGGTTTCTCAGCTTGTCTCTCAAAGCCTTCACAGACATGTGGCTGATCCCAGCATGCCTGTGGATCATATGTAATTACAAGTGAAAGGCTGGATAACACATTTTTCCCTCCCTCTCAGTCGCGCTCATTCATAAATATGTGCGTGCGCGCGGCCGCCTGGGTGGTCTGAAATCACATTAAAATATAGAAATAACAACAACAACAAAAATCTCCCACAAAGGGGCATCAGTGACCCCTGTTGACTGGCAGAGCGGCATCAGACCTGCAGACATGTTGCTACCTGGGCGTCATTGCAAGGGCGGATACAGGCACGGGCAAGTGGGGGCCAGTACCCACTCAAATGTCCCCCCAAAGTGTGACGAACCCTGAAAATTCACAATTAAAAAAAAAAACAAACACAAAAATGTAAAAGGTCTAAATTGTCTCCCTATCTCTAAATGTATCCTTCTAGAGAGAAATGGAAAGAAGAGTGTCTTCAACGTTACTACCTTTTTAACGTCTTTAATTATCGCTGGTCATCTAATTTAGCACGCAGCTGCCAGCGCTTAGGAAATACACAACAACATTGATTTTATAACCTTATTTACATTTCAATGTAAACTTCTGTGCTACAAAGCACACCCGCGTGAAAAAACACGTCTCTTCTGGATCACCCTACTGGTGAAGGAATCGCCACCTTATGTTGCTACTAGTGCTGGATTATGTGACCATTTCTCTTCTATTGTTTATATCATTTTAGTTTATTCTTATTGCTAATGGCAGAGAAAAATAAGTATAAAGAATAAAATAAGTAAATTGGGATACATGTCATTGTTGTGATGTAAAATAATTTATTTCATGATATACAATTTAGTCATGTACCGCCCAGCACTACTCACTACAGATCTTTCTTGCAAAACTTTTGGAAAATTGGAGCAATAGGGATAAGTTAGAGGGGTAGAGAAGTCATTTGGATTTGGTCACAAAGAAAAAAAAAACAATATACTGTAATGTAGCATCAACAGGGTAAAAACCAGCAGTGCTTATGCCTGTCCAAAGCCCTGTAAATGCAGAGGGTGGTGTCAGGAGGAGCATGCTTTATAAAACTTATGAGACGTATCAAATGGATTTAAAGGAGAAGATAGATGTATGGATTGATGAGCTGATTTTAGGGGCTCTGTGGAATAATTCTTAGACTTACCCCTGCATCCCATAGTGGGGGTAACTAAACCCGTGTGAACATAAGTGTCGCAGTAATGCCTTGTTTTTTTTTAAGTAGAGTGCCAACTCAACAGAGTGATATTTTTAAGCCGATCCATCCAACATAGCTTCATTTGAGAGCACACTTTCTGTTTAATAATTCTGATAATAAGTAAAGGTGGAGAGAGGCGATTCTTTCCTGGTGGAGGGGCGGCCCAGTGTGTGGAGCCTGATGAAAGACTCTCCTGAATGAAAAGCGATCTGCAGTAGTAGTAGGCAGGGAAGAATGAGCGAGCCAGCCAGAGAAAAGCCCCTCCTTGGCTTTGCTGGAGATCCATACAAAAGAGGGATGGGGGCAGGGAGAAACAGGCTGACTCTCTGGAAAGTAATAAAACTGCAAGATTAGAGTGGGGGGGCTGCCGAGTTCCTTCGGGAGTCTTGATTGATTCCAGAGAATTGGACCCGGACCCACACGCAGAGAGTCTCACGTTACTAATTGTGGGGTCCCCTTCCTCTGGAAATATCTGTTTATTCCAAACGGGATCCTGGCTGTAGTCACAACTTATCTCTGAGCTGTGGCCCAAACTTTTGAGTTTCCATTTGTTTTGTTTGGTTTAGGGGGTCAAAAGTCTCTATTAACTGTGGCATTACCTGCAAAAGCTCAGTCCATCTGTTTGTGCTAGCCTCTAGGCTTTTCTCTTTTTTTCTTCTAAAATGCCTTAATAAGTAAGACTTTTGTAAACAACTCCCAGGCAGAAGAGTGTAAAATTCATTTAGGCGCTATCTTATCTATGTAACCCTGCTGGAAAGGAATTGTGTGCTGATTGTCTCCCTGTGGACAGTGCAAACAACTTGCTGAAATGTGCAAACATTTGGCAATCCTACGCTCCTACCCAGCATTCTCAAGGGTTTACCTCCCCTCTGGAAGACCACCTGAAATGCAGAGTTTCCAAACAAGTGTTTCCTTTGGTGCATTTGAGGTCCTCTCTGTCAAATCTGCTGTTAAGAACATAATTCTGGGCTTGTTTGCTGTTCGGAGAGTGCTGGTGGTCCCGCATTCCAGTTCGAGGAGAGAAGAATTCAGCTGGCTTTATTTCATTAGACTCTTTTCAAAGAGTGTCATCTGTGCACAAACTGTCTGTAATCCAGTACATAATGATTATTTTGACATAGTATTTACCTGAAATACCAGCATCTCATCCACATGTTGACATCATCTAGTGACGACTGGATAAAAGCCTCCTGCAGGCCTCGGCGCTGTGTGGAGTATGGGATTTACTGATCATTTATTTATGGCGTTCAATCGCTTATGAGCTTCTAATGACCTCCATCCACTGAGGGACGGATAAAACGCACAGTTGGCTAAATACGTGATTCATCTGTTTCACTAATGAACCCAAGCCGATAGGGTTTGGTGCTCATCTCACCAACGTCAGCTGCCCAACGATCTCGAGTGGAAAGAAACTCCCTGATTTGTAGCACCACCTGTTGATGACTTGTTTGTTGCCTAACCCAAAATGTATTTCTTAGTCACAACTGTGCAAACGCATGGATGTCTGTGGGAGACACAGGCCTGAGCAAAATTTTAAGATTGTAGACCACTCTGTGACTAGACTAAAAATGTTCATGCATATTTTTTACGGGTTTACTAAGGGTGTCGGGTTGTGGTGAACACTTAAATGAGACGTAAGTACTGGGGGAGTAGTGAGACACAGGCTTGTTTTCTTAAAACCAGCACACTGTGCAAGGAGCTTGTTAGTGCTGTTCAAGTGATAAGTACTGTTAAAAACGAGAAAACTAGACCCACATACCTCGTTGGGTGATTTCTGTTGTCATAAAGCCTTTTCGCCAATCAATGGATTTTGTAATGTGACGACAGTAGCTCCGCCCTAACTGGTCCATGTCAGTCAAGAAAATGGTACGAGTTGGTTCTGCTTAATGGGTCCATTTTATAATGGAATCACTCAAAGTACCGGTCCGGTCCGGTCCAGACTGCTCAGTGGAATCTAGGCTTCATATTGTAGGTTGTGTGGGCACTGTATGTATGTTATGCCTTGAGTGCGGTGTAAGGACGTCATTTGACAACATCACCAGAAGGTCAAATTATCCTTACAGATACTTCATGATACACTTACACTAGGCCTGCCCCGATTAGTCGACTAATCGATGACTAATCAACTATTAAAATAGTCGATGACGACTAATTTAATGGTTGATGACTCGATTAGTCGACTAATTTGGAATTATTCTACTATTAAAATAATCGTTTGTGGCACCACTACTTACGGTACGTTCAATGTTCATGACGTCTGTCAAGGTGGCTGTACTTGAAATTTGAAATAAATCAATATATTGACTTCAATTGAATGGAATAAAATAGTTTTGGTTCTGGAACTTGAATACTGGTCAGGAATACTGAGAGGTAAATGTGGCTCTTTGAAAAAAAAAAAGTTTTTTAAAAGTCAATAAATCAAATGTTTGAGCTTTATGTTTTCCAGAAACCTTTTTTTTTTTTTAAAGTCACTTTTTGAAAAATCTGGCCTTTTAATGGGTCAAAAAAAAGAAAAACCTTCTTACACTTTTTGCAGTACACTGACATTTTGATGGGTTTGCTTGTGAATTGGATGGAAATAGAAATGTCATTGTACAGCAGGGACATTTTGCTCTGACTGTGCGGAAAGACAGATTTTTCCTTTCAAACTAATCTGCTTCTCAGTGGAAAGCTTGGGCTCCAAATAAATAAATGTAAGAACGTGTCAGGGGATGTTCAAGTTTTTCCAGATCATCATCGTCGTCACCATCTATGAAAGCAAGTTCATTCCGCGCTCTGATTGGTCCAGGAACAACTCCTTTTAAAAGCGTAGCTCCTCTGTGCTCCAGAGAGACTCCTGCTGTGCTGAAAAAGATATCGGAAGTGCACTTTTCGATGTCAGTGTCAAATGTCGACAGGAAAGGACTTGCTCGGACTTCGAAGTCTTCAGAAGCCATAAAAGGCGTCTATAGCGTCCCTTTACGATGTTACGCATGAGATCAACAGCAGCTGTGTTTGAAGTAGAAGTAGCTGCAGCGTGTTCACATCAATGCCGTTTTTCCTGTATATTTTATTGAAAAACACAAGGGAAAGAAAGCTGTATTTATTAACCTCATTTCCTGTTCTGCAGTGATTATGTGATACTGGAGCTGAATAATGTCTAGGAGAGCAGAGGACTAACTGGAGTGATTAAGATTTTATCCATGTGGTCCATAAACAGATACTTTATTATCTCTTCTCTGATCAGTTTTGCTCCAAATAATTGGAAGCAAAATGCAGAAGCGTAAAATTAAGGTATATAAAAGATTTCAACCCTTTCCTTCAACCAAAGTTCTCGGTTCGAAACGCGTCTATTTTGGTTACTTAACTGTTATTTAACTGTCTGCTGTCTTTGGAAGCCTTGAATGCCTTTGCACAACGTCAGACAGAGAGCGCTGTGTCTTTACTTGCAGCTAATGTAGTGACCTCAGATCTCCTTTGATAGATCTGTGGAGGCTTTGCACGAGTCTGGCTTTTTGTGTACCTTTAGGAAGAAGCCAAAGATCTGATAGGAATGCTGAAACAATGTGAACATTGTGGGTTTAGGTAATAATTTAGTACCGTTTTCTAATGTCAAAGTCATAGGAGGGAGATGCTGTCTGGAGCTGTGGCACACGAAAACTTCAGCCTGGTTTGGTTTGATGAAGTTAAGCCTTATGACCCGTGTCATTCTGGAGACCTGAACACGTCACAGTTTCCACATCAGTGCCACAGACTTACAGGAGACACACATTCACTGGTTTATCACTACCAGAATACCAAGTTTTAAACACAATTTTATCAAATTTATGCATTTTGTATTAAAAAAAAGTACTTTTTAATTTTTCATTAAGAAAATACTGTTTGGTTACAATTAGAGTTTTAACCTAAGAGGTAATTTAAATTTCAAAAAGGTAATAATTTAAAGCGTTCACATTTATATAAAAAGCTAGGGCTGTAGGGAAAAATCAATTTGACGATATATCACGATATTTCGTTAAGTGATACTTGTATCGATTTAAAAAGCTGACAAAATGATAGGTCAATTAGATATTTTGTTTAGTTTAGCGTCTTACTTTTATTTTCTGGAAAGAATTGGCAAAAAAACATTGTTCTCGTATAGTCTTGGGATATATCGCGATACGTATCGTGAGGCACGTATCGGGATACATATGGTATTGCCAGACTCTTGCCAATACTCACCTCTTTAAAAAAAACTAACGGCAAAGCTTTGTTTGTTTGTTTCCAATTGACAAAATTTCATATTTACCATTGAATTTGACTCATACTAGTGTTTATTAAACTCATTTAAACATAAAATTGTATAAGTATTCATCCAAACTGAACAAATGTGACATGTTTACTTTATAAATCAACAACAAAGCTATTTTTAAGGCAGCAATTGCAAGATGTCACATAAAGAAAAGTCGATGCATTGATATTTTTAAATCGATGATTTCTTACAAGTCACTTGAAAACCTCTCAGATTGTTTTTTCAATACTGGATCAAATCCAAGGAATACCTATGTCATCAACAGGTGGTGCTACTAATGTCTACTGTCTTAGTATACTATATGTGTGTGTTTAGTCAGAAAAAGGTTTCAATCCATGCAAGATTGTTTGGCAGCTGAGATGATCACCAAACCCTGTTGACTGGGGCTCATTAGTGAATCACATACTTGGCCAACTGTGCGTTTTATCCATCCCCTCAGTGGATGAAGGTCATTAGAAGCTCATAAGTGATTGAACGCCATAAATAAATGATCAGTAAATAGCCGAGTCTGCACAGCAGCTCTCACATCATTAGCGGTTTCAATTGAACAAAGGATACATTTCATTGATAAAATTATGAATTCTTGCATTTTTGCTTTTAAGGACAAACAATTTATAGATTTACGTAATGATTGTATATAGTAAAGGTTGATTCAATTTTGATTGATTATTTTAGTTTAAAGGCATCTTGATGAATTAATTTGAATTTAGTGCTTGTCAAATAATGACTTGACATGGAATTAAGAGACAATCAAAGAAATAAATACTATTTTGTCTCATTTTGTGTCCACAAACCCCTTTAGAAGACCTCCACTTATATATATAGATGCAAAAAAATCCTAAATTAAAATCAAATTATATTTAAAAACATGCATTTTCAATTCTATAAAAATCTCATTTTTTCATGCAAAACTGTTTCATTTTACTAACAAAAGTTTCCCTTCTTTTAATTTGAAATCCCTATTTGTGTTAAGTTTTTTATAATCTAACAATATTGATTTTTAGATAAAAAATCAACTGAAATAAAAGAAAATTAGATTTATTGTTTAAGCAAAGAAAAGCCAAAAAAAGCCATCTGCACAGTTAACAAATACTACACTTGAAGTTTTATTTTATTCATTATACTTGAGTATAAATATAGCAAGTCCCCTTATAGTGTTGAAAGTATACTAACTGAATCCTCTTTCAGACTAAATTAGAGGATGTTGTAAGATGCTAAAAAGCATATTTCAAAATAAGAGCATTGTGTATAAATCTAACTTTTAAGCCAAAAGTTTAAAAAACTGTTGCAAAGTGGAGCTAGATTTTAGTAGCTGCTTATTGTTGGCACAGAGGAAAATGCAATCATTGCACAGGGACACTGAACACACACTGTTGGAACATTGAGGAAAAAGTCCCAGAAGTGGAGCTACTGTGGGGACTCCAGCAGACAGAGATTATCCTCATTTTGGAAAATCCACAGGCTAACAGTGTTTCAGCGCTACTATCACCTGATGTGGCAGCTCACAGACGCTACAGACACCCAAAATAAAACCAGCACTAATTAGTGTGTCTTCTGTATTGTATAATCTCTGTATGAAAGGGCCTATTCTCTGCATTATTTATATTTTGCTGCGCTGCAGTCACAGTTGGCCGTGTTCTTCGGGACAGAGAGGCCTTGTCCAGTCTTCTGCAGGAAAATTATAGTCTTCAAATTTTTGTGATGGACCGCTTGTCTTTCATAATTGCAGTTGTATATTGATGTTGAGTTTAAGTAGTGTAATGCAGGGAAATATTTTGCTTGGCTTTGCTCTCAAGCAGAACCTGGGTTTGGTGGCACTCCCAAAAGGGTCTTTATAGCAGCTCAGCGGGGAGGCGAGACTTTCTGCTTTTATAGAAAATGTTCCTCAAACTTCTGGCATTTCTTCTGCAGGACTCCTGCCGTGCCTCTCTGGGTCGGTAAAGGCAGTTTTACAGGATTATGATATACTGGATGTTCTGCTTGTCAAATAATTCCAACCTGATGAACTCTGTTAAACATAAATGAGGCGTTCTATATGCCGGCGCTCTGCATTAACAGCTCGTAAGGCTCCCACAGGGTCAAAACTTAAAGCTGGTTTAACAGCTCTGCCGGAACAGAACTCCGCAATTTAAATCAAATTTTGTGTGCTTGAGTCGAAAAAGGACGACGTTTCATTTCTTGAATAAAGATAAGTTACTGTACCAAGTAACAGACTAGAGTTTTGACTATAAAACAGGAAGCACCAACCTGTTTGAAAATTGATCTTGAAGGAGAAATGAATAATATATGCAGTTTGTGTCCAGCTGGAATTCTGTGACATAAATCGGAATTGAGCTTGGAAGAAAAAGCCTGGAAGGAGATTGTAGGTGGGATACATGCGCTAGTAAACAGGAGAAAAAGAAGAAGCCCCTCCCTGCTCGTCTAGTGTGAACAGCATGGACCCATGTTTAGCGGGTTCTTTACTGCGTGTCACATGTCCCATATGAAGGTAGCTTAAGGGAGAGTCCAGCTACTACAAAGCCTCACTACGACGGGTCAGTTGTTTAGGTCTGATTTGCCCTTATGAGCTCCAGAAAATAAATCTGCAATTTACACTTAAAAAAAATACAATATATGAATAATTAGTGACGGCCTTTGGCCCAAAACAATTTTCATTATTAAAAAGAAGTTATTCAAACTATTAAACATAGATATATTATTTTTTGGGCTGCTCTGTGGTGTAGTGGTTAGCGCTTTAGCCTCACACTGAGAAGACCAGCTGGGTTATTTGTGCTTGCTCTCCTCTTGTACTCTGTCTTTCTCTAACAGTTTGAAAACATGCTTAACAGGTTAATTGGTGACTCTAAAATGTCCCTCAGGTGTGGATGTGAGAGTGTTTGGTTGTTTGTCTTCGTGTGGCCCTGTGGTCGCCTGGTTCACCGTCCGGGGTCCCTGGAAAGGCTCCAGCAACCCTGCGATGCCGAGCAAGACCAAATGGACAGATAGTCCGTGCTAGTACTTAGTTACTCAAACTGACTTTAAAGGTAGTAGATTGTCTCCATGTGGACCTGCAGCAGAGTCTTTGCACCACAGTCTGTTATTCCTCAGTGAACTTCACTTTCATTCCCATTGGCGACCGAGGTTGTAAATTAGGAGAGACTAATGCCCCTCTTGAAAGATGGATTAATAACCTTCATTTGCTTGCACCATAGCTGTTGGGGGTCCAACACCCCGCAGTCCACAGACATGAATTTATTCTCCGCTGTCTTTTTGGAGGACGTCCAAGGTTTGATGAATTAACCTGAATGTATTCTCAGCTGGACTGTTCTGGGAAAGGTGCAAAAGATAAAAATCCCACTGATATTATGGTTTTCATTCATCACTGTATATTATGTATAACATACATATTATTTGATCATTTTTCTTATTTCAAACAGATCAGATGGTCTTATGATGCCTCCTTCACCCAGATTTAAACTGTGGTTGGTTTGGTTTTTTAATTATTATTTTCGAGTGGGATATAGTACTTTAGGGTTGTGTCGGAATTCCCTCACTAATCATTACTTAGTTCACTATTTAGGACATTTTCCATTTCGTCAGAGTGTCTGAATCCATTGTATCGGAATTCCTTCACAACTCACGAGGGGTGTTGGGAAAAATTGATTTGATGATATATCGCAATTTTTCGCTCGGTGATAGTTGTATCGATGTGAAATGTTGACAATATTTAATCTATTAATTACGAGCGTCCTTCAGTGTCTTACTTTTGTTTTCCACCTAAATCCCCAACTTCTAGTTTACAGTAAATCCAACCCTCTTTAACACAGTCGTGGGATATATCGGGATCACCAGACTCTTGCCAATACACACCCCTACTACTCACTACCTAGTACACTATACTATAGTGTGCGGTATTTTGTAGAGCTATCTGAATCTATGATTCCAAAATCCACTGGCCCAGAAATTTCCAAGAATTCTCTGTGAAAAAATGTGTGCATCAATGCTCACTAGATTGACAAATATAGACCATAATGTAATTTTCATGCTAAATACTTTTATTTATTTTTTATAAACATTTTATCATCAGAACAAAGTGGATTCATAAATATTCTTTGTAACATGTTCATATTTATGAGGTTTGTACTCATCTGTGACATCATATTTGCTGTTATATTTGAGTACCGTGCCCTAAAATCCAAGGTACCACATAGTTTAGGTTGTGAATTCAGACAGCCCAAGTCTTTAGGTGTCACTCTCTTGCGCACATGGTCTTCATTCAGTCAAAGCAATCCTTAATTTGCTGAAAGGGTGGGGCGGCGGGCGGCCACAGAGAGAGGACTGTGATCGCTGCTCTGTGGAACTGGCTGCCACCGTCTAGTGAGCGGCTGCGGCTGTTGGCAGCTTCACACAGGCCTGGATGTGTGTCTTTGGGTGGGTGTTTGCTAAGGCGTTTGCCAACCATCTGAGGTTAAAGGGTTGTTTTATCAAGAAAGTTCAGAGAGGCTTTTTGTCTGTTTGTTTGTTTGAACCAACTCTTGAGCAAAAAAAAAAAAAAAAAGAAAGAGAAAACCAGAGTCAACCTGCTTATATACTGTCAAGCTGTTTGGACCATTGTGGCGACTGTGATTCAGCTTTTGGGACAAAATGAGGGCAAGGCTCTTTTTTTTGACTGTGAAAAGGCTTTATTTAGGAGAAAATTACAGATTTCCTCACAGCTGGGAGTTGTAAACTTCTGCGGTTTGTCTTGTAAAAAGAAAAAAACTTTGATTCCTAAAATTGTCCTGGCGTTTTTGAAGAAATGTGAGAACTGATGACCCGTTCTAAACTATGTTGGTAACACAATCACTCTCTTCAGAAGTTTCACCAAAAATCTGCAGCATATTATCATGAATGTGCTGCCTTTTCTCTATTACTTTCTTGTTTTTTTACAGAGGTGGAAACTGGTTTGTCTGCTTTGGAAACCCCATAGAAAGTCAGTGCCGTGTGTTCTAAAGTCAACAAAACTGGAAAAAAGAACATTTTCCACTCTGTACTTTTCCATGGCAGACTTTCGGCAGGAGGATCTTTGAGTTTCAAACATCAACTAAGCTTTAGAGTTGGGACAATGAAATGGTTCATTTTAATTATGTATACGTCCAACTGGAGCGGGCCTTCCTCTGTGTTTTGATTTCACCTGCTGTCGCAATGACCTCTGGAAAAAAAACGTCTCCTGGTATTAATCAATGTTTCTGTAGCGGAGTTCAAGCTGAAATGGCTCTTTGAACAGTTTGGCGTCAGATAGAAGCTCCTTTGTGCTCCCCTTTTGCACGGACTTTACACGGTGTTATTGGAGCCACGTCCTCCTCGACTCTTAGCTCATCTGGTGCTAAAAGAGGTCAGGAGACGGAGCTGAAATGGTGAAAGTAGAGCATTAATACACCCCCGTGATGTCATGGAAATAGCAATCTCCTTTGTTTCTCGGCTCTTCGCAGCGGCATTAAAGAGATCCTCAGCTCAGCGGCGTGTACGTGTGAGATGATGAGGGCTTTTTTTCCCCTCCTAATTTAAGTTTGAGGAGATGCCGAACTTTATAATACTTTGAAGTTAAATTGGTAGATGGTGAAACGCAGTTCTACGTGACCAAGTAGAAATATTCAAATTTCAAGCCTGAAGTGAGTCATATGGGGCTTCTGCTTTTGCAAGAGTGGTGACTAGAGACTGATTGGTCAGGCAGAATGCAGGAGTTATTTCAGGCACTTTTGACTTTGAGTCACTTTTAGCTTTACATATGGAAATGTATGGACCAGGATATAGAAACAACAAGCCTCCTATTCGTTTTAATGAAGGGATCTTTGATGGAGTGTAATAAAGTATAATGTGTTGATGTAAAATCTAATTTAACATTTTTGACATTAAATCAGATTGTTTCATATATAGAGCAGTGTACTGGTCTGGTGATCAATGTGGTTTCACCTAATTTTCACCAACGATATAAATAAGAGTTCCATAGAGGCTGTTTTGGTAAAGATACACCTTGTGTAGCCAACTGACCCAGATTGGTTCAATCAAAATTTCAAAGTAAAACGCCAAACTCTGACTCTATTTCTTTGGGTAAACTTGAGATTGCAGTTCTAACTGACAAACCTTAAGTTGAAATGTGCCGGATGGTTCTTGAAGCTGAAGGGATCATGTTTTGTATAAACTTTTACTTAATAAAAATTTGTAAGAGTTAAATGATTTCCACTAGCTTGCCTTTATGATTCCTATTGTGTACCGAGTGTCATCAGAAAAAAGCTTTTCTAAATAATTAAACTAATTAAACTAATTTAATAGTTAATTAGTCATTACTTTATAATATATAGAGTTGGAGTGTGATAAAGTTAAGTTATAATCGTATTCTGCTAGCTTTTGGGAGTATTTTGGCATTTATTTAGGTTTTTAAGGCTATTTTGGAGTTTAGCTAGCATTTCAGCTACATGCTAGCCATTTTGGCTAATTAATTTTTTTTTTGTTTGTTTTGGCTTGAAGCAGATGTGTGATTTTTATTTTAGCCTCTGTTTTGACAGTTATTGGAAAATGTAAATCACATTTTAATGGGTCCTACACGAAATCTAATGTACAAATAAAGGTTGAGCCAGCTACAGATATTTTGCAGAGGACAAAAATGGTAAAGGGAAACTACAGACTGTCTGATACCATCAATGCAGGGGAGAATCATGCATCCCATTAAGATTCCAAGCTTGTTTTGTATTAGAGTTGCATATTTTTAATCCTTATTTAACATTGATGCCTTGCTTTGGCTCCGCACGCCGCCCACCAGGGCTGTACTTGACTAAAACCTGCAACAGCCTCTGGAGATGCCTTCAAATACAGCCGTGACCTTGGTCTGTTTGTTGTGATGATGACGATGGGGATGGTGCTGAAGGAAAGCAGTCTTAAACACGGTCAGCTGAAGCTCGACGGGCTCCGCCTGCGACAGGTCACTCAGCTGTGGCTTCCACGCGGCCAACAGGGGAGCACCTGCGAAGCCAAAGCCGGCGAGCAGCATTCCATCACAGGACCCGAGACACAGATGTCATACAAGACATGGGGGAGGTGGATGGGGGATGGGTGGGAGGGCCAGTGGTTAGAGGGGTTTTTGGCATGATGGGGCAGTAATGGGGTGGGATAGCAAGCCAGCTGCTACCCACAGTTAATGAGATATCCCATCAAGAACGCGGAGAGAAGAACATAAATGAGTACAGTTAAACCTGTCTGTTCATTCACACTCCCCCCCAATCATGTTGGGATTGGGTGTTTGACATAATTGCATACATGTTAAATTTTGACTCCCCCCTCCCAGCCACACTTGCTTAAATAGTGTTGGAGACAGCAGCAGTTATGTGTGTTATTGATGAGTGGCTCTGCAGCCATTACTCTACTGAAATACATGGCTGTCTCCAATTTGGTCATTGTCAGATTCAAAGAAATAGACTGCAAACTGTGTTGCTATAAACTAAAATTTTGAATTGAATTTCAAGATATTTGTTGGTTTAAATATTCACTTGTTTGGAGTCAAATTTAAACTTTTTTTTAAGCTTTTAACACCTGTCATCTATGACACCAAGATAACATACGTTCTTTGACATACCGGAACTATTTCACCGTTTAGGAGAATCGTGTGAATCAAAATTCTAGAAATGTCAAAAAAAAACCAAACAATTTTGCAATTACACTGTTTCCATTAAATCATAATTATACAAATAAAAAAAAACAACTTGCGTGTTGATTCATTCAAAAACATTGTGATGGATGTGAATGCATGTGATTTACAGCAGATACATTCCACGGCATTAACGCTTATCGTCATCTATCAAAGGAGACATCGGTATCTTATTCAGGCCGTGGAGCGGCAAGATACGAGGGAGCAGCTACAGATTAAGCGGTTTTGGGAAATGATGGTTGGTGATTTTACAGAGTGGAACCAATAATTCTGCACGATCACACTTAACTTTTGATGAGCTGTGTGATGTTATGCGACGTTTTGTGACGGCCACTGTGTAGTTCCTCAGCCAAGCATGGGATCTACTTGTTGGTCACATGAGTCATTTAATTTGAGGAAAGTGTTTCTATTGCAGTTTAGCTAAATATTTCAATTTCGATACCTCAAAAACAACCTCCTGCAAGCGTTAAAGCTTTTTTTCAAAATTGACGTGTTTCCTTTAGGCAAATTTACTGTCATAAATCCAATTTGCGCAATTTTGTAGTCAATGGAAACACAGCTCTGTGTTTGGTAATGTTTCATTGAGGATCAATTTCTCATGTAAGTTAGGTTCTTCACAGAAAACAGCCTTCAGTTTTCAGCATATGTGAGAAACTGGTGGTTAGTGGAACAAAAATGGGGCTGATCTTACACATATAAATCCCTATTTTATTCCATATCCATTGTGATGTGAGTACCATGTCACTGTGGTTTAATGTATATAGATAATTGTTAACATAATTTCACACAGTTTTGTATCTGTGAAGCTGTGTTCATACCGGGTTCGAGTGACTGCTTTCAATGTATAGTGCATACAAAACTTTGTAATTAAGTTCATTTTTGGGCTTCGTATTGACGGTGCGTTGGAAGTTGAACTTTGATCAATCAGATAATCTGGATTTGGTAGTGGTGTAAGGGTAGTGCCTTTTTCAAAACACGGCAAGGCCAACTGGTTGAAAATTGATCATGAAAGAGAAATGAATAATGTGGTTTGTGCCCAGCTGGAATTATGCCGCATCAAATCCTACATGTATTGGAATAGAGCTGTGAAAGGAAAAGTCTGGAGCAAGATTTTCCCATTTAAACCACTTGGACGTTTCACACCAAGATTCTTCCAACTGTGTGTTAGTTTTGGGGAGTAAAAAACCTGTGTGAAAAACGTACTTCGTTCTTGAATGCACCACATGTACTCAATGTGTATGTAGCTTAACTTGCCTTGAGCTGTCACAGTCCAATGAGATATTAGCCTTTCTTGAACCGAACAATCACTATGTCTCTAGTAATAAATGATGAATAGAAGTAATAGAACCTGGATATTGCTTTTTATGTTTCTCAGCTAATAAAGTGTGACTTCTTGTACACTCTTGAACTTGTGTGTTATTGATAGCTGTGGAGAAATTCCTTTTCTGCTTCTGCACTTCTTACACCTAGAGGTATCAAAATTAGTTGTGAGTTCATAAGCGTGTCATTTAAGCTTTCTGGACACCTGCTGAACAAATTCACTCCAAGAGCCCTCTTTCACTCACAGAGCACACCGTCTGAGCAAGATCCGAAAATATGTCCCGCAGTCTGTCTGCCATATGGCATCTCATATTGTAGTCAAGTTTAGCAAGTCCAAATGAAAACTTACCAAGATCATTTAATCAAGCAGGTGTGGAAGCTGCTTAATTCAAGACATCTTTGGCTCCTCTCCTCGGAACATCTTCAGCATGAGGCAACCATTCATTCAGCCGGAAGATACTAAGACTTTTTTTTTTTTTAAGCTCGGCACCAAGTTGCACACTCTTATTCCCCTTCAAAAGGAGATGTCAGAAGTGGTCTTGACTTCTAAAGGGCAGTGGTTTTATTAGCTGCACCAGCCTGTGGGGTGCTTTTTGTTGTGGAGTGACAGGGGACTTAATTATGAAGCTCTCCTGCCCAATCAACCCTGAATCATTGGACCCCTTCTTTCTCTTCTTTGTCCCTCTCTCGTTCCCCCCACAGTGCCGCTACATTCCCAGCCTGGCGGGGCAGTGTCTTAGGGCCAGACCCATGTCACGCACCTCTTTTGGCCCCAAACAACGATGGTCAGAGAGGCGGATTCAAGCGCTCCCAGTTTTTAGTTGCTTGGCCAACAGCTAGTATCAGCCTCTATGGCGTCCAGATTCTGGTTCCTTTAAAATTTTCCTGTTTTTGCACACATGCTTTGAAGGAGGAGGGGGAGGGAGGATAGCCTCCCCTGGATAAAGGCCTTAAGTGAAGCGCTCAGAGAACATTCCTTTCGTGCTATGCTGAGGCTGAGCGTGGATTTTATGGGCTGTGTTTCTGCCAGTCTCACACATACCTGTGGTTCACGTGTGTGTTGTAGAAGCTTAACCCCTTCTCGTGTGTGAAATCTGAAATGCTGGTTTTGCAGAGGCTGCACACATGCCTGCGCCTCGGAGGTGTATGTCAGTAAACAGATGGCTATGATGCTATTCCTCCGTTTAATATCAATGGTCTTGCATTATCAACTGACATTTTTTGGGGAGGATTTATTTATATTTTAGGCTATTGAGAATCATTTAGAACATCCTCTACAGTGTCATACCCATGCATGAAAATTGGAAATGACACCTCTGCACTTAATATCTCTGAACCTGCAAGAAAGACTGAACATCTGGTATTTTTCTCGAAAGTAAACAGCATTTGCTGCCGAGTAGCTTTGCGCTGTTATTCATAGCAGTGTTGTGTATTTTTAGCAGGAAACCTTGTCATCATTGTCATGTTTGGTGTTGATGGATTAGAATTACACAGATTCAGGCCTTAAACTTGTAAAATAGTGCGACTGGCTTTCTTAGTGAGGAATTGACACACAAGTGTTGAAACATACGTTTTTTTGTACAATTTACAGCCTGGTTGATGGTGTCTCATTCCTAGCAACATAAACAGGAACTCCACCTCATATGATGCTGTGTTCAGTGGGTCTAGCTCTGCAATAAACACTGTTTGGCCTATATAAAGCAACGTCCTGCATGAAAAATGAACATAGATGCCTCCATTGAGATCTCTTTTAAAGACAGATTTAGAGTCTTCATAGGTGTTCTGACCCGTTTAATGACCTTCTGGGCTCTAATAATCCACAACTTTTTAATGGAAATTGTTCTGTGTTTTGTGAGACACCAAGACTCACAGATTGCAGCTATGGGCAACTGAAGATTCTTGGGTCAAGGAGCCACCTACAACCCACAATAAAACCTGCCAGTTTAGATAATACTTCCTCCTAAATGTAAACTACGTGTTGCTATTTCAGATAAAACAATTTCCTTTAACTCTGCAGATGATTTTTATCAGACTGCTGTGTGCATTCATGGCTGTTGCAGAAATGTAAAAAACAAATATCACTCTCTGTTATATAAACTATCTCCACATGTAAATTAGCCCCTTATTTTAAGTAAAAATCTACAATACTGAAGACATTATAATTTAGTCAATGGTTATTTCTTTTTGCTTATTTTGCGCTTTTCTACCTTCTTATGCTCACACTGCCCTCATCTATGTGCGTTCAAGTGACCACTTTCAATGAAAAGTCTATGCAAATGCATGTTTGCGTGCGTTTCAGGCTTCTTCGGGCTTCTGTAGAACTCTTACGTTTCTACACAAGTTTCTACAACCGTATTTGGCTCTACCTACAAAACGCACATCCCTTGAATGAAGAACCACATTCAAGTGTTCTTAAACATGCGTTGTATGCCAGATGTGTCTTGCCCAAGAACATGTCGACACATAGATTGGAACTAAACCTGAGATTTTCTGATCACGGGTTGACCACTCTCCCCCTTTACCAAGGCTCCCCCATGTTATTAACTGTGTTTTAACATATTAGTTTCTTTTAGATTGGCAAATAAATATTTATTTAGTCTATTAATGAAATACAGTTAAGACCGTTTGGCCTTATTGAAATTATCTAAACTAAATTGTATTACAGCAATCAGAATACATGAAAAAAACATCTTTAGATGTTTCTTGCTTTTTGTAAAATGCCTTGAGACGGCCTCAATTGAGAATTGTTGTTCTCCAAATAAACAGAATTGAATTAAAAAAACATTTTAAATTTAATTCACTTCATTAATACCTCAAAGAGCTACCATCTTTTCATTGCAGATTTAAATCCTTTGCATCTTAAATCAAATATAAATTAAATAAAATGAAAAACTAGTTATTGTTCCCTTCAAAATGATCTAATTAAAGCTTAATATCCATGTGTTGTGGGCCTTCTGGTCAGCGCGTCCACAGTTTGTATAGATAAGATTTCCTGAAGGGAAACAATTGTGTGAAATTCAGGAAGCCATTAGGGAGCCAAGGACTCATGTCTCTCCCTGCTGAGTAAATAGTGTTTGGGCCTCCCACCATTTCATCCACTTTTGAATGAGTCCAGCACTTGTAACAATAAAGGCAGGAAATGAACTGTAGTCGGGCAGGAGCGCGCAGGATGCTCATTGTCTTCCTAATTGAACAAACTAGGTTGGGGTGATGAAAGCAGACTTTTCTCTGGGTTAGACAAAAATAGCTCTAAGGTAACCGATGCAGTGTGTGTGGTCAGAAAACTAAGACGGCTAATGAGGCAGGGTTTCTTTTTTATGCAAACAGTTAGATCTTTTGAGATTTCTGCAGGTGTGTCTTAACTGACCCAGTTTTTTTTGAATAATAGGAGACTTGAAAATTTGTAAATCTTTGGCACAGACGTATACTTCTCATTCAACGTACGAGTTCTTAAACGCGGTTTTAGCATGTGATGTTTACACTGGCCTTGATAGACCGACTGGTGAACTGTCCGGGGTGTACCCCACCTTGGCCCAATAGTAGCCGGGACAGGCTCCAGCAACCCCGTGACTCCTAAAGGGATGTAGTTGGTTTAAGAAAATGGATGGATGTTCACACTAGAATATTGCTTTCTGGTACAAACGCATGTACCTACAGTTGGAAGAGGTTTGTCCCGTGTTGACATGGTGCAAATCTTGCAAATCTACTTCAGGCTTTTTCTTTCACAGCTCTATTCCGATATATGACAGAATTGATGTCATAGCTTTAAGCACAGACCACAATTGTTAGGCTGATTTCTCCTCTATGATCAATTTGATGCTTCTGTGAATTAAAAATACCAATTCCTAATCCCCAACTGGTCATAGTTCAACTGGTTTTACTTTAAGATGAGTTCAATTTCCACAAATTTAAAGCCCGAAAATGGACTGTGTGGTGACATAGTGTTTTCGTTGGAAGTAGTCCCTTGAACGTGTGTTGCCGAGGGCAGTGTGATGGTAGCATTGTATGCAGCACATAGCATTTAGATGAAAATATGTGACATGGATAAAAAATATATGTTGCACAAACCCAACGACAGCTCTCCCCGATGACCTGTTTATGATACGCTAACTTCACCTGGTTGTGACATTTTTCTGGAGTGCCGACGTGACTGGGAGCCAGACGGTGCTGTTGGAGTTGTCGCCTGAGAGGCCCTCCAGGAAAACTTGTTTTGTCCTTGAGTACAGACCAAAGCATATTGAGCTGGTCTGCATTCAGATTAGATTGGTAATGTAGTAGGGATTGAGGTTATGCAGAGTACACGTCCCGTTTTTCATTAAACACGAGTTTGTTTTACCTCCCAGCACTACGTCAAATACATTTGTCCTAAACAAAACAAGTTTCATAAATAAACATTATTGCTGAATAAAGGATCAGTGGCTATTTGTCCCACTTTTTTATACTCGGTGTAATTGATACTGGGTTTAGCCCAAGATTAAGTGACAGTTAAGCAGGTTAGCGCGGGGGATTTTCCCAGATTAATTCCAAGAGTCCAATCTGAGAAGTCTGGCTGATTTATCCCAAGCGTCTGCGATACCTGGGATTTACTAGCATATGAAAAGGAAATTAGATCAGAGAAGCAAATAAATCCTGCTGCAAAGAAAATGAGATGCATGCCTGGCAATGTCACTCACCAGCTGCTCGTGTCCTAATTTCCGATAAATTGATTTTGGATGCTCAGGTGATAAAAGGACGGGCCGTCCTTCAGAGAAGAGTCAGTGGGGATGCTCTTGCCAGATATCCGCTTTTTCTTCCTAATTTTAAACACTTCTTTTCCTTACAGCATTGGAGGTATGCATTTCATGTATTGTTTTTGCCTCCAGCTGTCTTTACCTTGCGTCCACTCCCTTCCATATAGGTTCCCCGCGTCCCAGAAGATTCACAAGCAACTAATTTAGAAGCTGTTAAGTGATTTAGCATCTGTCCTTTATTGGACCCCAGTGAGGCACAACTGCCTTCTTGCCCACAGCCGCCTTCGCCTGTGGCTTCAACCCTGCCTTTTGAATTTCAATCAGCCCTAGATGTGTTATTGTGTGAATTCGAGGGGGTGGGGTCAGAGAGGATGTTGGTCGTAGTAGCTTGTTCTGTACGTCAATGAAATATTCAGTGTGACCAATGAGCAACTCAGTAGACTAGTTGATGTGTTCTCATGGGGCACGGGGCTCTAAGTGCTGCCCGCGGGGCAGACCCTGCCCTCCACTCTTCAAACACCACCCTAGCCTACCCTCAGCGTCCTCTTCTCAATGTGAACACAGGCAGTGCAATCAATAACAGCCTTACCGTCCTTCTCCCACCACCCTCCTCCAACACCTCTTCTGGTCAGCCGCTCCCCGCTCGCCATTTGTCAACACTGTGTTTGATGTTGGCCTCATCATTCTTTGTCAGCCCTCTCAGCACCACTATGTGTGTAATTGTGTTAGATTTGTCATGGTGGATGGGTGATCTGGTCTGGCCCTGCTGGCTTCGGACCAAACAGATTTATTTCATGTACGTGTGAGACTGAGCTTATGCATATTCTAGTGTAGTGTTTCCATTGTGCTTCAGTGGATTCTTCTTTTATGCTGAAAAGGACATTTGAGTTTTTCAGAGTTCCATTGTTCTCAACACCTTTGTCTTGTTACTTGGCGGTGAACACACGTGATCATTAAAATCGAACCTCACGGCAGGCTTTTGGAGTGCAAGGACAAGAGCCCCGCTGCCCCAGAAATTACCCAGAAGGGCCGTATGCAAGAAAGCAATCAGCAGGACTGGATATTATGCTGCCTGGTCACTAGAGTGAAGTCTCTGTCAAATCTGAATGAACTCATATCTGAATGAAGCCAGTCATTTTCTAGTGAATTCCCAGTGAATGAGTATGCATGATGTTTCAGTAATGCCAATTGAACAGAAAGGGACATAGACTGACATGAGAAGGTGCGTAGGACACGATAAGCTTCGGTTAAGGTATAAATGGGGAAATTCCAAGACTATAGATATTTTTATCGGCAAGCTGTAGAGCTACACTTACAACACAAGTTTAAAAATTGCCAAATTCTTGAGTGAGTCACCCAATAACAGCCAAATCCGTTATTCAAATACAAATCACTTAAAACCAACTGGCCTTTTTCCATATTTAAATAAGCACTTTATCAAGTGTTTGCTCTGAAAGGTAATTACATAATTTTTGTGGATGATCTTTTTATCTTTCACAAGAAATTTCCAGTAAACTTTAATTTCTTTGCATAGCATAAAATTGGTGATAACACTAACCAGTTCAACATTCTCATGTGGGAGGTTCCAAGTGGTTTCTGAAATTCATTTTATAAATAGAGTATTGTGGTCATTAGTGCTGCCACAAACAATCATTTTAGTAGTTGACTTTTCATTAGCTTTTAACTAACTAAAAAGTAGATATATAGCATTACCTGTAATAATAATAACCTTAATAAATGCTAAAATAGTCCAAAAAGCTAGCAGAATGCCAATTATAACTTTAAACTTTACTACACTCTGACTCCATATAATTTAAAGTCACGACTAATCGACTATTGAATTAATCATCAACTATTTCAATAGTCGATTAGTCGTCAATTAGTCGACTAATCGTGGCAGCCCTAGTGGTCATACTGTGACAATTCTGCTTTTTCACTGTCTTTGCTATCTGCAAAAATGAGGCAAAATTCAAATCATTTTTTTGGTTTTTGATGAATATACTTCACCTTTGTTGACATAAATCACCATTTCTCTTTTATTTAACTTCAGGACTTTTCTTACTGAGGCCATGTTTACTCCAAGCTTTTAACTTTTTCAGAACTGGATATCTGACTGTTAGTTAAAAAGTGCGAAGAGCAATTGAAATATAATTTTACTTTAACTATAACTTTTAGAGCCTTTCTTTAATGAAACAAAATACAGATTATTTTAAGAACAAAATCAGAATTCTAATGAATACAAAATTTACACATCAACTTTCTCAATTCATTTTCTGTGAGTCAACAAGTAATTGTGTGCAGGGGTTGGCTACACGCAAAAGCATACTGTGACTGAATGGGGACGAAAAATAGAATTTGACACAATGAATGTTGCATAGGCAGCAGGCAGAGTGACACATGTTTAAATTATTTGTGCAGCATTTATGCATCATATATGACACATGGAATATTCCGCTCAAAGTGATCTGGGGAATGAAGTGACATCTGTACAAAAATATTCTAAGTGGAACATCTGCAGAGTTTTATATTGAAGTCAATAGGCACCATGTTGTTTAAGTAGCCCCTAGTGGCCATTTGGTGAAATCCGTTCAGCTCTGGTTATTATGTTTTTTTAACAAACTTCAGTCTGGAAGCCAAAAC
Organism: Oryzias javanicus; assembly: GCA_003999625.1. Taxonomy (NCBI): domain Eukaryota; kingdom Metazoa; phylum Chordata; class Actinopteri; order Beloniformes; family Adrianichthyidae; genus Oryzias; species Oryzias javanicus. The sequence goes on along the minus strand of CM012439.1, from coordinate 10,283,603 downwards.
GGTTGCCACTTAGCTGCAAGCGTTTTAAGATCCTATCCTGATGTATTTATTTGTTATTAACCCTTAAATACTGGAGATGTCCCTCCGTGACACATGAATAACACGCTTTTTGACTTACCGTAACTCCATTCACCTGATATCCGTGATAGAATCAGCCGATGTTCGTCGATTGTGAGGACACTTCACCACGGTGCAGTGTTGCATATAAGCTTAAGACTGGTTTTCTCCACTTCAGAATCCCCTGGAATTATGTTACTCTGTTAACGGTTGTAAAATTAACGCTACACAAACGAGGATTATTGACTTAAATTTACATTCATTCATTTTAACAGCGATTTAATTCATATAATTTGTGGTTGCCAAAACGATTCAGTCGATTTTTTTGGGTTGTTTTTGAATAATTTGATTCGATTCACTGACCTAAAATCAATCATGGACATCTTTAGCAAAAACCTCAACCAGTGTGACTCAGCAATAATTACCTGGTACTGAACAGGGAAGGTGAAACTTTTTAGATTCCTTGTATTTCTTGCTATATAATAAAGCGCAGGGATGTCAATTTATTGCATTAATCGCGATTAATTAATTTTTAATCTCCTGCTATCGTAAAGTCCGTTCATGTTTGATAATGCACACATCGAAGAGCATTATCCCACTTATGTGGGATAATTAATTATTAGAACTTAAATCCTGATATTTTTTAATTTTTAATCCTTTTTTTTTACGAAAAGCTGACTATTTTGAAACACGGTGTGTTTTGTTGTGATGGTAACAGGCCAATTTTTTTTTTCTTTTTTCGCGGGATGATACAACTGTTAGGGTAAACAACTTTTTATATACAAATTTATTTTTCCAACCCAAACTAGTTGGCGCTTTTGTCACATCTGATTATCAAAAAGCCTTTCTACCCCAGCTATGTTTAATAGTTCTCTCTTTAGTACTCCAGTTCATGTCATGTTTTTCAAGGGTGTAGTAGCACAGAATTGAAAACGGGGGCTGGAACAGGAGAAAGGGGAACCAAGGAGACTGAGGAGGTGCAGCGGGAGAGAATCCGTCTTCCTCAATTATACACACACCAAAAACCCTGATGGCCACATTAGATCTCTTTCTCTGTACACCAATCTATCATTAATAATACATTCAGCTCTCTTTGCTAGTTTGCTTTGCGTCCCCCCTCCCCCCAAACCTCGGCCCTTAGGGCGTCTACCCCTTTTTCACCCCCGTTTCCCGGCCCCTCTATCCAGTCCCTCCGTGCTTGTTGTCTCTCCCTCCCCCTCACTGTTTCATCTGTGAGACAGGAGCCACGGCAGGTGTGCATATATCATCCCGGCGCTGGCTGCACAGTCTGAAGTACCCAAACAGCCATCATCAAACAGACGAATCCACCTGCCTGCAGAGACGGAGCGCTGTTGAGGACTCGAGTGTTTGCTTTTGTAGCGGCTGCCGCTATCTTGATTCGGATTAGGACACTTCCGTGTAATGTTTATCCTGACAGAAACCCAGAGACAATGACAAATGAATGACACGTCTGGTCTTTCGAGACTCGACATCAAATGAATTGCACGTAAGCTATCTTTGACACTCATCTGCATCTAGAGGGAAAATTCTTGTTTTATTAATTCTTCTGTTTGTTGTGTCAGCATTGCATAATTTGATCCCCAGAAACAAGCTGCTGGGTCTTTAAAGTTCTCTGCTCTGACTGCACCGTACAGATGAAATGCAAAAAACTCTATAGTTAATCATTCATTTTGCGTAAATAGGAGAGAGAAACCCTCCCAAAAGAAAAACGAACTGTTTACATCAATCAAATGTCAAGAAGGAATGATACAAGATCTGCTGCCTCGTCAGATGTTATAAATTCAACATTTCTGTATTAGTTTTTGACTTTGATGCAGTGTGTCTTACAAGGACATGATATACTGAGATCTTTATGTCATTTCTATCTTTAGTTTAAATTTTACATTAAAAAGGACTTTTCTATAGTGGTCCTGAAGTGCAAAAAACACACCAACAAACCACTCCAAAAGATATTAAAGATCACAAACACCTAAAAAATGTAGATAAATAATTAAAAAAATAAGAATTTCCATTTGCAAAATTCCAGAAACCAATACGCAATTCCAAATAAAACTAAAATGAAATATAAAAAACTAAACAAAAAGCCAGAAAATGTAGATGTCCCATAATGCCTGCTGTTTCTCATATCTTATTGTGTTTCATTCTTCAACATTTCATTTCGGTGTAAAATGTTGAATTGTTTCATTTTTATTTTGAGCAATTCTTTTGGAATTGTGTTTTGGTTTCTAAAATTTAGTTTGATTTCTAAAATGTAATTTCATATTTTATCTAATTTAATTGTTATGATCTTTATATTTGTGCGTCGAGTGTTTTGTTGCTGTGATTTCTACTTCATGGCCACCGTACTTATGACATTTTAGTTAATGTAGTATATTGACCAGATGTTAGTAATCAGTACATCAGACGATGAGCTTTCATTTTCCCAGGTTGAGGTTATGGTAGGTAATCCCTACAGGTGATCATGACTTTCATAGGAATTTTGGCCAATCAGGTGTGAAAGCAAACTGAAAGTTCAAACCTCTTTTCCAACCAATCCTGGTGTGAAAGAGTCTTTCATCGTGCATACAACTGGCCATGAAGTGATCCTTTCCTATAAGTTCTTCCAAGGTTTCATTTGTTTATAAACGGTATTTTACAGTAACTTGAGCTAGAGTAGAATTTTGTACGGTCTCCATTTATGATATGATACCTAAGTTATTTTTTTGCAGATCAAGTTGTGCTTACTGGTGCTGGTACAGATACTTTTAGTGCAGTGTCATCTTATCTGTTCTCAGCAGTTTGGGTTTTTCCCATTTCTGGTTACTCTTCAAAGCAAACAGACTCTTTTATGTCATTGTGGGTTCCTAGTTTCTGCAGCAGGTATTCTATCCCCTTACTAAGGCACCGCAAGACTTTAAGGCCTGAATTTGGGTCAGTTTGGATCAGCTGTCATAGATTGTGACAAGTGAGTAAAAGTAAAGAAATGAATTCCATCTTGCTGACTGACTGATTTATAATACTTAAAGAGTGGAAATCATATTTTCTACTTAGTGCGGGATTATCCTCGTCTTCCCCGCTCGTACACGTCTTATGGTGGGATCGTCGCTGCACAATAAACCACTACAGGCTGTAATGACGCTGAGTGACACGATTCCTTCTGAAGCCACAGTCGGGGGTCTCTTACTTGCATTCAATCAAACCTCAATACGTCTGCATAAAACCCCCTCATTTGAGCATTCTGTGTACAAACAGTTCTTCGCATGCGCTGGAATAATTGCTAGTTTTCCTCCAAATGAGGTTCACGGTAATTGAGTGGGGACCGATCCTCCGTGCATCTGTGAGATTAATACATTTGTGTACAAACACGCTCTAAAGACGGAGCACAGCCGTCGGAAGGCCAGACGAAGGGAGCAGCATCGCCTGTTGGAGTTTGCCCGTCTTTTTCTCCCGAGAGTATCCCCCCCCATCCCACCCGAGGCGATCTGTCTTCTTGTCATTCGATTGATCCTAACCAATGCTCATTAATATGAGGAAAAGGCTGTTGAGCCTGAGGTGTGAAGCCAATGGTGGCTGTTTGAAATAGAGAATGAAATGAAAAGGTGATTCATTTGGCTTTTCGAAAATGTCTGGCTTGGAGTTGGAGGCTTTATGAAAGCATCTCACAGTGACCCATGAAGGTATGCCCAGGACCTTTGACCCTCTCTGCATACATATGGTAGTGATATCCTTTATTAAAACAAGGGATTTTAACCTCTTAGCACCGACTGGCCTTGCTGAGCTGATGCCAGCATTAAATCCCTTTTTGTGAATTTAAGCTTGCTTTCTAGTTGGAGACGCTCTCACTGTTTACAAGACAGAAATGGCCTGTAGTTGGATTATAATTAAATGTTTCAAGTCCACTCAAATTTATGATTGTTGTTCTTTTTTCTCCCTTCCTCATTCTTCCCAGCTTGGGTTGTATTTTAATTTGCACTTCATTTACATTCATATTGAATTTGTTGTCTTCCATGTGTTCACCGACGTTGTCATGGGATACCGGCCAGGCTCATCATTTCCTTTCCAGAGACAGCTGTGCACGTTCGAATGTGTGGCTCTTGTACGTGTTTCTTGGGAGATAAAGAGGGGAGAACTCCCTCCCTAGGCTAATGGTAAATAGTTGATAAAATCAGAGTGTTAGCATTTTCAATTTCAGTCTTGACAACACTAAAGCGCCAACTTTATGAACTTGCACCAAGATTCTTAATTGTAAAATTTGTGGAGCCAAGTGGTACAAAAAATGTGGAGCTTGATGTAGTGAAGTGCCACACAAAAGGTGCACTCACACTAGAAAACCTGCATATCTGCTCCAGAGGAGTGCCAACCCCAAACTTTGGTTTGTTTATTAGCGTGAATGGTCCAATCCATGCTTTTGCACAATTAAGCCGCCAGCTCTGCTGCTTACTTATGGTGTATTTAGACTGGAAAAGTAATTTGGTCCAGATCAAGTCCACGAAACGCTTGTGTAAGGTACGTCCTAGGCATGTTTACATTAAAAGCGGGGTCATCTGGATCCCACAAGACTGCGCGAAACTTTTTTTTTCTCCAAGGATTTTTGATCTTCATTGGTGTCCATGGCTCCACCATAGAGAGCCTGCTGACTTACGCCATGTCAGTCTGGCACTCTAGCTGCGCGGTGGCCGACAGGAAGAGGCTGCAGAAAGTGACAAACGCAGCCCAAAAAATCATCGGCTGCCCTCTGCCCACAATGGCCTCCATTTACACCTCCCGCTGCCTCAACAGAGCCAGAAACATTGTCAAGGATAAAACCCACCCTGGTCACCACCTCTTCAAACTGCTGCCCTCTGGCAGACGGTACAGAGCCATACCAGCCAGAACAAACAGATTAAGGGACAGCTTTTTTCCAAAAGCCGTTACTGCACTAAATGTAAATAAGCAATAAACCCCGAATACCTGCACATCAATATGCAACTGTTGCACATCCGTACTGTCTCCCGTACCTTACTTTTTTGCACATACCTGTTTTTATTTGCACATATCTGTATAGTTAGATGTCCTCCTTCTATTTATTTTGTATTTTATTACCCTTCCCTGTTTGTGTTTTGTATTTTTTTGTCCACAATGGTGTGAGCTGTACCTAAATTTCATTGTGGCATCCACAATGACAATAAAGGCATTCAATTCAATTCAATTAGTTATATGATCCTGTTCACCTTTGTCCACCTTTTGTCGTGGGAGGAATTAGACATCGATGTAAAGGTGGGGTCACCTGGACGTCATAGGATAGCACAAGTGTAAGTTGGTCCAGATCCTGTCCTGAATTGCGTTTGGTCTGTATTAAGACTGCTGTCAATCTGACATTTCTGTTTGGAACTAAAGCTTGTATAACAAAAAAGCATGTGACTAAAGATCTCTTCAGTCATTGGTCAGGAATTATGAGGGCGTGGCACAGGACTACAAGAAAGAATAGTGGAAGCTTTGAAATCCTTTCAGGATAGTTCACTTATTCAAACGTTATATTTCAATGATCAATTTTGAACGTCTGTATCAAGATCAGGTACAAGTGTTTATGAAATACAGATTGTCGGTAAAATAGTTTGAGAAGCAATGTGTATCATGTTAAACGTTTATTTTTGCCTTACCATATTATCAGTCAGCGTTTCTCATGCTAAAAGTTGTTTCAATAAGTCTGAATTCATACAACCACATTTTAATGAGTGTTTTTAATCGTTGCTCCACATTTGATTGTGGCTTTTAATGTCCAGCCACAGTGACCATTTTAGTCCAGTTGTTCCTCTATTCAGACTGAGGAATCTCAGAGTGAACCAGAGTTGAGCTCAATTTGAAACAAACCAAGATCACATTGAAAGATGGATCTGAAAGCGGTTCCTAGACCAGAGTGTATTCCGACTGAAGATTTATTCCAGATTTTTTTGGGAAATTAACTCTGGTTCACCTTATACAAACCAAATGTGTCCAGTCTGAATACACCCTTTAAGATTGGGCTAAAGTTTGCTTTGGTCCATACTTGGATCTACTGTGATCTCAAAGTCTATGACGGCGTGACTCTCCAAAACTACGATATCAACTATAGTGTAATGGTCCAACCGTTTAAAATTATCAAAATAAATCAATAGAATGATTTTCATTTACATCTGCTCATTTCAAGCTACCTTCTAGCCTTTCAAAATAAAGGAAGTGTTGAAAAAGAATTAAAGCAACTCATAAGTTACATTATTTCAAGAGGCATAACTTTATTTTCAGCCAAACAATAAATCATCATTATATAAACATTGGAATCTACTATTAAAGACCCGCTCCCATTAAAATGGTCTTTTTGACATGTTGATAATGGGCGGACTTACTCCGCAAAAACAGCCTCGCCCACAACTCTGAGGCAAATTTTTAATGAACTACTGCCACTCTGCAGGTACAATCTCCAAATAAATGACACAGGTTGTTGGATTTTGGCTAAAAATGAATGGTACGATCATAGCTAAAAGTCAACTGGGAACATTTTTAAAATAACTCAGAAGAGGATCTCTGGGGGACTTTAAAAATACCATTATTGCCGTGTAAATTCATGTTAAAGGCAAGTAGTTCAATTTAGGGGGAAAAAAACAAGGTTTTTATTAAATTTTAAACGTCTTTGTTTCTACTTTGGTTCTTTATAGCCCTCACAGAAACCCCCAGGGCTTAAGAATCGAACTGATATCCTGCTTTGAGCCATCTGAGCTGAAAATAACACTCACTTTGAACTAAAGGTGAGAATGCCTGTTATTGGTGTCCTTGGTGGCCAAGTCTGACATAAGCCGGGCAACACCTCTAAGAGACTCATGTCCAGCAATTTATAACAAAGCTTTTCTTTAATACAGCGTAAGGAAATCTCACAGTTCAACCAATGTTCTGAATTTATTTGTAAATCAAGGCCATTGTGATGCGCCAGAGAAACTATCCAATACCAGGCATTAAGGCTTAGTCAAGTGGCACAGGAAAAAAAAAAAGGGTCAGGCCACCTTCCAATCATTATACCTCATCTATGTCCTGGTAGAAAGCCTGTAGCCACTCAGCTACAGGTCGCCATGGAGACCTAGGAAAGGGAGCGTAGTGTGGGATGGGGGGTTGGAGGCCGTGGAGTGATGAGGACAACCATTAGCAGCCCATTCCATGGTAATTAATGATCATCCCACTGGCTTGAAATCAGGCCCAGGGGGGAAAACAGACACAAGTCTCACACTCAGCGCAAACGTCACAGAGAAAAGAAAACATGTCTAACTAGAGAGTTTAGGTGTTATTTGTCAATCCTGGAAAATGACGGCAAGACATCTTGACAGGCGGTGATGATGTACAAGGAGAGAAGTAATATATGGGAAAATGATTTATCGTCGGTATAGATGGAATAGCTGTTGGAGGGGAAACAATACTTTTGCATTTGCATTCCACTACACACAAGAAAGCCCCCTGTTTTGCAAGGACTAAACAGTTCTCAAGGAAAAATGAACAAAGCCCTTTTATTTTACCCTTTTTCCACTCTCGACACCTCAACGGGTTACTGTCTACATGCTTGGAAATCACTTGTCTAATCAAGTTATGGGAGCTGTTCAGACTGAAAATACGGAGCTCACATTATTGGGTTTGTAATCAAATCTTAGATCTGCTTGCCTCCAGGAGATTTTGAGGCAGCCATCAGGCCAGCCAGCATATCAGTCAGCCACAGAACCTCTGAAGTACTGGCAGACCAAAGCACCCACCTTCCCCCCTGTACCCCCTAGCACATTGCTCCTTCCCATGCTGCAGATGCTCTTAAATGCGGAGACAAAAGCAGACTGTGGCCAAATAAAAATGCAAACCAGTTCGGAACAGAAACCTGTGTTTGAGTGCTGTGAAGGGAGGATCTGAGATACAGACATAGACGGGTAAAGTACAAATGGGACTGTGCTTGCTCTGATATTGTGTGTACACAGCAGAACCAGATCTCCCACACAACAGTAAAAATGACCTCCAGTGACGTCTATGAGGCGCTTTTACTTAAATTCACAAGTTGTCCTGTAAAGAGCATGCAAAAAACTGCAAGGCATGTGGTGAAACTGGATAATGTAATTAGTTATCATAATAGCCCCATTAGGTTCTGTGTTGTGAGTGCGCATACATTTCCTGCCTGCATGTTCTAGTTTCTGTTTGACTTTTTAATATTAATAATTAAGAAGGATGGCGTCTTTGCAACGTTGAGGTAGCTCAAGGCATTTCTTCACTTCTTGTCACTTAACATAAAAGATACAAATGATCTATCTGGAGCAGCTTGAACTGCCCATTAAACAGCTGCCACTGCTGCCTCACACATACACATCACACGGCTTTTAAAGAAAGTGCAGTGATTTAAAAAGTCAGATTTCTGGAAGGGTAGTTAGACTGGAATAGAATCTCTGTCGAAAAATAGGGAATAGAACTTGCAAACAACTGAGGGTGTGGTTTTCTGCCAAGAAGGTATAACTTTTTGACGTTTACGTAATCTAATACAACACATTCCGAAGTGGAGAAAAACTGCCTTGCACTTCCATTGACAGTGGAATTGCACCAACTAATTTTGGGGTTCGAAATTATTGTGATCATTGAATTATGATAATATTTGACGTGTGATCAAGTGTCCACTTCTTGGCCATAGAAACCAGGGCCTCATTGGGAGCTGAACGATGTAAAACATCAGAACTTTACAACCGCCGTCCCGTTTTTTCTAATGTGATATATATCTGAGTCCACGGGGTTAGCTGCAGTTCATACCTTTTTTATACTGGCTTATTCAATTTGATAATCTCTTGCGATTTGTTTAACTTAAATATAATTTTCCACTGGAGAGAAAGAGAGAAACCTTTTCTATAGATTGCCCTTAAGCACTAAAAAAGATAAAAGAACAGACTCTCTCAGTCTTGTATTAAATGGTTGAGGAAATATACTGTAGGATTTTAGAACTCTCATGTAACTTCCTCTTCAGTACATTATCTATGCATCTGCTATCTTTTTTGACAAACCATTGTAAACACATGATACCACTAAAATTGTCCCACTTTGTCATTAATACTCGCATTCTGGTTTCCCCCGTTAGAGCGATCTTCATCATGAAGTATTTTGTCAAATGAGGGTGAAAATGTTCGTCCAATTGGTACGATCACATGACATTTAGAGTCATGCATGTGGCCTTATTTGACCTTCACATGGTTTGAAACCAGGGGAACCTAAACTACGGCCCGCGGGCCATATCCGGCCCGGCCCCGGATATGGCCCGCCCCCCAAACACTATCAGAGACTCATCATTTCTTTGTTCTCAATCTGACTTTTTATTCTACCCTTCTGCAGTCTGAACTATGATGGGAGAGGATAGATTATTTATTGGTTTAATTTTTAGAATGTTTTAGTATTGTTTTTTTCTGTGAAGCTTACAGAAATGAATTATTTAAATTTGACGATGTGTAGCTTTCTGGAAAACCATACATTTTTACGTTAGTTATACTTTTTCTGTTAGCCTACAAAGCGACCCCGGCACCACATCGAAAAAGAGAACAGTTATGTTCCCCTCATTGGAAATAGTTTGGGGACCCCTGGTGCAAACAATGTTCACCTTTCAGCAAATCCCGTCGGGGTTGCCTCAGCTTCGTACAGGTGGTTTGGCAGAGAGTTTTGCGCCGGATGCCCTTCCTGACACAATCCTGTATTTTATCCGGGCTGGGGACCGGCACAGGGAAACCCAGACTTAGGCTTCCTTGTGACTACATAGTCTGGCAGTATTGTGAATGATCTTGCCTGAACTCATCATGGATGAAGCTCATTGCACCCCCTGGAAAGTGAACCCTGGTGTCCTGCATGCCAGTTCTACACCTAGCCAACTAAACCATCAAGTCGCCACATGGTTTTAAATCAATAATAAATATTTTAATGAAGATTGTCTTGAAAAACCATAGTCCTGAATTTGAAACATTCCCTAATTTTTAAACTGCATCCCTTAAATCAATTGTTTCGGTTTCTGTATTAGTATTATGTTAATTGAAAAGAGTAAAATCACAAATGCTTTTTGAAATAAATTATTTTTGATGTGATGTTTCTCACTGTGACTTAAATGGCTGGATTATTTTGAAGTGGACTTTACATTATCCTCGTGTGATGGTGTCTCTATTTTGTTCTGCGGTCTAAAACCAAGAGTTTTGGGGGTTTCTGATTGGTCACTGACTGATCATCCTGTGAGAAGCAAGATGAATAGATTCCATAATGAATAGATGAATGTTTTAAAGTAAAACTAAGTAACCCTGCTATTTTAAGACATGCATTAGGGTGTAGATATGGCAGTTTTTCATTTTGTGCTGTAAAAATGGTAAATTTATAAAAGCCAGTTTGCACAAGTTACAGCCAGGCAACCATATAAAAAATATGGAATCAAACTGCCCGTGTATTTCCAGGCTCTCTAAGGTTATTGAGCTCTTATTTTGTAGGTCCGGTTAGTGATACCAGCAGGGGTGGTTGTTATTCCAGACATTCCTGCTGAAGGATGCACTCTCCTCTATAGCATGGCAGTGAATTTTAGCGTGTCTGTCACCCACTGACCATCCCAAGGGCACTATCAGTGCTCGGGCTCTCACAGACCTGCCTGTTCATACTGTGTCCTACTGTCTTAATCCATCTCGTCCCATTTTTCTCCTGTGCTTCTCTCCTCCATGCACCTCTTGTTTATCTCTACCTATGGCTTTCCAAAGGCACTATAGAGTTTGATCACAAAAAAGCACACTTTCCATAGACACTCTAATGCACTTGCATTGCACACTCAGATGCCAACACATTAGAAACGCATGCATCATTTGCAGAGCGGTGGGGTAGACTGTCATCAAACTCTCGTTAATTTTTTCATTAAGTGTTTCCTATTACTCCTGCTGCCATGACATCTAGCTTTGCTGGTGAAGGTAACACAAACACATACAGTATAAATATACTCAGATAGACAGCAGTTTTTAATAATTGCAGACATCCAGAGTGAACTCTAATGATGGAGACCAGTTCCTCTCATGATCACAGGATCATTTTCTCAAATGAGGGCAATGTTTGGAAAGCACTTTTGATCCACAGCTGTGACAAAGTGGCTTCAACAATAGATAATAGTCAATGGATTAATGGAGCTAAACAGTTCTTTCTTAATGCAAACAAGCTGCTGATGGAATTGCTTGACTTTCCATTTTGATCTGCTTTTAAGAGTGCCTTGTAGGAGCAAACTAAAGCAAACAGCAGTGCAACGTTCAACTCATTTACAATGGAGTCCTTAGCTATTGTCATGCACAAGAACTGTATATGACAAGCTCACTGACCGAGTGACTGACTGAGATCAGGAAACTGATCAGGTCAAACCAAAGACTCATGGATGAAATCTATTTCCTGCTTCCGGTTGTTGGTCATCTTTTGGTTTGTTCCTTCAGGATTCAGCTTTCACTGATTTACAAGTGGCCTGGCAGAGAGTTTGGATCAAATATGGGTGTAACAATTAATTTCAGCAACAATTCCATTCATGCAATAATTTGTAGTTGCTGACACGATTAATAGTCAATATTGGTTCATTCACTGACCTAAAATCGATCCAGGACATCTTTAGCAAAAATTCAACTAGCGTGACTCAGAGATAGATTCCTAGGTGCTGAATGTATAGTCACATGTGTTTGCTAAATTCTAAGTGTTTCCACACACTGGACTGTTCTTGCTGACGTGTGTGTTGTCTGTAAAATAAGCCAACTGTACAGCAATCCAACTGGTATTTTCCAATATTGATATAATTGATCTATTTCATTTTGAAACAATTTTATTATGGTATGATTTGATTAAAAACTTGCCTCCGACAACAGACTGGTCAGTATGACCAACAGAATGGTTATACTGACGAATGAAATGACTGAGAGATAACTGTTTATTTCTCAAAGGAAGTCTGGACATTTTGCGAGTACTTCCTATTTGAAACAGGAGTGGGAGGGGTTTCTAAGTCCGTTGATATTCATGTCAATGCCTCAGACAGATTGATCTGGTTGGATTGTAGGAATCGATTCATTAGTTAAGTCGATTCATTGTTACACCCCAAATAGATATTGAATTTGATGCGGCTAATAAGACATTTTTAACTGAAACATTGAAAATATTTAGGATTACTTTGTTGTTGTTGTAGAAAGTCTACATTTTGATTCACCTCAGGCTATTCTTTACATATCTATGAATATTTTCCAGCTTACACCGTCGTGATTTGTTTTTCTTTGCATATCCTCATATCTCGCTGGTAAACCTAAGAAATTCTGTCAACAAAAACTGGTTTCTCTCACACAGCAGCCTCTAACCCATAAAGGATTAACAATCATAATCTTCTAACCTGCCTCCTTTTACCCTCATCAGTACCACCTCTGTTTCCCGATCACTGATGCTCAGCATCTTAAACCCTTTCCTTGATTGGGCCACCTCCTCCTCATCAGGCACCAGTCATTCCCAGTACACTCCATACATTTGTACACGTATGTGTTTAGAAACCCCCAACTCCCAAGTCCCTAATCCTGTCTCTCTCCATCTTTCCCCCTCTTGCCCAGGGGGCTCCATAAATATCATTTCATCCTGTGGAGCCACTGACACACTGCAAAGGGCCTACAATAAATAATTTACTCCCTCGGTGCAGGGCAAGCAGACTCCCCTGCTTAGGAATTCAGCTTGTGTGTACATTAGAGCGGAGGGGCTTATGTTTGTGCGGGGTGATGATACATGCAGCCATACCGAGTCGGGGCGTCCTGCATACCAACATGCCGTCGACTTTATAGAAGAAGAGTGTCGAGAGGGCAGGCTCTGTGGTTGGTCCTCTCTTGCTGGTTTTTGGTCTAACAAAGCATCACATCTTTCCACACTCGTGTCTCGCTTTCCTTCACATATCCTGTACATGCAGTTCTTTTCTTTTGGAGGAGTGCAGTGAAACCCCAGATATCCCTCTGCCGCTCACAGCATACTGACGAGGGCTTTATCAGAGCGATTGGGCATGGACCATCACTTGCTTCCTTTAAGTATTGGATCGTTGATTTATTGATGCCGTTTGCGGTCCTTCGTACCAGTCTCCTTCTCTTTTCTCACTGAGGTGGTTTAATAACCAAACCTCCCAGAGTATATGGGTGGGTGAAGGAAGAGGCAGACAGTGAGCAGAAGCTTTGACAAGCTTGAAATCAACGCCTGTCGGAGTCAGACACATTCTGGTGCCAAACTGTGACAGAGTCTTCTTTAAGTTGGTTATTTCTTTGGTCTTTAAAGTAGTGAATGGAAGGTTGAAGGACAGATTTGAAGAAAGCGTTCACTTCAAAAATGGGTTTTGTGCCGCGGTACGCATTTATATGTGTTTGCATTGGGTTCTTTCTGACTAAATGCAAACTCCTGTTTCCTATTCCCAGATGTCTTTTTTATCCCAGAAGTCTTATGTCGTGTTCACACTGAATGTTAAAATATGTCCAAAAATATGCTTATAAAGTTGATGCTCCAGCGGTGTGTGGGAGGAGCTACCACCAAAAGTTTCTAACCTTGTCGCGACATGGAAGCAATGATTGTATATCTCATAGACAATGCATGGAAGATATGTAGGAAGTAGGGAGATCGGGTTTATTTATTTTAAAGAACTCTACAAAGGCATCTGTGATCATGTCTCCATGTCTGGGTTCATGAGATCATTCAGAGGAACCAATCTAATGAAGAGAAGTGATTTAAACTCTGCACACGTTTTTAATCTCTGCTTTTTTTTTTAAGGCAATCAGAATATCATTTTTCTTAAATACATCAGATTTTTTTTTTTAAACCGCCATTTAACATAAACGTCATTGTGTACATGCACACCCAAACAGATTAAAGTTTTATCCAGAAATACTAAACAGAGTTAAGAAGACGCAAAATATTTGGGTAAATTCCCTGACCTGCGTCATACATCTTTGTTCTGATCCGGTCTAAATCCCCAGAACCACTTTAGAGTCGCCTTATTGGCTGCAAAGGATTGTTTATGCCGTAGAAGGATATTTTGGTCATAACATATTTTCCTTAAACGTTCAGATTATCATCATTCAGGGAAGTCAGGAAACTGGTAAATGAAAGCTGAAAACTGATATTGATATTGATACAAGAGTGTCTGCAGCTTAAATGTTTTTTTCTTTCCAAGCTCGGTTTCATTCTGTTGCTGAGAAAAGTAGGCCTGTGTGTCCTTTAATGCATCAAGCCAGACTTGTGCCAAATTGAAATGTTATGTTAGTGGGTCTGATCTGCTATAGTGGCACTTTTGCCAACAGATTAGTGGGAAGCAATACATGCAGGACTTCACTTTGAAACGGTCTTTATGTAATGTAGCATCCCCTCCATTTCTTATGGGTTTCTTTTGTTACAAAAGTGAATTTTATTGTTTTTTATTCCTAAGATTTACATCTAATTGGGCAGACACTTGTCAAGGGATACTTTTCAGTCGACAATTTTGAATAAATGGTGAATAAATGGACCTTAAGGACAGAGTTGTAGGATGTATATTATTGTTTCTCTTCTGGCCACCATGCCATGAAGGAAGGTCGTAGGTTTGATTTCCCGTCTTACCCAACCATGTGTCCAAGTGTCCTTTGGCAAAATCATTGACTTTATATCGGAACTGGATTGCATGACCCCCGCCCAATTACGTTCCAAATAGGAAATACTTGCTGGTTCCAAAAAGCCAAAAACCCATACTTCCGTAATCCAAAAAATAGTTTTCATTATATATATTTATTTATTGTAAGTAGTTCAAGCTATAAACTGTCCAATCATATTCATCTGTAAAAGCAGGTGGTATCTGCTGGCCCCCACCTCCAACGTTTGATTGACAGATTCTCCTGAGCTGCTTTCAGTGGAAATGTTTGGACTTCCAACAAGCCCACCCATGATTGGCAACAGTATTTGCCACAAAAGTGACCCAGACTCACTCGGACCAATCACTTTTGACTAGCTACATATCACAGAATGGAAATGGCAACTGAATTGGCTTTTTAGTGATGACTTTGATTAAGTTTTCGTCGAGGCATGTCCTGTATGTTTAAATATGTTGCTTGTCTGAAAACAAAAGAGCCAAGTAGTTATTAGTACTATAGACACTGAACTTAATCGCGTTGGATTGGCTTCATGTTGCCGGAGGCTCCAGCAACCACTTTACTGTGGGTGATGTCACACCCAGCTCTGTCCAGTTCCTATATACAGTTAAAGGCAACACACTCAACTCCACATTGCTGCTGGTGGTTATCATCAGTGTGTGATTGGGATAGTGACTGTAAAGCGCTTTGGCCCTTCAAGGACAGGAGAAAAGCGCTACTAATTACCACATTTCCCATCTGAATATCTGTTGAATATGGATTTTATTGAAGGCCATAATGTTTGTCTCAGTTTTACCTGTTCCAAGGATGTGAGGGAAGGACTTGTAAATTTGATTCTCATTGCTCTTTTTACCCAAAACACTGAAGTGTTTCTAATCAAGCTTGAGACAGTTGCATGTAATCACTAGGACAGAAGACGGGATCTTAGATTCCTGCTGCCCTGCCTTCCGCTACTGCTTTAGCTGCAGGAGGGGATCACGGGTGTGATGCCTCCTTTGCTAAGGGGATTTAAGCTAATGCTTACTGCCATAATAATGGTGAACTACAGCCACGTTAAACAGCCATTCTGTAAAAGGTCGCTTGCCCTCGCGCTGCAGTTCTGCTGCTCAAAGCTGTTGTTGTATTTGCAGTGACAGTGGAATCCAAGCACCACATTATGGACCATTTCACACCTAATTTCAGCACAGCTGTCGTATGTGTGTGTTCTCTATATATAATTTGCACGGAAAAGGTGCTTATCCTTGCTGACCTCTGGGGTTGATTCTAAAGCTAAATTATATATAGACTCCGGTAGATTGTGGAACCCTGTTCTTTGACTTCTGACCTGAGTGAGACTGTCATACAAATGTTGTTCAGAGGACAATAGATTTCTGAATCTACTTTACTATTATACCTGTGACATCTTCTGTGTCACTAGAAATGCATATCTGTAATGTTGAAGGTTGGACAGGAGCTTTCATGGTATGGTGGACGATTTGACCGAGTAGTCCGAGGTCAAAGCGCTCGTTTTGAGTTTCTACAAGACTGTGCTTGTGGCTCATCTATTTACACCGTTTCCTCTTAACCTGGCTCCTGCTCACACCTCCCTGGAGGCCACCGGGTCACCTTGCATTCTCTGCTGGAGTGGACAATAACGCTAACAACTAAGTAAATTGGCCTCCATAAAAGTTATACGAATATGTTTCTGATCACCAGCTACCAGCAGGTTAAATATAGGATGCTGCTGGTGTGGAGCCGTCGAGGTGACCCTGTTACTATTCAGAGGGAAACAAGAGCCTGAGTACGTTGCATCAGCTGACTCACCTCGAGCTGGCTTGTGTGCAGCTCTGGGATTGTGTTTTATGTGTTGTCAAAAAGGTGGCTAATCCTGTAAAATGTTCCTGGTCTAGTAGAAGTCTGCCTGGTTGCCTGAGGCCAAGGAGGAATGAAGTTCAGGGAAATGGGTTTGGGTGTGTGGGTCTTTCATTATCTTCTCGTGCTGCTTTCCTGTCTGACCCCAGCAGATCCTCCTGGAGGCCAGATTAAAGCTATTCCACAGGCCTTGACTTAATCCTCAAAAAAAAAAAGGGATTGTTCTAAACCTTGACAAGGTAATATCAGCCCAACAGATTGCACTGGTTTGGGTGTTACGGCATTTCCACCTTGTGCTTTAACCCCACCACGTTCTTTGTGTATCTTTAGAACTGTTATAAGCTACAAAGAGGCAAGAATGCAAAAAAACAATAGAAAGATATACATTGATGGTGTTTTCTGCTATAGGTTTTGGGCTGGAGATTGTTCATCATAACAGTATTGGTTGTTCAAACTGTGATGCTGCTGGGAAGAAGCAATTCTATGACCTTGCATGATTAGTGGTTGCTTTTATTTTGAATAGTGGTAATCTTTGAGGAATTTTCTGTTCATCATCAATGTAATTGCGAAAAAACGTTTTTTTCATAGATACTAAGTTTTTTGTGTGATTTTTAATTTTTAGGCCTACAAGTCTTATTCCATTTGCATTTTGGTTCTTTTGAGAAGATAGTAAAGTGCGATAGACGTATACATTATTTACCATTTGAATTTTATTAGTCCTGAACAATAAATTTAGACTTGGAAGACATTGCATCTGACAGGTTTGGTTGCATTAAAATTTGTTTCTACAGCTTTCTAAATTTGTAGGTTTTGAAAGCTCACCTGAATTCCAAACAAATGAACCTGGTTTCATAACAAAAATATATAATTTTGGGTCACTTTTGATTTAGCTTGGTGCATTTGACTCCAGTGTGATTACTCTGCATACTATCTAACTCAGAAGAGTTGAGCGGACAGTTTGTGTTGGTCAAGAGGTTAGTAGTGGGTGTGAGTTTGCTTCTTTTTGCTTTATTTTCCTCTTCTGGTCAGATTGTGTTCTGTTCTCAAATGAACAGATGTTTATCTGTTGTAATGATGTAAATCTTCTTCGTTTACTTCCTCTTTTTCCTTCACAAGTCACCACAGCGAATCAGCTTCTTCCATCTAACCTCTCAGCTGCATCCTCTACTCTAACACCAGCCACCTTCGTATCCTTGTTCACTGCACTACCAATCAAATCAAGTGAAAGGATGACATTTCTCAGCTTCCCTTTGCCATCTGAACAATGTTTACGATGCTATTAATGCGATTGTAAGTCTATAGTTTGCATGAGGTAGTTGGCATCTTGGCAGACTGTGACATCACAAACACTTTCCTAAAATGGTAGTTTACCAACAGCAAACAGGATTATCAAGCAAATACTTCTGGTCATTTACCATTTAATTCAAGGTCTAACCTTAGAAAACATAAACGTAGTCCAGTAGTAAGAGGATATTTTATCACCTTCTTGGCTTTATCATGTTTGACAGTTGTAATGGGGAAGAATGGTAACTGGCGTATGCTAAAAGACATTTTGCAAGACGCAGCTACTGACCGAACACTGGTGTCAACCTCGAAGCACCAGGAGCAAAAGGTGGCGTTCAGTGTCCAAACCTGCAACCTTTCAATCAGATGTAGACCGCTCTATCTCTGCACCACAGCTGCCTATATGTTCAATACAGCAAAGAATCTCTATGGAAATATGTCTGGCTTCATGAACGTATAAATTCTATAATGACGGCACAGACAACGCAAGTCACCGCCGCCCAGAAAATGAAAGGCTGAATGGTTTTTACATAGACCATGTAATGTGCTCTTAATGCATGCAATTTATTTATGTCTTATTAGTGCTGGCTTTTTGTGTGTTTCTGGTTTTATTTGGCTTGAAACAGGCACAGAGAGACGAGGGCCAAATTGAATTTGAGCGAGTGGCTCTGGCTGGTTAATGAACGTGGTTAATTGAGTGTGGAGGGGGGGGTTAAAATAGTCAAACGTTTAAGAGCAACAGCAGCGCACGGAATCTAGCCAGCTCATCTGTGATTACGTCACTCGGGTCTCATTGATTCTGGTCCCTGCGCCGTGACACCGTCGGAATGGTTGTAAACAGAAAAGGATTATGAGTTTGGAAGCCATTACTGCGATATCAGGGGCGTTTAGATGTCGTGACACTTGTGTAAAGTGATTACCCTTTTTGCTGGGGGTGTAAAACGGTCCCATCGGGCCTTCCAACCCCCCCTCATTGCCCCAGAGACTTGAATTGACAGCTGTGTGATGTGTGGTACAAAAATGTAATCAAAGGACAGCTTGGACTGCTCTTCCAGGGAGACTCACCTTTTCTGCTGTGTCTCTTCTCCCTTTTTTTTCCAGCAGGGAGTGGAGGTGTGTTTGTTAAGATTGTGGTTTTACCCTCACAGGAAATGAAATGTGGAGCTTATAATTGTACAGTGACAAAGAAATCCATGATCCCTGTTCTTACGCACGTGTACACCCACTCATGCGCAGACGAACAGCATCTGGGGCTTTTTGCCTTTGCTTCAAGAAGAACTCTTTAGGAAGCACCACCTCCACTCAGCCCAACTCTTAATCATCAACATTGAGGTGATTTTATCACCTTGTTCCAGCAAAGCAGCTACTGGATCTCCCAACAGCTTCTCCGCCTGCCTCCATCGCTGTCGGGATTTGACGATGTAAACGTGGAGTTATCTTTTCAAAAATGAGGCGAGTCCCATTTCACCAAGAATTCATAGTTTGAAACAGTCTCAAATAAAAAGTCAGAAAGCAGCTGTACCAAAACAAAAGTGAGCTGTAGCCAGAACTACTATGAAATACTTTATATTGTTTAATTCTGGGCTAAGAACCTAAGCTTTAATCGATGATTGGAGTAGTTTGTGAAAAGGGAGAACAGAATTGTAAGATACTCTATTTATGTTAGGCTTAGAATTATATCATAACTAAAATATAATAGAAAGTTGAGCAAAACTGTGGCCCCCTAAATAAGGTCACGTTACGTTTTTAGACAAACGTCTATATGAGTGTTTATGTATTTGTATGTAAAGCTACAGACACACCAGGTATTTGATATGGGTTCAAAATCATGCTAAACGCCATGTTCTTCTTTTTCTAATGTTTACTACCGCATGTCTGACACCTACAGCTGGAAGAGTGATATGTTGAGGCAGTGTAAATTTCATGAATCTTGCCTCAGGCTTAGGCTTTCACCGCTCTTTTCCAATATAAAGTATGAAAGACTTAACCAGTTGAGTCTTCCGTGAATTAAAGGTGACAAAATCCATACGTCACAACAAAATCCGAGTCCTTGACTTTGACCTTGTTGAACTTTCAACATGTGTTCAAAGGCTCTGAGTTTGTAAAGTACAGCCCCCAAAAAAAAAAAAAAAAAAAAATCCTAAAATCTTACTGTACTTATGCGTGAACGCGAAAATTTTGAACGGGAAAACCCGAAATGCGCATTTGCGTTGTTAGTTCTCAATTGAACATGTATTGCTAAGGGCAGTGTGACCTAGCTTCACAGTTGCTGTTCAGTGAACGTCATTGTTTTTTCTCTTTACTCTAAGCTAACCTTTAAAGGGCTTATACCATGCAAAATCAACTTTGTGAACTTTTAAGTGTGTTATAACTTTTATGTCTCACTATAAACAACCCCAAAGTGCTATTTTGATCCATTGAAGCACTGGTTGGTGTTCTTCTAAAAACCTGCGCTCTGAGCACCAGCCTCTCCTAACCCACAAAAAACAACTGGGTTCTCACGAGGTGATGTCACAAATTGAGAACAGCCCCTTTTTAAGAAGAGTCTGCTCTGCCAGAACCGCCTCCAGGCTCACACAAACACCTAATTCTAGCAGTGGCTTGCCGTTAGCTTTGTCGCTCAGCTAGCTCAGCCGCTAGCTACTAAAGGCAGATAAACATTTGCACTACCATCTTTACAAAAGTTCAGATGTTGTTTGTTTTCATGGGAGAACGCAGACACATTACCGAGGCCGGCTCTAGGAAGATTTCATGAAATGGGCGGTACCGACAAGCGGCGAAAAAATGAAAGCAGTGAAGCTTCAGAGATTGAGGCGTCTTTACATCCGGGTAGGAAAAACCTCACAAAAATAACTCAGATTTCATGAATAATTTGTTCTTTTGTGAGCCAAATATGATCATATAAAGGGATATAGTTTACTCTGGAAGACTTAAGAAAAGCATGGTATAGGCCCTGTAACCCTTGTGCTATGCGTGGCATGTTTACATTAAAAGTGGGGTCATCTGGACCCCATAAGAGAACGCAAGGGTCGAAGCTTGTTATTACCATGCAGGGATGCATTAGGGCAGAATTGCATCTGTTTCTTATATTTTGTTTTTGTCTTTAAGGGATTAAATCAACCAATTCTCAGTCATTAAAAGAAAAAAGTACATGTGTTGTGCTAGTGTGCTTCAACACTAGAAAACAAACCCATTTCCTCCTGACACCAGACGTCGATGCGGTGATTTGCTGCGCTTGTCAGGTCGAATATTAAGGCACATTGTCAACAAAAGGAAGGCTCGGAAGCTGGAAGGGTGGCAGTATTTTTGTGTGGGGGCAACCCCCCCCAAGCCATTCTGCATTTTCTCATTGTTTGGCAGATAAGTGGCGTGCAGCACACTGATGCCAGGACGGCTCCCCCTCTTGGCATTCACCTTCTTTTAAAGCTCTGGGGAAACGGACCCGGCTCTCTTCTGTCCGGCACGTCTGACCCTCTGGGCGGGAAAACAACTGTTTGGTTCTGGTTTGGGTCAAGAGGGTGAAATCTTAGTTGTGATCATTTCACAAGGTGACCTTGTCAGTTCTGTAAAAGCGTAGAACATATGCTCGGCGTACAGAGCTCCCTTCTTTTCTTGTGCTCATTAGTGCGTGGTGTTTTCTCGTCTGTCTGATGTTCTCATACTCCCGCCGCTCTCTTTTCTTGCTTGCGTCTGTTTGGTTTGTGGATGACACTCCTCAGTCACTTCCAGCTGTGGAAAGACAAAGGAGTCACTCGGGTAGAAATGGATTTTGAAACGTAGATCATGTTTCGCCGGAACCTTCGAAATCCCTCCAGCTTTCTCGTCCTCCTCCGTACTGATTGCACCCTGTTGAGCTGCTTTTGGCTGTTGTAATCAGTGCCACAGCAGGTGCCTAAGCCCGCACACACACAGGTACAGCCAACTGTACCCACACACACACCGCCGTGCAATTTGCTCCCGGAGATGACACTTTCGGACAGTGAAATTAGGCTTGCACACTGTTTGTGTGACGCTCGGGGTAATGAGATGCAAATAATCATGCATGGGGAATTGAGAACCCCAGGAGAGAGGCAGGGGGAAGGGATGTGACACATGTGTTTGCATGGTGAGGCGTTCTCAGCCGGTAAACTCAGCAGACAAACAGATTTCTCGGCAGGGAGCAACACGCAGTGTCAAAGGTGTCATGCAGAAATGAGATGCCACCCCATTGTCGTGCCGGCAAAAGGGAAGGAAGGAGGGATGCCACCAAGAGATTCCACGCAGCATTTGACTGCTGTAGACAGTCTTTGTGTCTGTGGTGGTCCCACAGCTTTTTTTCACTAGGCTGGGAGTGTTCGGCTACGAATATGCTTGACCAGTGATTGTGCATTGCCTTTTTATAAAAGTCAGTCTTTTTATTGGTCTTTCGTTTTTGGCACTTAACCGTTCACTCGGGGGAAAACAGATAGTATGTACAAGCTAGAGTTATTTGCAAACAAGTTAATGAAATGGTTATTCAGGTAACTGAGTAGTGACTTTCCAATGTGCCGTTTTTGATTTTGGCTCTCATTGTTTTGTTGTAATCAAGTGTTAAAATGTTGGGGCACAAAGTAAGTCTGCACAATAATTTGAAAATGTTATCGTCATGGCAACATCAACCTGTACGATATACAGCGTAAACTACAATACATAAATGTTTACACACATACTAAAACAGTATCATAGCAGCTTGAAATGAATCACATAGAGGCCTTTACACATTTGTCCAATCAGTGGATCCACTTCATGTCATTGACCAATCACATGGAGTCCTTTTATGTTAAATCCCCGCCTCCACTGTCCTCCTATAAAATCATTTGGAGTATAATTTAAGTTACGCTGACTTCTAATTAAAGTTGTTGTAGTGAAATGGAAATAATGTATTTAGTTGTTTGAATGCTTATCGAGCATTCAAACAATAGTGAGTCTCATGCTCTTTTCTGTATGTTCTTCGGCACATAAAAATTCAATCACACTTTGACTGATTTCAGGAATCTTGGTATCACAACATTCATCTCGTTCAAGACATTACTGCTTTAACTTCTGGTATTGATATATTTTACTTTTTAAGATTTTAGCCAATTTATGTGATTTTTCAGCCCCATTGA
The DNA here is from genome assembly GCA_003999625.1 of Oryzias javanicus. NCBI lineage: Eukaryota > Metazoa > Chordata > Actinopteri > Beloniformes > Adrianichthyidae > Oryzias > Oryzias javanicus. The sequence goes on along the minus strand of CM012439.1, from coordinate 10,260,655 downwards.
AAATGAATGGGAAGTTTTGCATATCCGTCAAAACTGTGCACTTTTAAAACTTAAGCAATATCATTATAAAAATGTTCAACACATTCAGGACATTCATGGTTGTACTTTTGGTTTCACACCTTTTTACGCATTTTAAAATTTTACGCATTTTTTCGATTTTTTTTTTTTTCTTCCAGAAATTCTTCAAATTCTTTGTTCACTTTCTGCAAATTATGCAAGATTGGTATCAATATCAGGACATTTATGATAGTACTTGTGGTATTCAGATCTTTAACGTATCTTTAAACTTTATGCAAGTTTTTGTTAGTTTTCCTTAAGAAATTCCTCATATTCTTTGTGCACATTTAAAACCTATGCAATAGTTCAGCATTATTTTGCAATTTAAGTACAATTTTTCAGCGACCACATTCAGCAAAAAAGCATTCACACTAGCGTTATTGCAGGCAACATTTCTAGTTGTTTTTTGTTCTGCTTTTTGCTATTGCAGTCTTGATCACTAATATTGCACATTTTACAAATTTTCCTCATATCCTGCAGCCCTGACACAAAGGTAAACTGGAAATTTGCTTGACAGCTAATTGGATAAAACTAAATAATTTTCAGACATTATCCACAAAGCGCCATGAACAGCATTTTTCAAAGGGTAGTTTGGTGTAGCAAGGCACCATTTTTCTGTCATTGTCTAATAGTTAGGAAATGGTTTGCAGTTGAGTTGAAGGGTTGGTGCCATAAATTTCATAAATGGAGTCTGAGTGAAGGCAGAGAATGATTTATGATCTTGAAAACAGCTCTGTTTGATCTAAATCAGATTTCCTTTGAAAGAGAAGGTAAAGAATAAAAGATGTAAAGGCTCTGCGTCTAACTGATGAATACCTGTTGTTTTTTTTGACACACATGAACTGTCGTCAATGTACTGTAGAGTTTACCTCGACTTAAAGCCTCAAACTTCCAGTTGTAACAAAATTATTTCAAAGAATACTTGATATTAATCTGAATCAAAAAGAAAAGGAGTTTAAGTTTATTACTCTCCACTTCTATTTGGTCTTTAAAACCACTTGTGCAAACATACGCTGTCCCTTTGCCATTGAAGCTTTTTTTCCCCCGTCTTGACCTTCATATATTTCAGATTTATGTTCAGGCGATGTCACAAGCCCGCCTGGAAATCGTTAAAGCACTCCATGGAAATTGGCACAATGGAGTGTCAATTACTCTGCAGTTTGGGGTAATCGTAAATCTTAGAAGACGTAAAAGTGCAATGTTTCCTCTTCATGCAGAAGCAATGTGGAAGAGGGAGAGCTCAAAGGGACCAGAAGGACAAACATTGGTCAGTCGCCAAGTTATGTCAGAGTGAATTTGAAAGGCCTGTCTTAGTCCGTTGACAGAATCCAAATGAGATCTGCTAGCATGCTTTTGTATTTCACGTGTAGAAATATTTCCATTTATGCGTTTTTACGGTATGAGGAAGGTTAGAAATTAATTTGATCTGAGCCAATATTTTTATAGCGGTAGTTAGTCTGGGTGTTTATGTTGTGTCACGTCTGTTGTTGTCCCTGCTCTTTGAAGGTGAGAAGTGTCTCGGGTCATTACGCTCATCGCTGGCTTTGTACATGCTTCGGCTTGTTGCGTGTTTGTGAGGTGAAAAGTGAAAGAGAATCACAGACTGGCAAAGAGTTGCTCCGTCTCTCTTTTAACCACCTCCCTCAAATTTATAGCTCCTGGAGAGAGATCTGTCTGACAAGAGGCCTGTAATTAAAGCGGAGAAAAAAAAGCCACTCCTCTTTTTGGAGGGACTCTAAGGAAGAAAAAGGGCTTCCTTCTCTTGTCACGCCACTATTCTTCATCACGGCTATAACTCCTACAACTTTAAAGCTAACCCCCAGGGTACATTGTCAGCACATAAAGAACCACAATGGATGACGTTATTTTTTACAAACGTCATTAAAGTCTTTTCTTTTCTGCGTCGGCGAAAGAAAACAGCAGGTTTAAGCATCTTTAGCTTAAACCACTTACACCAACACTGTTTAGGTCACATTCTATGTCACAGTATAGACTGATGTTGACTGTGATGATTGATCGAAATAATGGTCTGACAGGCTTTTCTGTTTAAATTTGACAGTTAATCAAAGTTTCCAACAATTTGTTGTCTGCGTACAAACCGGACAGCCTCTAAGCTAACGCTAGCGGCTCTTTGGGCTAAAGAGTAAATCAATGTTCTTGTCCATAGTTGTCAGTTTATGTATTTCTGTTTCTAGTGTGCCATTTTTTATCTATTGTTTCTAACCTAATTTGATAAATTTTTACACCAAATATATCATTAAATAGCCTGAGACAATTGCATAAGTGTTGCTTTGTCAGTTTATATAAGGGAAAATAAAGACAATTTAAAAAGGGATTCTTTGTAAAGAAACTTCACCTCGTGGTTTTAGAATGTAAAGCTGCTTTAAGTTCTTTGTTTGTTTGTTGTTTAACGCCAACACAACAAACCTCTTCTATCATCTAAAGAAAGTCTATGAAGTTGGCTTGTTTGCACTAAAAAGTTACACATTTCAGAAAGTTTACATTTTATTTTTTTATATTTATTGCTGAGCTTTTGTTCAAAAAAGTGTTTTTTTTAAACTGTTGTGCACTTTAAAAAATGTTAAAAAATATATTTTATTTATCAAATTCCGTTCAACTGACTTTGATTTTTGAAACAATCCTGAAGTCTACTATTTAAGTCAGCCAGAGGTGTTCTCATTCGAATTATTTTTCTAGACTAAAATGTATTTTTCTCATTTGTGACTATTCAGTCAAATGCCACCTAAAAAGTCAAAGAAAAGTAAGCAGTTAAATTTTTGTCAATTTTTCCAAAGAATAACTAAAAATATATTTCATTGTGATATATTGTGATATTTATCGTTATTGTGATATAAAATAGTTTATATCGTGATATACAACTTTTTTTCCACATTGCCCAGAGCTATCCAAGACGGTTTCAGGTTTTAAAATAACATTTCTTTGGCTAGCTTGTTTTACCATGTTTATTTACATTATAACCAATAAATTGGATGAACTTGGATTGGAAAAGTTTTGCTCATCTTTTTATGTTTTTAAGAACTTATTTCAAAGCAAATTTTTCGATATATATTTAGGGTTTTTGCCAAACACTTGTGTCTTTATTTTTATTTATTCATTTTTTTGGTTAGCCAACATATTTTTCAGCCTCTTGTTAGTGGAGTTGTGCATAAAAACCTGTAGAGAGAAAAAAACAAGTAATCATCACAATAAAAACTATTGGTTATTAAAAAAATGTTTTAAAAGCCTTTTCCACCTGTTATTTTTTCTACTCACCATCCATATCATCACTATTCTACCACCATGCTTTATAATGTAAATGGTTAATTTTCTTTGTCTGTTTACGTCATTTCTTCAAAAATGACCTATAGGATATTCAATTGAAATGGCCACAGCCTCACAGTAACTCAACATTACAGAGCAATGCAGAACATCTCACATTAGACCCAAACGCAGCATGTAGTTTGCTACAAACTCCATTGGGATATCCCTCTGGGGATGTTACACTAGAGCAGAACCTCCAAGGAATGCAATTTGGTGCTAGAATAAGTTCCGATGCTGTATTTTTTATAAGATGTAGTAGATTACCTATGGATTCTCGCTGTTTAGCTGATCTGATTCCTTCTTCTTGTCGACTCAAGTATTTTTATATACACGGTTTTGCTGCAGCAGAGTAGACTCTCTCTCTCTTTTTGATGCCCAAATGCCTTACAGTCCCATGGGTTTGATGCAACCACATTCAGTGAAGAAAATGTATACTATTTACAGTGCCTGCGTGTCTGAGCCTTCACACACAGCACAAGAGGAAAGCGAGCTTGACGGGAGATTGTTTTTTTTTCTGTTTTATTTTAAGTTTGTAGGAAAGGCAGGAGAAAAACTGACAAAACAAAAATGAGACGGAGAATTTGAGGAAACCTTCATCAATTCTCCACTTCTGAAGCAATTCTTGTGTTCTCTGTGGGGTTATTGCATCAGAGGAGAAATTTTGTAGAGGATCATGATATGAACTGCTTCATCGAAAGAAACAGACGGCGTTAAAAAATTCAGGATGTCCTGATTTGTACCTCTGACTTTTTCTGTTAGTGTTTTTCCACAGGACTTTAAAAAGCAACGTCTTCCAAGTCTCACTGGGAAAGTAGGGACGTAAAAGTCGGATAAATGGGACATGTCAGTACAGATTGAGGTCCCACTGCTAAAGTATGGCTCCATATTTCCAAACAACACAATTCAGAGAAAGAAGAGTTTCACTTGGTCTATTTAAGTTGGATTCCCATAAGAAAGATAACAGTTTAATTTTGTATAGTAGTAAAACGTTGTGTGTTTCTTGCGTATTATGGTTAAAACCTTCATTTCTGAGAGTCCTATCACATTAGAATGATCAAAATGTTGCTTGAAAACCCATTGTTTATCATTTGGTTCATATTTTCTGCCCTGTAGTTCATTATCCTTCCACTAGGGGCAGTAGAAATGCTTTACATGCTCATGTCAAGATGGCTGCCTCCATGAACTTTTGGAAGGAAAACGTTTAGCTAATTTTCCAAACATTATGGTAAGATAACTCATATTTTGTTATTCATGTGTTTTATTCCCACTTGCTGTTTTGGAAAAAATGCTAAATTAGTTTATAATTAAGTCTTTATATATAAATAAACCACGTTTAAAAATATGTGGATCAAATTGAAGACAGCAAATAGAAAAGGCTTTTTTTTCCCCCCTAAACATAATTAATAGCTGCAATTCTTTTTTTCTTTTGTTGAAAAAAACATCCTTATTCCAAAAAAAAAGGAGAATTTTCTGTCGATTCTTTGCTATATTATATTCTTAACAGGATTAAAGGTTTAAGTACCTGATATGCAGCTTTGTTTTCTGAAGGCTTTTTCTTTATCCAAAATCATAGCTTTCTTTTTAGCAAAACTGACGCAAATTTTTATTTACACAAACTGGAGCCAGCAGAGTCTGAGATAATAATGTTCTTGGTTTTTCCTTTCTGCTTTGGTTTAGCTTTATTTGTTTTAGTCCCTCTGTCTGACTACAGATCCTTAAAGATAATCAATGCCTGAAAATGAGCAACTGTTGCTGTCTAAGACCCATTGTGGTAAAAGGATTTTGTTATGTTTTGTCTCATTGTCTGTTAGCAGAGCAGTTGAAGGTGTCACATTATTGCTTGAGGTTGTAAGAATTCCTGAAAATCAGATGATTTTTTTTTTTATATTAGAATAACTAAAAGAAGATGAACTTTGTTTTCAGATGACTGAGTGTTTAAATGTCTTTGAGGTCATTTAGTCTTTGCTTTTAGCTGCGGAACAGCACAGAGGAGACATTTTACAGAAGTTCTCTCTGCCCTGAATGAGGGCCTTCATCACCGCTTGTTCAGGCTCTGCCAAGAGCAACAACGCAACAAAAGGATTTAAACGTTATTCTGAAAAGACTCCATTACTGGGGGCTTGCCAAACCAAACTGTTTAAAGAGATATGATTATTTTCATGAGTAGCAAGAATGCATCAGACCAAGTTTTCCTCGAGTCCTGCTCTTTCTAATTTTCGTCGTCTTCAGTTAACCTCCAAAGTGTACGTGACGAAAAACCCTGATGGAGAGGAAACGGTTAAAAGCTGCCTCTGGGATGAGCGTTTAGCCTGGCATGGAGGACCTGCGCAGGCAGTCGACTGAAGCGGGACTAGCCCAGTGACTGCGCTCCGCTGGCGGGCAGCCAGGAGCGCCCCATGCTGCAGACAATACCCACCTGTGTTAGGCAGAGGGGAGTGAGTGAATGAAGGCACACACACACACACACACCAAGCCAGTTATTTTGTGCTCAAACAAGCAGCCTGTAGCTCCTCCCCCTCCTCCGTCCTCGAGCTCTCTCCAAATGTCTATCAACAGGCTCCGGCTCTTGTTTTGTCTTGTTGTGCTGGACGTTCACGTTTGCCCCCTTTAAAAAGAAGTGGAGTAAAGACGGTCAGGGGGGGCACATGCGTTGATGGGACGCCACTCCACCAAAGCCAGGTGGACCCCTACGACCCCTCCACAGACATGCCGTAGGCTGAAGGGGGGTGAGGGGAGGGAGACGAGGGGGTCCCTCGGGGTCCTCACTCTCTCGCCTCTGCCTCTGCCAGGGGGTTACTATGGAAACAGTATTTGATTCCTGCAACAATGCAAGAGGAACCCCCCCACACACACATACTTTGTTCCTCCTTTTTCTGATCCACTCATCCACCCAGATTCACACCAACCTGCTTGTGAGGCCGTTTTGATTGGATGATTACACTGCAGCTCTGGAAGGAGGTGAAGATATCACGGCGGGTGAAAGGTGATTTTTCTGGAAAATGATGCCTTCAAATTACATAACAGGTGAAACAAGAGATCCTGCCCTTTATCTGATTGGCATTTATTGAAACTTAACTGATTTCCTTTTTTTTTTCTTTTTTAATGGCGTAAATCCCATATTATTATTCATCTCTTTAAAGGGCCCCACCATATTTTCCTCTTTATTCAGTCGCAAACACTCAGATCTGTGATGACACAGCTGCCATGCGAGACGCCGCCATGCCATCTCGGGCTAATTAGGATTCAGCGTGTTGCCTGGAGACACTTAGGCATGTGGACAGACAGATCTGAACGTTGATCTGCCCTTCTTATGATCTGTGGGCAACTTTAGTTACAGCTGCCAAGTGTCTCCTCTAAACCTCCATAAGCTTTGGCGTTTCTCATTTTAGAGGAAATGCATTTGTGTGATTGGACAACGTGTATTGGTTTAATTCAGGTGGAAAAGTTTGTTCTAATCTGGAGTTAACTAAATTGGAGATGTAGCCTTAGCTTTACAGCTTGTTACCCATGTGCTATCTTGGTATGTTTACATTAAAAGTGGGGTCATCTGATCCCCACAAGACTTTCTTTCAAGGGTTTTTTAATTTCACTGGTGTCCGTGGTAGACATAAAATCCTGTCCACATTTGTCATGGGAGGGATCACACATCAATATAAGGGTCGGGTCATCTGGACCCCTTAAAGGGCACAAGGGGTAATGAGGACTATTTGTATTTCAGGAGCAGCTCAGTGATGCTACGTTCACACCGGTAATGTGATGTGTGTTCTTGAATGGGCTAAACATACATTCTGGTTTTCACACTCAAGATAAACTGATTGTTTTCCTTTTAAACTTTGATATTTTTTATACACATAAAAAGATTAGGATTCTGGTATTTATTTATTAGTTTTTTAGCTACGCTGGGCTTGGTGGATTAGTTCTGAAACATTGCATTTTTCTCCTAAAAGTGCAACTTATAGTCTTGATCGACTTATATATGGTTTTCTTCTTCTTGATTAGACATTTTTTTTCTTGCGACCTGTACTCTGGTGTGACTTATACTCCGTAAAATATGGTAATTCCTTGAGTTGTTGATTGGTCAAAGTTCTGTCTGGTTTAACGTACACCACACATTCAATGAGAACATGTTTTCTACGTGGAATTGTAGAAACTTGCAAGTCTACAAGTTTTTTTAGACAGAAGCCTCCGAAACGTTGCTTGAATGTACGTTACCAAGGGTCAAAAGTGTTAGAAACTTACGTAACTACGTGTGAACTTGAGAGGTTTTTAATGCGGAAGCCCAAAATGTGCATTTATGGACATTTACATAGACTTTTCATTAAAAGTGGTGGCCTTATTGGACATTGACGAAGGTGAAAGGTGATAGAAGTTCATGCTGAAAACCCAAAACAGGCCTTCATGTGCATTTAGATACACTTTTCATTGAAAGTGGTTGCTTGAAGGGTGAAAGGTGATAGGAACTTGTGTAGTTGTGTGTGTACATGAGAGTTTTTTCAACGCGGAAGCCTAAAACGGGCATCATTCACATACTTTGCCGAGGGTGGAGTAAACATAGCTTGAGATTCAAATTTGTCTGCAAAAAGTGTAAATTTGCTTTTTGTCTTTCATTAACAATTTTGCTTTGTTTGCTATCCTTTCAAATAAAACTGAGGATATTTTTAGCTTCTCTGTTGTGATGCTGATTAAGCCATGTGCCAGATTCTACACCAAAGCCCCTCAACAGCTACATACTGTATTTACCTAAGTTAGATCAGACGAATAGATCTCTTACTGCTGCTGCATAGTCTCCTTCTCTGGCAGTTTAAATGCTTCTTGCTGTATAAATATGTAGGGCTTATTGATCTGTAGAGGGGCTGAGAGAAAGATGTCAAGACAACAAGTCTGTTTTCAGAAAGCTTTATGCCTTTGTGGATCTCAGAATGCAGAACTGAGGGTGGAAGAATGGCGTTTGTTTGTTGGAAACAGCTTGTGTACTCGTGTGATCCAGCCCTTTATAACTGTGAGAATGCACTGGCTGCCTGGTCCTTTGTGTTTTTGTGTGCAGCTGAGATTTCCGTGCTTCGTGGATAGGGGCACGTAACGAGGGCATTTGTGGGATCAGAAGATGCTGATTTTTATCCCTAAATTTGAGAATACTATGTTATAGTTTCCCATCAAACAGCTGATAAAGAGTTTTTTGTGCGTTTTTATCCTTACCAGGTGTCCAGATTGAGTCACGTGACATGTTTGCTCAGAAAAAGCCAAGAGAAAGTTTGGATGTTTGTCCCCCTTGTGAGCTGAAACAAAACTGCGGTAATGTGCTCTGAGAAAACCGACCAAAAAGCTAATTTATTAGATTTTTTTTCCTGCTGCAAAAAATCCTGAGTTTGCAAAATGAGAAATATGTGCCATATGCCCAAAGCACATCCTATGGTGCACCCAGCTCCTAGCACCAGAGTGTGGGCAGGAAACGCCATATTGTCCTCCAAGGATGGTGAGATCATGTGCTGGGCCCCCAGGGCGTGGACACATGGCTCCAGGCTGCTTTGTTCTCTTGGCCTGTCCTTTACTGTCCTGCTGACAAGACAAGCTGTACACCTCGAAGAACTCTTTGAACCTTTTCTTCCTGGATTTTCCTCCAAAGCCAAAATCTGGAACACAGATCACACCAATAAGGAAACGGGGACACGTGGCAAATGTAGACATTAAAGGCGACCAAAAGCTGGGGAAAATGTCTGTTCTCTTTACTGCTGCCAAGTGGGAGCTCCACTTGTTCATGTTTGCCACATTTTCAGATTGAAACCAAGAAGTATTGCCTTTATCCTGGCTATGGTGGGATGGTCCTTGCCAACCAAACAGGGCCCCTTAATATGATTACACACGATTATGGCATTGTGTGCAAAGAGCCAAGACCAATTATCACCCCTGCCTTTCAACAGTGCAGCCACTCCTGCGCTCCTTTTGCAAATGCAGAAAGAATAGAAGGAACAGAGCTCGGGCTTTACCAAGCCTGAAGCTGAGAGATGGATTATGTACAGAGCCTTAAAATCCAGAGCTTCTTAAAAATGGATTCAATCGGGTTGTGTTCACTGATGTCAAAGTGGTTTTCAAAAGTACATGGCGCTGTCAAAATTTCAGTCAGTTTTTAAAATGTTTTTATGAACTGCAAACAAGGTCGAGAGTTACTGTGAATACGCCAACATGTAGTGTCGTTGGTATTTTTTTACTTGTTACTATCACGGTTGAGAGTTGGCGTGGTCGCAGTAGGCTAATGTTTGTTTTAGGGGCATCAGTCTGTTTTTGTGTTTTGCAAACAAAGTTGGGTGTTACTGGTTTTAAGAATATGCTAACGAGGCTAACGCTTCTCATGTGGCTAGCGTTTAACAGTGTGTCTTTTAAATGTACGTGTTACTAACAGAGTTGGGAGTTAGCATAGTCACAGTAATGTTTGTTTTAGCAGTATCAGTCTATCTTTTGTGTGTTGTAAACAAGGTTGGGTGTTACAGGGTTTAAGAATAGGCTAACGAGGCTAACGCTTCTCACTTGGCTAACGTTTTAGTGATGTCTCTTGTTTTTTTTAATTACCTATTTCTAACGGAGTTGGGAATTAGCAAAGGCACAGTAATATTTGTTTTAGCGTTGTCGGCCTGTTTTTTTATGTAACACATTTTAGAGTTACAGGTAGCCTATTGTGACTACGCTAACGCTTCTAACACTACCAGTGGTTAGTGTATTAAGAACAAGTTATAGAGTTACTGTGATCACAGTTAATAAAGCACACCTTATTCTATTGTCTCGCCTAATGCGCCTTATGACATAATTTCAATAATTCTTACCATTCCGTAGCCTATAATCCAGAGCACAAGAAACATTTGGTTTTTTTTTAAAGAAATTATAACATATTTTTTTAAAATAAGATTCTTTTTAACATAAGATTAATTAATTAAACCTCAGTATGAGAATTTTTTTCATTAGAATTAAACTTTTCAACATGAATACAGAGTCATTTTAAGTTCAACTTACCAAGCATGCTGCTATTATATATTGTTCATCTATATTTGGAAAAAACAGTTTCAAATTCAGTCTTTTTCTGTCGCAGCAAACTTAAGAATTGCCTGCAAGATCCTGGAGGGACTGTTAAGTTGGTTTTTCAAAGGAACTGAGCATTAGAGGTAAACAGGTTAATGTGAGAACTTTAGCGAGATTGAAGTAAAAAACTTTAACAAAAGAAAAAAACCCTATTTTCTCCAATTGTGCCTTTTTATTTGATGGGTTTTTAGGAATATTTCATGTGCAGGGTTAGAGTAGTGGGGATTTTGCTGTCTTTTTCTAATGTTCCCATTATCATAATCCCCTATCAGAACCGGTCCGTCATTACCTTGTGCTCTTTTCTCCTGACAGAAAATCAAATGGTGGGAGATGAAGGTTTTCTCCTTGCCTCCCACTCTGCACGTCTTGCATCATTTACATGAAATAGTCGAGCCTTTTTTTTTTTGGTCAAATTACTGTTGTATTTCCACTTTTTCTAAAGTGTACAACCCATCAAAGGCATCCCTCATCAAAGGCGGAGCTGAAGTCAGCATCATGTCAGGAGTCAAATAAAGCCATTAAAATCCCCCCAGGTTCCACTTTGAGAGTCTTACCATGCTGCGTGCATTTGGTATCTGCAGAAGGAAAACCTGGAGTCTGAGCCATTGGCTGTGCATGAGAACTGGACTGAGTGACCCCTACCCTCACATTGGAAGTTCCTGCTGGCTCCAAGAGGCCAAAATTAATTCTATTGAGAATTAAATAGTTATTAGTTACTATATTTGTCATCGTTTTTTTTAAAACATTTTCTTTTTTTCATGTTTTTTTCGTAGTCCAAGTTGTTCAAGTTATAAACTGACCAATCAGATGCCTTAATGAATGAATGAATGAATGAATGAAATGGTTTATTTCAAGTAATCAGGTTATAATACATGGAATAACATCACATAATAAATCACAAATAGATCGCTTGAAAGGGGGTGGAAGGAAGCAAACTTATATAATCCCACCCCGACTCGACCAGTACCATTTTCTCTACATGAATAATCAATATCCGGTTCAGGACTTAAAATCAAATATCAATATAGTTTCAGGTAATAAAAGATCAATAATATCAGTGATGTAATAGAATTTCAAAAACATTCATAGACAAATCATTTGTAATATTCATCAACAGTAATCTAAACATTCTCATTAAAAATTCAAAAAATATCAGTAGTAATCAACTTCATTTGTTACTGCAGGAAAATGTATCAAAATATTATTATTAAAAAAGACAATTTGAGCAGATTGCATTTATCAAAGAACGATTATTATAATGAAAAAGTGCTAAGTAAAAAATCATGATTTATTAATGGAAAACTTCAAAATATTCTCATTAAAAGACAGTTTGAGCAGATTGTATTCAGACCAGAGCTACATCTTTGTTTAGGAACAGGTTTAAGGCCACATAAACCATCTTTGTTGTTTTGACTGAGAGACTGTGAAGGTCTTCTTTCAAGGGAATTGTGCTCGAGTTCTTCAGAATCGGGTCAGAGTTCGTATTCAACGGTTCCGACGGTTTCATGAGTCCACAATTCACATTTTACTTGAATTAGAGGTTCAAACATGCGTAATCCCACAGTTCTCAAAGTCTTTCATTGATTTTATTTCCAGAGGCTTCGTCAGGTCCGGTGGTCCGAGTGGTTTGACAAAGATTCTGGAGTTCATAACCCATGTGGACTAGATCTGTCATTTGGATCGGAGGATCCTCGCGTGTTTTGCCAGATCAGCGTAATATTTGCATAAATGGTCATTAAGAAATGTCTTCGTATTTTTTAATTGTTTACGTTGTTTCATCAGGGCAGTCTTATGTTTTCGATTCACGAACCTGATCAGGATCGCTGGTTTATCCGTGGTCTTTCTCCGGGGAAGCGGATGGCAGACTTCGACCATGTCGAGGTCCAAGGAGATTCCTTTAGACGAGAAAAACATTTTAACTTGATCCTCCACGGTCGCATCAGCAGCTCCGTTAGCATCCATGCTAGCGCCGGTAGCACCAGGCCGCGCCCTGGGCTGTAGTTGGAGTCCCGTGAGAATCACGTTATTCATCCGTGCTGTTAGCTTAGCTTCCTGTAGCAAAGCAGGAGCTAATTGCGTTTCAATGTGGGCTAAGGCGGTCTTCAGCTCAGCCAGATCGGCTTCAATATTTTTCTTTGGTGCCATGATCAGCTCTCCTCGTTGTGGTAGCTGTGTTGCAGCAGCCCGGTGATCAAAGTCGCTTGCAGACGACTTTAAAAGACTTGAATAGCCAGAAAGTTACGGAGAGCTGGAGGCACACGTCTGCTCGTTGTGACCCGGAACCGGAAAAAAAGTGAATAAATAGTTAATAAAAGTGTGTTAAGGGTGTGATCTTCCAACAAACTCACTTCTGATTGGCTAAGAATGGTTGTCATAGATATGTTAACTAAGACTGACATAAAAATCACTGCTCACTGTCAATCTCAGTGTCTAAATAAAAGAGGCAACTAAATTGGCTTCATTTTTAATGGGTGACATCACACTCACTTGGTCCAGTTGTGATATACAATCAATAATTGATCAACTCACGTTTGTTGACATTAATCGGATGTTTTGGGGTTTTTTTTTTACACCAGGGACATTTTAACATGTACTTACTGGTAATGTCAAATTTATTTATAGTTTTTTCTTGAGTTTTATTAGGTGAAGACCCAGAAATCTCATGACCAACGAAGGGAGATGTCGCTATCTTTCTAAAGCAGTGCTGGTAAAATCTATTTTTTGTGTGTTTGTGTAGCTACACACACGATTAGTGAAGCACCTGCAGCAGAGTGTGGACCTGTTCTCTCCCAGTGAAGATAATTACGCTTTTCACTGCGCGTCCGTTCCAGTGGGCAGTGTTTCCCCGTATCACTGCAGCACAGCTGGTGTCTCCGTGAGCACGTCCGGCTCTCCCGTGGAGCTCCCCCGTTTAATCACAGGATCTTTTGCGTGGAAAATTAAGTCGGTCCAGTTGGCTCCGCAGCATGCGGATTTTCTCCCCTGCATTGTGTTTCTGCACAGTGCAGGTATGGATGTGAACGGCTCTGGGTTTACATGTAAACCCACATTAAGCATGTCATCACAGCGGACATCGGTGTGAATGAGAAGCAGGTGGACGTCCTGACATGGTCCCCACAGGCGTGTAAACAATGGGATGGAGCAGCTCTTCCTCTCCAGTCAGCACCATGCTGACTTTTGGTAAACCTGCAGCCTGTAAGACATAAATATTTAAACCAAAGCAGACATGAAGGATCACTTTTGGATGAGGATGGATGTAAAAATAAAAATTCTAAGTATATGCCTGTATATTCGCTGTCCAGGCTTCTGCGTTCAAAACTCTGACATGGTAAATCGCAAATACTTATAGAGTTCCTTGAAGGCCCAAAGACTACATTCACACTAGCCTCAGAAACGCAAGATTCAACTCCTTCCAATGAAACGTCCATGTAAACACGCGTAAATGTGTGTTTTAGACTTTCTGCAAAACTCTTGCTTTAACACGTTTAATGGGCTCTACATACAAAGCGTGCTAAGCCAGGTCAAACTTTGACCGCGATTTGGTCCTTTTGATTCACTGAAATGCCACCGGTTTGAGATTGATTGTGGAGGAGAAATTATTAAATGCAGTTTGACATAAATAGATATGGGAATAAAGCTGTGAAAGAAAAAAAAACCTAGAGCAAGATTTGCAAAATAAAATCGTCCAGTTCAAATATACTGTCAATATATACTGTCAATCAGCCACCTAAATTCAGACACAATTCATTTCAGGTGTTTTTAAAAATATTTTAAACAACCTTTCAGTTTTTTAGACTGTAAGAAAACATACCTATGTAATATTCTGTTGATTGCTGGGAAAAAAAGTTCAGGATAGTTACATAATGGAGAAACTAACACACTAAATGTGGATGGATTTGGATAGATCTGACAAAAAACCGAAACTCTGTAGAGAGTTTTTTGCACCAACTAGACCAGACTTTAACTAAAACCGTAGTAACCACTGAGCTAACCTATTGCTTATGAGTGTGTAGTTTTTTAAACATATTTTATTCATATTTTTGTCATTATTTTTTGTTCTGTCTTCTTCTGTCTTAAAAAGTTAGATTGTTTATTTTACAGTCCATGCTTAAAAAAGAAAAAGATGAAAAAACCTTTCAGTTTCACTTAACTCAGCCGCCTGTTTGAATGCTGAATTTTATAATTTAATATAATGTGGCAGTATTTTAATTAGAGGCTTTATTGTTAGTAATTTATATGCTATGAATCTGCCAGTTGCCTTAAGGCTCGTCTTTTTTTTTTTTTTTACATTTTTTTAAGAAAATATGAATTCTCTGTATTTTACATGAATACTTAGCTGGAAAGTTACAGAGGAATTACTCTTTGGGGATAAATGGAGGAAGTGTAGGAATGTTTAGTGGGAATCTGAACTGCTTCCATTTAATTTTGTTTTTCGAACGTGGTTCAATCTTGAAGTCGAAAAGTTGCACTTTGATTAGATACCATTAATTAAAAGGTAACTTCTATTTGTGTGTTCAGTATTTCTATGTATCAATATTTGTCATCGTTTTACTTAAATCCACAGTTGATTTACTAGGATTTTATTCATTTTTTGTAGCTACTCTGGATAACTGCAACAACCACGTCCCGGTATTGTTTTGCTGCTGCAGTCGGTGTCTGTGTGGGCCACACATTCACCCACAGCTCACTGGCTGCAGGAGCCACTTGTATATTCATACATTCATGGGTTGCTGCTGTGTGCTTCATGAAAAAAACACGGAGTCGCATTCGCAGGCGCCTCAATCCTGTGCCGGGGATTATCCGGGTGCAGGGCCGGCGAGCTCCCCTCCGGTGGCTGCTGCTTGCCCCGGTGCAGCCTGCACAAAATCCTCATGGGGAAAGTCGACGCTGCACACAAATCATTACTGCTCATCAGCTGCTGACACTCAGCCACTTATTTACTCAGCAGCTTGGCTTGGCTGAGACTCCACCAGGCAAGCACACATAATTAAAGTAACATACATCTTTTCACATGAGGGGTGAATGAAAAGCATTTTTGAAAGACGCTCGTTAGCGGAGCCGTGTGTTTTAATTTGTCACCGGCCTCGAGCTTCACGCGTACAGGTTGTAACTTCAAAGTCGACTCTCAAGCCGTCACGCGAGCGCTGATGTCATAAAAAGAGTCATTTCAGCAAAAAAAAAAAAAAAAAAAGCCAGTCTTGTCTCACACCTGACAGTGAATAATTTATATCATACCTCATCATGTGACCAGGATGGCTCCTTAGAGATGGAT
This sequence comes from Oryzias javanicus, assembly GCA_003999625.1. Lineage (NCBI taxonomy): Eukaryota > Metazoa > Chordata > Actinopteri > Beloniformes > Adrianichthyidae > Oryzias > Oryzias javanicus. The sequence goes on along the minus strand of CM012439.1, from coordinate 10,244,937 downwards.
TGTCTTTGGATACAAAAGTTGGTATAGAAAATACATGTTGAAATTCCCGCCTGCACGTTTTGCTGCTCATGAGGAGGGGGCGCTTGGATTAGATTTCTCTGAAATAGATTACGCCTGCTTATGACACACTGAAAACACAAGCTGGTTACACTCAGTGGGTGACTGTTTACTCCACGTCAAGCAGATAAGAGGGAATTTCAGCTCCACCGATCAAATCTGCCACAGGACAAGTCGGTGTCAAGTGCTCGCCGTCTCTGCTTCCTGTGTTTTTATCGTGAGGGCTACAGATAGACGGAGTGTTCAAGGTGGGGGTCTGGAGGCGAAGCTGCTTTTGATGGCTTCCATCTGTTGCTTTCGCAGGGTCTTATACGCTCTCGCAAGCACGCGCGCCGCGAGATTGCATCACAATGGAGTTGTAGTGCCGTCAATGAGGACGCAGGAAATGGGATTCATCTATGGAACTCCACAAAGACTGAGGCGTTCCAGCCCCTTTTCCGATAGGACTCTTTGTGAGTTGAGCCCTGACAAATTGATTCTGATCATATGGTGTAATACAGCGCGCAGTTGAACCAGCTCTACTGAAACAAGCCCCTTTCATCCTTCATCAAGTCTGGAATTACAACAAACTCATTAGCTGACTCAGATTTGCTAATGTGAGGCTATAAATTAATCTCAACCCGACACAACCTTCACAAATGCAGTTTTTTTTTTTACAGCAAAACCAAAGCAATTCAACAGGTTTGCTTCAAGAAATGCTGTGTAATACTTTTTTTATATCCCCCTTTCTGATAAAATTAGGCTTCTTTCACCCATTGTGCTTTCTAAAAACAAATTGTAGTCGTGCTGCACTGTCATGATGATGCAACTATCAAAGGACTCCTCGCAGGTGAATCATAAATAAAAATGAAGACAAAATCAAATTTAATGCATTTTCTTCAGACATACCTTATAAATCAGGCAAGTTCAAAGTCCGGACCTTTGAGCAGAAGCCCCCCTCATTCAAATTCCTTCTGGTTCTTGTCAAAAAGTCCGTGATATGCGGCTACCAGTATGCTTTCTTGGTTGTGAATGGATGAATATTCTTTGATACTTTCTAGCTTTTCAGGCACAATTATGGCATATCCAAAGTGTTGCCCATTAGACAATTGGGGACCCTTCTGTAACACGTTCTAGCTCAGGCATGTTCAGAGTCCGGCTCCTGGGACAAACATGGACCCTTCTGTGAAACTTTGCTAGCCACCCTTGTGGCGTGTCCAAAGTGTGGCCTCTGGGACAAATATGGATCGTGGTGCAACACCTTTTATCTTAGGCATGACCAATGTCTGGTCCCTGGGACAAACGTCGACTATTTTGTAAAACTTTCTAGCTCAGGCATGTCCAAAGTCTGGCCTGTGAACCATTTTGTGATGGTTTCTAGCTGATTTTAAAATCTCTGACAGTAAATTAAATGAATAGATTTGTTTCTCTAATCCAAACCACAGTGGATTTTTACTTCGTAATAAATTATTTATGTTATTTCCCTGTTCTGACAAGTTAAATTTAGAAGTTTACAGTGAACATCTAATGATGTCTAAGATTTAATGTGAATCCTGATAAAATGTTTACCGAAGTTTTTCTGAACTTTTACAGAACTTTTCTTTATTTTATTTCTAGTCGTCAAATATACAACTCACAGTAATCTGAGTAAAAATATATATTTTGATACATTTCTGTTCTAGGCAAAACATCCTATTACAAAAATTACTTTATTAAATAATTCATTTGCATTTAAAGGTTCAAACATGGAGGCTACCTCACCAAATCTGGCTCTGTTTGCAAAAGGTTTGTTATATATGAATTACAAGAAATGTTAGTTTTGCATAAATTCCTCGCTGGTCCGTGAGACTGAATTTCTGCATTTTTCTTTGTAAAAATATTTGTTTTTTCATTGTTGGGATAGACTGACGGCAGCCATGTTTAATTCAGCACTGACGACACAAACTCCCAGTGTTTATTGTAGATTTTTGTCCATTCTTATATCTTGCCCTCACAGCAGAAAGAGCCCCGTTCTCTGTCTTGTTGCCACATCGCTGCCTCCTCTTCCCCACCTGTAATATGATCGACATTTGCATCCACAACTGCCTGGGAAGCTCCTTCCGTCCGCGCAGACAGGACTGAGAGCAGAGATAAGCTCCCTCTGTAATTAGTGTTCAGGCTATGGTGGGCAGGAAAAAGAAAGGAAAGAACCCTGCAGGGCTCAGCCGTGCAGTGAGTAGCAACACAGGTCATAAGCATGTATTACTGACAGACTCAAGCTTCCGTGACCGGGATTGTTGTGGCGATGAGATGCCTTTTTGATATTTCTGCCACACTTCAGCTCACATTTTGCCACTGGTGCCACCGCATCCTCCTGCCTCTTTTGATGAAGTTTTCCCTTCAGACGGCAGCGCAGGCTTCACACTCAAGGTGCAGCAAAGGGGAAAGAAAAAGCTGTGAAAAGTGGAACAAAGGTTTAAATAAAAGCTGTCACAAGTGAACAAAACCAGGCATTCTGCAGGAAAATTAATATGCAAATAAGCTACTTTGACGCTTTTCAGTTATTAGAACAGTTTTACTCTGTTTAAGGTGTTCTTGTAAATTTTTATGGTTTTGTTGAAAATTATTATTTATTTTGATTCTTTTAATTTTATCTACCAGTTCTGCTTTTTCATTTTTTTCACGTTTGACATATTTTATCAATGTCTGGAGTGGTGACCCAAAAGGCAAATCCTATATATCATTTTACTTTATATTAAAAATTAAAAAAATAACTTTGACAATTTTTTCACTCACTTTTATACATGGTTTTGCCTTGAAGCATATTTTGTCAGCGCATGATGTGGTGTTTGGGTCAAAACCTATCGATGTTTCCTATTGTACGTTTATTTGTATTGAAGCAGGATTACAGATTTTGACAACTCTTTCACTCAAGTTTTTCTTTCGAGCATATTTTGTCATATTTGCTGTTATGTTTGGGTCAAATTGACCCAAAGATCCTGTGTGTGTAAAAATAATTTCTTAAGTATTTTTGCAAATTCTCTACTAAAATAATAGCCATGACTGTGAAGTTTAAAGCTCCAAGCTTATTATTATTATTTATTTTTTTAAGGCAAAAATGTTAGATGAAGTACAAGACGCGGATTATTTGACTCTTTACGAGAGAGTGAGCCTTTTCAATAAGGGTTAGGTCTCCAAAGCCCTTAATTTGACAAGGAAAAAAGCTTAAATATGTGTAAGGTCTTAGCTCTTTAGTGTTATCTTAAGCGAAGCTTGACAGGAACAGGAAATGGAGGGATCAAAAGGTGCTGCGAAGAAGGATCTTACCTCAAATTTAGATAAGCTTTGATAAGTTCTTTGAAATTAATCTTTTTTTTTTCACTTTATTAAGGGAATCAGAGGCATAGACTTGGTTGAGATTGGTTCTGTGACAGGAATTGCTCCACGATAAAAACAAATGCAGAAAAAAAGGAATGCTTTTTTTTTTATTTAGTACTTTTGCAAGCCTAATTTTTGATTAACTGTCTTTTGTAATGGAAACATTTAAACACATGTCCTTTTTGTTCTGAAAAGTGAACCTAATCTTATCTTGGACGCTGAGATGCTTCCAGGTCAATAAGGAACCTTCTTAAGACAAGAAATCAGTAGGCAGACATCAATGCTCCAAGTGGAAAAGTGAGAGAAAACCTGTCGATGTGGACATTCCCAGCAGAAAAGCACGAGGATCATCATCAGGCTTTAGAGTTTTACAGGAGCGTCGAAAACCTGCAGAAATCAACATGTGTCCAGATAAATAAAGGCATCCTATTGGTGGGTCTAGCAAACCTGAGGGTTCATCAGAAGAATGGACCTCCAGCTCAACTTCAAAGTGGGATTTGTTAATAGGAATGTCAGACTTCGGTGGAAGTTGTGGTTATGTTGGTCAAAGTTTGAATTTTCATTAAAATGTTGTGTTTCCAGCTAGCAGAGTTGAGTCAGTTGAGTAGTGTGGCAGCAGAGTCTGACCCTAATTAAAACCTCAGATAGCTCCAGACATGACGAAAACTGTTTTTACAGCTTATTTAAAGATATTTTTACATGCGGAATCGCTGATGCTTTCAGAGACTTTAAAAAGGAGATGCTGAACGTGTATCTGTTTGTCCAAAATGTTGGGGAGTGATTAATTTTACAGAAAAATAAATCAATTGCTGTGTTTTTCCTTAGTTTAACCGTAAACATATAAACTCTAAACCAGATGGAACTTTAAAAATAGTGTTTCTTGTTGGGGAATGTATTGGCGAGAGCCTGGTGATGCGATACATATTGCGATATATCCCTTGACTTTCACTTTTATTTTTAAAGTGGATGACTTTGATAAAACTCTACCTGAATATTAATTCATCTTTTATTCAAATTTTAAATGATAACATTTATTTTAAATCGAGTATGTTTCATAACAAAAAAAAAAAAAAAACGCTAATTCAAGCTGGTTCTCGTGAGATCTTGTTGTTTTGGTCTCAGTTTAGAACTGCTTAAAGGCTCTCAGTGTGATGTGCTGCCACCTAGAGGTCAGGGGTTTCGGTGGAAAGCAAAAGTTGCTGAAGGACGCTCATAAATAATTAATTGAATATTATCTTGTCAGCATTTTAAAGCGATACAAGTATCGTCAAGTGAAATATTGCGATATATCGCCATATTGATTTTTCCCTGCACCCCTAGTTTTGATGTAGCTTAAACACAATTTCTGTGATTTTTTTTAGTCTTCTGGTGACATTGTGGTTGTTTTGTTTTGTTTTAGGTTGGTCTTAGTCCAAAGTAATGTTATGTTCTATTCATAGAGGACCCAAGGGGAGGGGTCTCCAGCCCCAACTCTGAAATATCAGGTGTGCAATCAGAAAAATCTGTTTTTTTCGGTTTGTGACAAAACACAACTAATCTTGGTGATCAGCGGTAAGGATTTCTGGAAACAGACCTGCAGGGTTGGATTCTCACTGGGCTGCAACAATTTGCATCTATTTAAGGACACACAATTGTGGGAAAGTATAGCAAATTGCCAGCAGTGTTCCCCTTAAAATTGCAGCTAGCTAGTGTTTCACATAAAGATTGAGGCAGAAACACAACCACTGCATGGATTTCATGAGTATTATATGACATTTGAGCTCCTAGAATGTCACATTTTTGCCTGGAGTCACAGTTTAGTTTCATGCTTCCCCAACCCCCCACAAAGTTGTTGCACATTTTGACCCTTAGGACCTTAACTAACTGTTCTGGACAGGTTTGGGAATGCACAAAAACACCAGTGACTCTTTGGAGAAAACATTTGTTCCGCAAACTTTTTGAGCATTGTTAAAGGTGATTGGCACGAGATTGTAGCTGTAAAACTCAGAACTCAGTCAAACTGAGAATAGGAATAGACCATTGACTGTATATGAGAACTGGAGCATCGCTCAGAGAAAATTACTTCCATCCAGTTTCAACAACACAAAGTCAATTCTGTCGCCATATTTTGTGTGATATCGTGGAGTCAGACATTGTCCGTGAGCAGTGATTGGTCGGAGGTGGTGCGAGTCAACGTTCCTATGGCAACCACACTCATCAATCAAAGGTGAGCTCGGAGAATCTGTCAATCAAATGTTTTGAACATTCAAAGCAAGACCACAAGCTTTTCCTGAGGCATCCGATTGGCCAGTTTATAACTTGCGCTACAGAACAAATATCGTGAAAAACAATGTGGATTAGCAAGAACATGTTTAAAAAAAGGGATCAGAGCAAGAATGGTTATTGTGACAAATAGCTGTTTAATAGATGCCTACTGGATTTTGGCTTTTTGGGACCACTGAGTACTTCTTATTTGGAGTGAGATGGGGAGGGATCCAATTCTCATATACAGTCAATGTTTAGAACCACAGATTTAATATTCTTCCCTTTATTAAATCCCGTCCAGTTGCTATTTTGTTAACTATTTTAATGCCACCTTGAATGACAGTTTTTCATATTTTTTGACTCAATTATAAGACTAATGTCAAAGAAAGAAACATGTCCACTCAGCAACCATCTCCCTCCGGTTTATGCATTTGTGCAGTGAACCACATAGCTTTGCGATATTTGTTTCCTTACTTGTCAAGGAGGAGTTTGTGTTTGTCAAGAACGTTTTCTGTCTGTTGGTTTGACCTCAACCGTCTCCATTAACAGCTGTCACCTCAACTTCTGCTGCATTCCCCACTTAAATTGTTCTTGAATTGCCATTTAATTGTCTTCTTTGTTTGGTCTGGTGCTCAAAATGGGAAACTGTAGTGTGCATGTCCGTGGACTGGCAACGCTGTTTGACTTAAATTGGAGCTAAACTCTCCAGAAAAAAGAAAGAAATGTTGTTTTTGACTTCAAAGGCATGTTTTTTAAGATGAGAGCATTGATATCTATAAGGCCTTCATGCCTCGCACTGCTCTTTATTTTGTAATCTAACAATGCCCCCAGTACAGACACTTAACCCTCATAACCACACTTAAACACTATTATTACTGCATGGTCTACAGAAAGCTCCCCCCCCCAACCTCTCCTTCTCAAATCTGTCTTGGATTTATTGTGTTGAGTTATTTTAAGGGTCTGCACTTTTTTTTAATTTTATTTTGTTGGATGGGTAGCATCCGGTTTCAAGTAAAATAGTAATTGACTCCCTCCCAGGGTTGGCTTGAAGGCTTTGATCTTTCCCGTACCTCGGTGTTAAATGGTTTCCTCTGATTCACTGTGAACATGCAGCCACTGGCTTTTCTTTTATCAGCAGCCCGCTAACAGCGCTTTGAAGCCATAAAACACTCCAAAAGGAACAAAAAAAGGGCACAGGAAGAGCTGCACTGCTCAGAAGTGTGTGTATGTGTGGTTAAGGTTGCTGGGGTTTTGGTTCAGAAAAGGTCTCTAGTAATTGGCGACAGAGTCTTGAAACTGGTCACCATGAAGAAAAAATAGGCAATGATTAACCAGAGTAATAGTCTTTAATGGTTCATGGGGGATTTGAAAGTTGGAACTGTGACTCAGCTCCTGTAATTAGCTGACTTTAGCATGCTGATGCTTATCTTAACAAGAGCAGAGATGGAGATATTCCAGAGTGTTTTTGTGACCTGGTCCAGTAATAGGCATCAGGCTTATCGGACACAGATTGGCCACACTTGACCACTCAACGAAGCCCAACTGCTGAGATTAGGACAATTGCTGGATGTGACCTCTGATGCTACTTCCAGCTGGATATGGTGCCATGTCATAAAGGTGGAATCACCTCAGACTGGTTTCTTGAACAATGAGTTCACTGGTCTCAAATGGCCTCCAGAGTCACCAGATCTCAATAGATGACCGTTGGGGGATGTGGTGGACGGGAGATTGGCATCATAGATGGAGCAACTGTGATGGTATCATGGCGATATGGACCAAACTCATGCTAAGTTTAGATCAACCACTTTCAATTAAAAGTTCATGTAAATGTACGTTTATGTACTTTATGGGCTTCCGTGTTCAAACCTCTCTTCGCTACGCAAACTATATTTTTGGGCTCTACGTACAAAATGTGGCGCCATTGAAAGCGCAACAAAGTTAAACCAGTTGAACTTTGACCAATCAGGGATCTGCATTTGTAGTGATGTGTGAGCTGCGCCCTTTTCAGAACCAATTAATATTTACGGTTTCTATGACACCAAGTCTGTCATATACCGTTTTAAAGCCGTGTGAGATGCGTGTGACGCATTCAAGAACACGCTGCACGCGGTTCCATGATCGCCCATTTAACATTTGGTTTTCATACCGGACAAGTAGGTAGAGGCACGGAGGGGATTCTTTTTCTTTAGTGTCTTAACTGTTTATTAGCCCTTGTCCACCACCTACTATAGGCTCAGAGCACTAAGTCAGTGTGGTGAAAATTCCGCAGGTCTTGCTCCAGGCTTTTTGTTTTGGCAGCTCTGTTCCTATAAATGTCTGTCTTGTTGTCATATTATTTTGACTAGGCACAGAGTGCAATTATTAATGTCTCCTTCATGATCATGTTTACAACAATTGGTACTTCCAGGTTTGAGAACCACGCCATCCACGTCACTATCAAATCAGAGTCTCTGATTGGTCACAGTTGCTGCGATGAAATGTCAAAAAGTTAAATTGGTTAAAGTGTAGTTTAGATGTGGAATTTGTCAGACGTCAATGACTGTTACAAGTCTGTGTAAGTTTTACCCATTGCCTCATTTTTGTTTTATGCCCCACTGATTGAAAGAACAAAAAAAATGTCATAAAAGTGTCAACAGTCAAGGTCAAAATGGGCAAAGAACCAGACTTTGAAACCTAATGCTGATAAATTGCCCAGTGTTTGACTGTGCGAGGCGTACAGGATTACATCGATTTTCTTGCCTCTGTGTGTATCTGCGTTTACGTGAGGGAGTGTGATAGCAAAAAGAGAAAAAAAGAATCCGGGGGGCCAGGGAATGCAATATTGTGTTTCATTAAAAAATCTATACGATATCTCATTACAGCCTCATGATTTTCTCTTGCGTCAAGCTTGGGGGGGAAGGGGCGGGGCCTGTCGGCGGTAAGATAAATGTGCTTTCCTGTCTCAGATGACTATCTCATCTGCACTTGTTCATGGAGAAAGGAGGAACCGCTCGGCATGTCAACTACTTCCTGACCATGTTTGACCACCGTTCACAGTGTTTACAACCTGATCAGATAAAAAAAGAAAACACACAGAATCTGGAACAGATTTTTTTTTCTCGGAATGCCACCAGCGCCAAACCGCTTCTCAAATTGTTCACCAGATTTCCCCATTTTCCGTCTCTGATTTCTATCAGGTTTCAAACCATACTCAGAAGTCTTGATTCATGTTTGTTGAAACACAGCAGTGTTCTGAAAAGTTATTTTGCACCTCATATTAAAGAGCATTTATAAATAGCTAAATCTTCCGTCTGCAGTCACAGTGAGAATTGCGGCACAATCCGGTAAAGGTTACTCTGATACTCTGTTGACATAAAGTGATGGTTATAACCTTTAGCCCAGTGTTCCGAGGGTCTTCCTCCAAGCCAAAGGAAGGTACCACTTCTTCCATTTTATTTCCCAATCCTTCACAGAGACACTATTTTATAAATAGTACTTATACTGTATACTCACACATCCCTGCAGCAGCTCCCGTTGTTAGCACTGCTGTTGTCTCAGTGGACCAATCCTTCATCTTGGATCTACAGGGAGGCAAATATGGAGGGGGGGAATTGGAGCCTCAATCAGTGCTGGTTAATTATCACCACTGCATGAACTGAGAGATGGGTCCCTGTCTAGTTAGTCCCCTGGATATTTGTTCATCATCACTCTTTCGGGAGCTCTGCCTCGCATTCCTGTTTGGCTCTGGCTTCTGTCTGCTGTTTGGCCATCAGTGGGTTCAAGTTATTTGTTTACAAAGTTGAAGTAAATTCCAAAAAGTGTCAATTAAACTGAAAAGTGCATTGATTATGTACAAGAAAGAAATGCTGCTGTAGGAAATATTGACAAGCTGCTTTATGTATGTTTGACCATTAAAGCTTACAACGGTCAAGTTGCACAGTTGGATCTTTAGAGAATTCTTCTTGATCAACAAAATAAAATCCAACAAATTGTTCAAGTCTTACAGAGTCGAACCCTCAAACTTAAATCAGAATCCACAACAACGGCAACCACCCCCACTGGACCTGTAAGTCACTGCCTTCAGTCCACCTTCAACTTTGATGTTTCATTCTAGGACTTCACCAAATAAGGAAACTCAACAAACTAAACACAAAGAAAAACAGAAAACGAATACATCGACAATGAAAGTCAATATAACTTGTATTATACTCCATATGACCTTCGTCAACATCCAGAGCCTCGTTTCCACTAAGCGGTCGGGTCCGGATTTTTGAGCATTTCCATTGTTAAATTGACCTATTTAACAGTACCGACTCGTACCTTTTGAGAACCCCCATCCGTTGTAGGTCCATAGAAAAAGAGAACAGGACGGTTGAGGTGGAGTCACTGTTGTCCACCGTTGATTGAAAAAGTGATGAAGATATTAGAAAGCACCAATGTAAGCTAGCGGTTCAACTTTTTTTTCCATATGATAATAATTAGCATGTGTGTAAACAATTTTTGAGATCCACACATTGCACAGGCTGATATCACGATGACAGTACATCCATCCAGATTCCCTCTCCCGGACACTTCCCCCATCTCCTCTGGGGCCTCCCTCCAGTGGGACATGTCCAGAACACCTCCCGAGGGACACAATACAATTTTGATTTTTAATGCTTTACACTGATGACAAGGCTACATGGTCCTTTAATAGTCACATTCATCTTGTACCTAAAGTTTTAGCTTTATGATGTCTGTTTTAAAGGCTGCAATGTGCAGACTGCGGCACGTTCCTGGCGTTTGTAAGCTTGGGTCGTCCTAAACGCAAATGCAGTTGAACTTAGACTAGATTTGGTTTTTCTTTTTTTGTGTGTGTGTTCATGACAATAATGACTGTTTTAAACAGTTTCAGGCTCATTTATTTGCCAAAGCGTTAACCCTTTACAATCCACAAAAGCACCCACACTTCTGTCTGGGTATTTAAATGCTGCAGCCAGATAAGAGAGATGTAATTATAAAAGTGGAGGAGCCACTCTGAGCTCATCCACTCAATGCCTCCAAGAGTTCTCTTAGCTTCCACTGATGGAGACATCCAGTTAAAATAGCACCCAACAGAAACATTTGAATCAAAATTCAGCCTACTTTTTCTAATTAAATTGTCTCAAAATTACCTGCGAATGATTTCTTTTTTTAAAGGTTGTGTAGCTTTTCTCCATTTGTGGTTTTTCCCCATTATTCATGCATAAACATGATATTATGCAACATTATTCAGAACTTTTATTTTTGCTAAGCTTGTTAGGTTCTGTTGAAAATTCAAAAATAATTCATCATCATCTAAATGCTTTGGCTTGCAGTTTTTTTTTTCTGATCTAGAAATAGATTTGCCTAGTCTGGTCTTATGTATCACACCTACAGAACAATGAAACAATTATACAATGTCATATTATATTAATATGCCCTTAAATTTCACTTAAAATGTTAAGACATAGATTCATACACTAATATACCCTTTTAAAGAAAACAATTTTAATAGTTTTGAGGAAAAAAAATAACTTTTTTTTTATCAGGCTTGTTTGGTATTTGCCAGTGGTTATGGCTTTAATTCTGTTGAAGGAGCTCTGAAAAATATAAGATGAAACAATAAGATTATTTCTTGTCAACTTGTAGCTCAAAAATAGCTTAATGGTAGCATCTTTATTTAATTTGGATTGTAATCTCCATTCAGATTTCTCTAAATGAGTCAAAAAGCTTGTCTGACAACAATAAAAAAAAATCACTATTTTTGCAGAATACTTAAATACTCACTTGACTTAAAATGGCGTTTTTTGCATGTTTTTGCAGCATTTTTCTGATGACGGTGGACATATATTAAGAAAAAGAAACCCTTAAAACTGCATTTCTGTTTTTTTTTTTTCATTTAAATCGTTTTAAGTCAAAAATGGAGGCAAAAATGCGTAAACAGAAAGATCTCAGCAAAGAGGAGGGGAAGTGGGGCCGGGGTTGCTCTGCGCCAACAATCCCGCCCACAATTTAGGGGTAAATTTCTAATGAACTGCAGAAATTTATATCCTAGAAAACGACATAGATTTTTTTGATTTTGGTTAAAAACTCCCTAATTGTAGTTAAAAAAAAACACTTGGAATGCTTTGACAATAGATCAAAAGACGATAAAAAGAGGGCGTCCTCCATCTGTAAAAGTTGGTTGCTTTTCTTTTTTTTTTCCGATTGCAGATTGGTTTTCAAAAAAAATGATGAAGTAACTATTTTTTGACAGGAAATGCGGTAGAGTAGTTGCATAACAATGAAGAAGAAAAAGCAGAGAAGAGGAATTATTTCCTTCAAGGCTGTCAAAGACACCTGACACTGAAGGTGGAGGAAGAAACGGAGCAGAGATGACATGAAACGTTCTGCTTCATTACAAAGAACCCTCCCTCCATGTCCATCTATAAAAGTCTGAAAGACGTCCATTGTCCTTTCATTTGCTGTAAAAGATTGTTTTTTAGTCTTGGCCTGTTTCCTTGTTAAGGTGAGAGAAGAAACATTTATTCTATCATGTAGAAAAGATTCTTTATTGCCCCTGAAGAAACCCGTCCAGTGTGTTTACTTTCAAAGCCCGGGATTTCCTTGTCCCTGAGTGGAAGCCACAGAAGGCGTTCTGTGGCAGAGCTGGGTCTGAGAGCCTGTTCTGTCTCAAGAGCAGCTCAATAAGGAGAACAGTCAATACAGCTGCTCTCCACCAGCGGGGGGCTGAGGGAAGGGGGTCCGAGTTGAGAACAGGAATGAACAGGGGGGCTTTTTGTGGGGAGCTCGCTGCCCAAAGAGAGCCTCACTTTGGAACCGTCTTTAGTTTGGTGCGGAACGGAAATCGATCATGAAATAGATTATGATTGCATGCATGCACTTTTAGGCAACTTCTGACTAGAACGAGGCGCTCTCCAAACTGTGGTCTGCTGCTTGAACACAACTTCAGCCCGGCTTTACCATGACAGGAGCTCATATGACACAGGAGTGCTTTCAGACGAGAAAGAGTAAAGAAAGCAAATAGAGCAAAGATCACCCTGGATTTAGTCAACCCCATCCCCAACCCAGGTGGGATGGGGGTGGGGTGGGGGTGAGGGATGGCATGTCTGGGTCTGTAGAGAGTTTGGGGTGTCAAATATCTGAAAAAAAAATCCTATCAGTTTATCTATCCAAATGTCTTTTCCTTTAGTCTATTTGGTTTGTAAATAAAGTTTTTTTTTTAATGCTCTTCTTGAAACCACTCTGTGAGACGGTCACAAGCAGGACTTTTTTCTTTTTTCTTTCTATTTGTCTTTTTTATGTATTGGTAGTTTTTGTGTTTGTGTTTTTTAGAATTGAATTGTCTCATCGAATCGCTTCACAATTGAATTGTTTCACAACTGATTAGTCTCATAAGTGTAACGTTTCAAAATCGAATTGTTACTTCCTGAATCGTAATCCAGTCGAATTGTGAGGTGCCTCAAGAATTCCTACCTCTACCGGCCTTGGCCTGAATGAAAGAATTTCCTTTGGGGGTCTAAAAGGTTGATGTAAAGTCCTTTTTGTTCCGGTAGCGTCCTCAGTTTGAGCTGCTGATGGGAATCCAGGTCCTTTATGTGCTGACTACTTTAGGGATGCTGCAAAGCGGCCTGCATCATGCTAGCTGGTGACGCGCTATGCCAGCAGTAGGTGAACATCTACTCAGTTTCTCAGCAGCACAACAAATTCTCTGACAGAAATCTACGGTGGCCCAAAGAGCTCAATGTGTGCTGCAAATTAAAATCATAGCTCACATTCACTGCAAGAACTGCTATCACCTGCATTAAAAAAATAAAAAAGTCGACTTCATGTGACATCAGCACAGCAATGATCACACACTGTAAAGACACCCAAAAACTTCAAATTAAAATAGAAGAAACTCCATCAATTTGACATCATGGCAGCACTGCAAACATGTCACTGAAGCTAAAGATGGATCTAAAACCCTCCATGGATGGTTCTTCATTAAGTTGAGGTTTTCGATGCTGTTGTGCTTCATTTTTTTTGCTTTAGTCTACAACAGTTCTTCCAAAGCCCCTCCATGCATTGTCAGCTTGCTTGTATATTTCTTCCAGGCTTGTCTGAAAGACCCGGATTGTCCTCCATCGCAGCTTTACTTGGTTTATTTGCTGCTCTGTGTTTGCTCGGTGCAGGTGTTAAACTTGTGTTTTGTCTTACACACAGGCTGCCTCAAAGCAGCTTTCTGCCTCGCTATAAGAAATTCTCTTTAAAAGCAGAATTTTGTTCCTGCAAAGCCTCATGCTTGTTTTCGTGCAGCTTTATGCTTTACCTGCAGCTGTTTTAGATCTGTGATCTCAGAGTCCAGGCTTTTATTTTGTAAAGTCGAAGTTTTCAAAACGCTCAAAATTTGACTTGACTGTTGTATTCAAGCAGCACGCCTGAAAATAGTTGATTTATGATTTTAGATGTTTGCAATCTTCCAAAAGAGCTTCATTTGACTTTTTGCACTTATCCATATATAAACTCTTGTCCTTAAGGTCCACAATTATTGGATGCACTTCCTCACATTGTTAAAAGGGCTTGCAAATTTGTATCTTAATTTCTTTGCGCCCGCACTCTGCAGCCTTTTTGTCTGCTTGTAGAAAGGAATCCTGAAGCCTCATTTCTGCAATTTTCCCCTGCTCGCTTTCTGGAATAATAACCTTTTCCTGGAGAGCTGCTTTCTGCTGCTGCAGAGGCTGCAACTGATGACGTTTATCTTCATATTTTACTTCCAAGTCGTCTGTAGAGATAAAAAGCTGCTTTCTGAGAATGTTGTTTTCTGTATGACCACATTAAATGAAAGTGTATACATGCGTAAATACACGTTCCAGGCTTTTGCGTTCAAACTCTCACGTTCATGCATGATAACTACTCCCATTTTTAAGACTGTTTTCAAGTTCGACACACAAAACCTATTGAATGTACATTGGAAGTTAAATTTAGATCGATCTTTGACCAATCAGAGACTCTGATTTGATAGTGACATATGAATGACATCCCCTTTAATTCACGGAGCTGCCAACTGCTTGAAAATTGGGCATGAAGTAATGAAATTACGAAATTAATAATTGTGCTCGGCTGGAAGGATGTGATGCCAAGTCGTAGATCGGAATAGAGTTATGAAAGAAAAAGCCTGCAACAAGATCTGCAAAATTTGCACCACTTCAACATTTCTTCCCAAGCCTCCTCCAACTGTAGGTGGTGGACATGCACTGGCAAGCAATAGAAAAAGATGAGGCTAAATGCTCGTTTAAGAAGTCCCATTTAGGCCTTCAAGAAATCGCATCACTTTTTTGGTATAAACGCATCAGTGAACTCCTCTTTCAAATCTTTTTTCCTAAATTTTTATCCCACATATTACAATCAATTGAAGTGTTATTTCGTAAATAGGATTTAAATAGTATTTAATGTTCGTTGAAAGATCTTAAGCTACCTTCCTACTGCCCGTCGAACGTGCTTTCCACCAATTACTTCCAATTAAAAGTGTTTTGGGCTTTTACGTTCAAAATGCTTGCATTCATGGGTAATTGCGAACGTTTATATGACCATTTTTGGAAACAAAAGACACATCCGTTGAATGGGCATTGAAAGTTTAACCAGGTCCGACTGACCAATCAAGGACTTGGATTTTGGTAACGACGTTTGGGTGACACCAAGTCTTTCATCCATCTGGAACCAAATTCTCAAGTTTTGCACCGATTTGACATTTCGCACCAACTGTAGGTTTCGGACATATGCTTGTGAACAGCATGAAAAAGAAAGAGAAGCCCCTCCTTGCTTGTTTAGTGTGAGCACCAGGGGCTAAAGCGTGCATTCCTGAACGCTCGTCACATGCCCGGTGTGTCCACAGCTTTAGATGAAACACCCTCTTAAAATTTTAGACACCCTGCTTGTCAGCTTATCAGTCAACATCTGAAGCTTAAGTCCAGAAGCTCGCATGACTGCTGAGAAAAGTGGGTCTCACCTCGCTCTAATCAAGCAGACAACCTCATTTTGCAGCGCTCTGCTCTCTGCTCCCCTGTTATCATTGGAAGCGGCACAGTGCAAGTTCCCATTTTTCAAGCATAGCTGGGCAACACTGCAAGGCCTTGATTTTTATTTTTATTTTTTTGGATCATATTCTGTATCAGTGCTTTTTATTTATCTACCCACAATGACTTTGTCCAAAAAAATGCCAGAAATAAAAATGTTTTTTTTTCTTATCTATTCTGTTTTTCAACTTTGCAAGGTTAGATGTTTCACTGCAGGGTTGCTTGTCGGCAAACATTTCATTTGAAAAATATATATATATATTCTCTGTCAACGGTTGTTATTTGCAGAAAGTAAGCTTTCTTTCACTTAAACTGTGCCGTAAGCCTTTGACAGAGAGGTCGTCAGTCAAACTGCACAGAGGCAGCCTTGGCTCCTGGTTGGAAGCTGAGCCTCATCACGTTCATTTAACCTGCCTGCCCATGTTCCATGCTCCCATGCAGCAGAGACTGGATCCATTTACTATTCAACATAGGCAGGCTCCTTCTCACATTGATAAAATTGCTTTTGCTTTAAGCTCTGAAGCTTGTATTGACACAAAGTCTAGGTTGTTGCTCCCTCGCGGGACCTGACAGACGAGTAAAAAAAACAGCGTTTTTTGATGTGAGCTCTCAAACATGCCACCATATCTTCTAAAAATAATCCAGCACAGCTCTTAATGAGGAGTTTGCTGCGCGTTACCTAAGATAAAAGGTCTTTTATTGAGTTTACAGAAAAAGGCAGTTATGAATTCTGCTTATTTAATGCAAATGTACAATAAATGCATTTATTGCAGTGCAAACTTTTTATTTCTGATAGTGCCTCTTGTAGGCCCGCAAAATGAATAAAAATGTGTCATCATTACGATATCAGCCTGTGTGAAACGGGTATTGCAAAAGAACTTGTAAGCTGAGATAGTTATCTTAAATGTTTACACACATGCAAAAGTAACTCCATGGCAGCTTGAAGTATTTAAGTAAATACAGCCCTTCATGTTGATCAATAAATGGAGGCCTACATGTTGTTGACCAATCAAATGGAGGCCTTCATGTTAAATGCCCGCTCCTATGTATACGTGGGTCATTTAAGTATATTACGAGTCAGCCATTTTTTGTTTTCCTACTCATTCATGTATCACAAGTCATATTGTCATTGCAATATTGATTACTAGTCTTGCACATCTCAATTTTTGCTCCTAGCATCCAGCCCTAGTCTCCTGTACTAGTGTTGAATAAATAACAGTTTTAAAATGTGTTTTTTGCCATTTAAACCACTTTCTTTGTCTACAGTAGATGCATTGTTTGTTTGTCTTTCTACAACTTGGCATTAATCTGTTGTATTGATAGGTTTTTGTAGAGAATGGGGCTTCGGGGACTTGGCTGCCTTTACTCCTCATTGTCCTCCTCTATTGAAAGTGGGCTTTAGCATCTGGAACTTGAAGGAAATCCTTCAGCATTTTGTTCCATAAAACAGCAGAAAGTAAGCCCTCCCCCACTGTTGTCAGAGATGAGGATAAAAAGCCGCTAAAAGCGTCTGTTTCGCCTCTGATAGGATGCAGCAGGACCTTCAAGTCCTCTCAGTTCCCTGCTCCCGTAGAGGGGAGCTTAAGATGGTCTTCTGCCTGGAAAAGAGCCAAAGTTGGACGGGGATGCTCTGCTCACACCCACAGGCAGCCACTGTTCCAGCTGCAAAAAGCAAAGATGATTAAGCATGGTCCCTCTGTTCTGTCAGAGCAAAGGAGCCCCCCACCCCACCCCACTGTCGCATCACTCTGTGGTCTCAGTCCATCTGCTGTGCGCATCAGCACTGAAATGCATCTCTGGCTCTGTCATTTACTGCTGAATGTGAACACGTAGGGCTGCTCTGAAGTTATGGCTAAATCAGCCTCTCACCTCACTCTGATCTAAAAGGCTTCATTCAACGCTGAGACTTGAGGTTTTTTTTTCCATATGTGACAATCGGGGCTTTTCATTTAATGCAGCTAAAACACATGGAGTTAAGGATCCCCTCTGATCATCTTTTGATCTATTTTAGAAGCATTCCCAGTGGTCTTTTAATTATGATTATGTCGTATTTTAATCCAAAATCAATAAAACCTTTGTTGTTTTCTAGGTCATAGTTTCTGCAAAGGTGCTGTAGATTGATAAAAAAAATTTACCTCTGAATTGTGGGCAGGACAGAGCAACCCCGCCCCCAATTCCCTTCTTCCTGAGAGCTCTACGGCTTACAGCCCCTCACATCCCTAATCTAGCATTACTGGTGCAACAAAAAGGACAATGTTCCTTACAATTCAGAGCACCTACTGAGTATGGATACATTTTGGTTATGTTTACTGATGTCGAAGCGATTTAGAATGCCAAACAGGGCTCTGTCAAAATGTCAGACTGTTTTTCTTTTTTTTTCTTAAGTCCAAATAAGTTTGGGTGTTTTCGTGACTATGCTAGCACAGCTAACGTGTCACAATGTTGGACTGTTTTTTCTCGTGTTACTTAATAGGATGAGAGTTAAAGTCACATTAACATTTTTTTCAGTCTATTTCTTTACCTGATGCAATTAAAGTTATACGTTACTTTCATTGTGAACATGCTAACGCTTCAAATACAGCTAATGTGCAGTGGTGTCAGACAGAGGTTTTTTTTAATGTTACCACCAAAATTAGGAGTTTGCATAGTCACAGTAATGTTTGGTTTAGCGGCATCAATCTGTCTATTTACATGTCACAAACAAGGTTGAGAGTTGGCATGTGTTGAGAATATGGTAACATGGTTAATGCTTCTAATATAGCTAGCAGCTAGCATGCTACAAGCAAGTTCTAGAGTTACTGTAAAATTATTTAAGAAAAAGACAATTTTTTGATGGTGCTTTTTATAATTCAGCTTGCCATAGTGTGGAAAATGCAATAGTTATATTTTTTTGCTTAAGTTCTGTATGAAATTGTATATTTATAAATTTACGAGGATAAAAGATAATCAAACTTAATATTTTGCTTTAAATATGGCTTTCAAATAAAGTACAGACAAAAGTAGAGGTGATTTCACTGACAAATAAATGCTAAATTTTTAGTTGTTTTATGTCCAGCTAGTTTCTCTTTTACATAAAAGGGTCTGTGATGTCAGATCCTGCCACGACTACAATAAGATAAGGATTCATCTTCAGATGACCTCATCCACACATTTGAACGATCAAAGTCACAAGGTTTTATTTGGTCAGCTTTTTCCAACTGATCATCATTTTTGTGCTTTTTTCATCCTCCGCTCAGCTCCATCAGTCTAATTTCACCACTTTGTAAAAATTCTAGATTGTTTAACGTTTAGAGTGAAGGTGAAAAAAATGTTTCTGCCACTTTCTGCCTCGGTTTGCTGTAACTGTTTGTGCTTTCAAAGAGCGCGGAGGACGCACAGCCTTTTTTTGCCACCTTAATAGGCTATGTTTTACACCACTTCACTCCTTGGCTCTCACACGAGGGAACGGAGACGGAGAAATTACCTCCTCGTAGTTAAACAGCCGAATAATAGGCATGGTATCTTTCTTTGGAACTCCCCGTTTTCTCATTTTCCCTGTTCTGTCTTCCTCCGCCCTGGAGACATGACATTTTCTTAGGACATGTTTTAAACCGCATTCAACATTCAGCCGGGTTCTCCGCTGCACACGTTGCATTATTTAAATGTCTTCATGACCCCCTTAATAAATTCTCTATCTTAAACCCATACCTGCCTGGCTGATAATTGGCATTATTTATCTAAACAGAACAACTGTGCAGCTTAAAGGTTGGCGGAGCCTGAATAATGGATGAGGATAAATGCAAAGCAATTTTATATACTAACTTTGGCACGATGCATGTCAATGCCATGTGGCCATTTACACTCAGGGAAAGGAAATAAAAGCTAGACTGTTTACTCCTTGACTCCGGTCTGTACTTATAATAAAGCAAGACGTGATATTAACTTGCCAGGGAGGCTAGACTGGGTTAAATTTGTCAGTTCCTCTTACCCAGCTCCACTGGGGCTTGTGGTTTTATAATAAAAATGGCTCTTGGAGGCTCTGGGATCAGCCAAAGCTCTTTGGCTAAAAGGACGCAACAAACAAGATGTTTTACTTCAGGAACATTTTTTTGCAGTTGCTGGAGTCCTGTAGTGTTTATTTATATATAAAGAGAACTCCTACACATCGTGTTTGGAAGTATTAGAGATTGGGATATGCAGCCAAAGTGGAACTGAGGAGGCAGCATGTTTTTCTAAAGTTGACTCCTGCAGATTTCTCACCAGCATTTGTCTTTGTGACAGTTTTCAGAGCTTCTTTTACCGTAGTTTATGGTAATGTGGTATGGCGTGTAGAAGCTTTTCAGTTGACGGCATTACATTCTTACTGACTTGTGGAAGGACTCTAGGCCTGCACAAGAAATTGCTATTTAATCGTCATTGCGAAATCAGCCAATTGGATATGGCAAGAGACAATGTAAACTGCAATAAATGACTATCTAATGTTTAGACACATGCTAAGACTATCTATGGTAGCTTGAAGTAACAAGTAAATCAATCATTTGACCAATTGGATGAACCCCTTTATGTCATTGACCAATGTTGCATGCTTGTCTTCAATGTAGATGAGGGTCAATTAGAATATAATTTAAGCATTCTCACTCTCAACTTGTCATAAATGGATGTTAGGGCTTTCGTCACTTTTGACATTTTGGTGTCACCGGCTTTTCAAATATGGCTGTATGGTTTTTCATTTTTTGACGTTTTGGGTATCCGCAACTCCCAACCCATCATAATGTATATGTAGCTATTGTTCGGGCCTCCTCTGTGTTACTTTTGACTTTTTGGCTGTCCCCAACTTGTTGTTTTTTGATGTGCTGACTGTTCCCATTAAATCAGGGGTCGCGAACCGGTACTGGTCCGAGGACCGCTTGGTACCGAGTCACTAATCAGTTGTCCCCAACCCTTGAGACGTGGACCGTAAGCAATACCCTAACTCTACTCCACATCAGTTACCGCGTCCGGTACCTTCCAGTCCACCTCCAGAACAGCGTTCAGTACCACGCCCCGAGGGTTGGGGACCCCTGATTCAATGGGAACAGCCAGCATGTAAAACAACAATGAGTTGGGGATGCCCAAAACGTCAAAAAGTTACCCAGAGGGGGCCCGAACCATACCACCTTATGTTTAAGTTAATTCATCTTCTTCACTATTTTGTCACTTTCTGGGTCACGGGGTTGCTGGAGCCTAACCCAGCTACTGAGAGGCAGTATTGCACTGCCCTAAAGCACACATGCTGGTATTTTTATTAAATTGGGGAAAAAAAAGCATACCATTTTATTATTTGGAACATCCTTTTGCTCAGTCCACCTCTACCTGCCTCTTTCCAGGTTCTGCAGCGCACCCCTTCAGCCAATTCTGGTTCACGGTGGAGCCCCAGGACACGCTGGCCGTCCGCGGAAACCCCGCTCTGCTCAACTGCTCGATCCACAGCGACGGGGCCACGTTGGCACACATCGCGTGGAAGAAGGACGGCACTCTTATGAGCCTGGTTTCAGACGAGAGGCGGCGCATACTTCCTGACGGCTCGCTGTTCTTCACCCACATCACCCACTCAAAGCACAACAAGCCAGACGAGGGCATCTATCAGTGTGTAGCCACGTTCGACCTGGGCTCCATTTCCAGCCGCACAGCACGGCTCTCTGTAGCAGGTAAGACTGCTGGATTTGCACAGAATAACTCTTCATTAACAGACTGATTGACAAAGTACTAAATCTTTAATTATTCTTGTTAGAACAGAACAGTCTTTGTTTCTTGGTTGGTTCTTTAGTGGCGCTTCTTTCAGTTGAGTTCTTCCTGTCCTCAGTTGTTCGTTAATTCTTTTCATTTGTTTGTTTCTCACCTGACCCGGCTCTCGAATGCACCGCATCACTGGATAAACGCTTTTAAAATGAGGTCTGTTATTTTTCATTACGTGGCCGACACGGTGACCTTGTTCAGCTCGGGAACAGCCGGTGACATCGGGATTATTGGGTGCTCTCAGTGAAGTCATGCCCTGAAATTCAATTTGTAGCTGACGGAGCCCCAAAATGCATTTACCGTGAGGTTCCTAGTCAGCCTCGCTCTGTCGGCTTTTACAACGCCCAAGAGAGGCCTCTCATTGTCAGCGCTACAGTACATTATAAAGCTGCTGGTTGTTGAACGCCTTTGTGAGGTTTTTTGACAACTCTGCCCTAATCCATATTTACACCGGTGTTTTGAGAGACGGTATCTTCCTCGCTGAAAATTAGATCCAACTTTCTGTAAAAGTAAATACAACCAGCACAACACAAATACCTTACAACCAGCTCGATGTGGTGAGATATCTTTCTCATTTTCTTTCTAACGTGAACTGTCAATAGGTACGGCCCCCGTCTCACACGCTGGACAGTTCAGCTTTTCTTAGCGCACCGAGAGCTGATCTCATTACAGTCGTAAACGAGCTGGCGAAGCAGCTTTCACAAAGACAGCAGAGGATATTCTCCTGGTTCTGCCGCATCAGCCACTTTAATCTCTAATTTGTCGCATCAACTTTTCTGTCGTGTCTTTGCTTGTGCCGTGGTGATCAAAACAAATAATGTTAGGGGGCTTTCACGCTAAGGTAGTTTTAGTATGGAATGCTAAAAAAATAAAACAATGTTCTTTTGGTTTTTCTGCTTTCCCACCACACTCAGAGTTGAAAGCGAAACCGCTGCTCATCTAGCAAAATTAACCAGAAAAAAATCCCAAAGATCCAGTTTTTATAATATTTACAGATTCAGAATTTTTCCATTTTTTTGTTCTTGCAGTATTTTCCTCATAATAGAAGATCATTGTGAAATAGTTTACAATTTAAACTGCGTTTCTGAGTATTTTTTAATTTAAAATGTGTTAAAAATCAGATGTTAGAAAAACCAAGAGCTGTAGAGCCAACTGCTGACTGGGCGTCCCAAAGTCTCTCTTACTACTCCGCTCCTCTTCCCTCTTGCACTCATTTTCATTTTCTTCGTCCGAGCTGATGTCTGGCTCAAAACTGTGCGGCTGGATTGATGCAATAATACTCCCCATTATTATTGTGTCACTAATGCTAGTTTGAGGCTATAAGCTCGTGCATGAGCGTGCAAACAGAGCTACCAGCGATGGGGAGGGGGCGGGGTTGTGCACGTTTTGATGCTAATATATAATTAAATTTCTCATTTGATAGCTAATGCTAACGCTTGGTTGACGTAAGCGTACTTTGCCGACTAAACGAACAGCTTTAGATACGTAACCCTTCCGTTGTCCTTAGCTTGTTTACATTAAAAGTGGGGTCATCTGGACACCACAGGACAGTGCGTTGAACTTTTTTTTTTCACTGATTTCGGAGTTTCACTAATGTCCATGGCAGACATAAAATCCTGTCCCCCTTCGTCCACATTTGTCATGGAAGAAATCGCATAACAATATGTGGTTGGAGCCATCTGGACCCCAAGGAGAGCGGAAGGGTTAAAGGTATACATTTTCCAAACTCTTTAAGGAATTTTTTTTTTTAAAGTAACCATTTGAGGTCTAAAGCACAATTTTTTGGTCAAATCTCTTGGTATAAAGTGCGATTGCACTTTAGTTTAAGAGTGTTCAATAACGACAGGGGTTTATACTCAATAAACCTCTGTTGTGACAGTAAAATCTGCCCACCACAAGAGGCTCTCATCAGGCCCGCATCTGTTTGCTCAGCTGTTGGACAGGACAAGTTAAAAGAGAGAGAGAAAAAAAAAAGAGTGTCCAATAAATGTTTATCTTGTTCGGCCCGGAACCCATGGTGTGTTTTGGATTTTGTCCCCCTGTGTGATTGAGTTTGACACCCCCGTTGTACGGTATTAACAATCTCATAGTTTATTTTTTTCGTATGCATTTTGCAGTATGTGAACTGTATCAGATTAAAATGAACATGTTCCAAACATATATAGATTCATATATATATATATATATATATAATATATATATATATATATATATATATATAATTCTTTACAAATATGTCTAAATGTGTAAACTCAAAATTGAAGCGAGAGGATCAAAAATCAAAAATATTGTGAATCAAATTCCTCCAGGCTCTGGTTAATTGAATCAATTCTGAAAATTATTGGTGATAATTAATCGTAGTGAAGAGTAGAAGAAGAAAAAGAAGCCCCGCCCTGCCTGTCCAGTTCAAACACCATGTGGTATATGCGCATTCAAGAATGCAAGGTTAGCATGTCTTTGAATGCAGTGAACCAAGACCTTCAAGTTCAAGTGACCTTTCATGGCGAAGCGGACTATCCAAGGACCCAAACGCCGGCGTGGACCTCAGAGCCCTGGTGTTAATGCACCCTTAAGTTTGGCATTGACACATTTTTAGTTTTGGCGCTGTGATACCGGCCAAGTGGATATCAGCTCATGTTGTTGTAAAATTACACAGATGGCACCGAGAGATTGGACAGAATGCCAAATTTTGATGTGTGAGACAATCTCCTGTCATCTTTTGTGAGAAAAAGACTCATGTAAATGTGGACAAACCCTTTTCCTTTGTCCAGATTTTGATCAAATATTGAGGTAACTTTTTTA
Source organism: Oryzias javanicus (assembly GCA_003999625.1). Taxonomy (NCBI): domain Eukaryota; kingdom Metazoa; phylum Chordata; class Actinopteri; order Beloniformes; family Adrianichthyidae; genus Oryzias; species Oryzias javanicus. Next base: position 10,220,710 of record CM012439.1, on the reverse strand, counting down.
ATCTAATGATGCTACAGATTTCATTCTGTTGCTAACGTGTGGCTGCATCTATACTCTTGCTAGAGAGATGGAGGTTTTGCTTATTGCCAACCCAATAGATTTCAGAATGGGATCTATTTAGCTGGTCCGCAGTGTAAATAATTCTTGCCCTCACCACTGACATGTAATGCAGAGGGGACTTGTTAAGTTCCTGCAGCAAGAAGTGCTTTTCCATCAAACAGCACTGCAGCCAGTGGGATCTGCCCGAGTCAACCATGATGGGGTGTTGGATTCAATCAATTTCTGTTTGAGAGAGGGAGTAATCTGTCGGCAGTTACAGGCACATGCACCGTGCGGTGGTGCGGACCTCCGCTGCTGCACATGCGCACGCGTGCAGAAGGCTCCATCCGTGTTCCTAGCTTTATACAGACATGCCCAGTGGCTGATGTATCTCCAGCTCGCTGGCAGGTGGCCAATAAAAAGGTTAATTGCAGTGTAGAGAGAGCAGGTCATTAGGCCGCCATCAGACCCTGGAAGGATGGCGCAGGCAGAGGCGGAGTGGGCGTGACCTCCGAGATGTAATGAGGGAATGAGTCACGGATGGCTGGCGTGGCGGGGAGCATATCTGACAAATACCAGGGATTGATTGCAGCAAGTCGTGCTGCTCGTTCTACTCTGGAAAACACTTCCACTTTGGCGCATTCGCACAACTGCTGGAGCTCCTCAGCTTTGGCTGTTTACTTCAAATCCTGCTTGGTTTAAAATTTTTATCTCATTTTAAAAAAATTTACACAAACATGAGTATATAACCGGATGATGAAGACCTGAAAACCAGTGACTTATTCTTAAATTTAGCATAGGGTGTTAACACTATACTGTCACTACCTGATATATATATATATATATATATATATATATACATATATATACATATGCATATACATATACACACACACACGCACATACATACATACATATATATATATATATATATGTATATATATATAAATTATATATAGTATTGCTCTGAGTTCATTTTGTGGCTCCTAAAATAAGTAGGTGGGTTTACTACACAATGTTTGTAGCCCAGTGCATATTAAACAAGAAAAAATTGTTATAATAAACAAAAATAGGTTTGTATACATTAATATTGGAGTATTCAGAAATTAGACTGTGGCAGGACAAACAAAACTGAATATTCAAACACTAAAGCCTCGTTTCCGCTAAGCGGTTTGTTTTTACAGCGGATGCGTGGTTTAGACCGCTAGCGTGTCATTGCGTCATTGTTTTCCAATGAATAGAAAAGAAAAAAGCAACGCAGGTCATCCAGCAGCTCGTCTTTTTCTCTTTTTACTTCTGGTACATTGTGTTTAACAGGAATTTAATGTTGTTTGAATGAAGATTGATGGCAGCAAGGTAGAAAGCACTAGCCTAGTGCCATTACTTTCTGCCAATCAGCAGGTGGCTTCAGTAGCTCCGCCCAAACCGAACCATTCTATTTTTCTATGGATGGGGCACCCTCACGAAGTACGGGTTGATACTGTTTAATATGTCCATTTTACAAAAGAAAATCCTAAAAATACTGTTCTGGACCGCTCAGCGCCCTAAAAGTGACAAAGTAAATAACTGGATGATGAAGACCTGAAAACCAGTGACTTGTTCTTATATTTAGCATAGGGTGTTAACACTATACTGTCACTACCCGATAGTAGCACTCTTACAGTTGGAAGAGGTTTGGTGCGAAATGTCAAAGTGGTGAAAATCTCACCAATCTCGCTCCAAACTTTTTTTTTTTCATAGCTCCCCGATATATGAAAGACTTGGTGTCGTATGATTCTTGCCAGGAAAAAAACAGCAATTCTTTCTTTCTCCTCTGTGATCAATTTTCAAACAATTGGTCCTTCCATGAATAGAAAGGGACGTCATTCATGCATGATAATCAAAGTCGAGTCCCTGATTGATCGAAGTTTGACCAGGTTGAACCCTTGTTCTATCCTAGTCCTGTTGATGTTGGAAGTGGGGGTCATCCGGACCCCATAAGACACAGAATTAGCACTAACATGCACCGTATGCATCCACTAGATATTCAATAAAATGCAGACATCATTATTGCTCAACATTTAGTCTGGATTTTCTTATTTGGAGCCGTTTCTTGTAGTTGATTTCATTTCTTGTAGTGTTTTTGTCTTGCTTTGACGTACTCGCCTCATGCCAGCATGCCACATGCTTTGTGTGTCCTATTTGCTCTTGCTTTGTCATCCAGACTGTGTGTTTTTTAGCCTGTGTGTGCACAGTCATGTGCTGTGGAAGCACAAGCAGGCTTAGATGAAAGAGAAAGGGAGCGTGGCCTAGTGGGGTGCAATCTTATGCATTCGGTTTGTGTCTGGAGAAAGGGAGGCAGAGAGAAATTATAGGGCATAGAATGAGGAGCGGCGTGCGGCGGTAATAGCCGGGACACGGAGCGAGACACGAGTAATGAGAAATCCCATCCTAACTGTCTACTGTGCTCCCACGCAGCCACTGCCTCCTCCCACCGGCACGCTTTGAACTTGCTTCTCTTTAAGAATCGCTTGAGGTGAGCCCCACCTCTTTGTAGCTAAACAGGGAAACCCCCCAAATGAGAAAAAGGGAGAATCTATTCTCCTCCTGTCTCTCCCACTTTCTAGGAGTCTCTTTGTTTAGCTTCCCTTTTGACCTTCCTCTATATTGATGATGCAATTATTTTCTCAGATTTCCCCTCCTTTTTTTGTGGTTTTTCTCTGTTCTGTGTTCTCCTCATGGCAGCATATAGATGAAAACAAAGAAGGCCACCAGACACAATGTTTTGATATCACGCTTCAATGAGATCTCCAGTTTTTGTTTTTAACTGCTGGAGTGTAGAAGTGAAGAGGTAAACTGATGGTTGGGTGTCACCTTGTATTGTTGCTCGCCTGTCGTTTGATGAAGTGGGACAGCGTTTGGAGGATTTCTGGCTGTCTGCAGAGTCTTTAATCCTTTTTTTTTGTCTTCTAATTTGTTTCTGAAGGACTGCTCAGATCGCATTCTGCCTAGAAACTAGAAGAAGGACATTGCGTTACCATTGTGTGTGTATGTAAAGTTGCTTATCATGATTATCTGCTTTATGTGCATCTAATTCATATCATCTACATGTTTCTCTATGTTGCGATAAACTGAAACTGGGCTGATATGATTGCAGAAGACAGGAAACATCTTTATTTTTTTCTTAATTTAACTCATACAAAAGGTATTCAAGTGAATGTAAAAAGATGGGTTCTTCAGAGCCTAAAAAAACACACTTCCAATCCCCAAGTCAGATCATGAAGTGAGTGAAACGTATTTAAGCAAAAGCTCAAAGGGGATTTTTTGTGTTCAAGAACACGCTTCTAGCATGTTGAGTTCATACTACTACCTGATACTTGCACATGTACCTAGAGGTGCAAATCTTCTAAGTCTGAGTCTCTGGTCAGAGTTTGACCTGGTTTACCTTTCAACATGCTTTTAATAGCCGTAAAGCCCAAAAACAGACTTAAAAATGTTTGTAGCAACACATAAACGTGAGAGTTTTGAACACAGGAGCCTGAAAATCACATATACGCATATTTACGTAGACTTTTCATTGGAAGTGAGCACTTGAACGCGCGTTGGTGAAGGTGGTATGAAAGTAGAATTAAAGACAAGTACACTTGTAGAAATAAATAAATAAAAAACATGCTTAAAATTTGAACATTTCTCTTTAAAAGAAACAAAAAATCTGCCAGCCGGGTAAGAAAAATTGCATTACTCTCTTAATTCCTATTTTAAGAAAAATATTCTATTCTAAATAGTCTACTAAAGCATATTTTCTTAACCTAAGATTACTTTGCTTTTGAAAAACTTTCTTGATAGGATTTTTTTCTTGCAAGATGGAAAATAAAACATTTTTTCTTTGTGTCTTTCTTTCTTTTCAGTTTCTTAAGATTCAGTTTTTGAAGTCAAAAGTTCTAAAAAATAAAAATGATCATCAGTAAACACTCTTCATTAGGCAGTAAAATAATGAAGTCCTTTCAATTTAGCCATTTTGAAACAGTTTTTTGAGCGTTTTAGCGTCCTTAGTTTTTCTTTGTAATCGTTAGAATTTTAACACCATAAAATTCTTCTGAGCTTAAACTTTTTCTAAAAATGAGAAAACTTATAAGACAAACATTGAATGTTCCTAATAAGGCTAGTCTAAAGCTAAAAAATTCACCAGTCACTTGTAAATGTCAAATATTAAAAGGTTAGGCTTTTATTTGTGTCGTTTTAATGGATAAGATGATAAAAAAGGCTGAAGTCAGAAAAATCTCTCCCACTACAGTTTTCATGGAATCTACATGTAAATTACTGAGGTAAAACATAAGTTTAGGAACAAAACTTTGTAGTTTTCATTTCTTTTGTAAAAAAAAAAAGCAACCATTCGACATTGCAGAGAGTAGTGACTGACTGAAGTGTGTGGGAGGAAGAGTTTACCTGGTAAACTGACACGGCTTCAGTTTGTTTCATTAAAAAAAAAAAAAAAAAGCTTCAATAAGAAAGTCAAAAAGTTGCCAATTAGCCTGACGCCCCGAAAGGTTGCATGCATCTAAATTCTAAGTCGGGACAGAGCTGACAGGAAGTTCTTATAGGAGAAAGAAAGTAGTGAAATCTGCTAACCTTTCAAAATAAAACGCCACACGAGGACGCAAATCCACCGCTATTCTGTAACATGCTCAGTTGGACTTGAAAACTTCATTCTACATAATTTGACTATTTGGACTGTGTGTGCTGACACTTTAAACCTACTTATTTTACACAAAAAAAAGCTGTTTTTTTTTCTTTTTTTTAACTGAATCTCGTCCCACCGACAGATACAGCACAGATAATTACCGGACGCTCCAACAGACCTGTTCTCCTGTTTTTACCTGATGAGCACAGTTAACTTCTATTGTGCTGCTGTATCCTGGGCTCTGTATCTCCCCCTGTCTAAATGACCTTGCTGTCACTCTGCTTTGCCTGGTCCGATTCCTCCGCTGGGCTTGTGTAGACTCCACATTATCGTTTTATTCCTCCAGATCCTCTGGCAGCTCTGTCAAGACAAGGGTTTCCTGTTGAAATGTATTCTGTTGATTTGTGCATAAATACATACGAATCATGAAAAATAGGCTAAACACCGATCTGAAACTTATAATCATTTTTTTTTCTTCCCACCGTAAGATAGAAAACGTGAAAAATATTAACGCAGTTTACAGTTTGTCATACAAAGGAGCGATCTTCATAAGCTGGAAATCGGAGCAGCTGTTTACAAGTCACACCATCAAATTTGTTCTGCTTTTGTGCAGCAGAAATCATTTAGAATAAATGAGATGGAATAATCATACAGTCTTTGAGTTACCATGGAGAGCCAGATCAGTACAAACACAGGCCTGTTCTGCTGAATCAAAGCGAGAAACCGACATTTTTTACAGACGTAGTAAACGTTTGCATTATTTCCATACATTTGTCACAAGCTTTAAATCACAGACTGAACCACTGTTCTTCATTACTATTAGGTTCTAGTGTGTTTAGTATTAGAAAAAGTTTAGAAAAATTAAAAAGAATAGATATTGAGACAGGCAAAATTCATAAAGAAGTGATTTGATTAAAAAGGAATGATTATTATTTGGAAGAAACTGTACATGTATTTATTTTTTAAACCAGCAAATGGTAGAGTCCGAAAAAGTACATTAAATGAAAAATATAATTTTAATGAGTAGTTTTAAATTAATATTTTTAAAACCGAATGTATCAAACCACAATAAAGAAATTGTATATACAGTTATTAGAAAATTGTATTGATGTTAAGAAAGGACCCTGCAGGCTGTTGGAAATGTAAACATAGGCCAGACTTTGGACATGCCTGTTTTAGGGCAGGTATGGGCACACTTTCTTACTTGGGGGGCATAAAGGATTCTAAAATTTGACATACAGAAGAGCAGATTTGTGGCATGTTTTGGTAATTTGGTAAAATAACACAGGACCTGAATGAAAATCTGCTTCAATTTTGATTGAAAATTACTTAAAAACACTACATTTTTAAGTTTTTATTTAAAAACTGTGGGTTTTGTTCTCATTTAGTGCCATGGGTTTATGTCGCTCATGGAAAAAGTCAATTTAAGGGCAATGCTGCATTCATGTGGTATTGGAATAATCGGAAAAATGACCACCTGACCAGGAAATCATACATAAATATCGGACAAAACAACAAATCTTCAAACGCTACATGAACGCACCATAACTTGGACAAAAGTGAATTTTTTTGTACTGGGCCATCTGGAGATTCCTGAATACAAGGAAAATAAACATTAATACGAGTCATGAAAATCGTTTTTCCAGTTTGGCGGGTCAGATTTCATAGTTTAACGCGCTGCATCTGGCCTCCGCGTTCAAAGCTCTCGCGCTCACGTGTCACTATGCAAGTTTTACATACAAAGCGTGTGTTGTAAGTCAAACTTTTCCTTTCCTACTGTTGGTGGCGAACAGGCACTAGGCTTGTAGAAAACTAGGAAGAAGCCCCTCCCTGCTCGTCCAGTGTGAACAGTGTGGGGTAAATGCACGAATAAGGATGCACATTTGGCGAGTTCCAGAGTCCATATCAAGTAGTAGTATTAGAATGAGAGGTACTATAAACAAATGTAAATGAAGCCAAAAAGGATTTGGACTCAACATATACAGGAGTTTTAACCAACAGCGTTTTGTTTCCGTTTCAGTTGATATCACACGACGGCAGATTCCAGCAGTGCTGGGGTTTTTTTCTGCTTCGCAGTATGAGAGCCTTAACTCAGTTTCCCCTCCGTCTTATGACACATGTGAGGAAGGATGGAAGTGACTTGAAATAATTCAGGAAGGAGAGAGACAGTTGCAGCAGCACTTCAACTAAGATGATTCTCTTCTGAGGCAGAATTGAAAACCCATCCTGGGAGCACAAGTAATAAAGAGGAAAAATAATGGGATTGGGTTAGAGAAAGAAAACTGCATTTGAGCTGCTGGATCATACTGCAAAGATGAGACTGCAGAGGATGCAGGTAAAGAGTAGGTATGAGTGTATGTGTGGGCATATCTTGATTTACTATGGCTCTTCCTTTCCCTTTCTGCAGTATAACACTTGAAAGAGAGTGTCGGCATGAGTCTGCGGGGATGGCGGTAGATGGCAGCTTGCATTTTACGTGCATTCACTGACTGATTAGGTCCTTTGGGTAGGTGGAGAGGCTGATGGAGACCGCCATATCTCTGTTCTGCAGACACCTCTGTGACTGCTGTGTATTTCTGAGTCCATGTGTGGGTTTTTTGCTCCATTGTAAATTCATTTTCTTTGTTTTTTTTTTTTTTTGTTGAAGTGTTTTATTATGTGCTTTTCTTGTGTCTACAGTACATGCGTGAGCTGAAATTTGGGCTTAAAACAGGATAGAAACTGTTGAATTAAATGTACTCAGTGCACTAAATGAGTTTTATTTAAGTGTTTTACAATGTTCGGATAATATATTGATTTTTCTGTGACTTGTACATGTGGGTTCCAAACAGTGATTTTATTACTTCTATCTGAAATTGTATTCAAGATGCTCTCTATCTTTTTTGTCAAGATTGATTCTTATCAACTAAAGCCTCCATACAAGAAAAACAAAGATAATAGTTTACATAGAATCTACGTGTTAGCAAACATGTTATTATTATTTAGTTTTGGTAGAAAATATGACTTTTTTAAAAAAGCGTGTTTTAAGGCAGGTGCATAGTATTAAAGAGGTCATATTTTTTGAAGGCTAGCTAATCTTTATCGTTATATAACCTCTAGAATTCATTCATGATTTTGTTCAGTAAACTAATATGAACTAACTTTATAAGGCTGTCTTCGTAAGACAGAATTTTTTTGTTATTAAATATTTAATGAATCGATTTTCCTGTGAAAAGCCTAATTTTGATGTTATCTTCATTTAAATTTGTGACATTTTGGCTCAATAAAAGAACAAAATACAATTAAAAAAAAGTTTTAGGAATTTTTACTATCATAACAGACTTTCAACCTTTACGTTTATACCATCAATGTTTATTTTTTTTCAATTCAACATTAATAAGAACTTGAAACGGGAAGCTTGTGGCCTGCTCAGCGTATTTTTTATTTCACAATTTTTTTCCAACAGATTTTTTGTCTGCTTCTGATTCACAAAAAATTGTAAAGAAATACTCAGAAATGCTATTTAAGCTTATTCTTTTAACATGTCCTCCATCATCATAAAAACCCTATGAGAACACCTGAAAAACACTTTTAGACTATCACAGTTTCAGTTAAACGTTTGTATGTATCTTCTTGTCTTAGATTTACTCTTGTTTATTTTTGTCTAAATGTAAAACAGTATCAAACAAAGATCTGTACTCATATTATTAGCTGCAAACACAGATGGAACCCATGTGGTTTCACCGATTCTTCTAAAAACCTGAGTTAACGCGAAAGAATCTTCTAGATGTCATGCCGCCAACCAATTTTTTTGGGGAAAATGTTTGGCGTGGTCGTGAATGTAGATGGTGGTAATTGGGAGGTGAAATTGGGCAACAGTTGGGCGGCCACAGGGTGGTGGCAGCCGGATGGCAACTCTTATTGGACAATGTGTAAATATCTCTGGATGGCGGCTGTCCATATCAAGTTCCCCTGGCAGGCAGCGACCAAGTAGCCCAGAGGTATATCTTTATATACCAGACCATTTTGTTCTACTGGTCATTTGCAACTCATAGTTTAAACAGACATTATAATCTTGTCTATTTACAAATTTACCCAGTTTTAGACAACATTCCCCTCAAAAATGAACAATGTTCTGTCTTCTTCGTATTCTTCTCACCATGAACCGCAATTCATCAATACACTGGTCTCTGAGTTGCTGTGGTGTTTTCTACACCATGATGAGTTTTGTGGAGCATCAATGGCGTCTCCACATTTGGACCCACAGTGGTCAGGATCACTAGATTGATGTTGGGTCATTGCTGGGCCCCTGGCCCATGTCAACGGCCCTTGTTGAGTACCTGCAGTGCTACTGTACGAGAACAGGACGGGGGACGGGGGATGGCAGTCTGATATTAACCAATTATCTGATTATTTTGTGGACCTTGGAGCCCCTACTTTCAGTCAGTTATCGCGCTGCCGCCTTCCTGCCACCATCTTGTCCCTGGACCTTGAAATGTGCCCGTGCGGTCACTGACTGATGTCAAAGAAACCGTCTTGTCGTTTCTTTAATTTAAACGCTTTCTTAAAATCTTGGCATCCAGCTGCTACCTCTCGATTACAAATGCCCCTTCGCGACCACCTGCTGAGTTTGCTGAAAAACGTGCATTTTAGTCACCGCGCAGTGGTCTTTTGGGATATGTGACCGTAATCTAAAACTGATTTAGAGGAGCAGCTCTGTGGTAAATCCAGACAGACTCTGCTGTTGTCCAAAGTCAAAAACACTCTTCTTGGGGACAATAAAAAGGTGTGGTGCTATTTCTTCCAAATAGCCCAGCAGACACACTTATAATTTTCACAAAGCGATTGCTGAAACAACAACCCTTCTGTCTGTGGCCAATGTGGATCTGCTTGGGCTATCCAGCTACTTTCTGATGGTGTATATCAAATCCTCTACTGAGCTGCTATAGAGTCATTTCAGTTGTATTTCCCGCAGTCAAATGTCAGCAGGCAGAGCCAAATAGCCTCTGGATGGATTCCTGTGTTTACTGCATTGATATTTTATGAAAAAGACAGCGTCCTTACGTAAGTACAGATAAAAAATATACACAGGAAATTCTCTGAAGGCCCTGTACAATAAAATCCATCAACACTGTAATAAAATACCAAGTAAACAGACTATTTTTCTGTATACATAAGCAAAGTTTAGACTTTCTGGTCCAAATATGTCTGAACTTAGATCATTTTCAGCTTATTTTTCTTCTCCATGCTGCTGCAATCACCATGTGCTAATGAGAGTGATAATTGACTGCTGCAGCCAGCAGATGAAGATAAGCTCTGTACAGAACAGCTGCCCCTGCTTTCTTCTTTCTCTTTGCTTTTGAGTCCCATCATGCTCTGCTGACATGTCCTGAGTCGTCTGCAGGAGGCAACTGTACGTCAGTACGAGCTCAAAGCTTTGCAGGCGTCATCTGGGATTTTTGCTTCAATTCCCCCATTCTCGCTTTGGACACGAAGGAGGGAATCATGGTGTGGGTGACAATTTGGCTGCTGGGACAACATGCTAATCTGCCTCAGTGTTTTGTCTTTTGAAGGCGCGTCGCCGCCATCTGCTCAGAAATATATGTCTGGACGTGATCAGCATGAGTTCTGGATTTTGTTTAATTTTGAACGTTCCATTTAACTTATGCAACTGTTTATTTCTTTTTCTTAAACTCCCGAACAGTTTCCATGGGAGCTAACGGACAAGCTTATGAATAGATTTCCAGTCTTCAAGGATTGCTTTAGTGAATATCACGGGTGTCATGTGTTTGTGTTTCATAGAACATCTGGTTTTATACAATGACGAAAGCTGGCTTTTAATGGATTTTGCAGAACTTACCAACCATATACTGCATTTTCCGCTTTGTAAGCCAAACTAAAAAGCCTTTTTTTTTATTCACCAAAAAAATGACAGTTCACCTTATAATCCAGAGCGCCTTATATATGAATTAATTAATTCTGGTTCTGTTTACTGATGTTGAAGCGATTTTGAGAGGTAAACGGCGCTCAGTTAACATGTCCGGCTGTATTTTACTAGTTGCAAAGATTGGGTGTTATTGTAAATACACTATCATAGCTAACATTTAACAGTTTTGGGTTGTATTTTTTTTTACGTGTTACTAACAATGTTGGGAGCTGCACGTTATGTGAATTTGCTAATGCGAGTAATGCTAGTGACACTTCTAATGTGGTTACATTTAGAGATGTTGGACTGTGTTTTTTTGTGTGTTTTGCAAACAAGAACAGGTATTGTTAATATGCTAACGTGGCTAATACTTCGCACATTTAGGGGCGTAGCACTTTTGTATTTGTTCATGTTACTATCAAGATTGTGAGTAGGCATGGTCACAGTAAAGTTTTTTTAGCTGTATCGATCTGTGTTCTTTTACATATCGCAAACAAGGTTAGAAGTCACAGGTATTGTGTATATGCTAATGCTTCTTACATGGCTAATGTGTAGCAGTGTCAAACTGTGGTTTGTTTTTTTTTTCTTACGTGTTACTAACAAGTTTGGGAGTTAGCATAGTCACTGTATTGTTTTTTTTTGTATCCATCTGTTTCTTTATGTGCAAACAAGTTCAGGAGTCACAGAATATTTATTGTGTATATGCTAACGCTTCTAATGTGGCTAATGTGTGTATGTGTTTTTTTTTGCGTGTTACTAACAAAGTTGGGAGTTAGCATAGCATAGTCATTTTATTGTTTGTTTGACTCTACTTTGTTCTAATGGTAAAAAATGTTGAGGGTTTATTTAAAAACTACATTTAAGCAAGTTCTGGTCTATTTCTGGTCTATATTTGCTAATGTTGTGAGCATTGATGCATGCTAGTTCTTTGGGAAATTTCTAGCGCACTGAATTTTTGAACAGTAGATTCAGACATCACTAGAAAATGGAAAACTCTTTGGCTAAAGTAAAATAAAATAATAGTAATTTTTTCAAGTTAGGGTTAATAAATTAGCATTTATGTGATTTAGATTAGTTACATTTATAAATCTATGGTTGAAGTGCACATCGAAGATAAACTATGTAAAGGTTTTTACATCCCTGCTGACTTGAAGAAGTCTTGTTTTCTCTGTTTCCTCCAGAACACACCAATTTAAAATACTAAGCAAAACTTTGGTAAAAAGTCTGATCCTTTATTAGTTTAAAGCACTTATTATCTTATGTTGTCCAGAGCTGCACTGGGATGATCCAGTCTAACACAAGACATCTTTTAGCTTTTGTCAAATGTAAAAAAAAAGTTTCAAATGTTGAGAAAATGCTAGTTTCTCTTTATATTTATGTTCTTATTTATGCCACGAAAAATACAAGATTATTATAGTATACATTGTAATTAATGCAAAGCAGTATCAAAATAAGACTTTGTGGCTCCTACTAGATTTTGATCAGCAGGAAACAAGCCCGAATGGCTCTTACTGTTAAAGGTTGCAGTTCTAAAAAAGTCTGACTGACTGACTGACAGGCTTTTTTTTCAGATTCTTCTGTCTTGCTTTGTGTGCCTTATATATGACATAAATTCAAAAATAGACCATTTATTGATGGTGCAGCTTATGAGCCAGTCACCCTATGGTGGGTAAAATATTTTATTTTGGAAGATGACATTGACCAGGGTTGATGTTAATGACAAAATCCAAACTACAAAATCAGAAACTTCAAAAATGCTTCTTTTAATCATGTGAAGTTCCAGCGACCGAACCAGGATTTTTCATTTTCTCTGGATCTGCATAGAAAAGCAGGTCTACACTTATTGAAATTCAGCGTCCATGTCTCCTTTCTCCTTACATAGAGACACCAACGGCCCATTGCGCTCTTTCACATCACCCTTTCATCTCCCAGCGCCTGACCAACCAGGCATGCATGAGTTAGTTTCGGGTTTTCATATTAAACCCCCACCCATCTTTCAAAGATAAATTGGGCTTCATAGAGCTTTTGAACCCTGGAAGAGTTGGCTCTCAGAGTTTTTTTCATAGAATTTTTAATGCGTTGGGGAGATCTTTTGAAATGCACCTTTATTTATCAGCCACAAAGCAAACAGAAAGAGGGAGACCAGATGAGCAAAGTTTGATGTTCAAGGTCACTTTTCTCACTTCTCAAGTTCTTGTTTTTTTTTTCTCCACTCGTTGCTTCTGATGCTCAAAATAATCTGTGTATAAAACTGCTATTCTGAGATCATTTCATTTGCTCTCCATATAAATAAAAAATGTTGCATGTTGCCTGCTTCTGGCTCATGCTGAGAATGCAGAAATTTGCGGCGTTTCAGTGCATACTCTGCACCGAGACAGCTCCTCGCCTTTGGCACAGATGGAAACCACTGAAGAAGCCATAGCGTGAAGAGCTCTGCTGGTGAGCATCTCGGTTTCTCATGCATCACAGACAATTATTTATACATTTACGTTTTTTTGGGGAAATACCATCTGATATTTGTACTGCTATTATTACTGGATTTGAAAGATTCATGTTTAACTTTAAAATCCAGTACATTTAGGCCCAAGCCGAATTTTTCCCTTCTCCCTTCCCATTCAAACGGAGAGTTATGGAAAAATAGTGTCACGTATTTCGGACGTCACTTTCGCCGATGACATCATCAATAATTGCCAGTCTGCTCGCATTAGCGCGGCGCTTCCAGCACTAAAACATACACAACAACATTGATTTTATAACTTTAAAAATATCATTACTTACATTTAAATGTAAACCTCTGTGGTTCTCCGTTTGGAAGGTCGGATTTAAAAATCAAATTTCAGTTGCTTACTTACAGTTAAACTCTCCCTTCAAATGGAGGGAAAGTGGAAGTGAGAATGGAAGAATTCAGATTAGTGTTATGGATAGATTTTACTACAAAAAAAAACCTAGTAAAGAGGCTTAGATTGTATTTTGTAGTGGTGCTGAAGTTCAAATCACACCATCAAATCTCTCAACTCAAAAGCATGTTAAAGATCACAACAACAACTAAAAAACAAGACAATTAATTAACAAACATTCTACAAATCAAGACAAAATTCCAAAAATTATGCACACAATTAAAAAAATGACAAAATAAAAATGTAACAGCAATTACACTGTTTCCATTAAATCCTAATTATGCGAATAAACACAAACCAACTTAACACGATAAGTCATTCAAAAACACGATGACAGATACTTTGATACTTTGATTTACTGCAATTAGCATCTATCAAAGGAGATGTTTCATTTTAATGTCTGGAAATTACTTTTGATTTACAAAATTTTTTAGGCCTGGAGTTTAACCCACCTGTTATTTGGGATGGAGTGACACTGGTTATGAACCATACTAATGATAAAACCTTTATTGGTATGGAGCCAAAAAACTCAAATGTGTCAGGAGGTGGAGGACCCAAACGCAGGAGGCCAGACTTGTTGGCAGAAACATAAACATTTACTAAATCAACTTAAACATGACAAAATCAGGAGACCAAACCAGTGCAGTGACAGAACATAAAAGAGCAGATGACCTGACAATGAGAACTGAAAACCAGACCCTTAAATAGGCTGAGGGCAAATAACTAAATGAAGACAGCTGTGGATGATTAACCTGAACATGGTGAAACTGACAGGAAAACAGAACGTGACCAAAACTAAGCACTGAATCATGACAAAATGTCCAAACTCCAGCCTCATCATCCAATCAGGGATGTCCTGATTTGGATGATGATGGATTTCAATTTCTAGAATTTCTTTTTCGTTTTTTCAATTTTTTTGGAATTGTCTCTAGATTTCTAAGATATATATTTATTGTTTTGCATTTTTAATCATTTTCGAGATCTTTGATGTGTTTTTGCATTGGTGTGATTCCCACTTCAGGACCACCAAAGGGAGTTCAGTTTTTGGACGTGTTTCCTTTCCTGTTTGTGGATGAGTCCAAGCTGATATAAAGCAGCTTATTGTGAGCGGTGGTTTCACGCCAGCTCCCGTGAATGTGCTCGGTGATGGAGATGAACATGAAGGCTCTTCACCTGGAATAAAGACTGTTAGGGGAGCCGCTGGCGTCTGTTCAGGCCTGCTCGTGTCTCTGTGAAGAAGAGGCCTTACATGTGTGACGCATGCACAAACTGCACGAGCAACGTGTGAAAACCGGGTGTGTTATTAGCAAGGGAGATAGAAAATTCTGGAAGTGATAGGTTGTTTCAGCAGGCAGTTCAACCATGCAACGAACAGAAGAAAAAAAAAATCAACATGTGACTGTATGTGTGTGTGGATCCTCCTTTGACTGAGCTGCCCTGAACTCTGAGTGTGCAGGCCCTGGGGAGCATGTGCAGACGTCTCCTCGCCACACCACGCAGCGTCCTCGCCGACGCGTTGATTGGTGGACGTAAGCTCGAGGGGTGTGTGAGTGCGGATGGATGTGTGATGTCGGGGTGGCGTGGAGGCGTTTGGCTCGCCGAGTCGAGTCTGATGAGGTTTGATTGATGATTAAAACAAATAAAGGTTTGCGGCGCTCGAGTGGGGGCCTCCTGCTGTTGTGTTGATGTGTGGTATTATGAGATTTCCTTTCATCCGACTGGCTGCCTGGTGTTGCAGCAGCGGTAGACGCCTTGTTTGTGTGTGTGTGTGCGTGCGTTCGTACAAACTGTCAAATAAGGTGTGCTCCAAGGTCAGTGATCTGCATCGCCTGTGTCTGTTTCCCGCAGACACACACTCAGACGGTATTACACAGCGCCTCTTCTCTTCCACTCTCCGAAAACACCTTTCCTTTTATCCTCCCTCACCCCCCCGTTCAGCTTCACTGCATCTCACCGCTGCATTTTAAGATCCGGGTATCAATTCCTTTTCCATTTACAGTTATGGAACATAAAACAGCCTCAAAAATAGCTGCTGCATCAAAGATTTATTCCTTGATGTTTGAGATATGTGTATCAAGTCTTTGACGAGGAACTTTGTTTCATGGACGGAGATACAGCTCACGCTCTGTTTCAAGGACACAATCAATTATAATTCTAGCCTAGTTTAATTCATGCAAATAAAACCACTAAATTATCTTTATTTTTTTATATTGTAAAGGGCTCCCTGACAAATAAAAATAAAATAATTGTAAATTAGGAACTACAAATGAACCAACCGAGTCAGAGGAATAACATTTTCACTCTTATTTGTAGATATTAAAACACATTTTAAGCTGAATGCTTTAATAAATAAAGTAGTTCACATAAAAAAAAATTTCTTTAATTCCTCAATTTCTGTAATTATGCACATAACTCATAGTTAAAATCTTGAAATGAAATGTTTTTATCGTTCTGAATTTTAGTTACTTGTTAAAGTCAGTACTAAAAGGACAAAATAAGATGTTTATTTTTCAGAGCTTGTAGTTTCAACATTTAAAATTCTTAATATTATGTTGTCACTTTGGGATAAACAATATGATATTCCGCAAAGTCCCACTCTGATCATCTTCTAATTTATTTTCAAAGTGTGTCCACAGTTGCTTTTTTAATCATGAATTATCGGTTTTAGCCAAAATCTAAAAACCTGTGTCAACTTCTAGGACATAGTTTCTGCAGAGCGGCAGGAGTTCATTAGAAATTCACCTCTGAGTTGCGGGTGGGACCATTTGACAATGACAATGACCCATGACAATTTAAAACATTTAATTTAAGTTTCATGTAGTATTTTAATTATAATCATATAGTTTTTAACCAAACTCCCACAACCAAAATGTTTTAAAAACCTATTATTTATGTTGATGGGTGGGGGCGTGGCTTTTGGAGCTCAGCTGAGTAGCTCCGCCCCAATCTCCCCCCTATCTGATTATCATAGCTCTGTGTCTTGGTAGCATAAATCTTCACAGCCGCTGTATAAAATGTAAAGCATTATAGATAATTTCCAGCCGTATTGTTTTGATCCAGATGTCAACTCGGACAAGGAAGTGAAGATCTTCATGGATCGAACTTCCTCCAAAATCCTGATTCTTTCTCCTTCCAGTTCACCAAAGACTCTTTTAGCTCATCCTCTAATGTTCATTGACGTTACTGTGATCAATACATTCAATCCATTGGTTTCTCAGGGCAGAAAATAATGAAAGGTAACATCCAAATGCTCTTTCATTGATTTACAATCCTTTCCAACTGCTGTCAAATGAGCCGCTGTTCACATTTCCGTGGTCACATCAAGAAGCTCCATGGAGTCTGTTGGAGATTTTCCAAAGTTCTCAGCCCTGCTACCGTAAGTATTGGATGAAACTCAAACCAAAAATCCAGTGACGGATGATTTGACCACAGAAATGTGAACGGCGGCTCATTTGACTCCAGTCAATATGAAGATACCATCTTCTCTTCTCCAGAACCTGGACTAGACACGCTAGCCGGACCAGATGAGGGTTGAGTGCATGTGCAGCAGAAAGAAGATCATTCATGAAAAACAGAGTCTGTCCAAGACTGTTTGATTGACAGAGATTTAAAAAGAGAAATACTCTGAAATACAAAAACAAAATGATTTCTGGTCACATTTGTTCTCTTTCCTAAGATAAATGTCACACATATATGTTAAAAACTCAAAAAACAGGCTTTTCATCGAGAGAGACAATCCATAGAGGGGTGAAGATTATTTTACAAACTTGAACCAGCAGCTGCTTCCATGTGAACAAACATCTTGTTGCATACAATATTGGATTCAGCAGGTTTTCCCCCTCAATAAATGTTCATAGAACAATTAGCGTTCATCATCACGTGTCGCTGCATCCCCGTACAGCAGTTGACGCTGACCCTGGCTGTCTTTCACACCTGCTCTGTCTGAAGGCGAAGACGTGCGAAGGGACTGATGTAATTGCCGGAACCAAACTGCCACGCCGCCCAGGTGTTCCACGGATCTGTTGCTTCCTTTACCGTTTGTGTCGACCGTCCCTCTTTTCTCCGTGATGGGATTATTTCCATCCCTCTACTTTCATCGATGCTCTCTAGAGAGCAGATATTTATGAGCATTATTAAGATTGTTCAGTAAATAAACAGGCAGACAGAAGTGCATGGGGAGATGTTGACAGTGTGTTTATTCACACTCCCTGATTATCATTCAGATATGAACCTCGTCTTCCTGCAGCTCATTCGGTATGTACAGTATGTCGTCCCTGTGATTGATGTCTGTGTTTGCTGCAGATTGCTTTGTCTGTGTTATACATGGCATCTGCGTTTGCTTCAGACATGGCTAATGAACTTTGAAAGTGTGTTGTGTTTTATGTCTGTTTGGCGAGCGCGGGGTGCCAGCATGTCAGATCGTCACTATAATGCGTGGATGAGGTCTGTTCATTCAGTCAATGGACATTCCAGGAACAAAATACGGAGGCTTTTTTTATGGGCTGGTATTTACTGTCGACAATAACATTTTAAGAGTTTTGATAATTTGACCTAAAAATATCACCGCAATAAAAATGCTAAATATGTTTCCACTTTTCTAAATGTCAGGAATCTCTCTATTTATAAGTGAGTTTTTAAGAGACCTATTCCAATAAAAATTGTGTTTATAACATGCTCTTGTGCTATTTTTTCTAATGATAAAGGACATATTTAAAGAAAAGGAAGTTTGGATTGTATATTTGAGTGTTTCTTTATTCAAATGACTGTGAATCAGAACAAATGCAGTTTGTAAAAAGGTCGTATTTGTGACGTAGACGTCTTTGTTTCCCTCATCTGAGCAAGCATCTGGTTCAAAACTATACGACTTGAAAAGTCGTACAGTGATGGATGACGGGAAGTGGGGGCAGAATCACTCTGCACAAACAGTCTAGCCAATAACTCTGAGTCAAATTTCTAATAAACTTCTGCTGCTCTACAGAAATTTTGTTTTTAACCCTCGTGGTATCGTGCTAAGCTGTATGTTTATTTTACAACTGACTTTTAGAAATCATTTTATAAATATTCATTGTGTGTGAGATCATGTTGTATGTGTTAATGGAGGGGTTGGTTTTTATGGTATATGTTTTTGTTTTTAAATGTAAAGCGCTTCGAGTGGCGTGAAGTATGAGAAGTGCTTTTTTTTATAAATAAAGTTTGATTGATTGGTTGATGGTATGAGGTCCATCTGACCCTTTTATTGATGTGTGATTCCTCCTGTGACAAAGGTGGACAGGATTTTATGTCTGCCACAGACACCAGTGAAGATAAAAAATCCTTGGGAAAAAAAAAAGTTCAGCGCGCTGTCTTGTGGGGTCAAAATGAGCCCACTTTTAATCTAAACATGTTTAAGATACCACAATGGTTCATCTGTGCTGAAGATGGTATATGAATGGTATATTAATATATATGGGAACACCTTTAAAAAGATTAAAATATGATTCATTAAAGTTATGTTTTCCTGTTATGGACAAACTGCTTCGTCAGCATCTCTTTTTTTTAATAGTTTATGTCAGATTCCATTAGTTTTTTTGGGGCATAAAAGCTCAAGAACACTTTAAGCAATTTCTTCAATCATTGTATCAAAATATTCAGCTCACAAAGGATATGGGTGCTTGTAATTTTGGTATTCAGATGATTTATGGTTTTCAACCTTTTACACAATTTATACTATTCTTCAGCCCCAGGTTAAGTTAATGGGAAGTTTTTCAATTTCTTTTTGCACTTTTTAAGTTATGCAATTTTAATCTCAAAAACGTTCAGCACATTCAAAGACATTTATGCTTGTACGTTTGGTATTCATAAAGCTTGTGCACTTAGGGATTTTACGCAATGTTTGCTAATTTTTTCATGAAATTCTTGAAATTCTACATGTGCATTTTGAAACCTATGCTATATTGGTTTCCAAACAATAGGCATGTTTAGTGCATTAATGCCACTGACGTTTTTAAGGATAATTTTGAGCTTCACTAATATTTTAGCAACATGCTAACATCTTTAGCTAATGTGGCATCTACTGAGGGTTTTGAGGTTAATTTGATGAGTAGCTAATATTTTAGCAACATGCTAACGTCTTTAGCTAATGTGGCATCTACTGAGGGTTTTTAGGTTAATTTGGTGTGTACCTAATATTTTAACAACATGCTGTTTTTTGGATAATTTGGCATCTACTAAGGGTTTTTAGGTTGGTGTGTACCTAATATTTTAACAACATGCTAATGTTTTTTGGCTAATTTGACATCTACTGAGGATTTTTCCAAGCTATTTTGGAGTTAAGCTAATATTTTAGAAACATGCTAACGGTTTGAACTATGTTGGCATTTACTGAATTTTTTTTAGAATCATCTTGAGTTTAGCCAATATTTTAGCAATATGCTAGGTTTTTTTTGTGGCCAATTTGACTTCTAATAAGGTTCTATATTTAGAAATGCTCAAGCAACTTTATCGATATGCAAATAGCATTAGCATTTTCAGAAAGCCCTTTCAGCAATTACAGGAAATTACTTCAGAACTTTCACCAAGCAGCTTCAGGATCTTCAGCAACTATATTCAGCAAAAGCTTTCACACCAGCATCATTGACGGTAATGCAAATTTTCTAGTTTTATTTGTGTTCTTTATAACTAAATTCATGCTAGGACCAGCGAGCACGGACTTTAGAAGATGATGGAGCGAGGCGATGAAGCTGCTAAATGACGTTAATTTGCCAGCCCATCACACCTCTTGACGAGGTAAACGATGATGAATGCTCCTGGCCGCGTCGACAGACATCGTCACCCTGCGCTGCATCTGTGTCTTCACAAGCATCTGCTGCCCAGATGCTTCCCAGCCAGTTCATACTCACTGACACTTTCTCATACTGGTACAAGCACAGGCCCTTTTTTGTGCACCATTTATTCAGTTCGATCCTGAAATACTTTTTTTTAATCCCCGCAGGGATATTAGAAGGTGGAATAGCTCATTTTGTTGTGGGCAAAAGAAATCCGCTCTGGTGGTCACTGTTGATTAAAGAGCTTTTATTGTTAAGTTTTAGAGTTATAAAGTGGATGCTTACTATTTTCCATAACATTCTTATCTTATGAATGATTATAGGGTTGGCCTTATCATTGGCAATAGTCATGGCTTCGTGGTAAAAATTGTTTATAAATTGAATGTGCTTAGATTGATGTCAGAAACGGCGCTCCAAACGTGATTCAATTCTGTTGATGTCATGTTGATGGATATTCTGGTTCCCCATGGAGTTTATAATCAGTTCCCTGGTGATTTTAATGCCTTTACAATATTTTTTCGCACTATAAGAGAATGTTCCTTATAATCCAGATTGCCTTATATGGCTCAATTCTAGTTTTGTTTACTGATGGTGAAGCGATTTTGAGACGAACACAACACTCTGTCAAAATGTCAGTCTGTTTCTTCTAACAAGTTACAAACAAGTTTGGGTGTTATTGTGGATATGCTAACGTGGCTAACATGTAGCAGTGTCGAACTGTGATTTTTTTTTTTTTTTTTAACGAGTTACAAGCAAGGTTGAGGGTTACGGTAGACACACTACTGTTTGTTTTAGCAGTTTCTTTTATGTGTTTCTAACAACAAAGTTGGGGAGTTGCAGGTACCGCAAATATTCTAAAGTGGCTATGGTGTTGAACTGTGAATTTTTTTAGGAGTTACTAACAAGGTTGGGAGTTGGTATAAAATCCTTGGAGAGGGGAAAGAATAAAGAGAGGGGATTGAAACACAACCCTGCGGTAGTCCTGCAATGAAAGCTAGAGCTAGTAAAGATTGGAGAAAACCATTTCTGGTGTTTGCATTTTCAAACCTAAATAGAGGTTATAAGAAGATGTTGACTTTGGAGTCCAGAAATGCTGAGGCAGTTCTTAATTTTTCACAAATCATTAGGTTGCAATGACACTCCTGTCTCTCTATGGTGCCATTGAAATCATTTTTAAAAAATCTGATTAAGTCTTCCAATCTTTGATAGTCAAACTGTTTTGCCTCAATGTCCTTTTGTTTATTTCAATTTCATTACCAAACATGTCTCAAAAGTTCTGTCCTCGTAATGATTTCACTCACAATTACATATTACTAGGAGTGTAACGGTTCAAAAAACTAGGGTCACGGTTCAGATCATTTTTTGGATCAGTAAAAAATAAAAAACAAAAAACAACAGAGATAAAAGAATGCTAAAAATATTGTTGAAAATACCAAATCTATCTGGAGTACCCCTTAAAATACAAATATTCTCATCCCACCCAATGTTTAAATTAAATAATAAATTAAACAGTTGTGAATGGACAATTGATTTAAATTATGCTAGCGCGAGGTATGTGCGCGCGGGGTATAGAGGTTGGAGCGGTCCGCGGTGCACACGTGTCCCGAACCGTGGCTTCTGATCCGTACTCACGGATCCATGATCCGTTACACCCCTAAATATTACACTTACACATCACAGAGGCATAAATCCAAAATGAGTTTGTTTGTACTTGATCCACCTAACGTAAATCTCCAGTGGATTAGAAGAAAGATTCCTTTGTGTGATGTGATGAAGAACAACAAGTTTCCTTTCTAAATTATAATAGTTATCCTATAAAAATCTCAGCACTTCCCTTTTGGGAAGGGGTGTCTGACTGACCTCTGCTTCTTGGGTTTTACAGCGCTAGTGGACAGATTTTCCATTTGTATGTTTACTCCACCTTCCTGCCCTCTCTGCACCTCACTCCATCATCGAGCTGAGCAAGACTCTCCCATCTTCCTCAGGCCCCATCCTCCATCCATTTAATTTCCCATCCAGCTGCACTTGCAGGACTAGAGCATAAACAGAGCAACAAGGCCGCCGATACCATCTTCAGATTTGCCAGCAACGCCACCAGATAAGAAGCAGCCGCAGCAGCAGGAGCGGCAGCAGCAGCGCGTCCCTCATAACCAAACAGTGTATGTTTGGAAGACGGGGAGGGGTAATGGAAATGGATAGAGTGCCACGGGCTAATGCAAGGAACACGAGAGTAGAAAGAAAGGGCAGGGTGAGAGCGAAGGAGGGAGGTGAATGCAAAAGAGGTCATTGCTTTACCTCATATCTGTGTCCATCGTCAGCGGGACTGGGGTGTGTTTATCCGGATGGAATTTTGAGCTGGGGTGCCGGCCTTTCTTCCAGCGGTTCCGGGTGTTGTCAGTGGCCTCAAGGGAACAAGCACTTGACAAAAGATGTAAGGAAAGGTCAGGAACAGTTGCTTTTTTTTCCTCATGTCTTGGATTTGACTGACAACTCCTTTATGCTTGTCTGTTAAGCTTTTTCCTGCACGCCGGCTTACCTTCCCCTCTGATAAGGATTCAAAGAAGACGAGGAAGGTTAGACGGAACGTGTGGAGGGATATATGGTTGTAGAGCCAACTCATTTATCTGTGCTCCAGTAATGGGAGCATCCGCTCCCACGGTTTCCCCTGGCAACAACCTCTACCGAAGGTTAGTCTCAAAATGGGCCAAGATTGAGGTAAATTCTCTGTGATAAAATAAGGCACCTTAACACTGTTAAAGGTTTTAACACAATCAGCATTGTTTCAGCTACAACTCAATTACCTGTAATGAAAAAGGGCTCTTTGACTAGATTCTGTGGGGTGTTAAACAGGCTTTATTCCCCTTCCAAAGTGCCTGTTACACAGATTTAGCCCTCCTTCCCCCACCCACCTTCTGATGTGAGATAAAGGGGTCTGCTCACCACCGTCACGGCAGCTTACCGACGCCGGCTTCTCACACCTTCAAGTGTGGCTGCTCAGAACAGCAATAAACACTTTGGGCTCTTTTTCTTTTTAGATGTTTTTCATTGGAGAACTGGCAGACCATGTCGGAGAGACCATTAACTGCTGGAATA
This sequence comes from Oryzias javanicus, assembly GCA_003999625.1. Taxonomy (NCBI): domain Eukaryota; kingdom Metazoa; phylum Chordata; class Actinopteri; order Beloniformes; family Adrianichthyidae; genus Oryzias; species Oryzias javanicus. The sequence continues at coordinate 10,197,313 of CM012439.1, read as the reverse complement.
CATCCAAGAAACAAAAGGAGCAAAAGCACGGCAGTTTAGAAAGACATGTATTACAAGAGGAGGAGGTGCGTTCTGCCGATGGGGGCAGCAGGAGAAACAGTTGTCGTCTGTCCGTCCAAAGGTCAGCAGTTTGATCTCTGACCTCTGGAGTCAACATGTTTAGGTGTGCCTGGTCAAATCAATGAAGCCCATGTTGCACCAAAGACCTCATTGTTGTGTAATAGAGGATAATGACTGCAATAAACATTTCATGCATGTTCTTTTCATCATAATGGGTGGAAGTATTTTAGCTGGGGTAAACTACTTAAAGCTGCTAAAAATGTTCAAGAATAACAACGATCCAGCCATAAAGCTAACCTTAAATGGATTAGCAACCTGATGTATGGAGCCAAGAGTTGCCACATCACCAAAATTGATTCCATTAGACTTGGTGACCTATAATTCTTACAAAAATCAATGAGCGAGTTTCTAAAATCTGAGGCAACATGAATCAGTACTCGATAATTACACAGCCACAAAAAAGTGCAGAGAATCGGAACCGCAGCATTGTATATAGCAACGTCGCAGTATATTTTTGTATGTGCTTCTTCCCTAATGCTACGTACACACCAGGCAGATAATATACGTTTAAGAACGAGCTCAATGGATATTCTTGAATACGCTCTTAGTATACAGTGTTCACACTGGACTGTCGTGTCCCCATAAGTTGGAAGAGGTGCAAAATGTCCAAGTGATGAAAATTTTGTAAATCACAAACTGCAACTAGATATTTAACATCACCTACAATAATGCTAGTTTAAATGCTGTAAACTTTATCTGCCTGCTGAAAATATAGCTGATAGCTGATAATAATAATAGCTAAAATAAACAGCTAAAATAATGATGAAACTGATGGCTGTGAAATTTTTTGCCTAAATGCCAATTTATCCTTAAAATAAATCCCAGTAGTAGCCCAAAAAAGCTAGCAAGTTGCCAAAATATTAGCCAAACTAAAAAAAATTGCCTGGAAAATCCCAGTAAATGCTAAAATGTCTGTAAAAGCTAGCATAATGCTAATATAATAGCTAAATGCCAAAATAGCACCAAAAAGCCCAATGGATACACAACTAGCCACAACAGCTACAATGTAGCAAAGTAATTAGCTAAACTCCAAAATAGCCCAAAAAACTTAGGTAAAATCAAACTGTTCAAAATAAAAAAGCTAGCATGTTGCTAAAATGTTAGATAAACTCCAAAAATAGCCCAGAAATCTCAGTAGATGTCAAATTGGCCAAAAAAAAGCTATCATGTAGGAAAAATATTTGGTAAAAACCAAATATACCAAAAAAAGCCCCTCAGTTTAAAAAATGTCAAACATTTCTGACATTTTGCAAACATATTTGCTAATTGCCAAATTAGCATAAAAATGCAGGCTATACCAAGTTCCCCAAATGAGATAACATAAAGCTAATATACCAATTAAAGTCAAATAATCTAAAAAAAAATGAAGTGTAAAAGATGTTACTTGAGTCCATATAGCTAGAATGATGCTAACTTCTCCTACATGATTGATTTTTATAATGGCTGGTTCTTTTGTGTTTTGAAAGGAACGCTACTGGGTTAAGCTTTCAATGTGCGTTCAATAGCCATGCGGTTTGAATTTAGGGCCTGAAAACAGACTTAAAAACCTGCGTGGTAAAGTATGAACCCAAGAGTTTGAAGTCTAAAACACACATATACACACACTTACAAAGACATTTCTTTGGAGGTAGTCCTTGACATTTCCAAGCCCGCTGTGACACAAAGAACACAAAGAAGACTGCTCGTGTAATCTTTGTCCTGGGGAAGTGTGGGAGAAGTCTGATGGGCGACGAGCTGTTAGCTACATAGCTGCCTGCGTTTGTGTTATTTACTGGGTTACTCCAGCAGTTTCTCCCACTCTGACCAAGAGAGGCAGTAGTTATCCAGCTGGGAAATAGTCTGTTATTTTGTTATTAACTACTGGTCTATCTGTTTTGTCTAGCTAACCATAATGTTTCCATTCAATATGTCTACAGCCATTCAACCACTGACCTATGATGTTGTGTTCACTTTAGAGCAGAGATTTTCAAAGTTTCCAGTTGATCTCCCCAGCAGGAAGGGCTTGGGAAGGGTCCAAATAGTTGTTGAACGAAGCTGGAAAAGAAATATTACATTATTCAACAGAAGTTGCTCTTAGTTATTTCAGTTTGGGAGGAATTTGAGTTTTTCTACCTAAAAAGGATAGAAATCCATAAATGCCTCAAGGCATGACTTTTATGTATTTTGTGTTGTTTTGATTTGTCAAACAGTAAATCTTACTTATCTAGCTACAGTGACAAACTTTCTATGATATTTAACCGTGTTTTTAAGATCCAAAAACTTTTTTCTTTTGAAAAATTAAAAGCTCAAAGATTGCCTTAAGGGTGCCCTGGTGTCTTACACTTTGAAAGGCCTCTTGAGGAGACTGAAGTCATAATTGCAACAAGCAGTATGGTTTGATTCAGTAGGGTTTGATTTTATGTTCCACCTTTAGCAATGCTCATTTGGCATGGCTAGACAAACACACCGGTACAGTTGGTGCTTACGTGCTACAGTGCACTCATAAGTTTAAACATTTAAAGTTTAATGAACAATTATAGTCTTGCTGATAAGTTTTAAATTGAAACTCTGAACTTGATTGGTACAAAATAGAAAAGTGTTCAGATGAGAAGATGTTATTATGTTGGTTTGGAGACAGGTGATTGATGTAACTTGGATACCTTTCCTCTCAGATCTCCACACATCTCTACTGTTTTCCTAATGACTCAAGAGCTAACGGAGCCAAATGTGCAGAGGTCCCACCAGATTTATGAAGCTCAGTAAATGTTTATGTTGAGTTTTTAATTACAACATGACGCAGGTGTGTATAATCAGTCTTGATAAAAGCAAGCTGGAGATGTTTCCAACCATCACATAGAGGTTTATACAATCTGTTGGTTATTTGGGTGAACGGAATTCATCAACTTAAAGACCCACTGTGATGAGAACTGTGTTTTTGGTATTTTTAGCATGTTCTTTGTCATGGTGGACAAAGATAATTAAGGTCAAAATGTCATTTCTGAGTATTTCTTGAGAAATAAAATACAGTTTGATAAAGATCTACTTGTGACGTAGACAATACGCTGGGCAGGCCACAAGCCCTCTGCTCTACTTGGTTCTGATGGAATTCACATGAAGACAACTAGACTCATGTACGTTTTTGTTTTCTTGTCTAAAAAGTGTATGGCTGGATCGCTCCAATATTGATCGCCATTTTTGTTGCACCTGTAATGTTAGGCTGGGGTTGTGTAAGCTAACGCGAAAGTGTGTAAGCATAGGAATTTCTCGTATTGGTAATGCTCGCTCGACCTTAATATTTATTGCTGACTAAATGAATGTCTTTATATACTTACAAGTATTCATTTAACAAACTCTTTTAAGGAAATATTTTTTTAAACTAACCATTTGTGGTCTAAAGAACAGTTTTTTTGCTAATACTTTCCTCTTCTTCTGGAATAAGGTGTAATGCTATAGTGTGATCGCCACCTAGTGGCCAAACTGAAACACCGTCCATGAGAAGAAGAACAATTGTTGGAGCTTTTCCATTTGAGAATCCATGTAACACTTTGTTTATCTTATTAACAATCAAATTGAATTGAATTGATCCAAAAATTTAAAAAAATAATAATACATTTGGAATTGGATTGATCCAGGCTGTAGTAAATGGAATCAAATTGATTCTGGAATTTATTGGATACCCGGCCCTAAAATATTTATATTGCACTCTTGCCCCATTGAAAATTATGTCTTGAAAATTGACACAGGTTTTTAAAGTTTATCTAAAAACAGCATAACCATATTTTAAAGACCTGTAGGAACACTTCTACAGTAAATCCAAAGATGATAGGAGTTGGCGATTAACCACTATGCTTTAAGTAGATTGATTATTTTAAAAAAAATTAGGATAGATAAATACGTTTGTATATTATTTGTATGCACTTTATTCTAAAATAAAAGATAATGCAGTAAAACAAAATGAGAATGCAATGCCGTGGCCTCTTATCAGCATTGCCATGGTAACGGATCATCTGTTTCATGCATAAAATCCCCTTCTGTGATCATGCATATAGCTCCTGTGTCTGTTCCCAGTACAGGTAATGGGGAACTGTTGAGCCTCCAGCTGCTCAGCAGCCTCGTCCAGATGTGTCACTGTCCATTCATAAGCAGTCCACTGTGGTTTATTCCTCTGACATGAGTTGTGAGTCTCTTCTCAGTGTCTCCAGCATATGCGAGCAGAGGCAGAATGGGGCCACTTATCAGAGCATGCATGTTGAGGACATGACATTTGTTACTGGGAGTTGTTGGAATCAGGTTTTTGCATTGATTTTTGTCCGGAGCTGATGTTGGATTGTCTCCCTGTCTCGGTTCTAAAAACAAAGCAAGAAATGATTGGCTCAGCTGCACTCAGAGCTGCAGCTGTGCCCCACAGCCAATCCACTGATTGTCATGAATGTTTAGAAAGGCACATTCTGTTCAACATCTGGTCCGCACACAGAGAGCTTTAGTTGTTCAAGATCTGTTTCCCCCTGCTTGTTAGTTTTTTTAAGCTGGGCGGCCCTGCAGAGTTAGCTCAGTGCACTTAAAGGCGATGTTGGCGATGAATCCACGCTTTGATCAAACTCATGCTGCTCCACTGGGCTTCTGTTTGCATCTCTGAGCTCAACAAAACTGACTTTATCTTTGCTCTTGAGTTGTCATATTTGGAAACCAGCTGTACTGGTGTTTTACTTGACTGTTTTTAGAACAGTCCCTTTTTTCCTGACATCTGCTGCGGCCAGAATGCTCACATTCTGAGAGATAGATGAAAGATCTGACTCTGTGAAACACCATCCATCCATCCGTCCATCCATCCGTACATCCATCTGTACATCCAAATGACCAAAAACATTGCTTAATGTTTCTACTTTACTACTGTAAACTATTGTCTGTCTTGACAGAGTAGAAGAATGAAAGACTCTTATGTTCAGCTCAATGTCAAACTTGTTCCACATTTATGTAACGTTTTGTCGAGATAGTCGAGTGAATTAAAAGAAAATATAATACATTTGCTGCTGTACTCTGTGCATAACTCACACCCTGCCGGTATAAAATCGGATGCCATCAGGCCTCTTATGTCATTATTATATCCTGACTCTCCAAGGTCTCGCACATGATGAATTCTTTATGACTGCTTCATAAGATCAGAATGTTCATAAGTTAATGCTGGTTTTGTTTCTATCAATAACAGTCCACCCCCTACCTGTCACTTTTCTGACAGGATGAAGGCTGCTGCTGCTTCATTTTTCCTGCAAAAAAAAAAAAGAGCAACTATAGAATCCAGCACAAACACCAAGGGGCTTTTTTTATATTCCCAAAGTTCTCTCTATGCTTTTCAATTTTAAAGCACCAAACTGTGATTCTTTCTTTTTATACTGCTTAAACCTTTATATCTATTTTCAGATTAACACCCACACGAAGTTCTCATTCATTTCTGACTATAAGTGCTTTATATTCCCTCCCATCTGTAACATGCTAACTTCCTTTCTAGAAGGCTGAATGCTTTTGTACCACATCACCATAATCACATTACACCAAAAAAGGGCAAAACATAAAAAGCTCAAGCTGAGGTCCTCATGCAACAGCTGTTTTAAGGACATCACCGCCCCATAAAGCATACATTTAGAATAATCGAGGATGTGTTTTCTTGGTAACAGAAAAGCTGAAATGCTTTTATTGGGAGCTATATTGGGTTGTTTTGATGGAAGATTTTGGAAAACTTAACTCTGCAGTTCACACAAAGTGGTTTACAAAGGAAAATCTAGGCTTTATTAGACATGTATATTGTTCCTCTTCTTCCATGTTGTTGAGTTCTGCACACCGGCTTGTGAGCTTCCATCTACAAAGAGCATTAATTAATAAATATCTAGTCCTTTTTGAAGTGCTCCTTGTGTTCTTGTGCTGCAGTTTTTAGAACATTTTTAAGATCCTTTTCTATTTTTTTTTTTTTTTTTGTAGAAACCCAGAGAGAATTGACTCAATGATGTTTAAATCCACTCTTCAAGGTTTATTTTGAACTCAAAAACTGGATGCATACGGGTTTCCTTGAGGGAAGTTATTTTTTAAAGCTTTAATCTGGTACCACAGCAGCCTTACACAACACTACAGAGAAAGATGAGGGGAAAACTGTTTATTAAGTCACTGAAGTCAAACTTTAGCAGAAAGTTTGTGGGTTTGTTGCATTAACTATCCTTATAAATCTCCATTCATTAGCTTTCAGTGTTCGTCTCGGCGTTTTTTGAGTTTAATATTTTCAGAGGTTTGTTTTCTTCGTCCATCTCTTCTCAGTTGAATTTTTACTTGGGTCCCTTTAGCTTTTGTACAGACTTGTTTCATTAGTTTAAGTGGTTCTGATGTGTGAATTGTAATGTGTGTAAAGAAGGGTATCCGACTGATGTGGAGGTAAACCTTGAAAGATTATAAAAAAACGACGCTCCCGTTCACCTATTGACGTCAAACCTCACGGTATAGTCAGATACTGCGGAAGAATGTTTAAGATCGTAGATCGCTAGCTTGTTGAGTCCGTAGAGCAACAATGGTCTGCACATTTTTTTTCTACATGCATTCTCTGAGCAACAGGTCACAGCGAACATGTAAACAGGGTTAAGTATTAAGCATTTTAAGTATGTGTGACTTACATTATTCTCCCAAATACTTCACATACACCTACCACAGGCACGACAATGGTACGCTCCATTTTCATGACATGCCTTAACGGCACCATGAGCCACAAGAGGCAAGAAATATTAAGAACACAAGTCGACTATGACTACAGCAACCCAAAAACGTGCGGTACTCAAGGATTGACCTGCACGGGTGCACGTTTCTAAAACATTACATGAAGGTGATATTACCAACCTTTATTTGTCATGTTGGTTGAAACACCAGCATGATCCTCCCTTCTCGCTGTGAATTTTTAATTAAGAAATTAATTACCGCTCCGCAACTGACCTTAAAGATCCACTGAACTGAATAAAGCAAAGTAGCTCTTCCTGACGGGTTCTGACTGCACGAAGATACTCGAGTTCACAATTATCGACTGAAATTGAATGTTTACAATTTTGGTTTTCACTCCCTTCCAGCTGAATGTGTTCATTTATGTTGGATCTGTCACTTCACAGACTCCAAAATTGATCTTTTTCGACTCGGTGAGCTCCGTTTTGCTCCGTTCGGTATTGTAAAAATGAATAAATTCACCTAAAATAGAGCTGTGATTATATATCTTTGAGCACAGATGTCACACAAGCCAGAGAGATGGGCTGATAATGGAGGACAAACACTGTGTTCATGTTTGGACGGCTGTCTGCTGTGTTTGCTCTCACACACATTTGTTATAGTCACTGCTTTGAGGAATTGTTTTGACAAGAAAGATTTTAATTTACTTTCCAAATGGAACCCACTTTCCTTCAGCCTGAGTTGTGCAGCTATTGATTCCTCACGTTTTCTAGTGACTTTCAGATGTACCCACACAGACCTGATGAAGTAGGAGTAAAGAGGGACATTTGTTTCCAAGTCTACTAGTCTATTGCTGAACTCAGCAAGACCTCACTGGGCAGAACCGAACCCCAAGAGAATTCTGGGTAATCCCCTGTTAGTTTCAGAAACAGCATCCTCCAATGGAACTGACCTCATTTTAAAATCTAGACTTCAGTGCAGTGATGGGCAAACTTTCTTACTCGTGGCCCTCAAAGAGTTCTAAATTTTGACAGATTGGTAGCAGATTTTTGGTGTGTTGTAGTGATTCACGTCGTAAAAGAAATGAAATAACACAGGATCTCAACACGTCAAAGCCAAAACATGCCTTAATCTACATGGAAGTTATCTACATGACAGAACATTTTGGAGTTCTTATTTCATTTTTGATCTAATTTTAGTGCCATTTTCATCAATAGGTTGATGTTTATTCCAGCTTGGCGGGCCAGATTAAATAGTTTAACAGGCCCGCGGGCCGTAGTTTGCCCACTCCTGCTTCAGTGCACATTAAGAAACCCACTTAGATTTGGAAGAGGCAGCTCATTTAACAAATATTTTCATTATAAAGCATCATTTTTGTTTAAAAGATATGTTTTTTTGTCTTTTAATGAAGCCATTTTTATGCTAATCGAGCATAAATTAAGGAGAGAATCTGCCATCTCAAGTGCTTCGTTAAGATGTTGTTTTCCGATTAGACTTCATCTTATTGGTTAAAATAGGTCCAATAGATGCACTTGTTTAAGTTCTTTTTTTTAACAATTCTAGTCAAAATACAGCCCATGAAAAACATTCAGATAACATTTCCCCCATTCCCCACCAACCAACTGACCCCATGCAAGGAGAAACACGGTTGCATTTCTGATCCGAGGTAAAAGAATTCCGTCTTTCTGGAGTCAGTAACTAGCTGCTCAAATCTCAAGGGAAACCCCTTAAAACCTCCTGCATATTCCATTAAGCTGCTCATTGTTATTCAATAGCTGATTTTAATTAAGAATCGCAGGAACCCCACGGTGTGATTCAGGGGTTGGGCTGGATGCCTGAGTGCGTCAGTGCTGGCTGTCTGCTCTGTGTAGCACAACACTTTTCAGAGAATCTCCATCCAGTCAGAGACACACTTATTCATGAGTGTATTTGGGCTTTTAAACATTAGAAATGTTGAAGTATTCGACGAGCCCAACTGACCTCTGATTTTGTATATTATTGCGCAATCCAAGCTTTTATAAATACTTCATTTGTTTGTGACATATATTTTTTTCATCATTTCTGGTTTTGTAAGTCAGGGATGTCCAAAGATTTAGTGAAAATGGGTGAGATGCAAATGAACTATTTTATTCCATTGGAACGAGATGCTTTTTGGTTAAATCTAAAAGAAATACACCTTAATATATATCTATTGTCTTGTCTTTGTTTTTATCTGTTTTTTTATGGTTATTATGTAATTTATCTTTTTTTTTTTTAATCCGGAATTGTTTTTAACATTTTGGCTGATGTTTTTATTGTTCTTTGAACTTTCAATGTGCAGCACAATATAAATCTAATAAAATTTGCTTATTTTATTGCAGAACTTTTATGGAAAAATATGTTTTCCTTCTAAGAAACTTGAAACGGTTGAAAATGTTTCTCATTTGTTAAAATTCAGTTACACGTTAATTGAAAAAAATAAAGTCAGAGAAAAGTATGTGATAACATTTTTTTCCATTTTTTTTCAGAGAATAATGGACAATATATTGTGATATATACCTTTATTGTGATATAAAAATAATTTATATGGTGATATTCATTTTTTCCCATATCGCCCAGCATTACCAATAGTATCACAATATGTCAAATATTTGCAGTAATCAATAGAATACCATGGTAATCTACGATATATCACTATTTGACAAACTTTTTTTTTTTTTTTTACAATTTAAAACAAAACAAAATCATCAGCAAACCCTAATGTATCTGTGCAATAATAACATACATTTTAAGGTAACAAATAAGCAAAGCTCCAACGAAGAACTATGATGCAGAGAATATCAAATGGTCTCCTCACTTCAAAGAACAGTAAATGGGGAAATAAAAATTCACAATGTTGTTTTTTAATTAATTTTACATTGTATGTCAGATAATTTATAAAGATATATGAACATTCAGCCTGTTGAGATCAAAAGATAATCTCTTTTTATATCGCTGGCGTGTGTATTTGTTTTCCTCCTCCCTTTCATTTTGACTTAATGCACGTTTCCCTGATAAACAGCGCTTTAGTTATGTGCTCCACATTATAGGATATTGCTAGCATACACACCTGGAGAAACCACAGCTCTGCTAGACGTCTCACACTGAGACGGTCAAACACTGAGCACCTCTTTGCTAGAATCTGGTGTATTTTAGCAGTTTGGACAAAATATTGGTGTTACCATGATTTTGTTACATTAGTGACAGAGCGTTCGTCTGCATTGACTTTGGAAAAGTACAGACACTCTTTGTATGTTTTTGCTTGCGGACGCAAGTTTCTACGACCATTTTTTGGTTTCTATGTTCAAAACACAATTGAACATGCATTGTAAGTAACATTAGGTTGACCAATCAGGGACTTAGATTTGATATTGACATATGGATGGCGTCCCTTTTAATTCACAGAAGTGCCAACTAATTAAAAATTGAGCACTGAGGACAAAATTAAGAGTTGTGGTCCGTGCCCGGATGTAATGATATGACACCTAGTCTCTCATGTATTGTAATAAATTTGTTCTGGGTCAACATTTCACCTTAAGCCTCTTTCAACTCCCTCCCTGCTCACCCAATATGAACATCATCAGCTGGGTTTTTAACTCCTTTCATATTCCTGTTGTGTACGTAGCCTTAACTGCTGAAAACCTCCGGATATTTAGAATTACAAACCCCAGACACAATTGTTTTATATTTCACAAAAAATACATTCAAATTTCCACTTGACTCTTGTTTTTTTTTTTTTTAAGTTTACTTACAGTTGACATTTTAGAAATAAGTTAGTCTTAGAAGGATTTCATGGAAGTCTTGCCGCATCTTAATGATGTCTTATAATGGAATTTAGCCAATCACAATCAAGAAATCATAATTCCAGTGTTTTGTTTTAGGACTGCAGGCCAATAGAAATGTGAATGTTGGCTGCATTTGGCCCACAGGCCGGACTTTTACGTACCTCTTGTAAATGAACTCCATTCTTGCATTTGGAGTAGAGAGTCACCCCTGCTGACCCAGACTGATTTGAGTCTGGTTAAAGGAATAGTCGGAGGCTGGCAGGACAGCACTTGTGTTCAATAGATGTGCTGAGCAAGGATGTGGAAAATGAAGCTCCCGCCCAGTCGATTTCAAAGGTGAATTGTGATTAATTAGAATCAATGTTGTCGGTTGACACGCACTGCTTCCTCTCTCCAGTCCCTCGCCTTGACCCACTCTCAAATGGGTTTAGCCCGAGTGTAAACATGCCCACATATTTCAACAACACTATACGCATCTAGTTCATTATAACTGGCTGATATTGAATGACACGGTTGAATCTGGCCTGAGGGAGCTGGGCTGTCCTGTACCCAAACTCTACACTAATGAAACGAATTTGTCTGTTTGGAAGCTGTCTGAACTCTATGTAACAATCTGAGAATTTGGTGCAAGCGGCACCCCTTATTATGTCTAGAGATGACTTTGAGAGCACTCATGTGAATCTTTTAAAAGTCAGAGCGTAAGGCATCACGGTGGGTTAATTTTTCATAAATGTCATCTCTCTGTAGGAATAAGGATTTAAGGAGTTTGTAAAAATCACTGGATCAAATTAAAGGCTTTTTCTTTGGCATAATAAAAAGTAAATCTTCTCTATTTGGGTTTTTTAAGAGGAACTGAAGGGTTTCCTCAGCTTGAAAGATCTTAAATTTCCATTAACATCTAAAATGCTTCACAAAGTGAAAAGAAATTTGTATTTCTAGCACGCTTACTTTGAATGTTTGAGAAAAGGCCAGATTTATGTAAATTATTTGAATGATTAGGGTCTTTTATTTACATTTAGATGGTGACATTTTCTTTATATCTTATTTTGTCTTCAACCCTCAACATACTCAACAACTCCCCCAAATTCGCAGGGAGCAAAGACCTGAAGGACATGAATTTTAGTCGTGGTCATACAAAACATTTCAAAACACGCTAACAAGACCAGAAATTTTGAAGTTATTATGGGATGGCCACAGAACCAACGGCTTGGCGGTCATTTTGAGGCAGCGTGAAATATGGCGGTTTTCACATTTCCCACAATATGGAAAGTGGAACTTTTGTTTGATCTTTATGAAATTTCACTAGATTAAGTCTTAATCTAGTAATTAAGAAAAAAAATCACCTTTTATACCAACTCTTGTCCTACTAGCTCCTCAAGCGTCATTAGGAAACTACGTGGGAAAAAAATGTTGGTTTTAAAGTTTGTAGATTTTGAACAGTGTTAGCGTAGCTAGCTCGCATATGCTGAGTTTAATATGTTAATCGCTCATATTTTTTAATGGATTATTGTCAAAATTGAATGCAGTAATTGTTGGGTTAAGCCAAACGAAACACTATGGAATACATTAGGAAACTGGGCTTGGCTAACAAAAATCCTCCGTTGACTAGGAAATCCAAAAGTTTACTTTTGCCAAATCGACTAAAAATTACATCAACCTGTTTGTCACCCCCAGGCGGCCAAAAAATATAATGGTTGCTATGGAGATTAAACTAATAGAAAAGCCGCCATTTTGATTTTTACAATTTTTTTTTAATTCGTTTGTCACATGCAGCCCTGACCGGGGTGTCGGGGGATGTGGCAGCTGCTCAGCCAGTAGTAGTATTTTAGCCCCCATCACACATCGTTTCTGCTGATTTCCAAGGTTTTACACAGCTCACACTCAGCCTGCATGACTTTATAATGGCTTTAAGCCATGAACGGAAATAAAATGAACATGTGTCCCATTTCCGTGAGTTTTGAAAAAGGAATCTTATAAAAATCAGACCTTGGTCACTATTTAATCTCATTGTTAAACTCATTAATCGGCATTTCAAAGTAAGGATAAAAGTATTCACTCACACATACACACACAGGAATTGTGGTATAAATGACAGCCCTGTGTGCCCCTCAGGAATAAGCTCTTATTCTTCCTCTTTTAAAACTTTTTATCTCTTTTTTTGCTTAATTAAATCTTTGTATAAACGAATTGGTTAACCTGAACCTCTGCTGTTAATCATAAACAAGAGCTTGATTCAGTGGAGAGCTTCGACGACAGTAATCTAGATTAATTTGATTGTCTCTTACTCCCCCGCATGATTATGCCGCCGATGATTGGCAGCTCTGACACAAAAATATCAGCTTCTCCCATCAGCTAAGCTTATATTAGCTGAGCCGTTGTGCTGCGATCGGCTCGGGGAGGCTGTGCGTATCCACCTGGGCCGGCAGAGAGCCTGCAGCTGTTAGGGCCTTATCTAAAAGTGTGATTTACCCCGGAGCCACACTCGGCAGGGGATTTGATGCGATGTCTGTTGCAGAAGAGGGAGGGGGGGCACTCTCAGCATTCCTCAGCATCCCTTCCAGCGTAAAAGCACAGTTAGGAAAGACAAACATCACAAACACATCAACATAGTACTAAAGCAGTCCCTATTTTGGACATTTTTATATATTTTTATTTATTTACTGATATGTTACCAAGGAAACGGCCACTCCAGAGGCTCTCTGCATCATAATATCCGTGCGCTGAAGGATGGAGTGGCCTTCGTGTTTGGAACAACCTCAGATCTTCTTTCAGCAGCATTAATTAAAAAAAAAAAGAAAGCTGAATGTCAGAGGAGCTACTGAAACCTGTTTTTTTGGGTTTTTTTTTTTTTTTTGCTGCTGTTGTAGTTGCTTCCCGAGCAGCCGATCGACAGCTACAGACGTGGGACGTAATTATTTAGTGTTGGGATGAAAGTCGGGGTACAGCCGCACAAACAGCCTGTGGACGGAGCCTTTAATTGGTGCTGCCAAGCTCCTTCTCGGCGCTGCAGATTAACATCCACCATCGCAGAGGAGTCATTCTGACACATGCGCATGTCGGTGGTTTCATCTGTTTGACCATTTGTGAGGGTGGGGCTGGACTTTGCGGTCTGACAATTGCAGACGGCAGCATTTTAAGATTTATATCTTCCTTGCTTCAATGAATTCTTCAGAATGAGGGCTGACCTGCGATGTCCCTTGACATTTAAATCTGTCAATTTACATTAAAGTTGTTTTTGGTCTTTCAGGGACGCCCAGGTTCTCCAGCCAGCCCTCAGCCGCCACTGTGCATGTGGGGGACAGCCAGGTGTTGGCGTGTGAAGTCAACTCTGACCTGGTGCAGTTCACCCACTGGGAGAGGGACCGGCGGCCGCTGGAGCCCAGCACCCGGATGATCCAGCTACCGAGCGGCGCTTTGGTCATCAGCAACGCCTCGGAGGCCGACGCTGGTCTGTACCGCTGTGTGGTGGAAAACGTGGGCCCCGCCAAAGCGAGCGACGAGGCGCAGCTCCAAACAGTGCCAGGTAAATCGAGCAAGCAGTCACATTTAAAAGAAAAGAATGGATTTATTGGAGTGGAATGTTTGCTTTTCCTCTACTATTAACCTTTTGTGCAGAAAACTGAAGTGAACGTATGGACCAATGCATCATTTAGGTGTTCTCTTTAGGTTCTTTATTACCTGTAGCATGAAGAGACCTTCGTGATAAGGATGAAAAATGATTCAGGGCTGCAGGGAGTGACCTAATTCCCAATGGAGTTATCAGCAACACAGCAGTAACTCAGTTGCGGCACAACAAGAAGCTGAATTCCAGTTTGGCAGGGTCTCCTCTCAGCACCTCTGTATGTTTTATTTACTGGGTTGTTAAGTGCCAGACTCATAGAAGCACAGAGGAGATATTAGAATCCATAAATCAGAGTTCAAAAAGAGCTCAGGGGGAAGTCTTCATTCTCTGTCTGTGCGCCAGAGTAGCAAATATTTGGTGGATATTTAGGAGCAAACTAATACAGCTGTCTCCGGAAAAAAAAGACATTCATTTTAAAGAGATTGGCTGAGCTTTACAATTTCAAATCCAAAACTCCACAAACATGAACTTTTTTTACATTAACTTTTTTATGTTTGAGTTGTGGTCTAAATGAAAAACTATGTAAGCGGTTCTTTTTCAGCTCAAAACGTAGTCTTGTTTCTGTTTTTGTAAAGCTACGTTCACATGGGACATGTGACGCATGTTCCTGAACGTACATTTAAACATGGTGTTCACAATGGACAAGTAGGGATGGCCTTTTTATTTCTTGTTCTCTTACTACTGTTTAGTAGTGCTGCCACAAACAATTATTTTAATAGTCGACTAATCACCAAATTCTTTTTTTTTTTTCGATTTGTCGACTAATCATGTCAATTGCAACCTGGATGTATAGCACACATCTTAACCATGATTAGCTTCAAACTAACAAAAAACTAGATATATAGTATTACCTGTGATAATGCTAGTGAGAATGCTGTAAGCTAAATTTGGCAGCTGAAGATACTAATGCTGATAGAAGAAGATACTGAAAATGATAGCTAAAAATGCTGAAGCTGATAGCCAGCTAAAATATAAGCTAAATGACAAATTAACCTAAAAAACTGAAAAAAAGCCTAATTTAACCAAAACCGCAAGCATGCAGCTGAAATATTAGCTAAACTCCAAATCAGCCTAAAAAACAAAAAAAAGCCTAAATCAGCGAAAAAAGCTAGCATGCCGCTGATATATTAGCTAAACTCCAAATTAGCCTAAGTTAGCCAAAACAACTAGCATGTAACTGAAATATTAGCTAAACTCCAAAATAGCCTAAAAATACCTTAATAAATGCCAAAATAGTCCAAAAAGCTAGCAGAATGCCATCATAACTTTCTACTTCACCGCACACTCTGACTCCACATAATATAAAGCAACGACTAATCGTCTATTAAATTTGTAGTTTACTCTTTTAATAGTCGAATACTATTTTATTAGTCGACTGATCGTGGCAGCCCTACTGTTTAGTAGTGGATGTCTGCCATTATGGTTGGAAGAGGCTTGGTGTGAAAAACAGGGAAAAGTTTGTGAATCTTACTCCAGGTTTTTTTCTTTCGCACCTGACTTGGTGTCCATGATCAATTCTCAAACGGTTGGCCCTTCCGTGAATCAAAGGGGGTGTCATCTACACCAGAGGTTCTTAACCTTTTTGACCCTGGGGCCCAATTTTCCCGGTACAAAGTGATTCGAGGCCCATTCAAATATAAAGCATGTTATGTAAATTGATCCACATCTTGTTTGATTTGTATTTGATAATTAAATCGAGTCATTTTAAGTAAAATCTTGTGGGGAAAAATGATACAACGTGATTATCTCAGACATTTATATTCATACTGAACAGATAAACCACAGGTGTCAACCTCAACACAAATTAGAATTCCAAAAATATCTATAAGGCATTTTGATCAATTAAATTGTGTTGTAATAAACAAGAACATTTCAAATAAGTTTCAAATTAAACAAACTGTAAATGACATTTAATAAATGCTAATTAAAAGATTATTTTATACCTGCTGATGAACTTGACAAATTATAAGTTTTAATTTAGTACAGATATTTCTCTCCAAAATCTGTGACAAATTAACAACAGTCACAAGTCTGTTTAAAAAAAAAAACTAAACATGAGCTGAGGCAAAGAGCCTCGGAATAAAGAGATATGATGAGGGGCCGATAGCCGCATACTATTGGCTCATGCCACAACGTAGAACAGAGGCCGTTCTATTTGGCGCCCATGTTAACCTATGGCGGCGTTACACAGGCCGTGGAGCGGTGCGGTCCTCTGCGGAGGACTCGCGCCGTGCAGCGGATATTTCGGCGTCTGCTTTAGTTTGAGCGCGAGCCCGCGAGCGTTCTGCATCAATTCTGGCAGAAAGTTTACATAAAGATACAAGAGAAAATGGTTTATTTTTAAATAAAGTGTGTATTCACACGTAATTTTGGAAAACCGTGGCGTCCAGTGCTAAACTTTGTTCTTAGTCGCTCAGACCCAGAGGAACGGGGTTAACGTTAGGATTCTGGTTCTGGTTCCTGAGGTCGGCTGTCTCTGCAGATCACAGCTCCACCAGGGGAGGGGTGAAATGTGGAGAACACATTTACACATTTAGGAGCGGGACAGTTAATGGGAATTTAACTTTAAGTTGAATTTTAAATACCTGCGTCCAACAAAAACATCCAGCCTTGGACACACTTAGAATATGTGCAACATTGCAGCAATGAGATCTTGGCTGCTTGTATTACACGTGTTCAATATGAATTTCTATATTTTCTATGCTGGTGTGTTGTAAATACGTGTGTAACATCAGTCTTTTTAAAATATAACCAATTTTTTACAATAAATGCCGCGATTGACAAAAGTAATCATGTTTTTATATCTAAACAAACTGTATAAATACAATCACAACACGCACGTGCGTGCATGAGCACAGACACATACAGATCAACGTAGTGAGCAGACCTCCTGAGGGGTTCAGGAGTAAACAACAACAGAGAGGCAGAGAACAGAGACATGGGTAATAGTTTTAGTTTATGAATGTACTCACGCACACACATGCGAGCGCGTGCGCACAGACACAAACAAAACAGACAGGGACGCGCGCACACAGTGAGCCGGCTCCGGAGTGGGTGGGCGGGGCTGGATTTTGGGTGTAAAACAGCAGCAGAGGAGTTCCTCTTAGCAGAAACACGCGGTAATATCTTTAGGTTGTATGATGGCAAAAACAACAAAATCTCTCGCTGAAGCGCCTGTGGACCGCCGCGGAAAAATGCGCGTCTGGTCTGTACACCACAGAGCGGGGGGGAAGCCGCGCACAATCTGCTTCGTGGTGCTTTCGGGTCAGTGTGAACCCGGCTGTGACGCTTACTGCCACCAAGTGGTAGGAGGCTGTATTCAGGTCCCGCGGCCCTCGCGGCCCTCAGTTTAGATTTTTTTTCGCGGCCCACTAGAGGGCGCTCGCGGACCGAGATTGGGCCGCGGCCCTATGGTTAAGAAACACTGATCTACACAACCAAATCTGAGTGCTTTACCAATCGCAGACTCTAAATTGGTATTTAGGACATCACCACCAAATTAGAGTCCCCGATTGGTTGAAGTGGGACCAGGTTTAACTTGCAACGTGCTTTCAATGAGCATGTTTTCTGTATTTTAGTCCAAAAGATCTTCAAACTATGCATGAATGTGAAAGTTTTGAATGCAGAAGTCCGAAACGTGCGATTACACTGACTTTTCATCGGAAGTGGTCGCTTGAATGTATATTGCCGAGGGCGATGTGAACATAGTACGTTAGACTGATACTCAACTCACTCCATGTTTCCTTTAACCTAAGGCTTCACCGTTTTTCATTGTCTGTGTGTTCTATGTCAGAAACGGGAGAAGAGAGGAAGTTGGAGTTTCTGGTGCAGCCAACTTCTGCAACCAAAGTGATGGGTTCCACTGTACTGCTGCCGTGCGCCGCTGCCGGTTACCCAGTGCCCCATATCCACTGGATGGTTGGGGACAAGCTGTTGGAAGAAAGGTAGGAAGGAAACCCTCACACCAAAACACCTGTTATTTCTTATAGAATCCAGGAAACTGTTGTTTGTTTGCATCAAACCACCATTTTTTTTATGACTTTTTAATTCTTGTATTAATTTTTTTTTTGTTTTTATGTATAAAAGTGTGGATAACAAAGATTCTAAAGTGTATTTTTGACAAATTTTTAAGAAAACTATACAATTTCTTTTGCTCAAAAGACAAATGGGTCATGTCTTTTGATTGTATTAGACACTTTTGGGGAATTTGGTTTACATTGTTCCCTTTTTTGTTGCGGGGGTTGCGCTCTAAAAACAACCTGCAAAAGAAGAAATCTGCAAAGCAGAATAACATCTTTCAAGGCTGCTACACCGTTTAATCACTTTTTCAGACAGACGTGAACATTTTCATGCATTTCTATCTGATTTAAGCTCTCAAAGTTCAAACTTTTGTAGAAATGAAGTCAAGTATGATAGAAAAATAATATTGAAGATTTGGTAAACTGCATGCATTCTTAAAAGGCACAGCATGGAAGAAATTGATTTATAATGGTCTACAGCTGATCAGGACACAGTGCTGTGGGAAAAAAAACATGAAAGATTGCTCTGAAAAAATCAGCGAAACAGTGACACCACAAAAAGAGAATCCTTAAAAAGTGAGAGAACGCTGGATTTCACCTGCCACTTCGCACAGCAACACAAATATAAACCCCAGATCCACAGCTGCTCATGCAGCATCAGCTCCCGCCCTCTTTCACAGCAGAACATGTTACATTTCCTGTTTTTGATCTATTACACTTTATCTTCATTTAGATTCAGCTATTTTTTTGCCAAAACCCCTCCCTTCAATTTATTATTATTTTTAAAAGAGATAATGCAAACACACAGATTTTCTGCTTTAGGATGCACTGGATTATACGGCACACTGTCAATGAAACAAATTCAAACTTATGACTTATAAAAGGGATGTTGAACTATAGAGCCTATTAAGCAACACAAAAGAGTTAAAAATAAGTCCATCAGCCTGATAGACTTTATTAACTGTGTTCATAGTAATTCTAGAACTTGTTTGCAACACGCTAACATATTAGCCACAACCCATAAAACAAAAAACAGACTGATACCGCTTAAATAAACGTTACTTTGCTAACTCCCGACCTTGTTAGTAACAGTGAAAAAGAAAACAACAACCTGACACTGCACCACATTAGCGTATTTACAATACCTGTAACTCCCTGCTTTGTTTGAAACACGTGAAACAGGGAACACAGTTTGACACCACTGCACGTTAGCCTTGTCAGCGTATTACCAATACCTGTAATTCTCAGCCTCGCTTGCAACATGTAAAAAAGTGACATTCTGATACTACTAAAGCAAAAGGAATTCTTACTGTTTACTTCCAACCTTGTTAGTAACACACAGAGGAAATTAACTTTGATACTTCTACACATTAGCATACTCACACTAGCCTATCTCTACCTCGTTTCCAACAGGTTAAAAAAAAAAAGAAACGCAGCCTGATATAGTGACGTGTTAGCTATGTCAGCTATTTTAGCAATGTTAGCATATTCATAATACCTGTAACTCCTAAACATATTTGTAAAATGTATAAAAAGCCTGATACTGCTAAAGCAAATGTTATTTTGACTATGCTTACTTTCAACCTTGTAGATAACACAAAACAGAACTCTGCTGCGCATTAGCCCCGATAGCATATTCACAATAGCCTACCTGTAACTCTCAGCTTTGCTTGTAACATGTAAAAAAAGCAAAAGAAACAGCCTGACAGCCAATTCATAATACCTTTACTCCTAAAGCAAATATTACTTTGACTGCGCTTACTTTTAGCATGCTTCGTAACACATGACAAAGAAAATAGTTTAACACTACTGCTACACTTTAGCCACGCTCTATCCACTGTAACTCCCTGCCTTGTTTGCAAAACAAACAAAACCAGATCAATACCGCTAAAGTAAATGTTAGTTTAAGTACTTTGACTCCTGACGTTGTTAGTAACACTTAAAAAAGAAAACAGTCTGACAACGCTACATGTGTTAGCTGTGTTAGCAATCCACAATAACAGCCAATCTTGTTTGCAATTCAGAACAGACTGGCCATTTGACTGAGCGCTGTGCACCCCTAAAAATCGCTTCAACTTTAAAAAGAGCCGGATATAGCAATCATTTATTTAAAAAAAAAAAAGGCTTTTAAGTGCGCCCTATACAGTGCTTTCTACCAGTACCCCACCAGATATTTTTAAACTTTCTGAGATCTTCATGGAGTGCATAGTATTGATTCTTTGCACTTGGCTTCCAAAAGTAGCCTTCTTAGTGCTGCTCCCCAGCGCATCGACGCTTTTCTGCAACTGCTGCAAAAAGAGCCCTAGGGAGACGGTTCGAGGCACCGACCGAGCCACTTCATCTGGAAGCCCAGGCTGCCAGGTCGCCCTCTGAGGGGACGCTCACAAATAAAAGGCACAGACAGACTGTCACAGCGGCTGTGCTCTCACTCCTCCGGTGCTCATTAGCTCAGGCAGTGCAGCTCCTTAGAGAAACTCGCGGTGGACCCGGAAAATTTGATTCTCACCAATTAAGAAAGCGCTTTGTTTACCTAACCCCTGTGTGCCAGTTCTGTATTGCAATATGGCTGCAACTTGTGGGGGTTAACAGAAAATAGTTCAAACAAGGCTCATTTATCTACATCCAGCTCAGGATGGGATTTCTGCTTTAAGTGAATTTAAATAGTAAGGTCATCACTTTGTTAACCGCAAGACTCCAGCGCAGTGTGAGCGAGAATGTTATTAGCCCATCGAGCTGGAAGTTCAAAGCACAACTCCACATCTCCAGTTAAACGTCTTTAATGGAATTGTCTGCAAGTACTTTGACCTCCAAGGGGACTTGGATGAAATGGTACTTATTAATCTACCTTGTATTAATTAGAAATATAATACCAAGCGTGAATGCTGGCCTCCCCTTGGGTGTCAGCGTCAGTAATTGGTGAGCATACTCAACAATCGAGGGAGTCTTGGTGCTACCAAAGAAGTTCCGGATTCTTCTGCCGCCAAAGCAGAAATGTCTGCTGCGGTGAATGCATTTCCAGCCTTTTTCTTTCATTTAAATGAGCCTGAGACAATTTAAAAAAACTGTCATGGAATTTTACTGAATTTTTTTCCCTCTATTCCCTGTTTTTTATCTGACAGAGAGGGGCAGCTGTGGATTAAAAAACATTGGAACTGAAACATGAAGGGGAATCTGTTGAGTCTCTAATTGGTCAAGCACAACTGAGGCTGATGCTTCAATGTGGCGGCTTCTCTTTGTTGTTTTTCACTCTGAGCCCAAATTTGTGTCTAAATAGAAGCCTGCTTGTGTTATTAGCAGAGCGAATCTGCAGGACACTTCATTAAGTATCTCAAAGTGGCACACAGAGTGAAAGATATATGGAAAGCATGAGTGTGTACGCACACACACTCACACTGTACAGATTCATTTTAAGAATTGGTGTCTTTAAAAACATAAACATGGTGGTGGAAAACAAAACCAAAAACTGATCGTATTTTCTTTCAAATTTATGGGTTTTTGTGTTTTTAACACGTTCTTGTAGCATTTTTCTAATGATGGAAGACATATGTATATAGAAAATTAAACTCAAAATTGCGTTTCGGAATATTTCTTTGTTGTTGTGAACCAAGAGCAAAGCAAAAAGCTATGATACGTCCACTTATAGACGACTAGATCAATGCAAGTCTTTGTTTTCCTTGTCTAAGTCAGCATCCGGCTCCAAACTGTACAGCTGAAAAGCTCCATTTGCCATTTTTGTCGCTTCGGTGATGCTAATTTGGGGGTTTGAGGGGCCGTAAGCTAGCGGGAGAGAGTGTAAACAGAGAGCTTTCTGCAACAGGAAGAGGGGGATAGGGTTACTCTGCGTAAAAAGTCCCGCCTACAAATCAAAACAGTCGCTCTGCAGAAACTATGTACTAGAAAATGATAAAAGTTTTTTTATTTTAGTTAAAACTGTACAATCATAATAAAAAAAAACACTAGGAACATTTTTACAATATACCCACTTCATTGAAAACAGTCTTTTTTACGTATTTAACATATTCTTGTGGCATTTTTCTCATAATAGAGGACCTATATAACATACTTTACGATTTAAACTCCCTTTCTGAGTATTTCTTAATTTAAATCCATTAGATCAGAAAACTGGATGCTAGAAAAAGCTCAGACTAATGACATAGCTACTAAAATGGGCGGGCCAAAGTCTCCCCTGTGTAAACCTTGGCCCGCTCATGCGTAGGTGTGCAAGACATGATGATTCTGGCTCAAAACTGTACCACTGGATTAATACAATATTGCTCGCCCTTTATTTTTATGCCGCTAATGCTAGCTTAAGGCTATAAGCTGGCACGCAAACAGAACTCTTAGGGACTGGGAGGGGCAGGAAGTCAGGTTGCTCTGCACCAGCCATACAAAGATTTATACATATTTATACATACTTATACATATTCATAGAATATGTCTTAAAGTACGACTTTTTGATTTTTGCTAAAAACTATATAATTATAAATAAAACATCACTGGGAACGATTTTACGATTAAAAACATATATAGTTGGAATGGAACTTTAAGGAGAACTTTGTTACTTTTTTATTCATTAGTGGCCACAAGAATGGTCATTCTGACAAATATAGTGACTATAATGAAAATAGGGGTTTATTTCTCCATAGAAGTTGATGCATTTTGGCTTCTTGGAGCCAGCATGTACTTCCTGTTTGGTATTAGAGGGGTTCCAGTTCTTATATATAGTCAATGGCAATTCTATGAAATGTCATCGTTCTAATTTCTCTGGGTCATTTTAATGCTTTTGGACTCTGACCGGGTCTAAATGTTTGTTTCAAATGGGCTCAGCAGCACCGTGGTCAAATATGCATTCTTAGCACGTGTCTTGTGCGTCAGTAAATGCATCCCCAGGTATCCCTAAACGCAGCTAACCTCCCTTTGGATTTCAGATGTGTTGGTCCTGGCGACTCTAGCAGAAGGGGCAGTTATCTTTGGGTCTTTGAGAATCACTCTATCACCTAATAGAAATTTCCCAGCAATCAATAAAGGGATGAATTATGCATGTCAGACAGCTACAGGGAGGTGACACGGCATGTAAATCAAGCCTTTCAAAGCCTCTGAGTTTACTGTCTCCTCCCAGTCTCTAGTGCTCATTGGAAATGAATTGCTTATATTCTATTTACTGGAGGATGAAAAGCGGGGTGTGGTGTGTGACATTTATTTGCAGTCGGACAAATGTGCAAGTGTGCACATATGTTTGGCATGCAGATACACAGGCTACCCTCGGCTTTTTCCGAGGGTGAGAAAACTGGTTCAAACCCACGCTCAAACAGATGCAGAGCTGCATGCCTGTGCATGGGAAGTCTTTGTCTCGGTGTGCTCTCGGGGAGGACAGGAGCAGCCTGAAGGAAATGAAAAGTGGCTCCTCGTTTGCTGTCAGTGCCACAGAACAGCTCTGTTCAAAATGGCAATAGTCGAGAAAAGCCTCAGACTGTACTTCTTGGTGTACGAGTGTGTGCAAGTTTTTAAAGTTAAGAGTTTTGTAAACTACGATATAAAATGGAAACAGTTTCTTTTCTTGTGTTAAAATGCCTGAAGCCTTATTGAAAGAAGAAGGCGCACGCAAAAGGTACAACTTTTTCATAAAAATGTACAACCTTCTGTTGTTGTTTTTTCTCTACCTGGCACCAGAACTGTGAGAAGGGAAAATCTGTGTTTTTGTTTACTTAGAATCCAAAACGACTCAACTAACAGTGAAATAACCTAATTTGATACAATCTATTATTGTTGATGAATGATGGAGTTCTCCATGTCTGCTCGCAATCATTTCATTTAAATTATTTTAGTTATTTCATTAAGTAGTAAGCAGTAACTTCCAGCTTTTCTGTCTCTAATATTTTAAAACATACACATGAAATTGTGGGGGGACCTCACATCAAGAGTTTCTTCCTTTTTTTTACATTCCCGGGGTGCAGTGGGGATTTTTTTTTAAAGGGAAAAAGTGTACCTTGGCTCAAAAATGGTTGAAGAACACCATTCTATTCTATGCGCCTTATAATCCGGTGTATCTTTTAAATGAAAAAAGTTTTAAAATAGGCCACTCATTGAAGGTGCGCCTTTTAATCCAGTGTGCCTTATAGTGCGGAAAATATGGTAATTGAAACCATTTTAAAACACAAATGTGAAAAAAATGAAATGTGAAAATCCAGTCAGAGGGATGGGGCTGGAGAACAGGATTATCGTTACTGCAGATCATCATCAACTGTAATACCTCGATTTAACCTGTAAGGGGAAGCAAGCAGATGGTTTTTGACTATATTTCCAGAATTGAACAGGTTTATTTTAATTTGTCAAAAATTTGGCAACGACCAACAGACAGCACTTTGAAAACCGCATTTATAGAGGTCAACAGCCAAAAAAAGTTGATTTAGGGTTTGTTTACCCTTTAAAGTAGGAAAAATAATGTATAATGGACAAAAAAAAAATGTCTTAAATTTTAAAAAACATATATAAGTCGCTCTGAGTATAAGCCACATTTTTGGGAGAAAACTGCAAGCTTCTGAACAAATCTGCCAAGTTCAACATAACACTAAATTGGCACTAAACGCGAATTAAGTGTCATATTACTATCTGCTTTCTCTTTTGACGCACATCAGATACTATGCTCATTCCTTGTCAAAAAATGAGTTCATAAACTAGACCAGGGATAGAAAACTCCAGGCCTCGAGGGCTGCATTCCTAGCCAGGGTTGGCCCTAGGTCGCCATCTGCTGGAGGGAGGGCCAAATCCCAACGATTAGGCTATATTTTAATGTTGTTTCTTTTTCACTATTATATTTTTTTTTAACAGTTTGACACACTACTCACTTTGTGTAAAAATAATTGAAACAAATAAAAATAAAAAACTCAAATACAACAACTAATAAGTTTGAGGTAATCAATAGTTTTGCCCGGCGCACCTCCTTACCTGACGCTGCTGCAGTCCACACTAGGTGGGGGAGAAGGAAGGGCACGCTGTTGTCGCTGTTAGTTCTTGTTTAAAACTTTTAAGGATGAAATAGCAAGACCAGCCCCCAGAGACAGCTTTGAGGTCAAAAAAGGAAAGAAGAGAAGGAAAAACAAACTCAAAACAAGGCAGCTCATGGCCGAGCTTTCTTCTAGCTAAACTATTTAGTATGGCGCAACTTTTACTCTGTAAAATGCGGTATTTGTCTTTGCAGATTACCTCACAGCACCAAATCTTAGAGGAGAAATCCCAGATTTAGTTGTGTGTACTTCAAGGAGGAGCCAAATCAGATCAGAGCAACAATTTAGTTAATCTGTTAAAAAAAAAAAAAAAAAGGTATTTTGGTTAGCAAAAAGGAAATTGAAGGTGAGTTCCCGGCATCCTGATAAAATGATTGGAAACTGCATAAACAGAAGAATATCTGCTTAAAAAACTCAAACCACTTCCTTTTAAAAGCACGCCTCTGCTAATGGTTCTCCAGCAATCATCCATCATTTTCTGCCGTTTTAAATGAAATAATAAAGAGACACGGGGAATTTGAAATTGCGGCGTGCACAGCTCCCATTAACTGTTTCTGCATTGTTAACGCCCTCACCATCACATTGCTGGAGTCATTTAAACCAGATTTTTCTTTTTTCTCTTCCCAGACTGCACAGTAAATGTCCACTGAGGTACAAGTGTGTGTTGTAGAACTGAACCTTTCAGGCCCTCCAAGAGGCTGAGAATAGATGAAAGTTGTTGATGGTTTTCGTCAGTGGAAGCAGGTTGGTGTATGTGGCGAGCACCACGTGACTGCCGCTGCACTCGGTTTTGTATTTGTCGTTAAGGTTACGACAACGTCCTTGGTCCTTTTGTGGGGTTGATGTCTGTTTGTGTCATGTGATTTAAATGGACCGTTGAGAGAATAGAGTGGGAATTAAAAACACAGTGTTTTAATAGTTTCTAATATCTAATATGAATAATAACATCTCAGCTTTTTATTTAGATTCTTATTACGTTTCATTTTTAAGAATAAGTTTTCACTTTTTTGCACGAGCCTGCTTGTTTACTTGTGCACACCTCTGTGGTTAATGGCCCGTTGTATGGTTGTGGTGCAGATGAAGGGTAAAGGTAGAGACCGTGCAACTGCAGCCAGAGAATCACTTCCTTTGAGTTTGAAAAGCTGTAACTGGCCTTCGCCAAGGTCGTGTTCTATATCTACAATAAACACTAAAAATTGTTTTTAAAAATTAAGCTTCTTCTAATTTTAAATAGTTTTTACAGTTACTGTCAGGGCTCCCAGGATTGGTCAATTAGTCACGAAAAATAGTGCTAATTTAAGAGTCAATTGTTGTTGTTGTTTTTTATTTTAAATCACAGTGCACACTTTCTAATGCGCCGTCTGCTATTGTCTTTGACACACATGCACAGTAGTGCTAATCCAGGGCAGTAGTGATGTCACAGGAAGTTACAGGAAGATTCGAGTACCATAACAACACGCCAATGGTGCTTGAAAGCGGGAAACATAAAAAAAGTTCAATAACAGACAAAAGTATCCAATGCAAGATCTGCTAGGCAGAACTTGTGCTCCATGGCAGCACTACGGTGATGCACGAGCATGATAACACCAAAGAGAGATCATCGTCTAGGTAAACTAAGCTAACATTAGCGTGCAGAGAAACTTTTTAACCAAAGCTACATCCGAATTCCTTCTCTGCTCACTGTGCATCCTTGCAGCCTCTGCCCCATTGGAGGGAAATGTCTCTGCTGAGGGAACATCTGCTCTCAAAGAAGATCAAGTCTTTCTCTACATACATACAGAAATGCTAACTTTTCTAGCTACGAGCAAGGGTATCGTACAGTTAGAATTTTATAGAGTCAGAGGGTAGTGAAGTTGAATACAGTTGTGAGAGATCAGCACCACCAAATGCACTTTTGTTATATTTGAGTCAGTGAGACAAAAACTTTTTTCTTTTGTTAAAATAGTCCCTTGTTTCAGATGCCGACCTCATTTGATTTAATCTTGTTTTAATACCAGAAACTAATGAAGGAAAGAAGGTGCATCATTTGTTCAAAGTTTAATAAACTGTCGTCTTAATTGTCTTTATTTTTAGTTAGTTTAAAGCTGATGATGGTTAAGATATGTGTTTTACATCCAGTTTACGCACGACCCGATTAGTCGACTAATTTAAAAATTAATCGGTGATTAGTCGACTATTAAATTACTTGTTTGAGGCAGCCCTAGTTCAGTTTTATATTTGATTTTTTTTTTTTTTGGGTGGGATGTGTATGTGTTTGTTATGATTGCTATTTTTCCGAATATTTTTTTTATCATATATTTATTCATCCACAGCACTTTGAAGAGTTCTGTAGTGCTATATAAATAAAGTTTAATTTGAATTTAAATTTAAAAAAGCTTGTCATTGTAGGAATCAGACTTTTGCCACCAGACTGTTAACTTCAGTTCACAGCGTGCTTTCATGTTAAGATTTGCATTGCTGATGTGCAGATAAGGAGCCCATATCATGATTTATTAAAGTTGGCGAGCATTAAATTTTGCATTGATAAAAATCATGAAGTCGGGGCGGCACGTCTTTAAACTAGCACGCCGTAGACACTTCCAGTCAAGGTTAAAATAAGCAGCCTCGCTGCCTTCCTGCTCAGATTATCCTAGTTGGTGTGAGATCTCATCAGCGCTTTGGAAGTTCTTTGGGAAAAATCACCCCTGCCCCATGGAAGCAAGGTCACTTCAGGGAGTCCAAGGCAGGATTTGAACCCAGAAGGTTGCTAACCACTGCACCACCGCGCAGCTCTCATAAACATATGCAATTAAAACAACAATTAAGTTATGATATTAGCCTTTAAAAGCGAGGAATCAGGATTCAGAATAATTTCATTTTTACTTCCTGAATTGAAGCTTCTCCAGATGGTTAAACATTTATTAATTTATTCTGATTTAGAGAAGTACAAAAATGTAAAGCAGTTGTGTGCAGATAACCTGATGCTTTGACAGATGCAGTATAGACAGTTTTAGTCCTCCATTGTGTCTCCTCAGCTTTAAAGAAACAAAATTATGGATTTGTTGTTTTGTTTAATTGTCTTTAGTTAATTATGTTTAATAATTTGTTTTTACATTTTTGTGTCAGATAACTTATCAAAATACAGTTTTAACAGATTTAATATACTTTAAGATTGGCTTCATATTTTTTAATTTTTATTTCTGAATAAGAAATTGAGTTTTACACCAAATGTGTGATGTTTACAACAGATCGTAAAAAGAAAAAAAGGATAAAGACGCACCAGCGTCACATTCTTAGAAACTTCTCGTTTGGCTTTTATTATATTTTAAATCAAATCAATCTGCTGCAGCAGGAGGATCTTATTAAATACAGAAGGTGTATTTTATTTTGAAAGGAGCTTTTGCTGTTGTCAAAAATACAAGGAATAAAAGTTGTTATACAGTGAATATACTTTAAAAAATGACTAACTTTTACAGGAAAAAACAGTAAAATCCAGACAGTTAGCAAGCACAATCATGAAAAAAGAAAATGACAGTTTAATGAATTCCTTAAAGTCATAAATTGTTTAAACTATTGTTATTATGTTAAAATCTTGGCAACCTGAGCAGCAAGTTTTTTTACCGTAAAAATTAATGTACGTCTTTCTTAATTTTGTAGACTGACTTTGTATTATAAATGTGTTCCTACAGTAAAATTATGAAACAGTAAAATTGCAAAATATAACAACAAAAATTATTTAAAACTAATACGATTAAAAAAAAGTAGCACTGAATATTTAATGGTAAAATTCTGGCAACCTCAGCTGCTAGTTTTCTACCATAGTTTTCAACCATCTTTGCTAATTTTTTTGTGTTACACTGTATTTCTCTAGGGTAAATACATTGCTATTAACAGTAAAAACTAGAAACATTACCTTAAAGCAGGGGTCACCAACGTGGTGCCCGCGGGCACCAGGTAGCCCTCGAGGCCCCCACAAGGTGCCCTCAGGTCTCTTCTAAAATTAACACATTTGTGAGCTGCATCTAAAATTAAATTCTGTTGATATTTTTTTTTATTACACTTGCATTTATTTAGATTTAAAAATTAAAATGTCTTACAAATATGTTGATGATACATGAACTTTAGATAAGTTTAGGTGACCTCTGACCTATTCCAGTTCAAAGATCATTAATTTTGTTGAAAATGTTGCAGATTTGGTCTTTAGTTCAAAATGTGACAAGATTTGTTTAAAAATGTGTAATATGACTTGTCTTTAACATTATATAATTGATTAACATGGTACAACACAGGGAAAATGGGACATTTTTCCCATGAAATCTAAGTGAACATCTGAAAATGTAACAATTACTGAGATTATGTAAGTGCTGAATATTGATATTTTTTTCCTAGCTTGTTGTCATTGTTGATCATTATAGTGAGAAATCTGTGTCTTTGCAAAGAGGAGTATCATTTTTCATTATTAATAATGTCTAACTAACTATATCTAAACAAAATTTGTTATTTAAAAATGGTAGCCCTTCATATAACTAAGTACCCATGAAGTAGCCCTCAGGTTAAAAAAGATTGGTGACCCCTGCCTTAAAGGAACTGTATAAGAAAAAAGAAACTTTATTATTTTTTTTTTTTACCATTACATAATGTTAAAAGTAAAAGTAGTTACGCTGAATTTCTGGAAACTGCAGCGGCCATTTTTTTACTGTAAAATTTGCAATATATTTTTTTACAGTGTAGAAAAATTTAGCTCTGTTATAATTCTATTATTGTTAATATTAAAATCTGCAATGACCACAAAAATATGAATAAAGTTTGTTGAGTTTTTGTTTTAACTAAAAATTCATGGTATAGAACGTCACATTGATAGATTTAGGAGATGATGCTACTTTTTTAGTAATAAATCTGGTGTATTTCTAAAAGAACGTCCAAACTCGTGTGTTTTGGTTTCCGCCTTTGGCCTGCCGTCTGTCCGTAATGATGTCGCCTCGTGGCAGATCTCCAACATATCTCGCAGTCACACCGCAGGCCCACACGGATGGAAGTCTGCTCAGGAACTCCGATTGCTTCAGCTCTGGTAAAATGATAAATGGTGACAGCAGAAAGTAATGGGGCGGTTCTGTTGGCGCGTTCTGTTGGGAGAACGGGACGAGCAGTACAGGCCGCCTGCCAGTGCGGCGCAGGAAGTGGGACTTACTGTCGACAGCGAGCGGATCAGTGCCGATGCTTTTTGCAGCACGCCTTTCTTCTTTTTAGTGTTAGCGCTTTTAAGTTGTGTTTTGGAGCACAATTGACCAATTTTCTCCTGCAGACGTTAGACCTGTCCGATTTAAAGGGTTCATGCAGACACGGGGCACGCAGAGTTCACGTGGCTTCAGGAGACCTGCAGAGTCCAGCATCTGAAAGGATATTATGGGAGTTCAGACTGCAGTCGTAATAAACTCTAATCAAACCATCAGTTTATACTGCAGAGCTCTGGAAGGGAAAAAGCAAATAAAGTCAAGTATGCAGGAGAGTTTTTTTATTTTTATTTCAAAGGCCTTCATATTTATTACAAGCTGGTAGAAAAACATTCCAGTAAAACTACTGGTTCAAGTTTGCTTTTTTATCATTAATCAATCATATTAACCTCTATGTGTTGATTTATTCATGTCGTTTTGATTTCTTACATCACTTCTATCTCTGCATCCCACATGTCACGTCTTGTGTCGGAATGTACCACTTCAAATAAAAAAATAAAGAAAAAATCCCAGCATTAAAAATACATATATTTAAATTTTTGGTCGTATTTTTTTATGGTTTCCCACATGAATGACTGTCGCTGTCAACAACAAAACAAAGAAACAAAACTTCAAAGTATGTTTTTATTTCCTGTTTTATGAATTCTTTTTCTTCATCGTCCAAAAAGTTCAAACTGCTATAAATGATTAAAATATTATTATAGATCTTCAAACTGTAGAATTTCAATTTGTTTGACATTATTTAATAGATTTACTCACAGCATTCACATAAAGTCCTCTTTGTTCAACAATTTTGTTGATATTTAAAAAAAAATAGAAAAAAAATCAGTTCAATCATAAATGAGTTTTAGATTTCTCTGAAACCTGAAATTGATTCACAGCTTTTGCTTAGAACGAGGTGTCAAAACCTTGACTTCCAGAATGAAGCCTTTGGGAATCCAAAAGAACTGGAGCCAAGCACAGTTTAACAACTGAAAAATAGATTTTTTTTAACCCTTCCGCTCTCCTTGGGGTCCAGATGGCTCCAACCACATATTGTTATGCAATTTTTTCCATGACAAATGTGGACGAAGGGGGACAGGATTTTATGTCTGCCATGGACATTAGTGAAACTCCGAAATCAGTGGAAAAAAAAAGTTCAGCGCACTGTCCTGTGGTGTCCAGATGACCCCACTTTTAATGTAAACAAGCTAAGGAGAACGGAAGGGTTAAGTGTCAAAAAGTCATTTTCTGATGTAAAATGGAAAAAAAAACTTTATGATAAAAAGAAACAGAGTCAAACTTTTCCTTTTACCACATGTCAGTAATGTATGCTCATTACAGCTGTTCTGTGAGGGCATTTTTGCAGACATCAGCATTTTATATATTTAACAGAAAAACAATTAATTTGTCACATCTGGAACTATTTTACTTCTCAGTGGCACATTTTCTGATTTAAATTACAACAATTAAGATAAGCATTTTGTGTCTAGTGTGCTCAGTGTAAATAGGTGAAATGTCAAACCACACATTTTATTTCTAGGTATTATAAAAGTCCTACGAGTTTAGGTAGATGTGTGGTCTAGATGTGTAGATGTAGGGTATATCTTGGCCCCATTAAGAAAGGGTTTATGCTTTAGTCACATGCACCTGTACCTCTGCTGGTGCAGTGGGTTTTTGGGTTATCTGTGGAGGGTTGTAGACGCCAACTTTTAATGCTTCATTCACACCGGATGCAATTCACCCTGCAGAGTTTTTCTGTTTCAATGTAAAGTCAGTGTACAGACACAATTTGAGGTCTGCAATTTGAGCACGATTTGAGTGGCGCAATTTTGGCGTTGGGTGTGGCAAGAACTCAACTTTTGGCTTGTGATGTTTGCAGTGACTCGATCAGCAGGCAGAAATAAATCCAAAATGGCTGCTCGATGTGAGGAGTTTCATCCTGAACTTCCATATATTTTCTAGGGGCCGCGGCGCTGCTGGAGACTGTCCCGGCTACCAACCTGTAATCAGAGCCTATGAGGCTGGAGCGATAAAGCCCGCTACGCTAGCCCTTGCCCGATGGACAGAGTAGCCAGCTCACTATCTCCTCTGCCCCGGGACAACAGAGCTAGCTATATACTGATACAAAGACCCCAGCTCCTTGGGCTCACCATGTTTGTCTTATTTTCATCGAGACAATAATAAAAAGATCCTCCAGTTTTATCCGTATTTTTCCTCTATCAGGTGAATGCAGGAAAGAAAGTCACGTAATGTTTAAAAATGGCCATCGTCCAGGCAGAAAACGGTGAAATTCACCGTACTCTGAGCGTCTCTGAATGATCTGGTGCACCCAGACATGGAGACATGCTTGTCGGCGCCTCTGTAGAGCTCTCAAAACGTCTCAAAGACATGGTGGACCGATTAGCCGTGAAAGAACGTGCTAAGGTACCTGTAAGGTCTAAGGTTTTATTTATATATAAAAAGGGGAAATTAGACATAAAGACGCTGCGTGTAGACTAATGGAATCAACATGAAGTGATAGTGAATGTCTTGAGGCTTCTTCTCTAAAGGGTGTCTGTTGTGACTCTGCCTGTTTGACCCACACACCACCGCTGTCATCGTACAGCTGATTGCTCCGTGATGACATACTGCACCGCTCCAATCAAATGCACACACACACCTCTGCAAAGATGTGCCATTCTCTCCATCACTGACCCTGCCAGCAGTCCGAGCCACCAATCACATCTAACAACTGCTGCCTCCTCTTCTTGTAGCTCCTTCAGGCTGCTGATGGACACACTTTTTCTGGAGCCGCATGTCTTGCTCATATCATAGCAGTCACTTACGCCTGAGAAGCTCTGTGTGCCATTTTTTTTTATTTGTTGTATCTCGTCTGCCTGACATGTTTGGCTTCATGTTGACTTCACATAATGGATCCATGCTTCTTCTGACAGCAGACAGACCATTTAGCATCTCTTTTGAAGTGAACTCAGCATTTGCGGCTTCAAATTAGAGCCTCACTCGTGGGTATTTCACACAAACACCCTGAAGCTAGCGCACAATTTGACATTACCCAACCCCCTGATAACAGAAAGCCTGTTGTTATTTATTTAGTGAGCACTGCTGGAACGATGGAGCTTCTAAACAAGTCTGTGCTAGTGTTCAGTTTGGACGAAAGTGTCTTACAGTCTCACTCCAATCATCATCTATTTTCAAAGTGGTCTTTTAATTATGAGGATGCTTTTTTAGCCAATATCCAAAAATCCTGTGTCGTTTCTAAGATGTAGTTTCTGTAGAGCGGCGGGAGTTCAGTAGAATTTCCCCCCTTGAGTTGTGAGCAGGACTGTTAGCATGGACCCAGAAGTGGCTAAAAATAGTCTAAAAAGGAGAAGTCCACTTATTACATGTAAAAAAAAAAAAGGCCCATATCTATCAAAAGATGTTTGCTATGTCCGAATTCCCACCCTAATCTCTTACCAATAAAATGAAACCTTGTAGTGCGGAACTATCTAGCGCCCTGGATTTTCAAAGCAATTTGGACACCAAGCTCACTACTTTTCTTTCGTTTTTCTAAACACCGGATATGACATTTCACAACGTCCATTTGTGAATCCACTGTATCCTGATGATGAAAAGTTTATTAAAAGACTACATTTAAACATTTTTTTTTTTTCACCATTGCATTGTGGTCTAAATTCACTAATCTAGCGAGCATCGATGCACGCTAGTTTTTCACAAGGACTTCTGGGAGATTTCTTGTGGAATCGTTGCTTTGGACAGCACTACAAAATGGCGAATACACTATATAGTGAGTAGGGAAGGAATTCGGACATAGCCGTTGATAATAAGAGGATAACGAAATAAAAACAGGTAAACTAGCTTAGAGCTAAAGTAAGCTAACTGTCCGGCAGCTGACCGTAGTGGCAGATAAAAAAAATGAGAAAAAGAAACAAATTAGGGTTTTCTGACCCTACTGATGTTTATTATTATAATTATTAGTGGTAGTAATTGTAGTATTTTACTGCTGCTACAGTCAATTTCTAGTTAGCATACTTTAGCTGTGAGTTAGCTTATCTGTTTTCGTTTTGTTATCCTCTTATTATAAGCTATTTTTGAGTGACATGGGTATATCTGCTGCTGTTTTTATTTTTATTTTTTTTTTGCTTTTTTTTCATTTTCTCAACAGAGCTACGTCAACAAAATAATCTTCCTGTTATGGGATCAATAAGTTTGATTTTATTTTAGTTAATTACATAAACACACATGCGCAATTTGAACGATCTATGTTGTGACTCAATGTATGTGGCCTCATGAGGTATTTTAGGCGGAAATTTTGTGTTCAAAACAAAGAAACATCATATTCAAATAACTTAAACGTGAATATTTGTATCTAATTTTTTTTGCAAAGCTGTGTTGTGCTGAGCTATGTTATTAATTTGTACTCATCTTTGTCTTAATGAATATGTTTAAGTAAGTAGAATATTTGCTTAACTTTTTTTATAAGTCGTCTATCATCAGAAAAAGGCCACAAGAACATGTTAAAAACAGATGTAATTGGAGTGTTATTTAAATGTCCAGATGAACCTTTCCTGAACAGAATCAGAAACACGCCGCCTGTTCCACACAAAGCGCGTGTCATTTTTAAAAATAGAAGGAAGCTGTTGTGGATGCTGAGCGTCTGAAAATGAGTCATCCCGGTGAGACGGAGCGCAGGGATGTCTTTGAGAAGTTCTTATTTTTCCCTGTCCTTTGAGGGTTTAACATCCACAGCTTCAGAGTGGAATCAGCTGCTCCCTCTTCCATCCGCACGCAGCTAATCAGTGTGCAGCCAGACATTAGTCATTTACAATAATTCACTTTGAGGAGCAGCATAAAGGCAGCTGCTTGCTTTATGTTCTCCTGCTTTTCCCCGCCTCTGTCAGGCTTTCTGCTGAGAGCAGGTTTTTTGTTGTTGTTGTTGTTTTTTGTGCACATTTATTACTCGGTGTGTTGCTGTCACAGTGGTGTTGTGGACTCTTGGTTGTTTTCAGGCCTTAAAGTTTAAATCGTGTTTCCTGTCAGTCCGAAAGGCTCAACATGGCTCTCTCTCATGACTGGATTTTGTGAATCTGCTCCTAGCTTTGAATGTGAAGGTTTGTCAGATTTGTTCTGACTGGTTTTCTTTTTGGAAAAGCTGCAGATTGTGTTAAGCTAAGGACACACGTGACTCACTTTCACTAGAAGTGGATTCTTGAAGGCGCTTTTTGCCCTTAGTGTCACACTAGACAGCAGGGAGGGGCGTCTTCTTCTTTTCCTACTGTTCACTACTGCACGTCCAGTTCCACCTGGTTTAACTCAATGTCCACAAAAACGATCATAGAAACTTGCATAGCTATCTTTGTCATCTATAGAGATAGACAAAGCACCTGTGACATCCCCCATAGGAAATGCCTTACCTCAAGTTCCAACAAAACAGAGTTAATTTAGTCACCATTTTTCCGCAGTACGGCTTTCCCCATGTTGGAACCGGACGACGTTAGTAAGCAGTGATTGGTCATTTCCTTGGAAACCACTCTCGCTAACCAGGAGTGAGCTTGTTGGAAAGCCACACCCCTTCCATTGAAACCAGGCTCGAGAAAATCAGTCAGTCAAATGTTTCAAACGTTGGAGGTGTGGGTCACATGAGGCATCTGATTGGCCAGTTTATAACTTGAATAATTTGCAATAAAAGAAAATATTTTATGAAAAAAAAATAGGATTATCAAGAAAATGTAAAAAAAAAAAAATAGATGAGCAAGAATGGTTATCCTGACAAACATAACGACTGAGAGATAGCTGTGATTGAGTGATTACCGATCACCGCTAGCTCCACAGAGGAAATGTGTGTTTGCGTTAGCCTGGAAGCAGTGCTGGCAGCACAGACTCTTCCTGGATGAGGCTGTTCCCCACTTTGTGACATCACAATGTGAGGACCCCCTCGTTTTCATGGATTGTAGGGGCTGGTGTTCAGGGGGTTCTAGAGGAATCCATGAATCAAAATACAACTTTCAGGTTGTTAGTTGTGAGGAATTAACATCCTAATACGCTTCAAATAAAAAAAGGATGAGTTTGATCGATATAGGCGCTTTAACCGTTGTCACTTCCGTACATAACAAAAAAAAGATGCTACCGATGCATCACTGCCAAATCGAAGTCTCTGATTGGTCTCTGGTTTTACTCGAGGCTTGTTGAATGAGGGCATACGGTCGAAAAAATTGCGAGGTTACAAGGGAACTAAAGAGTTCTGAAAATATTCTAACTTTGCACACAGAAGCCTGAAAGTTATGTTTACCACACATGAATGTGATCCCATATTGGTTAAAGTTCGACTTTGTTTTATTTGCAAAATGCGTTAAATAGAGCCTGAACACGGTTGTATAATCGTAGACGAGAGTTTTGAATGTGGAAGCCTGAAACTCCATAGACTTTTCTTTGGAAACGGCCGCTTGAATGTGCATTGCCGAGCATAATGTGAACCTTGCGTCTATAGGTCAGATAGCAATAAGGGATTTATTTTATTTAAATTACATTGGAAGAAAGGAAATTCCAGTTTAGAAACAATCTTTTTTCCAATATTTCTGTCAAAACAACAAAGGTCAGAAGTGCTAAGTGACTGTCAAAGTCTGTCTAACCCCCCCACCACCAGCACAACTGAGACTGTTTTTGGTGACAGCAGGTCGAGTGCCACTCGAATGCTCCATTCCAGCTCAGACAGACGGGCAGATGGTCCTCCAGACCCGAGCTGCCAAAAGCAGAGCTTCATCAAGAGAGACAACAGGGCCTAATGTGGAAATCCAGCTCGTCAGCAGTTTGTTTAGAACTAATTCAGCCTTCAGCTGCTTCCTGATTGCACTCTGCACCCCTGCATGCCTCTGCGCAAAAAAAAAAAAAGAAAAATCCCGCTGCCCCGCTCTGATCTAACTTTCCTCGGCTGCTTTCTGCTTGCTGTGCCCCTTTTTTTCGGACTTCTTTAGCTGACTCACTGACTCTACCTTTCCCCCGTTCTGAGCGCAGGGTTCTCTCTGTGAGATATTGATTGCTTTCCTTCCTTCCTCTCAGCCCCCTCCCACTCCCACCCTCTTACTCCCATTATGTGGTGCTTGTTGAATCAAGCCCCAGCACGGCCGCAGACTTCATCCCTCTGGGCCTGTAGGGGGAGAAATGAAGTCGGGACTGTTTAAAACGTGGATACATCCCTTTTTCTTTCATGATTGATGGTTTAATCGTTGCATGTTTGATTTCTTAACTCACAAATCAGAATCAATCAAGAGCTGCTTTGGTGATTGGAGTTGGACGCCTGTCGAAAAATTGTGTCTCGCTTTGCATTTACTCGTGTAAATGACAAGAGTTTTCAAGTCTGCTGCTTTGCAGATGTCTGCTGCCCCACTTTATTAACAGCTGATGAAAGAAAATGAAAGACTACAGTCTTGCCACTATACAGAGTTGCAAATAAAACATGAAGACGGCTTCATTTGAATATTATTTACAAAAAAACAGCAGAAATTACAAAGATTACAGAGGTTATGATCTTATTTATGGTTCAGAATTGTTTTATCTTCTGTTTTCATTGACCGATAGCTGTATACACTGTAAAAACAGGCTCCTTTATAGAAAACAGTCAAAAATACTTACCTCATTGGCAGATTTTCTTCAAAGGGTAACCAAACAGGGAAGTTTGAGGCTGACTCCACCCACAGCCGAAATGGGAAAATCTAGTCAGAGAGGTGGGGCCGGGGGTACAGGATTGTTATTATTAGTGGAGATACAGATAATGATGTGGGACTTCTGAAATGAGGTGAGACGTAAATGATTTGACCAATCACCAAATTCAACTGTAATACCTCGTTACAACCTGAAGGGGGCAGCACACAGA
Source organism: Oryzias javanicus (assembly GCA_003999625.1). Classification (NCBI taxonomy): domain Eukaryota; kingdom Metazoa; phylum Chordata; class Actinopteri; order Beloniformes; family Adrianichthyidae; genus Oryzias; species Oryzias javanicus. The sequence goes on along the minus strand of CM012439.1, from coordinate 10,159,014 downwards.
CAGTTTTGACTATTTTTTCAAGATTTAAACCAGTGTTATTTTAATTTGGCACTAAACCACAGAAAGCACTTTAAAGCCTCATTTATAAGGTCAACAGTAAAAAAAAAGTTGATTTAGGGTTTGGATATCCTTTAACCTGACCCTTGACCCTCCGCGTCCCTTTTTGATGTTTTGGGAGTCTCCATATCATCGTTTTTTTGACAGGCTGGCTGTTCCTATTAAATTACGAGTCTCCAACCTCCGGGCCGCGTCCCAATACTGGATTGGTTCCGGGAGTGCACTGAAACTCAGTATAGGTACCCTAATCCAGTACTGGACGCAGTTCCGAATACGATACTAGATCCAGTACCGGGTGCGAACCAGTACTGGGTTAGGGCACCAGTACTGGACGCATTCCAAGGACCAGTCCACGTCCGCTACCACATCAGGTATCGCGTCCCAAGGGTTGCAGACCCTTGATTTAGTGAGAGCAGCCAGAACGTCAAAAAGTGACGAGTAGAGGATACACCACTAGCATTTCCTCACGTTTACATAGACTTTTCATTGAAGATGGTCCCTCAAACGCACCTTTTAGTATATGACTGGTTTTTAAACTGAGATACTTTTGCATTGAAGGCGTTATTATTTTTCTTGCAAGACAGAAATAAGAAAAACAAAAGGCACTTTAGGCATTCAGTTGTGTATGTTGTTCTCTTAAAGTGGGTTTCCCTGCTTCTATCATCTCTTATTTATTGGCTAAGCTGGTTGGAGGCGACAGAGCAGAGAAATGAGGACAAAATGTCGAGTCAAACTCAGGTCAGGCGGGAAGTATTCCGAGAACGCACAGGTTATTTGGCATTACTAGGTCTGATTTTTGTATCATTCGACAAATTTCTCTTTGAAAAAATGCAAATGTCCTTTTCTTTCTTCAGCGAGGGGCGCATTAAAGTCGTGGGTGGTGGAAGTCTCCAGATCAGCGATCTGGTGGAGGAGGATGCCGGCGTTTACACCTGTGTGGCGGAAAATTCCAACAGCACCGCCACTTCCCAAGCTGAGCTCACCGTTCAAGGTACGTTTCAATTCCACACAGACTGCTCTGAAGCTCTACTTATAATTACAGTCACTCCAAAATCATGCTATTATGATTTTGAATTAGCCAATATGCCTACAATGTGGTTTATTGTTTGGAGGAAATTAAAAAAGCAGAGGACGGTGTGGGCTGAATGGCTGCACAGATTGGAAATTAGCAAGAAGCGATGGAAAATGAAGTTAGACAGGAGAGCTGAGGCTCCCCTGGTGGGGCTCTGGTCTCAACATCCTTCCATCTGTGGAAACAGACTCATTTGATCCTATTATGCTTGAGAATGAGCATTTTAGAGAGCTTCTGGACTCTTGGCCTAACCTTTCAAACGAAGCAGTTCTGAGTTTAGTGAAAGGGAAGAAGGAGAGCTGCATGCAAACTCTCCGATGTGGAGATTTGATCCTAAACGTGCCTTAGATTAGATCTGAAAAGGTTGATGTCCCTTTTTTTTTAAAGAAAAGATGTAAATATTATACCAAAAAAAAAAAAATAAAGTTTGTTTTGCTGTTTTGGGATTTACTCATCATTGCATCACAGTATTGAAACAAGTGTGGATAAAAAGCGGCTCATCCGGCTTCATTTGAGCATGGAAGGGGGCAGCAAACAGACATCTAAACGCAAAGACAGACCGGATCTGCATCAGTTTTGCAGCAGGAGGATTAAAACGAGTGAAAGTTCACCAGTGGGTAAATCAGTATGTAAGTATTAGAAAAGTTACTGAAGTCTCCATAGATAGAGATTTTGGAATCCAAACTAAACCTGACTTGCAACTGTACTTTTTTTTTGTTTAAAATACAAAACAGTTCATATAAATCCCTCTACTGCATGTTGTTTATTAGTTAGAAAAAAAAGGTTTCCATATTAAAGCTTTTATTCTTGTAAGGTGTGTGTCATTTTAACTGAGATTTATCTTATGTTTTGAGATGAGGTTGAATGAAACGGTGTTTGTGGTTAAAGCAGAGCAAATACGATTTTTGGGGAAAAATAATCCAGCGCTGTTTAGTAGGATTTGGCAATAAATACATTACATTTTTACACAATAAATGATATAAATGATACCATAATTTATATATTCTCCCCATTTTCATTTTTTTTTGTCCTTCCTTACTTTGCATTTTGTTTGCATTCCTGGGAATGCTGTCCTGAGAATGCGATTGGTCCTTTGAGCCTGCAGATTCATATTACTGCCTCTCGTAACAGTGGTTGGTGGGACTTTTTCTGCAGAGTTTCTGCAATTTTTAGACAACGCCAGCGGTCATTGTTGTAGATAATTCATGTCAATTCCTATCCCAAAATAGAATAAGGATCGGTTTCCTCTTTAGATTTCTACGAGCACATGGTTCAATTTGGCTCCGCCCATCAAAGCACATGAGCTTCTCTGCATTACAGCTATCAGATCGACATTCATCTACAGCTTATTTATTCAAATAAAATACAGATTTTGTCCTCAAACTACAAATAAAGGCTAAAATATCTCTCTAATTTTCTAAAATCTCAAAAAATATAAATAGAATATTAAGTTTATTTTAGACAGAGTTTATTTTCGCTAATCTCACAGCTGCACCGCAGGTCACGTGAGGGCGTTAATGCATATTAACGTGTTAATTCCAGCTAATTGATAACATGCGTTAACACGTTGACTTTAACAGCTGTAATATATATATATATATATATATATATTATATATATATATATACATAGAGGGTAAGTTACAGGAAAACAGTAATTGATTATTTATTTTACTGGATGAAAATGTATTAGATCTGAAACGAAGTCTTTTCAAAACACAAAGAAATGCTTAATGCTTCCAGCAGTTTATTTCTCCTCCTCAAATGCAAAAAGAAAAAAAATCATTCTGGCAGGAGGGGGCGGGGCTAGAGATTGGAATTCCAGCTCTTTAGAGAGAACTGTCTCTTTTGGCTCGGATCACTAAAATGAACCATCTCTTTCAGCTTCCAAGCAGCTTGTCAGGTTGTTTTTTTTTTTTTGTTTAAATGTATTAATTATCTTCACTAATATAAAATTATGCACAAAATGAATCACAAATGCAGTAGCGTGCGTATGCGCTGGTTTTCTTTCTCAGTTTCCTTTCATTTACCAAAGATAAAGTGTCAGAGCTTACAAAACCTAAGTAACGGAGTAACGAGGGTTTCTGCAGTCCAGTAACTGTAATTTGTTACCAAAATTTAAACTAGAATTTGTTACTCTAAAATTCTATTACACTCTATAATTTGTGATCAACTGACTAATATTTTTACTGCCAAGACAACTCAAGATCACTTTATTTTTAGTACAAAAAAACGAAGCTCGTAGTCCAAAAGAATGGGCTAATATGCTGTAGAATGACTGAGAAAACAGATGTGAGTGTTTGCTGGAGGCGCACAGTTTTTATTAAAGTAAATGTTCCTAATAATTCTTTAATTTTTCATTTATTTCAAAAAAGAAATTCAGTGTGTCTTTATGTACTGGGAGTGCAGTATGATGGGCAAAAACCTAAAGGACGGAGTAATTTGATTGTGCAATTAAGTGCAGAGTGATGGGATGAACCTCCTCCAGGCTCACACACACACAGCACCACAATGAGCTCAAACAGACACACACTGCTCATTTTTTAAAATGCTGCACCTTCACTGAAAGAAAGAAATCTCTTTTTACCTCTGATTTTATTTTATTTTTTTACTTGACATGTCTTATTCTTAAAGTAAATGGTCTCATTTAGGAATATCTTCTGGATCTGCATCTAATTGGCTCCACTTTCTGTATCCGCACTGTAACAAGTACACAAACAGTCAAGTTGTGTGTCTGTGCGCTTTGCCCTCATCCAGCGAGGCAACAAGATTTGGTTTGGAATAAGTCTCGACACTGGGAAAACTCCCCGAGGCTCATTCCCGATCTTTATTGCATTTCACACGCGCGCACATCGGGCCATGACTCCAAATCTTTCCTCCCCAAATCCCTTCATCTGCTCGTCACCCTTCAACCTCCCTTCCATCCCTTCCCGTCACTCGCTGCGATTAAAGGAGACAGTAATGGAAAATCGGATCAGGCCACTGGAGGACACCTGACTTCATTCCTTTTCACTTTTTGAGTCCGTCCACCAATTTTCCCGTCGTGTCTCCAGGCCGAGCCCTCAGCGTCGGTGTGACAGGGCTTTGGGGGATTGATCGGCTCTCCCGGAATATCCTCATACGACAAGTCGTTGTTGTAATACAATAATGCAGTTTGATTAGTTCCAATGTTGTAGACTCCAAAGGGCAAATTGCATTAGTTTCTACCACGTTCATAAAGAAGCTCAATTGTTCCATTGATTTGCTCCTTTGATGGCAAAAGGTCAACTGATTGCCTCAATAAGTGGTTGCGCCCGTAAAGGACACTCAAATCAATGCGGTATGAATCCATACGCAGAGTAACTTTTTTTTTTTTTCTTCTTCAGCGTAACTTTCACTAAAACACCTCAGGGTTTTGTTTTTCTTCTCCTCCAGGACTGACGAGAGAAAATGATGTTTATTTTTTTAAGTGGCTCTCCACAAACACTGGAGGAGAAGTCAGCTGGGGATTTTCACCTTGGGTTTGGCCTAAAGATCGCTGGAGGACGTGTGATGCAGCTGGTGGTCATTTGTACAGAAATAATGCACCAACATGCATATTAAACAATGGTTACACAGCTCACATGCTGAATGCAGCATTTGGTGGGTTTTTTTTAACATAACAAATGATTTCCACTTATTGATATTCCTTTGAAAGAACATGCTGGGTTTAGAAAATGCTGAAAGAGTTTTTATGCCACGTACACACCAGGCATGTGTGCTGCGTTCAAGAATGTACTGACCGCAGATTTTTGAACACGTCTTTTGCATGGAGCGGGGGTCTGCAACCTGCGGCTCCAGAGCCACATCCGGCTCTTTTATTCCCTCTATTGAAGAAAAATACAAAGTTTTCAGTTTAAAGAAGTCACTGTAAAGTAAAGTTAAAAAAAAAAAGTAAAAAACGTATCACTCTGCGAGGCTCCAAAGCACAGTAGCCATAGTGGTTTGATAATCGAGAACTAAACATTTTGACAAATTCCAGCATTTTAATTGTGTCTCATGATTCAAAAAATACCTTTAATTAGCTCTATTTTAATTATAGATAGTTTGATTTATGAATTTATGAATTTTATTGCTGACATCACACTACTTACCACTAGATTTGCTCCACTGAGATGATCCTATGTGACAAAGGAAGTCTTTTATTTTGAAAGGAAGTGAACCTCTGTTAAAAGTTATTAACTGTTTCATATTTGGGGGAAAAAAATCCCTTAATGTTGGTTTTATTGATGCCAAAAAATAATCATTTATTTATATTTATCATAAAATAACAGTAACATAAATACAAAGTCTTATTCTTCTAAAGGATGTGTGTGTGGCTCTTACCGGGTTACGGTCAGTGAAATATCATCCCAAATGGCTCTTTAAGTGTCAAAGGTTGTCGACCCCTGGTATAGAGTCTTCAGACTGGTACCTAATGTCAAAATGGTGCAAATCTCATGATTTTTCTTTCTCAGCTCTATTCTGATATATGAAAGAATCGTTGTCATATCATTCCAGTCGGGTTAAGTTATTAATATCTCCACAATCGCTTTTCATCAGGTTTGAAAACGTCTCTATGATGATGCGTGGATGTATGAATTTTGAACCCGAAACGCACATTTACACGCGTTGACATAGACTTTTCATTGGAAGTGGTCACCCCACCGCACATTCCAGAGCTCAGTGTGAACAAGCTTCTAACAACCCCCCTAACCTTCAAACACTGGCCGGTACGTTAGCTAGGACAGAGTATTAGCAACACCATAAAAATAAATGAATACATGAGGATAAGGTCGAAAAACTACAATGTTAAACTGACAAAGAAACAGAATACTTGAATACAACGCAAATATATCAGCATTAATAATAATACAAGATAATAACACCAACATCAAACTCTGGTAACATTTTCTGCCATTTAATTTTATGAATATTATGCAAAATCAAGCTTTGTGTGTGGAAATCACCTATATTTAGGCCTCCTGGTGGTGTTTTTTCTTGAAGTCGTAGCCTGTTCTTCTTCTTCTGTTGCTGCACTAATCCCTTATCCATTGCAAAGAAACGTTCCACATCCAACTTTTCTCGTGTCAAACGCTGCCGGACTACTTTTAGCGCTCGAGTGACTGAAATGTAACCGAGATAATCTCGTCATCTTCAATTCCAAAAGATTTTTCAAAATAAAAGCTTGCTATTTCAAACGTAGTCATTTAGTTCCTCGGACCAAAGTTTACAGCTCAAGTAATAGAAGGTGTAACTGAGGAAATTCGGTTATTTTTCAAAATAAAAAGCCTTTCAATATGATAGATCGTCAAAACTTAAAAGAAAAAAAACGGGTATAATTCCTTATTTCTTCTGCGACCCAGTGCCAGTTCATCCGCATTAAAGCACATTGATTCCTAAATATAACTATCTAACTTAAGTCTTATGGCGTCATTATAAATGGCTGGATAGTTGGATCAAATTATCATGTAATGTGGATGGAGGCTTTTTTCGATCATTTATATGATTTTATTATAGTAAATGTCTTTTTTTTTCTCAAAATGCTATAACTTTGTTTTAATAAAATGTTAACTTTTGTTTAATTATTTTATGATTTTTTTTCACATAAAATGTAAACTTTTTCTTGTAATTTTACGACTTTATTCTAGTAAAACTTTGACTTTGTCTCAGAATTGAATGACGGAGTTCTCATAAAATTTTGACTTTTTAATCATTTTGTGACTTTATTCTTGTAAAATTGTAACCTTTACATTTTTTCTCGTAATTTAATGACTTTTTTCCTCATAATGTAATGACTTTTTTTCTCCTAATTTAATGAATTTTTCTAGTAAATTTTTGACTTCTTGTCATTTTACATTTTTTTGTAAAATTTGAATTTTGTCTAATGATTTTGTGAATTTTTTTTCTCATAAAATGTTGACTTTTTTTCAATTTTGCAACTTAATTCTATTAAGCTATTGACTTATTTCTTAAGCTTTTCATTACTTTTTTCTTGAACTTTTTTTTTTTGCTTTTGTCTCGTTCTTTTATGAGTTCCCTCTTTTATATTAATTAATTTTTTTCTTTTATGACCGCCCTAATACTCTGTTGTAGCTGATCTGCATGCCGCTCTGGAAATTACTTCTATAGGTTCATTTTGTCTTTAATATAAATGGTAGAAATAATAAATTGGCAGTTTTGCTAAATCACCCTCAAACCTGTGCGAGTTGAGTGTTTTATTAGTGTGTTGCATAAATGTTAGCTTGCATGTGAAATGATGGTGCTTGTTGCTCTTCAAAAGGATGACTGTGCAGCTTGTCTTTCTTTGAGGTCGACCGATGGGTCAGAGTCGTTTTGAGTGACTGCGACACTTTTAACAGAATATTTTGTCAGTCCACATTTTAATTTTGAATTTAAATCAAAAGTTATTTATTATTGTATTTTTTAGGTGTTTGAGTGAAAACAGCTTCTATTTAACTGAATTACTGAATTAGGAGCATCTGTGCATCCGTTGCCTCGTCTTCTTCAATCTTAATGTCCTGGACAGTTAAATAGTTGTGAAATTCAATCTTGTCAAATTTGTTTAAGAGTCCCGGATCTGAACTAGAAGCATTCAGACATTCAGGAACAGGATTTCATCACAGCAGAGCTGTGTTGAAGATAATTAAATGTAATATTCTATAAATGTTATGCTGCAATGTGAGAATATTGGAGATTATAATACAAGTATTTTAGTTTGTATGCGACTTTGTTTACAAATGATTCTGTTTAGATATTGCATCTGCATTGTTTTTTATGTTGTTGTTATGATTTGTTTTTAGTGAATCACATCAATATTCACATTCAAGCAGCTCCTCCCCTTCATTTGACTTTTGCCATAGACTTTGTTAAATATTAGCTATTTCCTAACTAGTGTGGTTTGTATGTCGCTGGTTTTAAAGAAACTTTAGTTTGACGTTTAATAACTAAAGGGACAAGAGGTGTGATCATGTGACCGACTGGTTTCTATAAGAACGGTTGGAAGCTTGTTTTTATCTATTTGATCGTCACCATCTTGACTGAATGGTGTCCTAAATGAAAATGTTCATATGGTGGAAACAAACAACCTTGATGTTGTTGTTGTTCACCTTTCAGCCTATCCCTTCACCACAGTGATTCTCTAATTTGCACATTTGGTTTGGCAGAAATTTTACGCCGGATGACACAATCCTGTATTTCACCCGGGCTGGGGACCGGTACAGGGAAATCCAGACTTGGGCTCCTTGTGAAGGGTCTTGCATAAGGACCCACAGAGAATTAAGCTCATCCCAGTCTCTGGAAATCAAACCCTTATTTCCCACTTGTCAGTTATACATTTAACCCACTGAGCCAAACAAACAGCCTTGATAATTATTTGAATTCCCATAGAAATGAAGTTCTAGAGGTGGAGAGTATACCCCAAAAGAGTGAAACACAAAAAGCTATACCTAGAAGTTTAAAAAAGTCAATAGGACCACAATTGTTACATGTAAATTCCTTGTTTGCCCAACAAGACCCCTAGTGGTTATTAAATGAACTGTAACTGGCTTCAAGTGCTGCATGTTGGTTTTTAAAATTGAGTCCTGGGACCGTTCTATTAACCTCTGCACCGAGGTTTCTAGAAGGAACCAAACCAGATGCTGAAACCACTGGATGTGGTTCCTCTCTCCATTAATGATTCTAGTTGAGTGATTTGCAATCTCCTCGTCTTTTTATGCAATTTATGACCATTTAAAGTAACTGAGGGATCAAATCCTCGTCTTCAGCTTATTGTTCTTCACACAAAAAAAAAGAAAACAGTCAGCTTCAACTTATATATGAACCAATTTTCATAATTGGCCATTTAAATCTAAGCAATATAAAGGAAGAGGAAGAAGAACGCTGCATGCTTCATCATCCTATAAAATGCAATCAAGTTGTCAAGGAGACTGCGGTCTTTGTGTTGCGACGGCGGCGTCTGTCATGACAGAAGCAGATTGTGTTGCTGCAGAACCAGTGTGAGGTTTGAAGGGTCGTCATGCTCTGAACAACTGTTAACAGCAGCATTAAGGCCACTCATGGTCTATCTGGAGGCCCCACGCCGCGTGTTGACATACGAGCATGTGTTTACTATGGCTGTTGTTTGACATCTCACCCTCCATTAGAGCTTGCGGAGGGAAGGAGGGCACAGGCCAGAGGAGGAAGCAGATTGTGACTACAGTCTTGTGTGACTGGATCACCACCCGGACCTGTGCTCCGTTTGTTATTAAAATAGAATGGAACCGGTCTGATGAGGCTGCGAGTTTGTGGTCCTCGTCTGTCACGCTTATTTTATCATGTCATCAGCTTAATTGTTCTTTCCATGTGCTGCACTGGCGAGCAGGAAATCACCGCCACAATAAAAGCCTTTCCTGTGAGCTGATCGCTTTAGACTCAGTCAACAGCAGTGTTTTTACCTTTTTGACAAAAATAAGTATCACAGCAGGGCACTCATCAATACAGATAGATGTACTTTTTTGTAGCACTGCTTGTGCAATACACTCATTGACAGCAGCCTCTGCCTACAGCTGGACTGCAACCGCTCAGAATATTTTCTCCATCTATTCCCTAAAATAGTTTGTTGTAAATTATTTGTATCCTTTGCAGATTTGATAAAAACCTAATGGACATTTTGGGCGCACGGTCTCTCTGCTCTGTTCTTGATGAAAGCACTTTTTAAAAAATACCCCGCACGGTTTGGCTATTTAAAGAGCACTAATCTGACCTCATGTGGCGCTCTTTGGCACACACCTTTTCTCTTTCTCATGTCTCATTGCACTATTTCGCCGGTGCTTTTGTGTGTTTCAGATGGGCTTCAGAGCCCTCCTTGTTTTGTTTTTTTCTTTCTGTTGAATGGAAGATGAAGGAATATGCACTTTGAGAGCCAAACTGATGGTTTAGTTTGACAAAGAGATTTTCGTCATCATTGAACTAAAGCTTTGCTAGCAAACTAAAAGGTTGTGGATGAGTTTTGGCCACTTTTAGTCAGCTGATCATTAAAGACATCCCCCAAATGAAACCTTCACGTTCCACTCCAGTCATCTTTTGATATATTTTCAAAGCATTTCCCATTGTTTTTTATCGTTATGATTATGCCGTTTTTAGCCAAAATTAAAAAAAAAAGTATTCTTCAGGTGCTTTAAGGAAGACAAAAGAGTCAGAGAAAAGTCCATCAGTCAGTCAGATTTTCTAACTGTGTTCACTGTAACTTGTTTGAAACATGCTACACATTAGCCACCTTAGCTGCGTTACTCATAACACATGTAAATCTTAAACTTGTTTGCACCAAAACAAAAAAGACTGATACCACTAAAACAAACGTTTCTGTGACTATGCTAACTTCCAACTTTGCAAGCAACACGAACAAAAAAAACAGTTTGAGAGGGCTAAACATTATCCACCTTAGAAGTGTTGGCCATGTTAGCATATTGACAATTCCTGATACTCCCAACCTTGTTTGCAACAAGTAAAAAAAAAACAGGCTGAGATTGCTAAAACAAATGTTAGCATACTGTGACTAAGATAACTTCCTGCTTGTTAGTAACACACAAAAGCACAAAACAGTCTGACACTGCTGCTACATGTTAATCATGTTAGCATATTCACAATACCTGTTCCTCCCAACCTTGGTTGGAACATATTAAAAAAAAGGAACAGACTGACTAAAATAAACCTTACTTCGTTATTTCGTTCGTTCTTTCTTTATTTGTTTCCTTTCATGAAGCATCAGGAACATCAAAACACAAAATCAAATACAGAATACAACACAGTCCTAAAACTTCAAGAATGAAAGGGAGCAGATGGAAGAACAATGTTCTTATTTTGTGCCTGCCCCTGCTAAGTCAAAAATATTCATATGTATAAACAAATATACAGTTTTAGATGGCCCCACCGTTGGCCATTAACAAGCCAAACAATATAATAAAACAAAAAGAAAATTAAATCAGAAGATGAAATCAACTACTTTTGACATAACTTTCCGATTTCATTCTCCTAAACATATTCCTTAACTGAAGAATATTTGTACAACTTTTCAAATCATTTTCAAATCATTTTCAAATCATTTTTTTGTAAGTTCCCAAGTTTAACACCAATACTTTGACTATGCAAACTCCCAACTTTGCTAGTAACAAACAAACAAACAAAAAAACAGTTTGACACGGCTATACGTTAGCCATGTTAGCATGTTTACAATACCTGTTATCCCCAACCTTATTTGCAACACATAAAAAACAGATGGATATGGCTAAAAAAAACATCCCTGTGATTACGCTAAGTCCCTACCTTGTTAGTAACACATAAAAAAACACAGCCCGACACTGCTAAACTTTAGCCGTGCTAGTGTATTTACAATAGCATCCAACCTTGTTTGTAACATATTAAAAAAAAAAGCTGACTGGCACAGCTAAAACAAATATTACTGTGGCTATTCTAACTCCCAACTTTGCTAGTAACCTAAAAAATAATAAAAATACTGAAGATTCTGACACCGCTACATGTTAACCACGTTAAAAGTGTTAGCCAAGTTAGCATATTCCCGTTACCCCAACCTTGTTTGCAAAAAAGTAATTATAGAACAAAGCAGACTAATACGCGTAAAACAAACATTACTGTTGCTATGCTAATTCCTGACCTTGTTAGTAACATGTTACTAAAAACAAGCTGATATTTTGACATAGCGCTGCCAACCTCTGAAAATGGCTTTGATATCCATAAGCAAATCTGTAAATATAAGGCAAATTGTAATTTTTTGAAGAAAAAAAAAAGACTTCCAAGTACAGCTTTGAACCGCAGATTTTAAGTGTGGCTTTTAGTCCGGAAATAGTTTCTGCAGAGCTCCAGTAGTTCATTACAAAATTCACGTCTGGATTCACCTCTTTCACCTGAAAATCCCCTCTTGGTTGCTGAGAGATCAGGGAGCTTGTGGCCCATCCACCGTTTTTTCTATGTCACAAATACAATCTTTTTCAAAGAACTTTTTTTTCCGTTTTACAACAATTTGAATAGAGAAATACTCAGAAATGCAAATTTAAGATGATATTTTTTAAAGATGTTCTTCATCGTTACAAAAATTCCACAAGAACATGTCAAGAACACCATTTTCAACAAAGTGGGTCTCTAAACAAATTTAAGCTAAAGAAAATAAGTAATGTTTTAATGTGGTATACTGACAGCCCAGCACAGTTCTAGATCTAGTTTAAGGTTTTTCTCCCTTATATTTTGTATCTCAGTTAAATTTGTTTCTCTAATATTTTTTGATCGCCTCTTTGAAGTTGTGGACATTTTTTACTTTTAAAATAAATACAAGAACTCAACCAAGTTTGTACATTACATTTTATTATGGATACACTCTATGCATGAATGTTTAAAGCTGATTTTTTTTTAATAGGATGAAATATCAAAGCTTATTTTATTTTTATTTTTGATATTTTCCGTTTGCTCCCTATATTTTGCGCTGTAATTATCTGTCTTCGAGCTGCAGTCTGAAGCAAATGCCGTTTTTCACAGAACTCCAACATCTGCCCTCTTTCAGTTTGTGTTATTTTAGAGCCATTCAGGGCCCTTAAACACACGCAGACACTGAAGTGGCAGGACGGCGTTATCCACTCTTTGACAAGGAATGCAAAACTCCAAGCATCTTCTTTTCAGGTTTGCTGCTGAAGCTGTTTGTTTTGTCTGTCATCTCTGGAGGAATAGGCCAGCTATTTTTTGCGAGGTCTGCTTCGTGCATGGCTGCTGTGGTTTCATTATTTAACCTTTTTTTTCTTCCTTTTTTTTAATTTGCTCATTCGACTATTTCGAGCAGCAGTTGAAGGTGACTGGACTTTGTCTCCTTCCGCGTGTCTCTGTTCAGTTTCTCCTGGACACCAGTGAAGCTTTAAGTAAAGTAATCTGCTCCAAATCCCCCTTTAGGGAATCCTGTGGGGTTTTGTTTTAACAAGCTCACAGTAAGACACACACATGACCTTTAAGTGGCCCTCCTTCAGTAGTTCACTGGAGTCAGTCGGCATTAAAGCCTCTTTTGCTAAGCTACAGGCAGGAGATAACACCATTCCAGAAGAACTGGTGTTGAAGTACTTTCAGTTTTTTTCCTTTTTTTTTTTTATAAGAAACTGGATTTATTTGCTTTTGTTTTTTTTTTTGTATTTCCCTTTTATCTCTCAAAAACACGTCAGCTTGTTTTCTGATTTCTTTGGTGATAGAATACTCTTCAAACTAAACCTTGGTCTGTCCAGTGTGATATGTGGATTCTGATCAAATCCACTTTGGATTAGGAAAACTCCATTTTATTGTTGCCTTTTCTGCATCTGCATAATCTGGGTTTGAATAGGAGCTCCAACAATTTCTATAAAAAGTAAACTGCTGAACAAACAGTCGTATTAAAGGAAACAGTTGCTCTCAAATGCTGTGTTTTGTCATTGAAGACACTAAAACAATTAAATAAAACATAATAGGGGTAGTTGTATATCAAGATCATTCCTCCTAATTCTTTCAAGGAATTAATCAAACTCTATTCAACACAAAAATGGAATTTTAAGAAAGTAATAAACTCTCATTTAAAAATAAAATTGTCCCTTTTTTTGTCTCAAGAAAAATTATCTTAATTAAGAAGTTTTTCAATAGCAAAGAAAATGTTATTTTACCCCATTGGCAGGGTTTTTTTTTTTTTGCTTTTCTTAAAGAAAAGATAAGAATTTCTGAATTATTTTTGAATTATTTCTAACGGGCCTGTTTTCGCAGTGTTTCAAAATATGTCTATTTAAGATTAGGAGTAATTCTAATATTAAGAAGATAGCATTATCATCTTCTATTTTCTTTCATTTTTAATCAATTTATTTCTTACTATCTTAAAAAGGTTTGAAATATCTATTTTTGTGTTGCCTAAAATATCCTTTTTGAATAAAATTGTCAATAAAAAGCCACTAAAGTGCAAGTTTTGCATAAAAAATTGGCCTCTAAGAAAAAACGTAAAACTTATTGGCGTCCCCATGACTCCACTCAATTCTTAGACCGGTGTTTTTTAAGTGTTCTATATGTAAAGAAACAATAGAAAGAAAGTTGCTTGTAATGAGGAGTTCATTTCCCGGTATGGGAGTTACAGACAGAATCTTAGCTCAATATTGTATGAGCGTTTCAGCAAAACTGCCACTTGAGTTTAAATGGTCACTGAAACTTGATATCAATCAAATCAAAATCAAACTTTATTTGTATGTCACTTTTACAAAAAACGATTTCACTCAAAGTGCTTAAATAATAATCCAATTTAAAAACAAAGAACAAGATATTGTTCACCCAAACAATGACCTCAACCCCAACACACACACCCCCCACTCCCCAACACACACGTAAAAACACATATGCACACACCATGGTGGAAAATGAAAATAAATACATAAATAATAATTATCACTAAAATAATGGAAAGTGGAAATCAAAAGATGGTTCTTGCAGCAAATATATTTGAATGACTGAAGGTCAGAGATCGCAGGGCAAGGCCTTATGGGTAACTTCAAGTCAGCTAGAACTATTTACGGAGCCGTGACAAGAACTGCCCACTTTTCTTAAATTTTTATTAATAGGAGGTACATTGTACTTTTATTCTGTCTTTTAACAGAGAACTTCCTCCAGTCACTAATGTTGTTTTGAGTTTGTGGGATAAATCTCATGACTCTTTGTCTCCTTTGTTAATTAAAAATGGTTATATTACTAAGAATTACTTTAGTTTATGTGGTAATTTTGAGGTAAAGAAGGTGTAAAACTGTTCTATTTGTATCCAAATGTATATAAACAAAGGCCTGTTATTGGGCTTAACCTTTTTTTTAAGTTACTACAAAAACTGATGTGATTCCTGCTGAAAGCATTTAATGTTTGTTCTACAAGCAGTTTTGTGGGTCACGCTCCTGAAACATTTAGCAGTTTTACATCTGTGATCCAGCCAAACGTTAGCGATCCATCTTTGTTAGGTTCACTCGCAGAGTTCTCCTGACTTTACCCAGTGTGGCAAAAAAAAAAAAAAAAAAAAAACGAGCAGAAGTTAAGGAGATAAGAAGAAATGTGTCTAAAATTTCTGGTGAACCGAGTTAAAAAAGAGAAGTTTAGACCAAATCCAAGAGACGATAATGAGAGCTTCAGCGAACCAGTAACCATCAGCCCCTACCAGGCGTGAAAGGACGCTGATACATACTGATGAAGCATGAGAAGCATGTGAGCGTGCACAGGTCCAGATTCCTCTCCAAGAGAAGAACATCAAGTCAGCTTCTATGAAAAACTCTTTCTGATAACAAACAGGTCAGATTAGCTGAAATTAGTGCAGTAAAAAAAAAAAAAAAAACATCCAGAAACTAAGATTTACAGAGGATAAATTTAAGTTTAAGTTTTGTTTTTGTTGCACTGAAGCAAATCAATGATTCCACCTGCCTCTGCTGCAAAATGTAAGACAAATGTGCAGAGGACACGGCACTGAGAGACACCTAAACACACTCCTGTTTATGTCACACTGAGGGCTGACTGATGGCTGTCTAGATGTCACGCGGTGATCCATTGTCAAGCATCACTATCCAATATCTATTCTCATGTCAATCTTTATGGATCAGAACCATCAGGACACATTCATCTTGTTTTGGGTTTGACATGTGCTTGTGTTTTTTCAACTGGTTCGCTGTAAAATGTGTCTGAAAACTGGCATCCAGAAGTCATTTAAACAAGACAAAAACATTGATGATATATATTTGCTATCCATCTTAAAACATGTAGATGAACCCTTAGAAGTTCGATTCTATTCAACTTTTTAAAATGTGGGTAAACAAGTGCATCATGGGTAAATAAGAAACAAACATAACTCAATTTGGAGATTATTACCAAACAAAAATGTTAAAAGATCCACTCTGATGATGTTTGATGCTTTTAACAGGTTCTTCTGGCATTTTTCTCATGATTGAGGGCATTAGAGAAAAAATAATCTACAAATTGCATTTTATGAGCAGTTCTTTATTGAAATTGTTATGAATTAGGAGACGACAAAAAAAGCCATTGGAAAAAGCTAGTTGTTGTGACTAGATCCATGAACGTCTTTATTCTCCTTGTCTGAGCTGGAATCTGGATCAAAGCCGTATGACTGGATAACTCCAATAATGTTCACCATTTACACCGCTAATGTTAGCTTGTATGTTAAAGTAGTTAAGCTAGTGAGAGAGTGTAAAGAAGTAGGTAATGGGAAGTGGGGTAAGGTTTGCTTTAAATACAGGATTTCTGATTTTTGCTAAAAGTTGCATTATCATATTTAAAAGAGGAGAACGGTTCTACAATAGACCAACATACATTAACCTACATAGAGCTGCAGATCACTTGAAACCAGTTTGGTGGTTGCTTTAAAGGACATAATCAATACTTTCAGATCTAACTTTTTATTAAAAGGATTACATTTAAGTTGAGTTTCTTGGTCACCTTCTTCCTGCAGAGGTTAGCAGGGGAAACCTCACACCACAAAGCCTTCAGCAAAGTCTTGATTCTCTACGCACAGTTTTAAGTCTACGTACAAAACTTAAACCAGGTTGAACTTTGACCAATCAAGGACTGGAAAGCATCCTTTATTGATCTTAGACAAGAAATTAATAATTGGGATTTGTGCCCGGCCGGAATTAAAAGACACAAAGTCTTTAATGTATTGGAATACAAAATAAATAAAACTCATAGGTGTGAGTGGACAGCTCTCTATAGTGCTGCTCCTGGTGTTCAAAGTGAATGTGTGAAAGTGCAGATCTTCACAGCTGCATGTGTGCTTCTGGACGGATATAGAAAACGTAAAGTCTTAGATCCTTTGAAGAATTAAATGGTGTTTTGTGAGTCGGTGTCTGTTGGAGGGAATTGTTCCATCAGAAAAGCCCTGACCTCACAGGCTGCTGCCGCCGCCGCCGCTTCCACCGAATAAAGCCAAAGAAGAACCTTTTCCTCTCAACGCTGCTAATATCCATCCAATTCACACCAACAACCACACAAAAGATGCTAATAACTTGCTCCCCAAAAAGCTCACAGGGCAGAGCTTGACGAGCACCGGCACACTAGCAGTTTAGTCATTTAAATTGCGGTCAGTGAGGTCGCCGCTTATCGGGGGGGAACACAAAGCAAACGCAAACAAATGCGCACGGCGAGCGCTCCTTCCAAGACGAGCTCAGTCCAATTACAGAGAGAGGAGGAAGCGGGGGCTCTGCGCTCACGCCGACCTTGTTCCTGGACAGATTGATGAGGCGCTGCATCACCCCAGCAGATCAAAAGACACCTCTCTGGCCCTCATTACCTGGTCTCAGGGAGATCTGCATGTGCTCAGCTTTCTGCTGTACTCACGGAGGCAGATGAACGTGCAAAAGTCATTCAAGCTTGTTTTTTTTTTTTTTTTTTTGAAGGATCCCCATATGCTAGAAATTGACATACTTAATAAATTGATTATTTTGAGATTCACAATCCACTTTGACCAAGGAAATCTGAATATTATTTGTCCTGTTTATTCCTAATGCTTTTCTTTCCTACTTTCCCACAGTTCCTCCAAAGTTTATTAAGCGGCCGGCTAACACCTATGCACATGAGTCCATGGACATCGTCTTCGAGTGTGACGTCTCTGGCTCACCTGCTCCCACCGTCAAATGGGTGAAGAACGGAGACGCCGTTATCCCCAGTGACTACTTCAAAATAATCGTGAGTAAATCAAATCAAGATTTATGACGAATCAAGAGAAATAAAATGGTTTCCTTGTAATGTGCAGAATACAATATTTACTAAATGTGTGTATTCTGCTCTGTAGAAGGAGCACAATCTGCAGGTTCTGGGTCTGGTCAAGTCAGATGTAGGTTTCTACCAGTGTCTGGCAGAAAATGATGCAGGCAACATCCAGTCCAGCGCCCAGCTCATCATACTGGATCACGGTACGCCACTCACTATTTCCTAGAGTGGGTGGAATCACCCTTTTTTTTTGGAAGTTTTTATTTCTAACATAACAAGATTGCATCATGGGAACTTTCATCAGATGCCTTTAACTGTGAAGAAATGAAAGCCACACGTGTGTCTGATCAGTTCAGGCCATTGACTGTATATGAGAATTGGACTGAGTGACCCCTCCCCCATGGTGTTCCAAACAGGAAGTACTTGCTGGATCCAAGAAGTCAAAATCCCACAGATTTCTATAGATACATAAATAGCTTTTATTTGTCAGAATATTAGTATAAATTGACCAATCACATTAAAGCATTTGGTCTCATGTCGAATGTTCAAAAAGTTTGATTAACAGAAAGTGGTAGGGGTTTGGCCTTCTAACAAGCTCTCTCCTGATTGGTGAAAGTGGTTGCCATAGAAATGTTGACTGAAACCATAGAGACTTCATAGAGAGAACTGGACCGATCATCCCCTCCCCGTCCCATTCAGGATAGGAAGTATCCGCTGGTCCCAGAAAGCCAAAATCCCATAGACTTCAATGGAGAAATAAACAGCTATTACTCAGTCATTCTGTTTGTCAGGATAAATATTCTTACTCTGACCTCTCTTTTTAACGTGTTCTTGCTTAAGCTAATTTTTTTTTCATCATATATTTTCTTTATCACAAGTTTTTCAAGTTATAAACTGGCCAATCAGATGCCTCAGTAAGAGCATGTGGTGCCTGCTGGCCCCACCTCAAACATTCGAAGCGTTTGTTTGACAAATTCTGTCGTCTCGTCCCAAAATGATGAAATAGGGCAATATCCGTACCGCGGAAAAATGGCGACTGAATAGGCGAAATTGAATTGGAACCGGATTTGTTTTGTCTAGCTCTATGTCAATGACTGAGACCGACTTGGACCAATCACTGCTTACTGATGTCATCTGACTTCAACATGGTGACGCCATATGATAAAAAAAAATGGCATCATTTGTTTGGAGGTGCTCCATTACTCCGCGGCAGACCCGTGCCTACCATGTGGCTCTGTCCGCGCGGTGAACGTTCCAAAATCACTCTTTTTGAACGCGAGCGCGGTGTGGATGGTGAATAAAACCTTGCCTGAGCAGTTCAGCTCTAGCTTAAATTCATATTCCACGCCCGCAGTGGTTTTTGAAACATTCACCATGCGGACATAGAGGCACTCAGGAATCTACAGCAGATCTTAATGCCAGCAGCACGTTTCCTACCGTTTCTACCAACATACCACAACATAATACACATATATTTAATCTGTGAAACTGTGTTACCCCTACTGTTAGTCTGTCCTACCCTGCTGTGTTTACGACCTGTGTGTTCATTCATATACAGTAGGTAGGATTATCTGATAAGGTAGTATGTTTTGTTAGATCTATCTATTATTTTGTGCTATGGGTAGGAAAATCTCATGAAGTGAGACAGATTGTATGAACACTTGAAAGCATTTCCTGTGGGTTGGTCACCCTCACTCAATCAAGTTCTCATATAGCGTCAATGGTTCAGTCACACAAGAACATGTGAGAATCTGGACTTCTTTTCACACTATTAATGATCTTAGTGATTACATTTTTTTTTTACGGTTTGCCCTGTTTGTGAACGCCTCATTGTTGAATGTTGTCGAGGGATCTGTGGAAGTGGGAGGGAACGATAGCGTAAAACCTCCGGGATCTTTTCCCACTCAAAAGGAAACATCTGAGGCAAACGCTGCTCGGTTTGCATTCCACATCTGCTGCCACAGAAATGCCACGTGTTTGAAAAAAAGCTAAATCCAGCTGCGGTCCTCGCAGCCACAGGTCTGCATCTCTGAGGGAACGGGAACTTCAACGGAGAATCATTGCCACACTAAGTCATCTATCTGTAAACCCCAACTCAACTGCTGCTGACCCCCATTGCACCCCACCCACCTCACACACACAGTTATGGCAGGTGGCTAATACATGGACGTAGAAGTGACTGAGTGTTGGCACCCCCGACTGTGACATCCCAGCTGATTAGAGGACATAAAGTCAGAAATAATGACGACCTGCAGCTCATTGTGTATTAGTGTTCAACACCATTGGCTCTTTTACATGCCCCCAAGTCTCTTCTTTTGTTCGTTGTTTTTTTATGTTAACTAAAAATTGAATGAATTACTGATGCTGCCTTCATGGGGTCCGCCCAAAGCGAGGCTTTTAAAAAATTAATCTCTGTATAATCCAAAAAAAAAAATCACAAATCTGCCTTTTTCTTGCAAGTTTTCCTTTTCGTCAGCTTAGCATCCAGTCAGTGTTCTTGTTTTTTTTAGATCGAGATTGAAAATAACTTTTTAAAGTTTCTTATTTAGTCTTAAACAGAGCATTTACATCTTTAAATTGTGTTTATTGATGAGGTTTCGTGTTCGGATGGCCGTCCATTTCCTCCCGTGTCCTCTTTTAAAGCCATCTGTCACCTTCCGCGGACTTCCACTCACTTTGTCCCACCCTGCTTTTCACCGCCACCTGCTCTGTGTAATAATCCAGCGCACTGGGCTTTGTGTTAATTGTGCCCCACCCAACATATTCCCCTTTACAAGCCTCCCCACTCACAGCTGGATGTCTTTGTACCTCCTCTCAAAGGCTCCTCCTGCTGTTCCCTGCCCCGGAGTGTTCCTCCACAGTCAGGTATCCCGCCTGCACCTGCCGGGCTTGAATCATCCTGAAACCAGGCCAGGAAAACAGCCCGCCCCCCCGCCCCACGTCTGTCAGGCTGCCATGCAGTCGGGGGATAAGCCAGGGACTTGCCGCAGGGATAAAGTTGCTTTCACCCTTCAGGGAAATCAATGGGAATGAACCGCATCTAAACACCCGGCGGACTCAAGTTGGCTAATATTCATTAGTGGCCATTATCTTTGTATCTTGGCACCGTCGGCTGCAGTTAAATGTAGCTCCGATGATGATGGCTACTTGTGGGCGTTTGGAATGGAAAAAGGTCAGCTGTTGGCATACATATCATTCTGGTAGTTATTTTTAATGACACTCACTGTGAATTATTATAACCAGCTTTCAAGGAGACATAAAAAATAACTGTGAAACTGATTGGGTTAAAGGTGTGGATTCTGTTTGGCTGACTTGAAACCTATTTTTTTGTAGCTTTTTTTTTGTGATTAGACCAGAAGGTTGCTGAAAAATACGTTTTGAAGATTACCATATTTTTCTGAGTATTAGTTGCGGGTTTGGTTAAGGGGTGCCACTTATATGTATATTTTCAATTTTTTTTATTTTTATAAATAGGCTCATTTGTTCATTATTTTCCCACTAATGCCACTCAAGTGCACTGTAGGTGTGTATATCATTATTTGCTACTTATAACAACTCAGAAGAAGTGCTGACCTCGGCGGAGTGCAAAAGCAAAACAGACGATAAAGAAATCAATTTAGTGATTTGTAGTGATTTAAAGAGCTTTGTTGACTTGATGGCATGTTCTACATGCTATCGTTGAATATGTGTTAATTAATATGTTAAGCTTATTTACTAGATACTCATTCATTTCCTCCAATGTTTTATGAAGTTAAATACGGTTATAGTAGCGAAGCGCGCATTTATTCAGTCTATTATAGGCTATCTATTCTGTTATTATGATTTTCATTTTAAACTCCTTTCCCCTCACCGCGTAGTCGGCCCACTGCATTGATCTGTGTGTATTTTAGTGTCTTTTTGTGTCACATGCAATGTGAACCAGGTGTTACACTCAATGACAAATTATATGTGACCTTTTTTCTTCTTTATTAGGCATTTTTTGGTGTTTTTCCAACTTATAGTCCAAAAAAATACAGTGTATTCATAAGAAAAGCCTAGACTCTCCTCTTCAAAGGTACATTTTAAATAAAATTGGTTGCTGAAATCAATCATTGAAAGAAGGGTAAATATAAATGTTATTTGCAGTTGCATCAATTTATACTGAAACAAATAATTGCTGATTTGTTTTATGGCTAATTCCCTCTGGTTATTTAGTGAACTGGAACCATTTACATTTCTTTTCAAGCAAGCTTCAATCTGGAAGTCACTGGTTTTTTGCCTTTTGTACTTTGTTCTCTAAAGGTTTTACGGTTTTCCAAAAATGTTAATTAAATTGAAATATCACGCTTTAATGAAACACTACAGTAGTCTATTTCTTCATAGGTTGATTCTTTGAAAAATATTGTTTTAATTATGTTTTCTGAAGTTCCGTTATAAATTTGGTTTTAGCTCAAAGTGATCTGGTTCATAACATTTGCCGAGTAACATCTGCCCGCTAAAAAATAAACAAGAAATGTGGTATTTTAGACATAGATGGACCCAAAAAACAAGCGTTAGAGTCCTTGGGAGTTTCTGTCCTTCCAGAGTTTCCCAATTTAATTAAATTTTCTCCTTAACTGTTGACAGCAGGCGGACTCCGTATCGAGTAAATTCTTTTCATTCTTCCTTCCTTTGAAATCTGAGTATCTAGATGTGGCGAGGTTTGATGAATTTGTTGGGTAAAACCAGCATTGCAGTCTTCAACATTCCACAGACATGTGCAACCCCGGTCAACTAGTTGCAAACAGATGTTGGTAAATTGAGGTTTGGATGCCAAAAATGGACCTCGGGGACTTAATTAGCCGCAGTCATGCAATCCAAGTAAGTGTCTTAAATGCCCATTGTGAAGCTGCAGCCCTTCTTGTTGTCTGCTTAGATTACTAGAAATCTACGAGCAATGGATGATCGGTTTTATAAATGTAAATGAAACTTTTTATGTGAAAACATTTTTACATTTATTCCTCCTGATTTCCCTAAATGAATTTCGGTCCTCCCACTGTAAGCATAAGGCAGTAAATCCAACAAGCATGCAGAGCAGCAAGATAAAGCAACTGTTCTACTCTGGGAATATTCTCACCAAGAGTGTAATTCAACACGTGTAGAGGTTTTATCAAATTCCCAGCAGTCTGGCCCATCCTGTCCTCACCCAGCTATAAATACAACCTCTAATGGGCGGCACGATGATTCCCTGCTGGTAATTTTGCTGTTTGCCATCCGCGTCTTGCTGTCAGAAGGACGCTGACGGAAACTGGTCAGCTGCAGATAATGTGCTATTTAAGAGGTTATCATCACATGTCATCTGCAGGCGACGGCCAACAACAATGAGGCCTTTTCCAGCCACATGGTTATGTAAATGTTTATGAACGATGACTGTGTAACTTTGAAACTACATCATGGAGGGGGAAATGAGCGGCATTTTTCACCCCAAACAAATGAGTTATTTATGTGAACGTCAACTTTCCATTGATTGAGGTTGTCAGGTTTGATTGATTAATTTATAAATATTAATATATAGTTTGTGCTGTGTTGTTGCTTTCTGCATCGTTCATTAAAATGCAGATGACTAACTTATTATTGACCCTATGTAGCCGTTTGTGTTATATTTGATACAAGCATTTCTGATTCATACTTCACATTAGCATGACCCAAAAAATCCTTTTAAACCTCATTTTATACAACTTTTTTCATGTTTTCTGCCCTGTAGTTCATTGTCATTCCACCAGGGGCAGTAGAAGGGCTTTTTATGCTCATTTCAAGATGGCTGCCTCCGTGAAATCTCAAAAGTTTAAAAAAGTTTAGCAAATTTTCACAACTTTATGATGAGAATAATCTATCTATTGCTATATTTTTTTTAATGACTACTTGTTGTTTTGAAAGACTGTAAAAATTTATTGATAAAAAATTATTTGTAATACAGATGAACCATGTTAAAAACGTGTGGATCAAATAGATCCTTTTCACGTGACGTCACTCAAAATGGTGGGTGTGTAAAGTGACTTCCGGTTTCCTGGTCTAGAACAGCAAAGCTGACTGCTGAACGCTGTTTAAAATGATTTTACGTAAATAATAAAAGTATAACCTAACCAACTGTAAAATAATTTCTGCAATATTTATTTTATAAATGTCCTACCTGGTTGTATTTGATTTCTCCTCTTAGATTGTTCAGAAATCAAAGTACAAACGTTAGTAGCCCTGCCTGCAGAATACTCCACAGCTGCATTCCTATGCAAATTTGTATTATTTTATTGTATTATTTGGATTATTTCTCTCTGACAACCCGGACAAAGTTAAACAAAGGTTGCAGGTGCTTTATTGAATACTGCTTGTTTAAATATGAAGGTAATTAAGATTTCTTCTTCTAATTTATGCTAATGCTGACGATAGCTTTCCACTACGGGAATGAAACGTAGATCTGCAGAAGATCTTTTCTGCCCAGTTAAAGTTGCTTACCTGCCAGGTAAAGTTGTTCACAAAATCACTAAAAACAGAGCTAAAGGAAGACAATTTGAACATTTCTTGCAACAAATTTGAGCGTTTTTTTCTGACATCGCTCCCCTTTGCTGTTGCTTATAACCGGTATTTGGTGTTTGAGGTAAAATACAATAAAAATCATTTGAAACCGTCAAAAACATATATAAGGAAATGGTTATTTGCACGTGATTTTCTAAATGCGTGTGGCATTTTTTAATCAAAAAACATCTTAATTCCAAAGATTTCGCTTTTTTTTATTGTTTAATGTAGTGGACTTTAAGTTAAAGAAATTTGAGAAAGTTAAGAAAAAGTCAAGTATATTCCAGTCTTTTTTTTTCTTTATGTGTTAAAAATAAGACCTGCTCCTTTATCGTCTTCGAAGCTTTAACTAGATGTCAGCTTGTCAAAAAAAAACTGACAGGCAGGGTTAGCATTCAAGAAGTCCAATAAACTTTATAAGATGCAAACAGATATGCATTTAGAAAGGGGAATGCAATTACTTTAATGTTTGTATAAAGACAAGGTGCACTTTCATTTGCATGTAAATCCTTTTTGCTCTTTCCTTATGTTTTTTAAAGGCTTTGCGATGGTCACTTCATTTCCCCTCTTTTTTTTTTTTTTTTACAAAACCTTGCATTAACACTGAATTAGGATCCTACATAAGGTTTGCCTTACGAGAGCTCAGGCTGCCATTAATAACTAGCTTCATGTGTCGTTTATATTTTTTTCTGTTTGTAATGAATTTTACATGAACGAACGTAAAGAAGGAATTACGTTGACAGCAATTTAGAAACATCAGTTGCTGTCTGATGTACGGCAGGATGTCTCCTTGCTGCAGGCGGCTTCTTCTAACTTTGATCCAGGTGGTACAACAAATTTCCGATGCAAATGCATTTATACAAGCTAAATTCAAAGCCTGAAGAGACGCAGTTCCGTCTTCTTCCGCCTGCACGGCCGCTCTAATCCCTCTCATCTGGATCTGCCACTATTAGTCTCCACTCCCCACTATTTAGGCTCTTGGCAGAAAACAGAAATGTTCTGTTCTCCCCCCACCTCGGTCAGGGAGTCGCATAACCCCCGCTGAGAAATGGAGATGCCTCTTTCCTGTCTGAGAGCTCGCTGCGCTCCCCCCTGTTCCTGCCCTCCATCACTCTGTGCTGCTGTGAGTGCAGTCCTGAAGAGGAGCGGCACGTCACGCTGGCATGTGTCTGACCCTAGAGCTTCATCAAGTAGGATCTGGTGTAATTTGATTTATGAGTTGTTACTCCACTTTATTGAAACCAGAACTTAGTTTGCTTTGATCTGGGTCCAAACGAAATGGCACAAACTCCAAAGACACAAACTGCATCTCATCAAGACAGTTTGTCTTTGTTTAATAGGAAAACAAATAAAGCAGGAGCTTCAATGTGCTTAAAAACGATTTTAAAATACACTGACTTCCCACTTTATTAGGTCTTCCGTACTTGACACCTTCAGAACTGCCTCAATCTTTGGTGGCATAGCTCCAACAAGGGACTGGAAACTTTTCTCTGAGACTTTGGTCCAGATTGACATGATAACATCACACAGTTGCTGCAGATTTGTCGGCTGAACATCCGTGATACCAATCTCCTGTTCCACCACATCCCAGAGGTGATCTATTGGGTTGAGATCTGGTGACTGTGATGCCGTTGGAGTCCAATAAACTCATGTTCAATAAACCAGTCTGAGATGATTCCAACTTTATGACATGGCGTCTTAACCTGAGTTACTGCCATGTGATTGGCTGATCAGAAATTTGTTGTAACGAGTAAATGGACACGTGTGCTTAAAAAAATAGCCAATGATTGTAGATCCATACTTGAATTCAATTGGACACTTAGTAAATATTTTAGAAATTTTATTCCCATAAAATCTACTGACAAGATGGTAACTTTGTGGAGTAAGCGAGCTCACAAACAGAAGAGACATTTTTAAAACGACTGTCAAACTTTTGGGCTCCTCATGTTGGGACCCAGAAAAATGGTTATGAAAGTTACAGCACATGGGCAGATACAAAGATAAAATCTGCCTGTTATACAATCAAGAAGTTTGTCAAAAAAAAAAAAGTGAAAAGATGCTGACAAGGACGTCCCCTCTGTCCCTGCTGTCAGTGTAGCTTGCTGAGTAAAGACACTGACATAATATAAAATGTAACTAGATCAGGACGCAGAGTTTCATTTGAGTGTCAGTCGACAAAAGTAAAAATAAAAAATTATAATTTGACTTCTCCAAAGTTGTTTGTAACATACCAGTCACAGAGGGTGCATCGTTCCAAGACATCAAAGCACCAACCCTTATTCCCTGTTCAAATCAGGAAGCGTGAATAGACTGCTAGTGGAGCCCTGCCTCCCTCCACACTCAGCACTGAATAACAGCTCAAGCCTTCTGCAGGGAATAGCTCGCTCCATCAACTGCTAGCAGGGTCGCAGTCAGGCCAGCAGGAACCAACGTGCGGCTCCGTCAGACTGTAAATGTGTCAGCTCTGTGAATTCTCTGCCACTTTTTTTTGTGTGTGTTGTGCAATGCAAGGAAGGCCTCAATGAGGAGACACGCATGGAGAAAGAATCTATTCAAAATGTTTCATGCACAACTACTCTGTGAATGTAAACATATTGTCTTTATGTCAGTTGTTTTGCATCAACTGGGTTTGAATCATCCAGTAAAACAGCTGTTTCCATGACTGCAGACAAACTTAAGGTCATCTGCACTAAGTGACAGAAGTGCAAGCTACCTTCACACCCTCCTTGGAAAAGCGTGTTCAAGTGGCCACTTTCAATGAAAAGTCAGTGCAAACACACTTAAAGATGTGTTTTGAGTTTCCAGTTACAAAACTCCCACATTCACACATGTTTTTAAGACCGTTTTTGAGCTCAACATACAAAATGCTTCCCCCTTAAATACACGTTGAAAGTCAAACCAAGTCGAGCCTTGACCAATCAGGGACTCAGATTTAATAGTGACTGTGGGGTTACATCCACTAACATCTGCATGTTCATTGATAAGGAAGAAAGTAACCAAAAAACAAAATAAAAAAAAAAAGTTAGTTCTTTTAATAAAAAGCTGGATCAGACTCGTACAGAGTACTCTGGATGAAAGAGAAAACCCTGTAAAACGGTCTCCACAAATACAGTCCTCAAGGCGGGTCATGTGTGACTTTAGGCCAGTGTTTGTCAGGACAGAAGAAACCCCTTCATGGTCTTTAAAAGCTTAAATGGTCGTCTTCACCACACCTACATCTTGAGTGGTCAGTGTCTGTGTTCCTTCTCCTGCCAGAAAAGTAATTTATAGCTTTGTTTGTCAGTGTAAAATGTACTGTTTAGGTTCTTGAAACTCCCCCTGACTGGTTTCAACTGGTCTGGAGCCCCATGTGGGTTAATGTAACAATCACTTCCCTAACTATGGTACCCATAATGACTGTAATGGTACCAACTTTTGAACATTGTATACAACTAATCAGAAAATCAACTGGAGATCAGGAAGCACAGCCAGAATACATACTTAAAACACACCAGATCATAAGGCAGATTTTCTATTTCGGAAAAAAAAAAAGGAATTCAAGGATTTTGAGTGTGACCTATGGTCTAAAAATCTGGTAAGAGTCACTTTATTAGCTCTGATTTAATTTTATTTCATTAGATGTTCTACAAAAAGTTTTACAAAATTCTGAGATGCACCATAAACAGTCAAATGTTTTTTTGGTCATTGCTGACATTACAAAAGCTACAACTACTACAACATTTGTTGCAATGAGATAATCTTATATGGTACATATAATCATATGTCAAAAGTCATAAACAATGCCTATTTTCTTATTTTAGTATGAAATAAATAAATAGATAAAATCAAACATCTTCCGCGTTCAAAACTTTTACACAAGTTTCCATAACCGCTTTTGATCTACAGTACAAACAAACACATGGTTATTGAAAGTTAAACAATTTGAACTGATGTATGAACGTCTCTTAATTCATGGAAGTGCCAGCCATGTGAAAATTGATCGTGGAGGAGAAATTAATATTTGCTGCCAGATTTAGAAGTCTTTCATGTATCAAAATAGAGCTGTGAAGGAAAAAGCCTGCAGCAAAATTCACCAGATTTGCACCGTTTTGACGTTGTTCACTGAATCTTTACTGTAGTTTGCAGATATGCGCTACTGAACAGTAGAAAAAGAAGAAGAAGCCCCTCCCTGCTTATCCATTGTGAACACCATAGTATATACACATTCAAAAACATGCTTTTATGCCTGGTGTGTACTTAACTTAAAAGTGACCAGAGGAGTTTATTTTAAAGATAGTTGTACTACTAAAGGAAAATGTTATCATTGCAGTTTATTATGAAAGACGTGTGGCCTTTTATTGACAGGTGCATTTCAATCCTCAGCTCTAGAATTAGTCTCTTTTACTGCATTCAAAGGGAAATGACAAAAGTCAGTAAAAATCCAAAATGTGTCCTATTTCTAATAGAAATAATGAATGAATGCCAAGTCTTAAGCATGTGTTTAGCAGTAGATAAAGAAGCGCCTGCTCCGTGGTTACAGTGTTGAACAGATCAGGCCGTTTGATGAGGAATATCAACAACATGTTTCTTTGAAATTGTGCCACCAAATTGTGCCTCCGAGCAAAACCGAAGCTCACAAACTTCCAACTTTAGCACAACATCCCTAACCCAGTTAGTGATTGTGATTAGTGCATTTGTTGCCCCGCTGCTCTTAGTAGGAGGCTAATGAGTTGCATTGCAGCTGAAATGAACGGAGTAGATGTGAAATAAGCGTTCACCTCGCTGTTGTCGGTTTGGGCGAAGACGGTAAAGTAAGTGTTTGTGTTTTGCTTCGGTCGCTTAGGGATTCTGTGTGCGTTCAAAAGCTGAGGCTCTCCCAGCACGGGCGGAGCGCTCCTGCGTGTCGCATTTACTCAAGCGTGGTGAAAGCTTTGCTTCGTTTATAAATGCCTCTGACTTAAGTGCTAACTGCAAAATGTTATTGATGCCTGCTTTGCTCTTGTTTGTCACTGGAAAGAGGGGAGAGGAGCGGCAGCAGTAGCCTTTCATGCCCCTGTGAGCTCAGGTTTTTTGGAAAAGGTCGCTGTTGTCGTCAAATCCAGCTTTGGGCAGAAAAGGTAACAATTTCCCTGAAACTGTTTGTCACACCTCACTAACACTTTTGGAATTGGGGAGACCTGCTCCAACCCACACGCATCCAGGATGATGTTTTTTGGAAGCGGACGTTCCTCTGGGTGCAGTGATTGGCTCAAAAACAGCACTTTCCCTTCACGCCCTCACCTTAGCTTCAGGAGGGGGTGACCCCTCAGAGCGCCATCACCACAAGCTGGAGCTTTTATCTTTCCTGTTGTTGGCCAACTCCCTTGCTAAGCTGAGACTCCCAGTTTCCATTAGCTAAAATAGAATAGCGAGTAAGATCACAGTTGGCTACGGGCGCCCCGCTGCACGCCGCCACACCGCCATAGCTGCCTTTTAGCGACCCAAACCCAGAGAGATCTCTGGTAGCGCGAGTCTGAGCGGCCTGGCAGTCTGTCAGAGGAACTCTAAAGCTCGGGTTCTGCTGCTCTCGTTTCTGCAAACATCCTGTTTGACCTTTTCCAGGCCTTTCTGGGGTTTGTTCAGCTCCTCTCAATATGTCCATGAAATGTTGTCGCTGCATGAACACACACGCACTGCAACACAAAGCATTCAGGGAAATCAATTACTTCATTCCAGGCTTCCTCTGTTTCCCCAGAAAGGTTGAATTGTGTCTGCGTACCTCCAAGGTAATCAGGCACAGAGGCTGCAGGCGGTGCAGGTGGAGAGTCTGTTTCCCGTCCTGGACGCTGGAGCCAAGAGGCTCTAGAGACGAGCGCCACCGCCGGCTGTTCTGACGTGCTCAAAAGGCGACCCCAGGAGGCGCCGTACTCGATGCATACGATGGAGGCCTGAAATGTGGAGAGGACAGATGAGGGGGGTGGATTAGTGAACTCAAATCTTAATTTGCATTTGGAACCAGCCAAGCAAATGTTGGTCTCATGTTTGAACAAGGCAATCACACCTAGATGAACTCAGCGGTGGCTCGAGGATTACGGGGCTAAACATTTTATTGTGAAGGAGCGTTGTATGTACACAACAGAAGATTAATTATTGATGAAGTTACATTCCTCATTTCTAAACACAAGCTTTTGTTTTCTACTTGAGTTACTTTGTGTGGATCCTCTGGGGTTTCCCTCTTATGCAGGGAGTTTGGTTCCCAGAGAAAAATGTTGACATTCTATATTTCCAAGCAGCTTATAGAAACAAAAAAAAAACAAAAATTACAACAGTCCCTGTCTAAAATAGCTGAAGACTTTCAAGTGAAGTGTTGTGTAGAACATTAATTACACAGATCTATAACCGCAAAATACAATATTTTTTGTCCTTTCTGAGAACATTTTAGAAATGTTTTAGTTTTTGGGAAAAATCCAAGAGGCTGTCTGCTAATTTTGGAATGCACAGATAACTGAACAGGAGTCAGTTAAAGTCTTAGCCACACCTTCCCCTTACGGTTGGATCTGGGCTGTTTGCAATCCAAAAATGGGAAAACAGGTGGCCTGCAGTAAATATCAAAGCTGTAGTCCATATGGTGAGCCTATAAGGCAAAAATGTTCATGTGTGTTTTTTTCTACGGGCATTCTGCTGGTGACAGGTCGTAGCAAATAAGACTTAAGCAACGCGCAACATGCTGGTGAGTAGGGATGAAATAGGTCAGACGCCGGGGGGTCGTATGGAGTTTTTAAATTTATTACATCCCTTTGACTCTGCACACATCACAGGGGGCCCCCTGGCCCCTTGTGCATCACTTGCCCACCCCTTGTTCTCCTGTACTGTGGGCCCCTTGCGCGCACCCATTGCTCTCTCCCATTACGCATCTCTTGGGTTCCCCTTGTTCTCCATCATTGTGCACCCCTCGTTCACCCAATTGTGTGCCCCTTGCAACCCCCTTGTTCTCCAACGTTGCGCGCCCCCTTGCGCACCCCTTGTTCTCTCCCATTGCACGGCTCTTGCGCTACTGATTCTCCCCCATTGTGCGCCCCTTGCGCCCCACTACTTCTCCCCCTTGCATGCCTTTGCGCCCCATGCGTGTCCCTTGCATGTCCGGTGTTGTGTATGTGGACATCCTACAGGGACTAACCCATAACCAACACACTCTGTGTGTGCAGCTTTCTCACAGCGTCGGTAAAGGGCCATAGTGTGGTGTAAGGACGACACCATAACCCATACTTCATCAGTGCATGTGACTTACAAATACTTCACAATGCACTTACCACACGTACAGCAATGCGTTCCGTTTTCATGACATCCCTTAAGATGGCCACATGAATCAAAAGAGAGACCCACCTGCACTTCCTTTCAGATGTGGCCACTCCCCCTTATGACCCTCCATGAACCTAGACAACCCAAAAATCCACAATAGCCGTATGTTTGCATGTGGCTAAGTCATCATTTAACCTCTAGGACAAATCAAAAAGACCAAGCGACCTTGATGTGGTGATGTCAACCTCAACCTGTCCCCTAATGAAACTGTTGTTTTTGTTTTTAATGAAACTATAAATAACAAGCGAACCAACAAGCAAACAGCAGAATAACTGATTGACATGTTATTTAATCTGCCAATATTCCCTGTGATCCTGATAGCATAATAAAGCAGGTTTTAACATCACATTCACCTCAAATCTGAAATCCCTAATGTCAGGCGTCTCTAGATTTTAGTCTTTTGCTGCCTCAACTGACTTCACTTCATAGTATTTCACACATTCCGGCTCACAAACCTCCCAAGCTTAATGTTTGTTTTGTGAACCCATAGGAGGGATTTCCATGAGGTTTTTTTTTTTCCACCACGCTTCCAGAGAGTAAATGTCTCCAGGGCCGTGGGTAGATTGAAAAACAAAAAAACCATCAAACCAACCAAAGCATCCACCATGCACATAGCATCTACTTGTTAGTTTAAGCCCTCGGGATGAAATGTTGATTTTGAATCCAAGATAAATGGGGAAGTGAACAAATTGTGCCATTTAAGAGGAAACCTCTAAAAGGTTTTCCAAGCCTTTGAGGAGGACAACCTCTGGAAGGTTCACAGCCATCATTGATCTGGATCACCTTCACCACACGGGACCCTGAAGTCCTGCAGGTCTATCAGATGAGCTCTGTTCTTGTGGCGCCTTCACTCCACACAGGAGGCTGAGGTACTGCCAGTTCTTTGAGTTTCTGTTGGGGCGTGCGCTTATGCCGCCCTGCTGTGTTGAAGAACTACCAGCTGTTGTGTAAATGATCATAAAACGGCCGGGTTCAGACACAACATTGAGACTGTTTCATGAAAACAGAGTCATAGAAGTATCCCGTAAAACCTCTGTTTTTACACGAATGAATCCGCGTGATGGACAAAGGCCTATCTCCTTCCTGGATTTCACCATTCTTTCATCGCACCTTGTCAGTTTTTGAGGGATTCAAGTTGCTCTTTGATCTCAGCTCTTGCTGATTATCACAGCAACAAGGAATGCTGCTGATGTACGGTCCGCCCTTCAGCGCTCTGATACTCAATCTCTGACAGTTTCCTCTCCGCGTCTGATAAGGTATCTGGATACAAGACAGAGCCTTAGAAACCTCCCATAACAAAGAGCTCTTTCATTGTGGAAGAATAAGAACTAGCGCTCAATACTTTTTTCTGCTTTTAGTATTTGTTTTTGATTTGGCCTTTTTATGAAACCAGATGGTGGAATTGGTTTATTTTATAGTGAAAAGAGAAAATATTTTTTGTTTCTACACCGAGGGCTTAAACTAACAATATATTATATTAGAGGTCTGCAACTATTAAGACTAAAGGAGCCATTTAGTTCAGTTTGTTACTGACCACAATCCACTAAGAGGCGTTTTATCCCACTTCCTTTTTTAGTAAAATACACTTTATTCATGTTTGTGTTCATTAAGCTATACTTTTTTTGCAATGTAGCTTTTAAATATTTAAAATACTGACCAGATAAAAGTAGTTTCTTCTGCCCCAGGTGGAGGAGTTTAAGGATCTTGGGATCTTGTTCACAAGTGAAGGAAGATTGGGGCAGGAGGGTGACAGGCAGATCTCTTATATTTATAATTTATCTCTTTTTATTCTTATTTGTTTGAGAGAGTTTTATCGTTCTTCAACTCGAAAAAGCAAAAATACTTAGCAAATAAAACAGACAAATCTTTTTTTTTTTTTTTTACCACATTCTCTGTCAAAATCTAATATTTTCTTTTATTTCAATGAAAAAAACTTTCATTCTCCTGGGATTTCTCTGTAATTATCGGCAAACAGCTCCGCTTTGTCAGCTTGTTTGCATGGAGAGCAGCCCGGGCTGACAGTTTTCTATTATTAATTTTGATATTCTTATTTGAGAGTGACAGCCGACTGAGGGGCAGGAGAATGGGGGCGGGTGGGTGGGGAGGTGTGCGGCTGCAACTTCTCTGACAGTTTTAATTGACGGACTTGTTTGTGCCGGCTCCCTGAATGGATCGCGCCTCCTTCACCCCTCTGGCTCCTTTTTGTTTTCCCCCCCCCGGTAGATAAAAGTAGCGGCTCGGTAATGGACCATTAGCATTGAGCTACATCTGTCTGGAGCACCATCATCATCACCACCGATTCGCATTAGACGTGGAAACGGAGGGGGACGTATTTGACAGGATGTTGGCACGGCCCGCTGAATCTCCTCTGCAGAGGCGATTTGCAGCACGGCGGCTGCTTCTGCCAGATACTGCTCTCCTGGTAGAGGTGTGAAGACTCAACCGGAGAGGTACGCCCTCTTATCAGTGATGGAAACACCGCTTGGTGTAACTGTACAAACGCACTTACAGGGTTTAAGAAGTTACCAGCACGAGATAAAAAGTTCAAGACTTTTATGGTCTTAAAACAAAAAAAAAAAAAAAGAGAATTGCGCCGTTCTGCGCGGCCTAATCCCAACGTCCTGCCTGAATACATGCAGATCGGAAGTTCCTCATTAAGATTTAATGCCAGTAATTCATTACAGCTGGCATGAAAACTAATGACACTATTAATCAGCTATGAATAGAGCTGGGTAGCCGCACTCGGAGGCTGTGACACCTCCTTACTGTAACAATGCCAGCATGCATGTACAAGACAGATTATCAGAGGGA
Source organism: Oryzias javanicus (assembly GCA_003999625.1). Taxonomy (NCBI): domain Eukaryota; kingdom Metazoa; phylum Chordata; class Actinopteri; order Beloniformes; family Adrianichthyidae; genus Oryzias; species Oryzias javanicus. Next base: position 10,124,502 of record CM012439.1, on the reverse strand, counting down.
CACTGAACGCTGAGCAGCATCTCATTTACCTACAAATGTCACAAGAGGCCTGAACGTGTGGAGGCTCAGAGAAACATAGACATTCTCTAAAATATTGTTTTTGTTGCAAAATCAGAGATTAGATTTTAATAAAGTTTGGAGAAATATGTCCATTTAAGTCAGATTTTTTAAGTTGGTGTTTTCATAAAAAGACAGCCGTCAGGTGTGCAGAATAGTCACACCCCTGGATGTTAAAGGGTTAATGCACTTACAGACTCACTCCCATGAAAATGTTGCTGTTTTTTAACATGTTCTTATGGCTTTTTTCCCTCATAATTAAGGACATATATTAAGAAAACTAAGCTTAAACTTGCATTTTTTAGTATTTCTTTGCTCAAAATGTGAATGAGGAGCAGACAAAATATACAGTTTAAAAAAAAAAGAGTTTATTTGAGGGAAGGGGACTCAGAGGCAAATTTCTGATGAACTTGCAGAAATTTTGTTCTGAAAATTAAAGTTTTTTGCTTAAAAATGACATAGTTAGAGAATACCTTTAAAATAGATTAAAAGAGGATGAGAGTGTGTCTAAGGTTGTTTGGTGCTGTAGTTTACCTGTTTGTGTTGCTAATAGACATTTTAAATAATTTCTGTGAAAAATATAGCTTTCCTGATTTATTTTCATCTGCTTACTTCATAAAGACACTCTCCCTGCTGTTCCTGTGTGCGTATAAGGAGAATCTCGCTGCCAGCAGCTTCCCCCTGCAGTCATTGTTTCATTTTTCCATGTGCAGAGCAGAGGCAGTACAATGAAAAATGCCCCCGATGTGACACACAGACCGCCCAAACTGCCCTCCAAAGCGCCTTCACTTCCTCCACGTGTCTGCGCGTCATCCTTCCAGGCCGTGAACCCCGACAGCTTAAACCTATCGAAATAATAAGATCCAATTAAACAGTTCAGCGGAACGCTCTGCCTAATAAATTTTCTTGCATTCATCATCATTCCTCAGAAAAAAAAGAAAAAGCACATTATTGATGCCCCCCCTTTTTCTTAAACGCAGTTTTATGTTTCAGTCAACTCTTCCAGCGAATGGAAATGTCATTCGCTGAGGCGTTCTTTCCGTTTGGTTTGGCGAGCTCTCCAGGCAGAGTGACCGCAGATTGCGTCCCCCTCCCCACCTCGAAAACAGAGGAAAAAACCGAGCATTTCTGTGGCGAGGCTGTGGAATGCGTCTTCTGGTGGGAGGAGTTTGTGTGCTGCTGTCTGACGTGAGGGTTAATGGTTTTTTGTGTGCATTTAAAGGTGACTTTGTCGACGCAAAGTCCGCCCGTGTTTGCCGCCGTCCAGTTTTTGGTTACTGCATCCTCAAAACCAGCAAACCAATCATTAATCGACCGATGATTGGCTTGAAAGTCCTTTTTGATTTAGACCTGAGTGTGTAAAGGTAGATTGCTGCCTTTGACAGATGTGTGTAGAGCTGCATGTTTAGCCCCCCCACCCCCCAGTTTTGTCGGCTTCTCGTCAGTGTAGTAAAAGTGTTTGATTTCTCTGTCACACCAAGTCTTTTTTTGTTACGTTGTTATTTTGTTTTTCTTCTGTTTTTGTTTCCTTTCCTTCTTTCATATCACTGTCATTTCCATTCCAACTCCTCCTCTCCTCTGTCCCTATTGGATGCAATATACCGCCCCCCCTCTCCCCCTCTCTCTCTCTCTCTCTCTCTCTCCTCCTAACCCAAAGACTTAGCCCTGCCCTCCTTCCCTCCTCCCCCCTCACTGACTCCTAACACTACTGACCATGTAACGCCAGGCTCCGGAGGCGTGAGCGGCGGCCCGGCCAGCCCCACCCCCTCTGCCCCCCGGGACGTGGTGGCATCGCTGGTCTCAACCCGCTTCGTCAAGCTGACCTGGCGGCAGCCCGTCGAGCCGCACGGCGAGCTGCTGACCTACTCCGTCTTCTACAGCCAGGACGGCGCGAGCAGGTACGTCACCGCCGATGACCCGACTGAAAAGAGATCCGATTAGAGCGGCACGAACAGAACCAGAGGTTTACTGAGAGTGCGTCCTGACACAAAAGCACAAATACAAATATTAAATGTCCTCAAGAAATCCCATTAAAGCCCCTCCACCTCCTTCATAAGCCAAAGATTTACAGCGTTGCAATGAGGAGCCTGTCATTTTTTAATAGTTTGCACGATCAATGTCATTCCAGTAGATTTTCCTTCAGAATCTACTGGAATGACGTTGATTTTGTTAACAGTCGAAAAGTTACAGTATGTTAAAGATATTGTGTTCAGGCGTCACCGACAACACCTCAGGGGTTAAAGGGTTAAGCGCCTTCCAGAGCGGTACAGTCATTGACTGTAAAAATATTATAAAAATAGTTATCTATCATACAGTCAATGGGTACAGTACAACTTCACGACACCGGGAACCAAACGGTACATCAGTGTGCCGTCCGGGCAAAAGCAGAGATTGAACGGTTCAGGGGAAAATATCAAACCAGTGACATGTCAAATCCTTATATGTACACTTCTGCTCTTTGCATTTCCTCTCCATGCAAATAAGATTTGGGAAAAAACAGCATTTGTTTCCATATAATGCAGTACGGCATTCACACCACAGTGATTTTCTGCTCCTTTTTGTATATATATAACCTTTATTTATACAGGTTGGTTGATTTAGAACAATTTCTCATTTACAACGACAACCTGATTACGCATCAGCAGTAAAAATAGAACAACAGGGTAAAAGGTTACGCACAGATTAAAATATAAACTTCTTACAACAATATTTTAAATTTTTACAATAAAAAGTCTGAAAAAAGTTGTACATTTTTCAGCACGTAAAAACTCAGTAATACTTTAAGCAATTTCAACAATCTTTGCATCAAAACGTTCAGCTCGTTCTGGACATTACTGCAAAATATGCCCCACAGTAGGTGAAGGAGAAAGGCTTTTTTTTTAACAACTTGCTAGCTGTTTTTGGCTAATGTAGTCATTTTGTCCAGTCATTTAGGCAAATTTGGAGTTTAGCTAACATTTAGGCATTATGCTGTTTTTTTTTTTTTTTTTTTTTCTTGCTAATTTAGACATGTTTCCAGTTTTTTTGCTTATTTTTGAGTTTAGGTCATATTTTTTATGCTAACTGTTTTTTTTTCTTTGTTTTTTTTTTTTTTTTGCTACTTTATACATGTTTCCAGTTTTTGTTTCTCAGTCTTTAGTTTAGCTAATATTTTAATATTATGCTGCCTATTTTTGCTCATTTAGACATTTATTTCCAGTTATTTTGGCAAATTTAGAATTTAGCTAACATTTAAACATCATGCTAGCTTTTTTGTTACTAATTTAAACATGTTTCCTTGTTTTTTGCACATTCTTGAGTTTAGCTAATATTTTAATATTATGCTAGCTGTTTTTTGCTCATTTAGTGATTTTTTTCCCAGTTATTTAGGCAAATTTAGAGTTTAGCTAACCTTTAAGCATTATGCTAGCTTTTTTTTTCTTTTTTGCTAATTTAGACATGTGTCCATTTTTTTTACTTAATTTTGAGTGAATCAGGATCAGACAAAAAAGGGCAGTTTGAAAAAGTTCAAATTTGTGACGGAGAGAACACGCTGGGTGGGTCACAAGCTTCCTGCTCCGCTCCATTCTGATGCATCCACTTGTAAACAAATAGATCCAGGAACATCTTTGTTTTCCTCGCCTGAGCTGGAATCTGGATCAAAACTGTCCTATTTGGCTCGGTTGGAGGTTATGAGAGGCAAGAGAGCACATAAACAGATGGATAATGGGAAGTAGGGGCAGGCTTACTCCACACCAACAATCCCATCCACATTTTGGGGATGGGGGGGGGATTTTAATGAACTCCTGCCGGTCTGCCCAAACTATCTTCTAGAATGCAACACAGGATTTGGATTTTGGCAAAAACAAAAAGCATAATCATCATGAAAACAGTGGGAACCGCTACACAATAGATCAAAAGATGATCTTTTGATCCTTTATAAGTGATAAAGACAGACAAAAGCTCTTTTATTTGTTACATTTAAAAGTATTAGTTTTTATCAAATACATTTCTGATTTGATGAAATCATTAACTCAATATTTATTGATGAAAACTAATCATTTTAAATGTAAAAAAAAAAAAAAAAACTTTTTTAAATTGATCCAATGTTTCACTTTTTACACTGTCGGACGTGATTTAAAAAAAAACATAATCTTGCGGGTCCTCGATGTTCCCTCAGTGTGAGAACGCTGAGCACAGAGTATTTTATGTCATAGAATCAATATTATGTGGTTGTTTTAATTGGTTTTTCTTGGTTTCTGTTTTCATTGCATTTTCTGAACTTTTGCAACTCTGTTTAAGCAAAAGTTTAATTAAATTTGATTCTAGAAGTGTAAAAAAATGTTTTAAGTTGCTTAGACCCCATGAATATTGGTTGTTGCCTATGTTTGATCAGGGAGCGGGTGGTCAACACCAGCCGTCCCGGCGACATGCAGGTCACCATCCAGAACCTCATGCCGGACACCAGGTACCGCTTTCGGGTCGTGGCGCACAACATCAACGGGCAGGGCGAGAGCTCGGCGGTGCTCAAAGTGCCCACCCAGGCCGAAGGTAACACACACACACACACGGTCGTTTGTATGCGCTCAATAAAACTGTATTTGCTCAGTAAACAGGGGGCATGGATGTGATGGAAGCCTGCAGCCACTTTGTGGCAAACATGCTCGCTCTGGCACGTCAAGCCAAACAGGATGCACTCCACAGTAACAAAATGTGCAAACAAACACAAAGAAAATATTCCCTCCCGTGCTGCTGCAGCTCCCTTCAAACGCATGCCTGATGCAGATGCACACAGTAGAGGTTGTGTGGGGAAGACCACCCAGCAGCTCAACCTTTTCCTCTTCTAACCCACTTTTTGTTTACTCACAAACTTCTACCGTAAGATTCCCCACACCTTTGGCTGGAAGCCACACCTACTGGGATGAGGGGCGCTGGAGCAGAAGTGCAGCACAGAGGACGTTAGGCTGAGCGAATGACTCCTTTACTTGAGTTTTAGGTGTTAAAACCTCCCTGAGGTTGCTGCCAGATCCCCCAGTTTCACACGTATTTCTAGGGGGGGGGTCCCCCCGCCTGTCATCAGACTGTGGACGTCTCACTCCCACTGACTTAGCCACAGCTTCATCACTGACACTTTGTGGGTCAGCCGCTGGGTTTCGTCCTTGGTTTGAGGGCAGACGGATCAACAGACACACACAGTCCTCGTCCACGCCTGCCAGTGGGAGCCAAGCCACCCACCGGGGGGGAAACGGCGAGGGCGGCCAGTACCTGTGCAGTCTGCCTCTGTTGTGTGTGTTTTCAGTGCAAGGACAAACTATGAATTGGAGCTTAAACTGTTGACCTGCAGCCGTGTGCAAACACTGGATCACAGCTCCACACACACACAGCTGCAGCACCCCGACAAAAGTCAGGTTCTTCTATCCGTCAGAGTCGGTTCAGCTTCATGTTTGGAGTCATAAGTAGTGGAGACAGCGACAGTGACAGCAGCATCAGTTGTTGGTGCACAACAGATGTGTCTCTGTTAACACACACTCTCTGATCATGGTGTGTGTTCACACAAAACAAGACCCAGTCCGATGAAGCTGGTGTTTTTAACTTGCTCTTGCTGCATTTTTTCTGATGATGGAGGACACACAGATGCAAGGAGAAGTATGTGAATCCTTTGGGATTACTTGGATTTCTGCATGAATTTGTCATAAAACTTTGTTCTGATCTACATCTAAGTGTCACATCACACAATAGACACAGTCTGCTTAAACTAATTCAACTTTATCTTGGTAAATCCAAGAGGTCACATATTTTTCCACCCAGCACTTTGAATATTTACACATTTTGTTCAATAAAAACACAAAAACTTACAGCGTTTTTTGTGTTGTATTAGTTTAAGAAGACATGTGACTTAGATGGAGATCAGGACATCTTTTTTGACAAATTCATGCAGAAATCCAAGCAACCCCAAAGGATTTCTTGTAACTGTATATGAAGAAAATTCATCTTAAAAGAGAATTCCTGCGTATTTTTACATTCACTTTGCTGTGAATCAAGAACAGATTAAAAATGATGCTGGAAAAAGAGCCATTCTGATGTATCCATTTGTAGACGATTAGATCCATCTTCGTTTCTCTGGTCCGAGTTGATATCTGGATCAAAAATGTACAGCTGGATAGCTACAATATAGCGCACCATTTTGGTTGCACCAGTAATGTTAGGTTTGGGGTGTGAGGGGCTGTCATCTAGCAGGAGAGAGTGTAAACAGATGGATGATGAAAAATGGAGACGGGCTTGCTTGTGTCAACAGTCCCACCCAAAATTCAGAGGTGAATTTCTAATGAGCTCCTGTCGCTCTGCAGAAACGATCCTAGAAAAGAAACGTCTGAATCATAATTTTAAAAAGGTCTTTGAAAATACCTTTACAGATGGTGGTGTAAAACTCCAACTCTGATTTTTAACTGATGCTTTTGTACAAAATAAAACAAACAAAAAAAAACTCCAGGAACATTAGCTTCAACAGCAATGAAGTCAATAGAACAAAATCATCACATTTGAGGACTGATCTTCACCCCTCTGTCCCATGATGTCCTTTTCCAGTTCAAGTGCCGGGCCCAGCTCCCAACCTGCAGGCTGTGTCCAACACCCCCACCTCTGTGTCTCTCAGCTGGGACAAACCCCTCACTGGAAACGGAGACATCCTCAGCTACAAGCTGTACTACACAGACAGAACCGTTGGGAACGAACAGGTAAGTCTTTTCAAAAGGAAATGAAATATTTTCACATTTATGGGGAAAAAAACACTGTTAAAAAATAAAAATAAAACACATTTTTAATATTGTTTGTTTGAAATGTAAAAATACATGTATAATGAATCTTAAAAATGGGGAAATTATAGGATTTTTTTTAACACTTTCTGTTTATCCTAAGGTTTCTATTTTTATTATTTATTACTATTTATACTATTTTATTTAGTTTGAAAATAAGAGGAAATTAAATCAAATTTGGTTACATTCTGACAGAAATTTGCTTATTGATTGTGAGAAGAGAAAAGAAAGCTAGGAACACGCAGCCAAATGTTTCTGGAAAACTCTGTTTCAAAAAGTGCTTTCCTCATCAGACCTAAACAGGTTAAGCTCATAGAAGCAAATTATTTTGGGAAAATGCAATTAGCAGATGAATCCTAAAAAAAGCTTCTAGATCAAATATGAACACATTTAAGAGATTAATAGATTATTCTGACTCAGCTGACAAATGTATTTTTTCTGCTTTTATAAAATTAATTTATGGAAATAAATGTAAATTGAAAAAAAATAAAGTTTCATTTCACTGCTCTCGTGATGCTTTTTTCAGTTAATAATTAAATGATTATTCTGAGGACTTCCATCATGAATTTCTTGAGATTCTTAATCAGTCCTCTCAAAAATAGGCAGGTAGAAGGCAGATATGAGCGGCTCTGCCCTCCTCTGCAGGACTGATGCTGTCATGTGAGTGGTATGTAGCTCCAGCAGCAGCGCTGTGCAAGCCAGTGAGGCATTAAAAAGCCTTTAATATGATAATGGATGAGACCCGTGCACAGAGTAATGATGTTTCAGGTCTCTGGAGAACAGAGTCGGAGATGAGGTAGAGGAGGTGGGAGATGAAGTCAGTGGGGTGGGAGGGGAGACAGGTGTGAAGGGAGAAAAAGCTGAAAAGACATCAGATGTTAAAGAGAGGCCACATGCCGTAAAAAAATCCAGGAGGACGCTGTCACAGGTTGATGACCCAAACTCTGAATATTACTCTTGTTTCACAACTGGGTTTTTTTCTGTTTCCTACGTAAAGCTTCAACAGCACAGAGCTTGCTTGTCACAGGATGTTCATTTTTAAGCTACTATATTTTTCAGACTATATTGTTTTTTTTTCTTTTTGCAAAGTTTGGTTTGACTTGTTCGGTGCAACTTATAAGTGATTTTTTTTTCAAAAAATAAATGGGCTCATTTGTTTATTATTTTCTTACTAGCAACCACTAGAGGGCACTGTAGCTGTGAATTTGCTTACTGACGGCAATGCAGAAGAAGAAGCAATGCTCAGGTTTATTATTAGGCGTGTTTGAGTTGACTTGCGCCTCGCCTGCATCGTCGGCGAGACTAAGGTGCTGCAGGAGGGGTCGGAGAAAGGCGCCTGAGATGAAGATGAACGATGAGACTGTACGAGAACAAGGAGTTGGTTACATTCTGTTGTCCTTTCTGTTGTCCATTCTGTTGTCCTCAACATTCGGCTGAATTTTAATACGTCACTCCTCCTAGTATGATCTGTGCTGTTATGTCTTTTATAGTATTTTTTTACATCTCTTAGAGTAAAACAGATAAAAAAATAGTCGGGGGATTCATTACATGTGCACAGTCCCAAATAAAAAGATAAAATAAAAATTAAAGTTCATTTTAAAGACAACTATGACACAAATAACCACAGATTATTTAAAATCTTGTATATTTTTTTTCATCAGCGATTCATTACCTTCCAGAAAGAGTAAAAAAATACACATATTTCCTTCATTTAGCGCCAGTTATTTCACATTAAACTACAAAAACTTTCAGGACACCGTTTCCCACAATGCATTGTTTTGTAGTCATCAAGGCGGCTTGCAGCCAGCGCAGTACCTATTTTCTGGCTGCGCTGGCTTAGGTAGGCGCCTTGAACCCGCCCCTTTCTCGCGATACTTCATGTCGTCGCAAATGTGACGTCGGTGACAGAAACTAACCAGCATGCACCGCAATCCAGGCGATCTGCGCAGCGCCGCGTCCGCCTGCATGATCTCAAACACGCCTAATGAGTGGATTCCAAAGCTTACATTTTCTGTATGCGGAAGCAAATCGGTTGCACCGCTCACCCGCATGCTTCCGCTAAAGCATTTTACGGTCTTCGGACGTTAACAGCAATAATAACCTCTTAAGGATGTTAATATAGCACTTAAAATGTTTATCATAATGAAAACATTCACTTATTGTTGAAAAAAACAAAAGGAAAAAGACACGTTAAGGACAATTTTGCAGTGACTACAAACAGACTACAAATGTTTTTTATATCCCGTGACAACTCCGAGTGAAACTCGTTCACTTGTCATCTTTTCCTGTTTCCAACGAATGAAAAACAAAAAATGACCAAACAAAAAGAATCTGAATGATCCAATGAACCCATTCATGGAGAAGTCTTTACTGATGCTTTTGTAGAACTTTTCAGAATAAATTAATATGATCTCTCAAGCCTTAATGCAGCAGTAAGGCTAAAACCGTTCTTTTTGAACAAGCGTCCAGCAGTGATGCATGTCAGAGTAGAGGCAGCGATCAAGAATCGTGTGCGGTGTGAACGCAGCATTATGCCAAACTTGGCAGAACTGTTCTGAAGTGTTGCACCAAAAGTGCAACTTCTTTTTTATGCTTTTTTTTTGCTGCTTCGACTTTAAAGTTTTAATTCCAAAAGGCCTTATTTTTCAATTTATTTGCGTTGAATTGATTAGGACTTTTTCAGTGATTTGTTAGCATGGTAGAAACACTGAAAGCGCTTCATGATTATGTTTTTGAAGCTATTCTTCTAACTTCTATGTTTCAATGGTTTCTATATTTGCTCCTTCAGGATGTTGATGCTGATGGTCAAGCCTACACCATGACCGGGCTGAAGAAGAACAGCGAGTACAGCTTCCGTGTGGTGGCCAACAACAAGCACGGCTCGGGCGTCTCCACTGAAGACGTCATCGTCCGGACACTGTCTGACAGTCAGTGACCCAAGTTCTATTCTGCTAAATCTGCATCTGCTGGTGTACACTACTGTATATGCTGAGTTGTATATAATGAGCACACAACCCGTCAGGTTGCTAAGGAGAAAATTGGGTGTTTATTATAAACACTTCCTGTTTTAGAGCAGTATTTTTTGTCATTATTACAGATTGGTCCACATAATTTGTTATTATTTCATGATATAGAAATGTATTCCAAAGTAAAGGCCTCCATGGAGGTCATTACTAATTTAATATGTGTTATCCAAAACAAAGACACTTTTTGCATCATGTTTTCACCACGGTGGCCGTCATTTTCCTTCTCATCATTTTGGCTGTGTTAGCTCATTCAGTCCCTGAACCAGCAGCATAGGATCCAGACCAAATGTCCAATATTTTTTTTTTTTTTTTTTATAACACTGACATTTTTTAGACCCCTATCTCATTAGCATGATCCAAACTTTCCTTAGAAACTTATCACATGTAACTTGGTCCATGTTTACAGCCCTGCAGTTCATCATCCTTCCTCTAGGGGCAGTAGAACGGCTTTTCCTGCTCATTTCAAAATGGCTGTTTCCTTCAAAACTCAAAAACACTCCACACTAACAGTTTAGCTAATTTTCTAAACTTTATGGTGAAAATAACTCAACTTTTGTAAAAAAAATGTTTTAAATAACTGCTTGTTGTTTTGAAAGAATACAAATTTTTTTAATAATGATTACCCCCATGTTAAAAACGTGTGGATCAAATTATTTTGCTGGATAAACAAAAAGCCCTGCACAGAATTTAAGAGTTATATTGTAAGATGCTTAAAAATGTTGAAATCTTGTATTGATCGATTGATTGATGCACCAAAAAACTGATTAAATATTCTTGTTGAATGTCCCGTGTTCTCCATAGGTCCAAGCGCTCCTCCTCAGAACCTCACGCTGGAAGTTCAGAATTCAAAGGTAAGGTGATTATAAAATATTATGCTTATTGACTCCTAAATACGCATTTTTTTTCCTAACCTTAATTAGATACACACAAGTACTGCGCTCTGAACACCTGTACTGTTGGCATCCAAACTGCTGTGCAACATGTGCAGCTGTCACTCACACACACATATATACAACCTCCAGGCCGGAGCGCCATGTTTACTCGCTGTGATTAGCTGCAACAGACGCCCGTAGCCTCAGCTGGTTAAGAGGCTGTGTGAACTCTTATTGATTTGCTCATTGGCAGGAGACTCGCCTGTCAGAAGGTTTTATCCTGTATCCCTCCGGCTGTGTGGGTTCTGGCTTAAAGGCCTACAGCTTCATTCTGAATGGATATGGGGGAGATCAAGGTGTGCTGGAAATGACACTGTTGGAATGATCTGAGCTTGTGCGGGTTAAAGCAAGTTCAAGTCAAGAAGCTGCTCCGTGAGACTTTTGAAGGAGGAGGAAACTTTACTTTAAATGAGTGAGCTGTTTGATTAAAATTTCCATTTTATAGTTTCTTTATATACATTCAAATACTACTGACTTAAAAGCATGCATGTGACCAGATATATAGGTTCTTTTATTTCTTTTTATTTTAATAAAATGTTAACTGAGCCATGAACAAGGGTTAGAAACAGTATAAATTGTAGTATCAAATAATAGTTTCTGCCCACAAAATGCTAAAATGTGCACAAAAACCACTGATTTATGTTCACTACATGCCAATAAAATGCTAACTTGTGGCAAGAAAATACACATTTTTGGCACAAAATACTAATTTGTGAAAACAAAATATTATTTTTGCAAACAAAATGCCACTGTGCGTGCACAAACTACTAATTTGGAGCCACAAAATACTAATGTGTGCTCAAATTACTAATAAAGGCTATTTTGTGGTCAGAAAATGCTAACTTTTGTCACAAAATACTAATTTCTGTGCACACGATACAAATTTGTGGCCACAAAATGCTAGGAAAATGCTAACGGGATACACATTTTTTTGCCATAAAATGCAAACAAGAAACAAATTTGTGGGCTCAAAATGCTAGTAAAATGCTAACAAAAATATTTTTAGCCAGGAAATGCTAGTAAAATGCTAAAAAGATACAAATGTATGGCCACAAAATGCTAACAAGATAATAATTTGTTACCGAAAAATTCTAATTTGTGTCTACAAAACGCTAATAAGTGCACACAAAATACTAATAAAACGCTAATTTGTGTCCATAAAATGCAAATTTCTGGTACAAAATACTAATTTGTCCTCACAAGATTTTGTTTTTCAAAATGCTACTGTATGTGCAAAAAAAACTAATTTGTGCTCACAAACTACAAATTTGTGGCCACAAAATACTAATGTGTTCGCACTAATTACTAAAAAAGACAAATTTGTGGCCAGAAACTACTAATTTTTGACACAAAATACTCATTTCTGAGCACAAGGCCCAAATTTTTGGCAACAAAAATTCTAGAAAAATGCCAACAAAATATTACTTTGTGGCCACAAAATGTTAATGATACAAATTTGTGGCCACAAAATTCTAATAATATAACAAGATACTATTTTGTGATCACAAAATGCTAACAAGATAATAATTTGTCACCAAAAAATGTTAATTTGTGTCCACAAAATGCTAATATGTGCACACAAAATACTAATAAAAGGCTAATTTGTGTCCAGAAAATGCACATTTTTGGCTCAAAATACAACTTTGTGCACAAGATACGAATTTGTGGCCAAAAAATACTAATAAAATGCTGATTTATGGTCACAAAATATAAATTCATGGCCACAAATTGATAACTTGGGGGAGCAATTTTTCAAATGTTTTTTTTATAACATGTTTTGTGTTTTGTCTGTGAAAATTTAATTTTCCAGTTGCTCCCAACATATTTTGAAATTGTGGGAAAATCTTTTGTATTCCACTGAAGTGTGGTGTTTGAAGCTTTCGATTAGATAAGGATGCTGAGGCAGCTGCTAACTTCACAACAAGCTTGTGATTAAAACAGGAGCCGGACCTCTTCCTCCCGTCTTTTGGGCCATTTGATCTTCAATGGGTGAGCTGCAGGCCTGTTTATTGTATATCTCCTGCAGGGAGATGGATTAAGTTTTACAAAAGACGTTTCTCATTTCTGACATGTAAGACAGCGAGAGCAAAAAAGAGAGCAGCAAACAGCAGATGGGGGAAAACCTCAGGGCGCGTGGATTGAGTACAAAAACGGCAGACCTTCAGTGGTCGATGTGAGGAGGGGGGGGTGTATGGAAACCAACAGACAATCCTATCACACACTTCCAGCCTGAGTGCAGACTAGCCACCCCTGCAGAGGGATGCTGCACAGATACGTTCAGGGAGAAGATGCTCAGTGCTGGTTTTACGAGGGGAATGAGCAGGACGCTCTTTGGGACCAAAACGGCAACAGTTTTCTGAACGAATCAATTAGACCGAGAAGTATCACTTTTAAACACAGAAGAGATTATTGGGTGTTCTTTATTTCGAAACATAAATGGAAATAAAACTTTTTGTTCTTTGTTTCCTCTGGGTTAAGCATAAAGATTATAATTAAATTGCTGCCAGATTCATTGAATCAAAATCCTTCCATAGCAAAAGTGTTAGTTAAAAAAATGTACAGGCACAACTTGGATCAAGATAAATGAAGATATTTAACTTCTAGTCAAAACTAAAATAATGATATTTGGCTCTTGACCAATACCATCACTATGCCTCCACCTCCATGTTTTGCTATACAAATTGATCTTTGAAAACAAATTCCATTTCATCAGACCTCAGGATTAACTTTCAAACTTATGTGTCAGGAAGTGGAGGTGTAGGATCCAACATGGAGATTGGGTTTGGTGGTGAAAACATAGACTGTGTTTCGCACGACTTATGTAACTGTGTTACCAACAGTTGGCCTTTCATCATCCTACATACCAGAACTCAAACATGTCTGTTGTCACAGTCTTACCCCATAGAGAGCTCTAGATCTTTTTGAACATTTGTTCTTCCCAAAGTTTTGAAAATCCTGCATTTTGAAACCTGAAAAGGTTTTTGCAAACTTTTTCTTTGCACTTTGTACTTGTTCGTATGGTTGATCACAGATGGTGAGATGCTAAAAAAAAAAAAACTGTATCATAATTAATTAGGTTAAAAATAAATAATCACCATTTATGCCTCCAGGTGCTGCACACAGAGTTGTGTTAAGCACATAGAAACCAATAAAGTGAATTAATTATTCATCGTTACAGCAACACAAATTATTCCAAATCATTTAATACGGGTTCAGATATTTTTATTAAAGACAAATTATTTCTCGTGCAGCTTCATATTTACACAGAGTTACTAAGGCTTAATATGAGGGATTATTCAAACACAGAGGAGTACAAAGATTTGGAGGAAGGAGGTTTTATGTATGGGTGAACAAACTGCTGCAGTCAATTTGGAAGGCTCAAAAAAATGCTGAAGATCATTTTAACCATTTCAGTTTTGTCTTTTTTTTTATTTAAGCTGTTCAAATAGTTATTCTACATTCCTAAACAAACACAAATTGGTGTATTGCAGTTTAGGCACTGTAGTCGCATTGGTCACGAGGCCACCGGAAGGGAATCGTGCTAATCACTTCTTATTTTGAGAGATTAAAAGATGCAATGAGAGAGCAAACTCCATCCAGTAAATTGCTGTTTCCACATCGCAAGACTCTGAAGACTGTACCACAGCGACAGCATTCTTCAAGACGCGCACGAGGAGCGTCGCTGTCCCCTTGTGTCTTAAAATCAGGAGCGTGTGCTTTCTCCTTCATCAAATGATAAACACCTTCTCCTGATGATAATCATCCTCCGTGATTATCTTCTTCAGCATATCAGGAGTTATATCACCCTCTTCTGAGTCAGCCGATGCCATTTCTCCATGCAGGGATATAAAGAGAGGAGGGGGTCCTGCGCACTCCAGAGGGGGGGTCCGCTGTGTGGAGATACATCTCAGCAGAGCACCTCCTTCAGAAGCAAAAATTTCAAACAGGCGTCTTGAGTTGTCTGAGTTTTTGTGACGAACGGGAAGAATCACAGGACTGAAAAAAAAATCTGCGAATATGTGAAACCGTGAATAATAAACCGTGAATACGCGGGGGAACACTAATTGCGATTTGTGTCCGGTCAGATTAATATGACACCAAGACAGACCTTTATAGGAACACAGCTGTGAAAACAAAAACCTTTTTTGGATTTTTTGGATTTTTATCATTTGCGCATTGAGCCTGTACCTATTATAGGTCGCAGACGAGCACTAACCTGCTGAAATTTGCATATAGTGCGTTCTTGATCGCACCACACACTTCTGGTTTGAATATAGCATTATGCTACGTTCATATGGGGCATAAAGTGTAACATTCAAGGACTTGCTGAACTTGAGTTTTTGAACATTCTTTTGGCATATGTTGTTCACACAGGTCTGTGCATTTACTCCCATTTAGAACAGGCTTAGTGTATAATGTTTACAGCAGTTGCATGTCAGTACAAAACGTTTATGTCAGTAGCCTCTCAAGGTGTCAAGTCTAATAAGTACTGCTTGAAAAACAAATTAATTTGAAAATACGTTGGGAATTATTAACACATTGTGCCTTTTTACTTCTTGTCAGACAGAATCTCTCGTTTTTTCCCTTCAAGGCAAGAATTAATTGTGTTTTTGATCTCATTTTGCCCCCTCATTTTTTTTCCTTGGCATCTGCTTCCCCCAGTGGTATCACAAAGTCAATTAAACAGGTTTCACGATTAAGGAGAAGCTGAGGAAAAAGTAACATATCTGACAAGTTGGAGCCTATAGTGTAAAAAGAAAAATGGAAATAATTGAATACACTTAACCCAATTTTAATTTGTGCTACTCCCCCGGCTCGGCGGGGGTGGAGCCTGTGCATGGTTTATGTATCTATCCAGGCTTTTGTGCGTCACTGTGACAGTGTGGAAGCAATAATTAACTCTCCTCCCATGCTGGGCTACCCCCCATCTATCTCTTTAAACACACACTGAAACTTCGATGCTTGTACCCCACAGCAGTGCATCCCGCCAAGAAAAGGCCTGAATCCATTTCTGCCTGAGTGTGTCTGCAGGCTTAACCTGAACACACACACGCATGTGTGTGTGTGTACACATCACACTCATCAGGATACCTCTGTCTATTATTCATGTTTACTTCCTCCCAATGAGTCAATTTGCTCTCGTGTTTAGGCGGGTGTTTGTTTATGTGAAGCACCACTGGCAGAGGGAGGCGAGTGTGGCAGAGCAGAGGGCCTGCTGTTAACCAGAGCTGATAACGGCTTGTTGCATCTCTTTGTCTTTTTACTGCTCTGTTGTGCGATGGTGGCAACTACGCCAAACAGCACCAACTTTTCGTCACTCCTCTGTTTGGTCTTTTGAGGCAGTATCAGAGGCTACAGGGGAGGAAATCAATATTTGATCCCTTGCCGATTTTGCCGGTTTAACAGTTTGTCAGCTTAATGGTAGCTTCAGTTGAACAGTGAGATGGAAAATCACAAAGAAAAACACTTGACTTAATCGTTAAATTAAATAAATAAATAGAAATAACTGACTTTGAATAATTTATACACATTTATTTGCATTTCACTTATTAGTAATTGAACCCTAATTATCAATCGCAGAGGTAAGATGTTTCTTGCAGATTTCTGCTCGTTTTATGATGAATTTTCTCCAAAATCTAAGCTTTATATCTGTATAGGTCTTCTATAGAACTGAGGTCCAGAGACTCCACATATTTAATCTGCTTCTCCTTCAGTCAGTCTTTGGTTGTCTTCGCTGAAGGTTTTGGGTCATTATCCTGTTGGAAGATCCATCCGTGATCCATTTTAAGTCTCCTAAAAATCTATGTTTTGACGATACATAGCTGCACCCATCCTCCTCCAATCACTCTATAAATCATGAAGGTGATCATTGATGAACTTCAGGTGGATCTGCACATTTATCTTTTTAAGCAGGGCTCAAAGTATTACCAATAGTTTTCCTGGTAACTGTGGTTCCAGCTGTATTGAGAACTCCTGCCGTGTTGTTTTAGACCAATTTCTCACTGGAAACTCCACCAGGTCAGATCTTGTTTGGAACCTCAGACCTGCAGATGGATTGATGCTCATGTTCTTGTATTTTGGCACAATTCCACTAACAACTAACTATCTTGCTGATAGTTTTATTTTTATCCATTCTGGATCCATTACTGGAAGCTCTTTAGTCTTTCCATGTTGGAGAGTTTGGAGTCTGACTGATTCCGTGGACTTTTCTACAGGTGATCAGTTCAAACAGGTGTCTTCCAGGTTATCTTACTGGGGGATTAAATATTGATTCCTCTCAATAAAGTGCAAATAAATGTATGTAAATAATTTAAAGTTGATCTCTTGATTTGGGCTTTTTTTTGTGATTTTCCAATGTTCACTGGACAAATGGATCGACAGACTGTCAATTTCTTTTTAAGTGGGCAAACCTAACAAATCAGCAAAGGATCAAATGCTTATTTTCTCCACTGTAACTCATCCAGACTGAAGAAATATGGTGATTATGGAAAGTTGTTAGTCTTTTGTTTTTATCCGCAGGACTTAGTATGTTTAACTTGTTTACAGGAAAAACAACAGTCTTATTTCTTGATGAAAAGCATGTCTATTTTGCTTTAAAAAACAGCAGTGTGTGAAAGGGCTCCAAAGTCTCACGCAATGCTGTGTGGGGAGGTGTGATACAAGCTGCTAAACTGTTGGGTCTACAGCTGCTGTGTGCTAAAATCTGACGTCTCGCTTAACCTCTCAAATAATTCCTCCCTCAGAGCATCATGCTTCGATGGCAACCCCCACCCCTCAGCGGCCAGAATGGAGAGATCATCAGCTACAAGATCCGATACCGGAAAGGATCCCGGAAGAGCGAGTCTGCGGTTATCACTGCCGGCACAGAGCTCTACAAACTCATCGAAGGTAACCACTGAGATCTATGCAGCCATTGTTATGTACAACTGTGGTTTCAGGCCCTGGGAAAATCTCCAATTTAGGAGATAAAAAGTAATTTCAACATTTTTATTCCATTTTAAATCAAACTTCACAGTTTTCTGCAGACAAAGTGGAGAGTAATGAGTTACAATTACTATGTTTTATGGGTATTTTACCAAAAACCACTCCTAATAGTAGTTTAACTGAAGCAGGTTTTTCACATTCCCTTGAAATCTATGAAAAACATTACTAGGCACCTTCTAGCATTTGAACCATTTATTCTAGACTCACACAATAATATTGGAAAATTGCAAAAAAATAAGAGTAAATATTAGAATGGTTTAGAGTCAACACTTTAGATTTGTTTACAACTAGGAAACAATTCCTTGTGCATGCAACAGTATTTTAAAATGTCGAAAAAAGACAACAAACATGTTGTTTTGACTGTTTGTTAAGTACAATTCATGTGTTTGTGTGTCATACAATATTTTCTTTTAGTTTTCAATCAATTTGAAAAGAAGTCTTGCTTTTAAAACTTCAAGAAAAGAAAGTGAAATGTAAAAAACAGCTCTTTCTAGCATTCTTTTACAGTTTTGGCATTTCAGCAAATAATTAATATTGTGCATTTCTGTTTTATTTTGCACAACAGACATTTTTCTTTTTTTACTCAGTTAATTCAATTTAGTAAATCTTTGTAAGAATATGTTTTTACCCAATTAAATTACATTTTATATGTTTTGTTTATGTTTTTTAGATTATAAAATTAGCTAGTTTATTCTCTAGTTATTTAAACTTATTTTGAAGGTAGTTGAGAAACTGTATTTGATTGAATTTTTATTAATTGTGTTAGTCTTGATAGTGAGGTCTCTTGATATTGGCATTCATAACCAGTTAAAAAAGACTAAAGCCTTGGTCACATTGCATTAACCTTACAAATACTTCACGATACCCTCGTGGCAATTAGGGGTGTAAGAAGATATTGATAGAGTAGAAAATTGTGATGCTTTATTTGGCAATAATACTGTTGATTTAAAATATTTCCAAGGTAATAATTAATGAGTTATTTAAATATTTCGCTTAAATATTTCCAAAATTGACAAATGAAAAGCACCATTAATTTGCTTTGATAAAAGCAACTTGTTTATGAGATACAGTTGCTTAATGTTCTGATCATTAAATGATGTATGTTAACATTTTATATATATGTAAAATGTAGCAAAGTTTAGATAATTCTTAAGTCATAATTAAAAAAAATAAAATATAAAGTGAAATATTGTCTTTGTACTGTATATCAGATATATTGGTGTATGTATCATATCATGACTCGTGTATCGTGATATGTATCGTATTGCCAGGCTCTTGCCAATACACACCCCTAATGGCAATGGTACGTTCCATTTTCATGATGTCCCTTGAGGTGGCCGCGCTAACCACAACCTCCTGGGTCTGTGCTGAAGTATTTTCTTTCAGAAAAGACAGCAGGTTGCTTGATAGACAAAACATCAACCATCTACAAGGAATCCATCAATCCACCCAAACGTCGTTCTATTTTCACAACTTGTCTTGAACAAAAGCTTCAAGCACCAGTCCTGGCCCAGATTCCCAGAACTCCATCTCTCCTGCTTCCCCTTCTTCCTCCAGCTCATTCAGAGATGTGAACGGTGTTCCACAGGGTGGAAGGGAGAAACGTGTTTATCTTTCAGTAAACCTGCAGGAAGCAGAGCATCTATTCTAATCTGCTGGGTTGAAGAGTCTGGACAAAGTTATCCAGGTTTCTAGCTGTGCTTTCAGAAGCCATCAGCTGGCTGGTTGGTGGTTTACTTCCTAGTGTTGACAGCTCATGTGTCCTAAGGCAAAACGCTTAAACCCCTGATGTGTGACTGTGACAAACTCAGTAGTTCGCTTTGGAAAAAAAGGATTTGAAAACTGAAAAAAAAAATCAGATTCGGGAAGAATTTTACTGTTACTTGAAAGGAATTGGTGGTTTCCTCTTTTTTTTAACTTTAACTAATGCAACTTTCTAAGACATTCACCTCCATTTTATCTGGACTTATTACAGTGAGGAGTTCCTGGTATGTTGCTGAAATCTGGATATTCAGCCTCATGATGTGTCTGACGTCTGTGTTGTTGTTTTATTTGAGTTTTGTTGTAAGGCTGGTGGTGAGTCTGATTTTCATGCTCATACTTTAAAACAGAGCTTCACTGTGATACCATTCCGCTCTGCTGCCATCGAGATATGCTCCACTATCAGCAGAGACACACACCAATTGGTATTAATATTGGATGTTGTCTCAGCAACTTTCAAGTGGCCCGGCCTCACGCTGCGCTCCGCATCAAAGAGAATATACACTTTAAAGTTGATTTTTGGAGATCATTCTGGGGGGCGAAACAGAGGGGTGTTTGTTGGTTGAAAAGCATTTAGATGGAGCTGTTGTAGCCTCGTAGGCAGGGATGGGTTGGAAGTCTTCAGAAGATTTCCCCCCCAGGGCGGCAGAGACAGCGGGTACAGAGAAGAACCACGACAAGATTAGCATGTTGCATGCAAATGGGACAATACGATGGTAATAAAACATTTTAAAGCAAATTAATGGAGTTACAAATCATTTGTCAGCAGGTGTCCCTCCTCCTTTGAATACCAAAGCCAGCACCCAGCAGAGAACAGAACTCTCGACGGGAGGTGTGGCTCTGAAATATGAATGGACTGGCGGTGTGCTGCTTCTCTTCCCTTTTTTAAACTCTTTAGGATCATATTTTTTATGCTACCTTCTATCACACACTTTTGTTCAGTAATTTATCTCGATGACATGATCTTAATTATGTCTAAATTATTATTAATTAGTGATAATGGGATTAAAAGAAATTGAATTAACTCTGTTTTTGCTTAGGTTCTTCAGGTAGGATCAGTTTTAAATGTTTGTGCTTTTAATAGTTTAACAAGTTTGAATCTTCTTAATCCCGGATGAGCCCCCAAATGTCTTAAACACCTCTTATCTAGGAGGAGGAGAAGCATAACATGATCAGTCAGCCCTCAAGTCACCATAACTACATTAATAAAACTGCCAAGACAGTTTAACGTATAACAAAAGAAAGCTTTATTGTCCCGAATGTAAGATAACTAAAAAAGTGAAGCCTTTACGCTCGGTCTGAACTAAGGCCAAAATAATAAACCAAACAGAACTAACTCAAATGTCAAACAAAAAGGAAAATAAATGTCAGTCTGACCTGTCTTCCTGAACCTAACAAAACAGATGTCACACAAATAAAATGGCAGTTCACCCCTACTGCTTCACAACTACCGTTTTACAAGTAAAGTAGGACAGTTATAGACCTCACAAACAGTTGCTGTCAGTGGGGGTGAGAAAAAGAGAACTACATCCATTTGTAGATTTGAGTTTGACCTTTTTCTGGTTACTGTCTAGGTCTGGACCCTGGAACGGAGTATTCCTTCCGAGTGTCGGCCATCACGGTGAACGGCACAGGACCTAACACCGAATGGACGACAGCAGAGACGTTTGAAAGCGATCTTGATGGTAAGTTCATGCGGTCCAAAACAGAACCTCTCCATTGATCTGTTCACGTCCTCCTGCTGAGCTTTTGTTTTTGTATCCGTCTTCAGAGTCCCGAGTTCCGGACCAGCCCAGCTCCCTGCACGTCCGTCCACTGGTCAACAGTATCGTGGTGAGCTGGACGCCCCCCGAGAACCAGGACATCGTTGTGCGAGGGTACACCATCGGCTACGGCATTGGAAGTCCACATTCTCAGACCATCAAAGTGGACTACAAGCAACGCTACTACACCATCGAGAACCTGAGTAAGAACCGCCCCCAACAGTCACAGTGCACTGGTCCATGCTATCCATGTAGCTCGTTTGGTTCGCTTATGTTTTATTCTTAAGAAGACTCAGTTTTTTCTCTTCATAATCCAACAATGTAATCTGATCAAACACTTCTAATCAGAAGCTGAGATGAGCTGGGGGAGTTGTGTCAGTGTGTGACAATAAATGTAGACATTTAAAACATTTATCTTTCTTGGATAGATGAAAGTGTCACATTTGATTTAACGTGTCAGCTCTAAATAACAAAGAACCCATCAACACTATGAAATTAATTATGAGCGAGTATTAAGAAAATTAATTAGATCTTCTCAGCCACATGCCTGAACCACTAATTACACTGATTGGTCTAATGGGGACAGAGCTGCTAAAGGTCATAATATTCAGATAGAACAAATTCAGTTCAAGAAAACATTATGTTGTATTCGATTAAATACTTGCCTGCCTTTCATTTTTTCTTTTTGTTTGGACTGAATTTTTATATATGTAATTTTTCATCCATGCTAATTTGTGATATTTGAGGAGCGACATCAGCGTCATGACTCTATTGATCTCACATCAGGGAGATTCACTTATTAAGCGACAGCATTGCGATCGTGGACATAAAGGGGTAAATGCAAGAGGAAAAGAGGGGGAGGGATTTTTTAAAGATTTTTTAAGATTATAATTATAGCTGTAAGGCGCGTTGTATAGCCTACAGATGCTACTGGCATCTGCCCTCGCTGCTTCCCTTGAACCCTGCCACCCTGTCCAGAGCTGGATGTGACAACTTCATTAAAAAAAAAAAAAAAACTTTTTTTTTTTTCAAAAATCAGCTTTTCTTTTGCTTTCATCTCCATAGCAACCATTTTACTTTTTGGTCATCTGGAAGTGACAAAAAGGTTTAGGCAATTTTTAGAAGAATCTACAATTTTTTTTATTTCCTTAGCAACAGTTTTTTTTGTTAATCACACCCACATTCATTGTTTTGTTCAGCTTGAGCTGAGGATTCATATATTAAATGTTCACAGTATTCCAGTAAAAACGAACAACAAGAAAATGCTCGTTTTGAGCCATGCTAATGCTAATGTTACATTCAACATTTTTCCCAAGTAGCATTGCGATGACGTTTGAGGAGTTAGGTGGTGTTAGAACAAACTCCTCAGGAGGGGTTTAAATTTTGTTGAAGGTAGTAAAGGTGATTGTTTTTTTCTTTAAAGTTCAAGATGGCGGCCTCTGACTGAGGTCAAAAATCAACAAAACTTTGTCAGTTGTAGTTTTTAGTTGGCGGCATGTGTATGAAATTTCGTGAAGACTGCTTGAATAAAAGTTTTCTTTTCTCATATTGAGCAAAAAATGTGTCAACAACATTTTTAAAATGTTTTGGAAGTTGACCATTGTTCCCTCTTCTCCTGCAGATCCCAGCTCCCAGTACGTGATCACACTGAAGGCCTTCAACAATGTGGGCGAAGGGATCCCAGTGTACGAGAGTACTGCCACCAGAGCCCAGTCAGGTAGGAGGGACATGCAATCTACTCCACTAATTTATTCCACCTCAACAGCTTTGGATAGCACATCTTTCCAAGAAGTTTCAATCTGCAGACTGATAAAGATTGAGCTGACATTTGCCTTTGCCCTCTGTCTAACCTGATACCACCATCACACAGAGTGAGGCTCTTCTCTAATTTATAAAGGAGTAAGGGGTCATGGGTCAGCCTTGGAGCTTTAATTACCACTCCTCATCATGACCAAAAGTATACTTAAATCTCTTTTTAATCAAACCTTCATATGTTGCCCCCAGAGTTTTCTGCAAGGCCTGATAATTACAATGTGGGAAATAAGCTCCTGAAATGTTGGAGGAGACTTTTGAGTTGGCACGTGTGGCCAAGAATATGCCGTGACAAGCAGTTTAAGTCTACAGAGAATGCAAGTAAACTACAAAATCGCCTCATTTTAGAGCCTGTCAACTAGGCAACAGTAGCAAGCGTGTCAAGGGTTTAATAAACTGGACCAATCCCCTTCATTTGGACTAGTGAGTGACCATGTGGAGACTTAGACAAGACTTCAAAAAGCATAAAAATATATTTTGTCAAAATCATACAAGTTAGAAATAAACGCAAGATAATGTCGGGCCATTAATAACAGTAAAATAAAATTACTTGGTGTACCGGATCTGGCCCCAGGGCCTTGACTTTGACACATGTGAACTAAACCAATGAAAAAAA
This sequence comes from Oryzias javanicus, assembly GCA_003999625.1. NCBI lineage: Eukaryota > Metazoa > Chordata > Actinopteri > Beloniformes > Adrianichthyidae > Oryzias > Oryzias javanicus. The sequence goes on along the minus strand of CM012439.1, from coordinate 10,100,760 downwards.
CAAACCTACCATATTGACCTTTGTTTTTAAACATCAAACAACTATTTGTTAATGACAGTTTGGTTTTTAGTATCCACAATGCCACAGTTGTATCTTCTGAAGTACAATAAACCAGCTTTGTTCGATTAGCCAAAGAATCCGACCGTCCTGTTTGGCCGCCCGCCAGACGATGCATAATTCGCTAAGCCTCAGATCACGACCCTGTTAGCAATTAGAAGTAGAGCTTAAGTCCCAATCCCGGCTGCTTAACAAATGATCTTAAAGTGCAGAACGCTGCCAGTTAGACTGCGTGTTAGCGGAGCTGACACAGTTTATGTGACAGATCCAGAAGACTAGGAGCCGCGCTCCTCGGAGCATCCCAGAATGTAGACTGCACCCAGCCCCCCCTCCCCCCACCCAGCCTCCCGCCTTCCCGCTCAGCCTTGATCGCTGCAGTTTGCCTCCTGCCTCAGTGTTACACCAGCAAGTATGAGAGGGGCGGGGTGCCTGGTGACATGATTCACGTCAACATGCTTCAAGGGGGTGCAGGGGGGGTGCTTCAGACTACGCACACACCCACAGACTGTCATGCTTCTCTCTAAGAAGCTTCTTCACACAAACACACAAGCGTGCGCTCACGCAGACCCCCCGTGGTGACTTTGGCAACCCTTCGTCAGATCCAAACGTTTCCTCTCAAAGCAGAACCAAAAGCCCACCACCATCTTGTGCTGCCGAATCCTCGGGGGCGCGTTCCCTTCCTGCCAGTTTGTTCAAGTCGGCGTTTAAAAGCTGACCTACATATTACTTTTACTCTTGAAGAAGACAGCAGAGAAAAAAACTTGTCGAACTTGGGCTGAACGAAAGCTAGATTGTACTCTGTCTGGTGATGTGACATCTTAATTGTTGGAAATGAGACGTTTCAGCCGATGAATGTTTTGAAGGCCAGTTCCTGAGGACTTCTCTGGATACAGAAATACAGCCTGCAGGCTTTAGTCTCCCTCATGCAGCACACAAACGTTTGTAACAAACCCACCCCCTACGAGCTGCTGGGAGTATATTTAGGGCACCAAAAGTTGTAGAATGGACAAAGACAGAGAGGAAAGGAAAAACAATTAATTGACTTTTTTTTTTTTTTGGCAAATTTGGAGCCCAGAAGCTCGTCTTGAAGCATTTATTTACTCAGAAGTTGCTTGTTAGAGTCCTTCTTTTTCTTTTGACACTGTGCTTTATGGGCTGGAATAGACAGAGACACTCAACACAGCCAATGTTCTGTAACCCTTTAACACCTGAAGCGTCATCGGTGACGCTTCAACTCAAAATCTTTAAATAACTTTTCAACCGTTAACGCAATAGACGTAGTTCCAGTAGATTCTTAAGGGCAATCTTCAGACTCCTTAAGACTCTACTGGAATTACGTCGATCGGGTTTGAAAAGTTACTGTAAATCAAAGAATATAAACACTGGAGCTCTGGGGTTAAATGGTCAAGAAACCTCATACCTGCTTATAGTTTCTCTCAAGCTCCATACACACCATGCATGTGACCCGCATTCTTGAATTTGCATTTAGCCCATGGTGTTCACACTGGACTAGCAGGGAGGGGCTTCTTCTTCTTTACTGTTTATTAGCACATATCTGCTACCTACCTGGTTGGAAAAACCTTGTTGTCAAATGTTGGACCGAGCGTTAGTGTCATAGACTACAGGCCAGCCACAAACGACAATTGTTCCTTTCACCTCATTAACCACTTTTCAAACGGTTGGTACTTTCATGAATTAAAAGGGACAATATCCAAACATCACCACCGAATCCAAGTCCCCCAATTGGTCAAAATCAACGCCCGTTCAATGGTTGTAGAAACTTGCATAGGGACACGTGAACTCAATAGTTTTGATTGCAGAAGCCCGAAATGCATGTTTACTTTTACTTTTTTTTTTTTTTAAGTGGTCGCTTGAACGTCTGTTTTCAAGGTGCTGTGAACCTAGCTTGAAACTTGTTGAAAGTCTACGGGGGATGGGTAAAAACCCCCATTCAAAAGACTTTGATGTCAAACTACTGCCGGTGCAGAGTTTCCTGCAGAGCAGTTCAGTCAGGCTTTAGAGTCCAAATACCTTTGAGCCTCAGATGAGAAGCAGCACATCCATATCCAGCCCTCTTCTCCTGAAGACTCCAAGCTCATCATTCTGTGTTTCTCTGTTAGCATGTCTGAAGATGACCTGTCTCTATAATGCCTCTTAATAGTAATATGTACATGAAATATTAGATGTGATAGTCTGCCTACACTCTGGTTTTCCACTTATCTATATCTTTTTGTATGCATAGATAACCTCATCTTCTCTCTCTTGTAGCGCCTCAGTAACTATTGATAGAGCATCACATGATGTTCAGTTGCTTCTTTATAGCCACCAAGTCTATAGATTTGTCCTTCTGTAGAGGTCAGTCTGTTTTCCTAATAGAATTTCTCTCTTTCTTTTCACCCTTGTCAATCCTACCCGTGTGGTATCTGTACAACACCCTACCACTCCCATCCAACCCTACGACCATTGTCCATAATGCATTAACCTCGTTTTCTTTCCTCCATGTCCCGCCCTGCATTGTTTTTATTTTTTTTTTGTCACTACCTGATCCACCACCTCCTTAATGTGTGTGCATGTGGGTTTGCTGCCTGGCACGCAAACCCTTCCCCGCTCCTCCCATAGACCCTGATGTTGACTTGTACGAACTCTTCCCTGCTCCATACACCCCAGTACCAGACCATACTCCCATGATGCCTCCCGTGGGTGTCCAGGCATCCGTGTTAACCCACGACACCATCAAGGTGACCTGGGCAGACAACACTCTGCCGAAGAACCAGAAGATCACTGACAACCGCTTCTACACGGTGCGATGGAAGACCAACATTCCTGCCAACACTAAAGTGAAGGTGAGAGCTTCATCTTTGTTCACTTCTTTTGTACTATTACATATAAAACCATGCTTTCTCCTTCTTTTATTTTGATTTATAAGCCAACAAAATAAGTGCAACCTTGGTGGAAATTTTTAAAAGTCTGACAAGAGATTTACAACTTTTAGGCACTAATGATGTTCATATGCGTACAATTTAGGGGATGAATATAAATTACTCAATTTGCTCGCTGACAGAGAAATAATCAGGTTACAGTTTGAGTCGTAGTGTCATTTGAATATTAAAGGAGAGAACAACAAAGCAAATCAGAAACGCTTTATAATGCTGTGAAGCCCACAACAGAAGGAATTGGCAGAAATTTTTTTTTTTTTTGGGATTCAAATATTTTTTAAACCCTTTTCATGAAATCCACACAAAAAATATAATTACCTATTATGATACGTTGGGTGATTTGATAAGTTATTTATATGAGTGTTCAGGAAAAAAGCAGCTTATTTACCCACCGTCTCCAATTTGACCCACACGTTTTTAACATAGTGTAACTGTGTTATAATAACATAATTATCAACAAATGTTGCATTCTTTAAAAACTGCAAGTAGTTATTTAAAGAACTGAAGTTGAGTTATTCTCTCTGCAAAGTTTTTTAAATTAACTAAACGTTTCCTACAGAAGTGCTTTGAGATTTCATTGTGGCAGCCATTTTGAAATGAGCAGGAAAACCCAGAGAGTACCAGACCGTATGATAGCATCAACCCGGGCTCCCACGGCTAGCGTTTCGACTCCAATGCAGGTGCCACAGTCTTTACATAACTTTTAAAGTGCGAGAGGAAATCCCACAGCAGACTATCACGTTTGACCTCCGCGGCGCTGAGAATCTCTTACATTGGGTTCAAATTTTTCGCCGCAGCTGAACTGCAGCAAATGTTACTGTGCTTCCTATATAAACAGCGGGTTATCGCGTGAACCTATGTGAGTTTATGTTACGTAAACTCTACGTTACGTGAGTTTGAGTTATGTGAGGTCAGCAGCAGAACCTGTGGCTGCAGCCAACCAATATGTGCTAGACCGCTCCAGCATCCCACCTGAGCTGTGATGCTTACCATGTGAGTTAATGGTCACTCATACCTCATTTGTCCAACTTCTGTTTTCCTTACAAATACTTTATGATACACTTCCCACACACACGACAATGGTACATTTCATTTTTATGGCGTCCCGTAAGGTGACCACATGAGCTTCATGCGAACTGGAAGACACACCTGTGCTTCCTTTAAGAGGAGGTCGCTCCTCTCAATGTGTCTCCACCGGCCCAAACAAGTCAAACACCTGCAGCACTCGTTCAGGTCAGGTGACTTAGGCTCAATCTGAATTCTTCCTTTCTCCCTACTCCTACATTTAGCCCTCCGAATGGAGAGTTATGGAAAAATAGTGTCTCAGAATTCCATCATCACTTCCACTCGATGATCTCATCAATAGTCGGCAGTTAGTTATGTTAAAACGGAGCTTCCAGCGTTCAAATATTCATAACAACAGGGGTTTTATAACTGTAAAAATTTCATGCTTAAACAAAAAGTAATTATATTAGGGCGGGATCTAAAAAATATATATTTCAGACAACCACTTCCAGTATGAACTCCCCTTCTAATGGAGGGTTAGGGAGAAGGGAAGCTTTTGCATAAGTCTTTCTACGACCTGTTACTAGCACAATCCCCGTAAAGAAATATTTATTTCTCTGTGGGCTCACCGAGTGGTCGACGATAGTGGTGTGTATTGGGAAGAGGCTGGTGGTACGATACGCATCTTAATACGCATCTCACAATACAATATGTATCGTGATATACGCAATATTACAATTTTTTCAAGAGTATGACTTAGAAAAATCACTACCTGAATATTAATACATCTTTCATGTTATTTAAAAGGTTTAAAAATGTATTTATTTATTTATTTATTTATTACAACGCTGAACACTAAAACTACATAATAAAATATTGTCATTTTAAATAGATAGAAGTATCGTCAAATGAAAAATCGCAATCCAAATTGATTTTTCCCTACACCCCTAGTCTACGATCTTGAAATCTAGTGTAGGCCCCATACAGGTTTGCCCATTTTCTGCCTGCAGATTTACCCATAAGGCCAGTTGTGCCTGAGACATAGACACTGTAACCCGATTAGAAACTCTGCTCAGTCAGTTCCATTTTGTAGATTGTGCCACAGTGTGCGTAAACCCGAGCACAGGTGTAAGCAGATGATTTGCAGCTCACAAAAAACCAGTTCCAAGCCCTCCTCTGTCAGAAATCCAGCATGCAAGAACATTTGTTTACACTGCAGTCATAAAGAAGTCTAATCACGCTTCATCTAATTTCACGCTCAGCAGGATGACAGTTTGGAGGAGACACGAGTGCAGCTGTTTAGACACACAAACTCTTGACAATGTCGGAAAGATTAAACCTCCAAAATTTACTCCAGAATGCTATTTTCAGACGAGGAGATTTTTTTTTTTTTTTTTTTTCCCCTGTGGAGTGGCACCTGCATGAAACACACAGCAGCTGCAGGAATCAGTGTGTTTTGTCTGCAGGTGTCATGTGACAATAATGACTGTTTTTGCGCAAATATCGACAGATGTGTAGCAACAGATCAGCAGGAAGAGGCAGGAGTATTTTAAAGCAGCAGCTGGCCTTGGCTGCTATGCACCTCGGGGGGCAAAGTGGTTTATATTTTCATATCAAGTATTTATGATGAGAGGGGTTTTAAGATGCACAAGGTTGTGCAACATTTATCAAGTAATCAGAGGTAACTGAGGATCATTTGTAGGAAGGCTTTCAGACGGAGGCAGGAGTGAAGGATGACTTTGCTCCTGTGGGTTTAGTGAGTTCATAGCAGCTCAAAATTACTGTGTAAGCACAAACAAACAAACAAACAAACCATTAGTCTTAAGTTATTCTTGATAACCAAGTTTTTTTGTTTTGTTTTATAAAAGTTTGCCTTAACGTAAGTTCGTTTCATCTGAAAAACTGAATTTTCCCAGCATGCCAGACGATGCAGCGCACGTTTGTGCAACCTGCGACAGAGCAGAGCTCAGATAAAGCGCTGCATTTACTGATTAATAATTCAACAAGGACAAGACAAACTGAGAAGCAGAAAAAAAAGGATTGTGTAGACCTGACAGTGCACACTCACATGCACAAACAAAACAAGAGAAGCCAAGAAGTCCTGCAGAGAAGGCTCCTCTGTTGCTCCTTTGTCGGTTTATGGCTCTCATACACGAGCCGTTTCTCCGGCATTATGATTTATTTATTGCTGTTGAGAGGGATGCGGAAGGATTAAAGAAGTTTATCAGGAAGGTGCTGGTCTCTGAGAATGTTGTGTTAAATGTCCGCGTCTTCACTGAGGTTCACCCAACAGGAACGCCGTCACCTTAACGTCTCTGCATGAGCGAGTGGAACCAGACGGCCTTGTGCATTATTGAAGGGACGCCTGCTCTTAAACTGATTCTGAAGGGGAGTTCTCCTCTCCTATCCCACTGCCCTCGCTTTGACAGCCCCCAGAGGAGGGCTGAGCTTCTGTGATTGCACGTTAAGCTAGTTTTTAACAAAACCTTTTTCTTGTCTCAACTCTGGTTGAGATCGTTACATAAGTGCTTATGTCAAATTTTATATCATTGTGTCTTTTGTAGTTTAATTCCCGTTGTTTACCTTTCTGTGACTTATAGTCATTTGGAACACAAGGCTATTGGAAGGGAATCACCCTAAATGCTCTAAAATATGATACAAGCGAATGACATCATCTGGGATTTGAATTTCACACCTATGGCACAAAAAGATGCATGTCGCACCATTTAACTATTCGTAAGAAGGCAATGGTAGTACAGGTATCATGTGTGTTCAGCCTGCCAGATCGGTGTGGTACTTGATGAGGTGTGAGATAGTGATTGGTCCGAACCATTGGACCGCCGTCGCGCACCTTCACATACGACGTGACACACATGTAAGGGGTAATGCCCGACAAAGTGAGCGTTATGAGAAATTAACACGACAAGTCGGATGGTTTAGGCCTCCGTGAAGTCCGTTGATTTCTCATATCCCACTTATACCATGGTCACTTACAAAATAAATCAATATTTAGTACTTTATTTTTGTTATTTCTTCAGTTTAGATCACTTTTTCACAAAAAGCGGATTATTTAATAAGCAATGTGGCTTGTTGTCAAGGTAACATGGCAACACGCCACCGAGCGGCACCAAGAGGTAATGCAACTTAAAGGTTTCTTCGTGTATTCTGAGTATCCTTATGCAAAATCTCATTCCAGATGCACAAATATGCACTGACTTTGCAGAACAATGCAGTCTCATATATTGAATTTTTATACAGTATTTATTATGACATCAGCACGTGTGGTGTAGCAGTTCTTATAATTCTATCAATTGTTTACTATTAAACTGCACTCCTTTTGTAAGTTTACAGAAGCATCTCAATAATTTAGAATTAAACCAAACAATTTTGTTTTTTTTTGTAACTTAGAAAATTAGGGAAATGTGTATTTTAAAAAGTCCCACACATCCACTGGTGTATTTATAGTTGATGATTGTAACTTACACTTGATAAAAAACCTAAATTCAATATTTTAGAAATTAGATTTTTATGAAACACTTTAGAGACTTGTGATATCACGCAGTAATTTGATCATTAATCTACAAAAAAAATGAATTAATTTGCCATTTGTTCCCTTATTAAGAAATATATCACCAAAGTATGGCTCATGTTGTCAGAATTAGGATTCAAATGAACATTTCTTTTTTTTTTAATTTGTCTTCATTAAAATCTCTCTTGGAGAAACTGTGTGCTCACCCCTTGTTTGTACCTGTCTCCCTCCAGATGGCCAACACCTCCAGCCTGAGCCACATAGTGACGGGTCTGAAGCCCAACACTCTGTACGAATTCTCCGTCATGTTGACCAAAGGCCGGCGCGCCAGCACCTGGAGCATGACGGCGCAGGGCACCACCTTCGAGTCCAGTAGGGAGACCGCAGCACCTCAAAAACACCTTCATCAAAAAACACAAACAAGCAGAGTCACAAAACAGCACCTGTATTAATGAAAGTAGTAAGAGAAAGTGTCTGAGAATGTCCCTTTAACTTTCTTATTAAGCTAAAAATGTAGTGACTGCCATCCTTTCTACTTGAGATATAACGTGTGGTCACAACACATTTTTACTTAAGACCCACCGTAAAATCCTTTCATTTATTTATTTTTTTTAACATGTTCTTGTGCCATTTTTCTGATAATGAAGGACATATATTAAGAAAATCAAGCTTTAAAATTCCAATCATTGTGAATCAGGAGCAGACAAAAAAATACAGTTGGAAAAAGATTGTATTTTGCCATGTTGATGCATCCTCTTGTTGATGACTAGATCTATGTTCTGCTGACTATTTTTGTTGCACCGATAATCTTAGGTTAGGGCAGGGGTGCATTGGAAATTTTTTTCACTCGTGGAGCCAAAAAGGATTCTAAAATTTGACAATTGGATAATTTCTGAAAAAAATTATATTTCTTTCTAAACTAGTTTAATCGATGGTTTCTATAATCTGTTGGATCACTGAAATATTTACAACAAACACGTATTATCTTTAATCTGTGCACTAGAGGGTGAGGATTAATTCCACTATTAAGAAGACCTGATCTTTGTTTTTGAAGGAGCGTTTTTTTTTACTCAGGCTTTTCATCCAAGTCACCTACAGCGACCACGATTAGCCGTCTCTACCTCAGACAGAACATCCTCGTTATTCTGTTATCTTCTGCATTTACAACACTCGATCCCCTCCACAGTTCCCAGCTCTCCTCCAAAAGATGTGACCGTGGTGAGCAAAGAGAACAAGCCTCGCACCATTATCGTCAACTGGCAGCCTCCTTCTGAAGCCAACGGGAAAATCACAGGTGAGCCTCAAACTCACCTGTTGTTTCTCAGCTGAGAGAAGACATTTGGTCTAGAAGTTCAGGAATTTGGAACTTTTTATTTATTTCAATAATCGTATTGTTGTTTATATATTACCTAATTTATCATGGGAGTTTCATTTCAAAAAATACTTGCAATAGACAAAATCCATAAAGTTGTTGATCTTTATTTTTTTTACAATAGTTATAGATGTTTTAAGGCTGTAAAAAATCTCTCCCTGCTAACGTTTCTAAGACAGGCATGAACGTTCAAACTGTCAAAGTTCAAACCTTCATAGAAAAATAAGTCCAGAATTATAGAAAACAAAACAAGATAGAGTGAAAAAAAGTTGATCATTTGAAAAAGTAATTTCTTAGAAAAAAAAATCAAAAATGAAAACATCATGTGATTTTTTTTTTCCCCCCATAATGTCTTTTTAGACAGGTCTGGGTCTTTAAAAGAAAAACTGTCTTTGTACTTTAAAACAAAAATGTATTTAATTTTATGTTATATTTAAGGGGACGTGCCCGCACAAGAGGGGCGCCGCTAGGGATTTTGGGCCCCATTAAAATAATTTTTATAGGGCCTCTTACACTGCGGCGAATTTGCATTACCCCCCCCCTATTTTAAGAATACATTCTCGTCCTTTTTTTATATTTCTAGGATACATCATCTACTATAGCACAGATGTAAATGCTGAGGTCCACGACTGGGTTATCGAACCGGTGGTGGGGAACCGCCTCACACACCAGATCCAGGAGTTGACTCTGGACACCACCTATTACTTCAAGATCCAGGCCCGGAACTCAAAAGGCATGGGCCCCATGTCCGACGCCGTCCTCTTCCGCACTCCGAAGGGTAAGTTACTGCGGCTAACTGTGACAGGGAGGAAAAACACATTCTGAAAACAAAAAGTTAGTTTAGTACAAAATACTCTTTTTATTTAGTTTCTCTTTTCTGTAGGTTGTTTATAAAATAATATAAATAGTAGAAACAAGTGTTTACAGCATTAGTTAACCTCTTCATGCCAGACTGTATTTCCAAGTCTATTAAAATATTCTTACATGTTTAAGGTGATGCTCACTTAAGTAAGGCCCTGGTTCTAATGGTTCTATTAACAGGATACAATGTGAAGAGGTTAAAATAAAGAAAATTATTTGTTTTTCTTGGAATTAACATATTAGCATTCTGACCAACTTTAGCTGTAAAGCTAAAACTATTGTTTCATATTTTAAACTTTAGTCAATAGAAAAATTCAAAGTATAGTCGCTGAAACCAAAAACACGACCATTGATCACCAAAGTCTGTGCTGTGTGGAAAACACAACCACTTTGAAAGATGTAGGTTGTCTTTATTTGCTATAATGTTCCACTGTTCTATTGATTATAGACTTTCAACATTTTACACACTCCCTGAGATCTGCAGAGTCTCAGTTTGAGCTAAACGTGCCTAAATTTCAATTTCTATGAATACCGGTGTAAAAAAGTGACAAATAGCAGAAAATCTTAAATTATATTGACCCAATATTTAATTTTCTGGTTAGGATCACATCATTTGTTCTTGTCCTGATAACAGACTTTTAATTAAAAGAAGCATGTAATCTTGTTTTACACATAATTGTAAAGTTTTATCTCTGGAAAACTGCTGTTGCTTTATCTAGAAAGAGTATCTGAAATGAGCATTAAAATACTTTTAAAGCTTAGATTAAAAAAAAAAACTATTTGTCATTACCTCCTTAAATGATGTATCACTTTGTACAACACCATTACAAAAATGTGTGCATTTTTGGCTCAAATGTTAACACAAATAGATGTTCTTTTCTGTTTTGTCACAGAATCAGGGGCGGAGCTACTAGGGTACAAAACGGGGAAATCCCCGCCCCCTTTTTTTGAGTCACTATTAGTACCTTTATTGACAAGATAAAAAAAAAAATCAATTTAAGCTTCTTTAAACATTACAAAGCAATATATTTAAATGACATCTCGAGCCCTCCAAATTCTGTATTTTATGTATTTTTTCATATTTACATATTTTTGATCCTTTCGATTGTAATGGCCTTCCACTCTCATTTGTCCTCGCTCTAAAATCTTCTGTCCCGCCTCCAACCCCATATAAAAGGTTCTAGCTCCGCCCCTGCACAGGAGACTGTTCAAAATGGTTTATATTTAATTGTGGGGACTTGAAATCTTTTATGTCCTGACGCTTTGCTCCTAATATTGGCTTGGCTGTGTCTGCAGCACATTCTGTTTAAAAGCTGTTTTGTTTTTTGCTGTTTTTTCGTTTCTTTTGCCCCTCCTGCTACTCACAAACCCCATTGGTCTTTTGATTTCGCTGTCCTTTGCTGCTATTTTCAGCTAACCAGTTTCCTTTTTTTTTTCATTTGTTTATGTTTTCTTTTTCTTTTTGCTCTCTATTGTCTCTTTCTCCCTGCTCTCCTTTGGCCTGTTAAGCTGAGTCCTCTGACAAAATGGCTAATGACCAAGGTAAACTCCCTCTTCATACTTTGTCATTGCTGACTGCACCTCATGTTCCTTTCTTTAAAGGAGCTCCATCTTCCGGGCTGAGAACAAGTTGCATTGCATGACTTGAAAAGTTGTTTTCACATACAGAATTTTTCTGATTGTTTAGTTTCTTTGAACGAGTCTGTTGAAAATAAAATGTTTTTCTTTTGAATCAGCCTCAAATTTACCACCAAAGCCGCAGGGCAACCATCCCCCGCCGGATCCTGGAACTCCACTGGGTAAGTCCTCTCTGCTCCATCATGTAGAGCAATGTGTTCTTAAACCAAAACCAGGAATTTACTAATTATATTTTAAACTGCAAATATTAATGTAGAATCTGAATCTCAATAAAACCGTTATTCCAGCTGTGACAGTACAAAAATGGATACAACTGACAGATATGGAGAGAAAATAGACTCACTCTGATTTGTGCGTGCATAATTCTTGATTTGTGCATAAATTAGGATCTGTGCGTGCGTATATATGATTGGTTGCATATGAACTCTTGATTCGTGCATAACAGTGCGTGCGTGATTCTTGATTTGTACATAAATTTGATTGTGCATGCATAATCTTGATTTGTAACTAAATAATACATTTTTGCAAAAGTAAAAAAATTACAAAAATTAAAAAAATACAAAATGCAATTTACACATGCACAAATCAAAATTACAACAGCTTGAAACGAATTACTCAAACATATATTTTTAAAATACGCACGGATCACCTCTTACACACGCACACAGCAGAAGTTACGCACAAATCTACCGTGAGACTCTTTTCACGTCTCACAAATTCGTCCGTGAGGGATGCGTTCAAGTATTGCCAGAATGCTCGTTCATCATAGTTTTCTTGTGAGCCGTTTTAAACTTTGATTGTGAATAACATCCAGTAAAACTAGACATTTTCCCACTTTCTTGAAAATATCTACCCAATAATTAATATAAAAAGTCTAAATATAAGCTTTTAAAGCGCTTATACTTTTAAAAATAAGAATATTTCTAGAAAAGGGGCTTCCAGCTGCAGCAGCTTCTCTGACAGCGCTCCTCATCAACGCGAGGGTGTGGGGGTTTCTCTGGTCTGATCCCCCCGCCCCGCGGATCCTGGGCGGGGGAGAACGGCGGAGGAACGTGGTATTGAGATCTGTCCCTGTGATCCCGTGATCTTAACCGGCCCGGTGGGCTGATCGAGCTCCTCTGTCCGGCGGTTGTTTAGAAGGGTCTCATGGTGCAATCGGCGCGTTCTGCTGCTGGTCCCCCCGCGAGGTTCCGCGGGGGGGTTAGACCAGAGCACCCACGGAACCCCCCGCCCCCCAGCGCGCTTTCTGCTGCCGTTTATGAAGAACATGCACAGAGTTCTGGTCGGAAAACGCGGCGATTACAAGCAGTACCAGCCCGTTTGGAACTGAAAGAGTTTAGAAGGCTCGCTTCCTATACCTGTGGCTGGTGACCAGCCCTCGGGACGAAGCCTCGTGCTGGAGGCGCTGTCAGAGAAGCTGCTGCAGCTCGAAGCCTCTTTTCTGGAAACATTTTTATTTTTAAAAGTATAAGTGTTTTAAAAGCTTATATTTAGACTTTTTATATTAATTATTGGGTATATATTTTCAAGAAAGTGGGAAAATGTCTAGTTTTACTGGATGTTATGCACAATCGATGTTTAAAACGGCTCACAAGAAAACTATGGGGAACGAGCATCCTGATAGTACTTGAACGCATCCCTCACGGACGAATTTGTGAGACGTGAAAAGAGTCTCACGGTAGATTTGTGCGTAACTTCGGCTGTGTGCGTGTATAAGAGGTGATCCGTGCGTATTTTAAAAATACATGTTTGAGTAATTAGTTTCAAGCTGTTGTAATTTTGATTTGTGCATGTGTAAATTGCATTTTGTATTTTTTTAATTTTTGTAATTTTTTTACTTTTGCAAAAAATGTATTATATTAGTTACAAATCAAGAATTATGCATGCACAAATCCAAATTTATGCACAAATCAAGAATCACGCACGCACAAATCCAAAGTTATGCACGAATCAAGAATTATGCATGCACCAATCATATATACGCACGCACAGATCCTAATTTACTCACAAATCAAGAATTATGCACGCACAAATCATAGTGAGTCTATTTTCTCTCCATAGACAGAGTGCAGATTGTTTACGATGCAGAAGTTCAAACCATTTCTTCCACAAATTTTTCTTTGCTTCACAATTTTGACCTTAAACCAAAAACCTGCAAATAATAAAGCCAACGCAACATTTGAACCAGCACCAAAGTAAAGGTTATTTATGTTGCTAACTCTGCTGTAAGTTCCTCTTACTTGACTTACTGTATGGTACAATGAAACTCTGTATTTATGAATGTGTTGCTGCACAAAAAAGAAAATAAAAGTTGCTGCAACGATTGAAGTAACTGAGATTTAAAGCCTCAAAATTCACAGAAAAGGAAAATAATAATTATTTGGACAGCTCTGCTACCCTGGACACACCCAAGCATGTCTTATCTTGCGAGTTTAGCGTGTTTCTTCCATTGCTTCTTTGAGGCGACCCCCAAAGAATTGGGTCATGCGGGACATCCTCAAGAATACTACGTTAGATAATGTGCTAGATAAGCCATTTGGCAACAAATGTGTTCCAAACGACATGGATTTGATCTTTAAGTTTTTGTCATAAATTACTAGTCTTAGTGAATATTTTTTGTTTAATTAAGTTTTTTTTTTTTTCTAGGTGTTGGAAGTGGGGAAAACCACATCCTGGTCATCGTCATCATCGTATCAGTCGGAGCCTTCACCATCATCGTAGTGGTCGTGGGAGCGTTCCTGTGCACTCGTCGCACCACGTCCCACCAGAAAAAGTAAGGCATTCACTCCAGTGTATTTAAAAACCCTCCTCTTTGCTGCCTGTTTTAAGCAGACTCAGCTGCTGGTAGAGGTGAACTCACCGCCGGCTTCCTGTTCTCTGCAGGAAACGAGCCGCCTCAAAGTCCTCGAACGGCTCCCACAAGTACAAGGGAAACTCCAAGGACTTGAAGCCGCCCGACCTTTGGATTCACCACGAGAGGCTGGAACTGAAACCCATGGACAAGTCTCCAGACCCCAACCCGGTCATGACCGAGACGCCCATCCCCCGCACCTCCCAGGACATCACACCTGCTGACAGCGGCCTGGAGAGTAACCCCCACCTGCAGCAGAGGCGCAACTCCTACCGTGGTCAGTGTCTTGTTTTGGAAGTGCCAGGCTCCATGCCTGAGCTCACAGGAGTCTTGAGCGTGCCTGGCAGGCGGGAAATAGCATTTTGAGGGATTGTTCAAGGAAAGATAGGATTATACTGGCAGGAAATGAGATTCGTACAAGTATGCTTGTGTCTGGAAGAGTCCTGGAGAGACTTTGGAATTTGTCTTTGTGTTATTTTGTTTGGTCTTCATACAGAACATTCCATGCTTTTCATACATGATGTACAACACTCATTACATGTCATAATAACCGGATGATCATATTATATATGATATTTATTATATAAATATATGATTGTATAGGAGAACTGGACCGAGTGACTTAGTTCCGGTTCCAACGCCAATAAAATTAATTTTGTCGTTTTTTTTTTTTTTTTTTTTTTGTCTTACGGACGTCAACATATTGGAACCAGAAATCATCACTGATTGGTTCCAGTTGATCTGAGGCAACATTTCTATGGCAATCAGAGCTTGTTGAAGGCCACACCCCTAATATTTGAAAACACTTCAAACGTTCAAAGTTAAACCACATACTTCTATTGAGACAACTGATTGGCCCGTTTATAACTTAAATGAAGCACTGAAGAAAAAAAATTGAAAGTTTTTGGATTATCAAGAACATGTTAAAAAAATAAGTGTAAGAGCAAGAAAGGTTATTCTGACTAATATAATGACTGAGGGATGTCAGCTTTTGGGGGACTAGCAGATACTTCCTGTTTGGAACGTGAGGGGGAAGGGTCACTCTGTCCAGTTCTCATATACAGTCAATAGTCAGAACCATTGAGTGGCAACCATCTCTGATTGGCTGGTTTCCACCGATCCTTTTAGGCCACGAATCAGAGGACAGCATGTCTACTCTAGCAGGCCGACGAGGGATGAGGCCTAAAATGATGATGCCCTTTGATGCGCAGCCTCCTCAGCGTAAGTGTGTGTGATGTGTGAGAATTCAGCTCTTTTAAACTGTGAGAACTGAAAACCATTTCATGCTTTTCAGAAAACGCTAAATCCTGTGTTTGTTTCATGAATTTTTGTGGGAAAGTTGCATGTTTTTTTAAATGAGTGAAGCGTCTGCGTTGTCATGGTTTCTGCAGCTGGTTAAACATCTCATCCCTGTTTGTTTGTGTATCCGTGTCCATTTCCATTCACAGCTGTGATTAGTGCTCATCCTATCCATTCGCTTGATAACCATCATCACCATTATCACATGGGCAGCCTGGCATCGCCAACACGCAGCTACCTCTATCATCCGGGCATCGGGCACTCGCGCTCACACACCTGCGCCACCCCCATCTCCCATTTAGAGAGGGTGGACTCTACAGGTGAGATGGTGCCACCTGCTGGACAAAGGGGAGAATGCTGCAGGAGAGATGCAGAGGAGAACAGGGCGGGTTTTAAGGAGAGAAGCTGATATATACAGAATGAATATATACAACTGTTGTTTGGGGTTGTTTGCAACTTAAAAATGCCAGGTTTAAAATAGGTTATTATTATTAAAAGTTCAAGTATGGCAGCTTTTGAGTGCTACATAACATTAATTTGTGAATCTGACAGTGTTGGTTTATAATATTCTTTAGTTTATTAGTGCACAACTGATGCCTCATTTGTGTTTATTAAGTAACGGTAGAAACATACAAATGTTTATGTGCTGATAGATTTTTGAGATTTAAATAATTTCAAAAGCTAAAATGTAACATAATTAAGTGAAAAAAGACTTTTCTAAGTTTCACCATGTTCTTTCAGAAAAACATTTTCAACATCCACAGTTGCACAGAAAATTTTGACAAATGGTGTCACACATTTGTGAAGTGTATATTACATATAAACATCTATTTTGAAATGAATTTCTCTCACTGGGATTTAATTGCCATGTTTATGATCCTTCATGCTCTCTCTTACTAAACACTGTCACCATCCTGAACAATCACTTTCATTATTTCACCTTGAATTCACTCATGATCTGTGCTGAGAACGTTTTTTTTTATTTTGACTCACATTTATTTCCCAATATTTCTCTACCAATTATATATATATATATTTGGTGTGGATAAGCTAAAGTACACAGTAGTTTCAAGCAAAGTTTTTTACTAAATGTTTTTTGAATATAAGTATGTCTTTCAGATTTTTTCCTGATGAGTCTAAGTAAAGAACAAGTCATGTTATGCTATAAGAACAAATCTCTGTCTTATGTTTATTAGACGCTTGAGTATGACAAATTTCTAATTTAAAGGATATAAAAAAAATATTAAAAATAGCTGATTATGCTGCTATGGAAGAGTAAGTCAGAGTTTATGTTACATCCTAAAACTGTCTCTTACAATGGAGTATACTGACCACTTTACAAACAATATATATGTATTTTTATTTAAATTATTTCTCATAAATTTATGAGAAAGAAGTTGCAAATGTTCAATCACAAGAATAAAGTTGTATATTTGTTACTTTAAAAGTCCAAAGCTGAACTTATGACTTTTTTGAAAGTTACTTTTTTTTTTAAGTTTTTAATCTAGTAAAATTATAAGATTTCAAGTTATACATTTACGAGATTTAAAGTCGTAAATTTACAATATTTAAAGTCTGAAATGTACGAGATTTAAATAAAAAAATGTACAAAAAATAATAAATTTAAAAGTCATAAATTAACAAGATTTAAAGTCGTAAATTTACAATAAAAAAAAAAAACATAAGTTTACAAGATTAAAAGTCGGAATCTTTGAAAAAAAACTTGCAAATTTATTAGATTGATAGTCATAAATTTACGAGAACAAAACTCATCACTTTTTTTTTTTTATTTTATCTTGGTGGCCCTAAAAAAATACTCTGTTGTAGTCTCCTATGAATTTATCAAAATGTTTCCTCACAAAGTTACATCGCTGGTTGGGAGGCAATGCCTCGTTGAGTGTCTTGTATGTAGATGGAAACAGTCTTCAGACTCAGTGGGATTCGAGCTAACAAGTCACCATCATTGATGAGAAATGGAAAGCTGACTATTTGCCACACACAAAATTGAGGGATGTTGCAGAAATTCTGGACTCACCAGAGCAACTAACTCTGGCTGCAGCAAATGGAACCAATGTACTATAACTCGGATTGATTGAAACAACCTTTCAACTTGTCTCCAACACGGATAAAGCTGAAAAACCGATCATTCCAATGCTGGTCATGAAAGGTGCGACAACTAGACTTAATTAACATGGATATGTCACATGACATGAATCCTGTTTTGGAGACACTACTTTTAAAGGAGCCATACCATCAAAAACCAACTTTTTGAGGTTTTAAATGTATTATACTGTCACAGAGTTAGACAGCGTCTGTCAGGAAGAATCTACTCTGCCCCAGTCTAAAACCAACACCCAATTTCTCCACAGAGCTTGTTAGTGATCAGCAAAAACTTTCATTTTAGATGCAGAATATCGTATATCTTCCAATTATGTCCTGTTTCCAATAAATTCCAGCTCAAACAGGTACGTTTGTTGCTTTAGACATAGCAATGGCCGGACCTGCTAAGGGCAGATATATGATATGTACATCTGTCTATGAGAGAAAAGTTGATGTTTATTTTTGTGGGAGAAATGTAGACACGCTGCTTTCTCCAGGATGAGGCCATGAAAGGGGGGGCACCCACACTCAGCGGAAGGCAGAGCTTCAGGAATCAACTCTTTTAAATTCATCCATCCGTCTTCTTCCGCTCATCCGGGACCAGGTCGGGGGAGTGGGCAGCAGTCTAAGCAAAGACACCCAGACTTCCCTCTCCCCGGCCACTTCCTCCACCTTCTATGGGGGGACCCCGAGGCGTTCCCCGGCCAGCCGAAAGACATTGCCTATCCATCGTGTCCTGGATCTTCCCCGGGCATGGCGGAACACCTCTCCAGGGAGGCGTCCAGGAAGAATGCGTATCAGATGCCCAAGCCACCTCAACTGGCTCCTCTTAATGCGGAGGAGAAGTGGCTCTACTCCGAGCTCTCTCCGGGTGACTGAGCTCCTCACCCTATCTGTAAAGGAGCGCCAAGCCACCCTCCGGAGAAAACTCATTCCAGCCGCTTGTAGTCGAGATTGCGTTCTTTCGGTCATGACCCAGAGCTCATGACCATAGGCGAGTACTGGAACGAAGATCGACCGCTCAATTGAGAGCTTTGCTTTCCGGCTCAGCTCTCTTTTCACCACAACGGACTGGTACAGCGACCGCAAAATGGCGGACGCCGCTCCAATCCACCTGTCCATCTCACGCTCCGATCTTCCCTCACTCTTGAACAAGACCCCAAGCTATTTAAATGAGGCAGGAGCACTCCACCCACCGAGAGAGGACAAACTACCTTTCTCCGGTCGAGAACCATGACCTCAGACTTAGCTGTGCTGACCCTCATCCCAACTACAACCATCTCAATACATGCTGGAGGTCCCGACTCGATGAAGCCAACAGAACATTCCGCAAAGATCAGAGATTAAATCCTGTGGTCCCCAAACCAGATCCCTTCCGGGCCCTGACTGCGCCTAGAAATTCTTCCCATAAAGACTATGAACAGAACCGGTGATAAAGGGCAGCCCTGCGCGAGTCCAACATGCACCGGGAACAGGTCTGACTTACTGCCAGCTCCTGCTCCGGTCATACAGAGACCGGACAGCCCTCAGTAAGGCTCCCCAGACCCCATATTACCAGAGCACCATCCACAGGACACCACGGGGAATGCGGTCGAATGCCTTCTCCAAATCCACAAAACACATACAGACTGGATGAGCGAACTCCCACAAACCTGCCTCAGCCCGGGTAATGGACAGTTCCACCTCAGTGTCCTCAGCCTCTGCTTCCTTAACGGAAGGCATGTCATCAGGGTTGAAGAGATCCTCAAAGTATTCCTTCCATCGCCTGACAATATCCCCAACCTCCCTCTGTACCTGCTTGAAGTTCTCCCGGATGTGGGAGTTAAACACCTCCCTGGCGGAGGGCTCAGCCAGACATTCCCAGCAGACCCTCACAGAATGTTTAGTTCTGCCAAGTCTTTCCGGCCTCCTCCCCGGCCAGCGAATCCAACTCACAACCAGGCAGTGATCAGTTGACAGCTCTGCCCCTCTCTTTATCCGAGTGTCCAAAACACACAGCCGGAGATCGCCTGAAATGACAACAAAGTCGATCATTGATCTCCTGCTGCGGGTGTCCTGATGCCAGGTGTATTGGTGGACACCTTTGTGTTCGAACATGGTATTCGTTATGGACAAACTATGACGTGCACAGAAGTCCAAGAACAAAACACCGCTCGGGTTCAGGTCAGGGAGGCCATTCCTACCAATCACGCCCCTCCAGGTGCCACTGTCGTTGCCCATGTGGGCATTGTAGTCCCCCAGGAGGAAAAATAATCTCCTGTTGGGGCACTTTCCAGTACCCCTCCAAGAGACACCAAGAAGGCCGGGTACTCCGACCTGCTGTTTGGCCCGTAAGCCGAAACCCCAGTCAGAGACCTTTCCCCCACCCGAAAGGAAAGGGACACGACCCTCTTGTTCACTGGTGTGAACTCCAACACTTGGCGTCTTAATTGGGGGCTCACGAGTAAGCCCACCCTGGCCTGCCATCTCTCACCATGGGCAACTCCAGAGTGGTAGAGAGTCCAACCTCTCTCTTGAGGGACTGAGTACTGGCACACTTGCCTTGACTCACATACGAACTGAACTGGCCTCTACCGTGTTAAGGTGGCAGTTCACTGAGGGGAGGTTATGTCTCAAAAATAAAAAAAAAAAACAACTTCCATGATAGGCTGCCAAGGCACTCTTCAGCTGCTGCCCAAACCACTAAGCATCATCTCCTCATCAGCTCTGCTGGAGGTGGTGAGCCCAGGAGGGATGGTTCCCATGTCATTTTGTCTGGACCCTGGTCTTTCTGACTCAGTTGAAGATTCTGAACCGCTCTTAGTCTGGCTCGTCACCTGAAAGCCATCTGTAGTAGGACTTTATACCATGGGTATTAGCCCTGAACAGACAGCTTCTAGAATCACTCGAGCGCTCAAACCCCTCCACCACGGTAAGGTGGCAGTTCACGGAGGGGAAAAATTTGGTGTGTTGCAATTCTTTTTCTGTGCGACCAGATGGTTTTTCTATTTTACCTAAATTAAATTAATTTGAAAACATAAATGAGATGAAAATTTATTATCTTTACTGGATTTTGGTTGGGTGAAGTGCTCAGAGAAAACCCACACAAACACACCTTTGAGTGTGCTTGTGTGTGTGTTTTTTTTTTTTTTTTTTATCCAGCTAGATTGTAAAGAATTAAACCCATTTTTGTAAGGAATTGCAACAGTGTTTTCAAATTAAGTAATTTAATGTAGCTATTAATAGTTCTAATTTTTTTGGGTGGGGGGGAAACTGAAGCGCTCAGAGAAAACCCACACAAACACACCTATTAGTGTGTCGCCCTTTTTTTTTTTTTTTTTTTTTTTGTACGTCGGACCTACATTTTGATGAATTTGCTCTTGTGCAAAGGCGGGAGATGGTGTGTGTTTGTGTGTACCTGTGTAAGGTGGGGTAGCATTTTAAGAAATGTGTTCCCCCTTGGGTCTCCTCCCTAACAAGTGATATTTCTTGTTAGGGAGGAGACCTCAGGGGTATGCCTTGTTAACCCCCCACCACCACACACACACATATTCACCATATACTGGTGTAGCAAAAGTCTAAATTCAATCACATTTCTAATTTTCCTACTACTAACATTTTTTTGTTTTAAATATCCCCCTTTTTCTAACAATCTTTATTTTCTTCCTACAGAAGTGCTAATACAACAAACATAACTAAAACTAAGCACAAAGCAGCAACTACAACCGATAAAGATAACATTCCAGCGAACATTTCAAAGTGGGCCACATATGGTTTACCTTTGGGCTAAATTGGTGGGCCCCTGTCGGGTTTGTCCACAAGTTCCATTGTGGCCCCATCCGTATTTGCCTACTTTGGCTTAGGTGGGGACTCGATAGCGTAGGGACCTACACTAACTAGTCGTGCAGTGAAAAGCGTAGCCAACAAGCTGCCCAGTGGACAGTGTAGCAAGTTAGCAAGCTTCACTCCCCAGCGAGCCAGACTACTGAATCCCCTCTAGAGCCAGATGGGGCCACAATGGAACCTGCAGACAACACCCACCTGTGGCCCATCAACTCAATAGTAAACCATTTGGGGCCGACATTGAAATGTTCGCTGCGATATGATAACAACTAATAATAAAAAAAGATAAAGTAAAAAATAAAATAATAATAAAAAAACAAGTAACACTAATGTTGTGAAAACAACTCCACCCTCCCATCACCAAAACAGTGAAGGGTCCATTTGCCCCCCTCAACCTGATTAGAGTTGGAGGAAATCCTTCCCTCTCATTTTTACTCGTCTCTTTTTCCTATCTGCTCGACCTGCAGGTCTTCGAGTTCCTTCTTAAGAAGGTCTTGTTTTTGCTTCGCCTTCAAATGTTCCTCCTCTGCTTTCAGAACCTTGTCCTCTACGTCATCCAAGGTATGAATTTTGTTCCGCAGATCAGAAACTTCAACTAGAAGGTCAAAGTTTTCATCCTCCACACGTTCAGCTTCAGCTTTTATGTGATCATATTTAGTCTCCAGTGTTTGACGGTGTTTCAGAAGATCAGTCAGCATTTTTCTTTCCTCTTCGAGGTTCTTTGTTTCCACTTTCAGGGCTCTTAGGCCATTCATAATATCAATTTGCTGAACAGCCAGTTTCTGCATTTCCCATTGCTGCTGTTTCAGATCTGAAATCTCTTGCTGAAGCTGCTTCTTCTTGTCCTTCAGTTTAGACTTTTTGTCAGAGATTCTTTCATATTCAGCTTGAACCTCTTTTACGTCTTTATTTTTCTCCTGGAGTTCTTTGATTTCTTTCTCTAGAGCAACGTTTAACAGTTGTGAATTCTGCATCTGGAGCTGCAGGTCTTGGATTTGGTTTTGGAGAAGATCATGTTTTTGCTTCGCCTCCAAATGTTCCTCCTTTGCTTTCAGAACCTTGTCCTCTACGTCATCCAAAGTATGAATTTTGTTCCGCAGATCAGAAACTTCAACTAGAAGGTCAAAGTTTTCATCCTCCACACGTTCAGCTTCAGCTTTTATGTGATCATATTTGGTCTCCAGTGTTTGACGGTGTTTCAGAAGATCAGTCAGCATTTTTCTTTCCTCTTCGAGGTTCTTTGTTTCCACTTTAAGGGGTCTTAGGCCATTCATACTATCATTGTGCTGAACAGCAGTTCCTGCATTTCCCGTTGCTGCTGTTTCAGAATCTGAACCTCCTGCTGAAGCTGCTTCTTCTTGTCCTCCAGTTTAGATTTTTGTCAGAGATTGTTCATATTCAGCTTTGAACCTCTTTTACTTCTTTATTTTTCTCCTGGAGATCTTTGATTTCTTTCTCTAGAGCAACGATTGCCTGCTGTGAATCCTGCATCTGGACCTGCAGGTCTTGGATTTGGTTCCAGATTTGGCCTATTTTGGTCTTTGCCTTCAAATTTTCCTCCTTTGCAACACTGAGTTTTTCTGGCACATCATCAAACTCTGAAATCCTGTCCTTCAGCTCTGCAACACCTTGTGTAAGGTTGAAAACTTGTTTCACTAAGTCGCTGGTTTCTGCTTGTTTCTCCTTACATTCAGACTCCAGCGCTTCATGGTGTTGCAGTTCATCTGCCAGCGTGTTTTTTTCTGCTGTAAGAACGTTTATTTGTTCTCGAAGCGATTCCTGCTCTCTTATTTCCTCCTCACGTCGAACAATCAGCTGACGTGTTTCCTCCTTCTGCTTTCTCTGATCAGAAATCTCTTCTAGCAGTTGAGCCTTCAGAACTGTGAGTTCAGAATGTTCTTTCATTTTAGGATAGTTCTCCTCCATTCTCTTCTGTTCCTCATTTTCCATCTGCAACTCCTGAAGGCTTCGCCATAGTTCATCAGTTTGTTGTTGCAACTCCTGGCGTTCATCATATTCTTTTTTCAAATCCGGTTCCAGGTGTGCTTTGCGGGCAGTCTTTTTCTGGAGTTTCTTCAGATCAGATTCCAGAGCTCTGTTCTCTTGTTCCAAACTTTTTCGCTCAGCTTTGATGACAGAAATTTGTTCTTTCATGTCTTTCAGTTGCTGAAGTTTGGACTGAAGTGCGTCCATCACTGTCCTCATTTCTCGGTTACTCTCTGAGACCTGAGACATTTTTATCCTTTCTTCTTCATACATTTGTTCCACGTGGATGTGCTTTTCCACATCCACTCTTAGACTCTCCAGCTGCTGCGCCAGTTTTTTGTTTTCCCTGACAGCAGCTTTCCGTGATTTTTTCAGTTCTTTGTATGAAGCATCTAAATCTCTCCCTTTTTGTAATCTCTTGCAAACATTCTCCACATGCTTGCTCATAGCGGTATTTTGCTGGAGAATGCTCTCTGTGATGTTGTTCAGTTCTTCAGTGGAAACCTCCACCTCTTGAAATTCTTCGCTGTGTGACATACTGAGTAAACTTTCTGTCTTTAAATCTGAGAAGTTTGACATACGCTCAGTCTTTCTTCCAGAAAAGTGTTCCTCTTGTGTTCTTGTGCCGCTATTGCAGTGTGTCTGTGTAGCGCTAAATTACTCCTAGTATGTAAAAAAAATTAGTGATTGTCATATGATGTCATCACTGTCTCTCTTTGATGTCTCCTTTGATGTCTCTCTTTGATGTCGCTCTGTGATGATGTCACTCTGTGATGATGTCACTCTGTGATGATGTCACTCTGTGATGATGTCACTGTTCAGCAGAGGTGGGGACTCGAGTCACATGACTTGGACTCGAATCACATGACTTGGACTCGAGTCATGAATTTGACGACTTTAGACTCGACTCGGACTTTAACCCTGCCGACTTGTGACTTGACTTGGACTTTGACACACATGACTTGTGACTTGACTCGGACTTTAGCCCTCTGACTTGGAAAGACTTGCTGTTTTCCCCCAAATCCAAGGATTAAAAAGTATATTGAGAAAGCCGCGTGCCGCGGTCTCTCTGTCCGTGCGTGTTTACTTCGGTTTATGGTGTCGGCCCAAATTCCAATCAAATTAGATGTTCATCTATGTGGGGCGGCTGTGGTGCAGCGGTAGGGTGTTTGCTGATCGGAAGATTGCAGGTTCGATTCTCACCCTTCCCACCCATGCCTTGAAGTGTCCCTGGGCAAGACACTGAACCCAACAGGTTGAAGGTTGACCACAGTGGAGCCAGAGCAGTGTGTGAATGGCTCTCTGACTGTAAGCGCTTTGGCCCTTCAGGAAGGTAGAAAAGAGCTATGCAAGTATATGCCATTTATGTGAAGGTCACAATAATCATACTGATGATTTAACAAGGTAGGAAACAATTTTGAGCGTCAGGTGCAGCGTCCCAGTGAACATTTGGAATGTGGGCCCGACATGGTTTACCTTTGGGCAGAATTGGCGGGCCCCAGGTGAGTTTGTCAGCGGGTTCATTGGCGGTCCCATCTGTGTTTGCCCACACAGATCAACGTAGTGGGCAGACCCCGGTGCGGGGCGCAGAGCTGGGTTTTGAGAGTAAAAAAACTTCAACAGAGACGCAGAGAGCAGCTCAACTTAGCAGAAACAGGGGTAATATTTTTTGTTAATTAATTTACCCACGCATACACAATTGCAAGTGTGCACAGACACACATAACACAGACAAACACAGACAAACAAATAGATAATCCTTTGATCTATTTTAAAAGTGTTTTCAGTTGTTTTTTAATCTCAATAAGGCTGTTTTTAGAAAAGATTAATAAAAAACTTCTATAGTTTTCCTTGACATAGTTTCTGCAGAGCAGCAGTACTGTAGTAGAAATACTAGAAGTACTGTTGGTGTGGGGTAACCCCCCCCCCCCCCCCCCTTCCCATCACCCATCTGTTAACACTCTCCTACTAGATTTTAGCCCCTAACACCTCCAACCTAACATTACTTGTGCAACAAAAGTGGCGAGCAATATCAGAGCTATCCAGTCGTGCAGTTTTGATCCGGATTCCACCTCAGACAAGGAAAGCAAAGACGTACATGGATCTATTCGTCTGTAAGTGAATGCATCAGAATGAAGCAGAGCAGGGAGTTTGTGATTATCTTTTCTTAAATTTCCAAGTATTTCTTTCAATTTGTTAAAAGAAATACTTAGAAATGCAATTTTAAGTCTAATCTTCTTCTTATGTCATCCATCATGAGATAAATGTTAAAAACACAGTTTTTATTGGATAGGGTCTTTAAAGTGAAACACCTGAATTTTTGGGTTAAAGATTATTTTAGTGGTTTGTCACTGGGTTTTTTTTAAATTATTATTACTGAGTCTTGACTGAAATGTGTTCAGGAAATTTTATTTTTATTTTTTCGAAGCTGCTTAGTATTATATCCTGTAAACTCATTGCTCCTGCGTCTCCTCTTCTCCAGAGTCGGTGAGGAACACCCCCAGCACAGAGCCCCTCCCGCCCGCCACGGCCTCCTCTCAGGTCTCCTGCCCCTCTGAGATCCTGGCTGACCCCGAGGGCAGCTACCACGGCTCCTCCACCACAGACGAGGAGCCCAGCTACTCCAGCAACCTGCCCCCGCACCGCTCGGCCCACCCGCACGCTCACGCCCACCCGCTCAAGAGCTTCGCCGTGCCTGCAATCCCCGTCTCCAGCCATCCATCATACGAGTCTCCTGCTCTGCCGAGCACGCCCCTGCTCGCCCAGACCGGTGAGACCCCACTGCAGTGCAGCACATCCATCCAAGACACAGTTTGACCCAAAGCTAACCTAAAGAATTTACCCAAAATGAGTCTCCTTGATCTTCCACTTACTTATTTTCTGTCTGGACTGTCCTCCCTCAGGGCCCCCCACTCACCCCCACGTTGTGAAAACAGCTTCCATCGGAACACTAGGACGGACACGGACGCCGATGATAGTCACCGTCCCCAACGCGCCTCCTGAAGTGCCAGAAACCAGCAAGATGCTTGAGGATGTAGACAGCGTAAGTATGGCTGACTAAACCACTTTTTAGGGGGTTTGGTTCGTTCACCTGGCAGTAAATACTGCCTTAAAATTTTTCCAGTCTCATATCACTTTTCCAAATCCATGTCAGGTTTTTTTGGACACTATGCTGTTATGCTACGATCGCACCGGGCTCTGAAACACACGTTCAAGCAGCCGCTTGTGGCTTCAGCGTTCAAAACTGTCGCGTTCATGCAACTTTTTAAGTCCGTTTTTCTGTTCCATCAATTCTGAATTTTTAAAACCTTTGAATTTACCCTCTGAATTTTATTTTGAACCATTGATTTGGCCTAGAAATTTGATATAAAAAATTCAATGGAAACAAAACTCCCTTTTTGTGTCTCACTAGAACAACTAGTCGATCTAAGAGCACATCGATAGCCAGCTGATCAAATCATGACACTGACGAGATGTCTGTTCTATTGGAGCACAAGATGGCAGCCAACCCGCCCGGTGGTTTTCACTAGCTGTGGTAACATGCAAAATGTTCTTGATCGGATCAAAGATTGGATATAAAAATATGTAAATGTCCCTGAAAAACTATGTCATTATAATAAATGTTTACAGACGCCACATGTTTGATTAAAATAAATCATTTTGACATGTGCAGAGGTATCTAAAATACCAGAAACGGCCGTAGAAGAGGAAGTGGCGAGTGCTGTTGTAAACAAACAAAGCTGCATCTTAGAGCGAGATGATCTTCTGAGCGTACCTTTATTATTAATAATATTTTTAAATGACTGTTGGCTCCTAATTTTCTAAATCTGTGTTGTCAGGATCTTATTCTTGGCCGCATGGATCGGGAGGAAGGGTTAGAGTTCGACATTTATCCTTGGATCCGTGCGTGCATTGAACCAACGTGCACCACGTCTGGTCACGATTGATAACAAAAATTCACACGATTGTTTGGACGGTTTCAGAGGACTGTTCGGAGCAGCATTTCCGTGAGCTAGCCACCTCTGCTAGCTCACATCGTACCAAAGTTCCTCAGAGAGACAGTTCTCCCGGGAGCCGGTGTTCCCGAGTCCAGCAGCTCACTCGCGCAGAAGCCCTCCCCGGAGCAAAACACCCTTCCCTGCCTGCAAACACAATCTCATGAGCCTGGATACTCTGTTCAGAAACATGGTTCACTCGTGAAGAGCAGCCAAACGGTCCCGTTGGCGCTCCAGAACCTCCGACTGGAGCGCCACACACCGTCTAGCAAACGCTGACGTCACGTCAGGGTCATGGTTTGATTGACTGGCTCTCAATATGCTCTTAGATCGACCACTTGCTCTAGTGAGACGAAACAAGCAATTCTTTTTTCCATAGAATTTTGTTTCCATCAAATTTCTGGGCCACTTAAGATCAAGGGTTCAAAGAAATTCAGAACGAAAATCCAAAGGTCTAAAAATTTCTGAATCTGATGAAACAGAAAGACTTACATAGTTTTCAGCCTTTGTATAGAGAAGTCAGTGAGTGACGCACAATCAGGGACTTGGATTTGGGAGTGACGAGTGGATTCTTCAATTCACAGAAGTGCCAACTGTTGGAAAATTGATCATATAGGAGAAATTCATAACTGTGGGTATTTATATGACACCAAGTTTGTCATATATCGGAATAACGTCATGAAAGAAAAAGCCTGGAGCATGATTTGTACTTCTACAGCCTTTCACAGCTTCTCTTCAAACGTAGATGTGTTAGTAGAGACAAAATCATACCCGTTTATCGCGTTCTTGAACGTCCATCACATGCCCAGTGTGTTTGTAGCATGACTTTTCGCTGGACTTGTTGTAATCACATTTTCTGTTTGTTCTTTCTCTCCTTTTATTCTTTCCAACCTCACTCTCACCATTTGTCGTGGCGTTGTCGGCTGCTTCTTTTATTTGTCTAATTTTTTGACGATTTGATCTTTTAAACCCATAACCGGAATGATTTTATTTTCCCCATCTGTCTGGCTGTTGACTGCCTTGTTTTTTTTTTTTTTCACGCTTTGGTCTGCTGCCTCGCTGTGGTTTCTGTAATGCTTCAGTTTCATTGACCAATCCCCGAGCTCGCTTTACCCCACCCATGAAGGAATCCCTTACTGACCCTCTCCTTCCTTTCCTCCTTTCCTCTCCTTCCTTCCTTCCTTTCAGGTGCTTGCTTCCCTCCCCCCATGCCCCTCGCCCGCCCCCCGCAGTAACCCTGTTCCTCTCCCTCAGAGCTACGAGCCCGATGAGCTCACAGAGGAAATGGCCCACCTGGAAGGCCTGATGAAGGACCTGAACGCCATCACCACAGCCCCGTGATCACTGATGCAACGTGCAGGCTCAGACACACCCTCTCTGCCATTCACACAAACACACACAAATACACAACGAAACCTTGCAGAGCCAGAGGCCAGTGGACACACAAACCGGCTTGTTGTGCTGGCGGAAGCTCTGGCGTCCCCACTGCAGACAAAAGAAGCAAACCTCCAGACTGAAACTTTTTTTCAAACCCCCACCCTTGCTCAGTCTCAGGAAGGAGATTGCCATGAGAGGGAAGGAAACGTGGGAAGCTTTACAGCATATGAAGAAACTTTAACATTTCGGTCGCCTTTTAACCGGAAGATTGTGAATTTTTGGGGTGTTTTTTTTTCTCTCAGCAAAAATTTGTACAGTTGGTGTTTGAGCCGAACACTCGCTCAAAGACGGTCGAGTCGGTGTCACGACAAGAGGAGGACGTCCAAAAATTGGCTGGTTTTGATGTTGGTGCTTGTGCAGCACAGTCTACACACAGTGTTTGTTTGATTAGTGTTTCCTTTGTGCATCTTGTATATCTATTGGGCCATTTCAGTGAAGTGAACATTGGATTCAGCCCCCCTTTACAACCCCACATTATCTTTTTGTATTATTATTTTCGCCTCGTCCTCTTGTGTCATATATTTTGCCATGACTTTATATTGTTTTCTATGTTGTATTATTTTTTTACACACATATCCTTATGAACGTGTACATATGTTTTATTTCTTATGCTGCCTCATGATTTTGACATTTCCCATAGTTCCTTTTATTATTAATATTGTTATTTTGTGGGATTTCAAATGAGCTCCGTTTTCATGAGAAGCCTGATGCGGTTCTAGAGAACATTTCATCGTCCTCTTTGTACACTCTTCAGCCTTTTGTGTTTGTAGTGGGAGCTCCGGTCTGAAAGCCTTACCAACGTGTTTGTACGTCGGACTGTGGAGAACAACTCTGCGCCCCCTCCCCAGGACAGGATACCTCGGACTCAGGACGCCAACCCTTCCCCAACCTTTCCTAAAAGAACAAATCAATCAGTCACAAGTTTTATATAAAAAAAAAAGTTGATTGTATATTTGGGAAAAAAATAAATACACAGCATTTTTCTTATTTTCAGGTTGTTTTTCTGCTGAACAATGTGGACATTTTGCCCCAGCAGAAGGACGTTTTTGTTCTTTTGCATCAGATTTAGAAATCATAAACGCAAAAACGTTGGCCTTTTGAAGGAGACTCCCAGAATTCCCTTTGGTTTTTACATGAAAAGTTTTGTATGAAGAAAAATCAAGACACTCATTCTGTACACAAAATGTCTGCTGTAAAAAAAAGGAAAATAAAGGTTCATCTGAGAAAATAGTTTTTCATGACCCTTTTACCCAAAGATATTCGTCATTAGCAATCATGGTTATTTGCTCCACTTTTGTGAATGCCATGTTTCTCATCAATGTACATTGTCATGAATGTGAGTACAACTGTGGAAGAGATTTTAATGATGGAGACGTACAAGGAAACACTTTTGTTGGGCAGATGAGGAGAACACAAATGGGAGCGAGAGGACTGGACTGGACTGAGTTGTGAACAGTTGAACATTTATTGCACTTTTTCACAGTTTTTGAAAAGTACATTTCTTACATATCTTGTGTTTTAAATATCAAAAGCTGTGTGTGTAATGTAGTGTGCTAGGTAAACAGCAGGCAGCTGGTCTTGTTATTATTGTTTTTATTTTTATTGCTTTGGAGATGATATGAATCCAGCAGTCCGGATGTTTTACTCTGCAGTTCATGATGACGAATTCTGTTGTTCTGCTTGTTCATGTACAGAGCTTTCTTTGCTTTCTGTAGAAAAAAAAAAAAAACAAATGTGGCTTTTTAAAAAAAATGTTGAAAATGTTTTGAAAAAAAAAAGTTTTTTATTGGTGCTCCTATACATTATGTATACAAACTATCATGAATACTAACAAAGTAAATGTTTCTGCTTGTCTTCTTTTCAAGTATGATCAAGAAGCCAATGCTAACGGAAAAAAATGCATCAGATAAAGCATAATTTCTAACTCACCAAATCACTTTTGTTTTAATAAAACACTAAATTCCATTTTGATTAAGTTAATAAAGCCAATATGCAGTTTGGAGTCAAATTACCCCAGTAGCTGTACATTTAATTTGGAAACAGTTAGCACACCTGAATAATGCCTTCGGCTAATGCTAGCAGTGGCTAACAACGTCAACATGAATAAAAATGTATACTAAATATATAATTATACAGTTGTGAAAGTTCTATATTGTTTGAATTTGTTACACGCTAAACACTTTCAATTAAAGTACAATTGTTAATTGCTATAACATGCTAAAGCTAGGCATGCTAAGAAGCTAAAATGGCCAATGCTTCCTCTTGTTTTCAAGTTAGACTTCCATCACCTAAAAAATTATTTTTTACGTGTATACTGGAATAACTAACTGAACTGACCACTTTGCTAAAATAAATACTATGACGTTTAAATTTGATTAGCCATCCCACTAAAAGAGTTTTTATAGAGAAAAGCTGGAATAGTTTAGTAAATTTGCATTGTAATGGACTGTTATGTATGAGGAAAAGTAACTAATTTCTTTAAGAACAGAGTAAAAATAAAGGTTTAGGTTGTTGTTTTGGGGATCCGTTAGCAAAAAGTAGTACATTGGAAGTTTATTTTATTAATTTTACTTAAGTAAAAGTATGCTGAAGACCATATTTGTCTTGTGTAGGAAGTACTATATTTTCCAGAGTATAAGTCGCTCTGGGGCAGGGGTCACCAACCCTGGTCCTCGAGGGTTACTGCCATGCTTGTTTTCCAGCTAACCCCGCTTCAGTAGTTGCTGATTAGCTGGATTGAATCAGCCCGCAGTTTCAGATTGACTGAACACACCTGTTCCAGGAGAGCAGCAATTACTCAAGTCGGTTAGATGCAAAACAAGCAGGACGGTGGCCCTCGAGGACCAGGTTAAAAGTTGCACTTTTAGGAGAAAAGTGTGATGTTTCAGAACAAATCTGCCCAAGCCCAGTGTTGCTAAAAAGAAATGCAAGAATACTAATCTTTTCATGTGTTTAAGAAAAACGTCAGATTTCAAGAGGAAAACATTCATATTCTCTTCCATGTCTGTTTTGGACGACGCTTCTCCTGCCGCTGTCAGTAGCAAATATTTATTCTTACATGCAGCGCCTTCTAGTTTTTATTAGAGGAAACAACTGCTAAAAGCCAACCGGTATTTTCTGGGAAAATAACAAATATATAACCTTTTTGATCTCTTTCAAAAAAAGGGGAGGGGGGCACAAAGAAGTTGCACCAGAGTGTAAGACGCACCCTAAAATATGAAAAAACTTCAACTTATACTGTGGAAATATGGTATTATAACTTAATACTTCTTCAGACTTAACTTTCAACATTTTAATGTTAAGTTTACAATGAAAATAGTATTTAAAAGGTAAACCTTGAGTATACTGTCTCACTTTACTGAGTACAATTGTAGTAAACTTAAATGTACTACTTTTTGACTAAAAAAAAATGGGTCAGAGAAACTTTCCATAATTTTAAACTTCAAAATGATTTAAAGAATCAATCAAAGACAGTTGTCTGGAAGTCCAAAAGCAGCAGAACTGTGCCATAATGTTGTACATCAATGTCATTTCATAAACTGGACCTATAACTGGAGTCCTCTTTGTTGACTGTCGCCATACTTTCTCCAAATCAACTCCCAAATGAATGATAGTTTATCCTCTTTCTGTCAGGAAGCTACCTGTTAAAGTCATTTCTGCAAATACTTTTTGAAAGATGCAGACACCAGAGTGAGATTTTCTCGCGAGGAGACCAGTGATACTTTTGCCACCACAAATCTGCCGCAAGCTTGCAGAGACCCTTCATTTATTATAATTTTGATTGCCTATTGGTTATAGAAAAGACTCAATTCTAAAAGGTTAGTTGCAACAGTCAACTTAACCATAGCATCTTTTTGGAGACATGGGAACTTTTAGATTGGGACAGTCTTATCCTTTTCCCACACTTCTGTGTCTTGCCAGTAGAAAGTGATGGAAATTCAAGTTGGCCACACGTACTACGTGCAGCTAATCTCATTGCTTCATTGTCCGCACGCAATTTAAGTGTGTCCAAGGCTGGATTTTTTTGTTGGCTGCACGTATTTAAAATTAAACTTAAAGTTAAAGTCCCATTAACTGTCACGCTCCTAAATGTGTAAATGTGTTTTCCACATTTGAGCCATTCCCTGGTGGAGCCATGAGCTGCAGAGACAACCGTTCTCAGGAACTATTTGCTTGTTGAACCATAACCATAACCATAATCCTGAGTCTGTGCCACAAAAAAATTAAGTTTAGCACTGGCCACACATTTTTCGAATATTACCTGTGAGTAGACACTTCCTTTACTTAAAATAACCCTTTCAGCCTCAATGTTCACACAGTATCAATGAGACTTGATTTGGTCAAAACGATAAAACATTGGACTTGTGGGAATGGTCAAAAGAAATTGCTTTACAAAGTTGTCCAAACAATGAATTATAAAATGTCCACATATGAAAAAAAAACATACAAATACAAAAAGATACAATACACAGTATAGTTTTTTTTTTTTTTGTCATTTGTGCATTTCATCAACATGAAAATCATCATATTATCCCTACCTTTAATCTGAGGCAGCCAACATAACATTTCCCAGTACTGCACCTGAGCTGGAACTGGTGCTGTTGAGCGGTCAACCTCTAATTGAAAGATTGCAGGTTCGACTCCCGCCTTTCCCGCCCCTGAGTTGAAGTGTTCTTGGGCAAGACACAGAACCCCACATTGGTATGGTTATAGGTTGGCACCAGAGTAATGCAGCAGAGTCGCCATCAATATGTAATGTTTGTGTGTGTAAGGGTGAATAATGGGACAAATTGCTCTGGGTCTTTAGAGAAGATAGTAAAGCACTGGATAAGTAAAAGTCATTTACTATTAGAGCTTTTAAAGATTCTTCCATTCAATTTTTTTTGTAATCACTAACTTCCAAAACTATCAATTTGAAAGAGTGCACAAATGTAGCAAATAAATATTGCTTTTTATTTTATTTATATAGCCCAAGATCACAAAGAAAATTTGCCTCATTGGGCTTCATGCCTGTAATTTTACAGATGTAGAAAATTAGTCATAAAGTATGATAAATAGCTAAAAACTAAACAGACTAAATAAAACTGGTTATCCCTGCCCTTGGATCCTCCCTCCCAGTAAAGAAAAACTCCTGAAAAAAATCTGAATCAGGAAAAAAGACCCAGGACGAATAAGGAATTTACCAGGACTATTAAAGAAAAATTAAATTCTACAACTACGTATTTAAATAGAGTTCTTTCAGATTAAGCTGAGGGACGACTGGTGAAGTCCACGTCCAATCCAGTTTAGCCGTAACAAATGCAGGGATGAGGTTTTCAGCATCACTTTTAGCATCAAAAACAGGCATCTTTCAGGGAAATGAGTCTTAAGTTTAAAAAATAATCATTTCTTTTTTTTTTTTCTTTTTTTTTTACTTGTCTTGTCCAAACAGGACCTGAGCAAACAGGCAACCCTGTTTTTAAATTCTAAAAAACTGTTCTAATGACAAAGGCAAAGTGCATATTAATCATGTAAGAAGGCATAACATTATTTTAGAATCTATTTTTACATGTGACAGAGCAAGTATCAAAATTAATTCCATATGGCTTGTCATTGTATAAAAAAATGTCAATATTTGAGAAAGATCACATAATGAGGCATCTTGTCATTTCAATCTTGGCCTTCAAGTCAAAAGACCTCCTGTTGCTATGTGTTCTGAAAAATATTCTTTAAAATACTGGATTGAAAGCAGCAACATAGTCTCTCCTATGAGACAATCAACACAGACTCTGTCAAGTTTCAGGATAAAAAAAATAATTAACAATTTTTTTTCCCCCAAAGTTATGCTCAGACAGGTTTATTCTCTTAAGATTGTATTAATGTTTACTTTATGTATGTATGTATTTGTTTATTTTATTTTCAGTTAAAAGCCACGTACCGTGTAATGTGTCGCCTTAACCAGCAGGTGTCGCTGCAGCCTCCGCTCGATCTCACACTCGTCTTTTCCGGTCGAGGCGTCAGTGGCTCCCACAACACAGAATATGGCGACCAGCTCGGATCGAAATCCACCTCCTTTCCCCGCAACAGATGGGCCCAAACCTGGACTGTCTGACCTGCTGGACGGGGACAGCGACGAAGGCGATGATATTTTCGTCAGTAACGTGAGTTTCCGGCCGGGGCTCGTCTTCCTGCGTGACTTTATCGGTTTTCAGAGCCTGGAAGTCAGTCTCTCCATCTGCTCAAGCTTCTCCTGCCACGGCGACGAAAATATCAGTCGACCCCTGACAACGAACGATTAATGAAGGGTTACGAAAATAATCTAAAGTTGGTTTAAGCTTTACATTTGGGGAACTGCATTTCCTATAGTGAGCCTTTTAGGCCTGCACGAATATTATGGTCGCATGTTTTTTTTTCGGTCACTTGAACGCATCATTCCCACTTTATTTACTGTCTTTACAGTTTTAAAAATCTACCCAGACACCGACATAGTACTGCCTTATCATTCAGACTTCACTAGCTCCTTCCATGTTGCATTTCCCACTAAAGTAAACAAACAAACATTTTGTTTATTTAGAGGATAAACCCGGTATCAGTCAGTCGAGGAGTCTCCCAGCCGGAGCCTGCAGACCTGTTCAGCCAGGAGGAGGCCGGCCCCAACACTGCCAAGTCAAATGGGGTCAACTCTGATGATGACAACGACCTGTTTGCTGGTATGTTTATTTTATTTCATTTTTTAAAGCTATTTTATCCTAGCTTTATATGCTACCACCAACACAAGTGGATGGAGGACGCTGCCTGTGTTTACATTCTGGAAACCCGACTTGACTGACAAACGTCAACTGGTTCCTGTTGAAGTTCCTCTCCTATCATTCTTTGATCTGTTGTAAATTCATTCCCAGTGGTCTTTTTTATTAAAATAATGCCATTTTTAGACAGAATCTAAAACCCTGAGTCATCTCTCGGACAGAGTTTCTGCAGTTCACCTCTACATTGTGGCGTGACTGTTGGGCAAATGAATCCTGCGTTTATGTCCCATTATCCTTCTGTTTACACACTCTCCCACTAGCTTACAGCCCTCACAACCCCACCTAACATTACCAGTGCAACAAAATTGACAAGCAGTATTGGAGCCATCCAGCCGTACAGTTTTAGCCATGTGCCATGGGTCTATTTGTCTACAAGTGGAGACATCGGAATGGAGCGGAACGAGGAGCTTGTGGCACTTATGTCAGAGCTACAAGCTTATTCAAATGAAATATATTTGTCTGCTTCTGATTCACTACTATTTAAATAAAGAAATCCTCGGTAATGCAATTTTAAGCTTGTTTTTCTTTATACATCATGAGAAAAAGACCACAAGAAAATGTAAAAAGCACAATTTTTATTCCAATTTACAATGCACGGAAGACACGGATGATGATGAGAGGTCAAGTTTACAAACCATCAGTGAATTTGCATCTGTTTCTGTGTTCAAGGGATCATTCAGTCTTTTGTTTTTCACGTCTATCTTGACCATCTACCTCAGGAGCTGCATCTAAATGACGCCGCTTTCAGCAGTACTTCCGTGTTTCTGTATCCCAGTTTGATGACTTGCTGTCCCGCATTAGTCTGAGGACAGAAAAAACAGAAACAAGAAAAAAAGTCTCTTGTTGCAAATGAGAAAAATATCATAGAGTTTAGGAGGAGAAACATTTTTTTCTATATTTAGCCTTGTGCTTCTTCTGCGTTGCTGTCAGTTGTAAAAACTGATACATGCACCTACACTGCTCTCTAGTGGCTGAGTGGGGAAATAATCAACATTTGTTCCTTAAAATCACATATAAGTTGGTCCTGCGTATGGGACACACCCATGGCCAACTGTGCTAAAAAAAAACCCACAATTTTTACTCTAAAAAATAAGGTAATCATATTAAAAAGACCACTTGGAATGCTTTTAAAATGGATCAAAGGATGATTGAAGTGCGCCTTTGAGTCAGACAATGTGGAAACGCAGCATATCATTGTAATAATACAGTCGTTTCAGTTTGTTCTAAAGTTATCTTTCCTTTGACCATCCGTATTAACTCAACCTGGTCAAATGTGCCTCATTTTGACAGATGACTGATTTGAAACAGTTTTGGAGTAAAGATGAAAACACTCAGAAGCAGTCACGGCTCCTGCTCACACTTCTTTTGGTGGATCTGCTCGTGCTGCGATGCAATTTCCTGCCATTAATCCAAAATTCTGCTCCTTCTGCTTTAGAAGCACAATCAGATCTCGGCTCAAACACGCCCAGCAGCGCCACGCGGCCGGACGTCTCCACTTCCTCTGGTCCTCGGCCCGCCTCCTCGTTCCCTCAGAACCCCGCCGCTCTGCAGCACACCTCCTTGGAGCAGGTACAAGCCCTCCTGAAGAGCCTCAAAGCAGCCATCACACTGCGTTCTTTTCATTAAGCTGCAATGCATGACATCTGTCAGTGTTTATATTTTTAAAAAACTAAAAGAACACTTTATTTTATTTGCAGTTAGAGGAGGAAGAGGCCAAGGACAGCTTTGATGTGGACGTTGCCGTCACAAACCCGGAGAAAGTCGGTCAGTTTAACTGTCGTACAGCAGTGCGACTAATAGTTTAAGCAAACGTTTTTGTTTTACAGTGAAGATGTGAAGGTTGCTGCTTATTTAAAGACCCATGCAGGAAAAGCAGAGCAACCCCACTCCCCCTCCCCATTGCTGAGAGCTCTCTGTTTACATCATCTTGCACAGTGTATTTTCTACATCACAAATTTTCAAACAGCAATTTTTTCATCTGCTCCTGATTCAGAACGATCTAATACTGAAAGAATGCAATTTTAAGCTAAATTTTCATTATATTTATCTTCCATTGTGAATTAAAAAAGTGCCACAAGAACATGTTAAAAACACAATTTTCATCAGAGTGTGTCTTGAACCAACCTTTTTCTCTTTATAAGTCACATTTGAGTTTAAATGTCTGCTCTATGTTGTCCTCTTAGGTGATGGTATGAACGCCTATGTGGCCTACAAAGTCTTCACCCGGGTCAGTGCTTTAGCTGTCTAATAATCAGAATTGCGTTTTAGCGTTTTTTTTTTCCTCATCTTTGGTGTGTGTGTCTCTTTAGTCTTCCTTGCCCATATTCAAAAGTAAAGCGTTTTCCGTGAGAAGGCGTTTCAGCGACTTCCTGGGTCTGTATGAAAAGCTGTCGGCCAAACAGACGCTCCACGGCTGCATCATCCCGCCGCCGCCTGAGAAAAGTGTCGTAGGTGGGAACTTGGATGTTTTTCTTCCCTTTAAGAAAATAACTGAGAAACCTCAGATAACTTTATTAAGAAGGGGACAGTGCATGTTGATGAACATGAAAGAAAATGTAAATATACCCGATTGGAATTTCCATCTGGAGTTCCTTAATAGGATCACGTTAAAAGAAATAAAATCAGAGCTTGACAGTACAGATAGAATGATTAAAAAAAAATAGTTAAAGACAGTATACTAGGGCTGGATATCAATAAAAATTTCCAGAATCATTGATTCTGATTTTTTTCCCCCAGATTCTTTCAATCCTCTCAATTCAATTTGATTCAATATAATTTAGAGTTTACACATTTAGCCACTTTTGTTTAGAAATACATAAATAATCTACTATATATTTTGAATATATTTCTATTAATCTGATAAAGTTCAAATACTGTAAAATATATTAGTGAAATAGTGAGATTGTTAATGTCCTACAGTGTTACAGGGTTTCTCAAAAGGAGAAGCTTAAACAAAAACCTTTAGATCATTAACATTGTAAACATTGTTTTTCTTCAGTTTGACCACTAGGTGGAGCTCTCGCTATAGCAGTACACTTTGTTCAAGAAAAAAAAAGAAGAAAATATGAGCAAAAAACTTTGTTTTAGAATACTTTAAGTTTGGAAAGAGTTTCTGCTCATAAAAATGTTAATTTAGTCAGCAATGTGTGTTTATGTCGACAGCATTAATATTAGCCGTCATATGGGAAATCCAATCAAACTTTAGTATCCCACCAGCAGACTTTAGCTTTATGTGCTAGATCAATCTATATTTTTATGGATCGATTATTGATCTATTAAACTTGTGTCGATTCAAATTGATTGAATACGTTTTTCAACCCAGCCCTACAGTTTACTAAATAATACACATAAAAGAACCATGTAAGACTTTATAGACGAGACAAAGTGATTTAAACTGTTTAAGATGTGAGTTTATGAAATTGTCCGCTTTTGTTCTTTGATATGAGCAGGAATGACAAAAGTGAAAGTGGGAATGGACGACCCGTCATCTCTGGAGTTTGTGGAGAGAAGAAGAGCTGCTCTGGAGAGGTAACATTAGCGCGCAGTCACCTCACTGTGTTCGGTTTTAATGCCTCACTGTAACTGGATCCTAAAAGGTTGATTTCATATTGATTATAATGTTGAAACCTAATCATTTTTAAGCTAAATCTTTGTGTTTTAATCCACTTTAAATTTATAATAGTCACATTTGGGCGTTAATTTTAGAATAAAACTAAAGTAACCTTATTTTTATTTTTTTAAAAGAGAACAATGATATTTATTTTTACTCATCTCTCCTCCCTGTGCTGTGATGAATGCAGGTATCTGCAGAGAGTGGTTTCTCATCCGTCTTTGCTGCAGGACCCTGACGTCCGTGAATTCCTGGAGAGAGACGATGTGAGGAGGATTTTAAAGTTAGAATGTTGCTGTAAAATGACATCCTGAATTCACCTTTAAGAGAAAAGTGAACATGCGATCAGGGTCTGTTAGTTTCTTGCTTTTATACCTGTTTTTTTTTTTTTTTTTTTTTTTTTTAAATTTCAGCTCCCCAGAGCGGTAAACACCCAGACTCTTAGTGGAGCGGGATTTCTCAAAATGATCAACAGAGCGTCTGATGCCGTCAACAAGATGACCATCAAGATGAACGAGTCGGACACCGTAAGCAGATTGAGGATGGAGAGTTTCACTGATTGTAAGATTCTGTTGTGGTGTCAGGGTAAGGGTTGGTGTCTAAATCAATGGTTTGTGTTAGTGGTTCGAGGACAAGCTGCAGGAGGTTGAGGCTGAGGAGCAGCAGCTGAGGAAGCTTCACGCCGTGGTGGACTCCCTTGTCAATCACCGGAAAGGTGAGTTGAATTATGAATGATGTTCAAATTCATCTGAAAAGAATCTGTGAAACAAACAAAGGAAATGCGTTTCTGCTTTCCTCCCATCAGAGTTGTGTGGAAACACGGCAATATTTGCCAAAAGCATGGCCATGCTGGGGAACTCGGAGGACAACACGGCGCTGTCGCGGGCCCTCTCCCAGCTGGCGGAAGTGGAGGACAAGATGGAGCAGCTGCACCAGGAGCAGGCCGCCAGTGACTTCTTCATCCTCGCAGAACTGCTCGCTGACTACATCCGTTTACTGGGTGCTGTGCGGGTAAGCCGGAGAACAGGTTTAAAAGTGGACTGTCTTTGACCTTAAATCAGACGCAAGACTAATCCAACAAAGGAAAAATCTGGAATATCTGATGTCTTTTTAAAGATCCACTCCAATGAAAATGTTTTTTAGCAAGTTCTTGTGGCATTTTTGTCATGATAGAGTGCATAAAAACACCAGTCATAATGAAAAGACCACTGAAAACGCTTTTAAAATGGCTCAAAAGATGAACAGAATGGGATCATCTTAAAAGGAATGAAAAATGGAAATGTATGAGGAGCAAAATGTTTCTGCTGAGTAGAAGTGCAGCAGAACTATTTTCTGTTCAGCTGGACTCGTGAGATCACACCCTGAATTGAAAGTAACATTCACACTACCTATATTATTTAGAAAATTAGCAAGATTCTCTTCCTCCTCTTAATCTCCAACACGAAATATTTCTAAATTGTGTGAGGTTGGGTTCATATTCATCTTAACCCTTGTGTCCTATGTAGTTTACATTAAAAGTGGGGTCATCTGGACCCCACAAGACAACACAGAACTTTTTTATTCCAGGATTTTTTTTATCTTCACTGGTGTCTGTGGCAGACGTAAATTCCTATCCACCTTTGTCATGGGAGGGATCAAAAATCAACATAAGGGAGGAGTCATCTAGACCCCATAAGAGAGCACGAGGGTTAAAGTCCCAGAATTAACAAGGAGCTTGTGATCCTACATCACAAATACATTCTTGATTAAACTGTATTTTTCTAATTCACAACAATTTGAATATAGAAATGCAGTTTTTTCCAGAGTATAAGTCGCAGTTTTTTTTTTTTTTTTTTTTTTTTTAAACCTTAGCCAGGGGTGCGACTTATAGTCAGGATTTTGTTTGTGTGCCCCCCCCCCTTTTTTTTTTAGACATTAAATTTGTTATATATACTTGTTATTTTTCCAGCAGAACATCGGAAGGGAATCTGAGTGTTTTCTTCTTAAACCTTGATATTTTTCTTAAACAGATGAAACGATTAGCATTGTTATTTCTGTATTTACTTGTTTTTTTTTAGCTACGCTTGGCAGATTTGTTCTGAAATGTCACAATGTCTAAATCCTAACATAGAGCTTTTAATAACCCAGCACTACATAAGTAGCCTCGTGCAGCCCGTACAACCCCAGAGTGACGAGGGCCTGCTGGTTTGTTGAACTCGGGTAAAAAACTAAAGATGAGAGCTAGGAAGACTCCGTTTCTCTGGAACTCCCTTCCTCTCAGCCTCAAATCTTTAAAATGTGTTTTCTTTCAAAAAACAGCTAAAAACACGTCTGTTAAAATGTCTTTTTCTTAATTCCGTTATCGTATTCTGTGTTTGACTTTGTGTTTTACCCTGTTTTATTTCATTTTACTCTGAAGCACTTTGTGATTTTTATCTTGAAAGGTGTTATATAAATAAAATGATGATTATTATTATTATTATTATAATCTTTAATCTTTCCTGTTCATCTAATAAAATTGGAAAATAGTAATAAATACATTAATTTAACATTTTTTAATGGGATGTTTTTAAAAATCTTAAGATGTTTCCTGCATTTTATAGACAGACATTTTAATGTGTTTCCTGCATTAACTTGCTCCAACGGAGTGAAACTGTTGTTTTTGTATTAAAACGCCCCCCCCTTCACAGGGTTGTTTAGACCAGCGCATGCGGGCGTGGCAGCGATGGCAGGAAGCTCAGAGCACACTCCAGAAGAAGAGGGAGGCAGAGCCAACAACCCGACAAACTGCAGGTACAGAGGTAAACACACGGAGCACGCTGAGACGCCTGCTCAAGAAACTCCTCACTAATGGGTTCAAATTCTAAACTCCATTCATAGATGTTTAGAAAAAGAACAAGATAAGTTGTATTCCATGCATACATAAACCACCTGTTGTAGGAGAACTCTTTTTGTAAAGCTACCTTCCCTTCTTCCTCTGCAATAAATGTTCAAGTGGCCACTTGTCTTATGTAAATGTGGATAAATGCACATTTAAGGCCTTCAAAACTCTTGGGGTTCATACATCACTATGTACATTTTAATTGCATTTTCAGGCTTTAGTACAAAAGGCGAACTCATTGAACACACTTTGAAAGTTAAACCAGATTAAACTTTGACCAATCAGGGACTCAGATTTGGTGGTGATGTATGGATAGCATCTCTTTTAATTTATGGAAGCGCCAACCGCTTGAGAATTGATCATAGAGGAGAAATTTATGATTTAAGTTTGTGCCAAACAATAATAATATGTCCTTCATATATCAGAATAAAGCTGTGAAAGAAAAATCATGTAGCAAGTTCATGAGATTTGCACTGCTTCAACATTTCACTGGAGTAGGTGGTGAATAGCCCTTCTCTGCTAGTGCAGTGTGAACATTATGGGCTGTACCAGGGGTGTCCAAGTCCAGGTCAGCCTCCTGCTGGTTTTTCAGTAATCCTGCAGCTGCTGATTACCTGGTTCAGGTGTGTTCATCCAATAAGGAGCTTCAATAGCAGGTTGGTTGGAAAACATGTGGGACACCGGTCCTGGAGGCCGGGATTCTGACACCGCTGCGTTGAATGCAACTTCAAGAAGGCACGTTTAGTGCGTTCTTGAATGTGCATCATATACCCGATGTCAATCTCGCATGACCTTTTAAAGGCTTTCAAATTTTGCTTATACATTTTGCGGCCATGGCACAGCGGTAAAGCGGTCCTGATTGGAAAATTGCAGGTTCGATTCCCGCCATGCCTCCCCACATGTCGAAGTGTCCTTGGGCAAGAGACACTGAACCCAAAATTGCCTCTGGTGGAAGGTTGTTGCCAGCTTTTGGCATCAGTGTGTGATTGGGTGAATGGGTTTGTGACTGTAAAGCGCTTTGGTCCTGCGAGGAAGGCAGATCGAGGAAGGCAGAAAAGCGCCATGCAAGAATACACCATTTACTATTTAAAATATATATAGAAAACTGTAAAAATGCGATGCTTCTCCTTTTTTTCCCTCAGTGGGAGACGAAGGTCACACAGTACGAGCGAGACTTTGACAGGATCGGGATGAGTGTCCGCAAGGAGTTCCTCAGATTTGAGGTACAGTCAAACATCCAAATCCTTTTTTCTTCCTACGCAAATATCTTAGGTGAAAGGCTTGCAATAAAAGGAGAAGGAAAAGCTACTCATCATCTTTTGATCTATTGGAAAAGCATTTTATGTGGTCTTTAATTATGATTGTTAATTTTGGCTAAAAAAAACAAAAAAAAAAACAGAGTCATTGCTGAGGAAATAGTTCTTCTTTACTACTTGCTGAAGTAGATATTTGGTCAAAAAATTAAATGTTCCATCAGTTTTATTTTGCTAATAAAGGGTCACTTACCTTTGCAGAAAGAAAAAGCGAAGGACTTCAAGAGCCAGATAATCAAATATTTGGAGGCGATGATGCAGTCTCAACAGCGGGTAACCACTGAACCACACAGATCATGCTCTTTTCTTTCATCGCAGCATCTGTCATTCTTCCCTCTTGTCTCTTTTTTTCTTTCAGTTTATAAAGTTTTGGGAGGCGTTCCTGCCGGAGGCGAAGGCGATAGCTTAATGAAGGAGATGATCCCTTTTTAAGCGCTTTTTGAACACTTTACCTCTTTGCTAGGAGCTGAGAGGACAATGTAGAAACACAGCAAAAACTTCCATCCTTTTATTCCCTCCTAACTTTGTAATTGTCTTATTGTACAGAACTTTTGATAATAAGCTACCACTCTCTTCCTGCCACCTGTCATCTTTTAGGGCTTGATTTAAAGACTCTTTCATGCAGGCGACTGAGATTAACTTGGACACGTTGTATGCTAAACTCACCATCATGTCATTGTGGTATTAATTGTTTGTTACTTAAAACAGAGTATGGCTGTCTAACAATGGAGGTTATTTGGAGGGCTTCTGTATGTTTCTCCACTAATGCTACGTACACACCGGGAATGTGTTCAGTTGCTTCCACATGGGCTGTGTCGACTTGTGTTTTAGTGGCCACTTTTAAGGAAAAGTCAATGCAAACGCGCACACCTGTTTTCCTGTATCAGGTTTTTTAGTCGGCTCGCAAGCTCTACTCACAAATTCACAAATGCTCCGCTTCAAAACACGGAATTACCAAACATAATCACGAAGAAGAAATGAATAATTGCAGTTTGTTCCCTGTTGGGTTAATATAACCCAGACATACATTTAAGGAAAAAGAGTTGTGAAAACAAAAAAATTGCGAGATTTGCTCTGCTTTGACTTTTTCCTCCAAGATTCTCCTTATTGTAGATGATGGATGAGAAATATTGAACAGTAGAAATACAGTAAAAAAAAAAATCCCTTCCTTTCCGCTACCTGTATGTGTGGTCATGTTTATAAAATGCGTAGAACGTATTCAAGAACGCACCACATGTATCCGATGTATGAGCACCTTTATGCGTTCCGGAGCA
Source organism: Oryzias javanicus (assembly GCA_003999625.1). Taxonomy (NCBI): domain Eukaryota; kingdom Metazoa; phylum Chordata; class Actinopteri; order Beloniformes; family Adrianichthyidae; genus Oryzias; species Oryzias javanicus. Next base: position 10,056,031 of record CM012439.1, on the reverse strand, counting down.
TCGATCTAACGCGCGTTCAGGTAATGTGCACCTTGCGTGTTTAGTAAAGTCCGTCTATCACGAGTTTGAGAATATGCGCCTAGTGCAACTTCAGTAAAGTGTATTTATCATGATTTTGGGAACTTGCACTTAGCTTAACTTCGGGAAAGTGCACTTAGCGTAAGTTCGGTAAAGTGCTTCCAGCAAGAGATCGTTTGGGAACGCCGTCTAGCACAAGTTCAGGAACGTGCGTCTAGCGCGAGTTCTGGAATGTCCGTCTAGCGCATATACTTGATGTTTTTGAAGAGGCTCTGAGCGAAATGTCAAAACTGTGCAAATCTTGTGAAAATCACTTCAGGTTTTTTCTTTCACCGCTCTATTCCGATATTTAAATTGCTTTGTCAAATAATTCTGGACGGGCACAAACCTGTGTTATTAATTTTTCCCCATCCATACGTCACTATTACATCCAAGTCCCTGATGTATCAAAGTTCAACTGAATTTCTCTCAACGCATGTTCAAATGCTTTGTTTTGAGCCTGAAAACGTTTTTAAAAATGTGCGTGGTTGCGTGGGAGTTATTACACGTTTACATAGTTTTTAATGGAAGCAATCGGTTGACTGTGCGTGTTACCGAGGCCGATGTGAACGCAGCATAACTGATGTAGTAATGGACGCTTTTTAGAAAAACTGAAAAACTTTATTTAAACTTTATTTAAAAGAATAAGACGCCACTACTGAGTGCTACGAACCTTCAGAAGGTATTCCAGTGCATTGTAGTTTTGTCGTTTGGCCTTTTTTCTGACAAAAATCTTGTGAAAGTGCCGACTGAAGGGCAGGTTGTGATGAAAGTTGAGCTGTCAGGTTGTCGTGAGTCACAATGTATTTTTTTTTCTGTTACAGCATATTTACAAGTATCACAATAACAGTATTATAAGTTGTTTTCTATAACAGTGTCCAGAATATAACTTGAATCCTGCGGAGAGTTCTGGACATGAAACATGTACAGATACTGTTGGACTTCACTTATGAACTTTTTGATAAGTTTATTGTAGACATGAAGAAGCAGCAAGTGTTGTGCTCCCTTATTTTTTTTTTCTTAATCAGCTTTGTATGTGTAGTTCTGTCGTGTCATCTTAATGTGAGAATGTACTTTATTTTTGTAACCACTTTGCATTAGTAAAACATTTTCAAAGAAAATTAACCTGATGTCGATTAATGAGGGAATGAGTGTATGGACCGAAGAGTTGGATCCACTGAAGCAAACCGTGATCACTGAGACGACGACTCAAAACATACCAGGAAGTAAAGCATGGGCCTTCGGAGATCCTGGAACAGATTAAGATCCTGGATCTTAATCTCTTGTGGTGGTCTGAAACTATATAATAGACACTTTATAAATATTTTAAAGTTGAAAGAACTTAGAAGAGCATCTCATGGCAGTTATTTCAGCTAAAAGGGGGCAGCACCTTTTAGTGGCCAGGGTGTCTTTTTTTTTTCCTCAGCTGGCTATTCTTTTTTATAGAATTACAGTTAGAGAAAATCGTAACCAGTTCTTCAGTTTGTATATTTTTAATAGTTTTGTCATTTTACTTTAAGCATCTTATTTTGCTACTGTCTCAAATTGATACATGTTTTTACATGTAACTGAATTATAAAGGATTAATTGTCAACAAATTTTACATTTTTCAATAAAGCCAGTATAGTTATTTTAAAAATGACTGACAGTAGATAAGTTACCTTCCCCATAAAGTTTAGATAATTAGTTAAACTTTTTCTGCCAAAAGTGTTTATTGATTTGAAAAGTTATTCATGATAATCCTGTTGATTTTTTTCCCCCCACTTTTTTTCTTTATTAAAAGTTGAAGTCTGTGAATCACCTGCAGGGGGCAGCATTGATGTACAGAGTCTTAGTCTGACTTCTAATTAATTATTTTTTTAGACTCTATGCCCCCAGATCCAGAAAACGAGTCTCCTAACAAGAAAGTGAAGACTCGGTGAAGAAAATCTATTCAAAACTGAAAGCGCAAAACCATAAGAGGCCAGTTTATTTAAAGAAATGCTCAAACAGCCAGAATAAAGACTTCTAATCACCGAATGACTGATTTTTAGAGCTGCTGCTCCACTTCAAGCAGCTATAACGTTCAGAAGATTGTTTCAATTCTTTTCTTGAACCAGTCTTCTGCTTGCATGATTCTGCTTTATATCATGAAAATCTTTCTTTTATATGACGGAGTATTAGTCGTACTTCTACATATATTACATTTTAAAAATTTGATATCTAATGTTTGACGTGTATTTACAGCATACACGTTTTGAGTAATGTGGAAGCTGTTTTTCATGCCACGCTACACATGCATAGGTACACGTGCGTGTGATTTAAAATAAATCCTTTAATCCTTGTTTGGTTAAAAAAAAAAAAAAAAAAAAAAATCAGTAAACAGAAGTTTTATCCGGAAGTAAAAGCTCCGGAGCGGGTGGTGCCGTCTTTCTACTTCCGGTGTGTTCGACCCTCTCACCAGCAGTGGAAGCAGACGAAGAATGGAGAGAGCCGCTAACGGCTGTTAGCGTGAAACATCAGCAACAAGAAGAGCCAACAAGCCCTCATGTGGAGTCCCAGACGCACATTAATATTAATAATAAAAACATTTATATCTATCAATCTGTGGCCTGGCCGTCTGGACTCACCACGCCAAGGGTGAGTCCGTTTTATTTGTTTGCTACTAGCGAAAATATGAATTTTTGTCAGACTTGTGATTGTTAGCTAATATTTTCGTTGCTAACGCTGCTAATTTCCTTGTTGCGCTTGGTCCAGCTGTCACTTAACCGTCTGTTGGTGTTCGACGTTTGCTTTAAGGGGGGAAAAAAAAGAATTATTTTCCTTTACTGCTTTTTATTCAGCTCGGTTGATCGTGAGCAACAAGATAATTAGTGTTATTACGATTTCCTCCCCCCTACATTTAACCCAGACCAGCCACTGCGGCTAAGTAATATTTTGCTTACGTTAGCTCGATGGACCCCCAGTCCATTTGATGTTACGCTGCTAGTTTGACTTGTTTTATGGTTAATCCATTTACCGTTTTTCTGACTACCTCTGACAATAGACTGACACGTTTGTCGTCGTGGGCGAAGAATAGAAAACAAACTGACATATCGCAGTATTTTTTAGTCTGTTTCACCGCGGGCCTGCTCACAAAGCATCGATCATCACCATAGTGGCCTAAGTTTCTTTGACTCAACACGTCCACACGCTTGTAACACATCAACAGAATTGTTTGTGCTTTTATGCAAACTTGGTTTATGCACGTGTTAGGTGGCAGATGGAGAATTTTCCATGTTAGACCCTGGGAGGAAGCAGCACACATGTTTACTGCTTGAGACATTTGTTCAAAGTTAAACTTTATGACTTGCTTAAACTTGTTCCTACTAATTTGCATACATTCCCTAATAATAAATCAGAAACGTGATAGGGTTAATTATTCCTCTATGACGAAATTAAAACTTAGATGTTTACACATTTTTAAAAAAAAAAAAAAAAGAATTTTACCTCATTTTTAAGTTCACTAATGATGTCAGTGAAATATAGTTCATGTTGAAAACCATTAACGAACAGAACAAAACACAAAATGATCATGTGTAGGAAAATGAAAACAATAAACAAATGGGTCAACTACATACATCATGATACAATGTTCCTCTAATAGTTCATAAAGAGGGGCGATGCAGCTGGTAGCTGGCACTGTCACAGTAGGAGTTTACTCTGCTGGCAGGCCCCCCTCACAGGCTGATCTTTCCACTGAAGGTTAATCACTGACTGCATTCAGAATCCTATGGTATTTGTTTTAACATTCCAACAAAATATCCTTTTAGCTCTGAAAATTTGCTTAAATCTCTGTTTCTTGCAATATTGAAAAAAAATCAATTCTCCAATGTTCTTAAATAATTTAGAAATCTATTTTTAAACAAGAGTAAAGTAAATGTTATCAAAGACATCATGATAGATGATTAAGAGGTCAGATTGTCAGTAGACAAAGATGTTTTTTTGTTTTACTTTTACAAAAAGAATATAATGTTGAATTTAATGTGTTTTAATGCATTTTCATTGCTTTTTAATGCCTTTTGTACAGTTAAGTGCATTTTTTTAATAATGTATTTTGTAAATAGAGTTCAAAAGCATCTATCACTGTAAATATGTCAAATATGTAAGATGGTTACAACATATGTTAATGTTTAGTTCATATAAAAATTGGGCTTCGATGAAAAATATGCTTCTATAGTACTACTAACCTCTTTATTAACTGTGTATACATAATTCCAAATTTAACAGTATTTTATCCTAACCCCAAACTCAAGATTTTTTCCCAAAGGATTTCTTAAATGGATAAAATCTTTTTTGATCTTTTTAAGGAGGTATTTCTTTTCATAAGATGCCAAAAGCTTTTTATGTTGAAACATATCCTCATCCATCATGAAAATTGACACCGCACTTTGGGTAAAGGCGGGGAATTACCCTCTTCATATCGAAACTGGAGACAGAACTGCTCAAGGGCTTGATACCAGATCACAGAATCGATTCATTTTCCTTTATAAGTTCATTACTTGAGTAATGTTCGGATGTAATGTGGCTCAAAGAAATATTTATCTATTTGTTAAATCTATTCGTTCAAAGTAAGTTTAGTTTGTTTTTGAGAAACATTTTTCACATAACTTTAAATAAACAAATGTGTTAATTTTATAAATGGGATTAGATATTCTTGGTAAAGTAGACGCTAAAAGCAGTTTTTTGCCTTAAGAGAAATCATTATTTTTAAAAAAATCAATAGATTGATTAAATCAATCAATATTAGTTTTTAAGTGAAGAGTGTTTTGATTTTTAACTTTTAGTTTTTTCTCCGTTTTGTTATATAAGCCAATTTTTTTTGTGTGGGGTAATATTCAGGTGCATGGTTTGACTTTTTTGGGCCTCTTTTTCATTGAATTTACTTCAGATTTTAGCCACATGTCTTTCTATCTAATCTAATCTAATTTCTCATTTTTAAAAAGCAAGTTTTTAAATGCACAGATTCATGTTGTGAAGTATATTTTAGAGCCTAAATCTAGATTAACGGTACATCTTAAATGGGCATGCATTATCAATCAGAAATTTCTCATATCGGTACTTTCAGATTGAAGATGGGCGATTTCTCAAAATTATTGTATTTTTTAGTTTTTGTTGATGCATGATAAAAGCAAATCATTCATAACATCTAAACATGCATTTTCATTATTCATAACTCTTCTCAGGGCTAAAATGGACACATTTGCAAAGTTCACAAGATCAAAAATCCAGAGGGCAAAAATATAATTGGTCCTTTTTGGCATAAAAAGCTACTTTCAAGCTTCTATCACAAAGTGATAAAGGCTCAAAATGACAACGAGCATTTCCAACCAACAGGTAACTCCTTAAATCTAAAATTCTCTCCCAAACCCAAGCTAACATTAGCGTAGCAAAAAAAATTGCGAGCAATATTAGGGCTATCCAGAGGTGCAGTTCAGAGCCAGATGGCAGCTCAGACAAGGAAAATGAAGACGTTTAATGGATCTGTTTGTAAGTGGAGGATTCAGCGGAGCAGGGAGACTTTGGCAGTTCCTTTGTCACAAACCTGAACTTTTTCAAACCGTGAGGTTTTATCTGCTCCTGATCCAACTTGATAATCAATTTGCAGTAATGCAGTTTTAATCTTTTTCTAATTAATTCTTTCATATATGTCCTCCACCACAAGAAAATAATGCTCCAAGAACATGTTAAAACACTAAGAACACAATTTTCTTGGAGTTTTCTTGAATGCTCCCTTGAAAAAGGCAATTGTCAGTCCAGTATATTCAAACTTTTATTTAAAACTTAAGCAAGAATAGCGGTGCATCAATGACTGCTCTGTCAAAATCCTTTGAATTTGTTCTTTTTTATGCTATTTAATACATGACAACTGATCAAGTAATAAATCAGCAGTAAAGCTTAAAAACCGGTATATGAAATCTCTCAGTCACATGTATCAGAATCCCAAGTCATTATTTTCAAAACACTGTCAGAACTCTTTGTTGATCTTTGGTACCAAACTGGTTTTCTTCTTTTTGTCTTTATGTAATAGCAACAGTGTAAATTGCTGTGCAGAGCAGGCGTGCTGTCTTTGATTCTGAGATGTGTGCGGGCAAAACCAAGAATGACTCATTCAAAGCCCACACACAATAGTTTCAGCAGCAGCTTTTTGTGCTCATAAGTTACAACAGAGTCATGAAAGCTTTTTTTCTTCTAGGATCATGTGAGTTGTTTGCAATGCATGACTGATAATTTTGAGTCAATATTTTGTAAAATTCTGTGATGATATTTTTCCACCTCTCAGGCTTTAATAAGTTAGCTTTCTAAAAACAGTAAACAGAACTGAATAGTCTTAGAGATATATTTAGTGAATATTTTGTGTTCTATTGTAATGACCGTCTACAGTTTTCTACATGTTTAGTAGGTCTAGATTAGTTCAGATGTCATGAGTGTCCATGAAGTTAATCTCCAGTGTCCTTTTAATCAGACCTGGACTGCTATGCTTGTTTACATAATAGTCTTTGCTGGTGTTTATCGTCTACCTAGTTCTATCAGTGAGCGAAGAGATGCCTTCCCTATCCTGAACTATGACTGAGGCGTTCTGTTGATCTTCTGTTGTCTGTGTCCACTGTGACTTGATTGCTATCTCTTAAGCCTAGCAGCATATTTCCAGTGAGTCACCCTCATCTCTGTTAAACTCTACACTTCTCCTTCAATTACTTTATTTCTAAATGTTGCTAGCAAAGAAACGAAACAGATTTTTTTGAAACCATTTAAATAGGAGAAGTGCTATTTAGCAGAGGTAGTTATTCTTTTAAAAGGGATTTATTGAACTGGTGACTAAAATTGAATCATGTTTGGATAATTTCTCTGTAAGCGATACACAACTGAAAAAATATCTCCTGAAGAAATGTAGGTGAACTAGAAACAACAACAAAAAAACTCTGTATGTTTACCCTTTAGTTGCATTGTTCATTAACCAAACTAAGTGCACGGTCTCGCTATAGTAGTCTGGCCTTTGACCAGTTTTCTCAACTTGAGTTACTTGAAGGGAACCTACCATGATTTTCTTAAGCCTTTCAGAGTGAACTATATCTATATATGATCATATATTACCTTTGGACCATGAAGAAACACATTATTTATGAAATATTAGTTATATTTATGAGTTTTTTTTCCTACCCGGAAGTAAAATGACTCTATTCCTGAAGCTCCGCCTGCTGTTGCGTGTGGCTGCAGTCAACGAAATGAAAGAGTGTGTCTGCATTTCTCCCATGAAAATAATCCAAACTTCTTCAAAGATGGATGTACATCCAATAGATCTGCCTTTAGTAGGTCTGGCCATTTGTGTTGCCTCACAACACAAACACATGCGGCTCTTGCACCGCTGTGTCGTTTTAAATAATATCTTTTCCAAATTTCTTATTTCCACCTTCACTGCAATTGTTTTTCAATAAGTGCATATTTTACTGTAAATTTCAATGATGTATTATTATTTGTTGTTTTATTGTCACTATTTTATGTTCTGCGACCTTGGGTTACAAGAAAGGCGCCAAACAAATAAAATTTATTATTTATCATTTTCGATTTAATTAGTTGAAAATTTGCTCAAGTGGTTGTTTTCCCCTTTATTTATTTATTAATAACTTTAATAACTTTTAATGCAATTTTACAGTAATATTTTCTTTCCAGAGTGATTTATTTCTTTAAATGTTTGTGCCAGCAACAGTAATTTTTAAACAATTAAATGATCACAACATGCTGCAGTGTTCAGGAATCATTTGCTTGTTTGACCCATGCGATAACCATAAACCTAACCATAACCTCTTCCTCTAGGTCCGTGAAGAAAAAAGTTTGGCACTGGCCAAACGTTTTTCAAAAATTAAAATTGTGCGAATAGATGCTTCCTTTTCAAAATTCAATTTTTGTTTGGTCCTAATTCACATTGAGTTAAATAAAGAAATACTCAGAAATGTAATTTTTAGATTAATCTTCTTTATAATTGTTCCCCATCATCAGAAAAATGCCACAAGAACATGCCAAGTCAGTAATAATAAACCTTTAACATTTTTATGGTCTTTTCATCTCCACCCAATAGTACAGCAAAAATGTCAACGTGATGAGTGAGAGAAGATGGTCAGCTAAGCTAAAATAATTAATCTCCTACCTGTTTTAGTAACAGCTTTAAAAATATCCTTTTAAAAAATGAGGCAGTGTTGGGATTTTTTTGTGGCATTTTATTGATGGAGGACATATATAAAGAAATTTCAGCTTAAAAAATGCATTTCTGATTATTTCTTTAGTCAAATTAATGTGAATCAGGAGCACAAGAAAAGGCCATTGGAAAAAGCCTTGTAATTGTGATGTATTAGTTGCAGTCGGCAGGCCACAAGCTTCATTCTAATGCAGACAAATAGACCCATGTACATCTTCACTTTTAAAAAATTGGCTAAGAACAGCAAAATCATAATTGTTTAAACATCATGATTTTTTTTTGTCGAAATCCCATAAGAGATTGTGGTGGGACTTTAGGTCTGTTCATGAATTACCCACAACCTTCTGTTGATAAATCATTTTTCCGGTATTTACAATTACATTTGAATTTCTGCCATTATGAACCCAGTTTCTCATTTTAAACACGTAGCAGTTCTTCTCAGAGCTAGATTGGGTCATGCTTGGATTAGACAGCTGATCTTTGCTACAAAATATATTTCTTCATAAAAATCCTACAAGCTGTTTGTGGAGATCACCTATTATTGAGTTTTGAAATGTAAAAATCCAATTTTTGCTGTTTAGTTTCCCACATTTTTCCGACGGTTTATCATTTTCTTTTGTCGTTTGTTTCTTGTAGGTCTTCAACGTTTGTCTGTATCAAATGTTGAGGTAGAGTAAGTCTTCAGAGGGTGATCTAGGGGTGGAGAAGAGGCTGTGTTGGTAAACGGCACCAAGTTCTGGCCCATGAGAGTGACTGCGCTGTCAAAGTGCTGCTAGTGACCAGGGCTGTGGCTGTGGTAGGCCCGGCCCAGGAGGCCTTATTCTACATCAGTCCAGGCGAGCGCTGATGTGTGCTGCATGTGCCATGGATCAACAAAGGGATAAATATGGCGAGCGGCCCACCAGGAGCACTAAAGTCCCCCAGGGAAACCGCAGCGGACACGCCAGACCATCTGGCTCTTCGAGCTCCTCGGGGGTTCTCATGGTGGGCCCCAATTTTCGAGTGGGGAAGAAGATCGGATGTGGAAACTTTGGTGAATTAAAGCTTGGTGAGTTGGTTTTGAATTGTTCAGAACTCATTCTGTAAGAACTGTTGAGGAAGATCCTGTACCGCTGACCACCCCTCTCCTCCTCCCGCCGTCGCTGCATGCCTTGCACGCATCTTTAAAATCAATTGTCTGTCCACACCGAATGCAATTGGCATCAAACTGATGTACTGTACACAGTCATTGTTTTAAGTTGCTCCTTGATGGTTCTCCAAAAGTTTGTTAACCTGACACTCCCACTGCGTGTGGGAGGAGCTTCCGTCAAAACTTTTTCTTGGAACTCGTCATTGAGGATGCGCATACAAAGAGATTGGGTTTATTTAATTTGAACAGCTGAATTAAAGCATTGGTGGACATTTGTGTCTCGGTTCAGATCTCCCAGTGAGGAGCAGCAGCTATCCTGCAGTAGTATGGCAAGCCAAAAGCATCAAAAATCACCAGCAAAAGCGGGCAGTGCAGTCCCTCGCCCACACATGGACTATGAATAATAACAATTATTTGCAATATTTAAATGTTCCCACAGTTAGTTTCAATACTACAATTAATACCAAAAATAATATAGTTTATACTTTGAGCTGCCTCAAGGAAATAAAAAAACGCTTTATAAATAAAATTCAATTGATTGATTGAGTTGAAGTGGCAAGATACATGGGAGCAGCTACAGATGAACCAATTTTGGTAAATCATGGTTGGTGATTTTTACAGAGGAGCTGTGGATCCAGCAATTCTGATCAAATCAAATTAAAATTGTGTTGTTTCCTTTAAGCAAATGTATCATTTCAAATCTAATTAGCACAATTTCATAGTTGATGGAAACGCAGTTAGGAAAGGAAAAGAAAGACGGGAAGAAAACAAACCTACATTTTTTTCAGTTTTATTTCTAATCTAATTGTGAAGGAAGATTTAAGTTGGAAAATTACTGGATTCTCCACTACATCCCACTAATTCTTGATGCATGTCAAGTTGCTTTGTAAAAAAAATTGAGAATAAATTGCAGACTTTTTTAAAACCGCTGCATCGGGCACTAAACTGGAACCACCAGGCTAACAAAGTTAACAAATAATAAACAAATGTGTCTGGAAAGTTTCTTTTTGCAGAAAATGAGCCAGAGAGGAAACAGAAGAGGCTTTTGCTTCAAATTAAAATAAATATGCATTTATCAGACACAATACTGCAGACATGGATTTATTGTGGCAGTTGTTCTCACACCATAACAATAATGTATAAAATTCAGCAACTAGCTGTCTAATGTCATGAGGATGCTGTTAATAAAGTTGTTCCAACTGTGGATTAGCTTTTGTTTTACATTTATTTATTCGTCCCAGCATAAAAGTCAGATAAGTCTACAGTTAGCTTCAGCTTTGACAGTATCAGATTTCTGTATCAAATTTTAAGGGTTCCCCCGCTAAATCTATTGGACAAATAACATTTAACAAAGATGCAGATATCTTATGGAGGATGAAGATTAACTTTTCCCCAAAAGTTAAGGGAAACTGAAAGCTAAAAAATGTGCATCCTCGCTTTAGCCCCGAACAGAATTCTCCATGAAAATATTGTCTGAGAACAAACTGGTTCGTAGCCAGAAAACATTGAGATATCACTGATTTATAGCTTTTATTTTATCCTAATCTTGGGGACAAAGAAACAAAAACTTACTGTGCATCCTGATTCCTGGCTTTAAATTTAAGTATAATAATTGATATAATAACTATCCTTTGTGTGTTACAGTATTATATCTGTAAACTTGTGACAATTTCCTAAGACATATTTCCTCACTTTTATATTTCAGGAAAGAATCTCTACACAAACGAGTATGTAGCTATAAAACTGGTAAGTGTTCACTTTTCTCCTTTGCTGGACTGCTCAACTCTTCAGTTCACTTTTACAGTTCGTTTGAAGGTTTGACTTCCTTTAAAGAACCAAAATACTCCAAGTTAAACTCTGGATCAGTGAGACACATTTAGAAAACATTAGGGAAGGAGTCTATGTTGAAGTGCACTTGCTCATTTTGTCAACTCATTTCCAGAACTTCACAATCTCACAGGTGCCAAATTTCCACTGACTCATAGTTCAGGTGATCTGTGTACACAGCGTCTCTGGCTTTGGAAAGAATGTGCGGCGGATGTGCAGACACTCAGCCGGGCGTGTCTTTCCAGTTGTTTACACTCTAGTCTACCAGATCATACCTTTATTATGGCTATCAACACTTTAAAACTGATTCAATATTACAAGGGGTAAACCCCACCATGCTGAATATATTTAGTTTTAAACAGTGGAGCTCTTAAAGCGAAGCTCTGTAGTAAGATTAATGTATTTCTTCGCTTACTTCTTCATTGGCCTTACTCTGTTTAGAAAATTCTGTTTTTGTTGTGCAGGAACCAGTGAAGTCGAGGGCTCCCCAGCTGCACTTGGAATATCGGTTCTATAAAACCTTGGGGACTGCAGGTAATGATGCTTTTGGTACCAATGACTTTTCTGTCTTTGAAGATTATGTCTAGATTGCATCATTTTCACAACAAGTTCTTACTTAGGTCAGTTCAGATATCATTTTTACACTCGATCTGGAGTCACTCTCCATGTTGTGGTGTACACAAGTGCTCAGATACTTGTGTGTCACAAGATTTATTAGTGAACTTTTTCAAAAAATTGAATTTCTTTGGAAAAATTATATATTTAGGATTTTAAGTAAAGCTTTTTATGAACTCGACTGCAGTTGACCTTATTTTCTGCTTGAGGGTTTTATTTTGAGCACTTTCATATTAGGAAACTGATTTAAATAAGCAAATTACCAAAAGTTTTGCTACCACAAAAAGCAAGTAGTTACTTTATGTTTGAGAGAATTATTGTCTGGGGACGCCAAAGTGCAAACCCCTGAAAAAAGTGATTTAAAAATACATAATTTCTCAAAAGCAATCAAAACTAATATGGTTGTATTTGTTTTATTAATAGTTTAATAAGGCTCTATGTTGGCATGATGGTTGGTCCTGTCGGCTCACAGCGAGGAGGCCCGGGTTCAAATCCTGGCTCGGACTTTTCTGTGTGCAGTTTGCGTGCTCTCTCCGTCCTTGTGCGGGTTTTCTCCAGGGTCTCCGGCTTCCTCCCACAGTCCAAAAACATGCTTCATAGGTCAATTGGTGTCTCTAAATTGTCATTAGCTGTGACATGTGGTCTTGTGACAGACTGGCGAGCTGTCCAGGGTGTTCACCCAACAGCCACAGGGACAGGCTCCAGCAAACCGTGACCCGGAAAGGAATTCTGCCAGTTGAGAAGATGATACATTGATAATTCTATAATGAATTGTATGTAAACTAAATGACCTGTTTTGATGTTTAATATTTGAATTTTTATAACTCAGTAGGTGAACTTACGGAACCAATAAAGCACAGTAGTGCTGGGCGATATGGAAAAAAAAATGTATATCACAATATAAATATTTTATATCACGATAAAGATGTATATCGGCATAGCGCCCAGCACTACAACACAGTCATGTTATAAAAACAACTAAGACATCAGAACTACTTTTAGATTATTGACTCAGGTTTCGAGTCATAGATCAATTTAATTAGCTACATTTTGCTTTTTACTTTAATGATAATAAGTACAGATATATACCAGACGAGTTAAGTTAGATTGAAGGTTTTATTTAATTTTGGTGTTAAGATTTAAATGCACTTTATTCAAATGTTTACTCTTGTTATGAACAAAATACTTGGAAGCACAGGCTGTTGACTTTTCCAGCTTTCTGAGCTTGTTGGAGTTTGATTTATTTAGTAATAGATTTAAAAGCACTTAAATATCTTTAACTGCTTACTTTTGTTACAAAGATAGAACTTGGAGAGCAGAATAAACTCTGTTGATGAGCAATAAATATTGAAGGTTATATACACGCACATGTATAATAAAAGCTGAAAGAAAAAAGAAGCAACATTTTAAAGGAGTAAAACTGGAAGTATTAGGATCGCTGAATGCACTTAAATGTTGTCTGGCAGTATGATGGTTTTTGTTCTCCAACGGCAAGAGGTGGAAAGGCCAACTGTGCGTAATCTCATGAATAATTTAGTGACAGGATCTGCAGCCTCTCAGTGCTAACCTAGCTGTCTTCTCCTCCAGATGAGATAGTGTAACCTCATTTGTTCTTGGCCGTCTGCTGAGCTCATTCCTCTTAGCCAACATGGTGTCTGTGTCTGAAGGACCAGGTTTTTGTGTATTTATGTGGCTAGAGTGGGGAAAAAAGTGAAAGGCATTGGTCAAAAATATAGAATCTCCGTTATGTTGTTAGAATACTTATACAAAAATAGTGTTTTTATTTTGTCTTTCAGAATGGAGAGTCTGTAATTCTCAATACTATAGTATTACTCCATAAAAATATTTTTTCTGTTTAAATATTTGTCACCAGTATATATTTTTTCTACACTATCAGAAAACTCAATTTAAACACCACCGTTCAGTTTTACAACTTTAGTTTTCTTTTAATTTGATGTGGAAAATGCTTTGTAACTTGGAGATTTAAGAATGAGTTTATTGTCAAATATATTATATATCATATAAGTGAGTGGACCTGTCAAAAAAAAAACATGGAGCTGTAAATACTTGCTAAAATGTGCTCTGGAGCTTCAAATGCAGCTTCAAACGCTCAAAATGTTTATTACAAACAAAACTGGCTTTTCTTCACAAAAATCAGAGTATTCTTTGGAACTGCAGCAGATTTTACAGTAGTAGCCTATTTCTTTTAGTCATGCATTCATATATTATGTATAAAGGAAGGAAGTAGGCCATGGGTCTAAAAAAATGAAGCCAGTCCAAGCATATTTCAAACACTGATCATGCGTGAGAACTGACGTGTGACAACATACAGACATTGTCTGGTGGTCAAAGGGTAGCAAGGCTAATTCATTTAAAAGCTACATTTTAGCATCTGCACTTTATAAGTTGTTGTTTCTCTCAATACAATGTTTTATTGTTTGTAATAAAGGAAATGAAAGTACTAATTTACTGTTAATTTCATGTACTGTTCACATGAACCTGAGCATATGTAGTAGGTAGTTCTCTGGAGTAAATGATGGTTGTCATCTGTAGTGCACATGGATGCTCTGAAAATGAGTTTACAAGTTAAGGATTTAGTCATTTAGGTTTCTGAAGGATTCAGTATGAGTTAAAAATGAACAGATAACTTCAAAAATTATGACAAAAAGGCAGACCCTGTCCCAAAAATTCCATGCAGGCCGTGGAGCTACAAGTAGCGGTCTACCTCTTAATTGGTCGACCTCTAAATGGAAGATTGCAATTTCTGTTCTTGCCATGCCTGCCCATGTGTCCGTGTCCTGATGATACATGTGCAGGCATGACACTGAACCCCACATGCTGCTGGTGGTTAGAGCTTGGTGCCAGTGTTATGCTACGTTCACACCAGGCATTAGAGGTGGGACAAAATATCAGTATGGCGAACTACTGCGATATTTCAACTCACGCACGATTATCGCTCCGCTCTTTCCCTCAATCGGTTTCCTAAATAATACCAAAAAAAAGTCCACCAGGGGGCACTTCGCGTGAGCATGACAGTGACATGTAAGGATGCCGTCGAGACATCGTCATAACTTTTACCGTTTTTACCAATAAGGTTTTAGCCCAAATGCCTGAAAACATAGTTCCACGGGTGCAGCGCCGAAACAGAGTGCACTTTGCTTCTTTTCCACTTACAGTGGGGAGGGGCGGGGCTCGGCTCACCACCTGCTCCGCATATAGATGAAAACGCACACGGGAGGCAGAGCGGCCGCAAGTAAAAAGACCCGAACTGTGTCTGTATTTTTCTAAAATAGATGCGGACAGTGCGCTGTTTCTAATGTAACATAAAAAACATGGATTTGTTATGGGGGTAACAGCAGTAACACAAACACCGCGCTAAAATCCACCAGGTAGAAACCTGGTTTTGAAGGTAGAAACCCAAAATGTCTATTTATATAGACTCTTCATTGTCGCTTATCCATACGTCACCACCATATCCCAGTCCTTAATTGGTCAAAGTTTAACTGGTTCCACTTTCAACCCATACCAAGAATTTTGAGCACGGAAGCTTGAATCGCTCGTCTACTTGCGTTTACATAAACTTTGCATTGAAAGTGATGACTGGAATGCGTGGTGTCGAGGCCGGTGTGAACGTAGCTTTAGGCAGTGGAGGTGGCATCATTGTGAGAATGTATGCATGGGTGAATGGAACGTTGACTGTACAGCACTTTGGACCTTCTGAGAAGGTAGTAAAGAGCTATAAAAGTACACGCCATTTTACATGTAGTGCATTTAAATTTACAATAAGCCTTTAGTGCTGTGTGTTGTCATTGGTCTTACGGGCAACAGCACATTAATTATCTACTTGCATTACTTTGCCAATGTTGTAAAAATGATACTCATCCAGTGATTGTAAGCTTTCAGCACTTCTGATGTTTGAATACCCAGAATATAATCTAAGTGGTTTGATTTACTGCTGTGTTTCATATTTGACCACAGTCTAATGTCTGATATTTAAACTTAAAGTGGCACACCATTTTTTACTGTTTCTGTGTGGTTTCTAACACAAAACCTTTTGCCCCATTTCTTGATATTTCACTTTTGTCAGGTGGTTCCTGCAGAAATCTTCAACCACTTCTCAGTGTTCCCGCATGGTGGTCACAGGAAGGAAGTTCCTGATTCTTTTTATGCCCTCATTTAACAGATAAAGCTGTTGTAGTTTATAGAGACATCCTACTGATACTTTTATATTAGGCCTCTGGTAGGAATTAATTTAGATTCTGATCTCCACTTTCTTACCTTTAAACCATTCTAGCAGCTCTCTGTGCTTTTTCACTGCCTGCTGAAGCTCGTCTGAGACGGTTTGCCGAACCAGGATTGTACTAAAGCAACATTTTTACGATGTTTAAAAAAACTGGGTGGAAGTTGATTACAGTTGTCCTGGAATAGGCAGCTTCAGTCAAGGTCATATTATTTATCTTGAAGATAAAGACAGTATTTTGTATTCTAGGACACAGAATCAATCTGTCATTGAGTATTCTGTTGCAGCCCAGGGGTGCTCGTGCTCTCACTTTGGTTTATTTCACCAATAAATGTTACCACCACCTTTGTTTTCAATTGAACTGTTTTCCTTTTTATTTTTTATTTTTTTAACAGCATATCTCTAATTCAACACATTTGAAGGCCTCCCACTTGCAAAAGGGCTCTTTGAGCACTCATTCCTGTGGTACAATTAGCAGCCCACAGAATTGCATAATGATGTCCAGAAAGGGATGTTGGGAGCGCAGCGGGACTCCTACATTCCCATATGCTAGCTGACGACATTCATGCTAGTTTCCTCGCAGCAGTGGATTTCCTGTTAACCCAGAAGGAAAAGTCAAGAGTTCGTCTGAAATGTATTCAAGTAAAACGTGGAGTTGTTGGACATCAGAATGGATGATGGTGGAGCTAAATGTGCATTCATCAATATATTGTACAGAGCAAAAACAGACGTGCTGTTGCTAAATATTTATGCATTCAAATCAAATTCTTTTGCCTCGGGTTTATATAATAGTTTTGGCATCAGCTCATATTAAGTGTTGTGAACAATATCTGCACTAGAACTGAACATGGTCTTAGTAGTTCGACACATGTTGAAATTGAATTGAAGCTCAATTGATGGTGTCTCATTTTGATTGATCTTTAGGGACTGAAGAAATGAGCAGACTGAATCATGCTTTCTTCCAGGCATTTTACAGTGGGACTAGGTTAAAAAGGTCTCCTTTCCACATAAATATGACTGATTCACTTTGTAATGTTTCAACCGAAACAATGAGCTTTTGTCCTCAATGCCAAGATGACTTAATGCACCAGAGCCGTCATTACCGAAACATTTAAACCGACTACTCAACACAGTGAAGAAAAAAGTATAAATGCCAAAGGGTTAGATCAGATATTGAGTTGAACTTGGAGATTATTATTCATTTGGAAACTGATATCTTAATATTAATAATGTCTTATTGTTCTCTCAGTTTATCTATTGCTCTGTGGTCTGTAATTCCTTAGTCTCATACACCCATGCTGGGGGCTGATCTGTACATTTGAATTTGATTCGTGCCTATGGAGAGTCATAGACAGGCTCAGCCACATTTTAAGGTCAGGGCTAGTTTATCTTCAGCTCTCTTGATGCTCATTTGGACAACTTACAGGACGCCACAAAAATTAAACGTACCATTGTCATGCATATGGTAAATATATTGTGAACATGACTCTTTTGATGATGGTCATCTGGGTAAATTTAGGATTTTTGGTATTGAAAATCAGTATTTTTTTTTTTTTTTTATGTTAATCAACAATAGTCATCGTCATCTGTCATCTGCATTGATCGGTGCCAGGGGTCTAGAATTTCCTCAGATAATTAAGAATCATAGAATCTAATTTTTGGTGCTGATTAATGCAGGGGATTTTTTTGTTGATGATGATCTGAGTGTGCTTTGAAGTTTTGGTATTGACTAATGTAAATAATTTTTTTGATGATAATTGTCTGAGTATATTTAGATTTTTCGTACTGATTAATATAAATGACTTATCTTTGATTTGAACTAAGATGAGTCCAAGGAAAAAATATACTGTGGATGTTTGAAATTTAGTTACATCACTGATCTTAAAGATGCTTAATAACCTGAATATATGAAGGGAATAAATATTAGAAAAAAATTCCTGACCCGGATGTTGATAATTCATGTAGAAAAGTAGTAATGTCAAAACGGGATGGGATTATACAAGTTCGCTTCCTCCTACTCCCTTTCAAGCAATCCACTTGTGATTGGTTATGTAATATGTGTATTTTATGTATTATTACTTGATTCGTTCATTCATAGTATTCGTAAGCATATTCATTCATTCATTTTCTTAATCGCATTGTCCCTTTCGGGGTCGCGGGGGTGCCGGAGCCTAACCAGACTATTGATGGGTGAAGGCAGGGTTTTACCCAGGACAGGTCGCCAGTGTATCGCAGGGCCACAATCACACACGCATTCAATCAAACATGCACACCTAGGGGCAATTTAAAGTCACCAATTAACCTATGAAGCATGTTTTTGGACGGTGAGAGAAAGCCAGAATACCCGGTGAGAAACCCCGCACGCACGGGGAGGACATGCAAACTCCACACAGAAAGAACCCAATTGGTGTTTCTGATTCCCCCAGCCAGGATTTGAACCGGGGCCTTCTTGCTGTGAGACAAGAGCGCTAGCCACTGTGCATGCGCATGAGCAGGTTTCAAGAAGGTTAAAAAAAAATGTAAACCCAGTACAACTTTCAGCATCCATTTCACCCTTACGTGGTGTTAAAGTCTGTGCTATGACCTGTCGCCTGCAGGATCCCCTTATAATAAAGCGTACGTGAGCATTTTCACTTTCACCAAGTGGTCTACAGTCTTAAAAATTCCTGTGGGCCACTTTCATACTTTGTACAGATTTGTTATTTTTTGTCCACAGAGGACCAGTTGTGACTAAGGCATTACATTCACCTCGCTACTAAACACGGCTAAAACATGGATGTGCAAAATTCTATTTACCTATAAAGACAAAAGCAGATTTATTTTTCAGTAAGTCTGTTTAGTGTAGGACATCTGCAAAGCTCGGTAACTTGAGCAAATGACGGTAAAATGTATTGTGTTTTAACTTTTCTCTCTGTCTTTTTTTTTGTCTTCTTTCAGAGGGGGTCCCACAGGTTTTTTACTTTGGACCTTGTGGGAAATACAATGCCATGGTCCTGGAGCTGCTAGGCCCAAGTCTAGAAGACCTCTTTGACCTCTGTGACAGAACCTTTTCCCTGAAGACCGTCTTAATGATAGCTATTCAGCTGGTAGGTTCTAGAGCTTCAAGCAACACAAAGTTGGTTTGATGTGACACTTTCAAAAAATTAGACCAATAACTACAAAACATACACAAACTACAGCACTTCAGACAGAAAATGTGTGTTTATTTAAACATCCCTGTGAAGTTCACTCATTTTTACAAGTGTGGGGTCAACATAAACACCTTGAAGTTTACACAGCAACAGACCCAATAGGTGTCTGCTCAAAAGCCATTCACCTTTTTTCTTTGTGTATTTTAGCTGGCGAGACCCATACTTCCTTTGGATCTTTTTCCAACAGATTATAGCAGTTATTTTCCAGGCTCTCTGAAAGTCTGTCCTGCAATCTGTTTTTATTACTGTCCTTTACCAATGAAGTAGTTCTTTTTTTTCTGGATTGCTTGTTTTGCCTCTTCACGCTGACATATGACCAATCCAAGCACTAAAAAAGATAACTCCATGTATGAACCAGTGTTCTCCAATAAAACTGAAGACTTGGCAAACTATTCCTCTAAAAATCTGTTCAAAGATTTCAGTATTTAATATTTTGCTGTTCTTTCTATTTTTCTGTTCTTTTTTTTTTTTTTTTTGGGGGGGGGGGGGGTGTCTCCTACTTTAAACAAAAGAAAACATAAGACTTTTAGTTTATTTGAGAAGATAACGGATTTCTGTCTTATTTTCAGATTTTGGAGAAGTTAAATGCATATCTTAAAGATGAAAAAATGAAAAAGTCATATTACTTTTTAAAT
Organism: Oryzias javanicus; assembly: GCA_003999625.1. NCBI lineage: Eukaryota > Metazoa > Chordata > Actinopteri > Beloniformes > Adrianichthyidae > Oryzias > Oryzias javanicus. The sequence continues at coordinate 10,036,125 of CM012439.1, read as the reverse complement.
TGTATTATAATAATGCTCACATTTCAGTAACAACAACTTCAAAGTTCTTGTTGAAAAATACAAACTGCTGTGTCATCGAATCAATCATTTCATTTTGTTGTTTTCTTCAAGTTGTGTTTTTTTAATGAAAGAAAGTAAAGCTACCATTAAATCTCATGAATGTTGAGCAGCCCAGAGCTTGATATGAATGAACTCAGGCTTTTAGGTCACTCGGATGTATCAAAGTCTCTAAGATTTCATTGTGTCAGCACAAATTTAGCTGTTTCCTTGTAATTTAAAGGCCCTACGCTACGTTTTGGAGGCACTTAGGACTTGGCAAACCACAGTTCTCATGTTACTAACCAGAGATTGTCTGTGATTTGCACTTCAGCTATTTTTCTCTCATATTATTACTTATTCTATGTTCTGGCAAACACATGGTTCACTTCTGATAACGACAGCAAAAATACACTAAGGTCACTGAAATAACTTGAAGTAGAAACATCTAACACTGATAACTAAGAACAAAAAGATTAAAACCAATCATAAAAAACATTTCTAGTGGTCTTTTAATCATAATTATGCTGTTTTTAGCCAAAATCCAAAAACCTTTTTTATTTTCTAGGACATTGTTTCTGTACAGCAGCAGGACTTATTGGTGGAACCATTAGCACGCCGTAACCACGTCTCACTTCCCCTAACTGTTGCTAAGAGCTCTCTGTTCACATGATCTTCCGTTAGCTTACAGCTCTCCAGCCTAACATTACAGGTGCTACAAAAATGGCAAGCAACATTGGAGCCCTCCAGCCGTACAGTTTTTAGCCAGATACCAGCTGAGACGAGGTTAACAAAGACGTACATGGATCTATTTGTCTGCAAGGGAGCAGGAAGCCTGTGGCCTGCCCAGTGTCTTTCTGTTCTTTGTTAAAAAAAACAAAACATCACTTTCAGACAGCACTTTTTTTCTTTTCCTGATTCACAGTGATTTGAATAAAGAAATAGGCAAAAATACAGTTTTAAGTTTAGTTTTCTTAGTATATGTCCCATGTGCTAAAAAGAAAAAGCCACCAGGACATGCTGAAAACACCAAAAATGTAATTTATTTTAATGGATTGAGTACTTGTAAGTAACCTACAGGGTTCAAGGTACAGCAGTGTCACAGCCACAGCACAGTTTAAGCCAAAGGGAATTTCATGTCTTAGGACCAAGAAGAACATTGTTGACGGCAAATACCGGTATGAGGGGAAAAAAGTGCCACAGTTCTTCAGTTGACAGACCACTTAAAAAAATGGCAGAAGTGAAGTTTTTTGGTGTATCAATTTTGCAAGAATTAAATCATAAGAAAACAATGCTGCCTCTACTGAGAAACAGGAAGAAGGCATTCTTTTGTTTACCTTTCTGGCACTTGACTCTGAAGAATTCAACAGTTTCACGACTTTTAAGACATTTCGAACAAAAGTGTTCTTGGTGTCAGAAAGTCTGATCCTAAGACAAAGTGTCCTTCCATGAGCCCTGATAGTGTAGACCAGGGGTCTCAAACTCGCGGCCCGCGGGCAATCTGCGGCCCGCGGGATGATAATTTGCGGCCCCCGTCTTCATATGAAAGATTACTGTTAGTGCGGCCCGCAAGGCTGAGATGAATGACAGTTGTTGTGTGCAGAGCTGAACGAACCAATCATGGTAAAGTATATGGCTCTGGAGGGCGGGACATCGGCGTGCTGTCCAGCACCTCCTCTCTCTTTAATTCATTCCTCCAGTCAGTTGGGTGGAGGAGGAGTCATGAAGCTGTGAAGTGCTTTCTCACTGAACGGGATTCGCGGGCCCCGCTCCTCTTTCACCACGTGACAACACGTGATACACAGCCTGCTGCTTGTCAAAAAGCGTGTTTCACGCGACAATTCCGCGCACGCATCAAATATTCCACGGACAAATCTGACCCTCGCGAGCGCTTTTTCCTCCTCCACGATCAGAGAAAGTCCCCGCGAGAGAGACGGACTACTTCCGCGTGCGTGAGTGATGCCCGCGAGCGAGCAGAATCTTCAAAGGTGCTTCCACACCTGCCGCATGTCTGCGCGGGTTTATGAACGCACGCTCAGCAGGTGGTATCCACACCGGAGCAGCGCGGTCACGCACGCAGTAGAGAGGAGATTCTTCTTCTATTGTGTTTTTTTTTTTTTTTTTTTTTACCATTCATTAGCGCTGCTGCTACTGTGCGTGAAATATTGAACCGGGTTGAAGACTCAGCGCGCGCTCAGTGCGTGCACGATTTGTGCGTAGAGCTTGAGACCAGATTTAAAAACTTGCGTAGCAACGCATTGAGCTTTCAGTGAGCGCGCTGCTCTTAGATCAGAGATGAAGGAGGTTCTGTAAATACAGACATTTGAAACGGAATAAAAATAGTTTTCTCTTGTCTAGTGTTTCTCAGGTATTTTCTCTCAGACACCCCCCCAGTTGCAAGCATCATTAGTATCCGTTAATTTGCTCAAATTAAACGTATATCTCCTCAAAATATCATACTTTTATTATCATTAAAGAATAATAAATAATAATAATAAAAAACTTCTAAATAATCAGTTTTATCAATTGTTTCTCTTTTTTTTTTTTTTTTTTTTTTAGAATACCTCCAAAACTTCCAGACAAAGTAAAAACAATCTTTCCATATTTCTCTCCACAGTAGTGCTAGGATTCTGTCTTTTCTCAGAGATTCAATTCTTTCGCATTGGCTAACTGTAAATTGAGTTTTAGGTTGTTTTTGTTATATTGAATTTATTATCAACTACTATGTAGGATTATGCACAATATTCATCTCTAATGTAAACATGTTTTTATTTGCATTCCCTCCAGGGGGGCGCGCCCCACCATTTGAGAAACACTGATCAGTCAGTCAGTCAATATGTGGTTTCAGTCGTCTGTGTCTGCTGTATGGTCATTGTTATTATTTTAATTAATAAAAATTGATTTTCTGATTCATTTTTTAAAATTAATTTAATTCATTCATTATTTTGTGTTAAAAATAAAGATATTTGAGAACATTGGAATGTTTTATTAGTGATTTTCTTGTGGAAATCCTGATGCGGCCCGGCCTCACCCAGACTCTGCCTCCAGCGGCCCCCGGCTGAATTGAGTTTGAGACCCCTGGTGTAGAGTGTCTGTTAGAAGTGGAAACATTCCATATAGAATAGTAGAAAACTCTTTATCCCCTCTGGTGTGGAAAGTCAACAAAAAATACAATATCTGACAGTAATTATTTTATTTTTTAGGCATTTTCTTCATTATTACAAAATTTTAAAACAACGTCAGGGACTAATGTGTTTGTTTTTTATTTCTCCAAGTGCAATCAGTTGGGACAACGCTACTTTTTCTTGAAACAAAGAAAACTCTTAGTTGTACTACTAAGCCAGTTTGAAATGTGTTGTTATACTAGTTTTTATATTTAAATTATTAATATATGTATAGGATTTGTGTCCTCACACAGCATAGGTTGTCATGCTTACCATGAATATGTGAACACAGTCTGTTTCTAATGGTTACATCTGTATCAGATGTAACTTTCTTGATAAAGATTCTCATTTATTTGAGTCTGAGGTTGAATTTGAGTTATGGCATCAGGACTATTTCAAAATGGCACCAATTTTGGTAACTTTTTGTTTTAACTGTTGCGCCCCAGAAACCTTTCCTTAAACTTGTGCTCCCTTTCCCCAGATTTCCCGAATGGAGTACGTGCATTCTAAAAATCTCATCTATAGAGATGTCAAACCTGAAAACTTCCTCATCGGGCGGCAAGGGAATAAAAAAGAACACATCATCCACATCATCGACTTTGGCCTGGCCAAAGAGTACATCGACCCAGAGACCAAAAAACACATTCCATACCGGGAGCATAAAAGTTTGACCGGTACTGCCAGATACATGTCCATTAATACACATTTGGGAAAAGGTAGGCCTTCATTTTAAAAGTTAAATAACGCTGGCATTTTATTGTCAATTTCTGAATGCTCTAAAAAAAAAAAATCTCCTCCTTTTTTTAGAACAAAGCCGGCGAGATGACCTGGAGGCTTTAGGCCACATGTTCATGTACTTCCTTCGTGGGAGTCTTCCTTGGCAAGGACTTAAGGTATGCAATAAACACACAAACCTTCAACAGATGTGGATCAAATAATGCAAAAGTTGTTTTTCTTCAGACATGTGGATACAAGGGTTTTTCCAGCATTTGTGTTAAGGAAACCATTACGCTGCATTGACACTGAATGTAATTTGTGCGTCAAATTTGCGTCTGCCGCCTCTCTTTTAGCATGTGTCAAGTTCGTCGCTGGATGCTTGTCCAAAGAAAGTGTTCATAAACTTGACACGTGTGGAAAGAACTACTATTAAGCTTGTAGCCTCACCTCTACATCATTGAAGACACGGATGATGTTGAGAGATCAAGTTTATTTATTTGGAAGATCTCTAAAAAAGCATTGGTAAACACTCTCCATGTCTGGGTTCATGAGATTGTTCAGAGATTCTCCTAGTATGGTGAGGTCACCATCTACTGCAGCAGCTGCATCTGAATGATGGCCGGTTTCAGCTCCACTTCCATGTCTCTGTGACCCAGTATGATGACTTGCTGCCCCCCACTAGTCCAAAGAGAGAAAAAATAAAACCTAAAATTAAGATTAGATTAGATCTTTTTTATAGATTAGATTTTTTTATTATAGTCCTGATTCATACAAGAAAAATATCAAAGCTCAGGAGGAGAACGACCAGATTCTCTTCCCTGGTCACATCAGATTCCACTCCACCTATATTTGCTTCTATTGTAAAATTGTTCCCAGTGGTCTTTAAATTATAATTAGATAGTTTTTAGACCAAATCAAAAAACCTGTGTAGTTTTTTTTTTTATAGACCTATTCTTTGGAGAGCAGCAGGAGTTCATTAGAACTTCACCTTTGAGTTGTGAGCAGGACTGTTGGTGCGGGAGTAACCCTATGTTAATATCCCAGCATTCCTTTGTTTACTCTCTCTCCCGCTAGCTTATAGTCCCACACAACCTCAAACTAACATTATAGTAGCCACAAAAAAAGGCACGCGATATCAGAGGAAATTGAAGACATATTATTGGATCTGTTTGTCAACAAGTGGAGTATTCAGAATTGTAGAACCTTAGCCCGCCCATGCCAGTTGCTGCATCACACATCGGAAATTTTTCGAACTGCGGGTTTTCATCTGCTCCTGATCCCACACAGTTTGAGAAAAAAATATACACAGAAATCTTAAATTATTTAATACATGTCCTCCATCATGAGATAACCTTTGCAAGAACATGTTGACACAAAAAAACCCCACAGTTTTTATTGAAGTGGGTCTCAACACGTCACGGGGCTGAGTTCCTGATTTCTTGACGCAATGCTAATTATTTGCCAAATTTCCAATATTTCAAGACTAGTCATGCTGAAAAACACTGTTTCTAGAGCATCTAAACCTCTGATTGCGTCTGTACGTTGACTTACAGAGAATGTGGTCACCTCTAATGCACAAGTCTTGTTTAGGGTGAACACAGCTTAAAAATGACGTTAAAACCAGAAGCAACACCGTAAACGGGTTAGGCCTGCCACGAACAATTTTTTTTATAGTTGACTAATCATAGATACCCCCCGCCTCCCCCGATCAGTTGACTAATCTGGTCATGTGTAAACTGGATGTAAAACACATATTTTAATCATCATCAGCTTTAAACTGAAATGCTTAAGCTATATACTAACTAAAAAAAGAAAAAACACGTGCAGACTATTGAATTAGTCGTCAATGATTTCAATAGTCAAGATTGTCGTGACTAATCGACTAATCACGACTGCCCTAAAATGGATTTAAAATAAATATCACTAGGTAGCGCTGTAATACAAAAATAGGACTTCTTACAGACGAGAGGTGAGTGAATCTTGGAACTTATTTGTCTGTTTGTGTTCATGGATGTCTTGCAGGCTGACACACTCAAAGAACGATACCAGAAAATTGGAGACACAAAGAGAAACACTCCCATTGAGGTTCTATGTGAAAACTTTCCAGGTATGATAGTTGTTCCTTCTGTCAACAACTTTAAATCTCAAAGAATCTCTAAATTGTGTTCATTTTTGTTGAATTCAGAGGAAATGGCCACCTACCTGAGGTATGTGAGACGGTTGGACTTCTTTGAAAAGCCCGACTATGAATACCTGAGAGCTCTGTTTACCGAACTCTTCGAAAGAAAAGGATACACCTTCGACTACACTTACGACTGGGTCGGCAGGCAGATAGTAAGCAGCGTCTGTTTCGTATGATTTTCTGAGTGGATCTCATGCACCAAAACTAACAAACCACTCTTGCCTGCAGCCCACACCAGTGGGGTCTGTCCATATAGATTCTGGGGCATCTGGAGTCACAAGAGAGAGCCACGCCCACAGGGACCGACCCTCGCAGCACCCTCCAATCAGGAATCAGGTGTGCACGCTCGGACAGGAAGTGCTTTTCTTACAGTGACCGTTGATTAACTTCATCCAAAAGAGAGACTCTACTCAGTTCAGTTGACTTTGAATGAAGTTGAAGTGAATCATGGGGCTCTTGTTAGAAGTTGACAAAAGTTGAAAAAACAAGACCTGTCAGGTTTTAATTTAAATTAATTAAATCTCTTTAGCTGGCTTTTATCTTTTCAGAGTAAAACAAAGTCTATAAAGAGGTTGTTGTGTGGTTTTAGACATCAAAGTAATTTTGATCATAATTCAAAAGAGTCTAGCAGCATTTTTATGAATACAGCTTGTGAGTCCTGTTGCTGATATCTGTCTTTGAAAATCAGTCATAAGATTCTTTATTTTAGTCAAAGGCTTTTTATTTGTGTATTGAAAGATTCATGAAGATTCTTGAGTCTGTGGCTACGCCGTCTAGTGTGGTTGCTGGTTTACTGCTGGGCCACTAAGAGCCAAATGGTCATTCATTCAATGATCTATTACACCACACTGAGATGAGAAGGCTTAAAAACAGCGGTGAGATTCTATTCTCTGCAGGGAAATAAGGTTTTCATTGAAGTGGAAGCTTCTGTGAGGTTCCTCCATTGAGTTTCATCATTTGCTGCTTGAGTGTCACGTTTGCTTACCTTAAAAAAAGACTCTTTTTCTCAGAGGAGACGGTGTGTGAAAAACTTTTTTTTGTTTTAATTTGGGGAAGTTAAAAGGTTATTTTTTATGAATGTGTGTTGTTCAAATGTCGTTTAGGTTCACTGAGGTGAAAGTTTTAAGTTGCAGCAGGTGATGTTTTGGCTTCAGGCTCAAAAGTTTCTCATTCAGTTTCCTGGCTGAAGCCTTGCTTCGATTTTAATTCATGCTTTTTTTTTCCATCGCTTTTTCTTTTCTATGTCTCATGCTGCTTTGCATGATCCCTTGCTTCATATTCCCACACGCTCGTCTCAATTAACACATCGCTCCCCCTCCCCCCTTTCCCGTCAATCCTCTTCCCCTCACATTGCTAATGCAACCCCTGACTCCTGAACAGACAGCAGCCTCAGATCGGCGAGGAGCATGGGAGGTGCAGCCCACACGGCAAGCAAACTCCACTTATCTGACCTCCCACCTGGCAGCGGACAGGCACGGGGGATCAGTGCAGGTACACACCCCTCACCCAAGCAGCCAGCAACCCCCTTCACGCAGTCTCCATGGAGTCAGATCTGTCTCACGGATGTGATATGAGAGAAATGTCCCAAAGGTTTATCAAAGTGGAGTCCGTCTGATGATATGCTGCAAAAAAAGATTGTTGCAACAAAATAATGAATACAGCATGCTAATTTGTGGTCATAAAATAGTTAAAATACTAAGTCGGGGCTACAAAATAATTAAATAGTACGCACAAAATACTGCTTTGTAGCCACAATGGGCGGCCGTGGTGCAGTGGTAGGGCAGTCGTCTCAGGATCGTAAGATCGTGGGTTCGATTCCTTGCCCGCCCATGTGTCGAAGTGTCCTTGGGCAAGACACTGAACCTTAAATTTGCCTCTGGTGGAGGTTGGCGCCAGTGTTCGGCAGCGGAGCCACCACCAGTGTATGAATGTGTGTGTGAATGGGTGAATGGGTCTGTGAATGTGAAGCGCTTTGGGCCCTCGAAAGAGGGTAGAGGGCGCTATACAAGTATACGCCACAAAAAATTTTAATTATACAAATGCAAAACCTACTTGTGAACGCAAAACAGTTAAGTTAAAAAAAAAAAAGAATACTCAATTGTGTCTACCAAATAAGGAAATTGTATTAAGAAAATACTAATTTGAGACCAAAAAACAGTTTAATCAAAACACAAAAATATTAAATTGTTTCTTAGAAATAGTTTAATCGTACAAACAAAAGCATAATTTGTGGACCAAAAACCATTAAGTCAAACAAAATACTAAATTTTGGCTACAAAATAATTAAATTGTTTAAAAATAATAGTTTGTGGACACAAAACAGTTGAGTCAAAGAACATGCTAAATGATTAAATTGTACATAGAAAATACTACTTGTTAGCTATTATATCATATAAATGATATAATAATTTGTGGCAATGAAATAGTGAAATCATACAAACACAAAACGAATTTGTGGACACAAAACATTTGAGTCAAGGAAAATACTAAATTGTGGCTACAAAATAATTAAATTATTTAAAATTATAGTTTGTTGACACAAAACAGTTGAGTCAAGGAAAATACTAAATTGTGAAAACAAATTGAATTGTACAAATAAAATACTACTTTTTAACCACTAATTAGTTAAATAGTACGAACGAAATACTAATTTGTGGCCGCAAAAATAGTTTAGTCAAACCAACAAAGTACTTCTTCATAACCACAAAATAGTTAAATTAAGTAAATAAACACTAATTTGTGATCACAAAATAGTTAACTTGTATAAACAAAAGACTAAATTGTGGCTACAAAATAGTGAAATTGATTAATTAAACAAAATATTAACCCATGGTCAAGAATAGCAACATTGTATGAATGAAATATTCATGAAATGATGTTAAACCGTCTCATCAGATGGGCTCCCTACATCTCAGTGTTTAACTTCTTTTTTTTTCCAGAAATATTTTTTTAATTAAATAAATTGGATGAAAAAAAATATTTTTAATACTTTGTTGCTTTGTGTCACCTAAATCTTGAACAGTTGTGACACAAATGACAGAAAACAATAAATGTTTGCACAATACGGCTCCTAATAGAAAACTCAGTAAGGTAGACTTGTTCGTGAGACAGATCTATAGCTTTTACCTTTTCAACCCTTTTACACCCTGGCTGGGAGATTGTTTTGCCCCACCATGATCATGCCATCTGGTGCCACCAGCACCAGATGTCGAGAATGTGATTTTTAAGCTTTGAAAGCAGCACTTGTTATGACATTTTGATCTGTGGTTGTACAACTCTTCATTACGCTTGGATAATCTTTGCAAGATCAAGACGTCTTTTGCATGGCCGGATAAAACGCCTCGGGCAGCAAAGTGCATGCTCTTGTGGTGTTGAAGTGTTATTCTGATCACAATGTCACTATTTTGTGCTTTTGGCTGAATTACAAGATTTGTATTTGTGTCAAGTTTATCTACTGAAGGTTTAGATATCCTCTGAAAATGGCAAGAAAAAAACGCTTTTTATATATTAATGTCTTTCTTATGTTTAGATGTTAAAGAACTTAACAAAACCTTCCCATAGATTTCTGGAGTTCAGCAGATTTTTTTCAGTACTCGGTGCAGTTTTGTTCGCCATTGCTGAATTGTTTCCTCTCAAGAAGTGAAAACATATTTTTAATCTTTTCAGCAAGGCTAAAAATGTATTTTCTCCCCTTCAGTTAACAATACATAATAACATTTAGCATAAATGGTCTGTATTTTGGATGGATGCGATACATACAATAGATAGATGAGATGGATCAGATAGACATGAAAGAAGAGTAAGAAATGTATTTATATAGCACTTTTCACAAAGTGCTTTACAAGACATTATTAAAACACATATACACATGTAATAAAAAAGGATAAAATAAATAAAACAACACAAATAAAAATTAAATAAATGAAAAATCATGTTAAAGTAACAGATGCATCAGATACATAGATATGATAGATGGGATACATATGATAGGTAAATATCAGGGATGTGGCCATGCAGTTTGCTCACGGGTCAATATGTACCTCAATATGAGCGTCACAGTTTTATATGTGTTGCGCAAGAAAAAATAAACTCTGAAATCCCACTGTCCCACAGATGATTTATTTTACAGAGAGGAATACCATAACAAAAATTCAGATTTTTTTTTAAGTGCACAGTTCTTTGCACTTATTGTACAATCACATTTAAATAGAACTCTTGTATACTTATAAAAATTACAACTTATATAAACTGCAAAAATTTGAGAAGTTCTTCAAAATAGACAGCTGGATGTCAAACACAATCTAAATGGAACCCATTTAAAATATTTAGAACTGACTTACTTGTCCAAATAAACATAAGAAACACAAGTAAACTGCAGCATTCCTTAGCTTTCACTCATTTATTTATTTACCTTTACATTATTTTGCATAAAAATAAGAGTTTAGGGGATTTTTTTAGCATTAAGCTAAACTTTTATTATCAGACTATTGTGGGAGGGGCAAGGCAGTTTCTGGCAAGGAGAGGGAGAGTGGGCGGGGATTTTTTGCAGCAGACACCTGTAAGGTACCTCAGAGTGGTACGGAATAAATAAAATGCATATTGTGAAAGATGTCGTACTAAATTGTTAAACGGTTAAGATGTGATAAATAGAATAAATGCAATAAATACTATAGGCCGGCCAATATCACAGTTCAGATAGATCGAGAGCAACCAATGTAATAGGTAGATATGATAGACTGGTGTTCTTTTTCTTTTTTTTTCAGTACCTTTCTGATCCTCATTTCTGATAAAAGATTTCAAACAATCTAACAGATTTATTTTAGCTGTTGGTACTTTGAGTTTTGCCCTGAACTTTTCTCAAATCTGTATTTAAATTTAATAATTAGCAAATTCTACGTTTTTACATTTACAGGAATAAAAAAAAAGTGTATAGCGTCATTGTTATTTTGCTTCTTTACTGGCAGGTCATTATTTTTTAATTCATCCATATAGTTCAAAATAGAGAGAGCACTGGTCTCATTATGGTGGGATTTGATGGTGAGTTACTGTCACTTATTAAACTGAAAACTAACTCCTGCAAAGCTGTAAAATCTACACTTATCCTGTTAATATTCAGCACTTAAAAACTCCCTCAAATGCAGCATGTATGTAACAATTTCATCGTTAATTCATCTGAGCTATAACTTCACAAGCTTAAAAAGCCTCCAACATACAATTGTGAGAGAAATAAGTCAATTTATCCTATTTTCTATCTAGCCCAGTCTTTACAAGAAATGAACATCTTGTCTGTCATCGCTACATTAGTGTCATTAACTGCTGTTGTGAGTACAAACATGAAGTTTGACTGTTGTAACAATACACACAAAAACCTCAAAATGCAGCATAGTAGCCCTCATTTGACACCTGTAAACACGTCTGCTTGAAACACATTCTCAGGTTTTTGCTGACTCCATGTAGATTTTACAGCATTGTGTTAAGTTTTCCTGATGATCTACATAACTTCAAAAGCACCATGTGTTCTTATGACTTTCATGTGCTTGTTAATAGGTTCCGATTTTGGGGCCATTTTGGATTCTCAATGACATCACAATTGACCAATCAAGCTTTATTTATAATTTTTAAAAGCACTATATATAACAGAAGAAAAAGTACATGCTCTTATTAAATAAAAATTCCTATTTATGGTTTATTAACATCTGCAGTGAAACTGGTTGAAGCCACTTTCCAAGCATCACTCAGGTTCACCAAGAGAATGTTCATTTCTGAAGCTCAGTCCCTGTAGTTTTAAATGGAAAACAGCCATTGGTCTCACCAACAGCTTCCCACAAGTGCCGCCATGCACTAAGATGCTTCTAAATGTTGGTTCAATTTCTTTATATTACCTAAATAATTTATATAAAAACATTTTATTTGCAAAAATTGTTCAAATGCAATGCATTGTGGTCTATATTCACCAATGTAGTGAGCTTCGATGCACACTAGTTTTTCACAAAGATTTCTTGGCAATTTCTAGGGCACACGATTTTGGAATTTTAGATCCGGACAGCAATAAAAATGGTGAACTCACTGTAGTGAGTAGTGAAGGAATTCGGACATAGCTCTTGTCTTGCTTTAGTTGGCTCCAGAGTTCCTTTAAATAATGGAATCTGTGAGATTATATTTTAATAATAATTGCATATAATATAACAATAAACTGTTTGCTTTCCATGTGTTTTGTTAGTGTTGTAAATGTGGGTGTTTGTTGTCTTCCCAGTTCACAGATTGCATCATATGTTTGTGTTCATGTTCTGAAACAAAGAAAGTTCCAAATCCAGAAAGTATTTTTCTGTCAGACTCCGGATATAAGAAAGTAAACTATGTTGATATACTTTTGTTTCTAGGTTTGTTGTGTTGTTCCCGAGTGAAACTCGAGGTTTGTTCTGAACTGACCTCCGTCTGTGCTGCAGGTGGTCAGTTCAACCAACGGGGAGCTGAATGCGGACGACCCGCTGGCTCATTCCAACGCCCCCATAACGGCTCAGGCTGAAGTGGAAGTCGTCGACGAGGCCAAGTATGTGGTCGACCTCCTTCTTGTCCTCCATGTTTTCATCAGTCATCTCCTCACTGAAGTCTGTGAAAACTCTCCTGTCATTGGTGGAATGTGATGACTGTTTTATGAGTTTTACTCAAACGTAAAATGTTTTAAGTTTGAACGGGAAAACCTGATTCTCTACTTCAGGTGTCTTCAGCTCTATTCCTATATTAAGCATATTTGACATTAGAGTTTAACCTAAAATATGAGCTAATTAATAGAAATAATGCATTTAAGGAAAGAAATGTTTTTGGTTGTTTCTCAAGGTTAGTGACTTCCTGTCTGTAAGCAATTAAAAATGTAAAGTTTTCTCCTTCAAATTGAGATATTAGTATCCCGTTTAACTATTTTGCTTTGATTTTGATATTTCTGGAGTGGCTGTCTCTCTCTAGGGTCTAAAACATACAGTGAAGCAAAGCTATTTGTTAGCCACATTATGAGTTGTTGCACTTAAGAAGATGAGAGGTCTGTAATGTTCATCAAAAACAAACTTCAACTGAAAGACAGAATGTAGAAAAAGAACCCAGGAAATCACATTGGATGACTTTTCAAAAATAATTTACCGACAAAAAGATTCTCCCTGACACTTTGTAATGTAACTCTGGTTGTCAACGACAGGTCAAAGGTTTCCTGCTGGTTTAAACACTCTGTAGCTGCTATTTTGCTCCATTCTGCCATGCAGATCTTCTCAAGAGCTGTGATGTTTTGATGGAGGGAGGTTTCTCCGTGTACTGCCCCATTCTTCCTTCCCTTAATACGAATCTGTCATTCTGTCCCCTTTCAGTAAAGCAACCCCAAAGCATGATGTTTCCGCCCCCATGCTTCACAGTGTAGATAATTAGAGTAGAATAGAGGAGCTTTTTAAGTAATAGTAACAGGTCTGTGAGGGACAGAATCCTTTTTTGCTGGTAGAAGCTGAACACTCTGAAAGTTGAAGTCTATCTATGATAAACACTTCAGAGCTCTCTTGTCTTTATTAGTAGAAGAACTTACAAAATCTGTGATTGACAAATACTTTTTTGCCTCTGTGTAGCAGCATGACTGTTGCAGCTGTCGTTCATCAACTCCTGTTTCATGCACTGGAATACAGACGGTGTTTGTATGAAAACAGGTTTTGTTCAAAATATAATCTGCTTCAAAGGAGATCCACTAAATACATATAAGGAACAAATATTACCAGGAGACCTCTGGAGACCTTCAGCAGAGCCTTTTGCTTTTTTGTACTCTGGCTTTGTTTCAGAACGTGTTTCATAAACATAAAGAAGTGAAACAGATGGTTAGACTGCTGGTCTTGCACTTCAGCCAGACTTTAGCAAACATGTTAAAGAGGGTTTGAAACCGAGCTAAATCCAATCCCAGCAGTTCATGTTTTCAGGAGCAGACTTGCACATGTTGAAGCTGACGGAATATCTGACCATCTGCGAGCCAACAAATTCTGGCAACCAAAGAACGGCAGAGTAGATTCAGTTACTTAACCTTGTTCTGTAATCTTTTCTGTAATCTCTCCATCTCCCGCCCCCTCTGTGTGTCCTGTCGGTGGTGTTTGTGTTGCACGTTTGTGTCGCATGTGTCCAGCCCTGTCACAGTCAGAGCATATTAACCTCCTCTCTTGACGTCCTTTCTTCTCTCTTCTTCTGTAGCTGCGTGAAAATGCTCAACCTGTGGTGAGTCCCTCTCTGCTTGTCCACATCATCCTCATGGGACAGGGAGGGGACCAGCCTGGGCTGGGCCGAGGCTTTAGCAGCTTTCGCTAGATTCACTGCTTCACCGGTGCTAGAAACCTTCAAACATCCACAAAGATTTCCTAACATTTTGCGCTAAAAGGTTAATGTTAGGAGATGCAGACACCAACGTGTGTGAAGACAGCTTTATGTCTTGGAATGTTCCGTGTGGTCACATCAGAATCAGCTTAAAGTGAGGAGAAAATAAAAAAGTAAATTTGAAAAATAGACATTTTAATTTAGAAAATAAATTTTTAAAAAAAGTGAAACTTGAATAAAAAAAGAAAACTATAAACCTAAAGTTGATACCAATTGAAAAAATCCTGTCTTTTTTTAAATTAGAGTTGGGGGTTTTTTGGCCGAGGATGCAACTTATATGGGATTTTTAAATCTCTCTCTATATATATATGTTAGGGCCGGGAATCGATTAAAAAATTAATTAATTAGAAATCTGAAAAAAAAAACGATGAATCGACATTATTTTTTTTTTCTTAGTTACAGTATTTGCCAGCCCCTTATTATCTACAAGTAATCATAATATGAAATCGCACTCAAACTGGTACATTGAGAACATTTATTATTAACTCTTTGGAACCTAACTAATTTTTTTGTCTAATTTGAGTTGACCTCTGTATTTTCAATTTGAGAATTGCTTGCTTATTCGGGATCATTTTAATCAGCACACCCATATGACTCGACCTTTATTTTGTCATTTTTCCATGTTGTTTTCACACACTAGACATAAAATCATGTAAAAACAGAAAATTCTGTCAACAAACTGATGAACATGTTTTTGAATGAAAATACTCAAAAATCCAGGCTAAAGTCACACCATGCAGCCCAAAAAATAAGAATTTGTCTCCTAAGAGCAATGCTATCTATTTTACATATTTCCTGGAATTCTTTTTTTCTTTTATTCCCTTTTTTCCCAGCTTTTTTGTGTTTTTTCTCATAAACTTTATTTATTATGCTTGTGAAAAATAGTAAAACATTTTTGGGAGTTTTATCTGGCTGGATTTTAGGCCGGCTGCTCACAGGTTGGGGCGAGTCTGTCTTTTTTTGAACTGTTCGCCTCTCGCAGCGTCGGGGGGCGTCACGGAGAACCCCGGAATAAAAATAACTGTCTGTTTCCTCATTGTTGGATTTCTAATAGCAGACAGCTCCACGCCCGAACAACATGTAGCAATAGGAATCTTGACTGCGCCTTTTACGTGTGGCCAACATGAATTTGCATCATTTTTTGTGCCAATTGCACTTAAAACACAGAGTATTAATATTAGAATAATATCGGCTCAAATGAAAAGCTGATGTCTTCAATAGAACCTCCAATATTGAAAGATTATTCCATTTTGTATTTTGATTTGTGAACGATCTAAGACACCAAATGAAAATACAGTTCGGCAGGACATTCATAAAATAAATATTGTACATTTTTCTGTTGAAATTGACAAAGTTACCTTTTATTATTTCAATAAATTTTCTTTAAACATTGTTTATCTGTCAGCTTTGCTGTTCATACCCGTAAACCGGAAGTGACTATTCGCATTTTGAGCCTGTCGCCATTTTGTCTGATGTCACTGTGAAAAGGGTCCATTAGCTAAAGACACCTGAGCCAGGTAATCAGCTGCAGACAAGACAGGATTTCTGGAAAACCAGCAGGAGGCCAGCCCTCGAGGCCTGGAATTGGGCTCTAGACCAATCAGCATGAACCCTCTTGTCTGTGATTGGCTGCTTGGGTGCACAAATTTCACTCTAAACTCTAGAGTTGAGAACGCAAAATCAAAGATTGGGAGAAAGCAAGATTTGAGACGATGCATCTTAAGACCTTTATGTTGAAAAAATGTATTTTGACAAAAAGTAAAGATTTTGAAAGAAAACATTTAATATATTCATTTAAAACTTAGAAAGTTTTGTTTATAAAACGAAACTTAGAAAGTTTTGTTTTTAAAACGAAACTTAGAAAGTTTTGTTTTTAAAACGAAACTTAGAAAGTTTTGTTTTTAAAACTTGACATCAGTTTTGATTTCAAAACTGTGTCAAATGTAAGCTGATTCTGATCTGACTCCATATTGTTGAGTCTAGTTGTGTTTTGTGTAAATGTCCTTTTTTTTTTTTTTTTTCAAAATATCTGTTTATTTACCACACCACCGTCATCTCTGTCTGCATCAGCAGTTGTAAAACCAAAGGCACCTGCATGCTAACACTGAAGGGGGTTTGATATCAGCTGATTCTTCTTCCTTAAAGTTCTGATTCAGCTCCAGCCTAACAGACTTCTGCTGTACTTCCCATGAGTCGAAGCTTGTTTCGCTTCACTCTCATCTGGACCCTCTCCTCCTAAAGGTACATTTTCTGTGTGTCCGGCTGCAGGTGCTGCTGCTTCTTCAAGCGAAAACGGAAGAAAAACACCACCAGGCACAAATGATGAGCCGGCGGCAGAGCGAAGCGTTCCACATGTCCGGCTCCAGTGATTTCAGACGGTTCCATTCAGAATTAAAGAGCAAGTCTTCATGAAAAGTCTTGATTGCTGGGACCAGTTCCACATGGCTCATCAAGATGTATAAGATGCCTGTGTCTTTTGATGGGAGTTCTCTTTTTCATCTTTTTAGTTTTCCTTTTTTTTTTTGCTAATTTATAATAGAAGTTTTGTTGGTCAGTTGAACCAAAAGGGGGAGCCATTTTTATGAAAATGTTGCAGATAATGATTTTTTTTTCCTCCTGTCATCTTCGGTGTGTTTTTGCTCTGTGGTTTTTGCAGAGGGAGAGTTTCTTCTTCCTGTGGAATTTTACCACCTTTGTTTGCTGTCGTTTTGATTTAACCCTCATCCTCATTCAGTTTGAGTTTGCCAACTCACGGCCGCTTTTTTTTTTTTTTTATTGGGCGGTGGTTCCTGACGCAGGACTGAATGTAAACCCAGGAGGAGCCGAGCGCACCGCCACGCCGACCAGCAGGTCTGCCGTTTGGCCCCCCCTGCACTTTTTTTCTCTTCTCCAAAGAGGTCAAAGGTGGCCCCTGGGATCCAGGCCGAAAGAAAGCAGAGACAACTCCCGCACCGTGTCCACTGATGATCGCGCTCACCTCCGTAAACACACTACAAGCTCTTTTTACTCCCTGACATTTGGAGGCGGGGCCAAAAAAAAATATTTATGCTATTTATCTCTTGTTTGCCACTCGTTTTCCTACTAATTGTTGCATACACCCTGAATGTATGGACAGTAAAGCATTTGTTATCTGTCATGAACATGGGGCAGACCAGATCGGGTTAAAAAAAAAATAATAAAAAAAGAGAGAAACAAAGGACTCCTAACAGCAGCGGCCAAGGGGGGGAGTGACAGAAAAAAGTGACCTGCTTTGGAGAAATGCTTTGTCCAATGCCTTAACCCCTCCCACTCACAAACACTGTCATTTCCTGCATCCCGTCTCAACACACTGAAGATGTATGTGAGCAAGCGCCCTGATCTTGACCGCCTTTCTACAATCCTCACCGTCTTTCCTCTTTTCTCTCGAATGCTAATGTGAATTATTTCAGTTCTGCCGTTAATATGTCGTCCATTCCAAATAGCCATGGTTTGAAAGAAACAAGAAGCTTGAGAAAACGACTGACTGCACTACATTTGTTTTACCTTTGCCTTTTTTTTCTTTTTATTACATGAAGCTCCGCCTTCCCTTCTTTTGTGCCATGATGCCCCTCCCTCCTTGCAGTCGATTTTCAGCGGAGAGTCCGGCCTCTTTAGAATGTCGATGTTGCAGATTATCTCAATGAGTCAGTATGTAAACCTGCTCGTTATGTGTATTTACACTGTATAGCCTTTTTTTGTTTGTTTTTAAGTCCCTCCCACCCTGACATGTCAGTAAATTATTGAAAGTACTTGAAGCTCTTTTTTTTTTTGTTCATTTCACGCTTGAGGGGAATTTAGGGCGAAAAAGGGGGTGGGGTTAATGCTTATAGTGCCTCGTGTGGCGGCATGTTGGGCTCTAATCTAGCGGGTCGTTCGAACGGCCCGCCGACATTTGGTGACGCCTTTAGTATTCAAACGCCCCTCCCCCGAAACACAACAGGCTTCAATCATCCAAATTCCCTGAGTGCCATTTCTGAGACTACTACTATCCCATGCCTTTTATCTGTGCCAGAAAACATAAAAATGAATGTTTTTTTGTTTCCACACTCCACCGTGTATGTCCTTTTGTGTGCACTACCATGTCAGAAAACGACGGGGATCCGTGAGTCGCCACATTCCACGTCCGTGGGTTTAACTTATTCCTGTTCGTCACAGAAAAAAGTGTGACTTTTCTGGGTTCTCTGGCACTTTTTTATTTTTCCTCCTCGTTGCTGTACTGTAGAATTGTGTTTGATTTACTGTATAGTTTCCTTCGAGGGAGAGGTGTCGGGTGATATTTACTGCAATATCGTGATGCTTATTTGAACTGTAAATTGTACAGACTTCACAACTGTAGTCTTTGTTGGAAATCCATATAAATGATGTGTTCTTTAATTTCTTTTTTTTTTCCCTCACTGTGGAACATGTACAGCTCAAAGAGTTTATCCTCCCCTGTTGTTTTTTTTTTTTTTTTTTTAGAGCTATGATTGAGAGAATTCTTAAAACTGTAAATAAATATTATTGTGTTGAAATATGAATGTCACCTAAAATGTATTTGAATGAGGTAGTCAAGGGCTTCGAGAGTGAAGGACCCACATTTCTTCTTTTATGATTTTTTTTTTTTTTAATTTACAGAAAGGCAAAGGTCCTTTCAACTAAGATGACTGTTTTCTTTTTTTCCTTGCATTCATACAATACAGCGTCTCACACGAATCTTAAAGAAGTCTCTTAAATTCCCTTCACACCTGAAAGGGAATTCCAGTTTGCACCCTTTTTTATGTAAAATAAAAGATCTTTCCTCCTCGTGAGAATGACTTGCTGTGATTTATGTTCAAATTGGAATAGATTTATAGATGCAGGATGGTACATTTATTTTTCTAAATTAGGGGTCACCAACGTTTTTGAAACTGAGAGTTACTTCATGAGTACTGAGTCAAATGAAGGGCTACCAGTACGAAATAATAAATTTGCTTAGTTTTGCCTTTAGTTATACATTATTAATTATGAATAATGATACTCCCCTTTGTGAAGACACTGATTTTTCACCATAATTATAAACAATGACAAGCTAGGAAGGAACCAAATATCATATTCAGCACTTTATTTTTAGTAACGTCACTACATTTCCTGGGAAAAATGTCCCATTTTACTTTGTTGCACCATGTTTATCATTTATTTAATGTTAAAGAAATATCAACTTATACATTTTTGAACAAATCTTGTCACATTTTAACAAAATAATAGATCTGTGAACTGGAGTAGGTCCGAGGTCACCAATTCATATCTAAAGTTCATGTAGCAAATTTTTAAGACATTTTAGTTTTTAAATCTAAATAAATGCAAGTGTAATTTTAAAAAATATATAAAAACCGTATACATTTTTAGAAGAGATCTGCAGGCAACATCTGTGGTCGTTGGGGGCACCATGTTGGTGGTCCCTGATTTGGAGAAAGAACATGCAGACTGTTTTTTTTTTTGTATACAAGGAAAGTCACGAGTCAATCCACCAGCTCTGAAGTTCATCCATAGCAGTAGAAAGTCTTTGAGCTGCTTCATGGGGACTTTTGCCAAAAGTGAAAATTACAGCATCATCTGCAAACATAATGGTGTCTACATTTTTACACACATTTACACACATGACATACATAGCTAACAGTAATGGCCCCAGAATTGACCCTTGAGTAACCCCTACTGGTAAGTTAAAGTAAGGTGACTTGACGTCACCAACCTGCACACACTGTCACCTTTCTGATAGATATGACTAAATCCACTTAATTGCGTGAGCTTTAAAATGAAATGCATTTGGTCTAGCAATCAGTTTGTTGTGGTTTAATATCAAAAGCCCGTTTAAAATCTTTAAATACAGCAGCAACACCACAAATTTTGTCTAGATAGTTTTTAACCTTCTCAGTAAAAACACTGTTTCAGTTGAATGGAAGGAACGAAAACCAAACCACATGGGATGTTGGAGGTTGACCACTCGTGTCCAGTAATATATATAGATATATCGATTTAGCCTCACATTTTTCTTAAGTGTTGAATGTTACGGGTAAAATACTGATCTGTCTATGATTAGCAGGGTCTGCTTTATTATAGATGGGAGTTATTTTTTGCCATTTTCCATTCCTGTGGGACAACTGCTTGTGTGATGGACAAGTTGACCAGGTGGGTGTTGAGTTTAAAAAAAAAAACTTTAAGAATACTTCATCAGATTTGTATCAAGATCAAATCATCTTTTACCTTTAAACTTTCAAGTTTGGAGATTATTTCTAGGTCTTATTTTTCTGTTAGATTCTTATTAGCTAACTTTGAGTACTTTAGATAAGAAGCAATTGTTTGGGTCATTGTTTAAAGATTGAAAATAGGAATTTTGCTGAAGGTCATAAGTATTTGTGAAATTTTGTCAGATCTCGTGCACTGCATTTCAAAATTGCATTGATTAAATCTGCCTGCAGGTTTAGTGGGTTCTGATATTGGTTCTTTAATCAATTTAAGTGCAAGTTTGTTGGCATTCCCTCTTTTTGGTCGACCGATCAGTCTATTGATGTTTTCTCAGATGAGTTTAGGGTTACCTTTGCATCACCTTATTATTTCTCATAGATTATTATCATTATTTATTGGACATAGGATTAGAATTTTAAGAGAACAGGATTTTTCATAGTTGTACTTTGTTTAAAAAAATTTCTTTTGAAATGTAAAATTTAAACGTAAAGATGTAATAATTATTGCCAAGTAAATATACTTAGTCGAATTTACTTTTGTAGCTTTAAAATAGAGTACTCTGACCATTCCTACATTTTACCCGTTTTTCCTTTTTTTCAGTAAAATGGTCTGATCAACCTTTTTTTTTTTGTTAAGAATAAATAATGTACTTTTTTCATATTTTGGCTTGGCGAATCAAATTTAGCAAGTTCTGTGATGTAGTCTTCACTCTTTTACCAATAATTTTTTAAGCCTCTCTTAATTTAAGTAAGCGTTTGCTCTTTCCGAGTAATAATGCTCTTAAGTAACACTGATTACTTTGTAAATGTTTTTTTCTGATTAATTACCCAAGCCAACAGAAACTTGTGGTTTTAAAACGAAGTCGCACTTGTTGTCCGGCTGCATTCTGTCTCCCCGTCGCTAGATGGCGGTGTTGTCAGTGTGCGTGAAGCATTTCACACTAGAAGTATAAACATCCGGCTCGACTTCCGGTGTTCCTCTTTTAAACGTCCGAGCAAACATGGTGGGTATGCAGACAAATGATTTTACCCCAAATGTCCACCACAATCCATCTCCATCCTGTCTTTACATGCGCTTTTAAAGTCAAACAAATTACCACTCTGCAAAAATTATTACAAAAAAGACTAAAAGCAGAACATTTAAACTTGTATTTAAATATTTTATTAGCTAGCACAGCTACAACGATTGCTGTCTCGCCTACACAATTCATATTTCTTCAGTCAGTTATTGATTAAAACCATAAGATTGGAACAAGTGCCATTACGAATATTTTCTGTTTTTAATACTCATATTTCTTTACGTATTATTTCAAAAAATATACTTTTACTTTCCAAATCCTAAATTTTTTTTTAAATATCGAACTTAATTTATTATGGATTTATTTTTTGTTTTTTTTTTCACTACTGATTTTTCTGTTTGTTCCACATATTTACATTAGTTTACTAATCTTCAAAATTGTGATAAAGCTAAAAAATTATAAGTTTGAGAAAGTTGATATCAATACAGGATTGGTATAATCATGTGAAGTCCCTCATCACAACAACTTGAACGAATAGATACACCGATATGAGATATATGTGGTCTATATCACAAAGAACTCAAAAAACATTTAAAATTGTAATTCCTAAAAATTGGATGAACTGAACAAATGCTTTACAGTTTCTCTATTTACTCTCTTTGGCTTCAGCTCTTTTTTTAATTTCTTAATAATCCTGTCTGTTTTGTGGTATTTGTTAAATCTGACAGAGCTTTGCTTTTCTTTCAGGGCCGAGTCAGAACCAAGACGGTCAAGAAGGCCGCCAGGGTCATCATTGAAAAATACTACACACGTCTGGGTAATGATTTCCACACCAATAAGAGGGTGTGTGAGGAGATCTCCATCATTCCCAGCAAACCTCTGCGCAACAAAATTGCTGGGTAGGTGACATAATCTAGTGATATTTTTGTGATGATGCAGGACATACATCGAGAAAATTAATATTAAAATTGCATTTCTGAGTATTTAAACAAATTGCTGTGAATCGGACTGTAAGCTAGCAGTCTCGCCCACAGAT
Organism: Oryzias javanicus; assembly: GCA_003999625.1. Classification (NCBI taxonomy): domain Eukaryota; kingdom Metazoa; phylum Chordata; class Actinopteri; order Beloniformes; family Adrianichthyidae; genus Oryzias; species Oryzias javanicus. The sequence continues at coordinate 10,013,362 of CM012439.1, read as the reverse complement.
CAGAGGTGAATTTCTAATGACCTACAGCCGCTCTGCAGAAAATATGTCCTAGAAAACAGAAATTTTTTAAAATTTGGTTGAAAATGCCTTAATCATAATGAGAGAGAAAAAAAACGCTTTAATAGATCAAAAGATAACTGGAGTAGAGTTTTAATAAACCCTCTTTAGATTCTTTTACCTCAAGATTCATTACTATGTCCTTGTTGTTTTCTGGTTACATTTTCATGCATCAGGCCTTCTCAGGACTGAGGAAATAGATGGATTGATGGAGAGTCCTCAATGGTGGTGCATGAGCGCAGCCTTTACTTCATTTTAATGTGTGCTTCAGAGGCTGGATGTCATGGATATTTAAAGGTCGGCCGTTAACAGATTCCACGTTCAGATTGTTTCCCGCTCAGAGATGTGATCTCCACAGGAACATCCATTAATTGTTGCCACATTTTAACTGCACTGAAGCTCCAAGTCTGACAAAAATAAAGTGAAACTCAAACTTTTTGTTAATTCTGAGCATCTGAGTCAAAGGGCAGAGAGCTTCCTTTGACACACAACAAACATACTTTGCTGCTTTTGTTTAAAAAAAGATATAATTTTAGAATAGAAAATAATAGAACTGCATTGATCCCACAAAGGGGAAATGACCTTGTATCAATTATCTATTAAACAAATAGAATAGTAAATCGAATCAAATTGAACAGTATTCATATTTAATTGTATAATTCTGTCTAAAACCAAAACATGTCACAAAAGTAAACCAAATTTCTCTGTTAACCGATTTCCCAGAATCCCAGATGTTAACAGGTGTGAGGATTTTGTGTACATGAACTGAAGAAGTTTTGTTATTTTTGTGTCCGAAATCCCTCTCTAATTACTAAAAACTAAATACTGCGGGACTATATAGTGCCCGGATTTTAAAGGTAATTTAGACACGATGCTCATTATTTTTCTTTTGTTTTCCAAACGCTGAACATGAGGTCACCGATTTCACAAAATCGAATCGATACAAACATTTCACGATGTTTATTTATGACTCCATTGTGTTGTGATGGTGAAAATTTGGAAGGTTTATTAAAAAAAAACATTTAAACAAAATTTTTTGTTAGAAATTGTTTGACTGCAATGCATTGTTGTCTATGTTTGCCTATCTAGTAAGCATCTATGCACGCTTGTTTTTTGCAAAGACTTCTGGGAAATTGCTAGTGCACTCGATTTTGGAATTAGTAGATTCGAACAGCAATAGAAAATGGCGAACACGATATGTGGTGAGGAATTCAGACATAGCTTATATTTGTTGGGTTTTTTTCAGAAGCTTTAAAGCTGACTAGTTATAAAATGTAAATAAAAATCTGATTGCTTCATTTTATAACAGGTTTCATCAAATTCGAGATTGTGTCCTTTAGTGAAGTGGAGATTTAGTCCTTTTATTCTAAAGGTGTCATGACTTTAACCTTTCCTTTCAGGTACGTGACACACCTGATGAAGCGCATTCAGCGAGGTCCAGTCAGAGGTATCTCGATTAAGCTGCAAGAGGAGGAAAGAGAGAGGAGAGACAACTACGTACCAGAGGTCTGCTTAGTCCTCCTTTCAAAACAGAGTTTTCTTCTTGTTGCCGTGGTGATTGTTGCAGCAAATCTGTTCTTTCCATTCTCTCTGTAGATCTCTGCTCTGGACCAGGAGCTCATTGAGGTGGACCCGGACACCAAGGAAATGCTGAAGATGCTGGTGAGTGACGGTTCTCCCCTGGAAACTTGAAAACTTTGAACTTTAGTTTATAATTTTAGTAACTTGCAACGAAGAAAAAAAATATGATAAAAACACAATTATTGAGAAAAAAAAAAAAAGTTAATAAAAATATTTATTCTGACAAATAGAATGATAGAGTATAACTGTTAATTTCTCTATAGAAGTCTATAGGATTTTGGCTTCTTGGAGCCAGCAGAAACTTCCTGTCACTCACTTCAGTTCTAAAATTCAACTCAAAAACAGGGGAAAAGGACATCTCTGCAAATACATGAACTCATTTTTGTGCATCCCTCTGGATGACGCTTCAAAAGTCCTTCATTTTAGAAAATCTGTGGAGATTCAGGATAACCTTTCAAGAAACCTGAGGATTAAGGGTTAAAAGTTTGAATCAAAAATGACTTTTTCACAGTCGGACTGGAGATCAGATGAATCCATGAATCCATCCAGTGCGGTCTTGCAGAGATCCAGTCCAAATTCTTAATGTGATTTTTTTTTTTTCTTATATTCTTCATGTAGGAATTTGGGAATCTCTCCAAGCTTCAAGTTACTCAGCCGGTCATTGGAATGAACTTCAAAACACCACGAGGACTTTAAGATCGTTTATTTACAAACTGCAAATAAAATGTTATTATTACAAGAATGTGTTTTATTTTCTCTTATGTCTTCCTTTATTGAAAGTTGACACAGAGGACTAAAAAGACTAAGTGCCAGATTGTTTTTCTTTTGAAGTGACCACAATGCAAACATATATATGATATGTATATTATTGTTAACTTGTTCCCAGTAGTCTTTAGTTATGATTGTACAGTTTTAGCCAGGGAGGCGGGTCAGCTACAGAGAGGTGATCACATTCACCTGTAAAAAGTCTTCACATTCACAGAAAATAACCCACATTAGCCTCGGTGTTAGCAGCATGCTAACATCTCTTATGATAGCTTTACCTATTCTAGTGTTTGGATTTATATTTGCTCCAAAAGGGTTAAGTTTCTCTTTTTACTTTCACCCTTCATGGTTACAGTGCTCAGCATCTCATGCATAAAAATCCAAATATTCTGCAGGACAACATAGGGAATCAAACCCCAACCTGCTAAAGCAGGTATACCATTACCAGTGTCTTTAGTCGACATGAAAGGTGAAGCCAAACTGCCATTCAACTTTGTTTCTGTCTGCAGTTCTACAGTGTTTGTACCCATCAACAACATTTAACATCCGGATGCTCCTGTGTTTCTGCAGCAGACCGACAGCTTCCTCATCCTAACAACGTTATCTCCTGTTGGAGTGAAATATTATCTGTTACAATACTAACTGTTTACAAGTTTCCCTAAAGGCATTTTTGTTAGAGTTGGTCAACATCATCATCTGATCATCCAATCACAATCACCAAAAGACCTTATGTGTGTCGTGTGTGAATTGTGTATCATGGTGTGTATGCTGAGAAGATGTGTGATGATGTGTCTAAAGCAATGACAATCTGGGGGAGAGGGGATATTTCTCCACCCCAGACAAGGATCTGATCTGATGGACCTCCAGACCTCCAGACCTCAGCCCATGAGGATTAATACTGATGGTATTCTGACTCTTCCAGTGTACTAGGATTACTCAGACTTGAATCTGTCCTCTATGCTGAAGGCAAAGAGAAGATGACAAAGAGAAGGGGAAGCTGTGATAGGAATGTCAAAGCTGGCTGACAAATCTACATTTTATACGCCTCATATAATCTTTCATAAAATTAATGACATTAACATAGACTGTCTATACTCACACAGCCTCTCCAGTCCAGTCAATCTTAATATTCTTGACAAAAAAAACAACAAACAACCCTCTGCTTTTAACCGGACTTGGGACAGGCACATAAGGCACTGGATTAGATTGTGGATGTGGTTGCATTATTGTTCTTTTTTTGTTTGTTTTTATTGCTTTACATTTATTTTTTATGACGTTATTACTTTTTTTTAAAAACTTTTTAGTCACTTTTGTAATAAAATAAGAAATGATAACAAGAAGAAGAAAATAAGAAAATCATATCACAAAAATGTCTTTAACAAAACATTTAGTGGGTCAATTTTTGTTTTTCCCCACAAAACAACACAGAGGTTAAAGACAGTAACATTTTTGTTGGATCCTGCCTGGTTTCTATACTGAGGTTTTCCTCTAACTTATTTAGATATTGTCTAAGTATCTCCCTTTGTTGTTGGATCCTTCCCAGTTTAGTTTTGGTCTCTAATTTGGCTTGATATCATCTAATTGTGTCTTTGTGCTGTTGGATCCTTCCTGGATTCTTCTTCATCTTGGAACATTCCTGGAGAACAGCAGCTGCTCTTTGAGGAACATTTGCGATCTGTGTTAGTGGTCCTCCACTGCTGGTGGCTCTTCAGGGTTGATGATGATGCTGGGCTGCATCCTCCCCAAAGTGAAGAATGGATGTTGTAGTGCTTCACTTGGAGAGATGTGTTTGCTTGGATCCACCATCAGCATCCGCTTCAGCAGGTCAACAAACTCTTCTGCTTCTTTGACTTTTGTTGGGTTCCAAATGGTCGGGGATGAGTTGGTCAAAGGATCAGAAACTTAAAGAGACTGTGACCAATCACCTTGATTTGCTGTAGAGGTGTGTCCAGCTTCCAGACAGATTGAGAGTTTCCCTCCATTTTGGAGAAGAAACTTGTGGTGTAAAACCTCTTGTTCAGCATTTTCTCCTCAGGCATGCCTTCTCCACCATGGCTCTGATCATGTCTTATTCATACTCCCGTGTACAGCACAGACAGAACCAGAATCACAAAGAAATTTGCCTCGTTGGGGTTCATGCAGGTAATTTTACAAATGCAGCAAATAGTCATGAAACATGAAAAAAAAAATAGCTAAAGACTTAACAGACTAAATTAACTGGATATCCCTGGCCTTAGACCCTCCCTCTCGGTAAGGAAAAACTCCTAAAAAACCTGAGTCAGGAAAAACGAAGAAACCTTAAGGAGTTGATTACATAATTGATAAACATGGTACAACTTAGTGAAAATGGGACATTTTTCCCCTCAAATGTAAGGGATCATCTGAAAATTTAACAATTACTGAGATTAATAAACTGCTGAATATTAATATCTCCGTCCTAGCTTGTTATCATTGTTGATAATTATGGTGAAACTCAGTATCTTCACAAAGAGCAGCATTTGCTATTTCAAACTGGTATCCCTTCATATGATTCAGTCCCCATGAAGTAGCTCTCAATTTAAAAAAAGTTGGTGACCCCCAATCAGCGTTTGTCTTTGTTACGTCCTGCTGCTGCCAGGCCTTTTCCCCATCCAGTCCCTTTGGCTCACCTGGCAGGTGTGGCCAATGTCCCCTGATCACCACTAGCTGTCTACTTAAGGACGTAACAGTCTTCAAACATTATAGAGTTTTTTTTTAAATGAAAGTTTGTAGCGTAAAAGGGGTGAATATGAAATATTCAATCCCAAATCTGAAATTATTCATTTTTATTAAACTGGAAATGTTATGAAATTATCCCCAGTTGTAGCTTCTAATCAATAAAGTAATAGTCAAATTATCAGTCTCTCAATATTAACCCTGTAACATCTGAGGTTGACGCTTAAACTCAAAATCTTTAGCATATTGTAACTTTAAAACCATCAACACTATCAATGTGAGTCGCTTTTCTCCTTCAAAATCTCCTGAAACTACGTTGATCCTTTTAAGGGTTTAAAGTTAGAGTAAATCAAAGAACATAGAACTGGAGTTCAGGTGTTAAACGGTTAAGGTGAAAGAACCTTTTGAAGTATCTAAAATGAAATAGCTCTGCAAGAGAGTGCTACCAATACCTGGACGGTAGTGATCAAACACTTTTCTTAGAAAAGACATTACGTGTCTGCATCAGTTTTGATTTTTTTTTTTTTATGGGAACATAAATGATTCTTTTTACTACAGAAGTTTAGAAATTGATAAATCAACAGATCCTTGTCTCGCAACTTCACACTTTGCCGGAAAGTGCAGAGTCGCTTCCAGCTTATAATACATAGAGTGGCAAAGCTGACAGCTGAACGCTGTTTAAAGCAATTTTTTATAAATAATAGGGTAACCCAACTAAATGTAACGGAAATTTGCACAATATTTACTTTATAATATATCTTACATGGTTGTATTAGTTTCATCCTCTTAGATTGTTCACAAATGTCAGTAAAGCTCCAGCTGCTTTTCCAAATTCCTATGGATTAAATTAACCCATAGCAAAGCAAAACTGAAGATGAGATCTCGTTTCTGTCTCGTTTACGTCTCCTAGACATGAACGAGAAATGTTTGAGACAAGACAGCTTTTCTCACTCTTCTGGAATACGTCTCCTGAGAAATAAGTCTCACAGTGAGCACTGTCTGAGATCTCAAACTTCTCTCACGACTGTCTCTTCTCCAGATCTCAGTTACGAGAAAGATGAGACGTACTGCATTGTTCTAAAGCATGTCTCATTTTGATCTCTTTACTGTCTCAGCTCTGTCTCACTGAACTGTATGCATGATTCTGTCTCTCGTTGCTCAATAAGATCTCAATTTAGTCTCAGCAAAAAAAAAAGTGAGACCTGGCACAAGATCTAAAATGAGTCATTTGTTTCTTGGACATTATCTGTTTATCACAGAAACTAATCAATTATGATGTATTTATATTCAACTTACAAAAGTTGTTTATTCCTTAAACATTTCAACTCATTCACATTTTCAAGCTAGAAGTCATACATTACTGTAAGACATGTTGCTCAAAAGATATGTTTTTGAAACTTAAAAAAACATGAAATCTCACGATAAGCAGCTTTGACAGCTGTGTAAATAAATAGTTGAGATTAGTGGGTGATATGACGATATATATCGTGTGGGCAATAGAAAAGTGTCTATTTCTCATCATTTCTATTGTTGCTAAGCCAATTTGATCAATTATCACGTCAAATGTTATCATCAGACCCTCCAGGATTTTGCACGATTTGTTGCGCATCCTTCAAATTTTATTTTCACTGCAACTTTACCCGATCTACCGTAACAGTCATGAATGACGATGCAGCTTCAGGACAGTTTCTGACTCCTTACGAGAGTCATACTGTCAGGGATTGTGGTGGAGGACCCAAATGCAGGAGACCAGACTTGTTGGCAGAAACATAAACGTTTACTAAAGTAACTTAAACATGACAAAAACAGGAGAACAAACCAGTGAGGTAACAGAACATAAAAGAGCAGATGACCTGACAATGAGAACTGAAAACCAGACACTTAAATACAATGAGGTTGATTAACTAAATGAAGACAGCTGTGGATGATTAACCGGAACATGGTGAAACTGACAGAGAAAACAGAAACTAACAAAACCTAAGCACCAATTCATGACACGTGCTCCCTTTTATCTGTCTCGTCCTCACTTATTTTCTTTCAAGAGTGTAAGACATGATGTGCAAGAAAATATATTTTTTTTAAACTTAAAAAACCCATGAAATTTCACAATAACATTGCAGCGTCAATTTAATAATTTTTTCTTTTGACAGCTATGTAAATTCATACAGTTGAGATGTTTTTTTTAAACAGAAGAACACAAAGGTTTTAGATGCAGAAAAGGCACAATATAAATGTATATGTCTTGTTAAATGTATAAAAAGAATATAGGAACTGTAACATCGCATTACATTTAGCCAGTAGAAGAAGAAGACGTACATTTCAGAAACTGCTGGATTTTCACCCACAACCATCTCTAGGGTTTCCAGAGAATGGTCAGAAAAAGAGAAAATATTGGGTTAGCGGCGGATCCGTGGGTGAAAAGGCCTTGCTCTCTTTGACTGCTGGTACCTGTCAGCTGCCTCTGAAGTCCCAGCAGTCCACCAGGCTTGGTAGAACTCCTGCTTAACCTTGATGGAGGAATATTGGACCGTTACTTCCAGTCACTTCTAGTCACATCCGTCCATCTGTTCGTCCTGGCTTTGTCTGGCCTAGCCGGCATTTTTTGGCTCTGCAACTAGATCCAGATCTCATTATTTAGAGATAAATATGCACACCCCCTCTGCATCTATCCGGACTTGAGACCGGCACAAGAGGGCACTGGAATGTGCCCCCTTGTGGTTGCATTACATGTGTTAGTCACGCATTCATTCATGCATGTAATGCATGAATGAATGCGTGACTAAAAACTACAGACTAACAACCACACACACTCATATTCACAACTAAACAACCATTTTGAGTCACCAATTTTATCCATTAATGCATTAAGCAGAAACAACGATAAATGATGAAAATTTTTTAAGGGAAAACCTGAACAGCAGGAGAAAACCCAACAACATTTTAACAAAACAATAATATTAAAAAACGATAAAAATAAATTAAAACAGAGGCGTCGCCGGGGAAACTTGGAAAAACAAAATTTTTAACATAATATATTTTTTCAAGAGCTGCAACTTTGGGGTTGGAGAGCTGCAGCGGTCGAGGAGTGAGGAGGGCTGTCTTCGCTCTGGGACGCACCAGCCGGACTGGACCGGACCGGACCGCTGGTCTCACGGTGAGGAGTGTGAAGACTCCTGCAGGAGGAGCAGGTCCACCTGCAGAAACAACCTGCTGAGAGGTCACCAGCTTCATGCAGAGTCCTCCGTTTCTTTCTAAATTCCTCTTTTCTGTTGTTTGTGCGCTGCAGTAACTCATAACTCTTCAGATATTTGACTAATCTCTATAGAAATGAGATGAAACTTGAAAACACAACAACTTTATGGCTAAAGTTTTAGCAAAAAGACTCAACTATAGAACATATTTAGGATTTTCAGGATCCCATTTCACATTTTTGTTCGGTTTTTTTAAATTTCAAATAAAATCTATCAGTAAAATATGACCTTTTGTCAATATTTCTTCTGATTGGACATTAAATGTTTGAATGTTTGAAGTAGTGTAAAGGTAGGGTGTTATCAATGTTGCATTATGCCAAAGAGGAGAAACTCATTCAAGTTTGTGTGCACTGAAGCACAAAAGTTTAGAATTAAATGCAAGTATTGACTTTTTAAATTTTCTTTAACTGGTGCCATGTATTTTTAGAGTTTGCAGCTACGTGCAAATGTAGACAGGAGACTATTGATGACAGTAACGTCAGAACTTTCATTTGGAGGGCTAAACGCAGGGGAAGAATTCAGATTCTGCTTCTAACACTAAAACAAGTTGACCCATGTCATTTTTTGTCAAAGTTATAACAGATTTTTCTGAGATTTTGTAATAAGCTGTGACAAATGAGACCTCAAACCACCATAAATGCTTAAACACCTTTATTGTGCCCAATCTGAACATACTCCACAACTGTTAGGTAGCAGCAAACTTGGCAGACCACAATGAGGTAGACTTTCAAAACTCTAAAAAGCAGCTGGGCTAAAAGACAACGAGCTCAGCATGACAAATCGAATGAAAGGAAAGACGCATCGTCTTTGGCACAGCTCAGTATGCAAACATCTGCAACCAGAACAGGAAGGCTGAGTGGGTTAAGAAAGCAAAGGGTTGTTATCCTGGGGTCTACTCAAGCTCTGGATAGATCATTCAGCATCAGCATAGTGGGTGTTCCTACATTCAACAGGAAGAAGCAGCTTGAACAGAAGCGCCCCCTGCTGATGTACAAAAGTGATTAAAACCACCGCCACCTCTCCACACGTGGAAATTAAAAAGTGCAAAATCAAAAACTATGTACACAAGATTCAGTTTAGCTCAAACTGGTTCTGCCGGTCGCCTCAAGTGTGACGGATGAACCAGCTCGCACATCCAGCAGCGTCGGAATTTAATCTAACTGGATGGACGAAGCAAGTTTAAAGTAGTACATCCAACATTTTGTGCCCAGTCAATTGAAATTTACGAGGGCAAATTAAAAGGAGGAAAAAAATAAACAGCTACTGAAAATGTTTAAGGGAAAAAAATAAAAGGGGGTTTTCCATAAACAGCCACCTGGTAGAATTCGGTTCAAAATTTTCATGTCATGACTTAAAACCATTTGTGTACAAATTAGTAAAAAACTGCGTAAAAATGTCTGAAATGCGACTGGTTAAATGAAGCCCAACATTCAACTCCCTAAAGTAAGAAACACCAGTTGGCTTTCACAGAAAAAAAAAAAAAAAAACAGATGCCAGCTGGGAGGAGGGAGGGAAGAGGGTGGGAAAAAAAGAAAAAAATTTAAAGGCACTGTATGGCGTTTGCCAATGAAAGGCAATGAAATTGCGTGATTGCTCTTTACTATGCAACACATGTAAAGGAGAAAAAAAATTTTGAAAAAAAGGGGAAAAAAAAAAGGCATTTCCATCCACTTCTAAACCTTAAGCTTCCATCATTCTGTCTGGCCACAAGTCTGGGAAAATGCAAAAGGGTGAAGGGCCCCTTGTCCGTCCCAACAAGGTCACTGTGCAGAAGTGCCACTGTGAACAACAGCAAAAATGTAGCAAGTGCAAAAGTGAACGTTTTCTACGGTGATATCCCCAGTGCCTGGTGGAGTGCCACGGTGCCCTCGCTCTGAGGGCTCTTCGGCACATGTGCTCTCCTTTGGCGGGCAGCCTCGACCCACGGAGGGGGCTCTTCTACGGGCCCTCCTTCTGCTCTAGCTGGAGTCCCTGTTCTTCTGGTTCCGCATGAGGGGCCGATGGTTGCTCAAGATGTCCATCGAGTGCTGCCAGTGCCAACAGGAGCGGCAGTAGTACTTGAAGCAGGCCTGTGGCACATCAAAAACAGTCACCATGACCTGCCAGAGGACTGCACATGAAAGTAGCCAAATGGCTCAAATCTGGCAAATTTACATTCGTCTTTAATGTTCATTATCATGCAGTGCCCCAGAGAAGTTAAACTTTGGCTTTTCTGCACCATAAACAGAATAGACTCAAATGTTTAGAAGCTTAATCTTTTATAAAAAGACAAGGACTTGTGTTCACATTTGTAGATTTAAAGTTTATAAAAGGCTTTTAATTAAGCATTTAACTTAAAATTCAGTAGCAATACAAGTTTGAAATGGAAGCAATAAAAGGGCTGACAAAGAAAAACATAACTTGTATGACAGGTACAATTGAAACAGTTTCTATAATCTAGAATAAACTGCCAAATGTTTGGCAAAGACAGGAGCCACCAACTTGTCAAATCAGGAGCATTTATGGAGGACTATTGCACAGTAAAGCTGCTCAAATTCCCTCATTACTCCCCAACTACTAAAACTGTGGTGCCAGACCATCTAGTACACTGAATTTGAAAAGTACGAACACCATGCCAATTACAAGTCGTTTTTTTTTTAAAATGGAATATGTCAGGTTTTCCAAAAGATAAACTTTTTATTAAGACTATGAATCCTCAATTCAGTGCTCTGAAGATGAAAACGTTGATTATCCGCTCAGTGGAAGTGAGGCTTAACTGAGAGGAAACCCTCACCAGAATTGACTACACCGTATCGTACCACTCCTTACTGTAATGCTCAGTGGGAGGAAAAAAAAAGTAGCAAATCCCAAAATCTAATGTTCTAGAAATTTTCTAGAAGTCTCGGGGGTGGGGGGAATAAACCCAGTGTACATCAATGCTCACTAGATTACTGAATATAGACAACTAGAGTTTCAATTTTTGATGCGAGAATTTTTTAAAAGCCATACATTTTTTTTATTTAAGATGGGGGATTCATAAATAATTTGTAAACTGTATTAGGTTTTTATTTTGGGAATCTGACGCCGTATTTAACTTAATTTTTTGTAGCGAGTACATGTCCAAATTTAATTAGTAAATTCCAGTGCAATAGATGGTCCTACAGTAGTTTTAGTAGGAAGGGAATCTGAATAGCTTTCAGTGCAATAAGTGAAGGAATTTTGGTGTTTATATTAGTGCATCATTTCACTGATCGGTGGTCATGTTAGTAAATGTACAGTCAAAGCAAAGAGAAAACAGATTCAGTAAAAGCACTTCACCTCATACCTGCAGTGAAGGTTTAAATGTTGACCCTTCAGTAAAGTGAGTGCAGAGCTTTCATTATCTAAAGGACAGCTCAGAGTTTCAGCTGTTTATTTAACCTCAGCCTTGAAAACTAAGAATGAAACATTTTTCCATGATTTAGTGACATCCATGAAGATGTAAATGAATGAACTGGTCTTGTTTGCAAACAGAACCAAAGCAAAGAACACTCCATGTTTGAACTCTTAAGCTATTCATAAAATACGTCAAATCTTTCTGAAACTGACCTGGTCTCTGCAGAAGAAAGGCCCAGGTTGGCGGAGGCAAATCTGACACATGGAGTCTTCCAGGTATGGGTCAATCTGGACCTGAGGACCCACAAGGCCAGAGTCAGTGAGAATAAATATCAAACTTAAACTGCAGGTGCTGGTAAAGATCATAAGAAAAACTAAATACCTCACCTTCTTTGTAAACTTTGGCGTTTTAATCTCCACAAATGCTGCGGAGACGGCCTTCAGGTAACTGCGCTGATTGTTGAAAGTGACGCGTCCAGAGCCTGCGCACATCAGAAAAAAAACAAAAAAACAAACTCGTTCCAGCTTCATGCGTTTAAAGCATCAAAAGCACCCTCACCTATAGGATACTTGTGCTTGTCCGTGTCAATTCCAGCATACATGACTCCACCGAACAAGTCATTCATGATGCTGGCCAGCGCCTCGGCGTTCAACATGCCGTGCAGAGCGCCGACAAACACCGTCTTACAGGGATCCAGACGCTGAGCAGGGCAGCGCACATAGTTGCTGTCAGAGATCACCCAGGGTATCACCTGCACCTGTGGGTGCAGAGGAGACTTCAGGAATCAGTCAAGCTAGAGAAGAGCAACTCAGAATCTTCATTTTCATTTGTTCTGAAGAGGCTGTGTTGACAGGACTGGATCATTGCTTAGATGGCGATCTGATTGATGGATCAAGATCAATGATTCAGAAGCTGAACCATCATTCTCACCGTTTAAAATCGAAATATGTCTTAGTTACTATGTGGGTCTTTACTGAAAGAAAATTAAAATATGCGTCAACATGTATACCTCTATCTCTGACTGCAGATCAAATCAAATTGACGAAAAAACAAATTTTGAAATAAAGAATCGAACATTCGTCTCCAAATGTCAAACATTTCTCTTTCAACTTTAGAAGTAAACAAAGCATGACCACTGTTGCTTTGGATCAGTTTACAGCAAATCCTGATAATGTTTCGTTTCTCAATCCTCAAACCTATGCTCCAATTCCAGTAGATTGACGACAAGACAGTAAATGAAAACGCCTAAATAAAAATCCAACAGCATTTCCAAACAAACATGTTTATAAACTGAATTTCGTCTTTACAGGAAAATGATCATGATTTCTGTAAATTTACATTTTTTATTTAAATGCATTTTAATTAAATTTTCTTTTACGTTTAAAATGTTTTCAGAACTTATGTAGATTTAGACTGAATTTCATTTGACAAAATGAGTGCAAAAATCTCCATAGCTTTACTATGAAAATGACTGGAAGATCACAGGTTAGGTTGAATTCAATTTGTGCCCGTGTGTCTGGACAGGACATTTCTCCTGGTGGCTATAGATTGGTGCCATTGTGTGAATGTGTGCATGAATAGGATAATGGATTGCAAAGTCCTTTGGGCCTTCAAGGAAGTAGAGTACTACACAAGTATATACGCCATTTACTTAAAATCCGACCTTATTCTGAACTTCAATAGAACTAGAATAATTGTCTAAAATGCGTTCTTTATACACTACTAGATTTACAAAGATTGCAAATCAGGCTTTTTAGTATTTATCCTCAAATATTTGGAAACAGATCATATATCTGCACTCCGATACCCTATTAACTGATGTCTTTACAGGAAATGTTTCCCTGATCATTTAGTTCCATCATGACTGAGCTGGATATACATCAGTCCATCCAAGAGTTTTTTTTTTAAATCAGCAATCACTAAAGACCAGACAGTTATAATTTACAATTTTGTCTCTCGTTACTCTAAAAATGTGTCAACTTTCAGATTTAGAAAGAAAAAAAACACCTTTGTAAAATGCTTATATTCTTTAGATTTCAACTTCAGCAAATGGGTGACGTCATATTTGGCAATATGGACCATATACTACACATCGATTGAAGTGGTCCAGGGTGCATTATTAATGCAGGATTAATTCATCCCAAGAAGAACTGGCACTGAAGTGCCCCGGTGCTTTGTGCATTACTCACATCCTTGCATCTCATTCTGCGGCTTGACATCTTGAAGTAGTACTCCCTGTTGTCCTCTGGGTGAAATGGATCTTGGGAGCAGGCCTGGAGCAAGCTGCGCACAGACTTCTCATTCTCAAAAACTAGGTAGACGTAACCTGCAACAAGACAAACCGCTTTAACCAGCATCAGTAGATTAACTTAGAACATTATCATTTAAACCTACAAACAAAAACCCTTTCCAAAGCTTGAAATTTAAACTTTTTGGTTAAATTAAAAAAGAAAAAGAATTAAGTCACAGAACAGAAATGTCAGCTTAAATGATCAAGTGCAATTTCATTACAAGTTTACTCTGATTGGGGGGAAACTGAGCAGCAGCAGTTCCATCTGCGGGAAGCGTCCACAAAAACAAGAGTCAGCAGATCAACATCTAGAAATAGAAACTGCTTCATGACTCCATGAACAAGCTACAATTTCAAGCCTTTGCCATCACAGTCAGACAAATTTAATTAAAAATAGAGTTGAGGCAAAATGTAAAAACATCTAGCAAGACTACAGAAGGATTTGTAAGAGGCTCAGGTTTATTCAGCTTAATGTGAAAATGTGGTTCTTTTACACCGATAGTAAAACCATTTATAGTTAGATTCAACAAAAATTAAATAAAAATGAGGAAACCTAGTCATTGCTGTACTGTTTAGCAAATTATTGTGATTGTAGCTACACTTTTCAAAACTATGTTTTAAAAAGACAAACCTGTACAGAGAACCACTTTATTTCAGACTTCCATGTCGTCTTAAAACTTAAGGATTACAATTGTACATCTGATTACATACAGAAACCGTGTTTTCCCTTATGATCCCTTCATCTGATTTACAGGAGGATGTGCGTCAGCCAAACCTGTGACTCTGCTGCCATCACCACATGTTCTTCACCACAACCCCTATCCAAGAGTCTAAGAGTTACTCACCATAGTGCCACCATGTCCCAGGACAGAGCTGGGTGATCTGAGCCATGAATATTTCAGTGATAAAAACATGACTGATTTCAAAATAAAAGTACCATTTCAGTAATGTAAAGGGAATAATGCGTAAAGAAAAATTAAAGCACACAAAAACTTTCAAATCTTCAAGTTCGAGTGTGACAAAGGTGAAGCATGGCGGATAATTTGTTGGTAAAATGAAATCTATTTTAATCCCTTTAATTATGAGCAAATGTAGATCAGTCAATGCAGTATCCATAATCAGGATCACCCAGCTCTACTATAATAAGGAAAAAGTAAAATTAGGCCTACCAGATTGTTGTTACCTTTAGCAACATTACCTTTGGGGGGGCAGCGTGGGTGTTTTCCATCCTTACCCGGCCACTCTACTGTCAGAGGACCATATCCACTGAAAGTGTTGATCAGACCAGCTTAAAAAAAGAAAAGGAGTGGTAAGAGGAAGGCTTACATTGGATATTATGCAAAACAATAACTAGCTTTACATCCCCACCTTCTGTGATGTCCCACGGCACGCCACCAAGAAACACCTTGCAAGAGTAAAGGGGGTCCTTGTTGTTTCTGGGCGGCAGCTGACCGCTCCAAGTGAACGTGGCCTCATTCACAGCTGAGGAGGCATAAACTGGATTAGACCAAATGAACCCTTCACTCGAGGAAACGGAGTCGCCTACCTGCAGCCTGTCTGTGCAGGCGCGCCTCCCTCTCAATGCTGAACGCCTCGTCCGAGTGGTCGAGCATGTCTGAACCGGGCCATGGAGAACCAGCTCGCCAGCGGCGTGAAACGGTCGAGGAGGCGAAGCTGGGCGGAGGAGTGAGAGGAGTGCTGGTTTTCTGGGGGTCCAGACGGGAACCCAGATGGAGCAAATCCTTCTGCACGTTTGATGCCAGGTAGGGCAAGGGGGGTGAAATCCTCAGGGTCGACTGAAAGGTCAGATTGTGGGTGATATTCACAAGGAAAAGGCTTGTTTCCTGACAGTTTTACCCAAATTCAGCAGGGTTGTTCAATCCAGATCTAAACTAGCTCGTTTTTCCCAACAATCTCTGCTGTAACTTGCTGCCAATTAGCTGGATCAATGGGTTTCAGTTTACAACTGACAGCACACCTGATTCAGCCAATCCAACAGCTAAAGGTAGCTGGAAAACAGGAAGAAGATCTGTCATAATCAGGGGTCCCCAAACTTTCTTGTGAGGGCCACATAACTTCTCTGATGTGGGTCTGGAGTTAGTTTGTACACCAAAAGAAAAAGTGCAACAATCACAGGGTGTGCCTAAACATAATTATGGTTTTTCCAGAGTGCTTCACATAACCAAATTTTAATGATCCCTTTATGTAATTTTCATAGGAATATTAAAACATTTCAAAAACTAAACTTATAAATAGGTTGTCCTTTACAGTCACTAAACTCCTCACTACACATTTTACACTTTATTCAGACAAAAATTTTCAAATTTCTGTTTAAACCTTTGTAGAAAAATAAGTCTAGTTTTATAGAATTAAAAAAGTCTGATTGATCAAAGATTTATGGAGATCTAGAGAGCTGCACATCTACACAGGACATGCAGCACAGAGGAGATTGACAAGGTCTCTAGCCAATCAGGACACAGAACAGGGTGTGCTGTTTACATTAAAAAAGGGCACAGCAGCATAATTTCTCTACGAGAAGAACCAAAAAGTGAACTGCAATGTGTAAATAGAACACTCTTCTTTTCCATTTGACTTGGAAATTGAGTTTCAGACAGGCACAACAACTGTAGAATAGTGGAATAAAAACTCATGGTCTCCATCATGTGCCCAAGATTTTTGGAGTAAAAAAAAAAAAAAGTCTGATATTGTTTGGGGTCTGGGCCAGATGTGGAGGCAGGCCAGATCAGACCTGTGGGCTACATGTTTGGGGACCCCCTGATGATCATGATTGAATATGCAGCATTTTTCCTCAGAGCTCCACAACATTCAGGACGAGTTCTGACATTTAAGAAAATATACCTTTAACTGTTTGTTGCCAATAACCTGGTACAATTTGTCCTATTGAAATTCATGAATTTTTTGCTTCCAATGACAAATTGTAGTCACTTAAAACATATCTGGACTAATTTTTAAATTAAACATTAATCTACTCTCAATTAAACTATTCAAAGAGTCCTTGGAACATTAGAATTGGTTGCTGCATGTTATGCAGAGCAGGTTTGGTGACTGGAAGCAAGCTGTAGAAATAAATCTATATTTCTATATTAAAGAAAGATTCCTGATATTGTCTACCAAATACAACTCTTTGTTTCAAATCAAAGGCTCTTCTGTCGCCTCTCACCTCAAAATCCCTTTTAACCTGTACAATAGAAAAAAAAAGAAATCCCCAGAGATATTCATTTGATAGCTTTCAATTTAGTGACAGCGCGCCAGCCTTAAGGTAGCAGGTGTAGGTCAGACACAAAGGCAGACAACTTGACATGAGATGCAAACATGTGGCATAATTTTCAAAACAAAGCCTTTTTGAATCAGATCGTATACTTTTACATTTCAATTGCTACCATTTGTGGCCCAAAACCAGCAGACCTGGCTCTAGTCAGCGGTTGGTGAACTACCAATTTAAAGTTAATTTACATCTCTGTTGTATTGTTTATAGGGATGTCTCGATCTGGTTTTTTGGGCCCGATCAGATTCTGAGTCATTCGATTTTGTGAGTTTGCCGATACAGAGTCACGATCCGATACTTTTGTAAAACAATTGAAACATGAATAAATTGAACAGATTTTATCATTAAAAACTTAAATAGAACACTTCTGTGAAGTAGCTTTAATAAACAAGTAAAAATAGAGCAAATATAAACTAGGAAAACAAACATTTTCTTGTTATATACGTGATAACTAGTCACCGGGGAAAGATTTATTGACTTTAGCTTTAATATCTTTAGAGCTAGAACAGCTTGGGTCCTAAAGGTTGGTTTGTACTTCCACGCGATTCATAAATCGCTGGGGCCTCAGTGGTCACGCTGCCACCGGACCAGAATCGCTTCAGTCGCATCTGAATGCTGCACCTGCTGATGAGATCATCCGCGGCTGAAATGTTAATTAAGCCCGCAGTGAAATTGCAGGCAAATCGAGTCATTTAACTTAAATTTATTTCAGTGATTAGAGTACATGACTATGCGGAAAACTGTCCAGAAAATACATTTTAACATTAAAGAGGAAAGTTATTGAAGTTAGGAAATCCCAAACTTCACACAGAGAGAGACAGAGTGGACGACTAGATAGAAAATAGAGCGAGTTGCTGGAGAAATGTCTTGTCATATCTTACAGCACTTGAGAATGCAGTTTTTTCTTTTAATTCAATGTCTTTGTATTCCCTGCTTCTGTTTAGCAGACAAACTCGTCACTTCCTCCTCTGCCTTTCATATATCTGAACTCTTGCAGATGCTGCAAGTGTCTGAGCGGGATGCTGATCATGTTAAAAAACGCTGGACACGATCGCGTTGCTTGAACGTTATAAGCACCAATCAGAAGCACATTGCAGTTATAGCGCAGAGTTGCAATCAAATCCAGCCAACATTAGTATGACCGCCAGATTGGATGCGACGCGAGCGATTACAAATCACGTGGAAGCATAAACCAGCCTTAATGAGTAATCACAGAGCTAGCATTTAGCAGTTAGCAGCTGCTGTGTAGCCGTCTATCGCAGCACAAAGAGCTTAACATTAAAACAAACAAAAAACTGTCGAAATGCCATCATAGGTTGTTGTTTGTGTTAGGACAGACCAATAGAGACACTTGCTGTCAGTTTAAAGCATTGTTAGAGTTATTGATCCTGAAAGTCTGAATCTGATCATATCGCTTGACGGAAATCTTAGCCTCTTGTTTAAACCGCTGCTGTATTCGGCTGCTTTTTACTGCAACACTATTTAATGATCTGTTCATGACATGCAGACATGCAGTGGACCATTTATCCAGAAAGGTAAGCTTGAAATATAAAGCGCTGATTATAATAAGAGTGAAATATCCAATCGTGATCGGGGAGAACGGCCGACTTCGACCGAGTCAATCATGTAATCGGGCCCAATTTCCAATCACTTATCGATAGGGACATCCCTAATTGTTTATGCATTATTCTTGCTTGGATAGTTTGAAACAAACCATTTCTAGTCTAAAACCAAAAGTGACATTTGACTCATTTCCACTCCAAAACTTAAAATTCTTCTAGACATCTTACCTCAGCATTAGTTCAATTATGACTGAGCTTCAATTAGAATTCCATAGCAGAAAGTTTACTGTAGTTTAAAAAAAAAAAAAAATGACATTTTTCTTTGAGTCTATAAATTGGGTTGTAATCACTGGAAATTGCCCTCCTCGACATCAATAATTAAAGGGTTTATCTGAAGTTGAAATAAGCTCATCTAGTGATGATCACAAGATCCCCTCTGAGCAATCAATGCAACTCTCGCTGCGTTTTGTCAGCAATTATTTTGCCAAAAATACCAAAGACTGATTTCCAATAGACAAACAACTCAAGCACATTCTGTCCTGAGACTGGGGCTGCGAGTATTTTTTGAAGCAGAGATAATCTTCAAAAAAATAAAACCTAAATTGGCCATTTTAAATCAAAGTGACATTTCTGGTACAGGTTTTGAACCGAGGACAGGAAGTACTCCATTGATAGCCATCTTTGAAATACAAAAAACACTGACTACAACCGACTAGACCAACAATCTTTTTTAATGTTAAGTTAAAAGAATTTTAACTTGTGTGAATCCTCATTTGGAATTGAACTGATCAACATGTTCTTGCAGTAAAGCGCAGCAGAATACAGCTCTAGTTTGAACATGAGGCACCAACACGTTCAGTAAAGTTACTCAGATTCAGACTTTGGAGCTCAAATCTCAAGTCTTCAATCTTTAAGTGATAATTGTCTATTGCTTTGTCTTAATGCAACTACTTTTAATAAAAAGACAAAAAAAATGAATTATTTTTAATAAGATTTAAACAATCTGCAGTAAGACAGCTGCCAAGGGACAGTCTAAAAACTGAAAGCTCTGAGATGGTGATTAAAGTAGAAATGCAAGACCACTAGAAAACAACCAAAAGTAATAAATTCCTCTACAACCATTTTTGAAGAGAAAGTCATTGTTTTTACTTTGTAATATTGTTCATGGAGATATAATTTACATGATTAAAATTAGGGATGTCCCGATCAGTTTTTTTAGCCTGATCCGATTCATTGGTTTGTGGATTTGCCGATACAGAGTCCCGATTCAATACTTTAACACATTTAAAACATGAACAAATTAAATAAACAGATTTGTGTTGTCCCTTATTTATATTGCATGAACCTTTTATCATTAAAAACTTAAATAGAACATTTCTGGGAAGTAGCTTTAATAGAGTAAAAATAGAGCAAATATAAACTCAGGGGGAGAGATCATTTTCCTGTTCGATAAGTGATAGTCATGTGGGAAAGTTTAGTGACTTTAACTTTAATATCTTCAGAGCTATTGAACATTTTTGACCAAATGTGATTCCTGTAATCATTTAGAATTCTTAAAAATAAATGACTGTTTTAGCATGAATTTGATGTGTTCATGACTAGCACATATTCATTTTCATTTATTAGTTTTGGTTGTTTTTTTTAAATTATGTGCTTCTTTTTAAGTTCTTAAAACATCACATTTTCAGTTTATTATCAGAGTAGTTAATTTTCTTAACTTTTACTTCTCTTTCAGATAAATAAAACAGGCATATCAAAGGACAGCTCGGGTCCTAATGAGTTAAATCACGGCGCTAGCATGTAGCAGCTGCTGTTTAGCCATCTGTCTGCTGTGCGAAGAGCTTAACATTAAAAACAAACTAAACTGTCTTTTTCTGTTGAAATGCCTTTAGATGTTGTTTAGAGACACTAGCTGTTAGTTTAAAATGTTTTCAAAAGAGATATTGATCCCAGAAGTCTGAATCTATGATCAGCTAGCTTTATTGATCTGTTTACATCAGTCTTCTGCTTGAACTGTTGCAGTTTTCTGCTGTGTTTTCGGGGAACAACATTTTGTGATCTGTTCATAACTTGCAGACTTTTAATGGAGGATTTATGCGAAATAATAAGCTTGAAATATAAAGCGCTGATAATCATAAAAATAAATTAAACATCCGATCCTGATCGGACAACGGAGCCCAATTCCCGATAGAGTCTTTAACCATGTGATCGGGTCAGAGTTCCGATCACAAAATCGGAAGGGGACAAAATGGTGACAAGCTCCGAAGACACTAAAGCTGCAGTCAACTTTCATACATGACCAATTACCACGTCTGTCCTACTGGAAAAAGAGACTCAAGTATAATTTTAAAGAAGTTGTCACAGATAAACCAAAAAGCCCAACAGTTCTGAAGATACTAAAGCTATGGTCTTTCTTACATGGCTAATCACCATTTTCATGGGTTTAATTATTTTTTCTAGTTGATAGTGGCACCATTTTTGATCGACTGTTCACAGAAGCCATGTGCAAGTCTAAATTGATAAAAGATCAATAAATTAAATTAGCGGATAACCTAGAGCTGTTTATTTCTTTCCTTTGTAACAATACTAATGTGTTACAAAAGTATTGATCAAGTAATCTGAATGGAACATTCCCAAAAAGCTGAACACAGAGCGAGGTGATGAGGTTTACCAGGACGTCGCAGAGATGATCCGAACCAGAGCTGAAGCCACTGGTCTCAGAGTCTTCTGGACTGCTGGAGCGAGAGTCCAAAAGGGAGCTGGAGTCTGGTCGGTTTGCCATGCGTGCGATGCCAGGGAACTTCTCCAGGAAGTCGGCCGTCATGCTTACAGAATCGTGGGACAAGTAGCCCGTTGGCTTCTCAAGGAGGCTGCTGAAGGGACTGTTCAGAATGCCGAGCACTGAGGAACAAGAATAAGCACATTTTAAGTTTCTAAAAGTTAAACAATTTGTTGTCAGTTTCTAAGCAAAAAAACACATCTTCCAGGATTTATCCCTGAAAGAAAAACTCTAGTGCTGAATTAACAGCGAGGCATTGATATTTGTGGATTTGCATCGATTAAGTAAACCTGAAAAACTGCGGCACAAACTAATGTTCAAGAATAGGTGCTTGAAGAAGGCATTTTAAGTGTCAGCTGGATTCAGCCAGAAACTGGAGCATTTCCAATTTTGCACTTGATCTGTGCAAATTCGCTGCTAGTAATCCAACAACTCCAGCACAAAACAAAATGTTCATCTTCTTGGCCATTCAGCTGCAGTTCATAAGGCAGTTTAGTGACTGAAGCTGAATTCAAACCTTTAAATCAAGTTTGCCGGTTTACTATGAATGATCTTAGACTACTTAAAGTGTCTAATGTGCGGCATCTTGATGAGGCTCTAAAAGATCAACTTCAGGAAATGGGGCAGTTTGAAGTTTGTTTTTAAAAATTAAAAACACTTCCGCATCATAATTAGCAGACGACACTTGCTCAGAGCAACATCAAGGGTTTATAGAAAGGGAAAGCACTTTTCTTGGCTTGCTAGAAAGCGTAGCAAAGCAAAACTGCCACATCATCTTCCTGACAAAGATGCAGCCTGTTTCCACACAGATTGAGGCTACCCAAGCTTTACCAATTTCTAAACTAATGATTGCTACAGGACAGCTTTTTCATTATCATTTTACTGCTGCTGAAAGGCCAGTCTCAACTGAAGAAAAAAAAAAATAAACCCAGAGGTCCTCCTGTGAATCCTCTTTGAAAGTTCCAGTACTTACTGAAGGGTGAGCTGGCCTGAACCTGGGGTGGGGGAGTGTGTGTGTCGGTCTCCTGGCTGCTCCATGGTCTGTCCCAGCCGGACAGACGGAGAGACTGGAGGCCAAGGCCCAGGTCTGTGACATTTGACTGGCCCCGGGATGAAGGCATATCCTGGGATTCGGGGATGCCCCCACAGTTCGGGAAAAGCATCCTCCTGCTGCCCACCGCAGCCAGCTCAGACTCTTTAGGTGCCAAGATCCGAGTCAGAAGATGGTAAAAGACAAGGAAAATGAGTATTAGCAACACTTTGTATCTCCACCGATTATAGACAGAATAAGATCTGCAAAGTCATGTCAGATAAAGAAAAAAAAACTTCACTGTTCAAAACACTCTGCTCTGCTAACAGTGGAGCTAACCTGCTGCCTCTGTGCCTGGTGCAACTGCCATGCATCTCTGTTCGCATCACTGACCCACCTAGTAGCATGTGACATGGCTGCTGATGCACTCGCACACCCCTGCTAATGACATCAGCTCCCCCACCACCCCTTCCCTGCCTCCTTGCTCAACAACTTCGTAATGAAAAATTCCAGTTGCAGCGGCCGGCTGAATGAAGCACGTCCCTCTGTGGTGGGCGCACAGCGGCTCAGTTAGCGGTGGTGGCAGCTGCTGCTTACCGTATCTGCTCTGGCTTTCTGAGTGAGCAGACCGCGACTGGAGGGAGGGGGGAGCCGAGGGGCAGAACTACAACAGAATGGTGGGAGGAAGTCTGGCAGTGAGTGACTCAGCAGACTTCAGTTCTAAAGTATTTTAGACTCAAGGATGAAGGATTTTTCTCATTTTTGGAAAAATAACTTACAGTTTGTGACTTCTCCGGATGTAAAGACTTTTCTATAGAGACTGGCATTAAAGTGCTCTTTCGCAGGAGCAGCTGACTGATCAGATGATGAGGTTTGAGCTATTTGCACTGCCAGCTCCTCCCCTCCCCACAACTGGAAAGCTACCAGCATCCAGTCATTGCTCTGATTCAGCAGCTCAGGCTGGGCTGGATAGGGCAAAGGCCACAGCAGAAGTTTAGATCTGTTAGCATCAAATTAAAGTTACATTTCTGATTTAAGAAGCAACTGAACTGTGTTTTAAAAACCCAATAACAGGTTGTTCTTCAGGAGAGGGGAAAAAAAAAAAAAAATCTGTTACGCAAAGACCAGGATGAGTTTTATCCTGGCAATTCACACTCTTTGAGTAAGAAATGGCCGTTTAGAACTGGTGCAATGCTGCAGACGAGTGATGCAGCATGAATCAGCTGTTGGCAGAGCAAGTGATAAATAAAAAAGGTGAGAGATTTAATAGACTAAACACTTCAAGCCAGTCACTGATTTTTGGATACATTTTCAAAGCGTTCCTAGTGGTTTTAATTATGATTAAGCCAAAAAAAAAAACCCTAAACTTCAAGGGTAGTTTCTGCAGAGCGGCAGGACATCATTAGAATTTTAGTCTAGTCTTTATGTTTGGGTGGGATTATTGGCATGGAATAAGCACAGACCCTCTTCCTGTCTTTGTGTTTACACTACCACCATCTTACAGCCCCGCACAATCTCGAACCAACATTGCCGGTGCAACAAAAACAGCAAGCATTGTAGCTATCCAGCCGTACAGCTGAGCCAAATTCCAGCTCAGACAAGGAAAACAAAGACGTTCATGGACCTTTTGTCTACAAGTGGATGCATCAGAAAGGAGGGCGGAGGGCCAAAAGGTAACAAATCATAATTTTTCTGCCAAAACTTTTAATCTGAAAGACCAATTTCAATGAAAATCCATGTTCTCGTAACATTTTTCTCATGGAGACATAAGCAAATAAACTGTAAAGATAAAAACAGAATTTCTTTGCTCAAATCATGAGTCAGGGGTGTACAACAAAAATTTAATTGGGAAAAAGCCAGAGATGTAGATTCTACTAAGGGCTCCGCTCCATTCTGATGCATCCACTTGCAGACTACTACATCCTTGTTTTCCTCATCTGAGCTAAAATTTGGTTCAGAACTGCACAGCTGGATAGTTCCTTTATTGCTCGCCTTTCTTGTAGCGCTCCCAATGTTGTGTCGGGGCTGTAAGCTAGTGGAAGAGGGAAAACAAAGGGATGATGGGAAATGAGGGAAGCCTATCTGTGCCAGCAATCCTGCCCACTAATCAGAACCAATTTAGGCTAAAAGTGACTTAATCATGATTAAAAGACTACTGGGAACACCAAGATCAAGTAAATCAAAAGATGATCAGAGAAGATCTTGAGCTAAAATTCAACTGCAAGTAGTGTTCATAAATAAACCCTAGATAATTTTAGCTGTATAACAAGAAATAACTCAAGATTCACATGATTTTCATCTGAATGACCTTTCAAATAAAATTAACTGCCTAAACTTTTAATACTAAATTATTTGACTTTGTAGGAGTTTAAAAAAAGGGGGGGCTGCTATAATCAAATGGGGCTAAAAATGTAACATGAATTGCTTGGAAAAACATTTTATTAAGAATGAAAACAAAAAAAGTTTACAATTTTGCTAAAAGAAATTAAAAAAAGTTTGTGTAGTTACTTAAATAATTACAAATTGTATAAAACTTCCACAAATACAGTTACAAACCAAGAATTTCCATGGAAAGTGTGAAAAATAATTTAAAGTTACCATTTCTGTGACAGCTTAGAGTTAGCTAAAACAAACAAGCTAACTCAAAGTGAGAGTTGGGGCAGAAACAATATATTTTTACCACACAGCAGGTCTGGCTTCTGCTTGCTGCTGTTGGGTGTGCTGCACACGCCGGTGAAGTCCAGAGCGTTTCCCAGGATGGAGTTCATCCTGCGGAAGATGTCCGCGTTGCTGCAGGTGGACAGCGCCGGGGACTCGGTGTCCGGGTTCTCCGGCCTGCGGGCATCGTTCCTCTGCAGGAGGGGACCAAAAGAGCGGGCAAAGTTCACCTCCAGTTTAAGCTAACACCGTCATTAGCACCGAATTATTTACATTTATTTTAAACATTACATTTATTTTAACACATTTTATTTTTAAAGAAGGTAGTGACGATGTTTCATAACCAAAATTAAACGAACTTCTTCACTAACTTAACTTTCAACTCACCATGGAAAACGCCATTATGTGGACAGAAAGCCTAAAAGAAATGTCACAATAACGACCCCCGCCTGGAGGCGAGAAAAGTCACATTTATGAGGTTTGCTTGAAACTAATTAGTCATGATGTGACAAACGTGTGTTCGACTCATGTCTGTGCCTCGCGGGCCATCGTCTGCTCACGTGATCTACATCACAGACCATCCAAAGAAGACAGAAAAATAAAATATAAAATATATGAAGCAGTTGAACAAAATGTCATCAATTTACAATTTGAATGGTCAAATAAATAAATAAATAAATAAAAACAACAATATAAAAAAAAGTACACACTGATTTAAAAAAAATGAATAAAATAAAGGGATATATATAAATGATGAACATTGAATTAGGGATTGTCAAAAAGTTGTAAATTACATATGATACTTTTAAGTTTCATAACATGTTTATTTTTCCATTAAATTTACAGATAAAAGAATGAGCAGAGTTCTTTATGAAATGTGAAAAAGATGGTTTGGTCTTAATAAATTGACTTTTGTGTATATAGTATTTACCCACGATACTTATAACATTTAAATGATTTCTGTATTTTTGTTTTCCAAAATAAACCCAAAAATGACAACCTTAATGTGCATTGTGACAAAAGGCATTAGAATGACAATATTCAAACAATACTTTCCCACTAAAAGTTTTAGGCCTCTCTCCCACAGATTTCAAAAAGATATCAACAGCTGTTCTTTTTGCAAAAGTCATCCAAAAACCATTACACATTTATTTTTTGGACTTGTTCATTTAAGCACTGAACTTTCCCCAATTATCATTATGCTGTGATTTACTGTGCCTTGTAATCATCATTTTTTTTCCTGTCTATTGGAAAGTTTTGTCAATAAAGTGTGTTTTTAAAAGGCCTGATTTATTTTACATTAGTTTGTCGGTCGTGTGGATTCCTTGTCCCCAGTCAAAATGCATATTTTTGTTTTATTTTGAAAGTATACCGGACGTATTTTATTTTGAAACCCAAATATGTTTCCTGTTTCTTTGGCTTTTTTCCTCGAAGTCGACGCGTCGACGGACAGGAAATAGAACTCCTGCGCAAAGCCTGCGTTGCGTGGCGGAGGGACGGAAGTCAGACGCAGACATGATGGAGGCGATGTAAACATTCAGAGTGGTGTGTAAAATTCTATTTTTTGTGTCAACACAACGCAACAGAGTTGTACCGCAGACGGACCAGTGTAAATCGGGAATTAGGAGTTCTGTTGTACTGTCAGAATAAACTAACATTTTATACTTTAAGGGGACGTTCCCATGCGATAAAGCTCTTTTACCCCCGCGGAGAGCACTGTCGGTCACTGTCGGCATGGACGATGAACGTTTAATTTTAGAAGTAGAAAAGCACAACATCCTTTATGACTCAAAACATGCATTTTATAAGGACCCAGTGAGGAAGGAGAAGGCATGGAACCTGATTGCCAAAGTTTTGGATGCTGATGGTAAGTGAAATCTTATTTTAATTTCACCACATCAATTTTATGTTGCAGGGCTTTTTTATTTTTTATTTTTTTATTTTTTTAAATTTGTCTGTGTCTTCAAGTGATCCAACACTGTAGTAAACAGTACCCCGAAACCTCACTGGTATAACTTAACTTACATTCTAATACTCCTGTTAGTGACAGACAGACAGATATAATTTTATTCTTGTAAATTAGTTGTACTGTCACTTCAGTTTTATTTTTGAAAGAGGGGTATATCATGCTGGGCAAAATTCTGTTTTGGGCCCTCGTTTCAGAGATTCCAAACCCATTTGTTCTACCAAAGTGGCACCATGTACTAAACAGATGTATGCACTTTTAACATAACAGGTGCATTTTATGATGAACTATTCAGATTAAACTTTTTGTTTTCAACACACACACATTGTAATACAAAGGGAAAACATGGTCTTTATTTCAATTAACAGAAGAAATTTACTATTTATAAAATATACATATATATATATTTATATATTTTAAATATAAAAATCCAACAAACTAACAAATGTAAAAAACAACAACACATATATATATAAAAAAAAAAAAACGCACATTATTTACAGCATGGGTTTCTGAATCAATTGCACAGTGGGCCAAAATCCAAAAGACATTTCACGTCTCGGGCCGAACAGGAAAATGTTTATTGAACACACTGAAACAACATTTTTAAAACTTTAAAAACGTAACTTTTTAGCATTACAATTAAATTGATTCTCTGTGGGTTCTCACAAAGTATCGATCTTTAATTTTTTTGTTTAAAGAAGCTGTAAAACATTATATTTATCATCCTTTGGTAAGATGTTCCTTCAGAGGTAGATACATTGCATTGCATGACTGACTGCATGCCAAAGTGCCTGGCAGCTACTTGAATTATTTAATTTTTGTTATGTTGTTTTCAACAATTTTGCACTAAGTAGCCGTGCTGTTGTTTATGTTTACCATTGTTTGTACAGAATTTCACAAATAATTCAAATTAAAGACACCAAGACAAAGTATTACTAATTTGCGCAAAAGTGTATGATTTGTTGCACAAAAGAAACAAGTTGTTCATTATGATTGTCTTCAAGCTAAAAATAAATGGGGATATATTTGCCTAATGTGAGTTATCGGAGAGGATTTTTTTTCCAATTGTCGCAGTATTGCAATATCATTTATATTTGGAGCCATGTAACGTGGATCGCATCGTATCATTAGTTACCCAGTGATTCCCTAAATTTCGATGATTGAGAGCAGGCAAGAATATTATTCCAGAATAAATTAATTTAAGCCTTAAATAACTTTCAATATTTTACTCTCCATAAAAAATATATTTATTCAAAATTATACAAGTTATAAATAAGCACAAGATAACATCGGGTCATTAATAGCCATAAAATAAAATTATTTGGACCGGGCCTTGATTTTGAAACGTGATTTACAGGGACATTCGTAGTAATTTGTCCTGAAAATGTCTGACTCTTGGCTTTTATTTGCAAAGCCATCAAGCTTAGAACAAAACAGCCGCTCCCGGTAACATTTCCTGACACTTCCTCCTCCTTTACAACTGTCCGAGCCATTTTTACCGGCGGACAACTCCGTAATCACACTAATTTGTTTTTTTTCTCAACAACAGAGAGCGTTCTTCGACTGGAGCACAGAAAAATAAAAGAACGCAACCTAAATACAACACGGTTTACTTGTACATTGTTGTCAATACAGACAATAAAAATCTCCCCAATACCCAATAGAATGACAGCCACACAGCTTGGAGTCATTCTCCCTGTTTGTTTTATTTTTCATGTGTTGTCGACAGGAGAAGATCAGATGTGAGTGCTTTTTTTGAGGAGATGCTGTGGCCATTTTTGCCAATAATAATGTGTCTGTGTTGACTGAATTAATAGTGTCTGTGAGTGGCGTTGTATCCTCTTACACTGGAGAGCAAACTGCCATCAAACGAAGCAGAAGAAAACATATGTTGTCTGATCTTTAAAGGGTAACCAAACCCCTAAATTAACTTTTTTTTGGCTGTTGACATCTATGAATAAGGCTTTAAAAGTGCTGTCTGTTGGTCATAGCCAAATTTTTGACAAATTGAAATAAAACTGTTTAATTCTTCAAAATATAGTCAAAAACTGCCAGTGTGCTGCCCCTATAGGTTGAAATCAGGTATTACATCTGAATTTTGTTAATGGTCAAACCATGAAGTCTGACGTCATGATCTGCAGCTCCAGTAATGATAACAGTCCTGCCCCCGAGCCCCACCCCTCTGACTGGATCTTCACATTTCAGCTGTAGGTGAAGTCAGCTTCCAACTTCCTGGTTTGGTTACCCTTTAACATTTCTTTTTCAACATTAAAATAAAGGTATTTTTTTCTTTTTCTTTTTTTTTTTTTTTTTTTTACATATTAAGAGGTTATAACATCTGAAGAAGTATTCTGACCATAAAATGCTTGTGGTGAAAGCGAGGTAACATTCATGCATCCGTGGACGGGTCGTGTCGCCTTTACAGATCAGGTGGCGATCCTGATCCTGGAGCTTCAAGGTCAGGATGTTAAGGAGATCACTCTGGCTCACTGTCTGGATCCCAAAAATATGTTAGAATTGCTCCTACCAAAACAAAGCTCAGTAGATCATTGAAAAAATTTAGATCATGAGTTCATATTCCTATTTTATTATCATTGTTGTTGCAGTAATACAGAAAATGTATTTATTTATTTTTTCATATTAAACATTGTGATTACAGAGTCTCTTAAAAGTCCCACTCCGATCATCTTTTGATCCATTGTAGAAGTATTCTCAGTGGTCTTTTAATTAAGATTATACTGTTTTTAACCAAAATAAAAAAAACAGAGTTATTTTCTTGGACAAAGTTTCGAGTTCATGTCACGGAAGTAAACCTCTACTGATTTCCCATCATCCCCTTTTTTCTCCCACTAGCTTCCATCCACTCTCATCCTATCATTAAAGCTATCATTAACAGTACAACAAAACTGGCGAGCAATATCTGAGTTTTGAGCCAGATGTCATCTTAGACGAGGAAAACAAAGACATACATGGATGTATTTGTTTTAGAATGAAGCGGAGCCGGGATTTTCAATTACTGGGTTAGGGCTACGGTTAGGGTTGGTATATATATATATGCAAATTCAGATTAAGATTTACATTTGCAACATCTCTGCTTCCAGCCAATAATTGATTGGTTGATTGATTGATTGGTTTATTTCAAGCATAGATTGAAAAATACAGGACAAAACACACAATTATTTCAAACTCATTACAGAAACAATAAGATGCAATGATTAGAAAATAGAAAACAAACAAAAATAAAATACACTTATGTCACATTTGGTTCATTCATTCTTTGTGATTATTAACTAAAGTCAGTAGAGTTTGATTGATTGCTTGAAAAAGAGTGGGAAGAAGCGAACTTATATAATCCCACCCCTACTTGATTACTTCATTTAACTGTTTTGCATAATTATGTCATCCGGTTGTTGTTTTTTTTCCATCTATAATGAGTTTAATGTTGTGTTTGGGCGCCATCTTGCCTGCAACCGAGTCCCTCCTATTTGTGCGGCTCCAAGTTGATGGTCATTTGGAGGCACTTGGAGAGTTTTTGCTTGGCTAAAAGAACAATTGAAAATTCGCTTTTGTAATCAAAGTATTGACTTCCAGACTTTGGTGGAGCTTTTACAACCACGTTTTCCATCAGTAGTTCCTAGATAGTGGGGGAAAATCAATTTCCTCCAGAAACGCTGTGCAACTTCTAACTAGTTCTCCTCAGTTAACTACTCCAACACGATCTTCTCAATGGTGGACAATACCATGCGGGCAGAATTTTGCACAGTTGCATGATCAAAAGAACACATGAGAAAAAACCTGGCTGAGCAGTGACTCTCCGGTGGCCAAATATCCAGGAAGGAAAAAACAACATGTAAATGTTCTTTTTCTTTTAGCTGACACCTGCAAAACAAGATGGAGGGTTCTGCGAGACAGCTTCGTCAGAAACCAAAAAAAGACAAATCCAAGTGGATCAGGAGGGGGTTCACTGATGGACTGGAAATACAAAGACACAATTTCTTTCATTCTGCCCCACCTGCAACACAGGAGGTAATATTGGTTAAACTATTTTCAAGCTAGGATACCACAGGACAATGGCGTAAATTAGGTTTTTGTGGGCATATCTTACATTAATGGATCTTGTTTTCCCAACAGCACCAAAATCAATTTAGAAAAAGTTCTCAGGAGTGAACCAGGGACTCCCACATCGCTGGAGGAGATAGATAACCAGTCAGTACACATTAAAATTGAAGATCCTGAACCAGGGCCGTCCAGACAAGTCGGGAGCACAGTCACGCCACTGCCACAACAAGAAACACAGAGAAAAAAGTCTCAAAAAAGACAGCTTTCTACTATTGCAGACAACTTGATGGCTCTGCTAGAAGAGCCAATCCCAAAGCAGAGCTTACCTGAAAGTGACCTTGACGAGTGCTACTACTTTGCTATGAGCCTCGTACCAATGCTGAACAGGATGGACAGAATAACAAGAGAAGAGACGAAATTTGACATTTTAAAATGCTTTGAAAAAGCAAGACAAAGACAACAGCACATTGAATAGTGCTGTAACGATTATCTGAATACTCAGAAACATGGATGGAAAGAGACTTCTGACTCATCGTGTTTCTCTTTTGTTAGGATATTTTTGGGATTTATTTAACTAATAGTGATGGTGTCTGAATTTTTCTATTAGCAGCATCATAGCAGTTGTGTTAAAAAAAAAATCTAAAATGTACTGTGTTTCGTTTTGTGTTACATACAACTTTTTAAAAATTCTGTTTCTCTTTTTGAAAATTTAGAGTCTGCAAGAAAAGTATTTTGTGATGTTCAACCGGCTCCACAAACAACCTGAGAACTGAGAAAATCTTTTTTTTCATCACTGACTGAAGCTGAGACACTTGGCTATTTTAAATCACAACTTTTATTGGGATTGATTCAAATATATATTGTTTTTGTTTTGCACATTTTAATTTTAATTTTGTGCTGTGGTTGCAGTGTTTTTGTTTTGTCTCACCTCTAATTTATTTGATGGTAAAATGATTTTAAAAAAAGGAATAGTTGTAAATTGAAGTGTAGTTTTTTTGTATTTTATAACTTATTTTTTCCATTTTCTTTGCAGTAAATAAACACATATTTATATAAAACATGTAGAAGAACACTTTTTTAGCACTAGCAATTCATTTTTGTGCATAATTTTTTATTATTGTATTTAATAAATGAATTGAAGCAACAAAAACAATGTGAGGAGCTGACCGAGAGCCAGAAGAGTCAGCTCTCTTTAGGGAACCGAGACAGAAGAGACGGTTCTCAGGAGGAGATCCCGCTTGCATTGTTGCTATGGTTACATTCCTTTATATACAGGGTGAAAATTATAAGTCAGTTTGGTGGAACATTTAATTTACTGGCATTTGCAATTAGACATTGATTTAAAAATGTAACATTTTTTCATATAAATAAATGTATGCACACATTCAGAAGATAGGCTTACATATTAGCAGCAACACAATGATTTCACTTTTTTTATTTATTTTATAAAATGTAGTATTTAAAATATATATTTTTTAATGCTGTTTGCAAGCAAATAGTTTTTGCTTTACAATATTTTATACATGAAATGTCAAAATGTGACACAACCTCATTATGATTATTTATGAAAAAAACAGATTTTGGAAATCATATAAGTTTTATTGCTACACATAAATTAATGCATGACGCGTTCATGACTCACTGGTGTTTTTTGCTGATAAATTTTGCAGTCTGGCCAATAGATGTCATTAGTTTTCAGTGTGTCAAATGCTTCCCAACCCTGAACCATTTCAACACAATTTGATTCATTTTGGTTCAGAAAGCTTTGGTTTCTTCACCACTAATGTTAAAACCAGTTAAAGATCATACCAGAGAATCCAATCAAGCCATGGTGTCCCTTTAGAAGAACCAAGGGGTCAATGGTTTCACTTAGCTCCAACAAAACCAGGACTGATGGCTTTTTTCATGTCAGTGTTGATGCTGAGATTATCAACAACCTTGACCTGAACCATTTCAGCAGCGATTGAATAAAACAAAATATGGAAAAAAAAACAAGCAATGTTTGGTTATAAAATCATAAATAACTGCTTAAAATGTCAGATTGCTATTGCTGTAATATATGCTTAACGTGAAAAGGCAAAAACTACGATGAACAGAAAAGGAAAAAAAAAATAGGAAAATCATCCGTGTCGCAGGTTCATATATATAATGGCTAAGTGTTAGTGTCATCATCTATTTCACAACCATGGGGGATGATAATAAATCCTGTTGGTACAGTGGCTTTAAGAGTGGCATTATTTTGTTATTTTTATGCAAAAAAAGATGTAAACATTGTAATAAACACTTTATGGAACTACCAAACTACAAAGATTTGACTCAGTTATTATGTGCGTGTGGGATGATGGTGTCAGTGACATTGGAAAATTGTGATTTTAATTAGATAATTTATATGGTTCTTTGGGAACATTTAAAAGTATTTTTTTCTTAATTTATGTAAAAATATATTAATATTTTAGATTGAGAACATCTTAGTGGTTCTGCTGTAATCAGCGTTAACTATATATATATATATATATATATGCTGTAAATGTATGATGATTTCCTTGATGATTTTGCAGCACACAAGGGCAGAAAAGTCCAAATCTGAGTTGTTTGGGTCTCGGGAAAAACCCCAAAAACTTTTATCATACATATAATGCAAATAGTTACTTATTGCATGATGCTTTCAGTCTTCAGTGTTCCTAATTAAATGCTTATTGACTTAGTTAATTGTTGTAATTCAGAGCTGAATATCAAAAATTGTGTTAAAAGTACTTTACATTGGAAAAATATGTTTCTTTTTACAGATTTTGTTTTGGGAGGCGCTGCAGTCAGCATTGCTGAGGGCTCCTCAGTACCTTCGACCAGCACTGGTAGGCGCTCTCGCCTCACAGTGATGAGGCCCTGGTTCGGATCCCAGCCGGGACCTCTCTGTGTGGAGTTTGTGTGTTCTCCTCGTGCATTTGTGGGTTTTATCCAGGCACTCCAGCTTCCTCTCACAGTCCAAAAACATGTTTCATATGTTAATTGATGATTCTAAATAGCCTCTAGGTAGATATGTGAGAGTGTGGTCCTGCAACAGACTGGCAATCTGTTCAAGGTGTACCACACCTCCATCTGTCAGTAGGAGGGTTGGCTTCAGCAACCCCAGGTGGGTGGATGGATGGATGGATGGGAGATTAAATCCTTGTCGATGACGTGAGATGCAAAGTACTCTTCATCCAATATCTAAAAACCTGCTTGGTTTTCTAGAACATAGTTTCTGCAGAGCAGCAGGAGGTCATTAGAAATTCACTTTGTCTTCTGCACATGATTCACAATTGAAATTGAAGAAATACATAGACTTGCTATTTTAAGCTTTATTTATATATATAAAAATGTGCACCATCTGAATTTTTTTCAAAAGAACATGTTTGAAAACACCAATTTTCAACAGAGTTGTTCTTTAAAGTGAATTCAGAGTGGCTTGATTGTTGAAATTACACAGCATGATTGACACAAACATGTACAAAAATTTTAAAATGTGATTTATTCTAAGTATTTATATATTTGGGTGGAAAAATATAGTTGGGAGCCAGACTGTGAATGAGACTGTGGATCCACTCTGTTTACTTGTGGTCGTCATGAACATGTTTGGCCAGTAGAGGGAGACAAAGTCCATTTTGCAAAAAAAAAAAAAAAAAAAATTTTCCCTAAGTATGTTTTTGTGTTTCTATACCTATCTACCTGTGAGAAAAAATGAAGATAAAATAAAAGCAAAAACAGCATTTTTGTTTTTATTTATGAGCAACGTTTAAGTGAATGCAAACAATGTTTATAGAGGGTTAAATCTGATGGTTGAATCAACTGCCAATTTCAAATAGATTTAAAAAAAAAAACTTGGGTAAAAAAGAAATAATGGGAATTTTTTTTTCAAAAATTAAAATAACAAAAACTTTAATATTTTTTAATGCACAAATAAAACTTTCTTTAATGAATAAAAAAAAAACCTTCAAGGACTAAATTTTTTTTTCTAAAAAGGGGTTAGGGGGCACTTTGGCTATTTCTTAAATGCATTTTGTGTTAAGAAACCAAAAGAAAAAAAAGGGGAGACACTCCATATATGAAGATGCCCCATCTTTGCAATCTATTGATTTCATGTCAATCCAAATATTCTGTGCGAAAGGGAAGTGACCCATTGTTCCATGAAGGGCAAACAGCTAATTCTTGAGGACGTTATTTTTTTTCTTTGTTTCTAAGTGAGCACCGACACATTCCTTTTTGGTTGCAACATTTTTTATTAAAAAAAAAAAAAATTGTGTTCATTTGTCCAAACAAAAAGCAACCTACTTGAAGAAAAATCACAGCGAGGAAGAAGAGGCTTAGCATTTAAAATCAAATTTTAATGCTACCCACTCAAATTCCTGAAGTTCTTCTCAAAGGTTTGCATTAAACGTTAAATTTTGCCAAACGTCTTCAGTTTACTTTCAGCACCGCTTCAATTAGTCAGCTGGTTAGACTGAAAACTGTCACCCAGGAGTCCTCGAGGAAGCGTCATGGTTGATTGAGCAGAGCATCTTCCCAGCTCTGGAGGCCAGAGTGTGGGGGTCAGCTCTGCGCATGATGCAAAGAGACACTAATGCAGTGATGCATCACAACCCAAAAGTTGGACTGAATTATTGATGTCAGCATCTGAGCATGCAAAGCCTTAAGAGTGTATTCAGACTGAAAAAGTCAGTTGGTCCGGATCGAGTCCTGAACCTTGGGTTTGGTCTGTATTCAGACTGTATATTTGTTTGGAAACCAAAACCTGTAGACAAAAACCACATGACTAAAGATCTCCTCAGTCATTGGTCAAGAGTTATGAGGACAGGGCAAAGTATAGAGAGAAAGAATAAAAGAACTTGAACAATCCTGGTCGGGATAGTTCACTTATTCAAACTTTATATTTCACTGATCAATTCTGAACTTCTTTATTGATTGGTTTATTGTTCAAGCATGGATTAAAAAATATAAGACAAAACACAATTATTTCAAACTCATTACAGAAATAATGAAATGCATTGATTAGATAATAGACTCATGTCACATTTGGTTCATTCATTTTTCTCTACTAGCTAAAGTCAGTACAGTTTGATTTATTGCTTGAAAAGGAGTGGGAGGAAGTGAACTTGTATAATTCCACCCCTACCCCATATCGGGTCAGGCACAATATTTTGTACTGCTTTGGTACAGTGGAGGCATGCCGCGATACTTAAGACGCTTCTGTTTGACATGTAGTCAGGAAAACAGTGTGACAAGTAACGTGAATCCTGACCACCACCCATCCATGAGTTGCTGTTGCTCCGCTCACCTGTTTACATCCCAGCAGTAGTTTGAGGACACATGGGGCCGGCTCCAGCCTGCCAGGTGGTTATATCCGGCCCTCCAGATCATTTTTATTTTATTGTCATCTTGCACTTATTTTTAACTTGCATAATTTTGACAAAATATATTTTTATGGAGAGTAAAACATTGAAATTTGTTCAAGTTGGAACAATATTCCTGCCCATTTTTAATCATAGTAATATCAAAACAAAGTAAAAATAAGTAAAAATGTAGTTTTCATGTGTTCAATAAATGTTTATCCCGTTCAGCCCGCGACCTAAGGTGTTCTTTGGATTTTGTCCCCAGAGAGTTTGACGCCCCTACGATACGTGTTCTGATACTCATCTCTCAGTTTCATGTGCGTCACGAAATATCCCAAGATTATGTGTGAGGTTCAGTGTGCTGTGCTGCCAACTAACTGCCGGGGGTCCAGGTGGAAAACCAAAGCAAGACTCAGAAGAACGCACCAATAGTCTTTTCAGCGTTTTTAAAAATCGTTTAAAGTATCGCCAAGCCAATACATCTCTGAATCAATTCCCCACACGATTCAGACTGCAATTGGAATTTAGTCAGATTGGAAACTAACCACGTCAAAAGATGGGTCAGATAGCGGTTCCTGGTCCCGGACCAGGGTCGGTTGAATGTATTCAGACTGAAAATTGGTTCTGGATTCTTTGGAGAAACCAACTCTGGTTCGCTTTAAGCAAACCAAATGTGTCCAGTCTGAACACACCCTGAAACATATTTAGAAGTTGGTGCTTGTTCAGTCCCGAGGCAAAGACAAACCACAGGCAGAGCCATGAAGTGATGCATTCATTTCTTTTATTCATAAGATGGGATTATTTTTTTTTAACATCTTATGCACAGCAGATACAAAGACGAACATGTTCTAAACCACAAACTAAATTCCTCCATCACTCGAATCCTGCTTTCAGTTCAAAATGGTCCCCCAAAAAAAGCAACCTGTACGTTTGTAGTCCAGTTTCACATTCTGAAAGATCGTTTTACAGCAATCTCATTTTAGCAGAATGGCCCAAGCCACAATCAAGAATACCTACACCCCCTCCCCCCCCAGGTCTCCACTTCCCCTTTAAACAAATTGCACTTTTTCTTTAAAACTACTTCAACAGGATTACAGGATCAAAAATTAACACCGAAACACAAGAGACGTCTAAACATCCAACTTATTATAGGTTCATTATTTAGTTGCACAAAAATGCATAAATATACATTATGCTAAGGAAAAAAAACAAAACTTACTTTCCTTCGCTCAAAATAAAACATTGATATGATCATGAGGCTGGGGATTGTCTGAACGTAGGGGGCGCATTTACAAGGTCCATGCGAGGCAAGCCATTTACACAACAGCCTAGCTTTCACAGAGGCAAGACCAAGGTACTACAGGAAGAAAAACTAAAGAAAAGGAATTGCTGTCTAGGCCAAAAGGCAACACAAACACTAAGAAAACAAACCAAAAAGAAAATATACACAGAAACCTGCGTTCTAAATTCATGCCAAGAAAGACTAACATGCAATGACTTAACACTTTCTACACCTCCCAGGAGACAAGAAACCCATGGAGGAACTAGCTTTACTATGACGTCAACAGTTATGGTCCATGGCATCGGAGCGGATTTTGCATGAGGTTGTATTGAAGTGCTAACATGTACCACAATAGTTGCCAAAGAGAAGTTCAGATTGTCGACAGCAAGATTGTTTTAATTCTCACTCCTCCCCCCAAAAAGACGTTTGGGGAAAGACATAAATACTGTTTATAACAACTGTTCATTAAATAAACCTGATTAAATTAATGACGAGCTTGGCAAACCTCACTTCAGCTGGACAAAGGTATGGTTTCCAGAAGCCTGTGGAGGACAACGGAGAGAAAAGTGGGAGTTAAATGTGACATCTTTCATCTCAGTGAATGCTCTCAAGAGGAGAGGGCTGCTGTCATGACTGTGCCCACATAGAATCGTTCACACCATGTTGCAATAAAAAGGCAACAAATCATGTCTGAAAGAGTCAACATTTACCAAATATCTTCATATTTTACGTCATGAATGAAGGGAAAAAAATCATTGCATTAAAAACTTTTGAAAGTCAGTTCACAGTAACTTTTCCCCAAGATAATCACACCATAGTGGAAGTGTTCACAGGGTCAAGGACATTTTCTCCACATACAAACTTATTTTTAGTTCGTTTTTTATGTACATTACTCAAAATTATTCAGTTAAATTTAAATAAGCATTTATCTACTACACAATTTGTAGGATACTCCAAAGTGAAGGTCATGATAAAAGATATTTACAATCCTTAAGGGGATGGATTTAGCTTGATAAATTGGAATACATCAAAAGTATGTTTCAACACTGATAAAATTCTACAGATACTTTTGATATATATATAGCATTTTTTTTAAACAAAGGAACAGAGCATTATGTAAAGAACATAAGGTTTTGGGAAGGGTGGAATAATTGCGTGTGTGTTTATGCGTGCATTTTGTCAAGACAATTATAAAATGTTTGGCACTAAACAAAAACTAAGCCAAAATGCAGAAGCCGTTGGGTTTGACCCAATTTCCAAACCAGGGGAGTCAGTCCTCGAGGGCCGGCCTCCTGCTGGTTTTCCAGAAACCCTCCCTTATCTGCTGCTGATTACCTGGATCAGGTGTGTTTGACCAATAAGGAGCTTCAATGGCAGGTTGGTTGGAAAATATGGACACCGGCCCTCGAGGACTTTGGACACCCCTACCTAAAACTAAACCCTTCATTTATGCTTCTTCACATCTTCAACCCAGTTCACATGCAAACCAAATTCCAAACATTTTGGGAATTTTCTTCCCATGAGTTGAAGCTACTAACATTTGCATCTTCTGAGGACTGTTTAAAGTTGCAAATAATGAAATCAGACATTTTTCCTCGCCAGCATCATCCCAGCACAGGAAATGTCCGCGTCATTCATGGGCTGCGTTCATGTTTTGTGGTTTTGACTTCACGATGACGAGGGGAGCTGTGCAGTATTTTAGTTTCAGCGGGGCTAACATTCCTGCTTTGTTTTGTAATCTTACAGCTGATAGATTGAAAGATTTGTGCCACACTAGCGATAAGAGTCCATCTGACAAAAATCGAGACTAAACACTTCCAAATGCCACGTTAGAAAACTGTTAGAAAATAAAAAAAAAAAATTGAATCCTAGAGTGCATTTATGGTTTGCTGCAAACCAGCTGCTGCACAGACATGCTTGACTGTATTTTTGGTTTATAAGATATTTCAATTGTTAGTTTTCATTTGAGAGAAGAGGATTCACCAAAACTTTCTCCAAAAAGCAAGGCTAAACGTCTTCAACTACAACTCCTGACCTTTAGATTTTAAAACAGAAATCACTTTGTTGCCTTTGCCAAATTAGTAAGCAACATCTGGAACTGCATGATATCAAGTTAGAATATATTGATGAATTCTGCCTTTAAAATCAATTGTAAAAGTGTTTAAATGCAGCCTCATGTAGAGATGTCTCCAGCTGGAGGAATTGCACCAGCAAACAGCTATGATCTGAGCATTCAGCAGACAGATGACCCAAACCGTCAGGAAAGTTCTCCCCAAACAATAATGCAACTACTCCGTGTTTTGAAGCTGTACTACACTGAAAAAAGTGAAACATTGGATTAATTGACAATTTTATATATTGAACTCTGTTTATCACATTTCAATTTTGAGTTGATTGTTTACTCAACTTAAAATTTACATTTCAATAAAATACTTTAAAATGTAACAAATCTTTGCACCACAAATGCAATAATATTTGTCAAAATTACATCAGGCATTCTACACAACCCTCTGACTAAAGCTTTGCACCACAAAGACTCTCCCTCCTGAAGAAATTCTCTCCACAACCAAACAGCTTTTGCATTTTGGCCACATTTTTAGATGTCAGTAAGTTAATGTCTTTGTAAAAATTGGATTTATCCAGCTTGGTAAGGAACAGAGCAACTATATATATCTTGTTATTTAAAGTTCAGAGGTAAAAAATGTACTCTTCCTCCCACATGACTACACCGAACTAAACCTACAGACATAAATGTGGATATCAGGAACAGATGACAAAGGCTGAAGTCGCCACTGTCTTTAAGCTGCATGGTTTGCAGGATCTAGAATTCAAACATGAAGCAACACTAGTTATTTTCTGCACAGAGCTCAACCATTTCCTACAGGAAAGGGGGGGGCTAGGGACCTGCTGACCCCCCCAGCCAAAAAAAAAAAAAAACCCAAACATGTTGCCCTCCACTTTTTAAAAACCAACATTAGTATCATTACTGACAACGATTACAAAATCATCAATACAAGCTTTTTAAAGCATTGCAAATGTGAACCCTTTGAGAGAACCTACATTTCAGCATGAAATTGACGCCTTTTTTATACCAATATAAATTACAATAATGAAGAAAAAAAATGAAACTAAAATGTTTTCATGCTTTTATTGAGGACAATAATTCTGTGTCCAGTTTACTCAATTCCAACGGGTTCACATATTTTCTCCTGTAGCCGCATTTCTAAATGAAGTCCACTTATTTGCCACGCCCCTGTGTTGTGTATGCTGGCCAATCGGGCCCGTCAGCACCCTGGCTTTAGCCAAAAACTGCCGTTTGTATGCTAAAGCTAGAAGATAGTTATTTTTGAAAAACAATAACTCAACAAATCAAAACGTGTTTGAAATAAGTTATGTTCACCCTTTTTTATAATACCCTTCCACTCTGCTGTTCTCATCTACTACCTTTCCAAAGTCTTCTGACCCCTCCCGCCCCTCATATTCTATCTGCCACTGACTATTTGCACCAAGTGACATCTCTTCCATGCAGGGCTTGGAATTTTTTTTTTTTTTTTTTTTTTTTAACTAAATGAGCCAGATGATCCAAAGTCAAAAGAAACAGGTGAGCAAAGGGTTGAGGATTTAGGGGGGAAAAAAGGAACAAAACACTGAACCAAAGGTTACTCACTAAATATCTAACAAAACTGCCGGGATTTCCATCCAGGCTGGGAAGTCTCAGAGGGAGAAGGGTACCAGCGCATCTAAAGAAACACAAACATAGCAATGTTCACCAGACCAGAACCAGTCTTCAGCTGAGCAAATTGAATGCATATGGTTTGATAGATGCTCAGCAAAGCCGACAGAATGTGGGCCACATAGCTGCTCACTAAAGACAATGGTCCAAGTAATTAACGAGCATGAAAATGGAGTGGAAGTTTGACGGTTTAAGAATTTCCACAGGAGGAAAAGCTTTGCTTCTGCAGAGTCCCTGACATCCATCATCCCTTCAAGAAAGTCAGTGGAGGGTCATTTTAGAGTCAGATCTTTCAGCAGAACGTAATTAAATATTTGCCTCTTTCTGCGTCTACCCGGTCAGCTTCTGTTCCAGCAGGAAGGTGGACAGTTAGCTGGCACTTCCAGAGAAGACTATCAGGTCTGAGGATTTCTTCAAGCAAATAGCTCACATTCCACAGCCTCTTGTGTCAGGCAGGGCGGCCTGCGTGGCAACTGCCTGCAAGACTCCCCTGCAATTTTATATTGCAAGAGGAAGTTGCTTGAATGAACTTTAAATGACCCAAGAGGAATATTTTCCATTGTTACTAAAAGCCCTCCCACCCACCACTGCCGCTACTCTTGTAGATAGCTACACCACCCTATTGGGAGTGCAGCTCACAAAGCAGAAACAGAGCAGCTGTTTCTCCCACTTTATTATATCAGAACGTCAACTCAGAGGCAGAAAACACAAACTTG
The DNA here is from genome assembly GCA_003999625.1 of Oryzias javanicus. Lineage (NCBI taxonomy): Eukaryota > Metazoa > Chordata > Actinopteri > Beloniformes > Adrianichthyidae > Oryzias > Oryzias javanicus. The sequence goes on along the minus strand of CM012439.1, from coordinate 9,970,929 downwards.
CATCATTAATATCTCTGTATTTTAGACATTGCTGTGACTGAGCAGAGCAGTATCAACATTATCTAAACATTACTGTTCTCTAGAAAGTTCATAGAACAGTTTTACCCCTTTCTGAGCAAAAACCTTCAAAAAACCTGAAGTTTAACCCGCTTTGACAAAGATCCCTTCTGTGATAAAACCTCAGTTATTCTCCAATTCCAACGATCAATTTAACAGAAAAACCAAGAAAATCCTTAAAACTCGTGTTCAACAGCCTCTATATCCAACTGATCTCATAATTAAAGTAATTAAAGTAGTCTTGAAATTAAAACCTAAAGTCTTCTTGAAGCATTTCATTGATCCTCATCTGTTTGGTCTCATTAACCCTCTACCTACAATTGCCAATCAAAACTGCATCATTTTCAGCTATACATGATCTGCACTTTCTAAAATTGTTCAAATTTTCCAATTCCTCTCCATGTTAAAGACTTGAACCAAGAGGCCAGAGAAACACACCGCCTGGTCCCTCACCTGGGCGTGCAGGGCTGCAGCAGCGGCAGCAGCAGCTGGATAGGTGAAGGCGGCGTGGGGGAGACCCGGGGTCAGCTCTGTGGTGTACAGAGGGTAAGGGGTCCAGGCATCTGGGGATGCTGGGATCAGTGCTGCCCCCGTCAGATCGTCTGGGGCAGAAAAGGGGGAAGGAAACGAGACAAAAAACTCACTTTTAAACTGTTAAAGATGCAAATCAAAAAATATTTTATAGAGTTCCTAAACTATATATCAAAAATATTGAAGTTTATTTTTTTATTGGTGTGACTTACACTCATGTTCCTGTGGTTGAATTTCAGTTAAAGATCCACTCTAATCAAAATTGTATTAATATATTCTCATGGAAGACTTTAGAAAATTGAGCGCAAAATTGTATTTGAGTGTTTCTTTTGTCAAGAGCAGCCCAAAAAAAGTTTGAAATTTGTGATTTAGAAAAATATACCGCACCATTGAGATACATCTACCCGTCAGCGACCAGGATCCATGCACGTCTATTTTTCCTTGTCTGAGCTGACATTTGGCTCAGAACTGAATGGAAAGCTCTAATTTTGATTGCACCACTAATGTTAAGGAACGGATGTGAGGGGCTATAAGCTAGCATGAGTGTAAACAGATGGATGATGGGAAGTTAGGGTGGGCTTAATCCCTCCTCCTGTCCACTACATTGGTAGCAAACTTCTAATGAACTCCTGCTGTTCTACAGAAACCATATATATATATAAAAAAAATTGATTTTGGTTAAAATATGTATAATTTCATTAATTAGTTAATTTTATAGCACACAATAAATTAATATTCAATCTAGTCTTTGGTGAAAATTAAAGTGGACAGAAAGAAGAAAACTTATTGGGGACAACAGATCAAAAGATGATCAGAGTGAGAATTTAAATAAGTCTTAAAATTAGTGATGTAAACATTAGATATGTATTGAAAAATCAATTGAGCAACTGCAGTATCGTTTGAAAATCCACATATGAACAATATGATGGTAAAAAGGTTCGACATCAATCATATGTAAATAATTTCTGGCCAACTGCAGTTTCTGGGTTTTTTGTTCTATTGCGTTTGTCTTTTTATGTACATGTGATGCAAACAAAAAGATGTTCAATCATAAGCTTGCTTCTTCCAAGTCAACACATGAATACATTTCACTGTCAAATGCCATGCATTTGAAATAAATAAAGATTTTAGTGTTTTTTGTAAAAGAGTATTGCCAAAAAGCTAAATCTCTTCTGTATTGATTAGTAGACCATTTATTGAGATGCGTATTGAATCGTATGAGCGGGAACGATGCATACACCTACTTAAGACCTAAACTGCAAAGCTTTCCAGAAAATTCTGTTTTACAGTCAAAAATGCATCTTCCAGACAATTTATAGACATTTGTTGGAAGTAGATCAATTTGGAAAAAGCAATAAAGAACCATGTTGATGTATCAAACACCACATTTAAGCTGCTTGTATTAATGCTTTAGAATTCATATTATTTGCTCTTAAAGTTAAGAACTGCTTAGTTCCAGACTCTTTTGCCACACCACACTAATAAATTAAAGTCTGGTCTAAAGTAGCTCAGTGCCTTTAAAATAAAATAAAATCTGTCTGAACCTAATAAATCAGGATTGTTGAGGCAAATGAAACCAGATACAAAGAAGCAAAGAGGCTGTAGAGATTTTCGATGACGCATGCATGTGGGGATGAGTTAGTTCCTAGTCGTTAGAGACGCTGTCCCCGTCTTTACAGTGTAGGGCAACGAGGCTGATTAAGCTCCGGCTTTGCCGAGGTGAGAGTGGATGAGCGGCTGGAGTGCTGCGGTCGTACAACTTACATGGGTCCCGTGCAATGAAGTGTGCTCCTAGAGCGGGGTGGATATTTGTGGGGTTCGGTGTGGCCATCAGCTTACTCTTTGCCATCTTGGTGTTGGCTTTAGCAAACTCTAAGCGCAGGGTCTGGGGGCTTTCGGGGTCAAAACGGATACCCTGCGGGGAGAGATTGAGGCAGGATTTGTTGTAAGGATGGAGAGCGGAGCTGGAAGAGCTCTTGCTCGGTCTCTCATGGCCCTCTTTCTCCAGGCGGTGCTGCTGCAGGATCCTTCAGGCTTCCCTTCAGCTTGGCACAGGTGGGGGGTGTGGAAACGGATAACCAAACATCGCCCCACCTGTTGGCCTCACTGAAGCTGGGTAGACTGAAGGATGCCTGGAAAAAGTGTCAGCAAGCCTGCATCCCTCCTCACGCAAAGATTAGAAAGCATAGAGAAGAGGAGGAGCCGAGGAAAAGGGCCGATGAGGAGTCCGACAGTCATTTGTTTTCGGTGGTTTAACCCTGCTTGTGTTCTTGTGCCCTAAGCATTGTGCCCACATGCAGGTGAGTCATATTTTGGTGTGTGTGTGTGTCTGTGTGCGACTGCTGGTGTGTCTAAGAGGTGATGCTCATAAGGAAGGCTGTAGGCTATGAGAGAGAAGTGTTAGATACTGCCAACGTGGGCTACTGGGTGACAAAATAAAAACACTACTGAAGATGTGTTCCAATAACACTACACATGTGGCTATAGAACAAGAATTACAGTAAAGCAGTGATTTGCAAAATAAGGAAAGCTAAAAATCAGACTAAGAAGGATGTGTATCAAGGTCAAAGTAAACTACCGTAAGGCTACGGGTTTCTGGCCTCTTTCCAAAAATGTCCCTGCCATTGAATTGTAAGAGACAAAATCGGTTTGACTGAGAAATATTTATGTAAAGAATAAAAATCCCCATTTTTTGTTGCTAAATCAAAAAGGTTAGAACAAATTCAAGAGCAGTAAAATGGGAAAACACTGCAGAAGTCACCAGATGCGGGCGATGCTTACATTCAGTGCATTTTTTGCAGCTTCTGCTCCAGAGCGACTGTCAAAGGTTACAAACCCGACAGGCTGCAAGACAAAGTACAGCATCCATTGGGACAGATTATGGGGATGTCTGAATTCCTTCACTACCTACTATATAGTGTGTTTGCCGTTTTGTAGTGCAATCCGAATCTAAAATTTCAAAGTCCAGCGCCCTGGAAATTTACCAGAAGTCTTTGCAAAATGCTAGTGTGCATCGATGCTCACTACACTAGCAAATATTGACCACAATGCATTGCGTTTGAACAATTTGTGAAAAAAAATGTGTTTAAATGTCTTTAATAAACAACCCACATTTTAAAAGATCAGAACACAGTGGTTTCCTAAATGGTCGTAACATGCTCTTATTGATTAGATTTTTACTTTGTGAGATAACCATTGTGTAGAAGAAAAAAAAATATATAGTAAGCATGTCATCTAAATTGCTTTAAAATTCCAGGGCACCAGAGAGTCCTGCACTGTATAGTTTAGTAGTTAGGGATTAGGGTGGGAATTCAGACAGCCTGTGAATCCATTTACTGTAAACGTCAAGAGTACGGTGGCCCTGAGGTCCAAATCACAACAATTAAAGTACGTTTTACTAATTTAAAAAAAAAAAAAAAAAAAAAGTACGAAATTTCCAAAAATCAAAATGATCAAAGAAAGAAAGAAACTACAAGACAACAGAAAAACAGGACATCCTGATTGGATGAAAGTCTAATTTCAAGTGATTTTCATTAGGCATGACGTGATCTTGGATATGCTCCGTACTGATCCTGAAACTTCAATTAGTATGCAGACATTGAAACACTTCATCCAATCAGGGATGTCCCATATATCCCCATTTTCAAGTTTCTTATTGTGTTTCAGTTTTTAAGATTTTGATTTCTGGAAATTAGTGTTTTGGAAAAGTTTCATTTTTCTTTTACTTTTTATTTTGGTTCCTGGATTTTTTTATTATTATTATTTTTTTTTTTTTTAATTGTGCTGATCTTTAATACGTTTTTGCATTGTGTGATTTTTGAGAATTGAACTTCAGGGTCACCATAGAAAATAAAAAAATAAAAAAAATCCATGTTAAAAATTAAAGGAAATAAACTTAAAACGAAAATCTACAAACAGTAGATTTTAGAAAGCCGATGCAGGCGCCTTACCTGTTTTGACGTTAATTTAATCAGTGACCCTTCATAACCCTGTGGAGAACAAAGATAGCCAATTATCTACCAGAAATCACATGCAGGCAGTCAGGCACAAACAAGAGATTTTAATGTTTACTTTTATCAGCTCAGATTTGTCTCAAAAGGTTCAGCTTGCACCACCTTGCAAGTTACATTCAGAAACAGAGTTTCAATGAAGCAACAGTCAAATCTCCTGACAAAGCTACACACTGTGGAGCCTGATAAGCTGAGAACACCATCAGATCTGCTACTTTTGGTTTTGTTCATTTTTCCAGATTAAGCACGACTTCAAACAAGCTTTATGAACGGTTTTAAAAACACCTCATAGGACAGACATGAAAAATAACCTTACGAGGGGGAGGAAAAAAAAAAAAAAAAAAAAAAAAGGATCTTTCCTAATCCTGATTTACAGTCATGGAAAACCAAACTCCTTCCATTCTGTTGTGAATCCTTGGCATCAGTTCAAACTGGATTCAGCTGAATATATACATCAATTTATCATAAAATTCTTCAATAATAAAGCTAATTCAGCTTTAGATTTTATTCACCTGTAGGAAACATCAGCTGCTTTAATAATTTAATTCCACAGCATATAAATGTTAGAGAAAAATAATATCAGGGTGAGCCGGGCCACAGGGGATTGGTTGGCCAACAGCGAGAGCTACTCATTTACACATTCCACCAGACCATCCATGTGCGAGGGATACCACTTCCAATTTAGTTAGTTAGGACAAAGGTGGGAGGGATGTTTGTGGACACGGAGGCCATGCGAGGAGCGCAGGAAAAAGCTGAAACAATGATGTGGCCTCATTTCCATATGCTAATATGTGAACTTTCATTAATGACAAATTAGGTCTTCAAAATAAAGCAACGAACAACAAAAAGAGAAAAAAGGACAGCACAACTATTTATTGCTATAATACAATTTCACATTGATAATTTTTTTTTTAACAATTTAAGCATTTTAAAATGAGTTCCAGTCACAGTTTCTATCCACAAAAAAGCTGCAGAGACTTGCCTTAAAAGGTCTGAATAGGAGGTAAAGCTCCCGAGGTTTGATATCAACTGGAAGACCACTGACAAACAGGGTTCGTACCTGCAAAGAAAACATTTCATCCAGTGACATTTGTCCTTTATCTGTGCATTTAAGATTCTGCGTAATGATAGAAATGTCACATTCATGCAAGTTGGACAATTAGAAAATAATAAAAGCAAAAACACAAAAGGATCATGAGTCAAAAGTAGATCAAAATGTGGAAGGAGGAAATTATCCAATTTTGGGCCTCATTTTATACAAATAAAGATATTTTAAACAAACTGCAGATTTTTTTTTAAAAAAGTTGAGGTCTAAAAACCAAAATGATGCAGTTTTTTTATTCCCTTATTACATTTTACAGTTGCTTTAAAAAACTCTAAGTTGGATCCTGAATTTTTATTTTTTGTGAATTTCTATATCCATTTATTCTTTGTCATTTCTTTTTTCCATCCAAAACACATATTTTGTATTTTTTCTATTGATAGTGCCAGCTTTTAAAATCATAATATAGCCTAAAACGACATCTCATCACACATGCACTGAAAATGTGTCAAAGAAAACCCAAAGAAAGCCAAAAAATGTGAAGCCCCGTCAGTCATCTCTGGATCTTCTGGTGTGGCTGGAACATAAACTGTGTTGCGAGGCCCATTAGTTCTCGGCTGGTGGGGAGGCCGTCAGTACAATGGAGCTGCCAGAGGAACAGCACTGTACAGCGGCGCACAGCATGACACCATTTCCTTCCTCTGACCCGTCGCCCCAACCCTGCTGGTCCTCCAGCATTTTTCAGGTGCTGCACAGCAGCAGCTTTTTCCAAGTCCACATGTGCAGAAAACACTCAAATCAGCTGAGATGTTCATGTTCACCCCAGACCTGTCACTGATGAAGATTTAAGGTCATTTAAACCCACCAAAAAAATATCCTTTGGAGAAATAAATTCAAACTATATGGTTATTTTAGATTAAATTTAAATAAATGACAGTCAGCATCTTTGGGATTTTTTTTTAAACTCACTTTTCATGAGTTTTAGAGTGTTGCCTCTTAGAATGAACACAAATGAGGCAAAGAAAAGTCAAGTGGCTAGACAAGCTTATGTCACAAGACAATGGGAACAAAGGAGGACCAACAAAAGGCCTCAATGCCTCTCCATGAGGAGTCATTAAAAGAGGAAACTGACCACACAGGCAGGAGACGCGCTGGGGAGCTTTACGCAGAACATTCTGGCTGCTGGACTCCTCGTGTTTAAATATATGATTCACTAAAGCATGAAACAAAAAAATATAACACCTGATACATTTTTATTTTTATTTTTTTAGTTTGTTAAGGCCTTTACAGGCCAGTTGGAGCAAGAATCAGACGCACCCAAATAAGAGTTATATTGAGGAGAGATTCATAGGGAAGTGGCGGAATTTTTCCATGAACTTGGCGCAAAACTTCACTTTCAGCATAAAAAAAATAAAAGTTCTGAGTGTATCCCTCATGGAGAGGTCAAAGTCGACAGAAACTCACCTCCTCCTCGATGGAAACGTTGTTGTTGGGCTCTGCGTCAGCCTTCAGACTCATGTCGACCGTCGCTCCGGCTGCTGCTGCTGCGCAAAGGATCAGGTTTTTCCTGGTCGAGTGATATTTCCCCAAAGTGCGCCTGAAGCTGCAGTGAAAGTCCTGGTGGCGTTTGAACTTGAGGAGAGATGTGTCGATGTGCGGAGGACGTGCGGAATCCGAGGAAAGGTTGGTACAGGTTTTACGAGAGAGAATCATTCATAAAAAGGAGGAGAAAGGAGGAAAAGAAAGGCAGCCGCGCGCGCTAAACTAGAGAAGGTGAGAAGGTGGACGTGTGCTCCGTGTGTGCGGGTGAGAGACGGGGGGGAAAAGAAGTGCGCGTAAAAACTCGGAAGCCTCTGCGCTCACATCAATGCCCTCAGCTGCGGGACTGTGCGGGGGAAGAACAAGTAAACTTTTCCTTCATTGGAGCTCGTCTCCCTCTCTCCTCCCGCCTGTGCGCGCCCCCCACCCCCGCTCTCATCCTCCCCCTCCTCCTCCTCCCGCTGCTTTTCAATTAGGTCATCAATTATGTTGGAGTCTGCTGTGAGCCGCAATCAAGCCGCAGATCCGCCTCAGCTGCTGCGCAAACAGCGCCAGGACCGGGAGATTCTGCGCTCTGGTGACCGGGGCCAACGCGGATCTGTGCCGGGGTCTCATCCTGACACCCGACATCCCCGAACCTCACAACGCATAAAGTGTTAAAAAAAAAATGTATATATATAGGAGACACAATAATACAAAAACACCAACGTCAGAGTTTCCCGTTTTAAATTATTTGTCCTAAAATTTCTTTTTGCTTCAGTTTTTTCAGTCTCACCTTCAAATCTGAACAAAAAATTGAAAAAAAAAATAAAATCAAAAAAATTGATACATCAGTTCAAAATAAATTATTACATTCTCACTTTTAATTTGAAGGGAACGACATTAATATGTAAAATTTTAAATGAATAAATGAACAATCAACATATTTATTTCCAGTGCCAAAAATATGCTTTTTTTTAACATCTTGACCTAAAAGAAAAATGAATGTATTTAAAAAAACGAGCATTATAATGGAAAAATTTAGAACTTTGTAGTCTACATGAGTCTTTTTTGTAAAGCATTCAAATACAATTGTATATTTATATTTAGGTCATATATCTATTGTTTTGTTTTTTTAATTAATCTAAATATTTTTATTACATTTAGGATTTTCCTATTGAAAATCTAAATTTTAGACTAGATAGATAGATAGATAGATAGATAGATAGATAGATAGATAGATAGATAGATAGATAGATAGATAGATAGATAGATAGATAGATAGATACATAGATAGATACATAGATAGATAGATAGATACATAGATAGATAGATTTCATTATAATCAAATGCTAAATTAAAAAAATGTTAAAAACATAAATTAGCCAATTAAAAAGAATAACTAACTAAATAAATAATACATTTAAATAAATAAAAAGATGATTAATTTTTTTTAAAGAGAGATTAGATGGTAAAACTGGAAAAAAAAACTTAAGTTGGACATTTAAAATAAATAAAATGCTAATTTTTCTCCTGTTTTGTATTAATTTTATTAAACAAAGAAATAACACTAAACAATCTGAGTGCATGAGTGCAACATTTTTTAAATATTTCCACAGATATTTCACACACATTATTAGTAATCTCTTCCTGATTTCATTATGCTAAATTGAAATAAAAGGCCTTATTGAAAGCCATAAGAATTCAAGTAAAAATGGTGGCTGATGGCCAAATGCAATGATGTCAAAGTGTGAGTGTTTGTATCTTCAGGATCTGGGTTGTTGTAGGAGGGATGTGGGTGGAGAAACAAACAGCCTGTGTGGCGTTTGGAGGCCCAGCCCTGGACGTGAGCCCAACATGCAGCGTGTTTCCTCACAACAAGGCAGCACTCAAAGGCCAGACGGTTTCCTGACTTTGTATAGGAACACAATCAGGCCGGCAGGGCCAGAAGGAGGCGGAGGGGGACGAGTGGACGGAAGGGTTCCCGTTGTAGTTCTGCAGCGATGGGGTCTAAAAATAGAGCCGCTCTTCTGGGGTTTCACATGTTCCTGAACACCCAAAGCAAGTGGTAGACATGCTTGATGGTTTGTCCACACATGAGGACGGGACAGAGTCAAGCTGAGATGCTTGGAAGATCAAACAGAGAGAAAATGTACATTTATTTATAAAGGAACTTAATCGACTGGATCTTTGCTACAGATCGACATGGATTATTTAAATAAAGATCTAAAAAAAAGATTTCATACAATCAAATATTTTTTTTAAAGTTTTGTGGTTTTATCATCTGTTTATTCAAATTAAATTTGAATTTCCCAAACAATTTTCATGTAGGGTCACATTTTGACGGCTATAAAATGCATACATTTCTGGAAGAAAACAAAAAAAAAAAAAAAAAAAATCTTAACTCATACTTTAAAAATGCATAAAATAAAAATTATCCTACGGTCTGTAGGACATTTTTGCAACACTCCTTACTCATGAAAAATTGATTGCACCGCTGAGTGACTGTTAATATATTTAAAACGTACAACTGCAGCAGCCTTCAGCACATGGTTTTAATGCACAGTAGGCCCATTTGTTCATAAATTCTGGAGCTGTTGGACTCCTGTGTTCTCTTCTCTTTATTCACTGGATAAAAAAAAATATATAAAAGCACAAAACGATAAATTATATGCAAGTTTTGCAAAAAATTAGAAATATAGATACAGTCTTTATGGGGTTTTTATTCTCTGAATTTGGGCCTTTCCTCAGGATTGATGTGTAATGGTTGAAAATAAATGTTACTTTCAATTTCAAAATATTTGCATTTAAATTTTATGATGATTTTTTTTCTCATCAGCAACCAGACAGGTTTTAAATTTAAACAATTTATGCTCCAAGAGGCTGCAGCAACACCAAAACCCCATCATATTTTTGAGTAAATTCACTTTATTGGTGAAGCTTTGGTGTTATTTCAATGAGGCAGATCCAGCTCATTGTCAGGATCTTCAGGTTACATCTGCACGCCTTCATTCTAGACATTTCCTGCCTTTTTTTCTCAGCTCAACACAAGTACATTTTCCCTTTACATTCATGGATGTTCGGTTCTCTGCATTGCTGATGGTTTTGCCGGCCTCCCTCCACCCCGTCCTCCTCCATGAACAATGGTACCTCCATCAGCGTGACTTCACAGAGAGTTTAGCCGCCAAAAATTCATGAACTCATTTGTTTTCTACACATCTTTCTGAATCAAAAGTAAATTATTTCTAAGATTTGCCCCTGTTTAGGATGTTAGCTTTCAGCCAACCCAGCTGCCTCGTGTTCCCAAATCACCAGGTTTCTGTACATGACAGTAGAGGTGAGGTTAAATGGAAATGTTTTTATTTTGGATTTGGTCACATTTTTGTTTGATAAAATGTAACACAATTCATTGAAAACATTCAGCTTTAAAAGTCACTTATTCATTCATTCAGTTAAGCCCAGAATTAATTAAAAACGATGTAGACCTACAATAATATTTTAAGATATAAATATAGGTATGTGAGTACTTTCATCTCAAAGTCTCTGATTAAATGCCATCCAGCAAGAAGCGATTTTCCTTTTTTAGCAACCAGAAACATGCAAGTTCTTGGTAAAGCAATAAAAAAATAGTGTCTAAATAAGCTGAATATTATAATTTACTCACTGACTTTATGTATAACTGGACAGAGCAGGTGTGACATCACACATAGAAAATGCATTACCTTTGGCTCCATCAAAGTTTTACCGACGCCGCCGTTTGTGGCCAGACGACAGTGATTGATCCGAGTCAGCAACACCTTTCACCAATCAGGAATGAGATTGTTGGAAGCCCACACACCTTCCACTAACGGGAGAATCTTGGGGGAATCTGTCAATCAAATCGCGAGGTGGGGGACAGAAGGCACCATGTGCTTTTACTGAAGCATCTGATTGGTCAGTTTCTACATTGAATGGCTTGATATAAAGAAAAAAAATATAAAAAGTTAGGATTAAGAAAAAGGGATCAGAGCAAGAATGTTTATTCTGACAAATAGAATGACTGAATATTTGCTGTCCATTGTTTAATAGAAGTTTATGGGAGCCAGCGCGTACCATCCATCCATCCATCCATCCATCCATCCATCCATCCATCCATCCATCCATCCATCCATCCATCAAACCTGTTGTGTTCCTGTAACAGTCTATTCACCTACAGTTGGGTGAAGACGATGTACACCCTGACCAAGATACCAGTCTGTGCCAGGGCCACACAATCACTCACAGTCACACACATTCACACGTGGGGAAATTTACACACCAACAAACCTCTGAAACATGTTTTTGGACAGTAGAAGGACAAGCGACAGAACATGCAGAAAGGACCCAGGATTTGAACGCGGGACCTCTACCTGTGGGTCTTGATTTACGCAGATGCTGAAATATACCACGTCTCCTTCTGTGAGGATGTAGTTTTGGTTTAAGAAATTTCATTTTATTTTAAAATTTCAAAGAAGATGGTTTGTCTGGATCCTGCTATTTAGGTGACAGTAAAATTACTAATTTATGATAGTTATCAGACATAACAGTTTGTTATCAAGGTAGATAATCTTTTTTTTTTGCTTATTGCTGTTGTTGGAAATTAATTTGTAGAATATGAAATCTGGGTAAAATAAGATTTCCAGTTTCATTTATTTCAATCTTATTTAAATTGTGGCTTTTTTTTTAGCCTTAAATTCATTTTTTGTGAAGGAAATATTTATTATTTGATGTCAGTGCCATATGAATGTAAAGTTTTGCCTTTCCCTTTCATAACATTTTGGCAAAAATGTAAACAGGATTGTAATGTCTACCATTACTTAACATTAACCTTTAAATTCTGAAAGGTCCAAACAGACGATTGCATGATTATGAGAATCCTGAAAATCCTTTTTTTGGTTCCAATAAATGTTATTATTATTCTATGTGTTATTTTTAGGTTTAGGGCTGGAAGGAGCTGTGTAACATTACATTTTTTCATTTTTTTGAACAACTATAAAGCTACAAATATACATTAAAATTGGAAAAGTACACGACCGTATTGTCATCCTTTGATGAGCACAGCAAAATATTGATATTTTGGTCAATTACCCTCCACTGCATCCACAGAAGAAACTCGAGAATTTGGGCCATTAAATCTGACCCACCCCCACCCTCCACCCGCAAACACCTGACAGAAGCTGAGACTGTATAGTTCAGAGGCTCTGGATAAGCCTCATGTTTTATTTGCGAAAAGCGGCCCCATTGTCCCATAAGTCACCTCACACAGCACTCTTCTGCTTCACGCCAGGCTGAGCCTGTCCTTCTGCGTTAGCATCAGCCGCTGCTGAAGCACTTAGCTTGTGTTCCCCGTGTCCTCTGTGGAACAGACAAACATCCATTTGGAGGTCCTAGGAAACTTTGAAGCTTTTTCACCCACTCACTGAGCTTGAAAGGAGCACTTGTGCATTTGTGACGTTACACCGATTCTTTGTCCAATTACTGCCGTTCCTCATGAATACATTTAAGGGAATCAAAGAGGAGCTTGCAGCCAAGCTAGAAGAACTGGATTGGTGTGAACAATTAATTTTTTTCAATTTAATTTTCTAGGATTGCAACACTTCCACATTTGGTCACCAAATGTTACCTGATGGTCACATCTGCTGTCTAAAGCCACGTTCATGTCGGACATTTGATGTGCGTTCAAGAAAGTGTGGTTAGCGCATTTTTGAACGCAAGTATTGCCCATGGTGATCAGACTGAACAAACAGGGAGGGGCTTCTTCATGCTTTTCTTTCTCTATCTGAGGCTTGGTGTTGGAGTGTGATGCTTGTGCGCCTGAATAAATAAAGGTGGAGCCTCCTGTCCTGTGCGCTTCCAGAGTGGCGGACATCTTGGCTACGGGAACCGTGACAAAGCGTCTGCAGTCTCCGTTATTCGTGCTGTGAAGATGTCTGTACCGCAGACAGGTGAATGCTCCTGTGCAGCTAGAGAGCGGTCCGCAGCAGAAGAGTCAACACTTGGTGCATAATGCAGAGGCGGGGCAAATTTACGATTTGGGCACAAAACAGAAACGGCTCAAATAATTGCTAGCATCCTTGCACTGGTGGGTGTAGATTTCCATCATGTCCAGAGAGTGGCTTAAATCTTTTATTGAAAGTCAAGCTTAGACATCGTCGCGCTTGTTGCCATGTCCTCGTTCATCAGATGAACCGAATCCACACGTCACTATCAGTGAGGTTCGTGGCTGGTGAGGTGCTGATGTCATCACTCAGATCTACAAATGTAGGAACCCTGCAGAGTAACTTATTGTTAGGTTTAAGCTCTAACATTTGTAAAGAAATCAACCTGCACACAAAGAAACATTTCAAAAGACATTTCAGCACACAATAAAGAGAACTAAAACACATCTAATAAGTAGGTAAAGGAAATAAGTAGGAATAGGATAACATATATTTACGATCCCAACACTTATTCACCATTTGATTGGTTGGCAGTTAAAGTGTGTTGTTTAAAATTAATTTCAGCATTTTCCTTCTGTTTACAAACTGTCGCATAGAAAAAAAGAATCACCTAAGTCGTTGTGATTGACTTACTTTTCCTTATTAAAGAAGTCTGTGCGCTGCTCCTTCCATAGAAACACATGAATCACCTGTTTGTGGAAGTCTTCCTTTTATTTCAACAGTTTTAAAAGTCTCTCTGTCTCAACAACGATCACTGCCAATGACTCGACAAATTCCTGAGTTCCATCCATCTTCGTTGTGGGGGGAGTAGTCTAAGCAAAGATGCCCAGACTTCCCTCTCCTGGCCACCTCCTCCAGCTCCTCAGGAGGAGCCCTGTGGCCTTCCTAGGCCAGCCAAGAAACATAGTCTCTCCAGCGTGTCCTGGGTCTCCGCCCCAGTGGGATATTCCCAGAACACCTTCCCAGGGAGACGTCCAGGAAGCATCTCGACCAGATGCCTGAGCCACCTCAACAAGCCCCTCTCATAGCAGACAGCTCCTGGGTGACAAGAACAGACAAAGAGCGGTTAAGAACGCCTTCATGAGTAGCAGTATCATAGATCCAGAGATCCAGTTATGATACCCGGATTGGGGTCAGGTCTGGGGCTAGGGGCTCCTCCTGTCGGGTCCAACCCAAAAGAGAAATGTGGGATCCCTCTCCAGTGGGCCCACCACTTGCAGGAGAGCTCAGAAGGGGCCGGTACAATGTGGTTTGGGTGGCAGTCAAAGGCGAATGCCTCGGCGGCCCAAACCTCGGTCAAATTCCAGAGTTTGGAATCCTCCATTTAGAAAATGATGCTAAACAATATTAAAGAATATCTCGACGGCTGTAATTGTCTTGCTCCCGCTAACTCTATTATTCTTTAGTCATAGTGTCACATCCTCTGAGCTCTCCAGCGCCCTCTGCCTTGAAGCTTGCAAACTGTGGTGAGGCAGTCATACTGCGGGCCTCTCTTCTGAAGCGCATTTTCAGCTGATAAAAAGACTAAACGAGTCACAAACTGACACCAATGTAATAAGACAGATGACGAGAGATAGAAAAATGAAGTAATTAAAAATAAAGCTTCTTTTATGATGATAGAAAGACCAAAAGAGTACAGCGCAAGCGTCAGCTGCAGCTCCAGTCAGTGTATGTGGGATAGGGGAGGCATGGGATAGAAACAGGAAACTCATAAATTTGCTATTTTTATTAACCAAAGAAACATTTAAAACCCACACAGAAAAAAGTAATCATATAATAAGATATCTGAAAAAATAGTATTCAACTTTTTTTCAATGATGGAAAAGTATATTCATCTTATTTAATTTATGTATTTTTAAGCTTTATTTTGCAGGTGAGGCACAGCCTTACTTGCCTCCCCTTACTTCACAACACTGAGCAAATCCCTGCATGGTCAAAGTTCAACCTGATTGAACTGGTGACACGCATTCAATGCTCATGCGTGTTGTACATAGAGCCCAATAACAGTCATGAAAAACATAAGTGTGAAAACAGAAGCCCAAAACATACGTGTACGCGTGTTTACATAGACTTTACATTAAAAGTGGCCGGTTGAACGTAGCTCAAGAGGACAGACACGGGGTGGAGAACCAGAGGTCTCCTTAATAGAAAATAATTTATCTTACATGAGCTGCATAGCTGATGTCTGTGTTAAACTGGCTTTAGTTAAGTCTGGTATAGCATGTGTCATGGTGAAGTGTCTATAGTGTTTTTTTTTACATAACACTCTTTTCATGGGGAACAACATGAAATCACGGTTACCATATTTCACTGCAGCTGAGTGCATGAGCCAAGGGTGACATGGGCACACTTGCTTTATTTGAATGATAAAGTCAAGTAAAATACTGTGAATAAATGTGATATTTTTTCTGAATTTCTTGAAGTCCCACAAACTGTCCGCAGTGGTCTTTTAATTATGATTATGTTGTTTTAAATCTATTAAAAAAAGTGTCATTTTATAAGATGTCATTTCTGCAGAGTGGCAGGAATTTATTTAGAAATTCACCTCTGAGTTGTGGGTGGGACAGCTGGCCGGAGCATCCCCATTCCACGTGTTATCCCGTCGCTGAGAACCCTCTGTTTACATTCCTGTCCGTTACACCGTCAAACTGACATTACAGGCGCAACCAAAATGTCAATCAATATCCAGCCGTAAAGTTTTGATCCAGATTCCAGCTCAGACGAGGAAAACAAAGACGTAAATGGATCTATTTTGTCTGCAACTGGACGTATCAGAATAGAGCAGAGCAGGGAGCTCACAAATTTGACTTCTTTTTTTATCTGCTCCTGATTCACAATAATGATGCCACTTTTAAACACCAAAAACACAATTTTCGTTGGAGTCTTTAAAAGGAGCACCAGTACACATTTTGCCATATTGGTAAAAGTTAGTTCTGTGGACAACTGTCTGATAGGTCCAATATAATTGGTGAGTGTTCATCAACCAAAGCAAAGTGCTGTGCAGTCATTGTTTAGACCACAAGCCGCACAATGCATGTATTTGGACTGTGTGAGGAAGCCAAAGTGTCCAAAGAAAAGCCACATCTGTGTGAGGGGAACATCCAAACTTCACACAGGAACGTTTTTTGAGGGATTTGAACCTGGGCCTTCTTGCTGTGGAATGAGAGTGCAGAGGTTAGTTTCACATGGGAGCAATTTTCTATTCAATCCAAAACAAAAAGTTCAAATTTGTATATATATTTGCTGCCTTGTTCCAAAAAGTTAAATAGCTGTTTCGAATTTACCAAAGCTCTCTAGATATATGGACCATTGACTGTAGAGTCCCTGGATATATAAAGGTGGTGACGTCACCCATAGAAAATTTCTTACCTCCAGCCCTATTAAAAGGAAATTAAAGCCCGTCACTGCAGCGTCCTGATCCTCTACCGCTATCTACCTGTAAGATGATTGGTCTGAGTCAAGTTTTTAGAGGATTGACTGTCACCAATCCTGAGAGAGCTTGTTGGAAGTCCACACCCCTTCCACTGAGAGCGCTTTGGGAAAATCTGTTTTGGTGGACCCAAAACTGCACACATGCTTTTATATGACTTACAGTTTAAATTATAAAAATGGATTCTAAATATATTAAAAAAAAAACAAAGAGGTGTAAACATCTACATTAGTAGAACTCCATAATAGACCCTTTTCACGGTGACGTCACACAAAGCGACAGGGCCATTTCGTACAGGTGAAACGTAACTTCTGGTCAATGGATTTAGAGCGGGAAAACAAAGAACTGAACGCTGTTCAACACTGTTTTTGGCAAACAGCAGTCAGCTTTGTCGTTCCAAACAATATGAGCCAGAAGTGACTGCACTTTCTGTCAATGTGTGACATCACGTGAAAAGGGTCTATTGACATTTTTTTTTTCAAATTTTCTCTGGCTTTGTAGATCAAGCACCAATTGATTTTATTTTTTCCAAAAATCTCAACAAAAAGTGGATAAAACATCTGTTTTGGTGGAGATACAATCCATAATGCTAGAAAAGAAACACACAACTGAAACTGAAACTTTTTCTCTTGGCTAAAGTTACATTTTTCATTAAATGTTTGTCTTTTTGAGACTTTTGTCTCGTTGGTAAAGGCGTGTTAAAACCGTCTCTCTTTGGTCCAAACGGCTGTTCCATTGATGCTACCAAAAGAAAACACAATGATCCGTTTATGGAACTGCAGCTGGAATAATCTCATTTCCTTCAGATTTCACATCCTGGCCCAGATGTGAAACACTGACAGCACTTGAGGCACATGTCAAAGACCACTCTGAGAAAGAACATGAGAAGGAACTCGCAGCGTCACTGCTGTGAGATTTCCCAGTTAAACACTGCAGATGTCAACTCATGCATGTAGTACTTAAATTAATCACAACTAAAAGGGAAATTTGTCTGTCAATGAATGCAGTAATTTCCTGATTGACGAAAAACTGTTTTAGTGTTTTTAAACTTTTTTTCATCTTGTTTTTGATCTAATCCAGATCTTGCAGAACCAAATAGATCATAAAAATGGGTTAAGTTATTACTTTTAAATGTAAAACCCACTCCCCATATCAGGCATTTAGTGGAAATACTAAAGAAATGACCCACTAAAGCTGTTTTACTTGCAGTTTTTTCATATTTAAACATCAAATCCACTGAGATTTAACTCTGTTGTAAAGAATGTGCACAAAGCTCTATGTATGTGAAAGATTCACACCAAATGCTTGGAAAATTAACACATTGTGCCTTAGAAATATTCAGACCAAATCACTTTTTCAAAATAAGTACTTTCCCAACATCCTCCCTCATAAATGGGCCCTTAACTTCCTGTTTGTGTATGGAATATGGAACACAGGGGGTTGAGCTATTTAAACCAAAGGGCAGCAGATTCCCATCTAGCAGAGGCTGATGGGATTGAAAGATTCTATTGCCAGCCTCTCATGGGGCTGGAGGGTGGGTGGGAAAGGGCAGGGAGCAGGAAAAGAGGGAAAAGATAAAGATGCTCGAGAGAATAGAAGATAATTACGCAAGGAGGCTTGAGTTATCCTTCATCTGTGATGCAAAAAACTCAATGATACAAATTTCAACAAAATGTGAAGCAATTTTTGATTTGTTTATTTATAATTATTTTTACTGGAAGTCTGTTTATCTATTTGGAGGAGCCACAGCAGCTGTGAAAGATAAACCTCTAAAAAAATGGTCATTTTCATTTTATGGTTTCATAGTTGAATTATTTAACCCTTTAACTCCTAAAAGTGGTCTTTTAGGTATGATTATGCTATTTTTTGCCAAAATTTTTAAGAAAGGACATTCTGAAGTAGTTCATTAGAAAGTCACCATTGATTTGTGGATGGGACTGTCAGCACTGAGTAAGTCCGCCCCCACTTCCCATCTCCCATGTGTTTGCGTCCAAAAATGGCAACTAAATTAACTTAATTTGGTTGGAGCCATGGTCATTTTCAATGCGTGATGTCACCCTCACTCAGTCCAGCTCTCAAATACAGTCAATGGTCAGCAGAGGAATTTACTAAACCAAAAAGCTGAGATTAATCCAGACAGTGCAACAGGACTGGTACTCAGCAGAGGATCAGGCTCATGATATCAAGACAGCGGAACAAAGGAGGCAAAAAACTGGTCAGAAATCCAAAAACAAAAATTATCAACACAAAACACTGATGACAACAGCATATAGGTACTACAATAACAGGCATGAGACAAGAGTTTGCATCAGCTTTATGTCCGATTGCTGAAAGTGGATTGGAAAGTGATTTGTTGCATCCCTACATGTACTGCATAAGTTGAACGCGTCGAACACGCGTGTTGTGCTACATTTAATCATTTTAATATTTTATTACCTTACTTAGCTTGAGCCGTCTGAAAGGTTTTTCCTGATAGTTATTTGCTTATCAGCCCATTTAAAAAAGAATTTTTCAGAATTTCTATATTGTTTTGCAATAAACAAATCACATATCAATACAAAACTAAACCGTCAATCAACTCAGGTTTAAACAAAATTGCTACCAGTTTCAATAGACGATCCCGTCCGTCTCCTCCATCCTGCCCAGTTTGACAAAAATATTCCGAAAAGTTTTTTCATCAGTGGATTTGCTCAGTTCCAGCATCATTCTCTTTTTATCATTACAAAAACAAGACAGTGGTGATTAACCCACCTTGTTTATGTTCAGATTAGATCTCAAGGATGTTAGAGTCCCTTAGTTGACATGGCTTCTTTTGAAATCAGGCATCAAACATTCTGCAACAGAAATATCATCAGAAATATGCGCATTTTCATATTTATCCAAGCAACAGGCTTGAGCAGCTTGAGTGTGTTTGCGACACAATGCTACATTGAAGTTATCGATTTATTGCATTTGAAAATTATCATCCAATAATAAGTTCTATCGGTATTACTTGTTTAAATACATATTAATACATGTTGACATATGCACGTGAACATTTATATTTATGTACAGGCTCATGCATGCTTTGTTATTTACTTTTACTTTATTTCTGTCTTTTTGAAAGACAGTTGATGTTTGCATCACAAGTGGATGTTTGTTAGTAATGTAAAACGTGATTTAGAAAAAGTTTGTTGCAACCTAAAGAAATTAGTCTCAACTTGTAAAAACAGAAAAATACGTTTTCTCTTCATGTTAAAGTTTGAGAACATTTTGCTGAAAGTTAATAAAAGAAAAATAAATAACAGTTGATTTGAAAAAAAACTTCACAGTGGTCAGGATAAATAAAAAGAGGCTGTGATCTCCTTGGAGACAGAGGAAATTCATGTTTAACTAAACCATTCTGCTGCTTCTCTAAACAAAGATCTCTAATCTGTAAATAACGGGGAGGCCTGTTAAGCTAAAATCTCTCCAGAGACAAAAGGAAAGAGGAAGAACAGTCATAAAGAAAGCATTTCTGTAGAAGGCCTCCGTCTCAGCACCGTGTCAACATTACAGAGGGCATCGATGTTTTATTTACTGTTTTTAGACTTTAGAGATGAGAGGGATGTTCACTCGGAAAGTTTTTTATGAAAACTAAAAAGAAGTGCAGGCGGAGATGATGAACTGAGTTTGGGCTTTTTCCCTTTATGTTTTGGGACGGCGTTTCAGGAATGTAAATGACCCACCCATTACCAAAAGACAACACAGAGACTGTGTTTGGTAATAGGACTGTAATGAAACAGGAGGGGAGTCTTTTCAGGTAATTAAGTTTCTCATTGCATAAACAGGAACAATTACTTTTAAATACCCACTCTGATGAAAATTGCATTTTTGGTGTTTTTAACATGTTATTGTGCATTTTTCTCATGATGGAAGACATTTATAAGAAAAGTATTTATTGACTCAAATCATTGGGCATTAGGTGAAGACATAAAGTTCTGAAGGTCCCTGCTCAGCTCCATTCTGATGCATCCACTTGCAGACAAATAGATCCATGTACGTCTTTGTTATTCTTGTCTGAATTTTTCTCAAAACGGCTGGATGGCTTCAATGTTGCTCGCCATATTTGTTGCATGGCTAATGGGGTGTGAGGGGCTGTAAGTTAGCAGGGGAGACTGGATGGATGACGGGATGTAGGGGCAGGCTTACGCCTGGTTCACACTGGGTGTGGAAGCGCTGAATGCAGGCCGCTTCAATTTGGCGCCGTTGTTAACCAGTGGTGTAGTTCGAAATGCTGCGGTCGTCCATGGCCAGCTTGTGTCATGCTGCCACCGTTTTAGCGTCTGATCTATTTTAAGAGCGAGTGATCCACATCAATTCTGACAGGAAGTTACATCAAGACACATGAGAAAATCTGGTCAATTTCCAAACTATAACCAATTTTTCACAATAAAATACTGCGATTGACAAATGTGATCTTATTTAGTATCCAAACAGACTGTGGAGATGAAACTCAGAAACACAACATACCAAAAACAAACAAACAGACACACAAACACGCAGATCAATAGCTGCGTTTCCATTACACTTTTGCGCAAAACTTTATCGAAATTTCTAGAATTTCGATAAAACACTGTTTTGAAAAAACAGCGTTTCCATTAAACCATGATTATGCGAAAAACTCGAAGTAATTCCCGCGATAAGTCATTAAAAAAAAAATGGCGACGGATATAAACACTATTTTGATGTGCAGTCGATTCATTCACATTTCTGCCACGGCGCTAGCTCTCATCCTTGCCATTCAGAGAAGACGTCTATGTCTGATCCGAGCCTCGGAGCGGCAGGCTCCTTATACGTGGGAACGACGTAGAGTCAAACATTTTTGGGAAATCGTGGTTGAAGAATTCACCGAAGAGCTGTGGATTCAGCATTTTCGCATGACACGCTCAACTTTTGATGAGCTGTGCGATGCTGTGGGACCTCTCGTGGCGCCCGCTGTGCGGTGCCCAAGGCAGCCAGTTGCTGTGAAAAAGCGCATCGCCATCGCCATCTACATAGTCATATCCGGTTAATGGTCACGTGACTCGTTTGTTTCGAAAAAAGTGTTTCCATTACAGTTTTTCGAAAAACTACTGTTTCGATACGGCCCAAATACCACCTCCTCTAAGCGCAAAAACTTTATTTCGAAAAAGGCGAGTTTTTTCGAAATTGTGGTGTTTCAATTAGGAGAATTTAATATCGAAATTCCGTTTTTCGAAATTTCAGAGTTAATGGAAACGCGACTTGGTTTGGGGGTCTGTTGATGCCAAACAAAAGCTCTATAGAACCACAGCTGAGCAGAAGCGCCTGTTGACCGTTGCAGAAAAATACGCGTCACGTGAACTGGAGGTTAAGCAGATACCGCACGCACTCTGCTTCTCTTGTTAATCAGACATTACAGGTCAATAGTCCTACTCACAACTCTGATGAACTACTGCTGCTCTGAAGAAAAAAACACAAAAAATCCCATAAGCAAAATGAAAAGGCCGCATTTGTAATATATCAAAAGACAAGGGCTTTAATAAATACACTTTGATCAGGACAATGCAAATATTCCGTTAAGATGTGCATACAGTATGTTCCTGTTTTCAGAATAAAATCCTGACTGGAGTCTGCAAAGTTTGAGGCAAACTGTTTGACATACATGCAATTCAAAGACAAGTTCTTTTTATATGCATTTCAGAGAAGATCACACATGAATAAATGAAAGAAATGTGTTTTGCTGGGACTCCTTACGCATGTTCTTTTCACTCTGACATTTTCAAAAGTTAAGTTTGACATTCAAGCTGACCTTTCTTTACATTAGACAATAAATCACAGAATAAAAAATAAACAAAAAGCAAAAAACAAAACAATGACTCATGTCAGCTGTAAATCAGTAACTCTTGTAAGACAAATGTTGCTTTTTTGCTTTCTGGTGACAGAAAAAAGAGCACATATGAGTTTCCTATCAGAAACTGTTTCAAAGTATAATCAGGAAAGTACTTTTATCTGTATTAAAAACAGAAAAAGAATGATTTTAGTCTTCTACGTTTTGTCCTTTTGCAAATGTTTGAGCAGAACGCTAATATCCAGAGAAAATCCAAACAAAAGCTACCGGTAAGAGCTCCTCGAGAGTCTTGTAAAAATCTTTATTTCAAAATTCAAGAAACATCCAATTCTTTGCTCTCTTTGGATTTGATGCACAAACTTAAAACTCCAACATTGTCGAACACACAGAAAAATGGACTTTTACGTCAAATAAATAAACAAAAATGGTACGAATGGACTCCAACCAAGCAGTCAAGATCATTTTTACTTAAATATCTTTATATTTATAAATTTACCGTCACATGACTAACTGATTTCGCAAACTTTTCCCTCAAACTCTTCAACATGAATAAAAACAAAGAAAAATCCTGGAAGCGTTCTCCTTTCATGGACTGCTTAATTTCAGAGCAGAGCTTTCCTCGTGATTCCTACAAAAGGAGGCTTCCCACAAAACATCAATCACTCCTCTCGAATCCAAACACAGGTTCTGCTCACATTCTCCATCCCCTCTCTGCTCCACAGAGCCAGGCATGGTTCTCATCTGATGTACAATAACAGGGCAGTTAAAGAGAAGAGGGACCTGAGCCTCGTCCTGCTCAGGGACTTTAAATCAGTCTGCGCTAGATAAACACCAGCCGATCAGGACACTTCTCCTCCAGAAACTTTAGCTCGGAAAGTTTCTGATTTATTATAATCCAGTGAAGCAATATTGATTGACTCCTTCTTATAAAGTGAAGGAGAGACTTTGCCTTTATGAATAGTTTGTCACTTAAAACTGAAAGAAGACACACAAAAAGAGCTTTAGTTCAAAGCTGGAGGAAAAAGCACTGACCAGAACTAATTTCATCAAATATTAAACGTGGTGAGGAGGCTCGTCGGAGCAGCCCGTGATCTCTGCAAGATTTTAATAAAGCAAAGCTGCCCTGAGGAGGACTGAAGGATTGTGGGACATTTTAAAGTGGAAATTATCCTGATTTTTTTGAGATATAAACAAAAATATTGCCTTCATTATATTTTGTTTGTGTCTTAAAGTCTGCTGAAAAAAGCCACAAAAAACATTCAATATTAAATAATAATCTTTTCAAAATAAAAGCTATAAGAACAAAGTGTCAAAGAGTTTCTGTGTTTGTCCAATGGGCTAGTTTGCCTTGCTGGATTTTAGTTTTCTAAAAGCTTTGCTTTTTTAGAATTAAAATGAGAAAACTCAAAGATCACATTTTCAACAAGCTTTTAATTTGTAGAAATGCCTGTCACACAAGTGAGAAAGTGACTTTCTGAAACTATTTTTTACGCTTTTGGGGATAAATCTATTAATGTACACATAAAACAGTCTACAATTCCATTTATTCAAACCCTCTGTGATGTTGAAAAAATAAAATATTTCAAATTAAGAAAGAATTTTAATACATTTTTTTATTTGTATTATAAATACAATAAAATTCAGGACAGTTTTACCAAAATTAGACCTCCTATTCACCCAATGAGACTTATCTGACACTTAAAATGAAAAACTTTTTGCTCCTTTCTGTGCGCTCCTGCTCTGAAGTCGCGTCCTGATTTTTATTCCAAGAAAAAGTCAAATTTGTACTTTAGCTGAGCATTTTAAGGCTATAGCAGGTGTTATGTTGAATGATGGGGCAGTACTGGGTGGGAGTGAATTTGAGAGTTGTTTTTGGGGTAAAACTAAAGTGCATTACCCATCGGCGACCAATAGGTTGGCACTATTTCATCCACCTCCATCACTTCCACTCAGCTCCACCAGCTGAGGCGTACTCAGCACCATACATAATGCATGCTCAGCACCCCCCCGCGCACTGGCCTGTCATGGCTGGTTCACTTCGACAGCTCTGCTCAGCTCTACTTTGGCCCCTAAGAGGATGCAAACAGTTGCATAATTTAGAGGGTTCCCGCTGTTTTCAGAGCTCATCTCTTATCAAAAATGGAAGAGACTCGGTTTCTGGGGGAGTTTTATCTAAAGTGGGAAACGGAAAATTCTCCAGTGGAGACAATGCTTGTAGACATGGGCCACAACTTTTCAAACTCTCTTTGCAAAACTTTTGGAGAACCTGGTGACGTCTTGGATGTGTTTGGCTGTCAAGTTGTGTTAATGTCCACAAATTTACAGATTAAAATGTGCAGATATAACGGCTGGTGAAGTGATATTTCATTAATTTATCTATCCTGTTGGTTGCAGGGATATTTCAGATCTATGCACTAAAAATTATAAAATCTTCTGAACTAAAGTGAATTGAAATCAAGGCTAAGCATTCTAAATAAGTTTTTATCAACTCTTTGAATATTAGGGGTGTAACAATTAATTTTAACGATTCATATCATATCATAGTCGATATTGATTCATTGTGAGCAATCCGATCTAAAATCTATTCAGGACATCTTTATCCAAAACTTCAACCAGTGTGACTCAGATATAAATACCTGGTACTGAACAGTGAAAATATATGACATTCATTTATTAAACACAAAAACAGATCCATTCATCTTCTGATGAAACACCCTGAAAAGGCTGTCAGTCTGTTGCAGGACCACACATTCACACACAGGCACACATAGGGTGGTTAGAGTTATCACTTAACCTATGAAGCATGTTTCTGGACTTTAAGAGTTACCAGAAAACTCTCACATGCACGGGAAAATGTACTAGCTCCCCACAGAAAGGACCAAGATTTTAACCAGGGTTTTATTGTTGTAAGCACTAACCACTGCACCACCGCACAAGAAGACTTTTGGAGTAAAACATCTGAAAACATGAGTTATTTCCGTTTTAGAGAATGTCTGAAAATATCAAAACTGTTTGGAGTTCTGAATCCTCTCTGTTGGTGGAAGTGGGTCGCAGCTTTATCTATTAGCTTTTCATTAAAGTATGAGCACTGCAAATTAAACTAACCGGTCATGTATGTAGCTTGACGTTTAAAGTTTTTGTGAAAGATAAATAAAGGGGGGACTCAATTTTAGACCTGTAATGGTTTAATCTAATGAAAAAATGTTGGTCAATGTGCAATGAGAGATGGTCAGGAAAATTATTACATTTCACCTCTGGTAATTGATCTAAAAAACATTAACCATTGACAGGAAATCAGATCTGTGTTCATCCTGGGATTGTTAGGAATATGATCAGTATTCAGTAAGTTCATGAAGGACTTTTTTTTATGTTTATTTGATTCTTATTCAACAATGGCTGTGAATTATCAATACAGGCCATATAGTTTAATATATTTGTTAAAGTTTATGGTTGATATTGCCCCTTGGGCTTTTTTATCAAGAAAAAAGTGCTCAAAAAAGGTTCTGCTAGATTTTCTATCATAGTTGTTCTCCACATCAGCTCTGGGGTTCTGTTCTCTGTTCTTATTTCTTCCTCTCTCTCTTACTCTTTATTATTCATTGTATTAAGTTCTCCATGCTTTTGTTGGTGCAGTTCAATTCACATGTTGTTTTTCTCTCTCACTCCCCTCTGGGGAGCGGGAGTGATTTCAGATCCCAGGTGGATCCCCCACGCTCCTGCTCCTGGTCGTGGACTGCACTTCTGCTTCGTCTGACTGAGGACTTCATCACCACTCGTCCCTCAGCTCTATCTGCAGCTCTATCTGAATGAATTCTATTCAAATACCTAGTTTTAGAAGCTAATTTTCCCTTACCAGTTCTGGTATTGCCTGTTCGTCCTGGGATGGGATCTCTCCCTCATGTGGGAATCCCTAAGGTTCTTCGTTTCCTGATTCTTTTTTTTTTTTCCTTACCGAGAGGGAGGGTCTAAGGCAGGGATATCCAGTTTATTTAGTCTGTTTAGTCTTTAGTGATCTTTCTTGTTCATGACTATTTTTGCTAAAACTAAAATTAGCTGCATATAGGCAAAAATTCTTTGTGATTTTGGGCTATATAAATAAAATTGAATTGAATTGAAATTGAAAAAAAGGTTGAAAACACTGGTTTTCAGCACCTGAAAGAGATTTGCACCACAGAAATTAAATGTTAATGTCAAGCTATTTTTTCTCCTTTTTTTTCCTTTCCCCCTGTTTTTCATTTTGATTAAGTGACTCAGACTCCAACTGTGACAGAGTTATGAAAAAGCACAGGACTGACTGTTTAAACTGTTCAGCATTTGGATTACAAAGACCAGAGAAAAAGGACGTTTTTTAACCCTATATAATCATTTGTTTAATATTTCATACAGTCATTTCTGAGACCCCTATCTCATTTGCATGATCCAAACTTTACTTAAAAACCAATCATGTATGACTTGATCCATGTTTTGTGACCTGCAGTTCATCATCCTTCCACTAGGGGCAGTAGAAAGGCTTTTCCAGCTCGTTTCAAGATGGCTACCTCCAAGTGTTTTTGAGATAAAACACTTTTGGCAGGAAAAAGTTCAGCTAATTTTCAAAATTTTATGGTTAGAATGACTTATCTATTGTTATTTATTTTTTTAAGTGACTAATTTCTGATTTAAAAAAAAGCAAAATTTGTTAATATTGGAATCTAAGACAGTTATATCAAGTTAAAAATGCGTGGATCAAACTTGAGACATGATAAAAAAGATGCTTTGTCCTGAACACTTGTCACTATTTTTTGCTTTTTAAGCTAACATTGCTGTGAGCATAAACTTACCAAATTAACCAAAGTATAACTGATACTGTCACTTGTAAACAAATTACATTGCAATATTTTTTTGTGGATTTCATCAAAGGGTTTAAAAAACATTTTCCTTCTAAAAAACTTGAATTTCCGATCAATTATTTGATGTAGTGGGCTTTACAGGATTAACAAGAAACACACGTTTGTTTGATCTCTTCATAAACACCACAGTAATCCATCCAGAAAGCATTAAAATACGTAATGACTTTCAAAAATTACTTTCAAATGACAAATAAACAGTTGTTACAAAATAAGGCTTAGAGTCGAGCAATAATTTGAAAACCTTAAAAAAATTAATACATTATATCTTTTGGATTTATTTAACCATTTTTAACCTGGAAAAACCCCCAGAGAAATCCACTGATCTCATTTTTCAAGGGAGTCTTGGTCAAGTGCAAATGTTACACACGTAACGCTATAAAATTAATAAATATGATGACTGCTGTTATATCTTGACTGTTTTTGGATTGACATGAAAAACTCAACAAAAAATATTTGGATTTGCATCTTTGTTTTCTGTAAGTTTGGATTAAAAACTTAATGTAGATACTGCCCTGTTCCGTTCAGAAGACCTTCTCGTTGTGCACTACTAGCCCTTGACACTGTCAACTTTGTATAAAGGATTTTTTACAAAATGAAACCAATCACAGAATCAAATCCCTTTTCATCCTTTATGTGATTTGACATGATACCAGGAGACAATAAATCTGAGGGTTACGCTTAAACAACAAATCAAACTATGATTGTGGAAAGTTTATTCATAAAGTTATGTTCACAGAGAGCAACAGAAGTTTAGTAAACAAAGAGGATGGAGAGGCTGACAGAGAACTTTCCATGCCTGTCTCTGATGCTCAATATAGCAACAGAAAAAACTTTATCCTTTAGATAACCTTATTTGGTAACAAGCCAGAACATATGAAGATCTAAAATGATAAATGTGCAATCCTTTAAGGATAACAGCCCCCAAACTCTCCATAGCAACATATGAGGCTGCTTTCAAAAGAACTGAACTTATGACAGAAAGACATCGGCTGCAATTTTTTTTTTTTTTTTTTTTTTTTACAAGAACCAAACAATAATGTAATATTATTTCAAGGTCATGGAAAAAAAAACAAAGTAAATATTGTTCCTGAAACCCTGCTGTTATGTGCCAGCAGCAACAAAAGCTTCATTTACCTCTCCATATTAGGCCACAGCAGCAGCATCGCCCCTAAGTACTGTTTACTATCACTGGGCCCCATTTATGGTGATCTGTCTTGAACCTTTGGAGAGCCAAGAGTCTGTAATCTTAGGATTTCAGGCTACTCACAAAATTACTGTCTTGGATAAGAAGTTTATTTAATTTTCGATTCCCTGTAAGGTCAGGATTTCACACACCACCGAGTGGCCTCGGCTTCAAATCTCAGCTTGATGGTGAGTGGTGCTGGAAAATGAAACCATAACTCTCTCTGTAGACACAATCTGTTATTGAGGATAAGGAGGACACATACACTGAAGTTATATTAAACTTGATTAAGTATTGTCTGAAAGATGTTATTTATCTTTGTTATTTAATTTCCAGTTGCCAACTAGATAAATTATCTTGCTCCAATTTTAAATTGCCAAAAGGTTTTTGGATTCTTTTATCTAATATAAATATCATTAAACAAAAATGTTGTCCTGTTTTATCAAATTGATTTAATAGATTTTCTATTTAATGATTGCAATTGGGCTTGAAATAGTTGGGTCGGGGAAGTTAAAACCTAAAAATCAAAACAAGTTTTTGTTAAAAGATACAATTGGGACAATGTATTGAAATTAATGAACATTTATATCAGGTCTGTAATGTAAGAGCCTTCACTGGAGTCCTACTCCAATCATCTTTTGGTCTACTTTCAAACTGGTGTTTTAATTAGGAATACTCCGTTTTTAGCCAAAATTGGAAAAAAAAAAAAAAAATCTTGTTTTCTAGGATATAATTTCTGCAGAGTGGCAGGAGTTAATTAGAAATTTGCCTCTAAGTTGTGAGCAGGACTGTTGAAGCAAAGTGAGCCTGCCCCCACTCCCCATCATCCCTCAATCTAACATTAGGGGTGCAACAAAATTGGCAAAGCATATCAGAGCTATCCAGCAAATACAGTTTCAGCCAGATTCCCGCTCAAATAAGGAAAACAAAGACATACATGGATCTATTTGTCTGCGAGTGGAGGCATCAGAGTAGAGCGGAGCAGAAAGCTTGTGGCCCGCCCAGTGAATTTTCTTCATCACAAATTTTTTAAATGGCACTTTTACTGCTGATTCCCAACTATTAGAATAATAAAAAAAAAAACACTCATAAATGCAATTTAAGCTCAATTTTATTTATTTCCTCCATAATGAGAAAAATGCAACAAGAACATGCTAAAATTTGCATTTTTCATTAAAGTGGGTCTTTCAAGAGGCAGAACAGGTCCAAAGAAAACTTACCTACACATTTTCATTCCCAATGAATGATGTAACAGATGTGGTAATAGACATAGTAACGGGCGCGGTCCCGTGCACGGTAACTGTCACTGTAACAGACGCTGTAACAGACCCGGTAATGGACGCAGTAACAGACGTGTTATTGCACAAGGTACCGGACAAGGACAGGGTACCAGGTTAGGGTTAGTGTCCCGGTCCAGGTCCCATGGGTTGGGGACCCTTGATCAGCCTATCCTTTTTTTTCTGTTTTTGCCCCAGTACCATGCGGCCCTTGGACCGGTACCAGTTTGTGGCCCGGAGGTTGGGGACCCCTGATGTAATGAGAACAATCAGTGCGTCAAAAAAATGAGGAGTTGGAGACACCCAAAATGTCAAAAAGTGACGCAGAAAGGGCCTTAACCATACATCCATATATGAAGAGTTGGGAGTGAGAATGTGTTGAAAGTAAGCAGATGTTCTCTAGTGTGTAAAAAGTT
This sequence comes from Oryzias javanicus, assembly GCA_003999625.1. NCBI lineage: Eukaryota > Metazoa > Chordata > Actinopteri > Beloniformes > Adrianichthyidae > Oryzias > Oryzias javanicus. The sequence goes on along the minus strand of CM012439.1, from coordinate 9,940,789 downwards.
TATGAAGCACTTTAAAAACTTTGTTCCTCAATGTCAATTTGAAGGAAATGAAATGTGTAAGTGGTGCTCCTGCTAAGTATATCAGCACTGGATTATGCTTCCATGTTAATCTCCTTTGTGTCAGGCTTACTTCCCATCCTGACAGAAAGTGCTGAGATTAAGTTTCCCCTGAGCAAAATAAACTTGAGTCATTTGACCATGGTGTCAAGTTCTGGGAAGACATAAAAACATATGTTAATCCAAGTGAAAATGATGACTATCTCCATCACCTATATTCTATTTCTCTATTAATCTTGCTATTTCATCCACTGACTTTTATTGACCTGAGAAACTGCTTTTGCATGTCTCACAACCATCATCCATCTTCTCCTATCTGTCTGGAGTTGGGACGCGTTGCCCAGACTTCTCATTCCATGAAAGTTCTACCAATTCTGCCAAAAGAATCCCAAGGCCAGCTGAGAGACATGGTTCCTCTGTTGTACCAACCTTAGGGCTTCCTCCTGGTGGGACATGCCTGGAATACCCCACAAAGGAGGCATCTAAAAAGACTTGCACAAGCACCTTCTCTGATCTCTCTTGATGTGGAAGAGCAGCAGCTATATTCCTACCTTATCTGAACTCTGACCATCCTGTGAAGGAATCTAATTTGAGATACTTATGCCTGGGATCAGTCATGACTCTAAACTATGTTTCTGGGAACATGCATTGACCAGTATAGCGGTGCTTTGCCTTTGGGCTCTCCTTCACTGCACTAGATGGGCGTTGTACCTATCACCTCACCAGTCTCACGCTCCATCCAGGCTTAACTCATAAACAAGACACCAAGATACATATACTCCTCTACTTGAAGCAGGAGCTCTCCACCTTTATAAATGTGACCAGAACTGGTGACGAAATGCATCCCTGTCCAGAGTCCAACATGTACTGGGAACAGGTTCAGCTTGGTGCCAGCAATGTGAACACAGCTCTTGTTCTGGATCAACCCGTATACCCACAGTACCTGCCAAAGAACACTATGATGGACAGGACTGAAAGTTTTCTCCAAATTCCCAAAGCACAAGCGTTGGATGGGAGAACTCCCTCCATTCATCTTCTAAACCCACTGAATCCCTTTTTGGGAGCCAAACCAGCTACTGTTGGACAAAAGTGGGCCACACTCTCTATGACACATAGAGATACCAGTGAGGTGTGTTTTTGGACTCTGGAAGGAAACCAGAGCACCTGAAGAAAACCTGCATATGTACGAGAGGAACTACACAACCAGACTGCTTATGAGAAAACAGAGGTTTGACAATATCCATGGACAATCTTCACACATTTTTTTAATGAAATCATACTAAATAAAATAGTAGACCTATTTATATAGACTCACTTCAATGACAATAGTGTTTTTTTAACATGTTCTTGTGGAATTTTTTGATGACGGAGAACATTTACTAAGAAAATGAAGCTTTGTATTGCATTTCTGCATATCTCTGTATTTTAATTGAAAAAATGCAGTTGGAAAAAGCTTGTAGTTGTGACATTGAAGCTAAATCAGTCACAAGCCTCCATGCTCCACACCTTCTGATGCATCCACTGATCCATCCACTGATTGATCCACTTGCAGATATACGTCTTTGTTTTCCTCATCCATCATCATTTGTTTGTTGGTTTGGTGGCCTGTCTGTCAAAGACAAAAACAGACTAAATAAGATTGTTAACGTCTGTTCCAAGATCACAGGTGTCCAACAGAAGAGTCTGAACTCCCGTGGAGAGGCAGTGGTACAAGAGCAAAAAGCATTATTCAAAACAAATGAACACATCCTGTCCTCCAGTTTCTCAATGTACCATCAGGCCGTCGTTTTATTCCCAGCAAGGAAAACAAACAGGTACACAACATCTTTATTCCTAGTGCTATAAAGCTTTTAAATCAGATGAATACACTCGACCATAAACCTGTCCCAATGGCTTTTTTAACTAATTTATTTTACAAACTACTTTCTTACGTTTTATGCACTGTTCTATGTGTTGTGTTGTTTTGTCTTGCTTTTTTACTGTCATGTTTTTATGTAGTCTTGCTGGAGAGCTGTTCTAACTGAATTGCCCCTAGGGGATTAATAAAGCTATTCTATTCTATTAATCTGAGCTGGCATCTGGCTCAAGACTGTTCACTCCAATGTTGAATGGAACTTTATTTATGTCACAATGAGAAATTCACACACACAAAACAGCTTCTGTCTACTTTGAAGGGCTTGAACATAGCACACCTATAAACAATGTACCATGGTAAAAACAGAGCTTTAAAGAGCAGAGTTGCCATGACATGCGGTTGTTTGTACAGTGCGGTTAGGCAGATCATGACTTTTGTTGCACCGGTATAAGGTTAGGTTGGGGTTGTAAGGATGTTAGGGTTTCACACCAACAGCCCCACCCACAACTCAAGGTGAATTTCTAATGAACTGCTGTCGCTCTGCAGAAACTATGTCTTGAGAAAACAACACCCGTTTTTAGATGTTGGCTAAAAAAACCACATTCATAATTAAAAGAACACTTTTAGAGTCGATCAAAATATGATCAGAGTGGGACTTTAAGATGGGATCATATTAGCTGATGTAGATCAATAACATAAGCTAACACGCCACAAACCCATGAGCTACAGGTCCTTCTGCTGCCTGTGATTCACAGCTTATGCTCTGAGGATCAGTGATGGGACAACGATCAAGCCTTTTGCAGAAGCAACAACTCCAATGTTATGTTTGGTTTCTTGGTGTGTTTCCTCTTGAGGTACAAGTGAAAGACAACTGGACTGCAGGACCCCCCCCCCTCGTTCTCTGTCTGCTTCAGCCACTTCCTTGTTTCTTTAACTCACTCTTCCATCCTCCTCCAGCTGCTGCTCCTCCTCTGGTACGAGCAGGGTAGCGGCTGCCTCTTGTTTGGATAAGTTAATGCTGAGATGTCAGCCTTGATTCTGATGTATACCACCTGCCTTGGCCTCCATCTGACCTCGTACTCCAGCTCCCTGTGCAGAGACATTCCAATGCTTCTCTGGTGTTGTGTTTACGCCGCAACAGGCTCCCTTCCTCTCCTCGTCAGTCCGACAGCGCTGAGCCCGTGTCACCCACAAACTCATCCCAGCGTTCACTCGGTGTTCCATTAAGAGCTGGATCTCTCTTCGGGAATCTTCAGGCAGGTGACGTAAAGTTTAGTCAGAAACGTGAAGATCTGATCGATTTAAGGAGTTTCAGTTTGATGCTGTGAAGGGGAGGCCCATGAACAGTGCCGGTCATTTACATGCCAAAGTCCTCCCACTCATCAGTGTGGGAGCTCATGTGAACAGCATGACCTCACTTTAGAAAAAGCACATCCTGGAGGAAAATGTCATTCCAAATCCCACTAAAATTTTGCTAAAAATAAATCACTCACCCTTTATTGATGCACTTAAGATAACAGATTGTGGTGCAGAAAAAATAGATTTTTCATCTTTTATATGAGATATATTTTTTCCACAAAACAGAAGCAGACATGATCATCTTCAACCTGCAGCTGATGTCTTCAGGGCCTGGATTCACAGCGCCCCCTGCTGGTTCGGTGGCTACTAGTGTTAGCTATTTAAAAAGTCATCCATTTCCATCTAACTACCTGGACTACAGCAGCAGGGGTTTGCGACCTTCAACAGTTAAAGAGTCTGCATTTTATTATATTTCTGCTGCAGTATTGTGTATTTGTCCCATATAAAACTACCCTTAGCAAAAGTATATTTGAAGTCTATTTTATTTAATAGACTGTACTTGAGTTTAAGTGTGTAAGAAAGTGTACTATAGACCATATATCTGTAGTGTAACTGAATACTTTTTCCAACTAAATCGGAGCATTTTAAGCTTAGAATATTTTTGAAAAGTAAACTTCAAGTATACTTCCTCATTTTAGCAAACTTGAAGTGCACTAGACTACTTGTTGCTAATGGGTATACATGTGTGTATAAACTTTAAAAACAAGACTATTAAATATTGTGGTGTGTTGATTTAAAGGCAAACATGTTTTGTTGGTTTGAGGAGATTTTAGGCATAAAAATAAAAACCATAGCTGTGTTGCGACACATCATCCAGCTGGCTCTAGCTGTGTCCACTTCACTATAAACTGATTTAGAAAAAGGTAAAAACCCCAGATACTCTCGGCGTGGCTGCTTCGGCTACAAAACGTCCAACAGCTCGGATCCGTAAAGTGCAGAGGTCTCACAAGTACACATTTTGCTGCAGATTAACCTCTGAGTGACCGTGTCCTAAAACCTCACCAACAGCTGGTTTCTATCCACTCATGACCACCAACAGAGAGTGCAACTGTGTGCCTGCAATCGCTCACACAGCAATAAAACAGACAGGAGATGTCGCAGTCACCACCTGCACTTTGACCAAACAAAATAATGCTCAGACGTAAGACGTCTCACCGTGCAAAGACCTGAATACAAAAAAATCATGAATTCATTAGTGTGTGTCAGTGCAGATCAGGTCTATTTAAAAAGTCTGTATCATTTATCACTGGAAACATAACCGTAATAGCATTAATAATAGGGTACATATTTTTTAATTAGGAAATTGTATTTAACCAGAAATGTGGGCAGACTCTGTTTTTGTTGTAGTAAAACTATTAAAACAGAAAAACAAAAAAACTTAGAAAAGAAGTAATTTAATAGGTGAACACTACTGCCATCAAGTGGAAAGTTGTCCAAATAACAAAAAACAAAAAAAAAGATTAAATCAATTTTTTGCCACTATTTGCAAGATGAAAATAAACAAACAAACCAACAAAACTTTCTTTTTGATTCCTTGATGTCTCTGTAAATGATCCTCTATATTTTGATTCCACATTAACAACATGAGGGTTTATAGTTCTGATGATGGCCGGTTTGTGTTGATGGCATCTCAGGGTTGAACTTCCAGCTGATGTCAACCAGGAATGTAAATATGTTAAGTCAAGAGTACTTTGACATTATCAGATGAAGTTCCATTTGTTTTTGAATCCAAATGAGAAAAGTTAAACCAGAATCAGTTAGACATCAGTTAACACTATATAATCATTCATTTTATGTTTGATACTCACACTTCCGAGACCACTTTCTCATTTGTATGATCTAAACTTTTCCTAAAAATCCATTATATATAATGTGGTTCATGTTTTCTGCCCTGTAGTTCATCGCCATTCCACTAGGGGCAGTAGAAGGGCTTTTCCTGCTCATTTCAAAATGGCTGCCTCTGTGGAATCTCCAAAACACTTTTGGCGGGAACAAAAGTTTTATGAAACAAGACTTCATGGTTAGATTTACTCATCTTTTGTTATTTATTTATTTTTTTTAATAACTATTTGCTGTATTAAAATAATGCAAACTTTGTGATGAATAAATTGTGTGATACTGTTACACCATGTTAAAAATGTGTTGAAAAAAAACTAACCAAATCACCCAACGTTCTATAAATATTTTTTTTTTGTTAATTTCAAAGGGTTTGAAAAAAAAATCTTAATTCCAAACAAAAAAGTGATTTTTCTGTCAATTATTTATTTTGAAGGACTTTTCCAGATTAGACTAAAAACCAATGTTAAATCATTACTGACTGTGCTGTTTCTGAAAGTATATATTTTTATTTTGGCAATGTCGCATTAGTTGACAACACAGAGGTATAGGTTAGTGATGTGATCTGTTTCGACAACCTGAAATCTTTTTCATTTTAAGTGCAGATATTGACACACAATTTTATGTTTTTTTTCTGAATTATTACTTACAAGGGAAAACCTTTTTATGGTGTTGATACATGGTAATAATGACTGAGGTAATATGCTGTTTTATACAATTTTTCTGAAATATAAGTGCTTTTTTCCCCCCTCACACCATTCCTTAATGTATCATAAATAAAAAAAACTTATTTTGCTTTCAGGAAGTACAGATGGATCACATGACTTGGATGTTTCCATCACTGTTCCAAAGTGACTGATTTTGTTTTACACTATTCTAAATAGACTAATTATAAGACTGCACAGAGGAATAAAATGGTTTGTAATCACATTAAAGCATTTGTGTTCAGTGTTCATATTGGGTGTATAAACCAGCTCTGCTTGTGGCAGTTCCAGTTCTACAGACAGATCCAGACCACACTTCCACCAGCTTAAACTTTTATTGTAAAACAATTCAATGCAGGATTTGCTGAAACAAACAAAGATGGGGGGGTGTAGGGGGTGATTTCTATTTGTCTTTCTCCTTCTGCTCTTTCTCCTTCTTGTCCTTCTCAGCCTTGGCCTCCTCCGCCTCGTGCCGCTTAATGAGTTCCTCCACTTCCTTCTGTTTCAGAACCTTGATTTTGGTTTTCCCGTCTTCTCGTGTCAAAGTGGCAATCTCCACTGCAAGAGTCGAAAGGTCAGTTTGGGTTGTTGGTAAAGAGCTGCAACTTTGGAGCTCCCAACATTTTCATCACAGAAGAAACCACATTTTCATCTAGACAGTTACCTTTCTCTGCAGAGAGCTTGCTGACGTCCATCGTTTTATTGAGGACCTTGATGGCCAAAGCGAGAGCAGAGGACAGAGTCATCTCTCCCTCTTTGTAGTCTTGCTTCAACATGGAAACAGCAGCCTGAGGCCAAAAAGTAGAGACAGAGTGATAAGAAATTTAATTGACTTTCATCTTCACAGCTCGATGTTGTTATCAATTAGAAACAATCTGCCCCTTTTACCCTAAATGCTTAGAAAAGTGAAGCAACTATAGGAGTTAAATGAAGGAAATACAACTCTCTCTTCAGTTAGCACCTATTTAAATGTCAGACTTACAGCGCTGTTGTTGCCGATACAGGTCGCCTTCCAGCCTCCGTAGTTTCCGCTGGGATCGCTCTGATACAGCTGGAAGCCGTAGTGTTTGTCCCAACCCATGTACAGCAGAGACACACCAAAGGGCCTCTTCCCTGTTAAAGCATTAAAACATGAAGTCTACCTGTGAACTCTGGCTTTTTTTTATCAGCACGAGTAGGACTGGTGAGCTGCTAACCTCCAAACTGTGTGTACGCCTGTTTGATGTCACACAGGGCGGTGACCAGCTGCTCGCACGGGATCGGCTCCTGATACTGCAGCAAATATCTAAGAGATAAAAATAAATAAATAAAAATAAAGTCACCATCTTTGCATGAAAAGGACAACAATGTGTTCTTGGAAAACTGACCAACACACAAACTCTGATGAAGTCTAAATGAGGAAACAATTTCCAAAACTAAACACAATTATTTAGTTAAAGCAAAAACCAACAAACATGTCTTTAGTTCTAAAATGAATGTAAAATCTACAATTTGAATTATTATTTTATGAAATCTATACAAGAACCATAATGAAATGCAAAAGCATAAAAACTGGACATCACTGGACCAATTTTAATAAATTCTAATAAGAGTACAACTAGAAAAGACTGAGAACTAAACACAATTTTGATTCATTATCAGTAAATAAGAAATGATAAAAGCTTTCAACTTGCAAGAAAATACAGTTCATTCTTTTGAGGGATAGAAAAAACCCTATTGCAAACTCTAGCTTAATCTTGCTTGACATTTATGATGTGATGGGAGGTTCCCTGACTTCAACAGGTACCGTGGTCTCCTCACTACATCACGGTTCATGTTTTGCAGTCGATTCAAGGTGTTCATTAGCTGTTGATCTTCTCAGGCTCTTGTATACAATGCCTTCTGCTCAACAAATCTAGATAAATCTTTTGCCTGTGATCAGATCTTGTTTTCATTCTATAACCCTGGACTCATCAGTATATACTGGATTTTTCTATGAAGGTTTAAACAAGAAGGGAAAGTGTGAAAATAATTGTTCATATCTATCTAAGGAAAGTGTATAAAATTAGTAATGAGGGCCTGAAAACGTCTACAGTCCAACTTCACATATTACATCTTTGCAGGATGTTTTTAGAACGAAAACTCATGATAAATGAGGAAATAAAAGCAAAGCACCACAGAAATTCTGTGCAACATTTAGAGCTAGACATATTTTGGATATTTTAAATAAAAAATAAGGGAAATATTTGATTTGATAGGTTATATCATCTTTTTTATTAATTCACCAAATATATGGAGTAAAAATTAAATGAATAAACTATTCTATCAAGTATGCTGGACTCATAAAAATAATCTGATTATCTTCGCTCTGACACTCACCTCTGTGCAATTAACCGCAGTTCATTCGTCAGCACGTTAGCGTCTGATGTGATCCCGGCGACGCTGCAGGCCATGTCTCTGCAAGACCATCACACAAACAGTCAGTCTCACAGGGCCTGTTTCCATTTTTAAAACGGGACTTGCGTTTGGCCCCTCACTCGTTGAGCTTGTAGATCTTCTCAGAGAAGAAAACTTCATCCAGTAGTTTGTGGATATTGCGTCTCTCTGCAGCTAGCAGCACTCCGTCGTTTGCTAAAATCCCTAGACACGTTCCAGCGTGGCCGATCGCTTCCATCGCATATTCCACCTGATAAAGACGCCCTGTAAATCACAGCCACAATTCATATTTGATATTGTGTCCAACAAAAGAGGCCTTCAGCTCATATCTGTTTTGCTCAGCTGTCAGATAGGACATGATCATTTTTTTTAAAGCATGTCTTCTTTTAGCCACAATATATTTCAAAATAAGTCCTCTGATATATAGTTAAACTTAATAGAATATGTTGTAGTACTAAATCCATATCAATACTTAATTTGCCTCACATTTAGAGCCGCTGTGTTCATATCCAAGTTAAAAAATATTAAACATCTCTATTAACACAACAAAATGGAAATTCACTTGTATATGCTAAAGATAAGCTTTACAGCTGAGCAAACTATTGAATACAAATGTAATTTTAAGAAAGCGTCAACAGTTTAAAGTCAAAACTAAAACGTTATTTATTCGTTCAGCACCTTTCATGCAACCGAAACACAAAACATTTAACATAAAAGCAAATAAAATACAAATTAAAAAAACAAAAAGTTTATTTTTTACTTGTATAGTTTACAAAAAAAGTGTTTAAAAGTCCCTCTTCGACCATGTTTTGATTTATTATTGAAGTTTTCCCAGTGGTTTGTTAATTCTAACTATGCCATTATTAGCCAAAAGAAGAAAAAAAATGTTATTTTGTAGTACGTAGCGAGGCAATAGTTCATTATAAATTCACCTCTGAGTTGTGGTGCAGAGTAAGCGTCCATCTATTTACATGCTCTCCTGACCCTCAGGCATCAAACCTAATATTTGAGGTCCGCTAAAATGGCAAGCAATATTGGAGCTATAAAGCCGTACAGTTTTAAACTAGACAACAGCTCAGATGATGAAAACAAAGATGTACAGAAATCTATTTGCCTGCAAGTGGAAGCATCAGAATGGAGCAGAGTTCTTGCTGAAGTAGCTTTTACATCACACCTAAAAGTTTATACAAACAGTATTTTGTGTCTGCTCCTCATGCACAACATTTTGAATAAAGAAATACTCAGAAATGTTATTTAAGCTTAATTTCCTTCATATATGAGAAAAATGTCACAAGAACATGTTTTTAAAAAATAATAATTAGAGTGGGTCTTTAAGATTAGCAAAAAAAAAAAAAAAATATCTGAAAAGAGGGAAATATTTTATATTTAGCTGGGGAAAAAACAGCATAGCTGAAAAGACGTTTAAACCTCAATTCAGCAAAAAAAAAAAAAAAAGCAAGAAAAAGATAAAAATTAATATCATCCTAATACTTTTAACTATTTCCCACTGCTAAACAAGTACTACAAAATACTAAGTACTACAAAACCTAGCAAATTACTTATCCATCTACTATGACAGTGTAAACAAAAAGTAAAAGTAACATTTCCAGAATTGATCTCCCTAAACTAAATAACTGTAAATCACTTGGTAATAGAGATTACCTTCAGGGGAAAATATGGTTGTCCTGGAGTCGTATCTGCGTGACTGTAAGAGAGATTAGCAAGGATTTAAAACCATCCTCAAATGTCTAATATACTAAATCCAAACCCAGAAAAAGGAAGGAAAAAGAGCTACTAACCATTTTCTCCTGTCACCTGATTTTTATCCTGAGAAAATACGCGACAGCAGAAGCTCAAGCAGAGGATCTCTGCAAGGAAGCACGCAAAAAGAAAGAAAAAGTCAACATATTAGTTTATGGAAATTAAAATGTTTCTCTAACAAAGCACCAAAGCTAAAAGCTTCAAATTAAATCAATTTCTGATAATCTGGGAGAAAATAGATGAATAATTTTCAGTTTCATGACAGCTAGCTGTTGTTGCTAAAACCCGCACCACAATGAATCTGCAATATCGCAACATGCTAGCTGCTAACACCAAGTATACTTGCTGGATTGTGTATAAAGCCTCGCCGTGGGAACGAGACAAACTACAGTAATACACACACATATTATGTTAGACAGAGAAACTGCGCAAAAACTGTCGCTGTGACTTTTTAAAATACCTCTCCTCAAAGAGTCCAACTTAGCGTTGTTTCGCTAAAAAGAGAATCCAAAAGTGCTTTCAGTTCAATGTTGCCTCGTCGACCGGAAGACATGAAACAGCAACTCTACAGCACCACCTGTCGGCGGGAGGACCGAAGTGTTCAACAGAAGATGGGTAAAAATGAGCAACAACTGAACAAAAATATAACTAATAAAAGCACTCAAAGTATTATAGAGTGGGGTATTAGTTTTATTATGCTTAAAATACGTTTTTGCTGGTTTTTTTTATTTTAATAGTAAAGTATGAAATGTTGCAAATGTTAAATATTAAATAAATTTTACTCACAAGGTAAGGGTGTGGAGGTTATGATAAGTTTGGTTTGGTGTGATGACACATATGGAGAGTCAAAAAATAAGACCAAAAAAAAGCAACTCTCAAAGTAATAAACAATATTTCATTAAAGTATAGAGAACTTGACTTTGTAAGAGAGATGCCGCTACTGACAGTATAGAGATGATGGACAAACTATCTGTGATGTCACCCAGAGAAAATGGTTTGGCTTCCCTTCAAATGAAATTAAGTTTTTCAATTCCTTTTTTTTCTCCACAGTTGTAATAAAATAAAATTTTAAAAAAAAAAAAAAAAAAAAAAAAAAAAAAGAAACAGGTTTAACAAGACCAAGTTAAATATTTACCAGCGCAGGAATGGTTATTCTGACAACTATAATGACTGGGTAATAATTGTTATTTCTCCATAGAAGTCTGACAGCAGGTACTTCCTGTTTGGAACACAATAGGGAAGGGATCACCGGTCCAGTTCTTTATGTTTTGTTTGTTTATAACAGCTGAAATGAATATGACAGAACATGAATTAACAAAATCAGATGGTGTTTACATCCAGCAGACCATGATAAAACACAACAAAGAAAAGAGAGAGAAAAAAAGTGATCGAATAGTCAGCAAGGTGGTACAAGTGTCATCTTAAATAAAAATGTTCTTGCAGACACATGCTGTCAAGTTTTAATTTACATCATTGATTATGCTATTACTGTATCATTTATTTTTATCTGAGAATGTATTTTAAATATGTCTCACTCAGTCCAGTTCTCTTATTCAGGTTATGCTATGTTTTCAAGTTAATCTAATGATTCTCCAACCCCAAAGAGGGCAGTAGAGAGCCTAAGAAGAGTTCCACAATGAACGAAAGGAAGAAGAAGAAAAGGTGGCACGTGATTGGCTAACTGTAAAGCATGGCGTTTGAATGAGACCAGGAAGTGGATGATGCTAGGAGGTTATAGCTTCGTAGGGAACGACGTGCGCGTGTAAACAGGTTCAAACGCCGACAAACATGAGCTGACCTGCCCAAATCACATCGATGACATGACAGAGAAATAGAATGCAGTCTGTCTAAAGAGGTATGTGCGCGTGAAACGAATTTATATGAACTATTGGTAACTTTGTTTACCTCAGAATTAGCTGATGGGAATAGGTTAGCTTGTCATCCGAACACTTGCAGCAGGTTACTTGAGGTACATTCAGATTGACGGGTGACTCGGTGGAATTTTAACTTCATTTGTTTAGTGTCATGAGAGTTGCTGGTTAAAACAAAGCAGCCTCCGTCACCGGCTGGAACACAGTGTCCTCTCGGCTCAAGGGTTAGTTGCAGTTCTTAGTTTGGTGTGTTTTTATAACCTCATCCGCTCAGAAAATAACTGTTTTTCTTTGGACAATGTTGACAGAAAACTGTGAGATCGTTGTATTGTAGTGGAGTCTTATTATTTAAGTCGTTTAGGACGAAAGCTTCAGCTCTTTGGACTGCTTTGTAGAATGACCTTTGAGCGATCCGGGAGGTAACAGGACACAACCCGAAACCCACTGACAGCTACAACGAATCTATTGATCAGGATCAGGTTCTACTGGATCCTCCAGACAATAGTTTTTGATATTCACTACTAACAGATAAAATGCTCGTAAACACCCGAAAGTGATTCTCTTTTTAAATTTCTCCTTAGTTTTGTGTATGGAAGGTAAAAGAGAGTCTTTTTGAATGCTAATGGGTGAGAATGGAAAAAAACTTAATTAATCCCTCAAAGGGGAAATGGCTTCATTTAAAACAGCTAATATATAATAACTAAGTCCAGAAAATACACTTAATTTAATAACAATAATAATTGTAGTTCAGTGTCTCTGACACTGTAGATTCTAATAGCTTACAGGAAGAAAGATTCCACACACTCTCACCTATGTGTGTGTGTGCATATATAAATATATATATATATATATATATTATATATATATTCATTCATTCATTCATTCATTCATTGTAATTGTCAAACAGATTAATTCCAAATTAATTCCTCAGCAAAATAAGGCAAATTTCTGTGTATGAGGAAGACTAAAGTTTTGCTTTAACTTGTTTAATATGAACACAAATCAATCAGTCCATAGTGAATATCGACTGATTCCAAATTGCCAAATTGTAGGGGTGCAACAATTAATTGAATAATACATTTATTTTTTTTAATGATCCAACCAGATATAACTGTCTGAGGCGAGTTGTTAATTGAATTGACCAAAACCATTGTAAAATATTTTCAAAGTAAAATAATTTAATTATATCCCTATTGGAAATACCATTTGGATGGAGGGACAGTAGATTTTTTTTTTTTTTTTGCTATAACCTTAAAACAAACATCATAGTGATCAACTCACAAGTGATGTCAGAAAATTTATCGACCATCATCTAACCATCTAATGTCTAAAAACACAAAATTTAGCAAAAACTTGTGACCACCATTTAATGTTGTATAATGTTCCATTTGTATTATTTTGAAGTGGAAAAACAACAGTGTACTGAACTTTATTAAATTAAAATCTTAACGGATTTGACATTATATCTTGTTCACATATTTAATATACACTTGATTACTTTTCAAGAAATACAAGGCCTCTACAGTAGAAAGTTACACCTTCACTGTTCATTAGCAGATATTTATCTCCGAGTCACACTGGTTACATTGGTTTAAATGTAAATGGATCGGTTTTCGTTCAGTGAGCGAAACTATGATATAGAAACAGAATCGATTGATGAATGAAATTCGTGCACCCCTAAAAACTTCAATATTTGCGTTGCTCTACTACAGAAACAAAGCATCATATTTGAAGTCAACGGTAAATGAGTAAATGACTACCAAGAAACCAGGACTTTTTAAAATGTAAATTAATTTCTTCTCCAGACTTGATGCCAACAGTCACATATACCCTCTTGCATTTTTTAAAGCATATTTTCTATTATTAAATGTTCACATTGTGTTTATTTTCTCAGGCAGGTCTCAGTTTTTGAGCGGCCCTCCAAAACTGACAGGATGCAGCAGAAAAGAAATATCCAGATCATCGAATGGGAGGACCTGGACAAAAGGAAGTTCTACTCCTTTGGGGTGTTCATGACGATGACCATTCGGGCCACCGTCTACCCGGCCACCCTGATCCGCACCCGGCTGCAGGTGCAAAGGGGGAAGTCCCTCTACAGCGGCACGTTCGACGCCTTCTTTAAGATCCTTCGGACGGAGGGCGTACGAGGCCTGTACCGAGGCTTTTTGGTGAACACGTTCACGCTCATCTCAGGACAGGCCTACATAACCACCTACGAGCTGGTGCGGAAGTATGTGTCGCAGTATTCCGACGACAACACCGTCAAGTCGCTGGTGGCGGGCGGCTCGGCCTCTCTGGTTGCTCAGAGCATCACCGTGCCCATAGATGTGGTGTCCCAGCAGCTGATGATGCAGGGGCAGGGGCAGCACCTCACCCGCTTCCGGCTGACGTCCAACTCAGAGACTGGAAAGCCAAAGAAAGTCTTTGGTCAAACCAGGAACATTATGGCGCAGATCTTTGCTGCTGACGGCCTGCCCGGTTTCTACAGGGGATACGTGGCTTCACTGCTCACTTACATCCCAAACAGTGCTGTCTGGTGGCCTTTCTATCACTTCTACGCTGGTGAGGAGCTGTGGGTTTTCTTTTATGACTCTTGAGTGTTTGTTTTGCTGTTGAAAAGACGTAGAGGACAGTTTTTTGTCTTTTTACGGTTGCAGAAATATTTTTGTTTTTTTTTAATTTTATGGCAAATCCATTAAGTACAATTAAAAAAAAAAAAAAAATCTTTGAAAAATGTGTTCACATTGAATTTTAGGTTGTCTTTAAACCCATTTTTATCAGATTCTCTGTGTTTTTAGTTAGAATCTGTTTCTTCACAATGTTAATATTTGTGTGTGGGCTTTTCAACAGAGCAGCTCTCTAAGCTGGCTCCCAGTGACTGCCCTCATCTGCTCCTTCAAGCCATGGCGGGACCTCTAGCCGCAGCTACTGCTTCAACCGTCACCAACCCGATGGACGTGGTCCGAGCGAGAGTGCAGGTAGAAAATTTTCTGGAACTTTTCTCTTTTTTCCCTCGGAAATTTAGCTTTTGTTAAAGACCCACTCTAATAAAGATGGAGTTTTTAATTTGTTCTTGTGACATTTTTCTCACAGTGGAGGACATATATAAAGACTAGTAACTAGTGCTGCCACAAACAATTATTTTAATAGTTGACCAATCACTGATTTCCGATAAGTCGACTAATCGGATGATGTGCAAAGTGGATGTAAAGGACACATCTTAACCATCATTAGCTTTAAATGAACTAAAAATTAGATAGAAGATGTTTGTGCTAACAGCTGAAGATGCTGAAATTGGTAGCTAAAAACGCTGAAGCTGACAGACAGCTAAAGTATTAGTTAAATGCCAAATTAGCAACCAAAAAAAAACGGAAAAAAGGCATAAGTTAGCCAAAACAGCTAGCATGCTGTAGAAATATTAGCTAAATTCCAAAACAGCTAAACTATAAAAAAAAAACCCAAATTAGTCACAATAGCTAGCATTTAATTGAAGTATTAGCTAAACTCCAAAATTGCCCAAAAAAGCCTTAATTAGCCAAAACAACTAGCATGTAGCTGAAATATTAGCTAAACTCCAATATAGCCCAAAAAACCCTTAATACCAAAATAGTCCAAAAAAGCCATCAGAATGTTTTTTTACTTTCAACTTTACTACACTCCAGCTCCATATAATTTAAGTAACGACTAATCGACTATTAAAATAGTTGTCGACTAGTTTAATAGTCGATTAGTCGACTAATCGTGGCAGCCCTTATAGTAACCTTAAAACTGCAGTTTTGGGTGGTTTGCTGTGAATCAGGAGCAGACAAATAAATGCCATGTAAACAAGCGTATAGATTCATGATGTAGAATCTACTTCGGCAAGCTGCAAGCTCCCTGCTCACATCCACCTAGAGACAAATAGATCCATGTACGTCTTTGTTTTCCTCGTCTGAGCTGGAATCTGGATCCCATGGAAGATGAAATTGTACGGCTGGATAGCTCCAATATTGCTCATTAGTTTTGTTGTACTTCTAAAGTTAGCTTGGGGTTGCGAGGGGCTGTAAGCTAGTGAGAGAAAGTACAAACAGATGGATGACTGGAAGTAGAGGCAAGCTTACCCCACGGTGATGATCCCACCCACAACTCGGAAACAAGTTTCTACTAAACTCCTGCCGCTCTACAGAAACTATGTTCTAGAAAATGACACAGGTTTGTAGATTTTGGCTTAAAAGTTAGGATAATAATAATTCAAATACATGATCAAATACAGAATATGTTTCAGAGGAGTTTTCAAACATGTGTCTTCTAAGAATCATTTAGACATGTTTTTCAAATAAAGTAAATGTTTATAATGTGTCATAACAGAATTTTTTACAATAGATGGGCTAATAGAACAACAGGAAGCATTTATCCAGGTTAACAACATGACCCGGGGTCAGGACAAATTTGTCAACAACACAACTTTAGCTTCAAAATAAAAGGAAGGAAACCGTGACATCTGAAAAGTCTTATAATTGTCATCTAAAACCATGAACTCATGACCTTATTTGTGATTCTATTCACTAATATTATTATTTGTGAACATTTTTTTTTATAAACACTTCGGCCACTGTTCCGCTAGCTAACGAGTTCTGCTAGTTTTCCTTTTAGCAGTGACAGTTTCTCTGATATTTGTTGTGCTGTTCCAGGTGTTTGACTTTTAAAGGACACATTGATGCTGTGGTGTGAAAGGTTTCAGCAGACCTACCCTCACCTAAAGTCAAATGTATATTTGGTGCTTTCCTACTACGAACCACTTAATCATAATCAAACGACTACTGAGAATGCTTCAGATAAATAGTAAGGGTGTAGGGAAAAATGTATTTGGCAATATAGTACAATGTTTTGTTATATTGATTTAAAATGCTGACAAAGCGATCTTTAAGCACACACCGCAGCTAAAACAACAAGATCTCAGGAGAACTAGCTTGTGTTAAATGTTCAGTCAGTCTTGTGGTATTTGTAAATAAGAATGCTGTTCTAAACTGTCCTGCTTGTATAAATAAAGGTTAAATAAAAAAATAAAATAAAATGTTGTTTTGGCCATGTTGCTGCCAGTATCAAATAAAAATACGGATTGCGGTGCTTTGTGGTAGGCTCGGATAAGATTACAATAAAAAAAAGTATTAATATTCAGAGTTTTTAAGTCATACTCTTTAAAAAAAAAAAAAAAAAAAAATGAAAATTGTTCTGGTACAGTCTGGGGATATATTGTGATACATATCAAATTGTGAGACACGTGTCTGAATACGTTTCGTATCTTCTAATAAATAGCTCAGAAGATGGTCGGAGTGGGGCTTTATTGGTTTGAAACCCAATTTATCCATGAATAGTTTTTTCCTCTGGCTCAAAGCGGACTTTTGGATTTTAGGTTGAAGGCAGGACGTCGGTGGTCGAGACGTTCAAGCAGCTGATCCAAGAGGAGGGCTTCTGGGGGTTGACCAAAGGACTGTCCGCACGCATCATTTCGTCCACGCCCACTGCCATCGTCATGGTGGTCGGCTACGAGACGCTGAAGAAGCTGAGTTTGCGGCCCGAGCTGGTCGATTCGAGGCACTGGTGACAGAGCGGACCGCTGAGGAATCTCGTGCCATTTTCCTGGTGGGACTTCAAAGGGCCGATTTTAGGTTCGGTGGAAACGGAACCAAACAGGCTTTTATAAAGACTGAAAGTGTGATTTTTTTTTTTTTAAGCTGTGTTTAATGATTCAGCCCAACTTTTTTCTCCTCAATTTAATCATTTGCTGGTGAGCGTAAAAGTTTCTGTGAAGCTGTCATTTGGTGCAAAAAACAATGGAACTGGAGGAAATATTTTTCATTGAAATGACGGTGATGCCCACGAAAATATGAAAGCAAAAATCCTCATTTATGTGGTTTATTTGAGCATTTTTGCACTGCAGACAAGTGGAGTTGTTTACCCTGTTTGTGACTTGTTATGCGGTTACCATAGTAACCTGCCTTTTCTGATCTTTAGCCAAAACCAAGTTTATGTCCGAAGTCCCTCACTACTCCCTAACTACTCAAAATTTGACTTCACAGAATTCCCAAAGTAAAAACGTAATAAAAATGAACATTTTGCAAAAACTGTTAATCAATATCAATCCAATGATTACAACTTGAATATATATATATTTTTTAAGTATATATATATTTTTTTTCATATGAAAAATCTTTCTAGCCCAATGCATTGTGGTCTATATTTGCTAATATAGAGAGCATCAATGCACACTGTTTTTTGCAAAGAATCCTGGGAAATTTTAGGGCACTTAATTTTTTTTTTTTTTTTTATTCGAGCAGTACTTCAAAATAGGAAATGTGCTATGAATGAGTAGTGATGGAATAACGACATACCCTGAGGTTTTGTTTTTTTTTTGCAGAGAATTCTGGGAAATTTCTAGGACACTGGATTTTGACATTCTAAATTCGGACAACTCTACGAAATGGTGAATCCCCTATATAGTGCTCCAAGTAATGATAAGTGAAGAAAGTCTGACAAAATCCCTGAGATTTTTTGATCAGGAGACTTAAGATGATCCAATCAAAGCAGCAGTAAATGTATTTCTCTTTTAAATAATATTTACCAATCTGTTTTTTTATGAGCTGTTTTTAAAGCTGCCTTCCATGTTTGCAGATGGAAGAGTCAAAAGCTGAGATGGAAAAACGAGAACTGTAATTTCATTTGTTTCAAACTTCTAAGTGCACACTGGAGGGCAGTAAGCCAAACTAACCCCCCCCCCCCCCCCCCGTTTGTACAGTTCTTGTTTAAGTGCAATAATGAAGTTTTGTCCTTTTCCACACAAAATGTGACTCTGGTTGTGTGTGTGTGACGTGTCTAAAAAGGAACTCACGTTATCTAATTTATTGTTTTTGTTCTGGGTTGTGATTCTTATGAATAACCACATAAGTGTTTAAACATCATTGTCATATTAATGCCCCCCCGAGTTTTAAAGCAACACCAATTTTTTTTTTTTATTAAATTTGTTTTTTTTTTACAGTCTGTGATCAATTTTAGCCTGATAGACATTCATAAGTTAAAATATTTTTACAGATGAAATTTGATTTGAAAAATAAATAAATTTGACTTCAGAATTGATCTGGAACTGGAAATGATGCATAAGCCATACCTGCTCTTATTCTTTGAACGGGCAGAACTCTTATGTCATAAATTCAGATTGTTATAGATCCCAGCCATCAGCGGCAGAATTTGTGTCTTTTTATTTCTGATAGTGTCTCTTTGGTCAATAAAGCAAAACAAAAAAAACTTTGGAATTGATTTTTTTTCTCTTCATATATTTTTTCTCTGGATACTTTCTCTTTTTCTGACCATTTTCTGTAAACCCTAGAGATGGTTGTGGGTGAAAATCCCAGTATATTAGCATTTTCTGAAACACTCTGTCCAGCCCATCTAGCACCAACAAACCGTGCTGCGTTCAAAGTCACTTCAATCACCTTTCTTCCCCATTCTGATGCTCAGTTTAGTCAACCGACTAGAGTTTCTGCCATGTGATTGGTTGATTAGAAATTGGCATAAATGAGCTGTTGGAGAAGTGTACTTAATAAAGTGGTGATATGAACTTTAAGAACTTTATCTCTGAAGTCAAATAGCCGCAGTGGAGGAATTAAAGAGTCGCTTGTGGTCCTGGAGCCTCAGGTTGGAGCTCCAGTTAAGAATTTTTTTTACATTTTTGTTGCTGTAGAGTTGTGTTCTCGTCATTTATGAACACCCGTGTTTATAATTAATTAAGGTTTGTGATATTATAAATTATTACAATATTTAAAAATGGAATTAAATACAGGCTGAAGTTCACAAAGTGGGCAGCAGGTGGCAGCACAGAGCACAGCTTTCACTTCTCCCTCCAGGGTTCATCTTATCAAAACTTTCCTCTTCTCCTCACTCTGGACCAACTTTTGCCTTTAGAAATGGATCCGCGGGAAAAACTGAGACCGGAACGCGGTGATGAATGGAGTGAACTGGGCTGGGTGGGGATGGCAGAGGCCCTCTCGGAGCTGACGCCTCCTGCTGGGATGACAGAGTGCTCCCCGCTCTGCTGGGTGCATTATTTATCAAGATGTGTCTTCAAGGCACTTTATCAAAAAGATGGATGAGGAGGCGTCAGCCAGAGAACAAATCTGAGAGGAAGGGCCCCTCATTCTGGTGGGATGTGGTGCTGCTGGCAGAATCCAAACAAGGATCGCATTGTTAGAAAAGGTTTCAGACTTTAAAAAAAAAAAAAAGTGATCTAAACAAAAAAGGGTGAGGATTAGAATGGATGTAAAGTGTTCAAAGCTGGGAAAGCATGTTTGGACCTGATGATGCTCTTTAAATATTTACCACAATTTTAGTTTAAAACTGATGTGTTTAGAATATTTCTGCTTAAATCTGATTTTCAAAGATTTCTTTAGAAGAGTGTGAATGTGAGTCTGAGAGGAAGCCGAGGAGGAAGAGGAGAGGGCTTGGTCTGTGGTGTGGCTCACTCCACACAGGGAGGAGAGGAGGAGGCATCAGGGGAGGGAGCAGAAGGATGGACGGATGGACAAAACAGAGCGTCTGCAGAGAGGCAGCGGAGGAGACAGAGGACCAGACCCACACGCCAGGAGGAGAAATGGCACATTTTTCAGGAACGTGGAAAATGAGGAGCAGCGAGAACTTTGATGAGTTGCTGAAAGCTCTGGGTGAGGAGGTGCACTCTTTTCTTTAGGGAACTGAGCGCAGAACGAACATCTGAATTAGGAGTATAAGTTAAATTATTTTGTATAGTTTGGCTGTGGGTGGGACTTACACTCAGGTATCATATATGTATAATATTTTCTTGTTTTTTTAATCATTTTTTTTGACTACTTTATACTCTGGAGTGACTTATAGTCTTTTGATAGACATTGAGCATTTATTTGATGTTGTAGATTTAAACTTTAAACTTTGCCTCATAAAACAACAGTTTTGGGTGTTTTTAATAGGATTTTAAATGTGGAAACAAATTTATCTTTGAATTTCCAGATTTCTTTCCTTTACTTCCCTCTTTGACTGAACCAAAAGGTAGTAGTTCCTTTCATTTAGAGGATGAAATTTGCCTGATGGACCAGGAGTCTGCAGCCTTCAACGTTTAAAGAGCCACTGGCAGCAACCTTATAGGAGCCACAAAGTCATACTTTTAGGAAAATACAACCCTGATTTGTATTTCTATTACTGTCACTATTATGATCAATTTTACAGAGCCCCTAAAAGGACAATGGAGTAAAAAATAAATAAAAATACTATATGGTGCTCATGAGAAACCAGTATTTTGTTTTATTTTTTTCTTTGATGTCCATTTAGGGGCTCCTTAAAAATATTACTGGTAACTTTCTTTTTGGTTTAAGAAAAAAGTTTTTTGTTTTCTGAAAATAAAACTATAAATGTTGACAGAGGTTGACTTTAGGGGTGTGTATCGGCAAGAGTCTGGCGATTCGACATGTATGGTGATGCGTGACTTCCGATACATATCAATATGTATCAGTATATATCCCATGAGTATTTTTAAAGAGTATGGTTCAGAAAAAACTCTACCTGAATATCAATGAACCTTTTATGTTAATAAAATGCTGAAAATTCATTTAATTTAATGATCACAATGTTGAGCACTGCAACTGTATCTCATATTGGCTACAAGTTGCTTTTACCCAAGCAAATTCAAGGTGTTTATTATTATTATTTTTGTAAGTTAAGAAATATTTTTTCTTAACCCTGGAGCAGTATCAATGTTGCATTTCTCATGGGTTCCTGGGTAAAGTCTCACATCTCCCAGGAATGGGTGGAGCAAAGATCAAGTCTCCAGTATCGTTATTTTTTTAGGGAATATTTTCTTCTCAAATTCTGAATTTTTCTGTAATTTTCAAGCATGTTTTTGGGATCTTCCTGTTTTTGTTTTCCATCTTATTACATAAACCACACATGAAAATCAAAGAAAACTACTGTAATTTATCATGTGCTGTCATGCGTTGATCTAGATTTTATGACCCGTCAAATGCGATGGTGGAACTTTTTATAGCAAAAGTGTTCTAGGGTTAAAGGGAAAAATCAATATTGCCTGATTTCCACAACATTTTTAAGAAAAAACGCAGAATGAATGTGCTTATATAGAAATATAATTAAGAAAATAAAGTGCTGTTTTGCTGTTGAACTCTGCTGCTGTCCTCGGCCTGTTAACATTGGAGTGGGGGTCATTTGGAACCCAAAAGACAGCACGCTGAACCTTTTTTTTAAATTTATTTTCACTGTGGTAGACATGAAATTCTGCCTACCTTTGTTATGGGATGGATGACATAACGTGAGGGTGGGGTCATCTGGGCCCCATAAGATAGCACAAGGGTTCAGGAGCCTAAACGGTGCTTCAAATAAGGGGAAAAAAAACTCTAATTCTTTCCAGAAACAGGATGAAAATCCTCTTTAAATCATTTGAAATCAATACAAGTATCGCCTAATAAAGTATCACAACATATCGCCAAAATTTTGTTTCCCCCCTACGCCCCTAGTTGATACGATTTCCTTTCAAAATAAAAGACACCATCTGTCATAGAATCTTTTAAATTCTGCAAATGTTATAGTAGATAGTGTAATGTTTGATAATTTTTGGTGCATTTCAGGCAGAAATTTATAAATAGAACTTACAAAAATTAAATTAAAGCTAATTAAATGACCTTTAATATATTTTTCAAAGCCAAAAGAGCAATTTAAAATCGGGTACACCTTAATCCTGATTGAACTGACTGACCTCCAATCGATTTTCTTTATTAAATGCCACACAAACATCTATGAAAGTGTTTTAGTTTGAGTCACTTTACCTTTTTTTTTTAACTTTACAGTCACTTATTATTTTTCTTCAACCAGAGAGCCACAAAGGAAGAGTGAAGAGCTGCATGTGGCCTCAGTGCCGCAGAGTTTCACACAGCAGACGTCTTCAGCATTCCTGGCAGCCTCCACATCTGCTGATAGCAGTTTTAACTGGCAGCTGCTTTCAGATCCTCCTCAAACATGAATCACCTTCACACCCGAAACATACGGTTTAAACTCCAAAAAGTGGGAAATAGTTCCTTTTTTGAAGCTCAAATGGCGCACTGACAAAAATGTGACACCACCCAGAAAGTAAAAAAACGTTTAGGACCCAAGCGACACATGTTTGTAAATCTATGACTCCCTGATTAAACACGTTCAGTTTCATTTCAGGGGTCAACGCCATGTTGAGGAAGGTCGCAGTGGCCGCTGCCTCCAAGCCCCACGTGGAGATAAAGCAGGACGGCGAGCATTTCTACATCAAGACTTCCACCACGGTTCGCACCACAGAGATCAGCTTTCAGATCGGAGAGGAGTTCAACGAGGAGACGGTGGACGGCAGGAAGTGTAAGGTAGGTCAACCGAGGAGATTCATACGATCACCAGATGACCACATGTGAGTGGATGGAAGAATAAAAAAAAATCCTTGAAGGCATCAAATAAATATGAGTGAATTCTGAGAAAACCCATCTTGACTCTCATCCAGAGTTGCATGCCTGACAAAATGGCAAACATTTTTGCTGTTTTGGCGATCAGGCTTGCAACTGGGTGGGTGAAAAATGTGAAAAACCACAGAAAAGTGTTGCTTTTCTGCAGAGTTTGGCGACATGGGAGACAGAAAATAAAATTTACTGCAAGCAGACTCTGGTGAGCGGGAACGGCCCGAAGACCTTCTGGAGCCGGGAGCTCAAAGGGGACGAGCTGACACTGGTGAGTTTGGTGAACTGATCAACCGCATTGATGCGCAGAAACGTCCATGTTGAGATCACCCACACGAGTGTGTCCTCTTTCAGATGATCTGTTTAGCTTAAAGTTCGCTTTGTTTGCTTTTGTTGAATTCTGGGCCTCAAAACTCTCTGGTCCCATAAGACTGATGGATTCTCCCCGTAATGACCGAGCTCTATCAGCAGATGTTTGGATGCTTTTCAAAGTGGGAATGGGTGTCAGAGTTGGAAATCTCTCCGTTCACACAATCCATTCAGTGTTTCAGCTTTTCCCCCTGCCTCTACGCAAACAACAGAGCAGCCAGATGGACAGTCAGGGGGATTTTCTGGCCCATAGTGCATCAGTACTGGCCCTCCTGAAGGGGAGACGTTGAGAAAAATGTCACGTATCTTGAGTTTTTTGGCGAAGGTTAAAGGAAAAAGTTGATTCCTCGCTTGCATCTGTAGCAAACGCAACCAGCTGCCGTTTGATTTGACAAATATTCAGTCTGGATTTAACTTAAAACTGAGATATCCAGCTTTTTTGAATGACAAAAACACGTTTTCTTAAAGTCTGAAAATGTTAGAGCAAACTTTGTGTACTGCAAAAACAGGCCCTCCAAAAATAAATAATAAATTCTTTGAAATAAAAAAAATCTTCATCTGAGGAAAAAATTCTACCAATCAGGTAAGAAAATCATCTTTCCAAGAATTCCTGTTTTTTTAAAAGAACAACTAAATTAATTACGACTATTTTGCTTATGGGAAAATTGCAAAGCAGAAAATAAAACATATTTTCCTTGAAACGAGGCTCTTAAATTCTTCAAGTTCAGTTTTTGCAGGGTAGACTTTCAACTTTTTGACATTTGATTTGATTCCCGCTGTGTAGTTCTGAGATGTTTCCTCACTGTTCTCATGATCATTTGTTCCACCAGGTGAGGTCTTCCATCGAGCTCCAGGTGGAGGGAGATTCTCACTTTTTTTTTACCGATTTTCTAATAATTGCTCTCAACAGTTGATCTGTTTTCATCAGGCCGCTCGCTTTTTGTACGTTGGTTCATTTCAGTCTTCAATATTGTCCCTGGTGTCCTTTGACAGCTCTTTGGTCTTGGTCTAAAGATTTTAGTCTGTCTTTAATACAGATAACTAGTTCAACCAGATAAGATTAATAGAGTTAACGAGAGCAGGACAGAAGAGACCCACTCCGATAATCTTTTGATCTATTTTCAAAACTGTCTATGATCTTTTAATTATGATTATGCTTATTTTAGGTCTGTGAAGAACAAAGTTCTTCCTTATAGGAGCAAAATACTTTTTTCTGCATCACTATACAAAAAAAAAAACATGTAATTTGATTGATTCTATTTTAGATTCTGTCTCATCTATGATTAACATTATTCTGTCTTTTTCCACTGTTTCTAATGTACTTCTCTGTTAGCCACAGATGTTGCAGAGCCCTCATGCGTTACATTTTAAGAAACTTTTTTTCTTGTTGCTCAGTAAAGTAAAAACCCTTTAAAGTCGTTAAACTTTCATCAATAAATGTTCCGTTTCAGGCGGTGTCTCACAGCTTTGTGTCCGTCAGAAACCAAACTGATTTACGTTCCAGGCTTACAAAAAAAGTCACAGCAACAAAGCTGTAAACATCTGTTCTACTTTTACTGGCCAGATGGACCTAAACCCCCCCTCTAAAACAAAAAAAAATCTTTTGTCCAGTCTGACTTTGATGGAGATCTCTGTACTGACTTTCTCTCATTAAGGAGGGGCCAAAATTTGGACAGAATTCCGATTTTCAGATGTGAAACAAAGAGTTTGGCTGGAGAAATGTGTTTCTGTTCAGCATGAAGGTGTGTATGTCTGCTCGTGGTGGAGCAACACGCTGTAATCTGATTGGTATGTGGGAATAAATCATAAGGAAAAAACTTCAAGAAAAGGAGCAGGAGGTCAGGCAGAAGATCTTCCTCTTGTGTTGTTTTAATGTTTAGATTTGAATGATCTCACATCACATAAGCTGTGAGAAGCAGAGGAGCACTTCTGGAGACTTTCTGCCTGTTTCTTTCTCCGTGGAACTGTTTTAATTTCATAATTAAAGACTTGACACATTTAAGATGGAAAGAGCAAAACTGGCTCAAATTCAGAATTCCTTCTTTTTGACTGTTTGAGGTCTAATTTGTGTGAACCCAAAAGCTATGAGAACATTTCAGCTCTCTATAGCTGGAAATGACTGTACATCTGTTTTCTTTTTTGGGGTTTTGTATGTCCTGATAAAACATTCTCCTCATACTGTCATTAAAAGAGATAATAAAAAAAAAGAAGTTTCCAATGAAAATATTACAGCCGTCGTTAAGAAAAGACGCAGAGGCCATGTGTGGAGAACCTCAAGTCATTTTCCTGCTGGACCACCTTTAAGATGCAGTCTTTTTTATGATGTTATCAGATTCTTAAATCACTGCGGAGGAATGTTTTCCTGCTCCGTTTCTGTTGAGCTGAACTCCAGGCTCTCCTGGACCAATCAGGTCCTTCCCTCTGCTAACCATCTCACACAGATTCACTCACCGTCTCCGTTGGTTACACGGGTTTTTGTCAAGTTTGGAGTGATTGCGAGAGCAAATCACGTCCATCCCCTGTTCTCGATATGAATATCAAAGGTCTTTAGCCCAGTATGGAAACAAACGATAAAATTATTGGGTTTCTGCTGTTTAAAAGACTCCAGTATATCATTAGACAGCTAAGATAGATAACAGAAGTAGATAAGAGATTAAAAAAAAACTGAGATAAAAATAAATTGATCAGATAGATAAAATAGGTAGAAAAAAAAGATACAATATGTCAATAGGAGAGAAAATTAGAGTTCAAACATGTTTATAAGATAAATAAAATATGTAGATAAGATAGATAAAATATGTCAAAGTATATAAAACAGGTAGATGAGATGGATAAAGTATGTCAATCAGATAATAGATGAGATAGATAAATTAGGTAAGCTACATAAAATAAGAGAGTGAGATGGAGATAAGATAAAATGAGTCAAAACATAAAACATGTCGATTGGATAGACAAATTAGGAAAGTTAAATAAAAAAAAAAAGTTAAAAATATGTCGACAAGGAAGATAAAATTCGTAGATATGGTGGATAAAATACTTAAGATAGATAACATGAAGAGATAGATTATATATTTATATATATAATATGCATAAAATAGACAAGATAGAGATAGACAAGATAGAGAAAACAGATGAGATAAGTGAGGTTAGGTAGATAGAACTTTCATCTCAAGTGTTTGATTCTTTGTTCTGTTCAAAAGACAGCATAATTGGATACTTTGACATTTCAAACCAACATGTCTGGTTATTTTAAAGAAATAAAGACTTTTATTGTCAGGTGAAATACTCTGGTTCAGGGAAGCTGGCCCCGCCCTCCTGATGAGACGCCGTCGTCTCCACCGTTAATGGTCATTCCTGGTGTCACACCAGCTTCCAGATGGAGCAGCTCAATTATTAACACATTCAGGGTGCAGCACCATTTCACTGATGCACTCTGCTCACTAATGTGTCTCTAAAGCCTTAGCGAGTGGGAAATATTCTGCTTTTTACTAACAATAAATGCAAATGAACATTTTGTTGCTATGGTGTCTTAATACATCTAACCAAAATTAATCACATTTTCACTTTGATCATTCAGTTAGTGTGTTGTAGCTGGCGTGTCTCGTCTGGTTGTCCCTCTTGAAAACCAGTCATCCTCTTAGGACATTAGTCTGACACAGTTGGTTCATATTTCACTGAAAAAACATGCAGATTTCCACTCGTCATGGAAGTGATGCCCCTCCCTGTACTTTTAAATTTACTGTTGACATTTTATGAATGAGCTTTAAAGTAAAAAGAAAAAAAAAAAGTTCTTTAGCCAATCACAACCAAGAAATCGAACAATTTTTAGAAACTGGATATTTGAATGCATTTGGCTGACGGGCCAGGCTTTGGACATGCCTGCTCTAAATGCTTGTTAAAAAGTAGAGAAAAAGAATCTGACACAATAGTAGCTTTTTAGTTTAAAGAAAACATAGAAAATGTATTGAATGTCATCTATTTAAAGATATTTGAGCTTTATATTGTTAGTTGTTTTTTTTTTATTTAAAAACAAAAATGATTCTGTAACTGCAAAACATTAATAAAAACTTGTAAAGAGTTTTTGTCAATAATTCCATATAAAGTAAAGAAAGATTAATTACAGAAAGAAACCTTAGAGAAAAAGATTAATTTGGCCAAAAAAAATGTTTAAATTTAAACTGCATACAGAATCGGTCTGTTTTTCAAAATAAAATCAGAAAAGAAAAACGGAAAACAATTCATGTTTTTGTTTTTCGACCTTAAAATAAAAAAATCACAAATCGTTTGTTTTATGATTTTCATTTAAAAACGAATGAACAAATGATACACGGATTAACAGCTCTCTTTTTACGGCCTTCTGTCAAGTTTCACATTAAATGAGTTTGAACATGTTGACAAAATGCAGAAAGTGTGTTTAATTTTCTATTTCCCTGCAGATCTTTGGAGCCGATGACGTGATCTGCACACGGATCTACACACGAGCATAGCGGATTATCTTCCAACCCGTCGAGTTTTTGAATCTTCACCTCCAGTCGTTTTCATCTCTAACTCACATTTTAATGTAGATATAATCCAGTTTACCATAGATAATTGCTAAAACACTAACGTAACGCTGTGAATAAAGACAGAAGCGAGCGGCTGAGTTTCTGTCTACTCAAAGGATAGTTTAATGCCAAACACCATAACACTCATATACAACGATGTAAAAGTCCAGAAGTGACACAATAAACAAGGTACAAACAGTATCTGTATGTACAATCAGCTCCCCGGGGGAAGCCTGCGTGTGTTTCTTCTCTATTAAACACAGTAAATATAAAAATAAAAACCCAAGTATTAAACCGTTTCAGGATTGTCTGCAGCCGCTTGTGTCGCTGCCTGGAGTGAAAACCTTTTTGCCAGTGGAACCTGCTGATGTGTGCGTTTGCTTCTGGTCAATGTTTGTCACAAAACATTTGTAAAATCCTGTCCAGCGATTAGTGGGAGGAGAAGAAAAATCCCCCGTTTAGGGCATAAACATTCACATTTGTGTTCCAGCGAGACAAACAAACTTCCATAAACTACAACTCGAGGGGTTATTGCTCGTTTTTAACCCTTAAAGGAACCTCCAAACTCCCTTCATCTATGGCTGACATCCTTAAACTCACCAACCATAAGAACTGGACAGACTTGCAGAGAAAATCTTGGGCGAGACGTTCAAATACCAACAAATGATGATTCTGTGGAGGGAAGAAAATAAAGAAAAGCAGGAAATCTCGGGGCTGTTTGAGGAGAAATGGCTGCTCAGCTACATTCAATCAGCATGGGTGCTGCTGACGCCTGAAGGTAGAAATGCACAGACGGGAACCAAATCACAGAAAAATAAACAACTCTTCTACAAAACAAACACAACACAGATCATAAATAAGAAAAGAAAAAAAATGGTTTCTGAGCATCTTCCTTTGGTTAAAAAAAAAAAGTTAAAAGTTTTTTAAAAGTCTTCTGGGTAAAGGTTATATGTGTTAATGTCTGCTACACATCAATGACACCTGATAAAAAAAACTAAATATAAACATATTTACACGAATCGTTCGGGCAGTTATAAATTATTGTACTGGACGCACAAAATTTGGCATTGTATGAATGCCAAGCATCTACCACACCATCGTAGAAGTACATGTGAGAACATTCACAGGCTGTACAAGTTTACAGATAGAAGTCCCGTTGAAGTGTGTGTACGGTTTTACAGAAGCAGTGGGCACTTGTTACCGAAAGACCGAAGCAGAGGTCTTTTCTGTTCCTGTAAAACTCGGAGGCGTCCTTGAGATTCTTCCTGAAGTGGTTTCTGAAAAGGTCGAACTTGTTGAAACCATGAATAACACTCGAGTAGCATTTTCTCCCTCTAACTTATGTACAGCTTTTCTTGTCCTTTAAAAAGGGCTCAAATGGGGAACTTTAGTCTACGTAGGTTGTAAAATCAGAAATGAATCATTTAAGCGTTTCTCTTTTAAAATAAGGATGGACCACCAACAAGAATTTGGCAACTAAATACAGCAACAGGAAACAAAATAAACTTCAGGCTCGAAAGTTTTGTCCTACAGCGTCCTGTACTTCACCCGGTACTTGTTGACGTTAAGATAATGGAGCACTTCGGGGCAGCGGGTGGTGGTGCACGACAAAAGTCCCTCTTGTTCGTCTCCCATCAGCCACTTGTGGTTGTCTGCAGCCATTTCGCTGGTCACGTGCTCCTTGACCCAGCCGTCCAGCCAGTTCTGGAAGCGCCTGTGCAGACGCGTGTTCACCTGCTGGTGGGACTGAAACACAAAACACAGGAAATGAGGAATGCAGCAAAGACACTCCGACTATCAAACTGGAAAGGATCAAAAACATGGTTTTAATCTTCTACTTGGATAAAATAGGATTAAACTGAAGAATTAGGTCAGAGAAGAGAGGAAATTCATCAAACAGGAGGGATGAGCTCTAGCTGACAGTAACAAAAGAATTAAACTTTAAACAGAGGTTGGACTTCTTATTTTGTTGTTCATCAATCCTAAGAAATCAGCCTGTTAATCCCCTAAAATCTTTTTGAGGTTAAATTTTTCTGTTCTGTTCTTCCATGATTGGTCAGCATTAAACTTTCTAAGAATGGAACAAACCATTTAATCTGCACTCTACCGATCTGAATCTTAGAAACCTGTTTGACTTCAAATCAGCTACAGGTGGTTTGTCAATGTTTATGTTGAGGGAATGACATGAAAATGAAACTTCCAAGATCCAACCACCTCCATATATACAAATGTAGACTAAAACAAAGTGACCCTTTGTGTGTTTGGATTAGAGCTGTCAAAATTTAGCACGTTAACGACAGCGATTAATAAAAAAAAAAAAAACAGGGGATAATATTTATTAATGCAGATTAATTACACGGCAGAAGCGACCGTCTTCTGCTTTGCATCAGAGGG
This sequence comes from Oryzias javanicus, assembly GCA_003999625.1. NCBI lineage: Eukaryota > Metazoa > Chordata > Actinopteri > Beloniformes > Adrianichthyidae > Oryzias > Oryzias javanicus. The sequence goes on along the minus strand of CM012439.1, from coordinate 9,910,138 downwards.
TTCAGACTTCCAAGGCGTGCGTTAATTTCTGATAATCCACACTTTGTTGGACAATAACCCTCTTATAACATGGTCACTCACACAATGAAACACAATGTTTGTTTTTTATGGCTGCGTGTCAGCATCTCTGTTTTCTTGAAGTAATACTGCAGACATTAAAGTCTTTAAAGTTCTGATTATATTATTGTTGATTTGGTTTATGCTCACAAATTACACTTCTGAGTTAAATCGTTATAAATGTAAACATTTCAGAAAAATGAAGGAAAAATGTTCTTTTTCTGCTCAAAAGTCGGATATTTACATATAAAATTTACCTAATAAAACTTTGTGATTAATCTGATTGGCTTTTTTCCTCAATCCGACAGACCTAGTTGGTTTACACACCAAAAACCTCTAGTCCGGTTACAGTATGAAGAAAACTTCGATTGCATATGAAGCCTCTTTTTTTTTTTTTTTTTTTTTTTTTTAACTGCAAATCCATCAGATAAATCAGCTGAAGCAACTTGTCTGCGGCCAACTTTTTTGCTTTTTTTTTACACCAGAAAGTGGCGTTGGTTTTTGTTTAGCCTATGGTGTTCTCGCTGGAAGAGGAAGCCTGAAATGTGACTTTACAGACTTTTCATTGAAAGTGCTCACTGAACGCGCGCTGCTGAGGGTGGTTTGAACATAGAGTGAAGCTTTTCTAAAGCTGAGGATGCAGTGGGAACTAAATAAAGAAAAACAATCATATATGTGAATCTTGAGAACTCTGGAATGGTCTCCTGTTTTCTGTGAGGTCCACCAGATCCCTCTGTGATTTTAAGTCAATTTTAAAAAACGTATCTTTTTACTCAGACTTTTAACTCCAGCAGGCATGTATAGAGGGCCAGTTTGTTCATTTTATTGCTTTTATTGTTAAGTGATTTTATTTGACTTTGTGTTTAGCACTTCGGTTGCTCCAGATTTTAAGTGTTATACAAATAATAAATTGATTGATTTAATACTATTTTTTTAAATTTCTTGCCAAATTGGATAATTACAAACATTAAACAGGTACTTATCATATGCAGTCCTGCTGAAAGTGAAATCCATTTAAAGTTTGACTTGCTGCATGAAGTAAATTTAGCTTCGGTGTTATTTTTTCAATTCAAATTAAATAAATATAAATAAATAATAAAAGCTAAATATCTAAAGTAATAGTATTCTTTCAGAAGCTGTATTTTAATTTGAAATTTACAATAAAAATCCCCACAAAAAGGAAAAGATGAATGTGTTTGTACTCACTTCCTGTAGGATTTACATTCAGTGTGAATATTTTAAGCGTCTCATGGTCATAAATATTTCTCTGCTCTCTGAACTCACCTGATGAGCTCTGGTGAGTGCGGTGTGCCTGTACATGTAGTCCTCGGATTTGCAGACATAGACCATCTTGTAGGAGTTCAGTTTGAACATGCACTCCATGTTGAGCTCGCTGCTGCCCTCCTGTGGCTTGTTTGAGGAGCTCTTGGACAACCTCTCCTGCTGCATTTGCTCCCATCCTTTCTGGCACTTCCGGATCTGTCTTAAATTCCTGAAGACACAAAAAAAAAAAAGAAGAAGAAATTAGAAGAGGAGTAATTTAATGGGCAGACTTCAGAGGAAAATAAACCCACATATAAAAGCAAAATACACCACAGAGAAACTTTTGATATAATTAAAAAAAAAAAAAGCCCAGCAGTCTTAAGCTTGAAGGATCACAAACCATCATCATCAAATCTGAAGTCCCTTCGCATGATTTTTTCCATCCCATCAATCAGACCCAGCAAAGCAGATGACTGTGGATCATAGGAGCAGCGAAACACTTTATTCCAGCTTTTTTTTTTTTTGGATAAGAAGGCTTTTAAAATCTTAATATGTAAATAAACCCAACCTGATGTTGATTTTCAGCAGAAAAGAATCATTGATCGCACCTCGACAAATGGTTTAAATGTGTACTTACCACTAAGGGTGTGGGACTGAAACCAGGGCGTTTTTTGTGTGTTTTTTCATTCAGATGTCATCTTAAGAAAAGATGACATTGAAGCCAAATTCAAGCAAAAACAGTTAAAAACACTAAACAACTGATCCAGCTAAATGTGTGAAAATACGTTTTAACAGCTCTTCAGTGAATATAGTGATGCACACCCAACAAAACTGTTGCAAAACTGCTTTTATTTCATCTGAGGAGAACAAACCAGCAGTTTTGATTTAAAAGGAAGATAAAGCTAATGCTTTCTGAATAAAAGATTTCAAAGTTATGGAAGCCAAAAATGTCCGACTCTACTTTCACAAAAAAAAAACTTGTGATAATGAGATTCAACATCTCATTATCGCAAGAAAAAAAATTGTTTTCTCATGATAACAAGATCCACTATTTTGTAGTAATGAGAGAAAAACAATTCTCATGATGAGATCCATTATCACATTTTCCCGAGAAAACTAAATTCATTTTTTCTTGATAATGAGATTCACTATCACGTTATCACAATAAAACAAAAATTGCTTTGTCATAATGAGATCTTGTTATTGCAAGAAAAATAATTGTTTTCTTGTGATCCACTATTTATCCAATATTTCTCGTGACATTGAAATGATGAAAAACACACTGTAGCATCCCTCTTTCACTTTCCCTCACTGAGTCTCTAAGACTTAACTTTTTAAGTCTTTTTATTTTGTGATTAACAACAAAAACAGCAGAAGAAAACACTCCACTAAAGTTGTTTTTAAGTCAATTTCTATTTATAAGTTGATCTACGCTCCTCAAATGTTCCATCTCACGGACCAACCCCAAACAAACAGGTTGATTCAGAACCAACAAGTGTCTCTGCATGGTGCGTTCACTGAGCTCCAGACATTAGCATACACAAACAGCTCAACTCTGTCCGCTATAATATATTTTTGTCATTTTTAAACTATGCGCAAAAAAACGAGTAATAAATAAATAATAAATAATAAATAATATAGCCGGCCATTTTTGGCTTCTGTACGAAGTGACAACTAGTCACATCAAAAGAGACAAAAACAACACTTTGTCTTCAGGCTTTGTGGTGTCAGAAAAAAAAATCCACATGTGAGCGCACATTTTAAATATTTGCTTTATTTACAAACCCTACTACTCTGTACAAGAGCTGAAGATAATATGTTCAACAAGTTAAAAAAATAAAAAATTAAAAAAAAAGAATGGGAATGAACCATTGATCGTTCAGAGATGTAAAAAAGATCGACCAGTAACAAGAACTGGCAACAAGGGAGCACCTTTAAAACAACAATGGTTACAGACATCAGGCGTAAAATAAAGACATCTGAAGGTCACACACAGATACGTTTAAAGATAGACTAAAAAAAAAAAAAAAAACACAATAAAAATAGCAAGGAGAAGAAACCATGGTTCTCTTTAAATCAGGTCAAACACAGGTTCACTTGTTCAAAGTCCCATAAGGATAAGAAGGATTTGACAGTTTTTGCTTTTATTTTACAATTTTAGTGACTTTTATTTCTACTTTTTGTTTTATAACAGAAATCAAATCCAATACAACACAAAAACACAAAACTAGGTTGTTTTAGTAGTCAGCAAAAAAAAAAAAGAAAACCTGCTATTAAAAAAAAAAAGAAGCTGCTTATATCTTATTATTTAAGTTTAAGAAGCTAAAAAAAAAGAAATAAATAAAGTTCTAAAAAAAAGAAAAAAAAGTGACAATGTAAAGTGCAACTTTAAAGTGAGGCCAGAGGTCTCAAAGGTTTGGTTTTTACATGTCTGCTGGAGATGGATGGCCTTTGGTTCCTCCTCTAAAGATGATCTAAACTGTCTAATCTGCTGATGGAAAGCTGAAAATGAAACTGTAAGGAGACACGGCAGGAGTCTCACCTGGGGAGGAACACCGGCTTCTGGGCTAAGTGTTCACGTAACTCTGGGGATGCAGAATCTGAGGTTAGGTATCTGCCCATGTAGTCTGACCACCTCTGGAAAGGAAAAACAGCAAAGCACGACTACAGTCAGTAGTGTTTTAAAACACAGATGAAGCTGTCTGCATCAGCTGTCGGGCCGGGCCAGACCAGACCAGCACCCTTCTGATATCAGTGTTGGATCAGAGTTAAAGTCAATCATTGGATTATGGATTCCACTTCTGCACAAGCGCATAGCTGTAACACGGACAACAATAAAAATCCCACTCCAACTAGATTTTTTCCAATTCTAAAATCATTCCCAGTGGTCTTTTAATAGAGATTTTAGCCAAAATCAAAAATCTGTTTCATATTTTAAGACATGGTTTCCGCATAGTTTCTGTTTCAGTTTGGCCACTAGGTGGAAATCGCACTATAGCATTATACCTTATTTCAGAAGAAATTAGACCACAAATGTTTACTTTAGGAAATGTTTCCTAAAAGAGTTTGGAAAATTCATGTCTGTGCGTATATAAAAATGTTCATGTAGTCATCAATGTATGCTTACATCGAGCAAGCATTAGCATTAACCGTCCTATGGGAAATTTCATTAAACGTTAGCATCAAGCTAGCAAAGTGTCCTTGGGTAAGACACTGAACCCCAAATTGCCTCAGGTGGAAGGTTGTCGTAAGCGTTCGGCAGTGGAGCCGCCATTAGTGTGAATGTGTGTGTGACTGTAAAGCGCTTTGGGCCTTCAAGGAAGATAGAAAAGCGCTTTATAAATATATGCAATTTACGCCATTTACCAAATAGAACATGCAGATCATCAGCCCAAGCAGAACACCCTGAGACAGAAGATTTTTCTTAACTTAAATATAGGTTAATTTTTGTCTATAAACAAAAAAAATATATAAACCTATTTGCCCTAGAAAACCACTAGAATAGATCAGCAGCTATGTGCATCCAACACAAGCCGGCTATAGGAAGTTCCACAGTGGAGCACCCACATTACTTCACTACTATAGTCTGGACAGCACGGACCAGATGGTTTTTTTCTGTTCTTCTTTCTTATTGTGTCTTTGAGTAAAATTTCACCATCGCCACATACTCAAACTCACCAAAAGTTGCACACACCAGTACCTGGCGAAAATGAATTTTGGGCAAAGTGAACAAGGTCAATGAAAAACATCTGTTGCCAGGAAAATCCAAAAATTTAGTTTTGGGGATTCTAAACTACTTCGAGCTGTTCGTCAGCCTCAGGCGAGCAAATAATAAGATAGTTGGAGATAAACCCAAAAGAACAGCTGCCATTTTAAAAAAGGGGCGTTTTCATGAATTTTTTCACATGCAGGGTCAGAGGGGGAGGGGGGAGGGCCACATAGCAACCAGAGAAAAGGGGGCGGGAGTCAGAACTGAGGAACATACGAGGTCACTTGCAGCTTTAATTTAACTGTTTTTAGCTCTACTTATTGTCCATTTATTGTTATTGTCAACAGAGTTTCTCCATCTTTATTGATGATCAAACCTATATGGAAACAAACCTTTCAAAGTTACCTGGGGTCATTTTTTAACCTAAAAGCTGCATTTAAATAAAATGCTGTTAAATGGATCTGGAGGACTCTCACCTGAGCATCTGCTGGCTCGTCAGAGTTCTCCTCCTCTGTGTCCAGCAGCTCCAGTGCCAGGCTGACCGTTCCTTCTTTCTTCACAAACATAACCTGAATAAAAACAGGAGGCGTTGGTGGAAAGAGGCACTGAAAGTGAGCTTCCTTCCACTGGTTGGAGTATTTTACCTTGAAGCAGTTCTCATCTGACATGAGCTGCTCTGCCTTGCGCTGGTAGCCCCCCTCTGCTGTGGCCCTTGATGTCTGCGAGGACAGTGTGCCCCCTGTGCCTTTATTGGCACATTCACTCAGGTACATGTCCATCACACGGCTGCATACGTCATCAGTAACAAGGTGCTGGAGCTGTGAAACCACAAGCGTTTAGCAGGTTATAGGGAGGGAGGGGCCAATACCAAATCCAAAAATAGGAGGTTTGTTTTTCCAGGTGTGCTAACCTGTCGGACAATATTCTGAATTAGTTTATCCATGGTGAAGGCAACGTAGGCATGGATGGTAAACATCTCCCTCAGGGAGTCCTCATACTGGGCTGGCTCCATGTTTCCATCCAGGAGATTCCGCACCATTTCCAGAAACACCGAGTAATAGTCCTCCACCTCTACGTCCACTGCAGAGAGAAGGAAGGAAACATGTTTTTCTGCAAGAACAGGAAGGTCTACAAATAGGAGAAGTCAGACAGTTGTAAAATCTAAAGAAGAGATGAACCAACACCTGTGGAGAGCCTTTTGTAATCAAGTAAAATAAAAAAAAGAAAATATTCAAAAAAGTTTTTGAGTAAACTGTAGTTAGACTAAGAAAAGCAAAAAAACTGTAAATATCTAAGAACTGTTTCTTATACTTAATAAACCCTAACGAGCATTTTAATCGACAGGAGTTCATGATGGTACAAGAACAACAGAAATGTTGCTCAGCAGCGTTTAGGATGTATTAAAAGCTGGAGATCCAACAAAACTCCAGTGAAGCTCCGTGAACATCCTCCATCAAAAAGCCTTTCAGGATCAATACTATATGGAGATTCTTCATACATATATTTTTTGTTCAGGATCTAACTAATATTTAACTTGCATATTACATTATACTATATTATTAAAGTATGTTAAATACATTTATTCATGTATATTAATTTGTTTTATATTTAATGGATTTTTGCTATTACTTTGTTTGAAAATAAGAAAGAGATTATGCCAAGAAACTGAAACTTCAAAAATGATTTTTTAAAACTCTCCTTATGATCTAATATTATTATCGAGTTGAACTAATGTATTTTGCATGGAAAGCTCACACATCATTAGAGTGTGCTGTTCCCAGAGAAAAGTTTAAAGACCCACTCTAATGAAAATGTTTTAACATGTTCTTGTGGAACAAATGAAAGAACTTAAGATTGAAACTGGGTTTCTGAGTATTTCTATATTGAAATTGCATCGGATCAGCAGCAAATGAAAACAAGCAGTTTGAAAAAGCAAGTTTGTGACGCAGCAACTAGCATGCACTCTGCTCCAACTCTAAATCCTACACTTGCGACAAACAGATCTGTGTAAGTCTTAATTTTCAAAACTGTATGCCTAGATAGCTCCGATATTACTCGCCGTAATTTTTTTGTTACACTAATGTTAGCTTGAGCTTGTGGGAAGCTATTACTGTAGCTCACAAGAGAGTGTAAACAAAGGGCTGATGGGAAATTAAGGGAAGCTTGCTTCCACTACAGTTTCTCCCACAACCCAGAGATGAATTTCTATTGAGCTCCTGCAGCTCTGAAGAAACTATGTCTTAAAAATGACAGTTCTTTTTGCTAATTAGCATTTTGATACATGACAGGAGCTTTCTCAGAATAGATGGGGTTTTAGAAATAATAAAGATAAAACCTACCTGGCTCCTTCATCTTCAGTTGGATTGCTGGGTTTTCATTCTTGTCCTTCTTCAGTCCCAACACTTCCTTCTCCCACTCCCGCTCGCGGGCGTCCTCCTCGATCTGCTTCTCTGCTTGCCCGTAAATTCTCAGCAAGCGGGAGCAGAGAATGTGGTGGAGGCGGAAGAAGACGTACCAGTAGTTGTTGACGAAGAACAAATTATAGGCGTCGTCGGTGCTCCGAAGCTTCTGGGCTGTAGTGTTGCTGAACAGGAGCTTCGACTTGACGGGGCTCCTGCCCGACAGGCCGTTGTGCTTCTTGGGGCCGCCCTCGTCCATCTCTGCGTCGTCGTCCTCCTCCTCCTCCTCTTCCTCCTCCACATCAGAGAGCTCTCCGCGCCGCGCGAACAGCAGGTCGGGGATGAAGTGGTGGATGATCTGTTTGATCTTGAACTTGTCTTCTTTCTGGATGCCCACTTGTCTCTTGACATGATGGATGATCAGAGCGGCAGCGTCTTCCAGGATTTGACTGTCGTCGTAGGTGAAGGTCATGTGCGGGCTGCTCGGAGGCTGCGTCCCCGTTTCCTCTGATGTTCGTTCCTGGCGCTGTCAAACATTGACACATGAGAACTTCTCGACATTTTTGCAGTAAAAATCCGAAATTTGTGTTAACATTTGCGTGTGTGATGAATGAACTTCATTCTGGAGCTTGTATAGTCTCCTTATATACAAATGTCACACTTACAACTATATATTTATTTACAAAAGATGTATAAATTCTCTTTTTCCACTGTAAATTAATTATAAACAAGCAAATAAATGGACTTACCTCATCATATAAAATCTCAATTTCGTTAAGCAAAGTCTTGGAGCGCAGCATTTTGGTGTCGTTCTGCTTGAAGTTTATGCCTTGATGGTCGAGCGACTTCAGGTAGTACTTTTCATTTTGCTCCCGCCAGATTTTGTTGAAGCCTCTCTGTGCTTCCCTCCACTCCTCCTCCTTCATTTTTAACCTGAAATGCAAAACACGTCGTTTCATGGTTGTACATTAAATCATGAATAGGAGGATAAAGTCGGACCCTTACCTCTTCAGCACTATAGGGACGGATACCGCTGGGTTTCTCTTGAGCCCGTCTATGATGTCATGGGCTTTGTCTCCATATATCCTCTGGATAGCTTTTCGGTGAATGACCTCTGAGGAACCACCCAGTGTGTTGTCCAGCCTGAAGCGCAGCTGCTCTTCAGCCGACATGCGAGATAACTTCCTTTGTACGGTCTCGAGGACTCTTATTGTGGCGAGGTTGGTTTCCAGCACAATATCCAGCTACAGTAGATACAAGAGAATGAAGAAATTGTCAATCTGGGTTCCTACAAGTTTCTTCAAGCTAAATTTAAGACTTTTTATAACCTTCTTAAGCCCCTGCAAGTCAAAAAACAAAACAATCGGCGCTGGGCGTTAAGCATATTGGAGCATAACAAATTGTTCTCCTGCTGTCTATTTACATTAGGGGTGTCCAAATCCATGATTCGAGGGTCCGTGACCTACGCGTTTTCTAACCAAACAACCATCGAAGCTCCTTATTGGCTAAATACACCTGATCCAGGTAATAAGGAGCAAATGACGCAGGATTTCTTGAAAACCAGCAGGAAGTCGGCCCCCAAGGCCTGGATTTGGACGCCCTGATTTACACAATATGATCAAAATGAAGTTGAAGTTTCAAGCAGCACAATTCTTAAGGCTAAGATATCAAACTTCAAGGCGTTTTAAGGTATTATTTACAAATTCAATGCTTTCATTTTTGTTTTTAATTACTTTTTAAGACCCTACGACTTCATAGGTGCCACATAATAGGCGCCATCAAAAGCTTTTACTTTTTCTAAGCACAAAATTTGAAGGAAAAAAAAAGAAGTATAAAAACAACAGAAATAATGTGTAACAACAATCTCTTTGGTAAGACTTTATAATAAAATTTCTTAAAAATCTTTATTAACACATTAACAAAAATTATTAATGTCTTTATAGGATGTTAGAAAGACATTTATTAGCACAGTAGCCCATTAAGATTTATCAACTTACATAGTAAGTTGCATTAACACCTAAAGTGAGACCATTGTCTACAAAGGACACATTAATAAACTACTTATAAGTTTAACAAATGCATTAACTACATTTGTCAACATTGTTTGTGTGTTTTGCAGCACCTTATCTAAAGTTTTACCAGCTTTGGTAAGACTTTGTTAATAAGATTCCTTAAAAAGCTTTATTTTAAAAATCAGAAAATCATGATTTTCATGCTGATATAATATACATCTTGCATATCCTCTTATTGGTTGCTAAGAAAACTATAACTACTAATTGGAAAAATGTTACACGACCATCTGTAAATGAATGGAAACAGAAAGTAAAACAGGTTTACATCATGGAAAAAAAATGACAGCATCTTTACAATGAAAAATGACAGTTTTTGAACAAAGATGGCACATGGTTCAACTCTATATAGGGTTGTGGTTTGTTTTGAGTGTTTTTTTTCCTTTTTCTTTTTTACATTATCTTATTGATGTGATTTTCTTTATCTACTTATTTTCTTTGAATATAATCTGCCCTGGTATTTGGTGGGTTTTTTTTTTTTTAAATAACCTGACCTTGTGATATATTTTAATTATTGTGGAGGCACTGTTTAACAAACCTTGTTATTGGGAATTTTGTATTTGTGTTGTTGTAGGAAAAAAAAGTATAAATAAAGAGTTCTAAAAAAAAAAGCTTTATTTTTTAAATGATTAGGCTGTGCCGCTCACCTCAAAGCGTTCATCTTCACATCTGTAAATGTGCTCCTCGTACTGAGTCTTCTTGGAGCTCACAAAGGTGGAATCCTCAGACCACGATGGAAAAGACACCCATGTATCATTCAGAACCTGAAAGAAAAAATAGCGCAATTTAAATGTCCTTTGTAGTGTATTTACAAAGATTTCAGATAAACAAAATTTTAGTAAGCAAAGCTAAGGTTGAAATCTAACAAAAATGTATTATTAATAGGGTTGTGGATCATTGCTTAGGTGGCGATCCGATTCGATTCACGAATCAAGTTCAACGATTCACAAATCGAACCACAATTCTTAGTACTTTGTATGCCTATATACTGGATGGATGAAAATTGAAAATATTTGTATTAAATCAGCATTGTTTATAACTTTAATTAGAACAGGAGATCATAATCAACAAAACTGATAAAAACAAAGATGATTCAGATAGACAGAAATTTTGTCATTTTAAACTTTTTTTTGTCAACCCTCTGGTTAAGTTCGGCAGCAAGATATAAAAACAACAAAACCTGAAAATTCTCTCTATAGTTTTTGATCCTCAAGTTTCAAATACTTTAAAGTTTTTTCAAATACTTTGAAGTCCTCAAATTACAAAGTTGTAGCTGCTGCTCTTTCGGCTTTATTTGCACTCAGATTTTCAGGTGCAGATTGCGAGTATTCGAGCACCTGGATACTCGTTACAGCCCTAATTATTAATGTACTGATTATCAAAAATGGGGGGGAGGTCCCAAATTCTGTGCTTGAAACAGTATTTTGTGGCCTGAGAAACAGCAAAGAATGCAAAAACAATTGGCTATCATCAATAAACACAATGAGTGAATGACAATTTTCCGAGAATGTGCCTGTCTGCAAAGTATCTTTCTTTCAAAATAAAAGCACCGATCTCCTGATAAATGTCAACAACAACACAACATGATGTTGGTATACCTCTCTGCATAGTGGTGTTCTTCCAGTGCACTTGGGCTGCTGGTAGCTCTTGGGCAGTGCTCTGTAACTGGACCCCAGCCTCTTGCATGAAGCATAGTCGATCTCCATGGCGATCCCCTCTGTGGATCGCTCTTTAGGTAAACTCTCTGCGTGGCTCGTCTCTCCGTAGCTGGACTCTCGGTAGCCCAAGAAGTTCTTAAACCATGTGAAAAGCTCCGGAAATTTTCTGTAAAGAATGTCCGAATATATCAGTTGACAGGTTTGATTTTAGTAATTTTACAAGAAAATTTGATTTATTTCCCCCCCAAATTGTGTGCTTTGAGAATATCAACCCACCAACATTCAGGCACAATTAAATGAGATGGAAACAAATTAGTTGTTATATCAAAGTATTTAACCAACTTAACACCCGCTGTCATGTCTGAGTGCGACAGGGGATCTCCAAAAACACATACCCAAGAAATGGAATAACCAACTGGACCAGCTCAGTGCGAGAAATCACTTCCTGGTTGAAGATGTACAGACAACGCAGGAAGTTTTCATATCCCTCCGTGCTTCGTAGAGCCTTCTTCACCTGTGTTCATGTGATCAAAATCAAACAACTTCAAGATAGTTTAAATCACTTGAAATACAATCTTAGTCTAATATTATAACATATTTCTAAAGTAATACTACAACTGAGTGCAGACCTTCTCAAAGAACATCGTTTCAGTGCTGGTGCTGATTTTTCCCAATTCAGTCAGGCTGTGGTCCTTCCCCATCATTTTAGGCTTCTTCTACAAAAAGATAAGTCGTTAAATGCTATTAGAATTCTTGAGTGAACTATTTGTGACAAATACTCAAAGGATCTACTTTAGTCGAAAATAACTCAAGTCATTTCAAGACTTTATTTCTATTTGTGTATGCATGAAGGCAGTTTTGTGTAGCTCTGCAGAGAAAGGAAGGCTAAACATTTACCTTGATTGGGGGCGTGGCACTCATTCCAGCAGGTCTCTTGATTGGCAAGCCGTTCTGACTCAGCCTCTGTTTATTGTTCAGCAGGGATCTCTTAACTGTACCACCGTGATCATTGCGGACGGACTCGGCTCTGTCTGGTGGAGTCTTGTTTAGTAACTGCAAAAGATGAAACAAAAACCCAAGAAATTTGAGTACTTAACAGAAGACACCATAAAATCTGACTAAATACCATTAAAAATTAGGCCAAAGTAATAGAACAATTGATTCTAATGTATGTTAATGCTTAAAAACAGATTCATGTCCTTGTATGACTGTGATGTTGAAATAACTCAACATTTCAAGAATTTCTTATCAGTCAAAGTACAGACATAAAAGTGACCTGATGAGGGTCCTAAAAAATCAAACAAAAATGAGGTTTATTCCCAGGTCTACTTACCACAGAATTGTTGGCATCAGGCAGGAACTGACCAAACTCCGACAGCAAGTCTTCCTGGTTCTTGAAAAGTCTGGCCACTTGAGTGTAAACCTCTTGTTCAGTCAGTGCTGGGGTGTAATTACCTCCTGCTTCTTTAGCATTTCGTTGCTCCTTCTAGATTGGTCAAAAACAGACAAATTGAATTTACAGGCATCTTTCCTGTTTCCGCAAATCCTTCTTAATATCTGGGTCCCATTTCTCACCTGGTATGTGTGCAAGATCTCCAGAAAGGCCTTGTAGATGTCTGGCTGGCCCTGGAAGCGGTTTTTGATCTTATTGACATAGTTGATGGCATGGTTGAACTCCACTGGCTGGTTGTTTTGGAGGGGTGGCCCGCTGGATGGCGTGCTGCTGACGGGGGTGTGCGGTTGCACTGAGGGCGAGCGTGGCGAGGCATAAGATGGGATGGATGGATTGGGCTGGCTGGTCGGTGTATGGGCCGGAGACTGAACAGGCTGTTGAGAGGAACCAGTATGTATATTAGAATACATCTTGATCATATTTTTCTGAATATAAATCACATTTTAGGCAATTGTTACTTTATGTAATATTTGTAATTTTAAAAAACAATAACTATTAACCACCATTAGAGGGTGCTGTTGGTGTGTGCACCAGTATTTGGTACTGACAGCATCGCAGAAGAAGTGATTGTCTGTAATATGTCTGGCTTGGAGGAATTGTTCCAAAGCAACACAAAGGATGAAAGATTTAAAGAGTTAAGTAAACTTGCATGGAGCTCCATTGTTTATGTTCTTTGATATATTTTAGCTTTTCCAACCGTTAACACAATCAATCTTTTGGAATTACATTGAGTTACAGTATGTTATTGATTTTATGTTTAGGCCTCAACAAGCATCAATGTGTTACGGTAGTGAAGTGTGCATATATTCAGTCTATTATTAGGTCAAGACGTTTTTATTCAGGAGAGCTTTTAGTTTATCTTAGCCCTTGTATTACTATGCTTTACCGTGTTTTACTGTGTTTTAGTTGTTTTATTATTGATAATTAATTTTATTTCCCTGTGTCTTCTGATTTTATACTCTTTTGTGAAGCACTTTGTGAATTTGTTCTGTGAAAAGTGCTATAGAAATAAAGATTCTTCTTCTATTATCCATTTGATCATGAATTTCCCTTCAAGATAAAAAAAGCTGCTGTATTTTGTTAAAAAAAAAATTTCCCAAAAGTGCAACTTTTATGCAATTTTTCTTCTTAAGTATTACTTTTTTTGGCTGCTGCAACTTATAGTCAGTTAAATACACTAAGTAGTGAACAGGTTCTACCTTGCTGATTTTATTAGCAGTAGGCTGGGTGGCAACAGGAGGGGTTGTGGTTGTGTGTAAGCCAGCCTGGGGGACACTCTGTGGCTGGGGGTGGGTTGGAGGTTGACTGGATGCCCCGGTTACAGGTATGTTCTGAACAGAGATACCATGGGGGGTGATGTAGTGGATCTGCCCCGGTGTGGTTACATTAACCAGATCGTTGGTTTGAACTTCGATCTTGTATCCCGGTGGCAAGAAAGTGTTAAAACCCATAATGAGGTCTGGGTGGCCCTTAAAGAGCTGGGAGACACGGTTGATGACTCCTGGAGTGTCTATGCTGTAAACACACACAAAAGAAGCAGCTTGTTAGATTTAAGGTCTTGGCAACCAAATTAAAATAGTTTTTGGTGAGTAAAAACTGCTTGAAAAGCTTTACCTTTGTGATTTGAATTCTTTCATTATATCAAGGAAATCATTGTAAACTTGGGGTTGATTTCCAAACTGCAGTTTCACTTGATCCAAGTATGACAAGGCGTCTTCCACCTGTACAGACAACAAAAAGAAATCAGTTTCAGTTCCATCAAAAATAGCTTTAAAGTCAATAAAAATAAAATTCAAGTAACACATTTTTCTAGCTGTGTGACATGATTAACTACACATCTTTTTATGTTTGACATTTTCCATGACCGTTTTAAAAGGCATTTGAACCTTGAGTCGCTGAAACTGCTGCTGCTGCCCTGGAGTAGATGTGATGGGCGCAGATGGATGGACATGGCCTTGAACCACTGCAGAGACCTGTTGTTGGACTGCAAGGTTGTGTACATGGGGACCAACATAGGGTGCAGTGCTGTTGTGTGCATGTCCATGCCCACTTGTGCTCTGAGGCATGGTAGGCACCTTGAGGGAAAAATAAATCAATGGAATAAAAGATAAACAAAACGTTTCCAAGCTTCAAGAATATTCTAAAGAAGCAATACAAAAGCCACCCTACCTGGTATCCCTGTGGGAGAGAATACTGAATGCCAGTTGATGGCTGCATGCTCTCTGCAGCCACCTCTATCCCAGTGAGGGCTGGGGCGAGGGCCCGGTGCTGAATGTTTTCTGCAAGGCCTTGAACTGGGGTGCGATGTGGATGCTGCTGCTGCTGCTGGGGAGCAAATATCACTTCCTGGTCCTCCACTCGCCTCTTCATCGTATACTCATGCTCAAAGGAGCTTCAAAAAAACATTAATAAGCAAAACAAATAGTTTATTATGTCTTGAAAAACTTAATTTGCTTAAATGCAAACATCTTCGTTTTGGAGTAAATGCTCAAGCTTGGTGACAGTTGGAAATATATTAAGTGGAGCTTGTAACTAGATCACATGGTCTTCAAAGTAAATGTGTTAATTTAACAGTTGTGTTATAATACCTCAAAGCAGACAAATCATAGTTTGATACTGTTGACAGCAAAGAGCATGAACAATTGTGAAGCCAAAAGAAGAATTTACACAGGCACAGCAACCCTCGGGAAAACCTTATTGGGTACTTCAGTACATGGGCATGTACTTAAGTTTAATGTGACCACATCCTCTATTCAATACTGTACTTTGTCACATTTTTCACAACAAGGGGGCAT
The DNA here is from genome assembly GCA_003999625.1 of Oryzias javanicus. Taxonomy (NCBI): domain Eukaryota; kingdom Metazoa; phylum Chordata; class Actinopteri; order Beloniformes; family Adrianichthyidae; genus Oryzias; species Oryzias javanicus. The sequence continues at coordinate 9,894,735 of CM012439.1, read as the reverse complement.
TTGTTGTTCTCTTTAGAGTGCAAGTTGTGTATATTAGATACTTGCAACATAAAATATAGAGGGTTAGAATAGGAACACAGAAAGTGCAGTTTATGGCACATATAAGATTAAAACCACATCATCCCTGCATTTCAAAAATATTTTAAAAAATAACCGGAGCCTAAACATGACATTAAAAAAATTAATTGATTGTTCTTTCAAATTAATAATTTGTAACCATAAATAAGTAGATTGTAATAAAAAAACAGCATTTTGGGGGTAATATTTAACATTTTTGCACACAATTTAGTGTTTTGTACACACACATCTGCTACTGTGGGCTTGTGAGAGTGCAAAAAATTTTAATTAAAAAAAATCCTTATTACTAATGAATTAGCACAAAATGCTAATCTATGAACACAAAATATTCATGCCATTTTTTGTCCACAAAATACTAATCTTGAACCAGAAAAATACTAATTTGTAACAACAAAAAACATTTTGGCCACAAGTAGCAAGATTTTGACCATAAATGCTATTTAATATCCACAAAAGCTATCTTTTGGCCACTAAATACTAATATGTGCCCACAAAATGCAAATTTATGGCCACAAAATGCTACATTTTGGCCACAAGTTACAGATTAGTGTCCACAAACTGTGGACCAAAAAATACCAAAAAATACAAAACTCAAAAAATACTAAATTGTGGCCTCAAAATAAAACATTTTTGCAACAACAAATCACTTTGTGCCCACAAAAAACTAATAAAATGCCCAATTGTGACCACAAAATGCTCATTGGTGCACAAAAATACTATTAATGTCCACAACTAATTTAAGGGAACGTTTTTTCTGGGGGGAAATGTCATCTCCTTAGCCATTTGACTAATTTAAGAACAAACTGTCAATATGTAAATTAAGTTGTGTTTGCATTGTTTTCACATTAAAGATGAGATGATTGATAGAACACATTTTTTCCCCGCTGTCACAACCCATGACAGGCGAATTCTCTAAATATGGGTTTCCACGGGAGAAGAGCTATTTACTGACGGTCCCTAAGCAGACGTCACTTGGCTTGTGGGAGGGAGGGAGGGCAGTCTGTGTGTCTCATTGCTCACCACCGTTTTCGGTGAAGAGGGCGGCTGAACGCACGGTCTTCATTCGACGAGATCGTCCATTTTGCTGCTTATTTTTTGACAAATATTTGACCGGACGCGAAAAAAATACGACAAGTAGCGATCTGCGTGAAAATTGGGCAACCACGTTAGAAAAAAGGCCCATTTATCCACCACGCTTTTTTTTTTTTTTTTTTTTTTGGTAGGCACGTAGGCGATCTGTGTGTCGCTCGCTGAAGCCCTGCCTTCTCCCCTCCCCCTCCGAGCTAAAGACCAGGCTATCCGTTTTCGGCGAGCGCACTGCTTTGGCTCGTTTGATGGCTGGCGCTGACTTTAGTTCAAGCGTTGAGTTCTACGGCAAACACGTTATGCCTATTGTATGCAATCAGTGAGTTAACAGGCAGGAAGGAACAGACAGTAAGAGTCCGTCACTGAAAGGTTATCAGAGAAAGTCCACTGTAAACGGGGACCCTGCTAACTAAAACATTAGACGAGCTTTAGCATTGATCGGTTGGATAAACCGAACAGAAAACATCGATGCGAATTTGAAGGCAGAAACACTAGTCAGACGCTTTCATTCTCATGTGGGCGTCCCATCAATACCATAAGCGGCACGGTCAATTTTTAAATTTGACCACGTTTGGTGGTTAGCCCGGGACGATACATAGCTAACATTTTACTTAAACGTTGCATAAACGTCAAAATACGCAAGAAGTTTAGTTTAAATAAAAATGTCCGATCCAATTTTTTCCCCCATTTCGGCGACTGAAGTCACATTATAAACCTGAGTCGAAAAACAACATTTAGTACAATAAGAACCACCTTACGGGAAAATTCATGTTAGGTCAAGCTGCTTGCCGTTAGCCTGTCAGCTAAGTCAAAGTTGCTAGCCTCGTTGACGAGTAGCTTGACTAACTTCTCGATGCAGCAAGTTAACTTAACCGCAAATATTTTTTATTTTTTACTGAATACGAAAGCTTTTGTGTATAACAGAAGAGGAGTAAGTGTTCGGTCGTTACTAAATCCCCCGGACAAGGTTAAGTAGCAGCTTGCTATATTAGCACAACAACCAGCCATCATTAACACAGGATCTCGGCTAGCATGCTAACTTTAGTTTAACTTACCTCGGGCGGCTGCCTCCAACAACAACTTCAAACACCAGCGCGACCGATCTCTGCCGGCGCTCCTCTACATGAAGATCCAACCAGCGATGTCAGAAAAAGTAAAGTTTTTGAGAAGTGCTGTCGAATGGAAATGTCAGCAACGGAATAGGCTGTAGTGGCTGCGTCGCTAACAACAGTGTATGTATGAAGCGGTGTTCCTTCCTTGAACATAGAGGCGTGTCTCTCCGCGAGGCAGGCGAAACCCCGCCCACCCCGAACTCTGATTGGTCAGATCTCAAGAAGGAAAACAGTCCTGCAAAAGCAGTGGTCTTGAAACTGTATTAGTGCAGGGCAATCTCCTCAGTCTAAAAAAAACTTTTTGTTTAATCTTTTTCCAAATTTTTAAACGTTCTCATTTTAGATGAAGAATGCTATTAATTTTTTAACAGCTGGTTCTAATATTCCATTATTTTTTAATGCTTGACATAAACCAATAAAAAAAACTAAAAGCTCTAAAATTCAAAATGTTTAGCACTGTCTCGTTAATTAAGCAATCCTAAACTTGATGTTGAATACTCTCTGAGCAAACACAATATTAGCAATTCCCAAAATTCACTGAAAAATTTCATTTTATACTATTTTCAACTATTTTGAATGGTTAAGCAAAATGTTGGACGAGTAAAGTAATCTTTTATCAAATCCGAATGAACAAATAAAATTATAAATTGTACAAATAAAGTTAGTTAAAAATATCTTGAAGCAACAACTTTACTTTCCAGACAAACCTTTTATTTTTTCAGACATACCTTTTATTTGAAAAATACAAATATTCTTCTCTGCAGCTTTTAATTGTTAATATGTGTACATCTGGATTAATAAATACTTAAAAAACCTGGAATGTTGAAAATGTATCTATATACATTAAAAAAGCGTTTTTTAGTTAATTTGTCAAATTTAACTTAAAAAATAACAACAAAACACCAAAAAGATTTTTCAAAATTTTTACAAAAGACCATTTGATTAGTTAGTCTTGATAAGTTAGCTGGTGAAGATGATCATAACTATTGGCCACAAGGAAAAAACTATGCTGGAGTCAGTTTTTTGTTTCCACTGTTAGTGGTGGTTTGAGCAGGTATGACACCTACTGGCAGACTGTACTTTTCTATGGAAAAACTATGGCGATACTGATATATCATATGTCTAAAGTGGGCATTCCTTATTGAGTGAGCAGAGAAATAATTTACCACCAAATTCCTTTGATTCAAATGCATTGTTATAAAAAAAAGATGAGGCATTTTTAGAGTTGCTTTCGTAGGATTATGTGCAAAAAGTACACACAAGTGCTGACTAAGTACACTTGCCGAATACTTAAATAGACTACTTTTTGCTACAAGTGGGTATAATTGTTTTATTTTGAAAATTGTAACTTTAGACATCATTATGATTTTTTTTGTCACAAAATTAGAAAATTTCTTCTTTCTCTTTCATTATTTCTGTTTCAAAATTAAATTAGGCCCAAATTTAACTTGTTCTTAAATATTTAATTGACTTTTCAGGATGTCCCGAAGCATAAAGTAGTACACTTGATGATTATTTTATTAAGTATACTTAAGTATAACAAGTAAACTATCTGCCACCTGAGGCCCTGGAGTCACATGTGGCTCTTACCCCTCCATTTTAGCTTTCTGGTTGTAGAAAAATAATCATGTTTTAAAAAGTAACGGTGAGTAAAAAATAAGTAAAGTAAAGAAATGGTCCTGTAAAATAACTCAAACTTTATTCAACTCATTCACAAACAGTTAAAGAACATTGTGCATCACTCCTCAAGGTTCCTGACTACACCACCCATAATGCTTCAGCAATCTATCCATCTTTCGTACTTAGTTTTACCAAAGTTGTAACAAAATATTGATAGATTTTTAACCCTGTGAGGTCAGTAAGGGGCACAACCAAAACTCATACCTAAGGTGAACTGGACTGTAAGCAGACATTTTATTTTTTGACAAATTCAAGGATTTGCTTGTTTTTATTTTTTAAAGGTAGGTGTAACCTTATTAGAGCTGACTTAAATTTGATATATAATTCTCTGGCTCAGAGCCACCAAAAATGGTAAAATTGTGGCACATGGTGTCTTATTTTGAAAGGAAGTCCTGTGAACCTCTGTCATAAATTCTGAATTATTTAATAATTTGAAAAAAGAGGCCATTTTATGATTTATATTTTATTTATACAAAATAAACAATAATCAATTTACATCCATCATAATAATAGCAGTGACATAAATACAGATCAGTGTCTTATTATTCTAAAGTGGCTCCTACTGTGTTGTGGTCTGTGAGAAATTGAGCTGAATGGCTTTTTAAGGGTTCAAGTTTGCAAACTATTGCTATAGGCTAAAGTGAAAAATGTAATGAAAATGAAAAAAAGAAATGTTCAAGTGTACAGTCTCACTTTTAGAATAGTACACGGACACATACAGCCTTTTGCTAACAACAAAACTTGACAATGTTGAGTGGAGCGGTGTTTGTAATAACGCTGTTTAAATTAACTGGATTCGAGTTTATTTCTTTTACACAAAGCTAAAAGTAGTGAGTTACTACGTATTGATTTATTAACCTGCAAACCAAACTCACAACTGATCGATTTTCTGCCACAAAACGATAATCTGTTCGATGAGAGAACTGGGTGGGTTCACGAAAAGTTAAGCGATTATGATTGGCTACTTGTAGTTTCAAGTTTCAAGAAAGCCAATCAGAGCTAAGCTTGTTTTACACACTAGCCAATAGGCGCTCGCTTCTCACACAAACGCAGATAAGTGTGAGAAGAAGCTGCAGAAAATAAGGAAAAAAAACGTGTTGTGGAATGGAAAGGTAGATAGATGGCAAATAAAGATGAGAAAGGGACATGGTTTAAAGAGAGTTATAAAACAAGTTGTCGCGAAAATTGGTTTAAAGGGTCAAAATAGACACCAATATTCTCATTTTTGTATCCATTAGTAGAGGGAGAAACATGGTAAAAGAACACCAAAGTCCTGATGACAAAAAATAATGCGTTTTACTTTGTTTTCTTTCTTTCTTTCTTTTTTTTTTTTGTCAATTTGCTGGAGCAGAAGGATCTTATTTAACACAGGATATGTTTAATTGTGAAACGACCTTGGATCTGCTGATGTTAAAAGTGAATTACTAGAAGTAAATACAAAAGCACAATGCTATATAATTCAGCTATAGAAAATATTTATAAAATGTTTTTTTTTTCTAGAAAATTGGATAAATAGTCAGAAAAACGGGGAAAAGGTGTTTCTTTTTGGGTTTTTGTCAGCAAGAAACTGGCCAAAATGTCTCTTCAAGCATCAAAGGTGGAAGATCCCTGGTTTATAGAATAATTGCTATACTTATAGGATGCTCAATTATACTTGATAAAATAAAGTGTACTACTTTTTGCTAATTGTCACACTCAACTGGAAAATGTGAATTTTGGAGCAAATATGAGACAATAAAACATGCATTATTTAATAGCAGACAGTCACTGATCAAAGACTTAAATAACAGCGTGAAAGGAGGGAAAAACAATGGAAGATGAATGACCTATGGAGAAATAAGTCTAGTCATGCATTTATTGTTTGATTTTTGAGGAAAACAAAAATGATTAGAAAAGTTTAAGAGGCTAAATGATAATGAAGGAAAAATGAAATGAAATGAAAAGAAATAAAATAAAGGTAAGATGGAATTGAATGAAATAAATTCTTGATCCAAGCTCCATACCAGTAGGTGGCAGATATGCACCTAAAAATTGTGTTCCAACCATTGACTGTATTAGTAGGAACTTAATTTATTATGGTTCCACCCACTGATTATATATGAGGAGTGGGTTGAGCGATCCCGTCACCCTGGTGTTTCAAACAGGAAATATCTGCTGTTTCCAAGAAACCAAAATCCTGCAGACATCAACTGAGAAAAAACAGCTATCACTCAGTCATTCTGTTTGTCAGAATAACAATTCTAGCTCTGTTCCTTTTTTAAAATATGTTCTTACAAATTCTATTTTTTCTGTTATATGTTTTTATTTAGTGCAGTTATTCAAGGTATAAACAGACCAATCAGATGCTTCAATATGTGGTCTCATGTCGAGCATTAGAAACATGACAGATTCTCCTGGGTCCGCTTTCAGTGAAAGGTTGGCCTTCCAACAAGCTCTCTCCTGATTGGCAAAAGTGGTTGGCATAGAAATGATGACTCAGACCAAGACGGACCAATCACTGCTTACTAAAGTCGTCTGATTCCAAAAATGGCAAAGTCCGTTCTGCATAAAAGTAGAGACAAAATTGACTTCATTTTGTTGAAACTTGAGGTAAGGCATCTTCTGTGGGGCATGTCACAGGTGTTCTGTTATTCTCTATGTGTCAATAGTGAAGATATAAAAAGTACTTTTTGACTACTGTCTCAGGTTGATGAATACTTCCGTTAGTGCAAGAACATTTCAATTTGTTTTCATCCATCCATTTATTATCTTAATCCGCCATATCTCTTTTGGGGCCATAGGGTTGCTGGAGCCTGTCCTGGCTGCCATTGGGTGAAGGTGAGGTACACTCTGGACAGGTTGCCAGTATATCTCAGGGCTACACAATCACTCATTCACACCTAGGGACACTAAAGAGTAACCAATGAGCCCATGAAGCTCATGTTTTGACTGCGGGAGGAAGCCAGAGTGTCCAGAGAAAACCCATACATGCACAGGGAAAACATGCAAACTCAACACAGAAAAGTCCCAACTGGTGTTTGAACCAGGACTTTTTCACTTTGAGGTGAGAGCGCTTACTAGTGCACGTTGAGGAGCCCATTCATATTGTCTGCTTTTGAAAAAGCAAGCATGACAGCCTGATCATTTGAGTGAGATATATGTTTTATGTATGTATTTTGAACTGTAGACTCGAGATAAACGCACTTTAAATGTTGATTTTGCTGTGAACAAATCATGCCTACATTCTGCGTCATATATAGTGAAGATTATAAACAAGTAAAAATCTATATATCTCGTTTCAATTAACATGTGATAACTTTTTAGAAAAATCTGAATTTTGATATTCAGACTTTTTACAATTCATACAAACAGTTACTATTTCTGGTAAACGATTATTTTTTAGTAATTCATTTACTTTATGGATCAAATAGTAACACTAAATAATATATATATATATATATAATATATATATATATATATATTTTTTTTTTTTTTTTTGAAGTAATGTTCCCACAAGTTGACAGACAACTTTCATTCTGAATTCTTCAGCTTTATTTTTATGAAGTGTTTTGGTTTAGACAAAGGTTTATTATACTTAGTGTACAGCACAATAACAACACATATGGATATTATTATTATGAATAAAATAATTAGTTTTTCTTATTATTTAATGAAAAATAATACAGATGTATAATGTGGTAAACAGAAAGATTAAAAACAAACGTAAAAAAAAAATCTGCAGATTGAACACAAGACTCCATTATCTGTGTTATATGTTGTAAATATATAGCTCATTGTCATTTTTAATAAATTATGTTCTGCATTGGTACTGTGCAATTTTGCATATTTAACTTCATTTTTCACCCTCTTTGGCAGTTTGTAAGTTCAAATGAGTAATAGTTTTTACATCGTTGAATTGTCACTGGTCCATAAGAAAAACAAGTACAAAGAAAACTGATAGTTGTCTCTTTCAGTACAAGATGATCTTTTGAAGAAATACGCTGATTGTTATGAGAACTGCTGCTGTTGTTACTGATGTTGTCGTGGGAGCTGCAAAAGACAGAAATGCACATGTTCATATATTATATAAAAAAAGATTAAAAAACAATAAGTAAACAATGAAAACATGTTTTATTATAAACACTAACTGGCCACTTTATTAGGTAATGCAAATTTCTAATTAGCCAATCACATGGTAGCAACTCAATGGATTTATGCATGTAGACATGGTCAAGACGATCCACTGCCCAGAACCATTTCTAGCATTTACAGAGAATGGTCAGAAGAAGAGAAAATATCCAGTGTGCAGCAGTTCTGTGGGCGGAAATGCCTTGTTGAGGTCAAAGGAGAATGGTCAGACTGGTTCTAGCTGATAGAAAGACAACAGTAAGTCAAATTTACACTATTTTCAACCGAGGTCTGCAGAAGAGCATCTCTTAACGCACAAGACCTTGAGAGAGATGGACTTAAGCCGCAGTTATACTTGCAAGGAGTACCTCGCAAGTGGCCAGTGAGTGTGGTGAGTAAAATCACAACAATACATTTGTTGCATGGACTAAAATGTATTTAACATAAACATTTTACCATCATTATTTTTTTATACAATGTTGATCAAGCGGAATACTTTTTATAGAGTGTTCAGAAGCCTTACCGTGGGAAATGACAACTGCTGTGATGGAGGAAGGGTTCTTTGTAGTTTGGGGAGTTTCAGCAGGATTTGGTGCCACTGTTGACGCTGCTGTGGTACTTGATGTTACTGAAGGGCTAACAAAAGTGTTGGGGATGAGGCTGACCTGGCCAGAACGGAGTGTGTACGTTCTGGAAAAAACGCTGCCGAGCACAGCGTTCTGGCTACCGGCACGACCGCATTCAAAAAGGCACTGGCCAGTGGGAGAGGTGGGCATGCACAGGCTGATGTTGCACATGATATACATCTGCAGATATGGAAAACATGGAAAATAGTTATTAGTTGCATAAGTGAACATCTAAATTAAGGCAAAAATTAGAAATCTGAAGAGATTGGTCAATTGACATTTCCAGTCTTTGACAGAAATTGCCTTGTTTTTTTGACAAAACTTTATTGTACCCAAACCTCAACATAGAGTTGAGATTGCCTAAATATGGAATTTTTGAATGATACAGTAAAAAAAAGAGACAATTGGTGCATAAATCTACATACCACATCTGATGTCTTGACTGCCATCGAATCCAAATTGAGACGATAAACCCTGGAATTATTTTTATTTATTTCAATCTCTGATGTGCTGCTGGAATTCAAACACCTATCGGAAAAAAAAAAAAAAAACAATCAAACAATTAGAGTTTTTGCTCATATTCTTTTAACGTAATTAGTTTTAACTTTAACATGGAGAATATATAATATTTACCCTTGGTCCATTATGGGATTGCTCACTTTAAAGTCCTCCGTCTCAGATTCCACACACTTTGTCACAACCATTTCAACTTTTAGAATGTTACAGTCAGACATCAAGTAGAGATCAAGCTCTTTAAGCCTGGTTGTGATTTTGGTGTTGACTGCGGGAGAACTGTTGCTTCCTGTGTCCCTGCGAACTCTCGGCAACGATCGAAGATTCGGCATAAACCTTGGATTCTTTGTGTATTTTGACAACGACCCTTCTCCTGGCTGGTGGACTTCAATCCAAACACGAAAATCTCCGAAAACTTCTGCATCCGAGGGCATTTCGACAGTATAGTATGGTCCTCTGGCCTGAACCTCTGGGATTCGGCAAGCCAGAGGGAGGACCAGCGTGGGCCTGCGGCTCACCATAGTGTAGGGACGTACAGTTCGCAATGTGTTTGTATAAACCAACTCTAACCCAGAGTGCTGAAAAAAATAGAAAATAGAATAACTGGTGAACAATTTTTAGATGAAAGTTAGATGTTAAATTCTGAATAGAAACCATGAAAAATGCTATTGGTAGAAACTCCAGCGTCTCACAGACAATCTAACAGATGGAAGTTTGGTCTCCACAATTTATAGCATAATTAATAGTTTTCCTAAAACATTTATAATAATTAAAATTAACTGTCTGGAACTCTACTTTTCTGTTTTCTTTATTTTTTTCATGTGTCACTAGTTGTAAAGAAATTAGACACTGTTACTTTAATTTGGTTTGTCAAATATTTGAAGCTGCTGTGAGATTGTACAGCATGTGTGTAAACATCTATGGTATCCATCTATCACAGTTCATGCAGTCGTTTGCGATACACATACCGAACAGGCTGGTATCGATGACAATAAATTTGCAATTTATTGTATAGATCTGTACAAAAGCCTTTTATTCTTCTGTCTTTTCAAATATTCCTTCAGAAATTAAGTTTTAGGTTCTCTATAAGAGGAGGAAAACCTGTTTGTAAAAATAAAAACATCTTAGAGTCTCACCACAGTCTTTGTGCCGCAGCCGTTCAAAGAGATCGTTGCGGTCAAGTGTGTGCTGTTGGAGGTGATGGGGCAGGTGGGGCTGTTGAGCTGCAGTTCATTCACGAGGATGTTGGGAATGGAAGCCAGAGGGAGCACCAGCGTCATCGCAGTCTGGTTACACTTCAGCTCTGCAGAGAGACAGCAGGAGATAGTTTACGCTTTTCAAGCTTTTTAAAGAAACACACACTTATATAATATTTTTGTTACCTGTTCCAGTAGGTAGAGTTCTCATTTCCCCTATAAAGATTAAAGAAGTGAATTTTAGATTTTAGGAGAGGTTGGTGAGAAACTTTACTGTGGCTTGATTGTGATACATTGCCATCATTCCTATGATGTTTAAGAGGGTAAATTCTTACTTTGGTACAACCACACGCATTGTAGCTTTGACTGAAAACTGGAAAGACAGGAAATGACAGGTCACATGTCAAACAAGTGGGTTAGGCGTGCTTGTAAATCACACACTTAAAAATGCAGTTAATTAAATAACTCAGTTAATTAAAAATAAATGAAAGAATTTAAAAAGATTGTTTGCTTAACCTTCATCCCTCAAAACACTGTTTGCAAAAGTTATTTTTAAACTCAGTGGATACAAGATAAAATGACAGATTACACTAAATAAGCATGAAGTGAGTATCCTGCTGCAAAGTCACAAAACATAAAAAAAATTCATTTGAATATTTAACATGTTTTTACACGAATTTTAAATTGCTGATAGTTTTGTAATTTCCTATTTCAACAAACTGGTACAAATATTTTTGAGTTTTTTATTCACCTGCTTTGTTTTAACCTAAATCGAGTAAATATGGTCGTTTTAAATTTCATTACTAAAATAAAATTTTATCAATGACAATGCACTTAAAGTATAAATATACTGCATACTGATGAAATGTGAGAACGCAGAGAAGTCCAACCTTTTGGTGTTGGCAGCAAAGCAGATGGGCAAGAGGCGAGTCAGGTTGTTTTCCGAGCGGATCCAAGCTAATGTCATTTGGTTTTTTACCACATCGTTCTTATTGTGAAGTTGAGGAGGACCAACAACTGCAAACTCATCCACACTGTGAAAGTAAAAAGAAAAAATCTTACTTTTAAACCAAACTTTATGAGGACATTAGGGTCAATAAGGACTCTAGATCGTTTCCACTCCTACAAGCTAACAATTTTTTGTTTGATGGAAGGAGTGTAACGCTATGTTCACGTGGCACGGGATCCGTGTTTTTTTAACGTGCTAACTGGAGGTTATTGAATGTGTGTTTAGCCAATGGTGTTCACACTGGACAAACAGGGGGGGGCTTCTTCTTCTTCTTTTCCCTTTTTCCACTGTTTCCGCTGCATATCCTCCTCCTACAGTTTGAGTCAATGACTAATTTAATAGTCAGCGGCGGAAATACACTGAAGTCAGAAGTGATAGTTGAAATTGAACAAAGTTGTGAGGATTCAGTACCAAAGAATGCACTGTTTTATATTTATATTGTAAGTTGACCGTAAAAAACTTTTTATCTTTTTGTGGAAATATATATAGTCCCTGTTGTTTTTAGATACCGGCTCATCTGAATTTAAACCTTGTTTAATCTTGTTTTAATACCAAAATCTGATAAAAGAGAGCAGCTGCACCATTCATTCAAAGTTTCATAAATTATCATCTTAATTGTCTTTATTTTATCTTAGTTAAAAAAACAAAACAAATGATGGTTAAGATGTGTGCTTTACATCCACCTTGCGCACAACGCGATTAGTCGACTAATCGGAAAAAATACTCGGTGAATAGTCGACTATTAGAGTAATAATTTGTGGCAGCCCTTATTACAGCTTTCATTTCTCTTCAATGGTTAATTTTCTAACGGTTGGCACTTCTGTGTAACAAAGATACACCAACTAAATCCGAGTTCACGGTTGGTCAAAGTTCGACTTAACTTTGAAAGGGTGTCCAACGGGTGCACGGTTTGTATGTAGTATGTTTGGTGTGGTCGTAGAAACTTGCATGGCGCGAACATAAGAGTTTTGAAAATGGAAAAGCCCAAAACGGCCATTTACAAAGAATTTTCATTGGAATGGTCGAGAAAGTTCTACGTTGTGGAATTCCTGAGTGGACACCAGTTTGTACATACAGAATGACTTTATAAGACCCTCCATGACCCACCTCCCTATATCCAACGGGTAGCTGACATCAAGTTTCACCTCCTGGTACGGCAGGACAAACAACAGGTCTTCTTGAGGAGCGACTGTTCCCAGAAGTTCAGAACCACAGTTGGTATTGGATTCCACTACAAAAAACAAAAAAGGATTTTTGCATTTTTATAGACCAAGTTACAAGTTTGTATTGTTTGTAGTGGAGGGTTTGAACATTACTTCTCCTAATGTCTGTTTCTATAAAGCAGACTCACCGGTGAGAGAAAGTTGCACAGGAACAGAGCTGAGGGCTTTGTTTTCTAGTATTTGGATGGATTTAGGAACAGGAATATAATCTTCCACCATCAGGTCTAGGAAATACTGTCCTGGGGGAGCTTTTCCAGTGAACGTCAGCATACATTTGGCCTGTAAGGAGAGATGCAGCACTTAATGAATCTATTTAAGTGGACACGACTGACGTTTTGTGTCAGGAATCAAATGTTTTACGTATAATACATAAAGTTAAGAAAGCAAACAAACAAGCAAACAGCACGGAATATCACGACAAAACCAGATCCTCGCAGTTAAAACGCAGCACTTAGGCCGAAAAGAACATGAAAGGCATACAGATGATAAAACTGCTAGTCCAACCTGTAATATCAAATGCATTTATAAGACAAGAACATGAGAACAACATGCAAAAATTAAATTATGAAGAAGTAGGTGGTGCAATAGCGAGGAATGTGGAATGCTGATGACTCATTGCCAGCTATAGAATTTGTTCCTGTAGTCATGTACAGATTAGGAATGCATACAGCCTCGGAAACGCTTGCATTGATTTGAAGGTGTTGAAAAGTTGAGCTGCTGAATCTGACTTCTAAAGATAGTTTTGGTTTACTGAGTAAAACTGAACTCAAAGATTAGCCGAGCTAGGAGCCTTCAGATATGGGGATTCATTTGCTTAAAATATAGTTTTACATGTAAATGCTGTGTTTGTATTTGGAGGTGAAAAGGGACAGTCTGTCTTCACCTTGCATTGTGGTGTTGTGGTTTACCAATTGTGGATGTTTTGTTGGGGATTGTGTTCAGGTGTTTACTTCCTGGTACTCCCATCAAACTCGTTTCTCTTACTTTCATTTCTTTTCTTCTTGTTTATCACTTTTTGGAATCTAACCTCCATACAAATGTCCATAATGATAGTTTGTTGCTGTTTTTCATTTGATCTTTTGTGGACTTGACAATTGTTCATTAAAATGGTTTTAAAAATAGTTTTTTTTTTTTTTTTCATTATTTGAAGAGATAATAGGTTAGCATTTTGGAGCAATTAAAACAGCATATCCAATAAGGTTTATAATAATAATTTCTTTTTTTTACAATTAAGATGTCATATATTAAAGTTTCAAAGTCCACCTTTGTGCCATCCTGATAAATGTTTTCTTTTTTTAAAGTATAACCTTCACTGTTTATTTTATTTGAGTAAACTAATTTCTAAACTTATTTTCTCTTCGAACAATAAACTACAGAGATCTGTACCTTTAACAAAAAGTAGTTTTTTTAAAGTGAACTACAAGTAGTCTCAACTAAAATTGAGGCAGAATACTTAAAGTTAATTTTATATACTTTCTATTAGTTGTAAACGTAAAGTGTTCCAAATATTCAGTTACTAGACTTCCTACTCTACATGTGCATAAAATAGCCTATACTTGCTAGGTTTATCAAGTACAGTAAAAGCAGAAAGTAGTACATGTAATTTTATAGATGTACAAATATATATACATTTAAATATAACTATATATTTGTATACATATTGATCTTCTTTAAAGTGCTTATTAAAGCAGAGCCAGTTTGGTTGATATTTCAGACAAATTGTGTATTTTGTAATACAAACACCAAATTTGCATCGGATTAACCTTAGAATCTCATCTTCCACAAAAGCAAATTTGACATGAGAAAAATCCAAAATGGCGACCATATACTTAATTTTCATAAAGACACTTGATTTGTATATAACCAGTCTTAAAATATGGGCTGTTAACATAGAAATATCAGTATTTCTTGTGGTTTAAGTGTTTTTTTAAAGACAGGATCCTAAGCACATCAATGCCAAATTTGGCACTGTATCAAAAAATGCACAATTTTTTTTTAAATAACCGATTCACTAAAACTATAGATTTTAGCTGTGATCCTCACATGTGCTGGGAAAAACAAAGCTAAAAACACAACTAGGGAAAGGAAATCCTAAATGGAAGGGTTTTTGTTCATCAGTTCTTCCTCTGACATTTCAAATTAAAGACTTAGTTAAGAAGAACCCATCAAACCATGTACTCTTTTAATGGTAAGAAAGCTATTTAAATTCTAAAATAAATAATTACTTCAAACCCTATCATTTCATATTACAACAGCTTAGAATAATTTGGAGTTGATAAATGTCTGTTAAATTAAAAATAGATTACTTAACTATTATCTTTCATACAGCAAAGTTTCTTTTGTAAAAATAAATGTTGCTCGAACCAATAAAATATAATTTTTGAAGTCATGGGTTAAAATTTACCTCATCCAGCTGAAGAAAAGAATGCTGTGGACAGTTGTAACATTCTCCTTTGTCTTCTCGGGCGAAGCGGCATTGAACCCGGTCTCCATCCAGGTCTTTCACTGACAGCTGGAAGGTTTGAGGACAGTCTGCTTGCGCTCTACCCCAGCATGTTGGTGGGAGGAAATCAGCACAAATGAATAATCAGCTTGAAAAATTCAGTGTGGCGAATTTTTTTTGGAGTGCCACAATACATAAACACATGTAATAAAAGTTCTTTTAAATTATGAGTTAATTGCCTGAAATGGAGCTTTTAGTGTCTAGGTGTATCAGTAGGTAATTATCACCTTAGTGGGGGCGGGAGAGCCACGTACGGCGGCTGGTTGAGCCTCCCTGTGCTTGAACGGATATATGGCTCTGCGTTTATTGTGACGTTGAACTGTGTGGATCTGAAAGAATCAAAGGAAAGTTTGAGAAACTGATTTTTTTTAATCAAGGTCTCAGAAACAGGGGCGGAGCTTGAACATTTTAAATGGCACACAGAAGACTTTGGAAGGAGGGCAAATGAGAACAGCTATTACAAAACCATTTTATTATCGATGAGTTCTTATTAAAAACAAGAATTTCTTCTTTAAAAAAAAAACAAAAAAAACAGCACCAATTTTGGCTTAAGGTCTAGTCGCTGACATCCCAGAGCCACAACACAGCAGCGTAGCAAATAAAGATTTAACGTAAAAGTATTGCTTTAGCTATTTTTGCTATTTTGCAATGCTTAAAGAAGCTTACAGTGATGATTTCTTAGTGTTTGTCAAAAATTTTGCTTTAATTGACTTAAAACCTTGGGGAACAACCTCAACCCCCCTGTAGCTCCGCCCCTGAACAAAACACACTGAACAAAGCGGACTTAAAATAAATGTATCTATGGACAGCATACAAAAATTTAAGTAGCCCCAAAATAACTGCTCTGTTTGGGATTAAAAATGATAAAAAGACAAAAACTGAGATGATAAAATGTAAAGATGAACATGAGGTTTAACCTTTTAACCCCTAAGGCGTCGCCAGTGACATTTAAAAACAAAATCTTTAACACACTGTAACTTGTCAACCGTTAACACAGCGCACCGGTTGAAAAATGACAACAAATCAAAGAACATAAACACTGGAGCTCCGGTGTTAAAGGGTCAACAGAAAAGCATGAATTTGAATTTGCTTGTGTCCCGATGAGTAGGGCTTCTTACCCAAGACTGAGCTGGGCTTTGTACGCACTGGGGATGGTGGTCTGCCATTGACGGACGCACCAGCCCGGGGCAGGCAGGTTACCTGTGAAGGGGGTTGACGTGAGGTGGGTCTGGCAGTCCTGTCCCGCCGCACACACGGCGGAAAAGTCAGGACAAGGAGATGGAGTGGTGACGCTGAAGTGAGCCCGAACCTGCCAAGGTAAACACACATACAATGTTTTTTTTGTCTGCATCAACTCACATCTGCAGATAGAAGCATCGTATTTTACTTACATGACTTTATATGGAAAACTGTAACTGATTATTTTTTTTTTTTTAGTACATAAAAAATTTATGAATTTTCCTCTTATTTTCTTATCTCTTCAGAACTTTACGTTGAATTAAAATTTAAGCAAAAAAAAAAAAAAATCTTATTTTCCATCTGACTTTAAAGAAGCCCGAAATACTCAAGTAATTCAGATGTAAATAAAGGACATCTGTAACGAAGCATTAAAAAAATACAAAACATTTTACATCCGTGTTATATACCCACCGTATTTCCTCCATTACTCTCCAGAGGCACCACATGGACTGTGAGCCCGAGAGATGAAGCCTCGCCTTTCCAGGCTGACAGACAGACTATCAGGCCCTGAAAAAGGATGGCCAACCGGAATCTATTGAGCATCTCAGTAAAAAAGAAGCTTTAAACCTAAAGAACAAGAGAGAATAAACAAATAAGAAAATGTTCATGAGTCAATATAAGATACATACTGTTTACTGGCACAGGAACTATTGTACAGTTAATTTTGTCGCTCAGTGTCCTTGTGGTAGAGTGTCCACCCTGGGGCTGGAGGGATGTGAGTTCAAATCCTGGCAGAGTCGTACCAAATACTTTAAAAATGTGACCCTGTGTGGGACAACTAATGGGACCTTTTAATTTTACCTTTATGGATCACAATGTGTGTGGATGGTAAACAAAGAAACTGTACTCATTGATTCAAAAAATTCAAACTTTATTGATAGAGCACTTTCAATACAGAAAGCCTCAAAGTGCTTTACATAAATAAATAGATAGCAGTAAAATTAGAATTAATAATATTTTAAAAATCTGGATGCACATTTTACCAGAACAGTCCATCAAATCACATTAAAGCCTGAGGAATTGTAAAGATGCCTTCAAAGCTAAACTAAAAAGGTGAGTTTTTGTCCTCCTCACATCCACAGGAAAGTTGATTTACGGGCGTCGCCCGTGGGTTTTGGTTCTCCCCGCAAGTGTGCGTGGTAGAACGTGTGATGCTAGCTGTTTGAACGCCCCTGTGCAAGGATGACAATCTTTGAGTTCATGACAACATATTGTAATATCTGAATTGTTTTGTAGATTTTAGTTTATTGTATTTAGTGAAAAATGTCTTATTTCAAACATGATTTTATGATTATTTAGAAGAATAAGAGCATCACTGAAGTCAAATCTGTGGATGACAAACTGCAAGTTTTGTAGATTGAGCAGCAACTTAACATTTTATGTGGAACACATTCATAAATTTGACCAAGTATTTTATTTAAGATTATAATGTCTTAAAACTATTTCTATAATAGGCTTAATTGTCGTGTATATTTTAAAAATAAATTAGATTTAGCCCAAAAAGTTAAGGTGGAAAAGCACTGATACGATTGGGAACTTTAATTCTTAAAAATGTGAGTACTTAAGGCTACTTTACAGCTACTTTTTCTGTTTTTGTTGTATTAATGGGGTGAAAAAAAGTTTATGTTTAAGTAGCATTTATAAAAAGCTTTTAGTCCTGTTTCATCATAAATGTCATATGCAAAAGTATATGACACACCCTGTTTTTTTTAGAAGTCAAACTTCTCTGTTGTTTTTTTGTTCACCATACTGGTGCAAAATAATCTTCAGAGGTTTTATACTAAATTATTTATCAAATTTTCTATTAAAGAGATTTAAAAAACTGTAGTCCATGCCTATAAGTCAGTCATATATATATATAATTTCTGTGTTAATAAATGCAAAAACCAAACAAGCTCAGACAATATTCAGTGCCTGAAAATTTAAGATATTTTCTCCGTATTTTTCCTCTGTTGGCTCATGTGAGAACATGACAATAGAGTTAAGATCTTACTTTAAGGAAGTGCTAATAAGAGCCATCTTCTCTCTACACCTCTCCACTGATAACCAAATACTTTCAAAACAAACTACAATATTGTTATTACAATTCAACAGGTTTTGTCAGTTTTCCAAAAGCTTTTTTTTTTCCACTTTTGTATTCGGAGCGGAAGATGCCCTTTTTCAAGTTAACATGAAAATTTTTTTTGGTTTTATTGAGTTAATTTCTTTAATAATCCAGTTAGAGCCGTTAGCATGACTATGAAAAAGTTTTCCAAAGTTCTAAGAAGTTATTTTAACGCGTGAATAGTTAAACTTACAATTTGATTCTTCAAAAATACTATTTAACAATTTAGAGACGAAAATGTTGTCGACAAAAAGTGAAATAAATTCATGAATTTAGATCCTTGGAAAATAAAAACTTTGCAGCACATTCTGTGAAAAGCAGTAAGATGTGTGGCAAAATGTTAGATCTGAATGTCTAAGAAGTCTGAAACCCACACATGTAAATCAGATATTTGTAGATAGAAGCTTTACCTCGCACCAGCCGACTTTTCCAGAGGATCACCTGCGACTGCTCTGAGAAAAAGAAAGGCTCTTGATCTTGAAGAATTGTGATGACGTCGCTCAGCTGGTACTTGCAGACTAATAGAATGGAGTTGAACTGGCTCAACCAGAGCAGGCTGACAATTGTAGTTAAGTGGGAGGGCTGAGGGAATAAAATTACCTATAGTTTTCAGACTTTACAAACTCACCGACATGTTTTATGGAAGAAACAAACAGCAGTACTGATGACACGACACGGAGGACTGAGATGCTTTTTTATTAAGAATGTAAAATCTGTGGTGGAATGATGATACAGGAAAACTTTTTTTAAACATGGTTGAAAACAAATCTGAGTCAATTTGCAAAATGGTGGTCCTGTCAAAAAGCACCATGGTCCCTTCAAGTAGTGACACGACTTTAGTCATGATTACAAAGCCAAGCCAAAGGTATCTCTTCTTGTTCGTTGTTTATTTTTCCTTTCTAAATACATTTCTGTTTATAAATCATTGCATTACAAACCACTGAAGCATTAATCTCAAGTAGGTGTGGTCTTGACACAAACATTCCTCGTCAAACTGTGTCGCGTCCGTTCAGGAGGCAGATCTGGGGGGGGTTTGGTCGGACGGGGAGAGCAGGACTCCGCTCAGCCGTGCACCTCCTTAATGCTGCTGGAGTTTCCATCTTGTTTCTTTATTGGCCATTTTTTGCGTTGAACATTTTCTCCTCCAATAAAAAAAATGTGCAGTGAATAATTAATCACATTTGTTTTAGCTTTATAAAACAAATCAAAGCTTCTTACTTTGATCATAGTCTCCAACTTGACGGCGTCAGCAGCAAACTTGCGGATGCCGTCGGACAGTTTCTCCACAGCCATGCGGTCCTCGTTGTGCTGCCAGCGGAAGGCCTTCTCGTCCAGGTGGATCTTCTCCAGATCGCAGGCTTTAGCTGGAACATTAAAAACACACGACATGTTACCAATGGGATTTTCTGTAGCGAGTACATGATCAGGCTATAGTAAGTAGGGTGTAGAAAAAAAAATTTTTTTCTGCAATACTGGTATTGGTTTTAAATGCTGCTAAATACGGTAAGTTATTTATTAGTAAACATGTAGACCAGCATCTTAGTTTGTGTTCCTCTTAAACCTTTGAGTGCTAGTTAGCAAACACATTAAGCCTCTGCCAGCAGCTTTCCACCAAAAACCACAACTAGAAGATCTCTCAAGAACCTTTTCGCAATAGATGTTCCCTCATTGGTCTTGCAGTTGTTACACAGCTTCATGTGGACACCGGTCTGAACAGTTGTGAAAGGTTTATGGCTATTCAGATCAAGTTTTTTTAACTCTCTAAAAATTATGACTATCTCTGTGATGTTACGTTTACACCAGGCTTGGAAACCTGTGTTCAAGTGACCGTTTTCAATAAAATGATCCATGTAAAGGCGCCTAAATGCGAGTTTTGGGCTTCAAAACAACGTTCACAGGCTCTACGTACAAAACATGTGACCACTGAATGTTTGTCAAGAGTTACACCAGTAGAAATTTGACCAAACAGACTCTGATTTGGTAGTGACGAATGGGAAGCTTTTTTTTTTTTCAAAAAATACGGAACCATTTAAAAATGTAACCATTGCTGTTTGAGCCTGGCAGGAATCATATTGTCATGCGTCAGAGCGCCGTCTCTCCCCTCTGGTCACATCAATGATTTACTGACTCACTAAATCTCCCAGCAGCCTCAATGCGCAGCCCTCCGCTTCTCTTACTAGAGAATGTGTCCACAGAGGAAAAATATGCCGCTAGAAAACTAACAGCCGGAAATTCCTCCCCCTGCCGGAGCCGGCCACAAAAAAAAACAAGCAAACAAAAAAACAAACATCATGGCGCCAGACATCATTAACTGCAAGTTCTCGACCGGAACCCCCCGCTTTAAGATTTTAACCTTTTTTTTCCTTTTGGCATACTGTAACTGCTTATGTGATCAGCTGACTCACAGAGAAAAAAAAAACACCTTTTGCTGGATTCTTCTCTGGATATAAACATGAGTAGTTACGCAGATTTAAACACTTGTCAATATTGACTTAAAAGAAATAAAACGATTAACGTTCTCGGTCCTATTTGAAGCTCATCTTGCACACTAAACTGTTGGACAGTTACAGTTTATTCACATTTCAAAGCTTAAAAGCTGATAGTTCTGAACAGTTTAGAAAATATAATTTCTGAAACAGTTTCCTCAAGTTAGAAAATTTCCACTTTCGGCTAGAGATTATTTCTGGCACTACCTTGTATGTGACCAGAGGCCCCTCGAGACTTAAGCACAGGGCCTCTTAGTGCAAAGTATTGTTTATCCCGCCTTGCCTGCATTACGAGCGTTATTACTCTAGACCGACTTTCTGCTTTCCTGACCGCTTGTCCACCACCTGACCCGACCCACGCTTGAACCATGATATCTGACTGATATCTTATCTCTGAAACTCCCGTGCTTGTGATTGACTTCTGTCTAACTAACCCTGTCTTAGCTTCACTGACATAGATGTGCTCGACTCCCGGAAGTTCTTCGAGTAAATAAATCTGCTGCACTTGGATCCAGCCGTCCCTCTGCCAGCCTGTTTGTAACATATGACACCAAGCTTTTCATATCTTGCAGTAGAGCTGTAAAAGAAAAGCCTGGGGAAGATTTGCGAAATTTGGACTGCTTCGCCATGTTGCATCAAGCTTCTTTCATTCAGCTATATAAATAAAATTGAATTGAATTGAATTTGCAGGTATAGTACATGTGCTAGTATCTGGTAGCGACTGTCTGGTGTGAACACCTATGCTAAAGGTGTGTTCGAGAATGCCTGTTTAGCGTGATTTAAAACGTGCGTCACACGGCCGGTGTGCACATACCATTACAGTCTCGGACTAACTTCTGGGATAAACAGTTTCTAAAAACTGATAAAGTTTTACAGAGTATTTCGTTTTTCCAAAGGTAATTTTTTTTAATACAATTATATATTTTTTAATCTTTTTACCAAAACCCCTTTTCTCTTCAGCATATTTTTTTATCCTGTATCCTAAGCAGTTCACCTATCTTTACTGTACGTCTGTATTAGGAGAACCTTGCAGGTATTCACACATTTTGATGGCAGTGATCAATTAAATTTTTGCGTTAGGCTTTGTCCTACTATTATGAGTTTGGTCTTCATGAAAGTTGACGTCACTTTTATTTAGGTTTCACTTCTTCAAGTATTTTCACAATGATGACTCTTTTTTAACCCAGCTGGTTTGAAACTTTAATTTAGGGTTTTGGGTGTGTTCTCCTTGAGCAGATTACAGCTACTGATTATTGGAGCGCTTGACACACCTGTTTTACAACAATACAAGTGTCTTGTTTTAATGGGAGAAAAATTTAATTAAAATAAAGGAGGCATCAGTCTGAACAAAATACTCTAGCAGAGACAGCAGGTGTTGGAACATTAGATCACTTTGTCAGCGTTGAAGACGCGGCTGACATTGTATAATTAGCTCAACCTCTATTTATTGAGCACATTTGCATGCATAAATCACTGTTAAAAGAATCTCTTGTGACAATGACTGTAAATGTAGTTTTTATTCAGAAAAAGCTGTTACTTGCTTATATGTTACCTTTGTCCACGCTCAGCATTGCAGAGATGGCGCTGTGATCCTGGCTGAGTTCTGCCAGCAGACCCGGGGAGATGGTGAGCAGGTCGCAGCCTGCCAGGGCCTTCACCTCCCCGGTGTTTCGGAAAGAAGCCCCCATCACAACAGTGCCGTAGCCAAACTTCTTGTAGTAGTTGAAAATCTTGGTGACACTCAGGACACCTAATAAAATGAGCAGGGACGAAAAAAAAGAAAATGATCTTATCCTAAGGTTTGGAAGAAGAACATAAAACAAAAGCATTTGTGTTTGTTCCAATAGCTGCATCTCTGACATAACGCGCTGAGGCTCTTCTGCACAAATGCAGACATTTATCACTGTCCACACCTCGCAGGCTAATCATGAGCAGCTTCCTTAGATAACTAGGTATTGCTTTCAAAAGGGCTTATTCTCCCTTCGATTCCCATGAAATAAAAATTCCCAGCAGATCAGTTTAACGTGGTACTTAATAAAAAAGATTCCCACACATTGAAACACAAAAACATGTCAGCAAATAACACAGATGACTGGGGCCGTAATCACCAAAAGTCTATGAATAAATGAATGCAGCTGTAATATTATATGCACAAAGCAAAAGCCGCATGGTAATAAACCCCGTTTTAAAAGGGAAAGAGGATACTTCAAAGCAGCTGCTATACTTAGACGGATATAAAGATCAGTGCAGCTGAAGTCACAGGGAGACACGGAGATAAGGAGTTTATCTTAAACCTGGGGTGTTGTCACATTCAAACCACCACTCTCACCATTAGCTTAAACAGAGCTCAATACATCTTTAATATAATATTTAAAATAAAGATTTTTTTTTATTTCTTTTTTACCTTATTGTTAACCCTTTAACACCAGAGTTTATGTACTTTGACTGACGGAAACTTTTCAACTGTTAAACGACTAACGCCATTTCAGTAGATTCTCCTTCAGAATCTACTGGAATGATGTTAGTCGTGTTAACGGTTAAAAAGTTACACACAGTATGTTAAAGATTTTGTGTTCAAGTGTCACCGGTGATGCCTCAGATGTTAAAGGGTTAAAAGAAAATGATGGCCCCTCAAAGCAATAATAGACTTTTGTCCTTTTTCAAATGAAAATATTTAAGTCCTGTTCAGTTATGTGAGACTACATAACTGGAAATCACTCATTTTAACCAGTATCTGAAAACTTGAGTAGTGTAATAAATACACACTTCAGACATGTAATTACCACTCAAAAATGCAGAGTATTGTTAGAGTTAGGTGCATAAACGAAACAAACTGCATGCACTGTCACAAGTAGTAAATAAAATTTAAAAGTAAAATGTCGGTAAAGGTTATTTTCAAGCTAAAGCTATTAAGTGTTTTTTGCATTGATGTCAATAAAAGAAATTAATTTGAGTTTACAGGAATAAGTTTTGAAATAAAAGTATATAAAAATTATTGTAATTAAAAATATATTTATATATGAAAATAAACTTAAAAATATTATGGAATCTTAATTTTCTCTAAAGAAGAGAAAAAGTCTGTAAAATATGTCTCTTGAAAACACGGTAGTTAGTTTAGATTAAAGGACTATTACGGTTTTCTGTCATCTATCTTTTATAACTGTTGCAATTTAAACTTTAGGGACTGAAAATCTGTTTAGAAAACTTGCAATATTTGTTGTTAAATGATACAAAGCAACAGTGGTGTTTATGTTTTGTTTACTGACGTTTACCAGGAAGCTGACAGAAAAACTTGAGTGGAACATTGCTAAAAGTGATAAATACCATTTCTTTCATTCTAAATCTAAGTGTTTTTATCTGTTGCATTTTGTTGATTCTGATCTCCTGTTCAAGATAAAAGGTATGCAAGGTAGTGATTAAATTACATTCATCCAGTAAAAAGAAAAGCATTAAGCAATCATTCAAAAATACTAGATTAAAAAGTTCTGTTGCTTACAACAATTTTACACTATTTAATGGCACTGCTGTTCATGTTTACTATTGTTAACACTTTTACAGATAATTCCAATTCAACGGGTGTCAATCCATGTCAAAGACACAGTATTACTGATTTCAGCAATGCTGCACAAAAGTGTCTATTATTTGTTGAACAAAATAAGACCCAGTTGTCTATTATGATTACGTTCAAGCTAAAAAAAAAAAAAAAAAAAAATAGGGACATATTACCCTAAAAATATGTATTTTTCTTTATAATTCGAATTATTAGAGATGATTTTTACCAATAATCGCAGTATCGTAATATCACGGACATTGTGATCTATGTATCGCATCGTGAGGTACCCAGTGATTCCCAGCCCTACTATGTAGTGTCTTTTCAATCTGCGATGTGTGCTGATACCTGGGTCTTCATGGGGCTCAAAGCTTTTGCGGTCCGTGTTCTCCTTGTGCCAGTCAAGGATGCGGCCAACGAAAGGAGAAATGAGAGTAACCTTTGCTTCGGCACAGGCCACCGCCTGAGCAAAGGAGAACAGTAGTGTCATGTTGCAGTGCACGCCGTGCTTCTCCTCCAGCTCCCTGAAAGAAAACAAGAAATGATAATAAATACACAATTAAATTTGTAGACACAGAAAAAAATACATAAAAAACAGGTTGTGTCTGTATGAGACATTGACCTTCTATCTGAAGCATAACCTCCTCCACAGAAAAAGAAATCAAGACGAGCCTGGCCTTTGCTCTCAGCTTGTCTTGATTCGTTGTCTAGAAGAGTTTCTGGTTATTGTTCTTTTTCCAGTAATTATTTAATTATTTTATTAGGAAGCCTTTAGTATTTTGTAAAACCATTCTAATGCTGGTTTTGTTTTAGTTATTGCAAACAGCAGATAGCATCTGCCTTATTTCACCTAGTGACTGTGTTGGTGAGAGCATTAGGGCCTCCTGACTGTCCCCACATTGACTCCTGATGAAGTCTTAGGCCCAACCCGACTTCTTCCTTCTTCCCTACCCCTGTGTTAGTAGGGGCATTTGTAGTGGAAGGTGGTAGAAATTGTTTTTTTAAGGGCAACCCGCCAAGAGGACGAGAATCAGAGATCTCCGTTTCGAGGGGGTTCCGCGTCACACTGTGCCACAGAGAGTAAGTCTTTTCTTCACACGGGTGCGCTCTGAAGCACAGAAGTTTACATCTAAATGTATGTAATCACTTTTTGTTTTAGTATGACCTTTTTAAAGTTGTTAAACCGCTGTTATGTATATTTGAGCTGGGAGCTCCGCTCTAACATTACTGACCGACGACTATTGATGACGTCATCAAGTGAAAGTGACGTCCAAATTCAGAGACACTATTTTTCCATAAGTCTACATTTGGAGGGCTAAATGTAGGGGCAGGGAGAAGGGAGGAATTATGAATGGGCCTTAATCACATGCACCTGTATGGGAGGTCAACCTATTTGGGCATCACAAGTTTTTGGGTTGTCCGAGCCAGTCAAGTGTCGTAGAGAAGTATGGACAGAGCAGGCGTGTCTTGCAGTTCCGTTAAAGCTCACATGGCCAAGTCATGGGACATAATTGAATATGGAGCATACCATTGTTGTGCGTGTGGCAAGTGTTATTGTTAAGTATCTGTAAAGATAATTTAATAAATCCCTAACGCTCTCTTTGGGGTCCAGATGATTCCAACCATATATTAATGTGTGATTCTTTCCATGACAAAGGTGGACAGGATTTTATGTCTGCCATGGACATTAGTGAAACTCAAAAATCAAAGATTAAAAAAAGTTCAGCGCACTGTCTTGTGGGGTCCAGATGACCCCACTTTTAATGTAAACAAGCCAAGGAGAGCGGAAGGGTTACGTTGCACGCACTTATGAGGTGCGGCTGATGCTGTCACCCTTACGCCACACTCTAGTTGCTAGTAAGGTGGAAGTACATTACTAGCACCTGACTAACCCTGCACAAATGCTGCACTCATCGACTGTGCACCTGATACTTGAATGGCCATAGGACATCAACATATCTTACACTCCGATTGTTTCACTTCCTAATTTCTAACAGTCAGGCATTTATCAAGTGAACAGCACTAACGGGTTCCTAGTGTGGTTGCAGGATTTTGGGAGGAAAACCTGTACGACACACCTGCATCTCACCAACTTCCCCCTTTTGTACCATTATATGTTTTACAAGTAATCGCTTCAACCTGTTGTTCACAACACGCCCGAAGACAAAAAACATGCCGTAATATTTAAGCTCTATGGGCTCAGTTTGCGGTGTATGACCTTAACCCAGGGTGTCCCATACAGGTCTGCCCCTTTTTTTTTTTTTTTTTTTTTAAATGAACACAGCTTGTATCCACTAATGAGGGCATTAGTGACTAAAGCTTAAAGTAAATTCCACAAAGATGTCTAAAAGGTACTCTGGAGTCATTATGAAAGCGTTTTATTTTATTACATTGAGTGGAGAATCCCAAATTCCTGTGCGTCAGTGTTGTTGGAGGTGTGGCAAGCTTCGTTTTCTAATTTAAAGTCTCCCTCCAATGAAAATCATGTTTTTTGAGTTTATAACATGTATGTGTGGCATTTTTCTTCTGAAAGAGAAAAAATATAATAATAAATCATTTCGCGTTTGCATTGCATTACAAACTGACGCGCGATTAGACCCGCTCTGTATTCCCTGAGCCCCAGATAGTGCTGCTCGCTGGTGCAATGCAGCCTGAATGATCATGTTTTAATTTTATTTTTCATGGGCTTATCAAAGTGTTTGTCTCGCGAGCATGTCTGGAGGGATAAGGGGCAGGGTTACACAGCTCAGCACCATAAACCACGCCCACACAGAGGGATTTTTGGAAAGGAGGGCTTCAGGTCAACAGGAAAAATGGCTTTTTAAGACATTTAGGATGTGGAATTTTTGTTAAAAACTTCACAGTCCTAATTAAAACCCCACTGGGAACATTTAAAGAAAATTTTAAAAAATGTTGTAGGAGGACTTTATAAAGCAGGTCATCAAAGAGTGTGCATTCTTTCTTTTCCGATAATTAGGCCTCATGTGGGAAAGTGATGTGTGGATGTTAACAGGTGGACCAATGTCTACACGTAGGATGTAAATGGGTTCCATTGATACAGTGATGATCAGCACAGAAGAAGCCAAAATAGTCTTTTTCAACATACTTGAAAATATTATTTAAGCATTTTTAATTTGCTTTTCACATGATATAAAAGAGTTAAATATTAAAATCTCAACATGCATTGCCATCTTTTTAGTTAATTGGTGGTTTCAATGTCCTTGATTTTTATGAGACAAAACACTTGGCTAACAAAAAGTTTAAAATGGATTTTTATCAGGACCAACAAACACCCATACTGGTGTACCTCACACCGCATTTTTCATGCGGTAAAGATTTGCTTTCATGCTTACATCATTCAGATGTGACTTCTACTAAAGAGAGGGTCCTTCGTATATCATGGACTATTATAAATGCTGGTAAAAAATCAATTTGTCAAAACAAAACACGTTTTGAATAGTCTACATTTGAAAGACTTACTTGCCAGCCTGGATTCCCTCCCACGTCGATGACAGTTTGATGAGCACGCGGTCCTTACTGATACCCGCTTCTTCATAGAGAGAAATTAGCTTGAGGGCTTTTGTTACCATGGTATCTTTGTCAAAAGACAATCTGTTTATGACAACAAGAAACAACAATGACACTTTGACTAGTTGTAGGCTCAAGGAAGAGGAATTTTTCTAATTTCACAGTGAAAGATGTCACGCTTCGTACCTGGCATCTACCTCTGTAGAGACTCTGCCCGGAACTTTCTTGAGGATCTCGAGCCCGAAGCTTACAAAGAGTTTGTCCATAGTGTTGGCTACCTGCTCTTCTTCAGTTCTTAAAGAGAACAGAAGAACAGTGAGTGGTGATTCTGCTTGTGACTTTTACTCAAAGATATCAAGTTGAAGTTGGACAACTTGATTTGAGGCAGAATTGGCGTCCAGTCAACGTCTCTTCAACTATTCCTAATGTAGATCTTGTTTTGGATAATCATTTACTAAATCAACTCTTCTTTCTGTAAGGTTTAAAGGTGCACCAGTCAAATAGCTTAAATGATGACATCTTTTTTTGTTTTTCTTACCCTCCCTTGGCAATCCCGTATTTGATGGCCTGATCTAACAGATTCTGGTATTCCGGCATCTTGGCAGCAGCCAGGATAAGAGACGGGTTGGTGGTGGCATCTTGAGGCTTGTACTCATCAATGGCTGTATAAAACAGAAAAGTGAAAGTAGGTCAGCTGTTTAGAAGAAGCATATTGTTAGGCTATTACAACAGCCATCAGAACCATTTTCAGTTTTTGTAATATAGAAAAGAGTTAGGAATAATGAAACAGAGGTTGCGATGACTCGCTGACCCGATCTGGTAACTTCACCCAAACTGTTAAAACAGGTTTAGTCCACACAAAACTATCAGAACAGGTTTGTTAAAACAAAGAAATTAGCCAATTTGTCTGCATATTGCATAGAAGTTTTGCACAATAGCATGAAAACAGGCCGAACAAAAGAAAAAGCAATTTGGTACAGATTTGAGTTAAACAGGAAAAGGAAGACAAGACAGACAATATGTGTAAAACAAAACTAGTGATTTATAGATACAATTTTATGAAACCCCAAAAATTTTACTTTTAATTGTGAAAAAATAAAAGATTTAGGCTTAGGTCTAACAAACAACATGATTCTTGATGATCTACATTTTTTAAGTATATAAACTAATTTATTATTACATATGACAAAAATATTGTTAATTACTGGAGGATAATAAATCACTAAATGAATACAGAAAAATTAGTATAAAGAAATTTAGTTTTTACGTGAATAAAAAACCAAAAAGAATTGTTTTTCCAGAAACACTATGAAGTAAAAATTGTATTTAAGTTAACTAAGCATAACACACATTGATGTCAGAAAATTTAAAAGGAAAAGAAAAACCTGCCAGGTAATCACGTCACAGAAAGCTTCTTCACTTTTTTTAAAACAAGTACAAAAAAAAAAAAAATCAGTAGCAGTTTTTTTTTTAAACTGTGTTGTTAAAATGTTTTCATATACATTTTAAATATCTGAACTGTTTTTATGTGTATCCAATATTTTTTGTTTTATTTTTAGAAAATGTTCATCAAGAGGGAGTTTATAAATAGCAGCAAATACTACTAAACAGAAAACTACAAGAGAAGTTTTGGCTGTTTTGTGGTTTCATTAAAACTGCAAGTGCAAATACTTCAGGAATTTAATGTTTCCTTTGTCTGTTGCGGCATTCCTTTTTTTTTTTTTTTTTAACTTGTCCTGTCCAACAGCTGAGCCAACAGATGTGGGCTGAGAGCTTCTTGTGTTGGGCAGATGTTACTGTCACAACAGGGATTTATTGAGTATAAACTCCTGTTGTATTTAATGCTAAACTTTATTTATATTGATTATGTTTTATTTTATTTATTTATTTTTCTTTGTCGTTGGACCGGACGGAAAAGGGAAGAGGGTGGGGGAGGGGTGGGGGGGGAGATAAGATGGCAACAGAGGGAAGCAACATCATAAAACAACCAGGACTAAGTGATAAACTAGAATGGGCGGGGCCTGTCTACACACACGCTCTATAGTTACACACACACTTGTTGGCCAAAATAGTCTCTACATTTAAACTAAACATACTCACATATACTATACATATACTACACATGTACGCAATTCAGCTATAACAGCAACTCACACACTCCATCATACAAACCCATTCAGATAAAGACTTTCATTCTGTCACACAAACGGTTAGTGCTCAGGTGAGTGTTTATGTTTCACTGAGGTGGGTGGTGATGGAATGTACTCAGGGGGAGAGCGCCCGGCCATCCCCACGCCAAGACCCCCCGCCGGGGCAGCAGCTGCAGCCAAGATCCCCCAACACCCGCCGTGGAGCCGCGGAGAGAGACCGCCGCCGGGCAATCCCGCCGAGCACCCAGACCGGGGCACGCGGGGACGCCGCAGAGGCCCCCCACACCCAAGAGCAGGAAGGCACAGGAACACGGAGAGTGCAGGCCCCAGCCCAGCCAGAGGAGCAGCCCCCCACCCCGCCAGGAGGGCCAACGCGGGACCCACCCCCGAGAGCCCCCAACCCCGAGGAGCAGCCCACCACCACCCAGTGGCGCAGAGGACCCCCCGCCCCACCCCAGGTACGAGCCAGGGCCCCCAAGGGCAACCCACCCCACACTCCAGACAACCGCCTGCCCACCCGCGAAGGTCCAGCGGAGAAGCAGGGCAGAGGCCGCCCACCCCCGCCGAGCAGAAGAGAACCCAAGAGAAACAGAGGCCCAAGGAGTGATGTACAAAACAAGGCCCGACCAGGCACACCCACTGATGGAGTTAAGGAGAGGACTCGTTCTCGAAAGCAGGGACCGGATTCCGCACCACCGAGACCCGGACACCCCCCGGCTCCGATGTAGATTGATCCCCTGCTAAATCTCGGGGATCCCACTCCCGGCGTGGGGAGGAGACTGCCGAGCCCAGGAGACCGGCACCCAAGAGACTAGACCACCAGGCCGAGGTTCCCCGCACCCCCGCCAGGGATGGGGTAGGGGACAGAAGGTCGAAGGTCCCACCTTCCTTGTGTGATGCGTGCGTGTTTGCTTGTTAGAGTGTATGTTTGTGGTGTTAGAGGTGTGTGTACTAAAGGGGTGCGGTTAAAATTGGTGAGAAGGCCTTAACAGGGCATCTCCTGATTTCTCGCAGAGATGCCCTGTCACCCTCCCACCAGCGGCCCTACATGTCTATGGTGCGGTTAAAATTGGCGGAAGGGGCACTGAAAGGACATCGACTGTTTGCTGGCAGTGATGTCCAAGCACCCCCCCCACCAAGGGTCCTAAATGTCTAAGGTGCAAATAAAATCGAGGGGAGGGGCAAATCCTTGCAGCGGCCACAGGAGGAGGGCCACTGGCAGGTAGTCCACCCCCCGCAGCGCACCGCAATACAGACACCCTCCCCTTCTCCCTATTGCATGTTTGTATGAGGAAGGGGATATGTTGGGGTCAGTTGGCAGACTGACCCCCGATGGCAGACCCCTGTCCCCCCGCCCCCCCGCGTTGGGCCCAAGTTCCCCCAGCCCAGGCGTCCCACCCCCCGAGAGCCGACCCGCCAGGCGCAGCACCCGCGGCATTCCTAATTGCCTTTTCTTTCTTTTGTCATTTGCCTGCGGTACTTGTAACTGTCCTTAAGTTTGCTAATGTTCCTTCTGGGAGTGAAACTCCTTTAGTGCGGACGACTTTGTCTCTCTTTGTCAATAACGGCATTTCTCAAGCCCGGATGACAAGCCAATGTCAGTGCTGTAGATCCTGGTGGTGCGGCTCAAGGAGTCAATGTCGGGCTCTTAGAGTACAGCTTGATGTCATCCATGAAGGAGGTGACTGATAGTAGCACCATCCTGAGTCAATATTCTTCAGCCAGTCTGATTGATCATTTGTCTGAGGGGGTTCAGACCAATGCAGAACAGGAGTCGGGACAGATCTTGTTGGGCACATTTGATGGCTACTTGTGCAATTGGCTCACTAATAACTTCATTGAGTTTACTGTGAAGTTTCTTATGAGTTCTGTTGATGGTGTTGTATAGTTCCAAACAGCGAGTGATCCGTGTGTGTGGCACTGAGTCATTTTGGCTTTCTTGTAAATCAGTCCAGGTTGGTGCGTCATGACCTGCAATCTTGAGCGCCTGTTCTGTCAATCTAGAGTTGGTGTTTGACTCCTCTGGTATCTCTATAATGCCCCTCAGTGCACTGCTCATGTTTTGTTCCATGTGCCTATGTACTTTTGTTGCAATGATGTCTGACATGAGCTTCCATCTTGTGGAGAGACAAGTTACTGGCTGGTAGTTGGATGAGGCTGCACTTTTGAGGGACCCTTCTGGATCAGGATTGTTTGTCCTTCTATTAGCCACCCGAGGTGAGTCCCATCTCTTGGCTATCATGTGCTCATGTGAGTTTCTTTAGCCAGTATGCATGTATCATGTCAGGGCCCGGTGCTGTCCAGTTCTTCATACAGTACATGAGACTCTTTCTTGGATGTCTGCCACTGTGATGGTTCCTGGATTCTGTTTAGGGAAGTTGCCTTTCTTAGAGACACCAGCCATTAAGTATTACTGTTAATGTCCTGTCTGTTTCTCTCATATACTTTTCCAGCCTTGGTGCCTAAACTGTGTTGTTATGAGCCTTTCCCTTTGGGGTAGTACTACAGGTAGTTTGTTAATTTGTTGTAGTTGGTATCAGGGTTGTCTGGTCTTCATTCTAGCTATGAAAGTTCAGGTCAGTTTCTGCCTTGGTCATTGTAATGGCATTTATTGGGGCTCTGATCCCAATTTCTGATTGGGAGGTTGGTAACCACTTCTCTGATGTGGTTCAATCAGTCTTCAATCTACCAGTTACCGTTTGTGTTGGAACATTGGGCTACTAGTTGCTTTGCATGAAGCCATGAACGTGGGTTTGGACATATAAATTCACTCCATATTTTTTTAATCTAATCTATCTAGGTTACAAGACAAACACAGACAAAATTGTGTGTGTGGGGGGGATCACGCTACTTAATTGTCACTTATGGTATAACATTGGTGTGCAGGGTCTTATCCCATATGTTGTTAGAGTCTCATTATGCCCCCCTGATTTAAACAATTATAAACACTTGTGATATATATTTATACTTTCGTTTTTAATTTGAAAGTTAGATAAAACATAACTTTAAAGCACTAAAACATTCCTAAAATCTTATTTTTCCTCAATATGAGTATTACATTTTTTTTTTCCTTTATGTAGTTCTTATAGGATTCAAGGGCCATATTTGCCAGAAATAAATCTAATGTAAAGTTACATGTTATAAAACAGGACAGAAACTTAACCCACCATTAGATGCATGTTCAAATGATTTATTGCAATAGAACTTAAAGTCAACATGTGCAGCTAATAATGTATCCTGGAGAATGAACAAACACTTCTCAAACCATCTAAAGCCCAAACAGTTTCTGTAGGGAAAATGCTGCCACCTGGTGTTTTAATGTATTACTGCTCAACTTTAAATCAAGTCAGATCGTGTAGTTTGTTTTACTGTTAAAGCAGTTTTACAATAAATGCAGATTTGAAGCCGTGAAATTTATAATATTCAAGCTTGCTCTCTGTTATTGGATAAGGTTACACTGATTAAACTACTACTACTTTATTTATAGAAAATCAAAGCAGGTTTATGATGTGCAACAAATAGAGAAAATAGTAACAAGGCAAAGCAGAAAAAATGTTACTATTCCATTTGCAATGAAAGCCAGACAGCGTGGGGTGAAAAATTGTCATTAGTTTGCCACCAAAGTCAGAAAATTAATTACCAGTTTATGCACAAAAATGCACAAATGTATAAAATCCAAGACTTATTAATATGGCCTTTCTGCAGATCTTGACACCACTTCAACTAAGTAAGAAAATCTCCCCAAAAAGGCCTTTTTAGAGCAGAGGGGAGCTGGTAAACGGTTAGGTTCACAGTTAGAGACAAAGGTGATCACTCAATGACTAAAAGTCACTTAGCAACAAATTCATCAATCGCCATTTAATTTCTTTTCATTTTAACATTTTAGCAGTGATAGTGGCATGTCCTGTACACTGAAGCACAACTTCGCAATGTTACAAATCTTCTTTAGCACATTGCTTGTACGAATAAACCATAACAGATTCTGTCATTAACTTTTTAAAAGTATTTGAAGTGGCTGTCAAAATACTAAGTGAGTTTGATAGTAATTTGCATGAGTTGATGTGATTTATAATTCAATTCCAAGCCATTTAAGGCTAATTTTTAACAAACTCATAAAAAACAAAAAATATAAAACTTTAATGACTACAATGAAGATTTCTTGCATTGGAACCCGTAATAGCAGTAAAAACACTATTTTCTGCACTATAAGGCATGTTTAAAAGCCTTAATAAAAAAAAATAATAAAAAAAAAGATAGTGCCTTAAAATCTGCAGTACCTTGAGCATGGACTCATTCTGGTTTTGTTACGGATGTCGAAGCAATTTTTAGAGGTAAACAGCGCTCTGTCAAAATGTCAGTCCTATTATTATATTCATTTATTTTTTTGAATTACAAAAAAGATTGAGTGTTTTATATGAACACAGCTAGCATGTAGCAGAGTCAGACTGTGTTCTTCATGTGTTGCAAAGGTTTTGAGTGACAGGTATTGTGAATATGCTAAAGTGGCTAACATGTAGGGTGCTAAGAACAAGTTCTGGAGTTTTAGTGAAAGCAGCCGATAAAAGTTTGACCGACTGACAGACTTATCTCTAACTGTTTTGTCCCGCTTAATGCACCTTATGGTCCTATCACTTATACTTGACATAGTGGGAAATAGACCATTCATTGACGGTGCATCCTATAATGCTGAAAATATGGTAGAATAATTTAATTTAAAGGAAAACAGATGTTAGTATGTGGTTGAACTGATGTTTGTTTGAAGATCTGTAACAACATCATGCAATAAATGTAATCTGGGAACACCCTCAACAGTGGTCATTTTGAAAACATATTCATTTTAGACAAACGTGACTGTGATGGGATGTAATTGCTACTGGTGGAGTTTTAGTCAGACCGTGGTAAAAATAAACATCAACTGGAATATTCCTGTTGCTCCAATTCCAAATGCAAATATGTCGGCACAATAGTATTTGCATTTGTAAATGCTATTGTGAATATCATTTCTGTATAGAATTTTTCCCATTAGAATAAGGTGTGCATGGAAATGTAAGCAATGATTGAACTTCTATTATGCATGAACTGCACTAATGGATTTTTACTGACAGAAATGTTGAAAAAACGAGCACATTCGACTTTTACTTATAGTGCCACTGGTTTGTTTTTATATGCTAATTATTTATTATATTACAGTTTACAGATGGAAAAAAAATCTTGGAAGTTTATTAGTCTGTTCGTCTAACTAAACAATAATATTTCAAAATGATTTAACCATAACAAATGTGTCTGCAAGGAAAAAATGGACAAAGGCCATATTATGCTTGAAGCTTGTGACATTTCATTTGACAGAGAATCTTCTGCATTTGCACAGGCAAATTGGTTAAAAGACAAACAAAATGTCACAAGCTGTTGCTCAGGCCTCTCCAATTAATTGCACACAATTTTTGCGAGAACTGTTCTTGCTCCACATGTGAAGCAAGCGAGCGGTGTTAACACAACATTTACCAAGTTCTCATGTGAAACAGACGTGCTCCTGCATTAAATAGACAAAAAAGAAGTTACATTTTGAAATGGACAAAAAAAAACCAGCAACTTTACCACATTCTGGCTCTAGATTGCAAAAAAACAGAATATATTTACACACACAAACACAGGATTTAATAGAACAAGATGACATCTTAAGCTCCTTTTACACAACTTTGTTTAACTCACAGTAGTGTTAGACTGTAAATACACTTTAATGAATAATGCATTTGTATGCTGTATATAAGACACTGACAAATGTGCAGGGTAGTCATTTAAACAGAACTGCTTACAGTTAGCCCCGGCAAAGGTTCAAAGCACAGCCAATAATAAATCACTAGAAAGTCACCAGATATTTGTTATATAATGCTATGAATTAGTAACATTTTAAATGAAAGGTCTATTTTTGACATACCAAATAGCAAGTCAAATATGCTTTATGTTTTGAGCTTTAAAATGTGTGTACTTAACAACACTGGTCCCCAATCCCCGGGCTGTGGACCAGTACCGGTCCAATTGACAGTTGGTACCGGGCCACAAAAAGAAGAAATTTAAATTTTTTTCCATAATCTGATTGTGAAATAAGTTTCATCTATCCATGACTTTCTTAAACTGGCTGCTCTGACTGCGACATTGACATCCGAGCTTGCAAAGTTAACAAAAAGAAAAAAGAAAAAAACCCCACATTTTTGGAAAGTTTCCGTTTGAAGAAAAGTGTAAGTGGGGAAACAGAAGAATAAAAGAAATCAGCATTTAACAGACAAAAACCAGGAGTCTTTAGTACAAACATAACATGTTGTGACAGTTGTTTTCACACACTATAACAATAATGAATAATATTTAGGCAACTGGCTGTCTAATGTTAAGAGGATGCTGCTAATAAAGTTCCTCAAATGATGGATTCACATTTTTTATTATATTTAGAAAATCCCTATTTAGTTTTTTTTCCCTTGCATTTGACAGCTCCACCTTAAAACTCAGACAAGGCTGAAATTAGCATGTGATTTTTTAGCTTCTTTTTTGACAGTTGTGGAAAATTCTCACACATTTTCGTAGTTCCTACACAAAATCTATTGTACAAATCAAATTAAAAGCAGCTGACAATATTTTACAGAGGACGACAATAAACTATTAAAGTTGGACTAAAACTATTACAACTTGAGGCAAAAAAAACAACAACCCACAATTGGAGACCCACTTCAACCTCAAAAATGGAAATATATTATAGTATTAACACTTTTTTGAATTATGTTACATGTTAAATGCAAAAGCACATCTAAATTGTTAGCAATTATAAAATATTATGACATGTAGAAACAACAAACAAACAAGCAGGGAGCTCTAGCTTTTATAGAAACAAGATAAAAGACAGGCTCCTCTTTATCAGATCTCCACAAGGAGAAGCCAATTTTGTCATGTCATCCTGGGTCTGCAGTTTGAGTCCGGTCCACAGGGGTTACATTAGCGTAATAACATTACTGCCCAGTTTGGCTAATTCTAGCCCATTCTAGCATTTCTCCGGAGTAACAAGGAAGCAGGAAGAAATAAAACTGTTTTTCCTCCTACAGCACGTTTATACTGTAAAGTGCGTTTATATTTTCACAACAAGAACAAATTGCCATCTATAAAAAAATGATCGTCAATTAAGCTAGCAGTTAGCAAGTTCGGTCCAGAGGGACGATGGGAGATTTTAAGAACCTGTAATGTGATTATCAGACTGTTTACTTTACTTAATACAACAAGTTAACATTAGTTATCTCATGCAAATAAATTAAGCTGGTAAATGTGAGTGTAATGTTGGCTAGCCAGACTAGCCAGAAGCATAGTAATAGTGTGCACACCCCCCTGCCTAATATCGACCCGTCGGTCAGTCACATTAAACTCTGGATCCTTCCTGGTCACTGGATTAGCATGCTAACCAGCTAACATTAGCACGCGCCCGGTTAGTGATTTACCGTTAAAGTCTCCCGTATCGGCCACCACCACGGTGAACTTCTTCAGCTGGCTTAGTGCTGACTCCATCTTTCTCCGCTTGTCTGGTGACACACTGGACATGGTGAGCGCGGACGGAGACCCTTTTTATGCAGAGAAAACACGTGAGAGCGGCCGGAATGTCAGAGAGACGGGAGCGCGCAGCAACAGGAGACAGACAGCAGGGAGTCACACGAGGACGCGCGGGGATGGAGCAGTTCCGGAAAAGTTTAAAGTTGTTTGGGGAAATTTTTTAAATACATTTTCTACATTGCTGCTAACAAAACATAAATAAAAATAAATAAATAAAAATTCAAACTTAAGAATTATTTTAAGTAAACGTTTGATTAAAAAAAAACAAAACAATGTTTACATTAAGCAAAAATAAATAAAATAAGTAAGTATGCTGGTTCACAAAAATACTTTACATGTTCACAGAGCAACAAATTATGGAGTCTCGAAAGAGCCAAAATGAAATAAATATATACACCATTAAATAAATAAATAAATGTGGCATTAAATAAATAAATGTGGCAATAAATAAATAAATGTTGAAATAAATAAATAAATGTTGAAATAAATGTGGCATTAAAAGATTAAAAGAGCACATTTAAGTATTTCATGACATATTTATTTATTTCATTGCCCAGTGTGGGTCAAAAGAGCCACATTGAAATAAATATATTTAATATGAAATAAATAAATAAATGTGGCATTAAATAAATAAATGTGGCAATAAATAAATAAATGTTGAAATAAATAAATAAATGTTGAAATAAATGTGGCATTAAAATATTAAAAGAGCACATTTAAGTATTTCATGACATATTTATTTATTTCATTGTCCCTTGTAGGTTAAAAGAGCCAAATTGAAATAAATATATTTAATATGAAATAAATAAATAAATGTGGCATTAAATAAATAAATGTTGCAATAAATAAATAAATGTTGCAATATAAATAAATGTTTAAATAAATGTGGCATTAAAATATTAAAGAGCACATTTAAGTATTTCATGACATATTTATTTATTTCATTGTCCCTTGTGGGTCAAAAGAGCCAAATTGAAATAAACAAATAAATGTTGAAATAAATAAATAAATGTTGAAATAAATAAATAAATGTTGAAATAAATGTGGCATTAAAATATTAAAATAGCAATTAAAAACCCATTTTTAACATTTCATAATATATTTATTTATTTCATGATTTCATTATACATTTCATGAAACAGGAAGTGGACACGCCATGAAATTGCAAACTGTCAGATTCTCTCGTCAAACTCAGTGGGCGGGGTCTAACTCTCGTGTGTCTGCTCTGTTGATCTGGCCTGGTGCAAAGTTTTTGTCTGAGTCCTTCTGTCAAAATGTACCGAGTTGGCTGGTCCAATTAGATCACAGCACCGAAAGCGCAACCGCAGACCCGCAGCTGAAGCGGGACTGACCCGGACGGAGCGATGCTCGGTCAAAAATGAGAGGAGCTGGCGGATCTGATTGAATCAAGTCTACGAACCACCAGCTACCGGGACGGGGAGCGCGTCACCCCCAATTCACTCTGGACGCGGAAGCGCCGCGAAGCGGAGTCTGCTCCGCTCTTCTGCTAGAACTTTGTTTGTTTTTTGCCATCATGGGTGATGATTTAAAAATCTAAAGACATTAGCTAGTGTTTCTGCAAAGAAGAACCGCTATCTGCTGCTGTTTGCACCCAAAGCCCCGCCCACTCGCTCGGTCGACCCACTGGATCTGTGTCCGGGCGCGTGTGCGTCCCTGTTTTGGTGTGTGTGTGTGCACGCGCTCGCAGGTGTGTGTGTGTGTGCTGCTCTCTGCGTCTTTTTTTCTCCCCAAAACCAGCAGCCCCGCTCCAGAGTCTGCTCACTACCTACTATATCTGTGTGCGCTCGTGTCAGTCTGTGTTGTGTGTGTTTCATAATTATTACACTGTGTTTTTTTGCTAAGAGGAGCTGCTCTCTGTCTGTCTGTCGTTTTTTTTAACTCCCGAAACTCTTCACGCGCACCGGAGTCTGCCCACGTTGATCTGCGTGTCTGCATGTCTGTCGGTTTTGTGTCAGTGTCTCTGTGGGCGCACACAGAGACACTTTTTACAGACACACACACACACACCTGCGAGCGCGTGCGCACGCACCCACACAGTACCCAGCTCCTCTCATTTTTGACCGAGCATCGCTCCGTCCGGGTCAGTCCCGCTTCAGCTGCGGGTCTGCGGTTGCGCTTTCGGTGCTGTGATCTAATTGGACCAGCCAACTCGGTACATTTTGACAGAAGGACTCAGACAAAAACTTTGCACCAGGCCAGATCAACAGAGCAGAGACACGAGAGTTAGACCCCGCCCACTGAGTTTGACGAGAGAATCTGACAGTTTGCAATTTCATGGCGTGTCCACTTCCTGTTTCATGAAATGTATAATGAAATCATGAAATAAATAAATATATTATGAAATGTTAAAAATGGGTTTTTAATTGCTATTTTAATATTTTAATGCCACATTTATTTCAACATTTATTTATTTATTTCAACATTAATTTATTTATTTCAATTTGGCTCTTTTGACCCACAAGGGACAATGAAATAAATAAATATGTCATGAAATACTTAAATGTGCTCTTTTAATATTTTAATGCCACATTTATTTAAACATTTATTTATTTATTGCAACATTTATTTATTTATTGCAACATTTATTTATTTAATGCCACATTTATTTATTTATTTCATATTAAATATATTTATTTCAATTTGGCTCTTTTAACCTACAAGGGACAATGAAATAAATAAATATGTCATGAAATACTTAAATGTGCTCTTTTAATATTTTAATGCCACATTTATTTCAACATTTATTTATTTATTTCAACATTTATTTATTTATTGCCACATTTATTTATTTAATGCCACATTTATTTATTTATTTCATATTAAATATATTTATTTCAATGTGGCTCTTTTGACCCACACTGGGCAATGAAATAAATAAATATGTCATGAAATACTTAAATGTGCTCTTTTAATCTTTTAATGCCACATTTTTATTTCAACATTTATTTATTTATTTCAACATTTATTTATTTATTCCACATTTATTTATTTAATGTCCACATTTATTTATTTATTTAATGGTGTATATATTTATTTCATTTATTGTGGCTCTTTCGAGACTCCATAATAAATATCTGTCTTTCTTGTTGTGCTTTCATTTGTTTAAAACTTTTTGAAATCAGTTTTAACGCTTTATAGCATTCACACGATGAATGTGGAATTAATGTGTCAGACAAACTCAAAACCTCCTCTCTGTTAGTTTCTCAGTTATTGGGTGTTCTGAACGAGTTTCACACTAGATAAGAATAATTACTTTATTCATTTATTGAATATAATATTTTCCTTACTAATACACCACATTGATGAGGATGATAATATTTATTTTCTGGACATATGCTCTGTTTAACCAGGTGGTTCGGGTACAAAATTTGTCGCGAGGGCAGGTGTCGGGGCGTGTCCTACATGTTTTCCAATCAACCTATCATTGAAGCTCCTTATTAGCCAAACACACCTGATCCAGGAAATCAGCAGCAGAATAGGCAGGGTTTCTGGAAAACCAGCAGGAGGATATGGCCCTCAAGAACTGAAGGATTTAAAAGGAAAGAAAGAAATGTGTATATATTTTTTTAAAAAGCAAGAAATATCCAAAAAGGAGTGACAAGTGTACATTTAATAATTGGACCTGGACATTTTATTAATGCACTATACTATACTATACTATACTATACTATACTGTACTGTACTGTACTGTACTGTACTGTACTGTACTGTACTGTACTGTACTGTACTGTACTGATACTATACTATACTATACTATACTATACTATACTATACTATACTATACTATACTACACTACACTACACTACACTACACTACACTACACTACACTACACTATGTTGTGCTTTGATATATAATACTGCACCCATTATGTATTATAGTCCCATTCTTTTTAATGAGAAAATATCCAGTACCAGATTTAATACCAGATCCACATATACACACATATAAGTACACATATGGATAATATATATATAGAAACAAACAAACACATTGAATCATCCAACACATAATCATCTGTCATGTGAAAACATTCTTTTGGCTCCATTAACATCTTATTCCCCAACACATCCTAGTACATAATCACACAATTCAAATTTAAATGAAGAAGTTTTTTTGTTTGTTTTTTAGTGTGTAACATTAACTTTTGATGAACTGAAATAAAAATGGACATGAGAAACGAAAGAATTATGAGATGAATTATATGGACTGTTAGGAATGGGAATTAGTGGGACATGGAGTCAGGAACAACACACCCGAACAAGAACTCCAAGTTGTTTTAGAGAATAGATGATGTGATGAAATCTGCTGGATGTGTCAGTATAGAGTTTAGTGAAATGGAGGTAAAATTTCCAAAAAATCATAGTGAATAGGACAAGAGAGTGAAAAAAAATCAAAGGGAAAAGGAGAAAGAGATTGGATGAGAGCAGAGTAAAGGTAGTGGTGTGGTTGAATAACAACAACAAAAAAATTAAAACTGAAATGTAGAAATAATGTGGCCAACAAGCGTTAACGAGCAAAAAATAAAAGCTTGAAAGAGCTGATGCAGTGTTTGAAAATAGTACATTACAGAAAGTGAACAGATGATATGAGGTTTTGGAAAAGTGGAAGTAGAGAGGCTTGCATGGAACACATTTTTGGTATTTATCAACAACAACATAATGATAGTTTCCATTAAAGCCTTTGAAGCAGTTTAAAAGTAAAGAATTTTGGGGGGGATAAATGAAAAATGTTGAGTAAAAGCAAGGAAAAAAGGACCAGAGATGTTGAACATAAGTGAGTTTATAAAAGAAGAGAGTGAAAAAGCAAGCATGGAGGCTTTTTGTTTGGGAAAATAATCATTAGACACAGTAGTTTGATGCAATAGAGTGAAAGAAGTGGGATTGCTCATGGTCAGGATTTGTTAAAAGCTAACAAGACGCTGCATGTGGTCTGTGCTCAAGTGTCTCAGATAAACGCTCACTTGAGGTTTGTTTTGCATGAATGCAGAAGGGTTGTGGCATTTGACAATTTTAGAAAAGAAGTTTGTCAACTTATATCAAGGAATAGACAGAGAAGTGATCCTTTTAAGCCTATATAACCACATTTCTGAGAATGCCATGTCATTGGCATGATCTTAACTTTCCTTAACATACATGTGTCAAAGTCAAGGCCCGAGGGGCCGGATCCGGCCCGCAGAGGAAATTATATCTTACATTCTACGTAATTTTATATCATTACTATAAACAGCCTATTGAAGCAACTAACTTGTATAATTTTGACAAAATGTATTATAATGGAGAGTAAAATATTGAATGTTATTTAAGGTATAAATTGATTTATAGGTATAATAAATAAGGAATAATATTCCAGTCTGATTTTAATCATATTTTTGTTAAAATTTACTTTTTAAAAGTTTTTGCAATTTAGT
The DNA here is from genome assembly GCA_003999625.1 of Oryzias javanicus. Classification (NCBI taxonomy): domain Eukaryota; kingdom Metazoa; phylum Chordata; class Actinopteri; order Beloniformes; family Adrianichthyidae; genus Oryzias; species Oryzias javanicus. The sequence goes on along the minus strand of CM012439.1, from coordinate 9,851,531 downwards.
TTTTTGTTCAATAAATGTTTATCTTGTTTAGGATTTTGGCCCCCTTTGCGATTGAGTTTGATTGGTCCATGTTTTTTTTGCCTTGTAGTTCCTTGCCATTCCACTAGGGGCAGTGGAAGTAGTTTTCTAAATGGCTGTTTCCATGAAATTTAAAAAACACTTTGGCGGCTTAACTTTTGAAATCATGAGAATAACTGATTTAGTGTTGTTCATAGTTATAAATGACTAAAATAATGCAAAATTTGTCAGTAAATACATATTATTTAATGCAGGGACACCATGTTAAGATTGTTCAGATCAAATTTGAGAGGGGGCTTTTTTTCCCTGATGTCCTCTTCATGCAAATACTTTCGCATATTGTTGTGAGCAAAAATGTCGCAACTCATCCAACATCATAATTAATACCAATTATATTTCCTAAAAATAAATAATATAGTCATTTTTAAATTTCAAATATATCTTAGTTAAAAAAAATATTTTTCAGTAAATTATTTGATGTAATGGAGTTTTTTTTACAGGATTAAAAATGGTTTATGTTATTGCTTATTGTTGTTTACATAAATCTGCATAACCCTGATAGAAGAAAAAGGGACACAAGAAAAAATGACTTAATTCAGTTTGTTAAATGGTCACAACCTCTTTTCTAAAGGAAGGTGAAAGCATGCATGCAAATAGGAGGTTAATCGAAGGACTTTCAGAAGAATTGGACTTCTTATAAATAATGGGAATGGAACTAGAATTGATTTGAGCACTAGGAAGGAGACAATGATAGATTTAACCCTAGTTGTATGTGTCTCACATCCAGTGCTTTAAGTGGACAACAAGAAGTGGCGGTGCTCTCTTTATCGGAAGTCGTAACAACGTTTCAATATAAAACAATACAAAATTCTGCAACCACAATCCAAAATACAAATTAAAGTGTACAAAACCAATAAATAAAGACTTCCCAAAAACGTTAAGAAAGACAAACGAGTCTCAGCTTGGAAGATGGAATCTGGTGCGCTGTGTTAGAGGTTGGTAGTGGAGTTCTAGAGAATGACTTCCTGCAGATTCTCTTCCTTCATTTTATCAATAAAAGTCAAAGGGTTCCAGTTTTTTCTCCTTTACTAATGATCTCACCTTCTTTGAGTTTTGTGTTGATGTTGTCTCTCTCTGTCTCTCTATGGAGCTAATCAGGCCAATATTATTTGAAACCGAAATAAAATATTTTGAAAAAAATATTCATGTTTGGCCGAAAAAATAGGTTTCAAACTAAAAATTTCAATTTCAAAACACTTTTTTCAGTTTCAACCTTTTTTATTCGTTTTCGAAACGAATAAACTTTCAAAACTTTTGGCCCATTGTGGCACGTTGGGAGCGGGGCTAACACGAGGACCGATCAAAGTCGATGTGGGTGGTATAATAAGTAATAAAGTCATAAAATGGCGCTTTGAACGGGCTAGAACGGTGTTTTGGTCATGCATTTTATATAAACTCTACTTTTTACACCCGTCTTGCGTCTTGAGACAACTTCAGACTATGAGAACACAGACTGAGCTGCCATTTTCTCAGAGCCAGTGAAGGCATCAGAACTGAAGTTACCACCCTCATCTATTTTGACTGGTCATCGTGTTAGCCCCCAACACGCCACAACGGGGCAAAAGTTTTGATATTGAACTTGGAGGTTTCAAAATGAAAAAAAAAAAAAAAAAGTTGAAACTGAAAAAATAGTTTTGAAATTGAAATTTTAAGTTTTGAAACCTATTTTTGTGGCCAAACATTAATATTTTTTTTTATTATTTTATTTCGGTTTCAAATAATATTTGCCAATGCGCGCGAACGCTCACTTTTTCGCTTTCTCTCCTTTCATCTTCTCTCTTTGACTCTCTCCATCAACTGTTTAGTCAACTAACACTGAATCTTACTGTTTAGTAACTAACATACATTATGCATCGGGCTGTCACGCCCCCGCCATCGCACCCTATCATTTGAGAAACACTGCCTTAATGTTTTGTTGTTTGTCTCGTGGCCACTGGCTTTCTTCTTCTCTTTCCCTCCGTGTGTGCTGTGCTGTTGCTGAGAGCGTAACGACCCCCCCACCCCCCCCCCCACCCCCACCCCCGCTCAGCGCGTACACACGGCACAACACATATTGACCAATCAAGTGCGACATGAGGAGAAAAAAAAAGTGAATGTGAAAAAAAAAAAAACAGGGCTTCCGGCTCCTAATAAGGAGCCTGCTCGCGCCGTTCACTTCAAAGAGTTGGTGTTTCATTGGCGACTGACCCATCACTAAATCAGATCTCAAAAAGGAGGATTCTTAACAAGTGCTTCATGAGTTGTTTGGATGCGGAAGTTAAAATAGAGCACCGGACGGTCCTAATTAGGTGAGAAGTGGCGGTGCTCTAAAGTGTGTTTGAGAGAAGTCCCGGTGCTCAGCACCGGAGCGCACCGGCCCACTTAAAGCACTGCTCACATCCATACAGCTGATGTAATTGTGTTGCTTATGACAGCAAGCAATCATTGCCTGATGCGCTGTAAAGTCTGATTCTATTTAGCAGGTTTAAGTGACAAAACAATGTAGAATAAGAGGGTTAAAGAGCTGGAACCATTTTCAAAATTATTTTAATTTATTTATTGAATAATGACTGATATGAAAACTAGACATAACAGAAAATCACAGTCCCATGCACTTATTGTAATGCTTGTAGCTGAAGCTAATTACCAGTTATTTATATGTCTGTTAATTATGTATCAGTATTAGTCTTTGCTTTTTAAAAAAAAAACAAGAATAATAATTACAAAATTGAAAATACAAAACTAGAAATAACAGCTAATGTTAAAAATTGCATTAGACGAAAACTGCTTTGTTAGGCAAATAAAAGCTCTAAATAAAGCCCTAGTGACTGAAACAATATACTAAATATTATGAACAAACACCCAAAATGATAAATGTTAACAAAGGACAAAAAGTGCAAAAAATATGTATACTATAATAAATAAATATTGACAGGAAAATGCAGTAAAGAAGACTGATTGTTGTGCAAAAGAGTATTAAAGCAACGCAAAAATAAAATACAGTCAAAGCTGTTGTCAGCTAAGTTATCTGATGACGTTAAAAAGGTGATACTTGATTTTTGTCTTTTTCATTAACTGTAAAACAAAAGGATTTCTTCTTTGCCTTAACCTATACGCCACTTTGATTAACCCATTAACCTGCTCTTCTTTACACTTTTATAGCTTAAGCTTTTCTGATTTACTCTTGAACTTCAACAGCAACTGAATTTGCTGACCACTATTTTAGGATTCATAGAGGTCCAGAGAACATTTCTGCACCCAGGGACCATATATTAAAACCAAAGCTTTTAATCTTCAGCCCTTTGGGCAGCATTGAATTAAAAAAACAGACATTTCATAGCCCTGTGTGCAACGGAAAACCCAAATGCAGACTCATAGACAGGAGATAGTCAGACTAAACTGGGGGATTTAATAAATAAACTTGATGTGCTTCAGGGCACAAACCCCCCAAACTGCAACTGAATATTAATGAGCTTCCAGATATTAAAGCAGAGTCTTGGTGCGGGTGGGAAAAACACCAGAGCAACACGAATGACAAAGATTTAAGACAACCACGTCTTCCAAACACAACTGAATGCTTTTATTACTGCTCTTTGTGCTATTTTTAATGAAATCTAGAGTTGAATTATAATCCTAAAACCATTTATAACACTAAAGGTACAACAATGCACTTTCTCCACAATTAGGTTCAAACCTTAATTTTTTTGTCATGTTTTTATTTTGGTGCGTATATTAATTTAATTATAAGACAACAAAAAATAAGTAAAAAATTCATCCATCCCTTTTTTTGTCACTTTCTTTATCGTTCTTATTTTTTTAAACACATTTAGGGCAAACATGCAGAAGGGGGCAAAATCTTAATAAAAGTATGTGAAAAAAGTTAATAAACAACTGAGAGAAACAACAATAAAAACAGAGAAAACAAACAAACCAAAAGACAAATAAAAAAAAAACCCACATTACCTCGGCTCTACAGGTTTTTATATGCTTCGTATATTCTTTTACGTTCTTGTTGTTGTGTATATAGTCCAGTTCTTCCATCTTTATTGGGAAATTTCCTTTTCAGTTTCTATCGTGTGATTCCTATCCAGTTCCTTAATCCGCTATATTCACTTCAGGGTCATGAGGTTGCTGGAGCCTATCCCGGCTGCTGTTGGGCGAGGGCGGGGTTCTAGACAGGTCGTCAGTCTGTTGCAAGGCCACACAATCACTCCCACACACATTCACACACCTGTGGCAAGTTATGGTTTCTTAACGAATAACCAAACAGGGAAGTTGGAGGCTGACTCCGCCCACAGCTGAAATTTGAAAATCCAATCAGAGGGGTGGGGCTAGGGGCCAGGACTGTTATTATTACTGGAGCTGCAGGGGCCCGTTTCAAGAAGCAGGTTCAACAAATTTAGAGTTGAAACCTGAACTTCGAGTCACTGGACTCAAAATTCCCGAACTTAGAGTTTTCGGTTTCAGAACAGCTGAAAATGTTTGGTTCAATCAACTTGAAGTTGTTGGAACCAGAATCAGGTGCGAGCGTCGCGACCATTAAAAGCCCTGATCAATGGAGCAAAGACAGCACGATTCACCATGGCAACGGGAACACACGTGAGACTTCTGGCGACGGAAATTGATAAGTTCCTACAAGCAAATGAGACTACAAGAACATTTTCCACAAGAAAAAAAGCGATAAAACAGAGAGAGAAAATATCTGCAGAGTTAATGCATACGTCTACATTTGAATCCTTTCAAATAACGAATAAATAATATCAGGAAGGTTATTTTGTCACTTGTTAAGGAAGGAATGGTTCTTGATCTGTTAATAATTTAACCAGTAATCTCCGTATCGCATGAATGACCGTTTTCCTTACCCCCCCACCACCACATACACACACGGATATCACCGCACGCTAAAAAGAAACACTGTAGCTGCCTGAGATATGTTAAAATAAGTATTTATTTAAATGTAATTCTCAAGACTTAAAAAATATGCGCTGAAAAGCTTTTTTTTTTTTTTAATTACAAAAACATAAATTGTTGAAGCTGGGATTTGAACTCGGAACACCAGAAGCGGAGGCAGCATCGCTGACAACCGAGCTAATACTTCTCATATGGAATGTGTTGTATACGAGTACAAATCCCCTACCGGTTTTTGAGATTTAATAATTTCAATTTTTAAGGGTTTCAAATGATGAAAATAAAACTCATTATTATCAATAGCAAATCGCTGGAAAAACTCACTATTTAAAATGTCGCTCAAATAAAACTGAATCGTAGAAACTGCATCAATCGACTCGTGTCCTCAAATCCTCTCCAGACATAAATAACATTTCCTCTGGATTAATCCCGCCTCCTCTCTACATGATCCTCTATGAATGGACATGTCATTTTGGTTTCTGCTGGTGGAAACGTGACGTCTCCAATGTGAATGTTCTCTAAATATTAATGAAGAACTCAGATTTGAACATCTTTCACTTTAAAAAGGGGCGGAGACCGCAGAGAACTCTAAGTTTCCTGAAGAAAACCTGCTCCAGACCAGGTTTCGTTCACAGACTCAGTTGCCACAGTGATTGATTCTGAGTTCAGCTTAACCCGCTTCTTGAAACGGGCTTGGTTTCGCCCACTTTCACGGGTTTGAGTTATCTCTCTTTCTGAAACCGAAAACTCAGAGTTTTGCTGAATTTGGAGTTCGCGAACTCAGAGTTCCAACAAAACCTGCTTCTTGAAACGGGCCCCTGATCATGATGTGGAACTCCTGAAACTTACATGGTTTGACCAATCACACAACTCAAACTATAATACCTTGATTCAACCTGTAGGGGGCAGCACACAGGCGGTTTTTGACTAGATTTTCAAGAATTAAACAAGTTAATTTTGATTTGTCAAAAATTTGGCAATGAACAACAGACAGCACTTTTAAAGCCCCATTTAATGAGGTCAACAGGCAAAGTTGATTTAGGGTTTGGTTACCCTTTAAAGAAATGGCAGCAATGTTTAATTCCGCGACTAGGGGGAGAAAAGAAAAATAAATACCGCTATAACAAGAGATCAAGAAACAAACAGCATTTCTTTGTAAGCGTGTGCTACATCAGGGTAAGATGCAGTTCGCTTCCACGCCAGCCTCACTGCTGTTAAGTTACTATGAAAATTATTAGGTGTGACTCCAAAATGATGTTGTCAGAAAGGTAATAATAATAAAAAACACTAATAATAATAATAATAATAGTAGTAATAAGTGATTAAGTTACTACTTTGTTTGAGGCATTTCTTCCAAGTGAGAAAAAAAAACAAAGCTACAGATAAAAAATTGACTTTAGGATATTATTGCTATTACTTTACTGGTCCAGCCCACTCTGGCTTGAATGTGGCCCCCAAACCAAAATAAGCTTGACACCTCTATCTAGAAGAAGACCAAAGGATGTAGTAAACGAAGACATGAAGATATGAAGATAGCTGATGTTAGACCAGAGGATAAAGCGGATTAGGTTAGATGGAGGAAGCTGATTCGCTGTGGCGACCTCTGAATGGAAAAACCAAAAGCAAAAGAAGACACGTTTGACACTTTCAACATAAACATGGTTTAAACTAGAGATGCTACCATTCATTTTCCCCACGATTAGGTTAACATACGGTTTGGTTTTAAACTGAGAATTGTGGTATCCCTAATGCTTAACTCTTTTTAGATATGAAAGAGTTTCATACATTTTTGTTCATCTATTTGCTGCTTTCAGCTCTCCCCTGGAATTACAGCCAATTAGCCTTTAAATTAGTGGTGGAAGAGAGCCACAGATTAATCAAGACGTTTTCTTTTTTCTTCATCGGAGGTCCAAAGACAAATGTCCACTAGATGTCACTATTTTGCTCTTTTTGATAATGTGAATCCATGTGGGAGAGAGCTATGAGGGAGGGAGTCTGATGAAAAGAGCAACTTAAGAAGTTTTGTCATACACTGAGAGGAGAGACGGACAGCCAGAGAGTCACAGAAGTGAGAGGTAAGTCATTTTTGAGTCTGTCTTCAATTTCCTCTTTAACTGTTTGTGTTTCAACTTAGATGGCACTGACTTTGCTTTAGAGATCTAACTTAACCAGTTTGGTTTGTGAGCGTCATCATTTCATTTCTGAGGGAATTTGTGAATAAATGCTGTGTTCCTTACAACCTTCATTCACACGTCTTTGCTCTTTGGACTGACTCGCCAGCGGCTCGCCGTGTATTCCTGTTTGCCAGCTGTTTGTTTTGATAGTGGGAATGAGCTGATGAGTGAGAATGTTGCTCTCCGATTGGCCGGAGCGTGTTTTTGTGGAGCATGCTGAAACAGACATAAATAGATACACGGAGAAGAACACAACTTCAAAATACCAGCCATTCCTGAAGATATCCCCTCCCATGAGTTTCTCCTGAGGGATTACAGGAACTTGAGGCCTCGCTGGTTTTTCAAAGCCAGGCCTGTCTGTCAAAGAGCAAGTGGAATTCTGTGCTATACAATGTGACCTTATGTTTCGGTAGCAGAATCACAAGAAGCTGCTCCGCATTGGCACACAAGTGAATATTTCCACATATATAGAGGTCTTGAAAAGAAAAAAAAGCTTAAAAGTAGCAAAAATAATTTAAATTAGTTGACTATTAATTTTTTTTTATTTGACAAATCCTCATGTTTCCATTAATATCAAAGCAAAAGTGACACTAGACTTTTGTGATGTGATGTGAATTTTATTCCTTATATTAACTCAAAATATATTTTTATATTCTGATGCAAAACTAAGGCAGTGTGCTGCAACACAACTGTCAGACTTTTGCTTAAGAAACAACATTCTGAATAAGAAAATCTCCCATTCTGCATGGAGCTGCTGTGGTGAGGAGATGAAAGCTGTGAGCTGAGTATCCAGCAGTACGAGTAAGGTCTGCTGCAGAATGAAACGGTCCTGCCTTTAAGGCCACCAGCATGTCACGGTGGAATATCTCAAACCTTTGCACAGGAGGACTTTTGAATTAAGCTGATTTGAGCAGTATAGGGCATTAAAGTGGTGAGGCAACACTAATAAGACTATGTTCATCTGAGCATTCACTTTTGAAAGCTATAAAACGGCTTCAAACATGGCCTGCTGGCAAATGTCCTCACATAGATCTTCAGTCATCAAACTAAATTAGATTACCATAGGATTTATGTAAGGATTTTAACTTAGCATCACAAAACATTTGTTTTAATTTTACGCTTTATGCTTCTGCTAATTGTTTTTCCATATTTCCAGCTTTCTCTCAAGATTCAGTTTGCAGACCAAACACTGAAGTGTTTTTCCCCTTTCTATCCTTTCTGGCTGACGTTCAAGCAGAGATACCTGCAGCTATGATCATTTTATTGCAAGTCAACATCAAAATCAAATTCAAATATGACGAGTTTTCTATATTTGACCTGTGTCACAAAAAGATTTTACAACCCGTTGTGTGTGTGTGTGTGATCCTCAGATGATGAGTTTTCCTTTTTCGGGGTGTATGATCATTGGTGTAAAGATCAGGTTTGTTCAGAGGTTCCTTGTCAGAATCATGTCTGGTTCATTTCTGTGTGAAATTAATCTGCTCCTCATGTGCAAACAAGACACGTGTTTCTCTGTTCTGCTGCTTCAGATTTCCCTCACAGTTTGTAAAGCTGTTTAAGGTGCAACATGCTACTTGCATGCAGATAGCTCTGATAAGTGGCATAAAATAAATAAATAAAAATGTGTGTTTGTGTGGCTTTGCAAAGGACTGGTGAACTGTCCAAGGTGAACCTTGTCTTTGAAGTAGCTGTGATTGGCTCCAGCAACCCCGTGACCCTGCACAGCATCAAAGCAGGATTGTAAAATGGATTAGACTGTAAAGAAAGAGATGGATAGATGGCTGTTTTTATGATAAAACATTGGCTATCTTTTTCTTGCTTTGTAAGGCACGTCATATTGGCTCCCCTAAAGGTGAACATCTATTTACCAAAACTGTGACTGTAATCTAATACACAATGTAGTGCCAGAATGCTAGTGATGGACAGAAACTTAAATTTAGGAAAGTATTAGAACATTTATTTATTTCAAAGATTGCAGTTGAGTACCTCTTGTGATGCTTTGCAGTCAGCGTCTCCTTCAGGTGTGTTAAAATGAACCTCTTTAGCAGCTGAAGAACTAGAACATTTATAATGAGGATGACGGTAAATTAAAAGGAAAAACAATGGATTAGTTGATGACCTCTGAGAAATTGGAGACTGCATAATATTAGATGTTTCTGAGATTCAGAGTAAATGGTCCATGATGGATGAATGAGTTCTTTCTTAGTGATTATTAATCAAACACAATTGACTTGGATAGGAGATTGGCAGATAAGTTGAAAACTGGAAGGTAAGTTTCATAGTTTCCACCTAAAAATTGAAAAAACAACAGTGATCCTTATCATCCAGAGCACCTTATAGGCCTACATAGATTTATTCTGGTTGTGCTCATTCATACAAAGCGATTTTGAGAGGTACACAACGCACTGTCAAAATGTCGGTCTGATCTGTTAACAAGTTCCAAACAGGATAGGGTGTTATTGTGAATCTGCTAACGTGACTAATTTATAAAGGTGTTGGACTGTGTTTTTTGCATATTACACACAAGGTTGGGAGTTAGTGTAGTTACAGTAACATTTGTTTTAGCTGTATAAATCTGTTTTTGTGTATGTGCTTAAAAACAAAGTTGGGAGTTGGAGGTATTTTAAATACGCTAATATCACTAACAGATTTCACTGTGCACGGTGACGCAGTGGTTAGCGCTCTTGCCTCACAGCAAGAAGGCCCCGGTCCAAATCCTGGCTGGGGGATCAGAAACACCAACTGGGACCTTTCTGTGTGGAGTTTGCATGTTCTCCCTGTGCATGTGTGGGTTCCCACCGGGTACTCCAGCTTCATCCCACTGTCCAAAAACATGCTTCATAGGTTAATTGGTTACTCTAAATTGCCCCTAGGTATGAATGTGTGAGTGACTGTGTGTGCAAATGTGGCCCTGCGACAGACTGGCGAACTGTCCAGGGTAAACCCTGCCTTCGCCCATCAGCACAGGGGTTAGGCTTTGGCATCACCGCGACCCCGAAAGGGACAAAGCGGTTAAGGAAAATGAATGAATGAGGATATCACTGTTTTTTTACGTGTTACTATGTATTACGTATTTCGTGTTGGGATTCAGCTTAGTTACAGTAATGTTTGTGTCAGGGGTATGAGTCTGATGGGTTAAGTGTTAGGAGTTGGGAGTTAGATGTATTGCTAATTCCACTACCGTGGCTAATGCAACTAACACAGCTAATGCTTCAACAATTGCTAACGTAGCAAAAGCTTGTACTTGGGCTAATGTTGCTAATGGTTTTACCATGGCTAATGTAGCTATTCCTGTCATTATGGCTAACATATGTAGTACTTCTAGCCCGAGGCTAATATTTCTGCCACAGCTAATGTATCTAATGTTTCTACAATGGATAACGTGGCTAATGCTTCTACCAGGGCTAACGGGGGCAATGCGTCTATCATGACTAACATGGTTAATACTTCTGCTATTGCTAAAGTGGCTAATGTTTCTACCATGACTAATGTGGCTAATGCTTCTACCATGGCTAACGTGGCTAATGCTTCTACCCTTGCTAAGCTGGCTAAAGCTTCTACCATGGCTAACATGGCTAATGGCTCTACCATTGTCAAATGGTAAACTAAATCTAACAGTTGATTGGGAAGAAATCGTGGTAGAAATGAGGAATTGTGGATAAAAACTTAACTTAGGCAGAGCCATAGTCTGGGACAGAAGTGCTTGATCTTGACTTGAATTTGGACACAGCCTGGCCTGAGCTGGAGAAAAAAAAAAGCCTACTATAAACTGATGTTTAGGGGAGACACCATGGGTTAATATATACGGAGGGAACCAGGTGAGTAAAATGAGGTTCATTGTATTGGAGGAGGAAACGGAGGAACCACACCCACATTCTCTTTTTTTTTAAAGCATTAGGACTCCTAGAAAAAATAAATTTTAAGACTGAAGAGCATTTCTATCCATATATCTAAACCTACTGAATCCCTTTTGGGTCATGGGGCTGCTGGAGCCAATCCAGAAAGTTGGGCAAGGCACACGGCCTAGCCACATAATCACACACATTCATATACTCACACCTAGACCAGTTTAGAGTCATCAATCAACCTACCAAGCATGTTTTGGGTTGTGGGAGGAAACCCATGCTTACAAAGGGGGAGTACATGCTAACTCCACACAGAAAAGTCTCAGCTGGGATTTGAACCAGCACCTTCTGGCTGTGAGAGCAGAGCCCAAACCACCAAGCAGTCCCCAAAGACCATTTCTTTTATTTCACAAAGAAAAAAAGAGACACAATAAAGTAAAAATTGTCTTATGGTTTCACATGTTTTAGGTCATACAATTTAATAGTTTTATTTTTGCATCACAAGACCTAAACGTTTCAAAACTTTGAAGAGTAATTTAAAAAACCTAGCTTCCTTTTTGCTCCTACAAAACATTGCAGTGCATTTTTTTAGCCGAGTTTCAATTTCCTATTTTTGCCCGTTGTTCATGCCAGTTTCCTGCCATAACTTTGAGTGTCAGCCACTTTCAGAGTACAACAATGGTCTCGACTGGCATTTAACATTTTACCGTGTGAATGTGCAGGATAAACCCAGAGGCCATTTTTAAAACTTGTATTGCTTGAAAAAGATAATAGTTCAAAATCTCTCATCAATAAATGGGAACTAAAATTCTTTATTTTCTTGTAAAAACAGTTAAAACTTTCATTTATTTATGTTTAATGTAAAAGTTGCGGAACTGAGAGCTTTGATCGTGACTGAGAAAGCTTTTAAAAAGTCAGCCTATTGAAACTGCATAAGATGTGCAATTTATTCATTTTTATTTTCTAAGCTCTACTCTGGAATCAAATAAATGCGAACAAGATGCTATTTTTGTTGCCATCTGAAACTGACCTAGTTGGATGAAAGGATCTCTTTGAAGAAAAACACCCTTGATTTACTGGGACGTTGTAATATTAAGTGGATTTCGTGACCTATGAAGTCGTGTTACTGAAGTTTTTTTTCATCTTGTTTCTTTACCATGATTAAAATATTACCTTTGTATAATTTATTAGATTTAAATATAGGAAAATCTCCTGATGACTGCATAAAAATGACACCTTGGGCATTTATTTTTTATTAAACATCTATAGAAAGTCATGCACCAGTGACTACTGGCTAAAATGATTGGTTGGATATTTCATAAATAATTGTAAAATGCTGTTCAATCATGTATAAAATAATTTTTTTCATGTACAAATAAATTCACTGAGAATTAGCTATGGTAATTTTCATTGTCTGATTTTGAAGCCTCCACTGGAAAATGCTAAAACAGAAATTTCGGCACATCCTGTCAGGGGTTGCCACAGTTAAACAGCTTTCACTGATTCGCACAGGTAGTTTGGCAGAGATTCCGGATTCTCTTCCTGACACAACCCTGTTTTATTGGGATTGTGGGACCGGCAGTGATGTGAAGGGTCTTGACTAAAGCCCCCCACCGGATCAAGCTCATTGCTCCTCCAGGAAGCGAACCCTGGTTTCCTGTATGCTAGTCATACACTGAGTCAACTGAGACTGCCAGCTGCAATAGATGTTAAAACTCAAGTTGTTTTCTTGGATATTGTTTCTGCAGAGCAGCAGTGGTTCATTAGAAATTCACCTCTGAGTTTTGGACAGGACTGTTGCTACGGAGCAACCCCATCCCGCCTTCCCCTCCTTGGTGTTGAGATCTCAGAGTAAGCCTGGCCACAGTTCCTGTCCAACGCATTCCTATTCTTAATTTTTTGACAGTTTGGGTGTCCCTAACTTGTAACTTTTTGATCTCATTAAATCATGTGTCCCCTACCCTTGAGACACAAAACCGGGGGTTGGGGACCCCTGGTTAGCTTCTGTGGCTTGGTACTAATCAGCCCTTGGACTGCAGTTCACTGCCCAGAGCCTTGAATGAATGGGAACAGTAATCAAGTCTAAAAACGACGAGTTGGAGACACCCAAAACATAAAAAACCCATCAACTAGCAACCAATCCAAAATTCAGCTGTAATACCTCAATTGAACCTGTAGGGGACAGCACAGGCGATTTTTAAACTATATTTTCAAGAATTAAACATTTTTATTTTAATTTATCAAAAATTTGACAATGACCAACAGAAAGCCCTTTTAAAGCCCCATTTATAGATGTCAACAGCCAAAAAAAAAGTTGGGTTTGGTCACCCTTTAAACAGTAACAAAAGTTTCTGAGTTACCCCTACTTTTAATGTAAAGTCAACTCTATTAAAATAACTCAGATCCATTACTGTCTGAGCAGCCCCTCGTGATTGTGAATGTGACAGGCAGGTAAACAAAACTAAACTACACAAACTTTAAAGAAGTTAATTAACAGAAATAAACACATACCATTAATTAAAAAAGACCCACAAACATGGAAGATTATTTTCTGTGAGGAAAAAAAGCCATGGTCTTGTTCTATTTATAAGGTAATGAGGAGAGCTCATGACATCTCTGCAGCTCATGGTGACAGACTGCCTCAACACATTGCACGATGTGCACACAGGGAAGAGAAAGAGCTGGCTTCCTTCCCCTTTGTCCTCCCACATTTTATCAGCTCCAGCATGGCTGAGCTGATGATGAACTGATGGCTTGGGACAGTTGTCTGCTGGCCCTCAAATACCAACCAAAGCACAAAGCTGCAGTTTTTAGTCCCAGTTCCATCCCACCAGGTTTTCCCTGGTGCTTTGTAGTTCATATGCTATCTGGCATGTACCGCAGCAGGGAGAATATGTCTGGGTGTAAAGGTGTTTACAGATTTTCTAAATAGTCTCAGCTGGCATTGTTTGTTCTAAGTATAGTGCAGTGGTGGACTTGTGGGCTTCAGTAGGTGTGGTTCATCTTTGCCCTGACACTGGCTTAAATGCAGGCAGAAATGCAGTAACAAGGCATTCATGTTTGTGGGTTTCTGATTTGTTTGCTCACCCAGTTTTCCGGAGAAAATCCTCTGGTCAAAAGTTTTCTCTTCTGTTTTTTTACTTGTCTGACACGTATTTGTGGATCCTTTTTACTTTTATGTCTGTAATCCTTCTGTTTTATAGTCTCGCATTAGGATTTCCTTTAGGCGTGTTCAAAAACAGCAGACACTCCTCACTTTAACTTAAATATTTCATATGCAGTCAACTAAAAGAAAAAGTAATCTATATATATCAAGCCATAATATTATCCATTTGGTTCATGGCAGGTAATGAAATAAGAAACTGACAGCATATTATGCACAAAATGCTGACATTGAAAAAAGGCTATAAAAATGCAGCAGTATGTGAAACAGTTTTTACAACCTTTGATTTATTAGCTAGTAAAAAAAACTATAAGAAGCAGAATTTGCAGTTATCCCTTTTTGTAAGAAATGATTTAATTTGTCTCGTCATTGTGGGGGAATTTTTGGATCGTTATTTATTTTATCACTTTGAATACTTTTGTCTGTGCAGAGCTCTTTTATGGTTAGTCTTAGTCAGCATTTCAGTCAAATGGAAGTCTGAAATTGAACTGAATAACTGTTGTATTATTTATATTTTCTGATATTTTGTTCCAGAGATTATGGTTCTGGTGCAGCATCATATCTTGTTGCTTGGTGTACAATTAGTGCTCAAGATCCACCAAAAGAAAGACTGGGTTATTTCCTGCAGCTGTGGAACTCCTACCACATCTCCAGCTTGACTGTAATTAGGAAGTGTTTGTGCTGCTTCACAAAGACTGAAAGTCTGTTAAATAAGGTGATGCGCATGATATGCAAATGATGTCTCCTTGAATAAAGGACATTTCTGCATAAATGTTTCAATTCATTGAAAACAAAAAAAGTATTGTTGAATTATTCAATTATTGTTAATATCTTGCAAAGTTTCAAATTTCCCCCTAAAAAAATGTCCCCCTCCTTTCTTTATTATGAATACTTTTGCTAATTTTTTCTGCCCTTAAAAGCGCCTTTAAAAGCACCCTTAAAAAGCACCCTTAAAAGAGCCCTTAAAAGAGCCCTTAAAAAGCGGGTTTAAAAAGCGCCTGTAAAAGCGCCCTTAAAAACCGCCCTCAAAAGCCGCCCTTAAAAGCCGCCCTTAAAAGCCGCCCTTAAAAGCCGCCCTTAAAAGCCGCCCTTAAAAGCCGCCCTTAAAAGCCGCCCTTAAAAGCGCCCTTAAAAGCGCCCTTAAAAGCGCCCTTAAAAGCGCCCTCAAAAGCGCCCTCAAAAGCGCCCTCAAAAGCACCCTTAAAAGCGCCCGTAAAAGCGCCCGTAAAAGCGCCCTGCTTTTGCAAGATGACTTCATTCTCACTGAAGTGACATAAAGTAAAATGTAGTGTAGTGATGTTTGTCCACAGTTGCATTTGTCAAACTTCATACTGATCTGGCACTGATCAGATGATTTTTTAAATGTGTTCTGATAAAAATCCTAGAGCGCCTGTTTTCCCTTGACGCAGATGAAAATTATTTTAAGGACATTCTTAGCCATGAGTGTTGTTGACTGTCAGACAAACATTTGAACTTGAAAGCCCCCTCTTGATGTCAAGAAGTTGTTTATTTTTCAGCATGTCTTCTGAGGCAACGTGGAAGCTGCATGCTCTCTCATATTCTGAAGGGTCTTCTTTGTGTGTTCCTCCCTGTTGGGAACTCTGTGGAGATGCTGGAGCGAAAACCACAACCCATAACTACACACTTTCTCAGAGCTGCTGACTTTAAGTATCACGCCCAGTTTAGCACAAAAAATACAAGGCAATGTGGGTTTTTTTCCTTCCCACATTGGATTTCCTTACGCTCCTCACGCCCTTTATTTCACTCTGTCAGCTATAATTTACTTTATATAGCCATAAATTTAGTCACATATTGTGCATTTTTTTGTTTAGTCTTTATAGAAGATAAACACAGACGGGGGGTATTTATGGGAGGCTGTAAACAGGCTTCCTTTCTATACATTTTTGTGTAAAATGTGTTTTTATTAAATTTTTTAAGTATAAAGACATCTCTTACTTTCTCCGAACAATTTCCACAAGCTTTTTTTTTCTGTGTAGGAGACTTAATTTTCATATTTTTCAGGCAGCTGAATGAGTGAATGAAAGAAAGATCTCAGAATGAAGAGGATTCTCATTTGCATTCTTTTCTTGAAAGCACTTGTGGCCAGTTTGAATAGACGTGAGCTAACTTTGTACAGGCCTGATCCCTAGACATGGATCATGCTGTAGCCTCAGAGAAAATCAATTTTCAAGGCATAAAAGTGGAAAGCATCTGTCTTTTAGCAGTAGAAGAAAGTGTCTGAATCTCATAATGTCCTGAACTGTGCCACAATGAATACAAAATGTGGAGCTGTTCAGTTCGTATCAACTTTTACAACAAAAAAAGTTGTTTTTATGTTTTACTTTAACAATGGATGTAACAGATACACATAGATTTGATTAAAAAAATCTATTTATGAGGGTAGTGCTGCGTACAAATAGGCAAGTAATACATCAAATCGTATCAAATCATGTGATACGATATTAACATTATCAGAATCTATCTTAGTCAGGATGTTTTTAAATAACACATCTCTTTATCTATCCTGCTGTATTTTTTTATTTAAATGAGTTTGGATGTTTTTTTTATGAACAAACGTAATACATTTTGGTTGGAGCAACTGTTTAATCTTAATCTAAGTTTTATTAAGAGTTACAAACAAGGTTGGATGTTGTTGTAAATACAGTTAGCAAGGCTATTGTGTATCAGTGTCAAACTGTTGTGTTTTTCTCTCTTTTTAACATGTTACTCGGAAGTTTGGGAATTATCATAGTCACAGTAACGTTTAATTTAGCAGTATCAGTCTATTTTTTATGTGTTGCAAACACGGTTTAGTCTTATTATAATACTATGACACAGTTAATGAGGCTAAGATGTAGTAGTGTCCAACTGTGTCTTCTTTTTAAACGAGTTACTACCAAGTTTTGAGAGTTAGTGTAGTCACAGTAACGTTTAATTTAGCGGTATGTCTCGTTTTGTGTTGCAAACAAAGTTGAGACTTGGCGTTGCTACCGTAGGGTAGTGTTTTTTTACTGATTTTAAACAAGGTTGGATGTTATTGTAAATACTCTAACACAGCTAGCAAGGCTAATGGGTTCCAGTGTCAAACTGTGCGTTTTTTTTTTTTTTTTACTTGTTACTGACAAGGTTGTGAGTTGGCATAGTCACAGTAACCTGATGTTAGTTTTAGCAGTAGCAATGTGTCTTTTTACATGTTGCTAACAAGGTTGAGAGTAACGGGTATTGTCATCATCTTCTAAAGTGGCTAACTTGTAGCATGTTACAAACAAGTTCTTCAGTTACTGTAAACACAGTTAATAAAGCTTTACTGACTGACTTATCTCTAAATCTTTTGTCTCACTTTATGCGCCTTATAATTCTTTCATCTTTTAGTTGAGATAAGTTCATTGACAGTGCGTGTTACCTGTTGCGCTGTATGCAAAAAAAAATGCAAAAAACGAACCATTGGAAATCGTAATAGAAATTGATTTCTCAATTTTTGTTACCTAGAGGTCTAGTCACACATGGTCACAGTTACAGAGCAAATCCTTTGCTGTGTGCTTTTGCTCCATCTTTTTGTTCAACTTTTAGTCCTCACTGTTGTGGGACTATTAAAAGCATAGTGTGCTCAAGCACTGTGTAATCTGCAGGGCCTGTGAGCTCTCCCTGGAGGTAACATTCAAGCTCACAACTGTTTTATTTTAAATTAAGTGGATTCTCTCTGCCTTTACACCGAAGGCTTCCTGTCTTCTATATCCTTTCTGAATTATTCTACGTGATCCAGACACGGCAGACTTGACGGCTGTTTTAAACACAGCAGGGTTCAGGGCTGCTTCGGGGTCTCTTAGAAAGTATAACATTTGATTTGTCATTAAGTTGATTTTTTTTTTTTTTTTTAAACGGGGAGTGTTTTAAGTTTTAACTGTTAAAATATGCAAGCCTGTCTGCTTTGGTTTCATTTACCTAACAATGCACGGGATAAATAATTTCTGACCTTTGCCATTTGGATTGTTCTCTGTAAAAATGAAGCTTAAACTGGGACAGAAGTGTCTGGCTAATTTAACAAAGTTCTGTAAACAAAATAAATTTGAAGCTCTTTTGGATTTTTCAAGTAACCAACTAATCTGCCAATCAAAAGGTTACACCACAAAAATGCACACATTTTTGTTTTAATTAAATCATAATGGCTTTAGGAACCAGAGTTGATTCATTTTAAACTCCCATTCCATTCAAAAATGTGTTCACCCATCTGTTACTGTTACTAACTCTCCCACTAGCTTACAGCCCCTCACATCCCTAAACTAGCATTTCAGGTGAAACAAAAAAGAGGGAGCAATACTGGATCCACACATCCATACAGTTTTGAGCCAGATACCAGCTCAGATGAGGAGAATAAAGACCTACATGGATTTATTTATTTCCTAGTGGATGGATCATCATGGAATTGAGCAGAACTTACCTTGTGTATTTTCTATAGCACAACTACAACCTTTTCAGTTAGTTAGTTAGTTAGTTAGTTATTCCTTTATTTTGATCATACAAAACAAGTAAATGGTGAAAAAACAAGAAAACAAAGGAAATGTTTTATATAAGTTATAAATAAAAGACATTAAACCTCAATTATGTAGTTCAAAATGGAGTAAGAAGAAATTTTAAAAAACTTTTTTAATCCTACCCCCAACAGTATCTTATTTTAATCTTTAATATAAATTATTTCAGAAACTGAAATTTAGTACCATTTTTTCTTGTTTCATCAAACATCTGTCCATATAATCAAACACACACAAGGATCTATGCTCAAACACGTACATGTATGCAAATATAACAGCTTTACCTTTTCCTACTGCATTTTTTTTGCACACTCATAATTCAAAACAATGTAAATACATAAATACTCAGAAATGTAATTTTGAGCTTAATCTTCTTTGTATATTTCCTCTATCATTAGATAAATCCCAGGAGATCATGTAAAAAAAAAAAAAAAAAACACTGATTCATTAGAGTAGTGCAGGTAACACCAAATGGACAGGTATCCACATCCGGACCGACAAACCCCCATCCCCCCATGCGCACACACCTCAGGCTAGCATAATTTAAATCAAATGTCCGTTCAAGTCGCATGGAATTCGTATCATATTCATGCAAATCCTCTTTGTTTTGACAAGTGCTAAGGTAGCTGCTTCATGTTTATCTTAAAGTCTGTTCACCTGAGGCTCCCGCTGCGTGTGGGAGGAGCTTCCATCAAAAACTTTTCTCAGCTTCATAATGAAGACCGCGGATCGATAGATATCAGGTTTATTTAATCTTAAGAGCTGAATAAAAGTATCGTTTCAATTTCTGAATACAAAGAATCTCCCAATGAGGAGCTGCAGCTGTCCCGCACAGAAGAAAGCCGCTCCGTAACGGACTCACAGGTGGCATCAGGGACGATTGTATGGCAAGCCAAAGCGACCAAAAATCACACGGGAGAGCACGGGAGCTTCACGTTTTACAAAAAAACAATTATTTTAAATATTTAAATATTCCCGCAGTTAATTTTGATAAAACAATGAACGCCAAAAAATCATTGTAACTGTTTTATTTATGATTTAATTTGGACATTAGGCAGGTGGGATGAGAACATTTGTATTTTAAGGGATACTCCAGATAGATTTGGTATTTCAACACTATTTTTAACCATTCTTTTCTCTCTGTTTTTGTAGATTTAGTCTCAAGACATGAAAATGTCATCGGAAACTACATCTTTTAACATTTTGTTTGTGTTCAAAGTTTAAAGATGTTTTGTTTTAATAAATAGGCCTCAATGACCGAATGTTTTGATGTTGCATATGTAAATATTGTGTGTGTGAAATACTTTATATGCTTATTGGTTATAAGATTTGAAGCGTTTCCAAAAAATGTATCTAGCTTTTATTTTATTGCTTTTTTCTTTTTTTTTAAACTTTTTACTGATCCAAAAAATGATCTGAACCATGACCCTAAAACCGGGACACCATGAAGGTACAAGCTTGAAACTTTGTTTGCATTATTTTAGAATGAAAAACATTTTACAACAATATTATTATTATTATTAATATTATTATTGTTATTATTTTTATTATTATTTCAAAATTTTTCAGTTTGCTATAATACCTGAAGTTGTCCCTGTTTGCTGTTGTAAAAGTGTCTTTTTCTGATCGCAATAGTAAATATTACTGAAATTAACCCAAAATATACAGAGTGGACCTCTGTATGAAGGCTATTTTTATGACTGGACCCATTGAAATTTTAATTGGTTTTCCCTGTAGTAGGGGTTTAGGAATAGAGTAATACTTTTTAGTATTGGATCTAATGGAGAATTGCTCTTCTCTGCACCCAGCCCCCGGTGGTTTTTGGAGTTACTTCAATATTTGTTACTTTCTTGTTGAAGTGTAAAAGTAAAAAATTTGAGTATAGTTTGGTATGAGGTGGAAACAAAACAGTTTCAGTAAAGTAAGGTGTGATGGAGGATGGATTTGCTTTGATTTAGTAATGTTCTACACTGTCTCTGCGCATTAAGGAGTAAGTCAATTATAGACAGCCACAGTAGGTTTTATTTGTCATATTGCTAATTAGAAGAGACCTGCTTGGCTTTACAGAGCATTGCAGCTCATTTAAGAAAGAGAAAGAACACATAAAAAAGCATATGGGTTTTTAAAGATTTAGCTGAGGCTATAGAGCTGAGGTTTTCTTCACTCTTTGGTAACCCCAAGAGTTACACATTTTAAATTCAAAAATGTTAATCCCCAATGCTGTATGGACATTATTCCTTTTCTGAATAAAATACTTGTTTCTTCTTTTTCTTTTCCTTTCAGCTTTTCTCTTTAGAATCAGTTTCCTCCATCTAACCCTGTCTTCTCCATCTTGTACTCTAACAACAAATACCTTCATGTTTTCGTTCATTGCATAAACCTCCTCTTTGGTCTTCCTCTAGACGCCTTAGGTTAGGGCTCTCAAACTCAAATTACCTTGGGGCCACCAAAGCCAGAGTCTGGCTGAGGCTGGGCCGCATGGAGCTCCATTTGCCCACTGTCTATGTCGTTGGTCCATTGTATATGTCTACTGAACAAGTTTATTGAACATGTGTTCATGTCTGTGTACTACTAAGCAATATCTTCTGCGTGTCCTGTAAAACGACAAAAGCTAACGACGCTAGCAACTTTTCTGACGACCAGATCCAACGACAATAGCAACTGCAAAGTTTTAAGCATAAAGTAAGATGAAAAATCACTAAGCAAATACAAAGCTATTGTCAAAGAAGCGTGGACATAGAAGATGTTAGTTAGTAGACATCAAACTTTCATATTAAGGTGGGGCTGCAAAATATCAATTTGGGGGCCGCAAATGGCCCGCGGGCCACCAGTTTGAGACTCCTGCCTTACATGGAGAACCTCCTAGGTTCCATATGTCTAATGTAACCCCACCTCCTCTGTACCTTCTCTGTACTTTTCTATCAACAACCTTAAAGCAAATGTAGCATCTGTAGTAGGGGTGTAACGGATCACGGATTTTCCGTGGTCCGTACGGATCAGAGGCCACAGTTCGGGACACGTGTGTACCGCGGACCGCTCGAACATCCTACCCCAAACGCGGACACCTCGCGCTAGCATAATTTAAACCAATTGTCCGTTCGCATCGAATGGAAGCTCCGTTACGGGCTTTCCGGTGGAATCGCGGAACATTTGTACGGCAAGCCAGAGATGTCAAAATTGAGCAGGAAAAGCTGACGCAGAAGTGCCACGTTTTACAGAAAATTATCATTTAAAACATTTAAATGTTCCCACAGTTAGTTTCAATAAAGCAATTCATACCCAAAAAAATATTGTAACTGTTTTATTTATGATTTAATTTTAAAGGATAATCCAGATAGATTTGGTGTTTTCAACACTATTTTTAAGCATTCTTTTCTCTTAGTTTTTGTAGATTTGGTCTAAAAACATGTAAATGTAATCAGAAACTACATGTTTTAGTATTTTGTTTGTGTTCAAAGTACAAATATGTTTTGTTTTAATAAATAGGCTTCAATGAGCAGATGTTATGTTGTTGCATATGTAAATATTGTGTGTGTGAGGTACTTAAAATGCTTATTGAATTTATGAGTTAAACTGTTTCCAAAAATAAATTTAGCTTTGATATTGTTGGTTTTTTTTTTTCGTTTTGTTTTTTTCTTTTTTTTAATTTTTGTACTTTTTACTGATCCGAAAAATGATCCGAACCGTGACCCTAAAACCGTGACACGATCCGAACCGTGGGTTTTGTGATCCGTTACACCCCTAATCTGTAGTGCTCTTTCTTGGCATGAAACCATACTGCTGCTCACAGATGTTCACTTCTGCTTTTAGTCTAGCTTCAACTACTCTTTCCCATTCTGTCATTGTATGGCTCATCAGCTTTATTCTTCTATAGTTGCACATCCCCCATAGTCTTAAAAATGGATTCCATCACTCTTCTCTATTCCTCAGACATCTTCTCACCACGTAAGAACAACCCCAAAACTCCACGTTCATCTCTCCCAGACACTTCCATATCTCCACAGGTATATCATCAGGACCAAGAGCCTTTCCACTCTTCATCCTCTTCAAAGCTCCTCTCACTTCACCTTTACTAATCTTTGTTACTTCCTGCTCCACAACAGTCACCTCTTCTATTCTTTGTTCTCTCTCATTCTCTTCATTCATCAACTCTTCAAAGTATTCTTTCCATCTTTCCATTACACCACTGACACCTGTCAACACATTACTATCTCTATCCTTGATCACCCTAACCTGCTGCATGTCCTTCCCATCTCGGTCTCTCTTTCTTGCTAATCTGTGTACACATGTACACTCCTGCACCTCCTCATTCCACCACCAAGTCTCCTTATTAATTTTCTTTCCCGATAACACACCGAGTACACTCCTACCTGTCTCCCTCATCATATACAGTAGCTGTAATTATCCAGTCATCTGGGAGTACCTCCTGATCACCCAAACCCCATTTCAACTGCTTCTTAATAGTCATGCAACAATCTTCTTCATCACCAGAGTCATTCTACACACCACCATCCTATAGTGTCTGGAAAAACTCTCACTTACCACTATTTAGCAGTCACTGAAATCTTTCTGGTTACACCGTCACAAGACGTAATCTGTGTGCTTCTACCTCCACTCATATAGGTCACCCTACGTTCCTGCATCTTCTCAAAGAATGTATGCACTATAGCCCTTTCCATCTTTTTTGCTAAATCAACCACCAGTTGTCCCTCTATGTTCCGGTATGGATTTCATAGGTCTGATTCGATTTGGCAAAGTTTTAATGTCAGATACCATTCCTAACACAACCCTCTATGTTTATCCAGGCTTGGGACCAGCACAATGAGACCCTGGCTTGGGCCACCTCATAGCTAAATGGAATGAAATCCCTGTGTGATCCATTTTTTTCCTCATTCCTTTTAAAGATACTGACTAGCAATATATAATATCTGATAACCAGTACATTTTACGGCATAATACATAATTTTATTTACTAAACAGCTGCTTTTACAAATATATCTTGAAGGTTTATTTTTACATTTAAATAAATTTATAAATCTAATTAATTGAATTAACCAGTTAAATCAAATATTTTTTTTAGATTCTTTGGTTGTGGTTGTATGCTTAAGCCTCAAGAACTCGAACAAACAAACAAAAACAAAAACCCTATCACTACCAACATGTGTAAATATGGTTCAGAAAAGTGCAGTCTATGTAAATATTTTGAATTTAAATATTTTTAGATGTATTTAGATTTACATTTTATATTTAAGAATTTTAATTTTTTATTTTCAACCCTGACATTTTTTCTTTTAAACACCAGGAGAGCATCACAATTTTCGATGTGCATATAATGACTATAAAGGAAAACGATTGAACCCAGGATGTAAAGGTTGACATTTTTAAATCTTCTGCTTAATGAATGATGTGAGTAATAAACTCTGATTTTCTCTTGATTAGTACTCATTATGGTATATTTCTCGAGTTGCCTATTTTTTTGGAAGTACTGTCACATTAGGAAGGCTTATTTTCATGGCACTTTTTAGATGATTCATCTAATTTCATGCCCAATCAGCTCACAGTTGCTAATGTCACATGTCATTACCCCCTTTTAGAAATAATTTCCTCGGCACTGCAATTAAGCCCCTATGCGGGTGCCTTTGTTGATGCGAAAGCTCTTTGTACGGTCTGCTGAATGACGGTCAAACACATTGACTAAGGTGCTTCTTTGGTTAAACACTCTATAGAGGTAAACAATGATTGCTAAGTGCTTCTTTTGCTGTATGTGACGAATACCTGAGTGTTGAATTCAAGTAACTTTAGTTTTCTTGTTACCATTTCATTGACTGGATAAGATAACTGGACTGAGTGACCCCTCCCCCCTAGCATTCAAAATAGGAAGTACATGCTGGATCCAAGAAGCCAAAATTCCATAGACTTCTATTGAGAAATGCACATATATTACTCAGTTATTACATATATCGGAATAATCATTCTAGCACTGCTACCTCTTTTTAACCTGTTCTAATTTTTGTGACATTTTTTCTTTATTGCAAGTTATAAACAGGCCAGATACCTCAATAAAAGCATGTGGTGCCCGCTGGCCCCACCTCAAATATTTGATCGACAGATTCTCTCAAGCTGCTTTCAGTGGTTTGGCCTTCTAACAAGCTCACTCCTGATTGGCGACAGTTGTTGCCATAGAGATTCAGAACAACTTGGACCAAACACTGCTCTCTCACCTTGTCTGGCTCAAATGACAGCGTCTTTATTGTGGAAAATTGGCAAGTGAATTGACTTCATTTCACTGGAGCCAGGAGTAATGCTTTTTCAATGGGTGACATCAGACTCGCTCAGTCCCATTCTCATATACAGTCAATGTTATCAGTTCAATATGTGAGAGATATAAAAGGCCAAAAACAATACAAAAGTTTAAAATATTATTGGTTAAATTTTAAGACCCGTATAAATTTTTATTTGTTGTACTTTAATAGTCAAACAAGGTTGAAACTGACGTTCGATTTTTTAGCTTTTGACATTTATGGGTCAGGGGAAAATCTGTATCGGATTTGAAGGATTCTTACACAAAATTTGTTATTAAAATGAAGTTTAAAGCGGTTCAAATAAAGTTTAAAGCAGCTGAAGATATTTTATAGAGGATTCAGAGGTGAAGGGAAACTGGAAGCTGAACTCAAATCAGCTTTAAAGACCAAAACATTTGATATAACAGAACTTTGAGCTTAAAAAAATGTGACCTTGAAAAACACAAAAGGTCATCACAGTTACTAAATGAGTATTATCAAAATGTCATATCCACAACTAGAAAACATGCTTACTATAAAGATAAATACACTAACACTCACACAAACACGCACACACATTCATAAAATAAAACAGCTGAAAAGGAGCATATATCTTTGTGTTTCTGAGCTCTATTCTCATTGTAGAATATTCCCATCTGCAACCCAGCCAACGAGTTTCTTTTTTGAAGGGTTTGAAAAACAGAATCACTGCAACGAGGTGATAGAGAAAACAGCACCTAATCTTCCTGTTTTTTTGAGGTTCTGGGATATAATTAACATTCACAGTCGGCAACTTCTCAGTCCACTGTGACCTGTTCTTAGTGGAAAGTTCACAAAGTGCATCTTTTGCTGCTACTGCCTGCGGATTAGTTACCTTGGAAACAAAGCTGTCGGAAATCAAAAGGAATATATTGCTCGATATTTGTGTTGTCTTCTTATGGCGAAGGACAGGAAAGTGGGATAAAATCCTGCAGACACTGGTTTGGCTACAGTTACAAAAGTCCACGTCTCTCGAAAGTTCTTATTTATTTTCTTTCAGAGTTAGGGTTTACAATTTTTAAACTAACTTTATTCAATAAACATTTAGAAAGAAAACTCTCAAACTTTCAGTAACACTTCCACCTTAACACGCACTCCGATCATCTTGTGATTTGTTTTAAAACTGTTCCTGGTGGTCTTTTAATGTGATTATGTTGTTCTTAGCCAGTGTTGGGCATCTCACTTCAAAAAAGTAATTAGTTATAGTTACTAGTTACTTCTCCCAAAAAGTAATTGAGTTAGTAACTCAATTACTGCATCTTCAAAGTAATTAGTTACTTGGCAAAGTAACTCGTTTTAAATTTCTCTTTAAATATGGTAATATTTTGTATTTTTTCCTGCGTTACAAATAAAAAAATAATTTACATTCAATAATAGATGATAACCGACAATAGTATACTGGTATAGTTTTCCAATGGAGTCATATTGTCTAAGTTTAGGATACACATGAGAGAGGGTTTAGGGAAAGAATTTTCAATATTTATTTGTCAGAATTATCCCACAAAACACTGCAACAAGTGGTATATAAAAAATGTAACTTCACACAAAAAAGGTAAACGTTTCAACTATTAACATACTTCAAGTATCTTACCTACAACTATAATTAAACAAAATGGCTTAAAAAACTGAAAGTGCAAAACAATAAATAATTATAAATAACTGTCAAGTAACAAAATCTCTGCTGTCTTTATTTATATCACACCACAGCTTTAACATTGTCTTTATAAAATTTTAACAACAATACACGCAAAATATAAATATCAACAATAATAAACTTAGATAAAACCAAACTTTGTATAAAAATAAAAGTAAAGGTTCCAAGTATCAACATAACACAAGTATCCTAACAAGAATATTTAGGAGCACAGTAACAATACTTTATGTCTGATCATTTAAACATTCTTTTATTCCACCTTAACCTGAACTTTAACAATGCCACCAGCATAAGCAGCCAGTTGAATGGTTTCAATGCTTTAATTTTTGAACCACTGATTGTAGCGCAAAAGTAGCAACTTCTCAAATCTTTGGTCTGAGAGCCTGTTCCTCTTTGGTGAAAAGACAAGTTTTTGGACAGACATGCACACAGATCAACGTGGATAGACTCCGGTGCGGGGTGAGGAGTTTCGGGAGTTAAAAAAACTACAACAGGGGCAGAGAGCAGCTCATCTTAGCAGAAACAGGGGGTCATATTTATAAAACACACACAACACAGACAGACACGAGCGCGCACAGATCAACGTAGTGAGCAGACTCTGGAGCGGGGTTGCTGGTTTTTGGGAGAGAAAAAGAGATGCAGAGAGCAGCTGCTTTTAGCAGAAATATGGGTTAATAATTGTAGTTTATTAATTTACCTACACACACACACACCTGCGAGCGCGTGCGCACAGACACACACAAAACAGAGACGCACGCGCGCGCACACAGATCAATACAGTGTGCCGACAGAGCGGGTGGGCGGGGTTTTGGGTGTAAAGCAACTGCGGAGAGGCAGGGAGCAGTTTTTCGTAGCAGAAACATGGGTTAATGTCTTTAGGCTATGAAATTATCAACCATGATGGAAAAAACAAAAATATCTCTAGCAGAAGCGCCTGTGGACCGCCGCGGAAAAATGCACGTCTGGTGTGAACTAAAGAGCGGAGCGGAAGCGGCGCGGACTCTGCTCTCCGCTCCGCTCCGCTTCGCAGCGCTTCCGCGTCCAGTGGTTACTGGCTCATGCGCGCGAGCTAGTATCCGCCCACTTGACACTTTAACCAATCACGATCTCGCATTCGAGATCTCCCTCTGCATTACACAAGCAACTTTCGGGTGCGAAGCGCCCAGCTCCAGCAAGATCATCAAACTTTGAAGTAACGCGCCGCGATTTACACGAAGTAACTATAACGGCGTTACAGCGAGGATGAAAGTAATTAGTTAGATTACTAAATTACTTGATTTATAACGCCGTTAGTAACGCCGTTATACTTAAACGGCGTTAGTCCCAACACTGTTCTTAGCTAAACTTTTTTTTTTAAATTGTGTTGTTTTCTTAGACATCATTAGAAATTCATTAGGAGTTCATTAGAAATTCACCTCTGAGCTGTGGGTGGGGCTGTCGGCAGAGAGCAAGCCCACTCCCACCTTCCATCACTTATCTGTTTATGTGCTCTCCAGCTAGCTTACAGCCCCTCACAAGCTCCAAACTAACATTACTGTGCAGGGAAAATGACCAGCAATATCAGAGCTATCCAGACGTACAGTTTTGAGCTAGATATCTGCTCATACAAGGAAAACAAAGACGTACATGAATCTAGTCGTCTACATGTGGATGGATCAGAATGGAGCAAAAAAAAGGAACTTGTGCACCCGCCTTTTATATTTGCTACATCACAATTAAGCTCTTTTTCCAACAACATTTTTTCCATCTGCTCCTGAATTACAATTCAAATAAAGAAATCTCAAGAAAATGTTCTTAATATATGTCCTCCATCATCAGAAAAATGCCATAAGATCATGTAAAAAAACACCAAAAACATGATTGTCTCAGACTGAACTGAGATGCTATCAATCATTAGTTCATTTACAAGCCAAACAAGCTCGTTTCAACCTGTAGGTGGCAGCACACAGACTGTTTTAGACTATATTTTCAGGAAATAGGTTTATTTTAGATTGTAAAAAATGTGGCGAGGACCAACAGACAGCACTTTTAAAGCCTCATTTAAAGAGGTGAACAGCCAAATATAGTTTGTTTAAGTGTTTAGTTCCCCTTTAATATGTTTTAGGTTAATCAACCTATAGAGAAAGAGGAACCACCATTACATGACATTGAATTTTAAATTATTTACAGTTATACTTACAAATTACTACATAATTGATAGACAGAAAAATATAACTTTATAGAATAAAAAAAATGCTGTTACCCTAAAGACTTGATTAAAAAAATCCTGTTTTTATCATAATTCTAACACAAGAGGGTTAAATGCATCATGGTAATGAAAGACTTACTGGTTAACCTAATTTGTACATAAACTACTTATGATGTCTTTTTAATGTCAGAACTGTAAAATATATCATTTTCAAAGCTACACCCCAATGTCAAGATGTTTATTTGTCACAGCAGCTTGAAGCTGAGTTTGACGCAGAGGGTCCACTAATAATCTAAACACACAGGGTGGCCGTCTTGTTACTTTCATATTTTTTGGGGATTTTAATAATCAAAAAGTAGCATCCCCTGCCTTAAACTCATGGCGAAAAAGACTTTGATTCATGTTTGTAAACCCCTCAGCTGCAGTTACTACTTTTTTTCATAATGTGCTACAAATTATAATTAGATTTGTCCATTAATAAATAAAGTTTAGTCTTTCACGTCACGTTGAGGGTTTTCCAAAAACATGATTAATAAATCTGAGATCCTTTATCTTAAAACCAGCTTTTTTGGGGGGAATAAAGCTCCTGCTATGCACATGCTGAGAGAGTCTGGCTACTGATTTATCAAGGGAAGCTCCTTATATGTTTAACTTGGTAAACACTTCAGACAGATGAAAGCATTCACACGTCAGCACAACCCTATGAAAAAGTTTCCTAACTGCAGCTGTCACTCACAGCTGTCCCTAAAAGACCTGAAGCAGTCACAAAATTTGCTTTAGTGCTTATAGTCCCAGAAAGTTGAAACTTTTTTATATTTTGGGGAAACAATGAAAACTTGTGTGCACAGAATAACTTGAGCCTGCGAGATAAAAGCTTGTAGATCCAGGGTAAAAACTTCTGGATACAAATAATTTCTCATGAAATTAATTTTTTATGTGCATGTCTTCTCTCTAGAATTTAATTTTTATCACAAAAAATGAATAAAATAGGATTTTTTTTTTGGTCTTGAAATTACACTTTATTATAGAGAACACAAAATTTAAGTGTACAAGTGTGCAGGTTGCAATATCTTCATGATGCTCATGAGCATATTAAATAAATACCCTGTTAACAGTCAAAGAAAATATCAAATATTAGGGTGAAATGCAGCTAAAGCCCCTGTCACACTAGGCTGCGATTCTACGGAGTTCACACGGCGTTATGAAATTTCTCAGAACGCCGTGGAAACGCAGGAAAATGAAGCGAAAATTGTTTCAATTTTCGCAAGATGGAGATGTCTCCGCGCTTTCACGGCGATTATGGCGTTCCTGCGGCGCATCCGTGGCGTGCTACTGCGTTCCCACAGAGTTTTACTTGGCATTTCACTGCGTTGTCACGGCGTTTCACTGCGTTGTCACGGCGTGCTGACGGAGTTCACACGGCGCGCCAAGAGTTGTCACTGCGTGCCCATGGCGCATGCACGGCGCAGTTGCCAGATCGTCCCTGTGACGTCACGGCAGCGTGTATATATAAGCCAATAGTCAGTCAAACCCGCACTGTTCCTGCCTGTTCCCCAAAGCATCATGACAGGAAAAAAAAGTCGAGAGAGGGCTACGAAAAAGCAGCCACCCAACCCCACTGCACCACCGTCTCCTCAACATGCGGAAGTGGAGCTGCTTCCGCCTGACTCTCCATCCCCATCAAGTCAAGCAGCCCTTCCATCCAGGCACAAAGACGATGACGGACCTGACTCCTGCTGAGGAGGACGATATGGCTATCTCTATATGATATCTCCGTGCAAGCGCCCCTGTCTACAGCTGCGTCCTTGTGGCGATTATGTGTGTCCTGAGTGCGCGCCTACGGCGCTGCTGTGGCGCTCTCGGCGTTCTCAGTGCGCTGCTACGGTGCTGCCACGGCGCACACATCAGAACAACATGAACACGCCGAGCCACGGCGCATACTTTGTGCATGCACAAAGTGCGCGCCGTCGCATGGCGTCCATGGAGACACCACGGCATCCACTGGAGATGTCACAGCGATGCTACGGCGCTCATGGCGACCTTACTGCGTTCACCTCAGCGTTCTGCATTTTTTGATGGACGCCGCGCGATCGCAGCGAGAACGCTGCCCTGGTGTGACAGGGGTTTTAGGCTTTAATTATGGCATTCTTTTTAATCTTAGGATTTATAATACTAAAAATCCAGAGTTCACACCACATACGGAATCTGCTTAACCTCCAGTTCACACCGGACGTGTATTTTTTCGAGACCGTTGACAGGCACTTCTGCTCAGCTGTGGTTACTTAGAGCTTCTACAATAACTTTGACATCATCAATCTTAACATGTCACCAACTGCTCTCTGCCTGATTCTCATTGGTTATGTTTTTAGACGCACAAAACCGCTACACTACATCCACTGCATTGATCAGTGTGAGTCTCAGTGAGTCTGTTTGTTTTTAGTGTTTTGCATTGTTTGTGTATTTTTTATAACCACTGTTTGTTTAGATACAAAAATATAATTGCATTTGTCAATAGTGGTATATTATTGTGAAAAATTGGTTATATTTTGAAAATTGACCAGGTTTTCTCCAGGAAGGAACTCTCCTGCTGCACGAGCCGGCCGCGCGGCGCTTCGCATCTGGTATGAACTACACCATAGTTAACAAGGGTGCAGAACGGAGGTGGCCCATTCTTGGTGCTCCCACGTGTTGTGTGAACCTGACAGAACTGGCACCTTTTTTCTGTTTTCTTTTCTTCTCAACTGTGATTTATAATTCATTTTCATTCCACTGAAAGCCCAAACGTTCAGACATGAGTTTCCTCTTTGGCTTTGGTTTCCACTCACAGCATCCCTCAAAGGTCATACGGAGCAGCAGCATCAATATTCAGTTTGTCAAATGAATCTTCTTCTTCTTTTTTAAGTTTAAAACTAGACATCTTCAGTACCTGCACAAAGCTTCATGATCAAACAGCTACTATTCCTATAATGCATGCACAGTTGGGGGATAATTGGAAAAGCAAGGGTACAATATATTGGAAAGAAAGCACGAGAGGATCCACTGCATGGAGCCTGAAAGAAGCACAGAGCTGTAACAATAACTTTTGATTTTTCATTTATCAAAGCAGCGTGTGCGTTTTTCAAAGACAAACCTTTTCGTGGGATTTTTAAGCTTATCTGATGCTTCTTTCATGACTAAAAAATATTAAAAGGCATTACAGTCACATTTTTTGATGAAAAGCATAGTAGTCTGACTAATGCAACAATGCAATTTGTGTTCACTGGAACATTTGATGATAAAATCCTTTAAAGAAATAAAAATAAATCTTTCCTTTGCATCACTGTCTGCTACAGCCGGACGACCCTACTGATGTTCAGATGTTTCTTAAAGAGCTCCAACTTCTGAATTTGTGTTTGTTTTCTGCAGTAACACGCATTGCATTATCTGCGTTGTTACAGACTTCTGAAGTCCGTCCAGCAAGAGGCAAAGGGCAGAAAGCGAAGCATAAAAGCAATAAGACCCTTTGATACCCAGCACGATTCATTACAGGTGTAAGCAAAACTCAGTCTTTCTCAGAAACAATCTCCTTGATCTGAAGAGACCATTACTACTATATGTCCAAATTCCTTCACTACTCACTCACTATACAGTGCGTTCACCATTTTGTTATTCTGTCCGGACCTACAATTCCAAAATCCAGTGCCTAGAAATTCCCCAGAAGTCTATGCCAAAAACTAGTTTGCATCGATTTTCACTACATTGGGGAATATAGACCACAATGCATTGCATTTGAACATTTTTTGCAAAAAAAAAAAGTGTAAATGTAATTTTTTAATAAACTATCAACATTTTCATCATTAGAGCACTGTGGAGTTATAAATAGATGGTGCAAAATGTTCATATTTATTAGATTTTTGCTTTGGGAAATCAGTGATGTCTTACTCACTGCAAGAAAAAAAAAAAAAAAAAAGAAAAGTAGTGGGCATGGTGTCCGAATTTCTTTTCAAATTCAGGGCACTAGATAGTATAGCACTGTATAGTTTTGTAATTATGGACTACGGTGGGAATTAGGACATAACCCACATTCTAGAAGCTTCTTTTGCTGAAGACTACAGTGGCCCTTAAGGGCAAATCCCAACATCAAATAAAAAAACATATTAAAGGGTAACCAAAATCAACTTTTTTATAAATGGGGCTTTAAAATTGCTGTCTGTTGGTCTTTGCCAAGACTTTTTTTTTGACAATTTAAAATAAACTTGTTTAATTCCTGAAACTCTAGTCAGAAACCATCTGTGTGGTTGAAACGAGGTATTACATTTGGATTTCTTGATTGGTCATATGTCCCATGTCATTTCAGAAGTTTCACTTAATGATGCTCTGCAGCTCCAGTACAAAAGCCCCGTCCATCTTTGATTCTGTAACGCTCAGTCTTTATCGTGTTAGCTTTAGCATGGTTCGTTGGTGGATTGCCTTCGGCTGTCAAAAATCTACTGGCTTGCCCATGTTAGGCAACAGTGGTCGACTGCAATTGGCATTGAGTCCAGCAGACTGTGTCCTGGTGATGGGATTTGCAATGAACCGTCACTCGGGATTGTTTGCCTAAAACATTAGCCTTTATTAGCTTATGATACTAGCACTGAGACACAGGCCCCCTTCGATCTGAAACTTAAGCATCTGCCTTAAGAGAAGATGGGGGAGAAAAATCCTGAATCTCTACAGAAAATTCTGTGGAGATACTGGTATCTCTTTTCTTGGTACCACCCTCCATATTGAAGATATAGAGTGACTATATTACCTCAAACTAACCTCACTGTCGATCACAGATCCAAACCACACCTCCCCCGCTTCTGTTGTGTTTCCTTTGAAAACAGTTTCCAAATCAAAACATTTCAGAAACCAAATCATAATTCCAAAAAACTTAGACATGGTTCACATTTCTGAATATTAACACCTTTTAAAAAATTTCATCTTGATTTCTAAAAAGTACTTCTGTTTTCAGAAATGATGCGCGTGAAAGTACTTTGGGATATTGCAGATTTGATGATGATGTTTAATCTGAGTTATAAACTGAGTCATTTGTCATGAAGCGATCCTGAATATGCTCCAAACTAATCATACAACTTTTATTCGTATGCAGACATTGAATGCATATTTGAAAAAACTCAAAATGTCAAAAATCAAACAATCAGTGATTTCCCATAGTGCCGAGCTTTTCCAGTTTCTTATTGTATTTCATCTTTTTAACCTTTAATTTTTTTGTTTTGGTTTCTATGATTTTGTTTTAATTTTTAAAATTTAATGTTGCAATTTGTTATTTGTTTTGCTTTCTTTAATTGTTGTGATCTTTGATATGTTTTTGTGTTTGCACCTCAGGGCCACCATAGAAGGCAGATAACACTATTGAAGGAGTCCACAAACTACACATTTTCCAGTGTGTGGAATAAAGCGAAGCACAATAAAGTTTTAAAAAAAATAGAGGGGAATTAGAGTATTGAATTTTCAAATATGAAGCTTTTCCCATAAAGCCCCTTTAAATGACCAGACACAGAGTTATATAGAATTTGCATTTTCACATATACAGATTTCATTGCGTGAAGTAGTTCCCCCAATGACTCCAAATTAAGAGTAAACACCATATGTTGCTGCCAGCGTAGGTCCACATTTGACAGATGTGGATATTTATTTGTGTACTTGCGCAGCAGCAACATTGTTACATTCCTGTGAGTACTAAATTGGTTTCCGCATTCTTTGTTGTATTAGGAAAGACAGCTTTGCTCCACAAACTCCACAGAGAGCAGAGCACTAGTGCTACATACCCACTGCGCTTTAAATATGATCCTCGGATTTGGAATAATCTGATGGACAAAGGTCCTGGAGGAAAGGTGGAGCTCTCAAATTCGCACACAATCGACGCATCACAAGTAGAAGTGTGCGGTTCGATGTGGTTTACTGTGTCCAAGTCGCTTTGGGGACATTATCATAGGTTATGTTTGTAGTGTTCAGTGTCAGGCCCGCCTACACACAGCCGCTGTCTCACACAACCCTGATGAGATTACTCGCAGAGGGATTTCATCTGCTGGTGTGCTGTGTTTTGATGTGATTGTCTTGTAACTCGGAGAATGAGGGCGGACAGATGTCTTTAGGTCTGCGCATAAAAAGCAACACAAAACTGTAGAATTGTTTCAAATGCCTATTTGTCAGGATGTACTCAGTGAATTAAACGGGGTTGTGACTGGAGTAAATGATTTGATTCAGCGTGGCTTGCTCTCGTTTATTTAAATTACAACTTTCCGCTCCGCACTGCACCTCATTAAGCCTTAATATCTTTGTTAAACTGTCTAATAATTCATAGATTTATCACTACTGATACATTATTTGTTACTTTGCCAATGTTTTTGACTGTAATTAACCTGTCGGAGATGTAAGTTTGACATTAGCTCCCGATGGTGCATTGAAAAGACACCAATTTAATAAGAAAATGCTAACAGGCTATCAAATTCAAACTTGCTGGCATCTTTTTTTCCCTTGTTTGCCTTCAGAACTGTCTTATTTCTTCATTACCCAAACTGCACAGAGATTTAGATTCCCAATGAAGGGATAGCAGCGCGTAATTACTATACATATATCGAAGCTGTTAGTGACCCAAAGTGGGCGCAAAAAAGCAAAAATTCACCTACCACTGCACCACCACTCTCAGGTTAAATTATTGAATCTAGTCAGAATGGATTTAGATTTTCATGTTTGCTTTCATTATGTTGTGAGCTCAAAGCTGGGATTGAATATCATCAAAACAACATGTCCTCAATGTTCGTTGGTCTAAATTTGGTTGATCCTTAGCTAGATGTAGCCTGTTTTTGGAAGACTGCATTGGGATCTTCTCTGCTTTGCTGTGGTTTAAGCCACAGTCACGACTACCCGTCCGGGTG
The DNA here is from genome assembly GCA_003999625.1 of Oryzias javanicus. NCBI lineage: Eukaryota > Metazoa > Chordata > Actinopteri > Beloniformes > Adrianichthyidae > Oryzias > Oryzias javanicus. The sequence goes on along the minus strand of CM012439.1, from coordinate 9,815,788 downwards.
GAAAATTGGGGCAAACCTGTATTAGACATGCATGTGGCCTACACAAAAGGTCAAGAATGTAGGGAAATGTCCACACACATTTTTTTCAATGGGTATGATGCAGGAGACGAGTTGAAGCGAACATTTAAAGGGTAACCAAACTGTAAATTAACTCTTTTTTGGCTGTTGACTTCTATAAATGGAGCTTTGAAAGTGCTGTCTGTTGGTCATTGCCACACTTTTGACAATTTACATTGAAAATGATTGATTCCTTTAAATTATTTTCTAAAACTGTCTGTGTCTGCCCACTACAGGTTAAACAAGGTATTACAGTTGAATTTTGTAAATGGTCAACTGGCGTAAATCCTTCCAAGCCATTCCAGCAGTTTCATGTCATCACGCTCTCCAGCTCCAGTATAGAAACCCCGCTCTTCTTTGATTCTGTAATGGTTGGTCGTTATCGTGTTAACTTTAACATTGCTCATAGGTATATTGCCTTATATTGCATGTATGAATGTATATTGAATGTATTATCTTCTATTATATTATATCGTATATTGCAGTCATTTTCTAAGAAAAGTGCTCAATAACGGGGTGGGGATAACACAAAAAGAGGAACTCTTATTGTTGCAGGTTCTGCATGTAGAGCTCGAAAACAGGGGTGGAAAATGAACATGAGATTTTTGACTGTAGAAGACCAAAGAGTCTACACTACCATGATTTCATTGGAAATGCTCACTTAAACGGGTGTTGTCTAGGTGCTGTGAGCGTAGCTTTAGGTCAAGGGTGCATTCACACCGAACGCGTCCAGTTTCAATGTTGAGTCAGTGTAAAGACGCGATCTGTGGCGGTGGCTTGGCAAGCTTGACGCAGCACGTCAACCAATCAGAGATTCAATTTTGGGCATGTGATGTTTTCAGTGAGTGATGTAGAAAAATGAATCCAATATGGCGGCACGATGCATTCGGTGGGAATGCACCATGAGGCTTTGACATTCTAAATACCTTGTAATAAAACAAGTTATGTACTACGTGTCTCATCTTCAGGTATTATTTTTATTCTGACATTGAAAAAGCGTTTTGTCTTCGAGACTGCAGCTCAATGGATTAACTGTTTTTTTTTTTGTGCTTTTTCTGTAAAATCTGTGCATGGCTGTCTATAACGGACTCGCAGTAGATCTTTTTTTATTTTTGGAGAGGAGCAGCCCAAGCAACCTGCCATCAACAGCTGTAAACTACATTTAAAGTCACTTAAATCTCCTCTCTGGGACGAAAAGCAATTTCAGTGATAATAAATATTGTATGATTGTAGATGCTGGATGAGCTGAGATTTACAAAGCTGGGAAGTTTTGCATGAGAGTTCGTTCTTTGGATGAAATTGCCTTGTTTGATGCCAGGGGTCAAAGGAGAGGGGTGTTACTGGTTAAAGATTCCCACAAACAGGGTCTGTAGAAGAAGCACGCACATGCTTAAAACATAAGCTGAAAGACTCTCCTTCCTGCAAAGATGGAGGCTGTATGTGCTGATAATGCCATCAGAGGATGGTCAGATGAGTCTGGAATTGTGCTGCAGCGTTCAGCTGCCAGGGTCAGAGTCTGGTGTTAACAGAAGGACGGTGCTATCAAGCTGGACATCAAAGATTCTGATTGCCTGTAATGGTGAGAGTGGGTCTGGGAGCTTAAATATTCGACTTGACAGTTGGATTTTTTCGCTCTATCATCCAGCGTCTGTCAGTCAAGTCGAGGTTGCTATACTTGCTTTATATGATGCAAGTCATTTCTAAATGTGCTGACATGTTTGTGTCAGTCAATGATTTATTAAGCATTAATAGAGCAACACAATCACAAAAATCGTCTGCTCACATTGATCATTACAGACTTCATGTCTTTTTGATGTTTGTGCTGAGACTGGGTTGATCTGTTCAAAGGAACCAGAAGACTGAAACTAAATTAATAAATAACAGAGCTGGTTTATGGATTTACGCTCTAAATATAATTATCTGCAGCACCTAGTTTTTTTCCTTATACTCTACGCCCAATAAATATGTAATTACTGCTGTAAACGTTGGGCTGCCGCTACTTTCTGACTGTATTTTCACCCTCTCCTATCATTTTCTTAAAGGTATGCAGCCTTCCAATGAGGCTAAGATTTGCACAATTGACCATAGAATATTAAACAAAAACATTTTAAATATTTATAATTTAGATAATAGAACTGTGTGTGAAGTCATCAGACATCAAAATCTAAAAAGAGTAAAACGTTCATGTCCTGCAGGGGCAGAAATTGCAAAGACCAGATCTGAGTGAAACATACTCAAAAACTCCCAAAAATTTGCATGCACCTCATATTTTTTTCCCCCTTTTTTAAACTTTATTGTAAACTGCATTTAAAACAATTTTTACAAAAAAAGTGTGAATACCAAGAGATTTCATCCTTTGGTCCACTAACTCAGCCCTGGCCCTGCATGGGTTGCATGGCGCCCTCGGCGAAATGTGATTTTTGCAGCTCTGACCAGGGTGTTCGGAGCAGAGGAGGAGAGTCAGTGAGGGCATGTCAGGAGGGGGCCACAAAGGATGGGGTGGGTAGCGCCTAACAACACAACTGGCAGCTTTATTATTCAATTGTTTTTATCCATTTCACACAACCAAACGAGAGTCTATAGGGCCGGATTATTAGGTAATAATAATTTGTTAAATTACCAAAGGCGTCAATAATGACATCATTCACGATGTTGGATTTTACAAAGAGCTCAACTATAAAGCGATCGAATGTGGAATGATAGCTGAGAATAGGCTTAGCCATGCTTTGTGGATGGGGAGAAGTGCTTAGACTTCTATCGCTCTTGGGCTTGGCGGACCCCCTGTGGTGGTCGGATAAAAGCAGAATCACAATGGAACTGACAAGATGGTGGGGTGCAGACTCAGAGAATGAACAGAAGAGAGGGCAGGTTGGCGCTTAAGAACATTTGACAGTCAGAGAAACGTCTGAAATGTGAACCTGCTCCTGAAAACGTCTGAATAAAGCTGTAGGGAACACTAATTCAGATCACATAAATGTGAGAGAAGCTGAAATCTGCACTTCTAATGTACTGTTTCTATCAAACCATTCAAGTCATTTAGCTGTATTTGTTGTCCATTTACAAGAACCAGACGCTTTATTTGAAAAAGTATTTTTTCCTATTTTATGGCAATTAAAATTCTTGATAAATGTTAATCTTGATTTGAGGTGACATTTTGCAAATATTCCATGTATTTGTGAGCAACTGAAATTATGCTTTTATTCTGCAAACAAGTCGGATGGTTTTAGTAAAAGAGGAATTTTGCAAAGGTTTTAAACAGATATATTTAATTGAAAACTTGCACATATTTATTGAGCTATTTATCAGCTCCATGCTTGAGCAATAGTGTGGATGTCAAGAATACATTTGAGGGTTTCAACTTGACAAACTATTTAAGTCATGCAGCTCTGATCCGTGAGTGTTCATCACAGTCTGCATGAGTTTACGCTTTCAACATTGCAGCAGGTCTCAGGGCGCCACTCTTTGCAAAACAATGACTCAGATGTGTTTCAAAGGTGTGTGCGTGATGGGAATGATGGTAACATCTTTTTGCTGATTTTTAATTCCAAAAGAAATGAATGGATGTCCTTGGAAAAAATGCATGTGTGTGTTTTGAAGAGTCAGACAGTCGAGCAGGTTTACAGCCTTCCTCTGAGAGGGGTTACTGTTGCAGCAGAATGTAAATGGAGGATGACAGGCCGGTGCATGCATCACGCTAGCAGGTCCACAGGTATTTCACTGGATGTATTGAGGTGCATAAAAAAGACGATCTGTCTGAGGCTGCTGGCAGCAAATATCCATCTATCTGTCTATCCGTCCATCTGTCCATGAATCAAGCTATCAGGGATTAACAATACACTTTCTTCAAAGCTAAATTCTTTGGTCATGGTTTTACTTTGGTTCAGTCGGTTATTTGTGTATTACAAAACAATTGCAGTAAACTAAAACTCATGATCTTTTCTTCAAATAAAGAAGATAAATCTTGCAGAAGTGATGCAACATTTCACTTCCACCATCATTCACTTCAATAGTGTAACATATGGTTCTACTGTGGCATCTTGACTGTCTGTCTGTCTGTCAGTCCACCACCCATCCACCGGTCTGTCCTTCCTTCCTTCTGTCCATCTTACCATTCTTCTTTCATTCCGTCCATCCATCATTCCTTCCTTCCTTCCCTCCTTCCATCTGTTCATTCTTCCCTCCTTACTTCCGTCCATCCATCCGTCAATTCTTCCTTCCTTCCGTCTGTCTGTTCTTCCTCCCTCCCTTCCTTCCAACTGCTTGTCCATTCTTCCTTCCTTCCTACCTGCCTTCCTTCTATCCGTCTGTCCATTCCTCCTTCATTTTGTTTTTCTTTCCTTCAGTGTGTCCGTTCTTTCTTCCTTCCTTCCATCTATCCCTTCATCCTTCCTTCCTCCCTCCCCCTTCTTTCCTTCCATCTATCCATTCATCCTTCCTTCCTCCCTCCCCCTTCTTTCCTTCCTTCTTTCTGTCCATCTGTTCACTTGTCCTCCCGTCCTTTCTTCCTTTCTTCCTTCCTTCCTTCCTTCCTTCCTTCCTCCCTCCCCGTCTTTCCCTCCTTCTTTCTGTCCTTCCTTCTTTCCTACCTTCTTTCTTCCCTCCCCCGTGTTTCTTTCCGTCTTTCTGTCTATCCTTCCTTCCTTCCTTCCTTCCTTCTTCCTTCCTTCCTTCCTTCCGACTGACCAACTAAACAGCCAACCAACCCACCTGTTCAGTAGTCCTGTCAAATGAAGATGAAGACGTTCCATATTTATAAACAATAAAAAACTCTAAATATATCATATTTGCTTAATGCTCACCTGATGTTCCATGGCAGGTTGGTGATAAAAGAAATGAAAGAAAACTGTCAAAAACATACAAAAGAAACATATAAAACAAACAAGGAGACATAGACATAGACATGAATCAACATTCCGTCTCTTTCTCCTGCCCTGACTCATTTGTAAATGCTCCAAGGATCCACCATGACCAGATGAATAATGAAGCAAGTTTCTTTACTACAATGACACAGTGCTCTTAGTCGTAAGTCCTGTCAAACACTGTGAGTAAGGACACGCTCATCTGCATTGAAAGGCTGTGCCAGAAATCTTAAGCACATTTTGTTTATTTACATGTGTAGGAGTCCTGTCAAACAAACCATGTTGAAACTCCTCCAAAGCAATCAGTTACATCGCTTTAAAAATCTCTGGCAGCATTAAACTGTAACCATCAATCAAGAAGACTTTCTCTCACTCAGCTGAGAGTCACGTGTTATTGATGGGACAAATTGTTACACATCTGTCAAGCAGATTTACTTTGTTTTTGGTTAAATCTTCCTTTTGTGTTTCTAAGAATCAGGACTTCTTTTTTATACAGATTTTGGCAAAACATTTTAACTTGGAGCTTCTTAAGACTAATAACTCCATGTTCCTAGCCCATTTTCTGACAAAACTTTTCAGGTTTGATGATTTGCTTTATTGGATATTTATACACAGAAATAATGAATTGATAGATAGGTTGTCCAGTTAAATCCTCACTTAACTAAACAAAATTATAAAAAGACAATAAACTATTGAGGCTTAGCAGAATAAGAAGGATTACATTTAATTTGAAGTGGAGGGAAAGCAAACACCTGGGCAAAGTTTCTATTAATTTAGTTAAAACATTATTGTTCGAAACCATCACAACTTTTTGGAAAAACAGTTTCAAGCTCCAGCTTTTTGTGTCTTAATTATTACAAAATTAAAAAAAAAAATACACCACTAGGGAGTTTCTCTTTTTACAAACAGTTTTTGGTTACTGATGTGATTTGTGATTTTTGTTAAAGAACATGGGTACCTTGGCTTTAAAAAAGGTTGAAAAACACTGCAGTAATCGTTACACCCCTACCCACATCTTACCATGTCAATCATGAGGGAGGGCATCTCACACAACCGTAATGATAACAAAGGAAAGAAAATCTGATATCTTAAAGCAAACGTGCAAGAAACCGAATTAAAAAAAAAAAAAAAAAACATGGTTTAAGCAGACAAGAAACTGAGGATTGATGTACGCTGTGTGATGCATAGACGATACGATTGAGACAATGACACAAATCTCCCTGTTTGCAGCAAATAACTAAGCTGGAGGAGAAAAAAAATGAATGTCAGGTTTTCCTTTTCAAAAAACCCAAATGTTTTAACTGACATGACTGCACATCAATCAGTGTCTCAGGAACTTTCTGGAGCAATAGAACAACAGTCAGACACTAGGAAACAAACATAAGAATATATGTTTTTATGAACTCACTCTGGAAAAAAAAGTATTTGTCCTTATATTGAATATAAATATTGACTGTATAAGATAACTGGACAGTTAGTGTGATGTCACCAATATAAAATGGCTCCAACCAAACAGAAGTCAATTCACTCTGCTTTTTTTTTTTTTTTGCAATATAGACACCACCATATTGGAGCCTGATGTACATGTTAACATGTAAACAATGTAAACATGTTAACTTGTTAAATAAGGGAATCAGAGCAAGAATGGTTATTCTGACAAATGGAATGACTAAATAAAAGCTGTTTGTTTCTTAAAAGAAGTTTATGGGATTTTGGCTTTTTGGAACCAGCAGGTACTTCCTATTTGGAAAGCCAAAGGGTAGAGTTCACTCAGTCCAGTTCTCATTAACAAGTCAGGGGTTTAAGCAAATGATGAAACAAAAAAGGAACCAAATAAGGTTGGATATCTCGGTTCAAATAAACAAAGAGGAAAAGACAGCAGGTTGATCTGTTCAGGAGACTGATGGAGCAGCTATCTTCTCCTCTTCTGGCTGTCTAAATCCAATCTGAGCTACTGATGGTCATCTGCCCAAGCTACAATATTAAAGCCCAATTGCCTAAAGCCCAGTCCCACCTAATCCATTCTACACGCGCACCGCGGTGCTGTTTGAGCATGGCCGGTGCAGTCCCTCTTAGGGCACTTTCCAGCACTAGTTGGCCTACTTTTGAGATCTCATCATAGCCACCAATCTCTGCAGTTTAAAACAAGATTAACCTCTTCAGACCTGAGCTCTGGTTTAAAACGCTGCATCTTAAGAGGTTAAACACTCAAAAAGTGCAGCACCTGTGACATGTTCGGCCAGTCTAATATTACAGTCAACATTATGTGAATCCGTCCAGTGAAACAGATTACAATGAGGCGTGTAACCATTAATGGATTAATTAATTCATCTATTTGCATTACTACAATCCAGCCAAATGTAATCAAATCAAACGGACCTAAACCTGTATTATTTAGATGTGGAAAAACAACTGTGGCCTGAACTTTATAAAATGTGAATGGATTTGAGATTAATTCTTGTTTACTTGTTTGTTTGTTCACATATTTAATTTACACTTGATTATCTTACAAATAATACGAGGAATCTGGATAACCTTACCCAGACTGTTCAGCACCAGGTATTTATCTCTGAGTCACACTGGTTGAAGTTTTGGCTAAAGATTTCAATACTGGAGTCTTGATGAAAGGACAAAAACATTTGATGCTGTGTCTTTGTCAGGATTCAGTGCTCAGGTTTCGTCATGTTCTGTTTGTCCTGTCAGTCTCACCATCTTCATCATCAACAGCTGTTTTCCTTTAGTTAATCAACCTCAGAGTATTGAAGTGTCTGCTTTTCAGTTCATCATTGTCAGATCATCTGGTTTGTTTCCCCCATGGTTTTTTCCGTGTTTAAGTTTATTTAATAAAATTTCTGTCACCAAGAAGCGAAGACAGAGTTGCCAATTTTCTCATTCTAATTTTATTTTCATTGAAAGGCATGGCCGACGCTAAGACCAGGTTTCTTACGGACACCACAACACTGACCTGCCCAAAACAATTCCTGCCAATTACAAGTGAACACAGGTCGCAGAACCAGTTTAATGGCAATTAAAAAGACCCCACTAACAAAACAGGAATGGTCATATATAAAAGTATTGCAGTATCTGTAAAGCAGTTTACCTATAGCAGTCTCTCTGTTTTTGGTATTTATAGTGCGACTCTTCATTTCTTTAGTGTTCTGTGTCCTGATTGGCTGTCAGTCCAGTTTACTGGAGTTGCATACAGTAAATGTACGATCGCGATCAGATCTTTTCTTCTTATTATACTAAAATGCTGGACTCATATGTCTGTGAAAGTTTTAACTTTGAGTGTGTGAAAATGTTCATATTTGTCTGAGAAAAATGTATAAAGTGTGTACGGAGTTTTACGGCCTTAAAATCTCTATAATCCTACTTTACAGATGTCACCTATCAGGAGTTATTTATGGAACTTTTCCCTGTAATAAACAAGGGAACATTGTAACCTCTTAAACCACCATCCATGCTGGTGATAATGTTCATTACAAATGTGGAAAGCTAAGTAAAACAGCCTCAATCACCTGAGGTCAGAGAGCTGATCTTGTACATCTGAATTTGATGTGGAATAGAGGGTCAATGAGACAGGAACTTACTGCAGCCCCGTAATTATTTTAAATGTGATGTAGATTTTGAAAATGCAAAAAACCACCAAAAGTTCCACAGTGATGTCATAAATGGAGGCTGTTTTGTTTTTGTACAATCATTATACCAGAAGTAATCACGACCTCGACTGCTGGGGGGGGGGTCTAAATACCTGAGCAGTCATGCAGTTTATCTGTTTAAAAGCATGGGAGTGTTTATCACTCAACTTTTATCATTAGTCTTTGTATGCATGAAGTGTCAGACGTTTGATGAAGTCGCTCTTCTGGTACAAAGACAGTTTGTCCAATGATGGATTTATTTATAGCAACCTGCTAAACGCTAACAACAAAACAAAGCAGCAGAGGGGAGCTTTACACACAATGACCAAATTAACCAGCAACACCAAAGGCTTTTGCTTGCTCAATTATTTTATATTACATATTATAATTAAAGTTTATTATATTTTCTTGTATTGTCATCTATTTTTTGAAGTTAATTTGGTTATTTAATTATATTTTAACCATTGCTTCTAGACACAGAACTCCTAAACAAAATAGTAAATCAGGATGAAACAAAGAAAACCAAGTCATGAGAGCAATCTTTTAGGATTTTAAGAACCAAAGTTTTATCCCAATAATTTTTCAGTGTACATTAAACTCGGCTAAATGAGTCTGAAATCAGTCTGACATTTTCACAGGCTGTCTGAGGCTATTAGCCCTAATCAAAAAATGTTTTTCCTAAACCCTAAATGTCATCAACATTGAATTTGTGCTTATGCTCAAATGGAAAAAAAAAAGAAGATAATCTGTACAATGTGCTTATATCTCAACTACTTTACCTTTACTTATCCTTAGATGTTCTTTCAGACCTGTAAATTGCAGCATGGCCGTAGTAAAACACTTGCATAAACATTTTCACTCTAGGGGCTGACAGTGATGTCTACAAGCTTGATAATTCGTGTGGGTCACCTGTACAGTTTTCACCCTCAGGACATCCTGTATCCACCCATAAGGGCAGTTATGACATAGTGTGCATTCAGATTGGACACATTTGGTTTGCTTAAAGTGAACCACAGTTCGTGTCCCCCACTAAATTTTCAGTCCGAATACACCCAACTGGACCCTTGTCGGGGACCAGGAGCCGTTCTGACCCATCTTTCGCGGTACTCTTGGTTCGTTTCCAATCAGACTGGGCTTCAGTTCGGTGTGAGTTTCCTCGGTCTGAATGGGCTCTGTGCTCGAAGTGGAACAACTGGACCAAATTAGTCACCGCTGCTGGTCATTACTGGATGTAATACAATGAGACCCCGCCATTCATTAAAATGTGGTCAGATGAAAACAGGCTCATTAAAACAACTTTTAAAGTGATCCACTTTATTTCTCACAGTTTTCCCAACATTCTGTCTTTCATAAACACTTATCGGTGTACCTTCATAGTCTTCTCAGTAACTGCCTTGGAGCACCAAAGTAAGAAGTAAAAAGTGTTGTACACGATGTAGATACAGACGTTCAAAACCGATCAGCCAATTATAAAGTTTGAATAAGTGAACTGTCCCAACAAGGATTGGAAAGTGCTGGACTTCCATTATTCTTTCTCTCATTGCTTTGTCCCGCCCTTGTAACTCCTGGCCAATGACTGCAGAGATCTTTGGTCATGTGGTTTTGTTTAAAAGCTTTGGTTTGAAACAGAAGTAACTATTTGAAAGACAGTTTGCATACAGACCAAACACAAGGTCCGGGATTAGATCCAGACCAAATTAAGCGGACCAACTGACTTTCTGGTCTGCATACATCCCAAGGACTTTCAGGCCAAAAACGCTTCAGCACCAATACGGGCCAACCCCAGTACCGGTGCGTGTGACTATTCATGTTTTTATGGTTTGAGTATTTTAATGAATGTATAACTAAAAGTTAACAGAGACAGGAGCTCAGGACCAGCCTTGAGCTTTTTCTCAAATATGTCAGGCCTTAAAGAAGACTGAAAAGTCCTACAACTTGTTGATAATCTTTTCAATTTTACAATCACTGTAACTGGAGAAAAAGATGTAATCATGATCAACAAGTATAAAAAATAACATTAAAGTTTTCATAATTATTTTTTTTTGTATTGGTGATACTGCTGTGATTCCCTGTGCACACTTTGATAATACAATTAGATAGTTCCAGTTAATAGTCCTCTCTGATTGCAGAGAACACACTGATATGATCAGTCCAGCAGGAGGGTGCAGTGCCCACTAACCGATTTCCCAAAAAGTCTTTTTTAAACCCTCCTTCAAAGAAAAGGATGTATTCAGCTCGAATTTTAAACCTTAAAAATGCCTGTGCTTTTCTTTGCTGTAGCCACTAAAGTCAGCGTCTGCATTCACCGCACCAACCAGCCCAGCCTGCCAAGGTCACCATTGTGTGTGCGTGTGGGGAGGGATGGGGTGTTTCCTGTCAGACCAGCTGAATGGGATTAGTCACGTGCTGAGTCAATGACAATTACCACTGTTAGGTTAGAAAACCTCTTCGTAATGGCTCACAGCACTCATCATTTCTAATTTATTGCTCTGATTAAGAAAATCCTCAGATGATGTTTTGTCTCTACAGAATCTGGTGGCCAACAGAAGAGCAATGTCTTCTTATCAGTTTGAACATTAACAGGATGAGAGGGGTCAAACACTCTTATTAAGGAAGAAAAACAAAACTGAATTTTAAAATTCACAATTTAAGCTATTAGTTTTCAACATCTCTCTAAGGAACCAGAATTCAAAACACATTTTGAGTGAATTCTCACCAATGTGTCATGGCTACAGACACTTTTCAGACCCAGACGCTGGAACCCGGAAGAAACAGCATTAAACTAGTGTGGTAAGAAAAGGATTTATTGCAGAGAACAGGAGGCAGAGGGCGGTGGCGACGCAGGTGGGCTTCTCCGCCGGAATGGGTAGACGTCTGGAGTGGCTGGGCCGAGGCAAAGGCAGAGGCTCGAGGTGTGACCGCTGGCGAGGATAGAACGGGGAATCCTGACAAAGGCTGGAACTGGCGACCACTCGTGGTAAGAACTCCTGTGGGTGAGCAGAGAGAGATTCTTAATTCAAAGACTTGGTGAAATTCGAAGAAGGAAGTACTAGACTTGGAGACCAACTATGCACCATCAGGGGCACGGACTGCGAGGAATGAGAATGATGATCCGGAGGCTCCTTATAAAGGCAGACGAGGATGATGAGGTGAGTGGTGGTCGCAGCTGGGGAAATCCGCAGTCAGGTGGAGAAGAGAGGGGAGGGGAGGAAGCTGACAGAGGCACCGTGACAGTACCCCCCGCAACGACCGCCTCCAGGCGGTCAAGGGCGGCGGTCCGGATGGGCACGGAAGAAATCCGAGATGAGCGAGGGGTCCAGAATGAGGGAGCGGGAGATCCAGGAACGCTCCTCGGACCGTAGCCCACCCCAGTCGACCAGAAACTGGAAACCGCGACCCGACGACGGACGTCCAGGATCCGGTCAACCGTATAGGCGGGGGCGCCGTCGATGATCCGGGCGGGCGGTGGGGAAGCGGACGGAGGGCACAGAGGACTGTCCCGGACAGGCTTGATTTGTGAGACGTGGAACGACGGGTGGACCTTAAGTGCCTTGGGCAGGCGGAGACGGACACAGGTAGGGTTGACGAGTTTCTCTATACATAGGGTCCGATGAAACGAGGAGCCAGTTTCTTAGAGGATGCCTGGATGGGTATGTTGCGAGTAGAGAGCCAAACCTTCTGACCGGGTTGGTAGTCAGGCCCCACCACCCTGCGACGGTTGGCGATCTGGCAGTTGTTCTCCTTGGTGCGGAGGAGAGCAGCCTTCGTCTGAGACCAAACGCGTTGGCAACGCTGCAGGTGATGTTGGACTGAAGGAACCGCCAGATCCAGTTCCTGAGAAGGGAACAGAGGTGGTGAGTACCCGAGGGCGGGCTCAAAGGGGGAGACACCGGTGGCGGAAGCAGGGTGAGTATTATGGGCGTACTCAATCCACACTAGGAATAGGGACCAGTCCTGGTGGTTCTGGGCTGCCAGACAGCGGAGAGCTGCCTCCAGTTCCTGGTTGGCGCGTTCCGCTTGCCATTAGACTGGGGTGGTAGCCAGAAGAGAGACTGACCGTGGCTCCTAAGGCGGAGCAGAAGGCCTTCCAGACCTGGGACGTGAATTGGGGGCACGGTCCGAAACAATGTCAACCGGGTATCCGTGATGTCGAAAGACACGGTCGACCATGAGGTTGGCTGTCTCAGTGGCAGTGGGAGTTGAGGAAGGGGAATGAAGTGGGCCATTTTGGAAAAGCGGTCAACGACAGTGAGGATGACTGTGTTACCGTTCGACGGGGGAAGTCCGGTGATGAAGTCCATGGCCAGATGTGACCAGGGGCGGCTGGGAGTAGGAAGGGGATGGAGCAGACCCGCAGGAGCCGAGGAAGAGGATTTAGACCGGGCACACGTGGAGCAGGCGGCGACGTACTCCCGCACGTCCTTCTGCATGGTAGGCAATGGAACCTCTGACGGATGCGACTCAGGGTACGATGCACTCCCCATGGCAGGCTAAACGGGACGCATGTCCCCAGGTGATGACCTCCGAGCGCAGCGCTGCCGGAACGAACAAGGTATTCCTTGGGACAGGAGGGTGGTCATTAAGATGCTCCAAGGCTTGGAGTACCTTATTTTCGATGTCCCAAGTAAGGGCTCCGATGATGCAGGTGGAGGGCAGAACGTTGGAAGGGGAGTGTTCCGAGGGGCAGTATTTCTTGGATAGAGCGTCCGGCTTGACATTACGAGATCCAGGCCTGAAAGTGATAGTGAAATTGAAGCGGTCAAAAAAGAGACACCAACGAGCTTGCCTTGAGTTGAGTCTTTTGGCGGAGCGGAGATAGGCAGAGATTCTTGTGGTCGGTCCATACGATAAAAGGCTGCTCGGCACCCTCCAACCAGTGACGCCACTCCTCCAGCGCCAACTTGATGGCTAGTAGTTCCCGGTTCCCAACGTCATAGTTCTGCTCCGCCGGTGACAGTTTGCGGGAGAAAAAAGCACAGGGTTTCAGTTTACCTGTGGAGGCTTCCTTTTGGGAGAGGACCGCTCCTACGCCTGAGTCCGAAGCGTCCACTTCGACGATAAACTGTCTAGATGAGTCGGGTTGGATGAGAATAGGTGCGTTGACGAAAAGGTTCTTCAGCTTGTCGAAGGCTTGCTGAGCTTCCGCGGACCAGACGAAGGGATGTTTAGTGGACGTTAGACGAGTGAGGGGGGAAGCGATGCTGCTATAGTTCCTGATGAATCGTCTATAGAAGTTCGCGAAACCTAAGAACTGTTGGAGCTTCTTCCTGTTTTCAGGAGGAGCCCACTTGGCAACGGCCTCGATCTTGGAGGGGTAAGATGAGATAGCCGAGCTTCCATGATGTAACCTAAGAACTGGACGGTGGGCACATGGAACTCGTATTTTTCCAGCTTGTACATAGAGTTGGTTCTCAGCAATCTCTCTAGTACAGAGACGTACGTGGTGTTCGTGCTGATCGTGAGAGAAAACGAGAATTCGTCCAGGTACACAAAGACGAAGCGATTAAGGAAGTCCCGGAGGACATCGTTGACCATTCTCTGGAAGACAGCCGGGGCGTTCGTGAGGCCAAAGGGCATGACTAAGTATTCATAATGCCAAGGGGGTGTTAAATGCCGTCTTCCATTCGTCGCCATCTTTGATACGGACCAAATGGTAGGCATTACGAAGGTCCAACTTAGTAAAAATGCGAGCCTTCTGAACGGAGTCGAAAACAGAAGTGATCAACGGCAGGGAGTATTTATCTTTGACTGTGATCTGATTTAGTTCGCGGTAGTCTATGCACGGCCTAAGGGTTTTATCTTTCTTTACTACAAAAGAAAACCCCGCCCCACAGGGGAGGAAGAGGGTCGAATGTGCCCAGAGCGAGCGCTTCCTGAACGTACTGCTCCATTGCAGTTCTTTCGGGACCAGACAGGTTAAATAGTCTGCCCTTAGGTAAGGGAGCACCAGGCAGGAGATTGATCTCACAATCGTAGGGTCTGTGAGAAGGAAGAGCGCTAGCCTTAGTTTTGCTAAACACTGCTTTCAAGTCGTGGTAACAAGGTGGAACAGCAGTCAAATCGGTGGGAACTGTACTCTTTTGGTCAGGGGTAGACACACAAGGTACGGCAGATAACAGGCAGTTTGCGAGACAGTATGGACTCCATTGAATGATGGACCCCTGGGACCAGTTGAACTGAGGTTATGTAACGACAGCCAGGAGAATCCTAATACGATAGGAGTATGGGCGGACCGAGTGATGAGAAATTGGATGGATTCTCTGTGGTCACCTGACGTGACTAGTAGAACTGGCTTAGTGCGGTGAGTGATACGTGACAAGAGTTGACCCCCGAGGCCAGATGCTTCTATGGGGAGTCCAGGGGTTCTGTGGGGATAGATAAGCGATTAACTACATGGATATCAATAAGGCTCTGTTCAGCTCCAGAGTCAACGAGGGCCTTAAATCAAAACATGAAGATCGAGGCATAACTTGACAGGTAGAAAAAGAAAGTCTTTACCGGAAACTGTGGCTGTGAGTTCCCCTCGCGCCTGTCGTCTAGCGAGGGGATTTGGAGTTTAAACGGTGAGGGCAAACAGAAACTAAATGGCCTTCAGTCCCACAATAAAAACAGGCACCAGCTTCGCGTCTCCTGCGACGCTCCTCTTCAGACAGCCTGGAGTGACCGATCTGCATGGGTTCATCTGGAGACGTAGAAGAAACGAAGTGTTCGGGGACCATGTTCTGTTCGATCGGTGGGGCGTGAGCGAGCTTGAGAGGACGAGGAGGTGGTTGATATCGCTCCTTTCTGCGTTCGCGTAACCTAATGTCCGATCTGAGAGCTGTGGAGACCAGTTCCTCAAAGGAGCGTGCTTCAGGTTGGGAACAGAGATGGTCTTGATCTGCTCGTTGAGAGACTGGTAAAAAAACACCATAAGAGGCTGATCGGACCAGCCAGCTTCCACGCTAAGATGCGGAAGTCGATGACGTGATCACTTACGGGTCGGTTCCGCTGTTTGAGGCGAGTAGTCGCCGGGTTGCTTCCTCCTGTTTACGTGGCTGGTCAAAAATAAGGCGAAATTCACTGATGAACCGATATAGATAGATAGTGATCGGGTTGCAGTGAGGAGGCTTGGGCCACTGAAGAGCTTTGTTTCGCAGAGAGTTGATAACGAGAGTGATCTTACTGTGGTCGGATTGATAGTATCTGGGGCTTGTTGACATATCAACTGGCACTGCAGCAAAAACCCTCCGCAGGCTTCGACGTCCCCGAAGAAAGGTTCCGGTTGGAGACGGACGTTTCGGTGGAGGACGGAGATCCGGAGCGAAGTAGGTTGAGTGACGGAAGCATGGGCTGTGGCTGGCGGACCCTGGGGAAAACGATTTGAAAGTTCATGTAAAGTCCGAGTGACATCATCCAGGCGCTGAGAAAGACTCTGTTGGGCCACAGCCATTTGGGAAAGGACGTCCGCTTGGCGTCCGAGCAGAGCGCCTTGTTGGGAGACTGCTAGTCTGAGTCCTTCCGGTCAGCTGGGTCGGTGTTCTGGCCAGTCCGTCTGTCATGGCTACAGACACTTTTCAGACCCAGACGCTGGAACCCGGAAGAAACACAGCATGAAACTAGTGTGGTAAGAAAAGGATTTATTGCAGAGAACAGGAGGCAGAGGGCGGTGGACGCAGGTGGGCTTCTCGCCGGAATGGGTAGACGTCTGGAGTGGCTGGGCGAGGCAAAGGCAGAGGCTCGAGGTGTGACCGCTGGCGAGGATAGAACGGGGAATCCTGACAAAGGCTGGAACTGGCGACCACTCGTGGTAAGAACTCCTGTGGGTGAGCAGAGAGAGATTCTTAATTCAAAGACTTGGTGAAATTCGAAGAAGGAAGTACTAGACTTGGAGACCAACTATGCACCATCAGGGGCAACGGACTGGCGAGGAATGATGATCCGGAGGCTCCTTATAAAGGCAGACGAGGATGATGAGGTGAGTGGTCGCAGCTGGGGAAGATCCGCAGTCAGGTGGAGAAGAGAGGGGAGGGGGAGGAAGCTGACAGAGGCACCGTGACACAATGTTGAGTAATTCAGTTTTGTAGATTTAGATTACGGCAGCCATGTTGGAGAGGTGGAGTAGTCGACCTCTAATCTGAAAGTTTGCAGATTCTGTTCCCATACCAATGTGTCTGTGTGTCCTTGGGCAAGACACCAAATTCTCCATTGCGATAGTAGGGTTGGGCAATCACATCTAGTCTGTTAGGTACGTTGAAGTTCTAGACAATCCTTTAGCCTTTCTTGCGATAGTCGGCGGGCCCATATAAGACCTGTGACGAGGCGAGCATGAGAGTACGCAGGTCATGAATCAAATATGAGCATTTTTGTCGTGTCACACCGCGGCGGTTCTCTGGCTGAAGCTCAGTACGCTGGAAGAAAGATAGTCACTGTGGCAAGCGGGAGGCTGCCTGCTTGGGTCTGGTTGCCTATATTGGTGGAGACAAAAATAAAAAAAGGTCCCTTAATTCCCCCCCAGGTTAATGCGGAACAGCCTTCAAACTCAGTGACAGAGGCACAGAAACAGTGGAAGCGGCTGTCATGCAGACACACCT
The DNA here is from genome assembly GCA_003999625.1 of Oryzias javanicus. Classification (NCBI taxonomy): domain Eukaryota; kingdom Metazoa; phylum Chordata; class Actinopteri; order Beloniformes; family Adrianichthyidae; genus Oryzias; species Oryzias javanicus. The sequence continues at coordinate 9,798,661 of CM012439.1, read as the reverse complement.
TCCCGAGTGAGATCAAAGCCACGGTAACCCCTCAGACTAGCTCTGGATCACATGTTTGATAGATAGTCGGCAGCAAATTCTTCGTGCGGTGAAAGGGGGGCGGGCCACCAGTTTGCAGGTCGGAGGTTGCAGAGTTCTGATTTAATAGGAACAGCCAGCATGACAAAAAATGACAACACCCAAAACGTTCATGTTTGACGCAGAGGTTTTAGCAATGAGTCAATATGTGACTTAGGAACGTGTTGAGTTGGAGAGACGTAGGCATTGTTTTTGATTACTGAAGTACCGAAATTGACACAGATTAGGAACCGAAACAAAAAAACACTTTGGCAGCGGGACCGAATTAAACCCCATCAGTGCCCAACCCTAGTTATAGGTTGGTGCCGGTGTTAGACAGCAGAGTGGGACTGTGACTGTAAAGCACTCTTGGCATTCTAAGAAGGTTGTAAAGCAATGTGAATATACAGTACTCAACATGAATGAGTACACCCGTCCACATTTTCCAGTAAACCTTTAGTGTCCTTACAGAATCAACCTTTTCCTTGAGATACATGAAAATTTTATGTTTTGGAGTTCAACAACTGTACAATAAAACTCATCCTTGTGGAAAGTTTGGAAATTGTTATTTTGCTCATTAAGCAACAGATAAAATTGGTACTTTTAAAGAGGGTGTATTTATTTATGCTGAGCACTTTAAGTATTTGTACAATCCCCTGTACTAATGTGTCACTGCGATTGGGGTACATAGAAGTGAGTAAACAGAGAAGAACTCTATTGGAATAATGTTAGAGACCCCTTGATCTGAGAACATCTGCTATTAGGATTTGGGTTGTACATGATTGGTGTTAATGCCCCCATGGGCAGTTTGACGGGGTGTCTTCCTAGAGAATAAACAGTAATGACAACCCTTCATAATAAACTTTTTATTGAAAGTGCAGTGTTTTTAAATGTTGTGAAATAATGCCTCACTCATTGATTTTATTATTAATAATACATTTGTTAAAGTCTGTTTTTCACAAGGGCACAAGTACCTGCTTAGAGTTCTATTGTCTGTATTTTTGTTTATGTTAGACTGTTGGAAAAAGCAGCCTGTGTTATAAAAGTAATATAAATTATTCAAGTTCAATTTCCTGTGTCTCATGACTGATAATTTACCTGTTGACTCTCTGAACAGCCACCACAACAGATGCGTGTCGTTATTACTTTGAAAAAAAAGTTGTTGTTTTTCTAGTGAACTTGATTTAGAGTTCATAGGAAACACGTGGAGGAAATTACACAAGCTCCCCCCAAAGTATTGTATCTGGAGCTTTTCTGAGTTTGCTTCATATACATAGTATGAAAGATACAGTTAGACAAGATTTTGCTGTCACCAATTGTTCAAGTTGTCACAATAAAAAAAAAGAGAGGTCTATGATGTTTATCGTAGATACACTTCAACTGTGAGATGCAGAATATAATCCAAAAAATCACAGTTTGATTTTTAAAGAATTTATTTGTTTGATGGTGCAGAAGATGAGCAACAAAAAGTTCTCCTCAATAATTAATTAATAACGTAACCCTAGTTGTCAGTGACAGAGGTCAAAAGTTTCCTCGTAGGTCTTCTCCAGGTTTGCATTGTAACTGCAATTTTGGTCCATTCTACCGTACAGATCTCCTCAAGAGCTGTGATATTTTGAAGTTACTAGGCAACTTCAAACTCCTCAGAGACTGTATTAGATTGAGGTTCAGAGACTGTACAGAACTCTCCTGCGTTGTACAGGCGATGTGTTTGGGATCATTGTGATGCTGCAAGATCCATACATGTTTCATTGTCAATGCTCTCACTGATGGAAGGAGAATTATTCCTAAAATCTCTCCATATATGACCCTATTCATCCAAACCTTGATACAGTTTTTCTGTCCTCTCTGCAGAAGAGCCCTTTCCATGATTTTTTGTACTTAGGATGCAGTTTTTGTTCCTCCTCGAAACACATTAAGTGTTGTTTATACCAATGAGTTCCATTTTGGTTTCATCTCGGGATCCCATGACATTCTCCCAGTCTTCCTCTGGATCATCCAGATGGCCTGTAGTAAACTTTAGACAGGCCTGGACATGTGCTGGTTTAAGCAGGGGGATCCGTGGTGAACTCCAGGATTTAAATCCATGACGGCATAGTGTGCTACTATAGCAACCTTTGTTCATGTAGTCCCAGCTCCCTTGAGGTCATTTACCTGTTTCTCCCCAGGTAATTCTGGGCTGTTTCCTTATCTGTTTCCATCATGTGAGATCTTGCTTGAAGTTCCAGGTGGTGGTCCAACAGTTGATCTCTTTTCTCCAAGCTGTTTGTTTATTGTGGATTGGTCCATTGAGGTCTTGTTCGGGTCCACAATCTTGTCCCTGGTGTCCTTTGACAGCTCTTTGGTGTTGATGGAGAGGTTGCAGTCTGAGTGCCTAATGCGAATATACAGTTCAAAAAAGATGTCATAAATACAGGCATTGACTAGAGGATAAAAAATAATAAGGACTGCATCATTATACAAATACAAATCTTTAAAAATCATACAATGGGATTTCCTGGATTCTTTCTCTAAATTCTGCATCTTACAGTTGAAGTGTCTTATTAAACATTTTGGACCTCTCATTTTTTTTAAGTTGGACAACTTCCACAATTTGTAACTGAACAAATACTTTTTTTTGCCCAACTGTAAATGAATGAATATTAGCCATGCTATGAAATGTAGACCTATGCAGTTTCATTTTTAGATTGGAAGCACTTATCAGCTGCATGAGTGGCAATTTACTATGCTGGAATGGGAGGCTGATCTGCGCTGGCAAATAGAATCACGCTGATGCTTATAAAATGTCATTCTAAAGTTGAAATAGTGCTTCGTTTCGATTCTCTCTGTTACTCCTGTAACTACGGCAGATCGGCTGTGTGAGGAAGGCAAACAGATGGAGAAAAGAGGGGAGCAACAGATGGGGGAGGGAAGGAAAAAGACAGCAGCAACTTCGCAACAAATGGGCTATAAACCAAGCACATAAAGACCAACACAGTTTCATGTGTTTAAAATGTGGAACTTGTCCTGTCTGTCGCTCATTTGCACTGTTAAAAAATTGTGTCAAACTTCTCTTGAAGAGTAGGAAGTTCTTCGCGATAGCTTTTCTCAATAATGTCCCACAGAGGTCATTCTTTGTTTGCTCTTGCATCAAAACGAATAAAGAATTGTCAGAAATGCAATTCTAGATTAATTTTCTATACATCAAAAAATGACACAACGCACCATTTTCAGGTGCCTCACAGGGTGGGATTTATAACATCTACCCCATGCAGCTTTATGAATAATTTCATCAGATCAGAACATTGTTTGAACAGATTTTTCAAAATTTACCATACATCGCCTTAAATGTCTGTTTTCTGGATAGAACACTAATATGGGGACAGTAACTCTACAAAAACCTTCTTTCTGGTTTTTATTGGACCCTTTCCATATTGAGACAATGGTCTCCATATATAGAAACGTCTTTACATTTTTAAGGTTTTTGGTGAGGGTTTTCTTCTTAAATTTGACTATTTGAAACTGTTTTAATGGAGCCATACCATGAAAAAGCAAAGTTTTGAGGTTTTAAATGTATTATACTGTTCATTCCTCACTATAAAGAACCCCAAAGAGGTATTTTGATCTGTTCCACTCATTTCTGAGTAATCCTCTAAAAACCTGTACTCTCAGTACTAAACCCCTCCACACCCACGAAAACAAGCGGGTTCTCACGTGCTGATGTCACAGAGTGAGACAGCCCTTTTTAGGAAGAGTCTGCGCTGACGGCTCCGCCCCCAATATAACATTAACACCCACTTTCTCCGGAGAGTTTATGGTTATCATCAGCAAAACGTTTTTTAGCATTGAAAAAGTGTTTTTTTCTTGAATCTAATCTGTAGAGAAAACGACGACTCCAAAGACAATGTCTTTTAAATTGAGTTTTTTTTTTAAGATGCATGAGATTTTTAAGTTTATTCAAAAGAAAAACCTGCTCGTCAGAAATAGTTGGAGTTTATCTTCAGGAGCGTGCAACAAACCAGCCAGAAACTTTTTGTCTGTGATCTCCACTTCACAGATGACTGTTTTGTTAACTTTGGCCTATATCAAAGTGGATTAAACCTCAGTGCCGGCGCCATTCCTACAATCAAACCTGATGCGGAGCCCAGAGTAAGAAAATCACACAACCAGCTGAAATTATGCAGTGTAAGCATATAACGCAAGAGCTAATGCTACATTTCCACACACACTGCCCCTCGCATATAGAAACATGCACACCTATATAAACAGGCAGCAGCACAACAATTATTAGTTCTATAATATTTGCAACGCTACGAAAGGAACTTCTCTTATCTTTTTATTAACCAGTCAGAAACGTCCTGCAGACATCTTTGAAGACTCTGTGGTTCCTCGTGTTCCTCTTGGGCCAAGACTGTAAAGGTCCATATTTAAAGTTTGGAGATTGTTTGCATATGGTGCTCCTCTGTGTACCGGAAGAACACCGCTTCTAGGATGAGAAATGGGCATAAAGAGCAAAAGGCGGTGCTTCAGATGTGGAGTCGTTTTAATTCCAGGTATGAAAAGAGTTCACCAAAATGACTTGTAGTTCATAAATAATTTGTTTTTCAATGTTCCAAAGGTAATGTTTGATCATTTGTATGGATATAGTCTACTCTAAAAGGCTTAAGAAAATCATGGTATGGCCCCTTTAAGGCATGAACTAAATAATTTAATCAATCAATGGAGGGAAAAAAGAAGGTTTTGGCTGGCGTAATAGTTTAACCTTGTAATGATTTTTTTTTCCTAACCTTGTCTAAGCCTAGCAGTGGAGTAAACATGTAGAAACATAGAGACTATTGTGTTTGACAGTGGTTTTACAGCAGATGTTTTGTTGTCTTTTAGCAGCACATATGAACACCTTTGTGTTTTTAATTTTTATGACAGATGAGCACGGATTTGTGTTTACCAAGATGTTTCTCTTATGAAATGTACAGGAATAACTGAGAAACCGGACCCCAACACAGTACAGTCAACGCACCTTCATGTAACACACATACATAAAGCAACGAGACAGTTCAGCAAATCTCACTCTGGCTCAATAAAAGAACGATTTTTGAGGCCCGAAATTCCGCTGCAGTTTTGTGCCCAGGAGGGGCAGCAACAGATGCATGGCACACTGTGTTAGAAGTAAGCTCCAGTGCTGAAGCTTCATTTAAAACTGCTTTGGAGGCTTGTTATGACTGGAGGCTTCTGGGAGGATTTTGTCAGATGTCTTAAGTTGATGCTGTGAAGTAAATGGAGCACTCATCTATGAGTAAAAACACTGAACAATATTCTGACTTCATTACCTGCATGTCAAGACAAGCCCCTCAGCTAAACTTTTTGACTTTTCAACATACAGTAACCCGTTTTAGGATTTTTATAAATGTATTTCTTAAGATCTATCTATATATCTCTGTATCATCCAACCATCCATCCATCCATCCATCCATCCATCCATCCGACATTTGAAATTTAATTCCTCAGGAAATAATGATGTCATAGTAAGCCACCGCGCCCTCGCTCACCCATGCAAAACAATTATTGTAAAGTTCAGGCTTTTACCTTATTAATTGACATATAGCATGCTTTGTGGTGGTGCAGCCAAGCGGAGTTTTGTCATGCAAAGCTGGTGGCCTGCTTCCCTTTAATCTGCTTTTCTAGAAATGTAAAATGCGGAGTGGCAGCTTGAAGAGAAAGAGGACAGGCCGCCGTCTGAACAACAGGCTTAATGCTTCAGTGCATTTTGATCGGTACCCTCTGCTCTGACTATGTCACCAAAACACAGAGACTTGACTCTGTACACCAGTGCTTTGGATGTTTTTGCTGGGGCTCATTGATTTACAAGATGGTTTTGCATAAAGAATTTTCTTTTCTTTTTTTAAACTTAATTTTTATCAGGTTTTGTCATATCAAAACAAAACAAGCAGACCATAACACACAACAGTTAGAGCCTACAGAGTTGACGATTGTACATACTTAGTTTTTTATAAATATCTTAAAAATTGTCCAGAGACAAGGCTCATTTCATTATGTAACTGACCAGTACTTCTTAGAAGGATGAGTACAGCGATGTGTTACTTTTCGAGTTATTTTGTTCCATGTTTGAAATCCAGTTTTTCCAATATTTGGTATATGTTTTTGTTGCAAATCTTAAAGAGAAGGTCAGTCTTTCCATATCATGAATGTCTCTGATGATGGATATCCATTCCAACTGTCGTGGGGGATCCTTGCACATTCATTTATGGGTAATGGCTTTCTTTGCATAAAAAAATTTCAAGTAAAAAAAACAAAAAAAAATGTCAGTTCCCTCTAAATATAAAGAAACAAACAGGACTTTAAAATGTTTTGCTACCCATCGAGTATAAGGTCAATAGCTGTGTTTTCATTACATATGTGCAAAACTTCATTGAAAGTTTAGAAATGTAAAAAAAACAAAATTTCACATTTGCACTGTTTCAATAATCATAATCATTCAATTTCCGGACTATAAGTCGCTCCTGAATATAAGTCGCAGGAGCCAAAATATGCACAATAAAGAGAAAAAACATAGATAACTCGCTCTGTAGTATAAGCCACACTTTTAAGAGAACAGTCTAACAATTATGAACAAATTCATCAAGCCGGACGCAATGTTGTATTTGACGCCAAACGCAATTCATATGTCAAATTTGAGTCCGCTGCCTCTTTTGATGAAAGCATGAAATGCTCTATGTTTGTCCAAAAATGTGTTTGTAAACTAGATGGTCCCATTGCATGTGGAGATGCTATCATTTAGCCTCATCGCTGCATGATGGCGGCTTTGACTGTATATCTCGTCTAAAATACCTGGAAGATACGGATGATGCTGTGAGGTCAAGTTATTTATTTTAAAGAGCTCCACAAAAGCATCTAAAATCACGTCTCCATTCTGGGTTCAGGAGAGCAGTCTTTCTTTTTCTTATGGCGATCTTTACCTGTTTGCAGGAGCTGCATCTGAATGACGGTGTTTCAGCTGCTCTTCTGTCCGTCTGTAACCCAGTTTGATGGCTTGCTGTCCCATTAGTCCAAGCAAAGAAAAACAATGACAAAAACATAATGTTCATGAGGAGAATGATTAGATTCTGAGCACAATTTGTTTTGAATGGAACTTCTTCTTCTGTGTTTCTGTCAGCAGACAGCAGCAAATACTCATCCACAAACAGCGCCCTCTAGTGGTTGTTAGGGGAAAAAAAACGCTAAAAGGCAACCGGTTGGTAGTGGAGAAAATAACTAACATTTGAGCCTATTGATGTCTAAAAAAAATTACAAAGATGTCGCTCCTGAGTATAAGTCGCACCCCTGGCCAATCTATGATACAAACTGCGACTTATAGTCCGGAAAATATGGTATGCAAATAAATACAAACCAACTCACTTTATTCAAGTGACAGATGTGAACAGTACTTTGATTTACAGCAGATACAGTCACATTTCTTCCACGGCACTAGCGCTCATCATCATCTATCAAAAGAGGCTGACTTTGTTAGGAGTCAGAGCTCTGTCTCCCCCTTCCCCACCACCAGTGGTAGCGGTCTTCAGAGTTCTGGCTCACCTGACTCCAATCTGACAATCATCCACCTGCTTCTCAAGCAGCACACAGAGCCTCACTCTGTGCTAAGTATTGTTTGTACCACCCTTTCTGCATTACTGAGTGTTTCTATCTCCATCTGACCTTCTGTTTCTGATCCTGCTTATTTTCTGATGGCCTGCCCTGACCTGACCCTTGCCTGGACTCTGACTACTCTACTCTTTTCTCGGATGACACTAGTTAGTTCTAGTTATTGACCTCTGCTCGTCTCACCCCGATTTAGCTCTGAGGACTTTTAGCTGAACTTCGTTCCTGCTTGAACTAATAAACCTGCTGCTCATGAAACCAGCTGTCTGTCCGTTTGAGACAGTCTTATTCAGGCCGTGGAGCGGTGAGTTATATGGATGAAGAGATTTTTTGGCAGTCGTGGTTGGTGATTTTACAGATGAGGTGTGGATCCAACAATTTCATCTGACACGCTCAACTTTTAAAGAGCTGTGTGATGCTGTGGGACCTCTTGTGCGGTATCTGGTTGTTGGTCTCGTGACTGATTTAGTTGAAAAAAACTGTTTCCACTGCAGTTTTTCTAAATATGCCAATTCATTCCACCTTAAAATAAACACCCCCTCTAAGTGGAAAAAAACTTTTTTTCAATAGATGCAAGGTGTTTCGAAATTGATGTTTTTATTTTGCTAGTTTTTATTTATTTATTTTCGCAAATTACATTAGTGCAATTTCATGTTTAATGGAAACGCAGCTACTTTTAGATTAAAAACTGAGAATTGTTGATCGGGATACTTGCAATTTTTAATATCAAATGGATGGGAAGTTCATTTAATTTACCAAACTGGTTAATATTCAGATCAGTTGATAGACTTTCTCATTGCTTTCTGGATTTCTCATTATTAAGGGTACATTTCAGTACGATTTGTTGATATTTTATTCCATTTAAAGCAGGGGTCTCAAACTCAATTGAGCCGGGGGCCGCTGGAGGCAGAGTCTGGGTGAGGCCGGGCCGCATCAGGATTTCCACAAGAAAATCGCTGATAAAACATTCCAATGTTCTCAAATTCTTTATTTTTAACACAAAAATAATGAATGAATTAAATTAATTTAAAAAATGAATCAGAAAATCAATTTTTATTAATTAAAATAATAACAATGACCATACAGCAGACACAGACGACTGAAACCACATATTGACTGACTGACTGATCAATGTTTCTCAAATGGTGGCGCGCCCCCCTGGGGGAAATGCGAATAAAAACATGTTTACATTAGAGATGAATATTGTGCATAATCCTACATAGTAGTTGATAATAAATTCAATATAGCAAAAACAACCTACCCATAGGAAAAATCTGTTGCTCAAATGTGGCTCAATCTCGTCTCCTGAGACATGTTTGAGATCAGTTTGAGCGTCTCATCTGTGGATCATTCTGTGCTCATTTGTGTCTTATTTCTTGCTCCTAAGGGACCCTTAGGAGCAAGAAATAAGCAAGGATGAGCAAAGACACCAACGAGACAAATGAGATTGAATTGAGATAAGCTATTTGAGCAAGACTAAAGAAGTGGGAGAAACAAAAGAGATCTCAAAATAGTCTCGTTCAGATCTCATTTGTCTCAGTTATTTTATAAGAGGATTAAGGAGAAAAGGACGAGACAGATCTGAGACGCTAATGAGACATATCTGAGAAGAATGAGCGCTAAAAGAGATCTCAAAATAGTCTCGTTGAGATCTCATTTGTCTCAGGTGTTTTATAGGAGGATTAAGGAGAAAAGGATGAGACAGACCTGAGACGCTAATGAGACACATTTGAGAAGAATGAGCACTAAAAGAGATCTCATCATTGTCTCTTTCATGTCTGTTTCATGTCTCTTTCATGTCTCACCAAAGCCATTTATGAGAATGACTTGAGAAACAGTAAAAAAATTAAAAATAATACTAAAATGTAATGTAAACATTTTATTTGGCATTTGTCCAGTACAACATTTGTATTGGGATAGCAGCATTAGACTCTTTTTACATTTTTAAAACAAAATACAGAAATATAAAAACATAATGGGATACAAAATTGATTAAAAATAAATTAAATACAAGCTCTGTGATTGTTCACTAACCTCCTTGCTGAGAAGTCCGTTTTAACAAAATTATTTTTTCAAATAATTTTAAGTAATTTAACCCTTGTACTCTTTTACGGGGTCAAAATGACTGTACCATTACATTGATGTGAGATCTCTCCCATAACAAATGTGGACAGGATCTTATGTCTGCCACAGACACCAGAGAAGATTCAAAATCCTTGGGAAAAAAACTTCAGGGCGCTGTCGACCCCACTTTTAATGTAAACATGTCTAGGATAGCACAAGAGTTAAAACCACCTGGCCTCTTAATGGAATATTTTGAATAAAACCAGAAATACATTCACAAGATTGTGTCGTATTATACCCGTAGATCTATTTAAAACAGTGAAAACTTTTTCTTATGGAATTGCATTAAGTACATGAACTGTGGCATACTCAATCTGGCCGACATGGTGGTAATGAATACTTCCAGAATGTAAACAACAAACATACTGACAGCACAGGTACAAGGAAGAATCTCACTTGGCTTTGAAACAAGAGAACTTACATGCTTCCAAATCCTAGAACACACTTGGCAGGAACTGTATTGAAAGTCATGGTCCATGAAAATTCAAAATAAATAAAGGATGAAAGAGTAACCAGTCCACATACTGTAGATCATAGCAGTGACCCACTGCTTAGAACCTGCTCTGGTCCTACATTTGTTGACAAAGGCTTTCTTGACTCTGACCTCCACAATTGTTTCTTTACCAGGTGGAGTGGCCCATCTCAGGATATAAGCTGTAAAACAAGAACATTAAAATCTAGTATGAGTAAAATGACAATAGATGGCACATAATAAATATAACACTTCAAGCTGTAAGCAAATTATAGTTTTATTAGATCAGCTGTATAATGCTGCTGTGAGATTTGATTTACATGTCATCTGATTAATCAAGATTATAATTTCTGGCATCTAAAAACAGCCAGAATTCAGTTAAGATTACATATTACACTGTGACCTCTATAGCTGTTAAAAGAATTGAAATTCAGCATGATACTTCCTTGGGCAGTAAAAATGTAACAAATAAGTTAAAATCTGTTTCCTTAAAGATGGGTTAGATCAGGGGTGTCAAACTCAAGACCTTCAGGGCCAGCCTGATGCTGGTCTTCTATAAATCCTGCCTTATCTGCTGCTGATTACCTGGATCAGGTGTGTTTAGCCAATAAGAAACTGGAAAACATGTAAGACACCAGTTCTGATGCCTGGAGTTTAACACCCCTGTGTTAGATGCTCCTGGATAAGACTTCATTTCCAGTGTTAAACTTATATTTTGATGGCAATCATTGCTATACTGCAGCCTGATTGAACATGTTTATTGTTCCCAGAATTCTAGCATAAAATGACCCAATTTTAAGAAAAACTCACTTAGGATTGCGTCGACGGATCCGCTTTCCTTCTTTTCCGGAGGGATTATTTCAAGGACGACCAAAAGGAACTGGATGTTGATACTCCTCAACAGTGAAGAAATGATCGGAAAGTCCATGAGACTGATGCATGCGATGTGGTTTGGATGCGTGGTCCATGGCAGCAAGGCGGAACGATGAGACGAACACACCACACCCAGGGAAGAGCTCCTGCTGGGGAAGATGGTCTACGGTGATGTCTCTCTCCAATGAGGTTTCAGAGTCTGAAGCTCTCAGATCTGGTCTGGATCTGACAGAGAGAAACAGTAGAAACAATACAAGCGTGAGAAAATACCACAACAGTTCATTATTCTGTCTATTTGCTGCTTTCAGTGCATTCTTAGCTCCAAAACATTTCTGTTTTACTCCCATTTCTTATTGATGCTCATTGAAGTTCTTCTTGGAACTAGGACTGCAGGGACTAATCGACTACCAAAATAATCGATTAGCCGACTAATCAATGATCAAAATAATCAATTAGCCGACTAATCGGCTACTAAAATAGTTGACGACTTATTTAATAGTCATTACTTTGTATTAAATGAAGTCAGAGTGTAGTAAATTTGAACAAAGTGAGCGTTCAGCAATAAAAAATAAACTTTTTTATATTTTAGTCAGTGAGACCAAAACTTTATTTTTGGTTAAAAATAGTTCCTTGTTTCTGATGCCGACCTCATTTGATTTAATCTTGTTTTAATACCAGAATCTGATGAAGGAAAGAAGCTGCACGTTAGAAAGTTTAATAAACTATCATCTGAATTTACTTTCTATTAGTTTAAAGCTAATAATGATTAAGACGTGTGCTTCACATCCCCTTTAGTTTGCCCATGACCCAATTAGTCGACTAATCGAATAAAATAAATGCTGATTAGTCGTCTATTAAAATAACGGTTTTGGAAGCCCTGCTTGGAACCTTCTAAACCCTTATGCAAATATAGGCATGTTTAAATAACAAGTCGGGTCATCTGGACCCCACAAGACAGCGCGCTGAACTTTTATTTTTTCCTCAAGAATTTATTTTCTCATCTTCAATGGTGTCTGTAGTAGACATGAAATTATGTCCAACTCTGTCCTTGTGCTAATTGTATATAACATATATATTTAATATACACACACACACACACACACACACACACACAACAAAACAACAACTTAAACACTTACAAAATTGCTCATTCTGTTAACGGGTGTTCTCTGGCCCTTCATTTTCTGGGTTGGAATCCAGAACATTTTCTTTGCTGGCATTTCTTTCTTGTTCATCCTGTTAATGGAAAAAATACATTTATCTACCACATTTTTTAAACCACAGCAAGCTAACCATACCATCCTCAACGATCTGAATGGATTCTGCACAGAGCCGTGTGACATATTTCTGTTGTAAAATAAGAGCAATCTTTTATTTTTGGTTGTGGCAAAGTAAATTCAAATCTCAGTGTGCTGTTGCTGCTGTTGTCTAATTTTCTTACGCTGTATGTTAGTTTGTCATTGTATATACACAATGACATCCAAAAAAGCAAAGTTTGTCTTCCTAAAAACATCAGCCAGTGCTCACAAAACACTACCATGTACAGTATGATCATAAGACTTCCTGAGATGAAACGTGACCATGTTAGAACATTTAAAACTCTGTCAACTTTGAAGTGACTTTCAGACAGATGTGGTGCGTCTGTCAGACTGCTTAATTTACCTGACACTGAAAATTACAGATTCTTTCTAAGCTTTTGCTAAATTTATAATCTAGTTTGGTAGTAATTTAAACACAATAATATTATATCTCTTTCATGCTAGATAAAAATAAAATGGAGAACGGCCACATTTATATACATAAATTAGGGGCGTTCTCCATTTTATTTTTATCTAGCATAAAATAAATATATTATAATATAGCTTGGAAGTAATCAAAATGTGCTGCATTTCCACATTCTGCATATTAGCTGCTCATATTGTCGTCAACATGATTTTCCAGCAGCTTTTGAGCTAGTCGCGTGTAAATCTACACATATAACATTAGCTGAAGCAAATCATCTTCTAAGTTTGTTATTTAGGGTGACACATAAAATTTTAATCATTTTTGCAGTTTATTTTGGTGTATTTTGCTAGCCATCTTGTACCTCCAAAAACCCATCTGGTTCTTCATTAACAGCGGCCCGCAGCTCCAACCGGAAATGACTGAGCGGTTCTAGTAGGGTCAATTTGATCGATGCACGAGGAAAATTATACAAGTCTAACAAATATACAATTTCAACAACATACATTACTAGAAGGAAAAAAAATAAAATAAAAATACTTCCTTTAAAATAAATGTAACATCACCAACATAAAACATTAAACTAACCTTCAGAAACAGCAGAAGCTCTTCAGGGCAGTGATGACGACACGTGGTCAGCTCACTACGTGATCAGAGCAGAACACTGCGGTCAAAATTGGCACTAAAACACTTAAAAAGTACATGTAAACCATAAAACAACCGTTTCTTAATCAAACACATCGAATTTTAACATAATTAAGAAGCTAACCTCATTTTTATAACAGCTAACTTCAAACACTGGGAGACTGCAGCAGACATACTCACGGCACAGGAGCTCCCTCCAACTGGAGGAGGGGCTGCCGGCTATTGTTGTTGTTGCCGCATGGTAAAGGCTGCGTGTCACGCTAATTACCGTCCCTGCGAAACAAGTAAAACTGGAACTACATTGCATTTTAAAAAAATTCAAATAGTAGCCCCCAAACAAGTGCCGAAATTAAAGCGCATTTAGTAAAGTAGTTTGCACTAAATACTTGTTGAACAGGCACCAATATACTGCTTCGTACATATTCCATTGGCCATTCGGTCTAATAAGTTAATATTTTACCTCTCTTTAACGGTGAACCAAATAAGCATTACAATTCTTACCTCTCGTAGTCTGTGTGGCTGGAACAAAAGTTGCAGCTGAAACCCCAAATGGACAATTCTCTTGGTTGCTGTTTTCAAAACGTTCCCGCATTTTCCCTGCGACGTCTTCTCCTTCTACTGGCTAAATGTAATGCGATGTTATAGTTCCAATATTATTTTTATACATTTAACAAGACATATAGGCTACATTTATATTGTGCCTTTTCTGCATCTAAAACCTTTGTGTTCTTCTGTTTTAAAAAAAATATCTCAATATTAATTTACACAGCTGTCAAAAAATAAAAAATATGTATTATATTGACACTGCAATGTTATTGTTAAATTTCATTGGGTTTTTTTTTAAGTTAAAAAAAAATATTTTCTTTCACATCATGTCTTACAATCTTGAAAGAAAATAAGTGAGGACTAGAGATAAAAGGGAGCACGACTCTCGTAAGGAGTCAGAAACGGTCCTGAAGCTGCATCGTCATTCATGACTGTTACGGTAGATCGGGTAAAGTTACAGTAAAAGTAAAATTTGAAGGATGCGCAACAAATCGCGCAAAATCCTGGAGGGTCTGATGATAACATATTTGACATAATAATTGACCAAATTGGCAACGATATAAATGATAGAGGACAAATGCCACGATAGACACTTTTCTCTTGCCCACATGATATATATCGTCATATCACCCAGCACTAATCTCAACTGTATTTATTTACACAGGTGTCAAAGCTGCTTATTGTGAAATTTCATGGTTTTTTTTTAAGTTTCAAAAAGATATCTTTTGCAACATGTCTTACAGTAATGTATGACTTCTAGCTTGAAAATGTGAATGAGTTGAAATGTTTAAAGAATAAACAACTTTTGTAAGTTGAATATAAATACGTCATAATTGATTTGTTTTTGTGATAAACTGATTGTGTGCAAGAAACAAATGACTAATTTTAGATCTTGTGCCAGGTCTCACCTTTTTTTTTTGCTGAGACTAAATTGAGATCTTATTGAGCAACGAGAGACAGAATGATGCATACAGTTCAGTGAGACAGAGCTGAGACGGTAAAGAGATCAAAATGAGACATGCTTTAGAACAATGCAGTACGTCTCCTCTTTCTCGTAACTGAGATCTGGAGAAGAGACAGTCGTGAGAAAGGTTTGAGATCTCAATTGAGACCTTATTGAGCAACGAGAGAGACCATTATGCAAATAGTTCAGTGAGACAGAGCTGAGACAGTAAAGAGATCAAAATGAGACATGCTTCAGAACAATGCAGTACGTCTCATCTTTCTCGTAAATGAGATCTGGAGAAGAGACAGTCGTGAGAGAAGTTTGAGATCTCAGACAGTGCTCACTGTGAGACTTATTTCTCAGGAGACGTATTCGAGAAGAGTGAGAAAAGCTGTCTTGTCTCAAACATTTCTCGTTCATGTCTAGGAGACGTAAACGAGACAGAAACGAGATCTCATCTTCAGTTTTGCTTTGCTATGGGTAAAACTCAATTTACAGTTAGCCAATGCGAAAGAACTGAATCTCTGAGAAAAGACAGAATTCCATCACTACTGTGGAGAGAAACATGGAAAGATTGTTTTTACTTTGTCTGGAAGTTTTGGAGGTATTCCAAAAAAAAAAAAAAAAAAAAAAAAATTAATAAAACTGATTATTTAGAAGTTTTTTTATTATTATTATTCTTTAATGATAATAAAAGTATGATATTTTGAGGAGATATACGTTTAATTTGAGCAAATTAACTGATGATGCTTGCAGCTGAGGGGGGGGGGGGGGGGTGGTCTAAGAGAAAATACCTGAGAAACACTGGACAAGAGAAAACCATAGCTGCTGCGTGTGTGACCGCGCTGCTCCGGTGTGGATACCACCTGAGCGTGCGTTCATAAACCCGCGCAGACATGCGGCTGGTGTGAAAACACCTTTGAAGATTCTGCTCGCTCGCGGGCAACACTCACGGACGCGGAAGTAGTCAGTCTCTCTCGCGAGGACTTTTTCTGATCGTGGAGGAGGAAAAAGCGCTAGCGAGGGTCTGATTTGTCCGCGCGTAATATATTTGATGCGTGCGCGGAATTGTCGCGTGGAACACGCTTTTTGACAAGCGGCAGGCTGTGTTCACGTGTTGTCACGTGGAGAAAGAGGAGCGGGGCCCGCGAATCACGTTCAGTGAGAAAGCACTTCCAGCAGCTTCATGGCTCCTCCTCCGTCCAGCTGATTGGAGGAATGAATTAAAGAGAGAGGAGGCTCTGGACAGCCCGCCGATGTCCCGCCCTCCAGAGCCATTTACCTTACCGTGATTGGTTCGTTCAGCTCAGCACACAACAACTGTCATTCATATCAGCCTTGCGGGCCGCACTAACAGTAATCTTTCATATGAAGACGGGGGCCGCAAATTATCATCCCGCGGGCCGCAGATTGCCCGCGGGCCGCGAGTTTGAGACCCCTGATTTAAAGACTGCAACTTTTGGTGTTTTCGACATGTTTTTGTAACATTTTGATGATTATGGAAAATTAAGCTCAACATTATATTTCTGAATATTTATTTATTAAAAACATTATGAATCGGGATCAGATGAAAAAAAAGTTGTTTGTGATATAGAAAAACGCAAGCAGGACCACAAACTCTGCTCTGCTCTCAGCAACATGGAGGGGAAGGGGGGCGGTGATGCTCCAATCATTTGACTCACAACTCAGAGGTGAATTTTTAATGAATTACTATTCTGAAGAAAGTATGTCACAGAAAACAGTTTTTAAAAAATATCTTGGCAGAAAATAACTGTTATTAAAAGACCACTAAGAACGCTTTTACAGTAGGTGAAAAGGAGATTGGACTAGGGGTTCAATCTCTAAAACCTGGGTACCTGAGCACGACGTAAATGACTCAAATTCCTAGGGGGTATTTTCAGTTTAGTCTTTTTGGAGATACAAAATTTTATATCTGTTATTTTTGTTTTCTAGTAAATAATTTCACCAAAAGTGAAAGGAATGACGTGAAAACCAGAACTGCAGTAACATTATAGGTCATTGGTGTATTCGTCAGACATTACAAGCAAGAAAAATCAAAACAAACCAGAGCAGTTATTCTGAAAAAAGAATGTTACTCAGCCAGTCTTCAGCATGCAGACGCTTGAAGTCATTTCTATAAATTGAGGTTCTATTTGAAGTTTGGGCCAAATTCCAGATTCACCAACCAAAAATTATACTATGTCTGACCATGCAGTGGAGGGACTTTCACAAACCCGAACACACACACGCACACACATGCTGTAATCACCAACAATCTCTTTTGCAAACAAGAATAAAACAGGAGTTTATATAAACACTAGAACAGCTGGAGGAATCCAGGAAGCAGAAAATAAACCACAATACTAGATATATGAGTCAGTGAGTGTGTGTTTGAGTGTGTGTGTGTGGGGTAAAATAAAAATAAACATGATGATGTGTCATACACACCCGTGTTAGAACATATGTGGTCTTGATTCTGCGAATGGGGGGTAAACTGGTGTTTTGTTGGAGCATTTTCTATAAATACAATAAAAGAAACAAATTTAACTAAGCATTCACTGTGACTTGAATAGAAAAGCATCAAATGTGAATGAGAAGGATTTAAAGTCATCTGTTTCACCCCAATCCTCCACTCAGAAATGTTGACAGATCCTTGCTGCGTCCACTGTTCTCTTATTGAAGCATGGTGGGGGAAGGATAATGATGTGGGTTGCCGTAACTGTTTAAGGCCCATGCAGGGCGACTCAATTAGATTATACAAAACAAATTGATTCTTCCTTAAAAAAAAGAAACAAAAAGAAAAATTTGCACCGTTTCAATGAGCAAGATTCAGATTTAAATACAGAACATCTATGTGGGCAAACGTGATGCATTTAAAGAACCACAATGATAACAAGTGTGTTTTGAAAATGTTCTTGTAGCATTTTTTTCTTGTGATGGAGAAAAATATCAGTTTCTATCACATTAAATGTTTAATTTGAGTAAACCATCAACATAAAAAGATAAATAAAAGATTTGATTCAAACTAATAATTTTAAATATAACAATGACAGAGCTTTTGTTAATTGATCCAACGTTTCATTTTTTTCAGTGTGGGTGGCCACTGACTGGTGACAACTTTAGAGAAAAATTATCATTTAAATTTCTAGAACCTCTGTGGCCACCTGCCAGGTTTGCCAAAAACAATGGGGCCTCTGGTCACATGCAAGATGGCGCCAGAAACTATCTCTAGGAAACTGTTTTAAAAAATGATGTTTTCAGAACTTTTCAGAGCTATCAGCTTTTAAGCTTGTAAATGTGAATAAACTGTTAATGTCGAGCAGTTTAGTGTGCAAAATGAGCCTCAGATGGAACAGAGGATGTTAATCGTTTTATTTCTTTCAAGTCAATATTAACAAGTGTTCAAATTTGTATAACCACACCGTTTACCTCTGGAGAAAAAGTGGAGAAAAATGCTGTTTTTTCTCAGTGGCAGAGAGTGTCATTGAGAAAATTAGGGCAAAAAAGGTCCAAAAAAGAGAAGAAATGGGGAAAAAGTTCAAAAGCTTAAAACGGGGGGTACCAGGCGGAGACTTCTGGTCAATGATTTCTGCTGCAAATTATGCTTTTTTTTGCGTCCGGCGCCGGCAAGGGGAGGGACTTCCAGCTATTAATTTTCTTTGTGGCCAGATTCTTGTGTGAAAAACTTGCATTTAGGTCTCCATACGGAGGTCTTTTGGGGTATGTGATGGCAGTCTTAGTGGACTTGAGGGTGTCACTGAATTTCTCAAAATCAGTAAATGAAACACGCTGGAAAAAGAACTGAATTTGTAACAGTTCCTGTGGTGTCATTTTACTGTCCTGTAAAAAAAAAAAAAAGAAATTAGTTGACATTTTACTTTTTGTTGCTGCTTAATTTTCCAGCAACAAAATAAACTTTGGACTCAAGGAGCAAACCTTTCTGAAGGTTAGCCAGAGTCCTGGAATGAACCCTTTATTAACCTTTCTGTTGTGCTGACCTGTGGACGACCTTTACCATGTTCCATGTAGTTTAAATAAACTGCAGCAACTTGAGATTCAAGATAATGCCAGGAAGACTCAGCAGCTACTGTAGCATCCGGTTTTATTATCTAGTTCTCAGATTGCAAATGTTTCTACAATTTCTAAAGCAGAGCTTTTTTGGTTATGAAACAGGATTCCTGGAAAAGGAAGAACCAGAAAAACTTGTGGTAGTGTTTCTTTCCAGGAAAGGTTTTTATTTTTATTTTTTACAGAAATCAAATTATTCATACCTTAAGAACTCTAGAGGAATACGATGTTTTTAGCATGTTCTTGTAGCAGTTTTCTCTTGATGGAATAAATATATAAACAAGATTAAAGAAAAAACTCATTTTGTTAGTACTTATTTATTCAAAGTATTCTTGGATCTGGTTCAAAAGTGTGCAGCTGGATAGCTCCAATTTAGTTGCACAGGTAATGTGTTCTGAGGGGCTGGAAACAAAGCGCAAGCAAAGGGATGATGGGAAATGAAGGCAGGCTTACAGCAATGGTCCCACCCACAACCAAGAAATAAATTTCTAATGAACTACTGCCGCTCTGCAGAAACTATGTTCTAGAAAAGTACACAAGTTTTTAGAGTTTTTTGGGAATGTTTTAAAAATAAATCAAAAGATGAACGGAGAGGAACTTTAATTGGACTTTTTAAGTGTTGTCATCAGGAGAAACCTTCGTGACCTTTGCTCATTGTTATAGATCTTTACTCAGGAAACCTGTTTGAAACATTTCACATGGTTTGCTTTGATGCACTAAATGTAAAGCGGTCGTTGGGAATCCCAGACTGTCTTCTTGAAGGTGCGTAGGCGTGAAGCCATTTTTCTCCGAAGCCCACGTTTAAATTCTTTTCTTCGTCTGTCGCTGCTGTTTGGCTTTGGAACGTTCTGAGTAATTACATTTTGTGGAGTTCAGTCGGCTCATCCACAAACACATGGCCGCAGAACAAGAGGATGACTCTCATCCTATTCACGCTCCTCTGGATTGTTTAGTCTTTCCACACGCACAATCCCCCCGTCGAGCTGATACAATAATTATGTTTCCTATTAGCTGCACTAAGAATGCAATAATCGTAATGTTACAATCACCTGCATTGTGACACGGAGACCGCCGTCTGTGAATTTTTTTCAGAGTGGTTATGGAATCCTGCTCACTAAAGGACAGTTGTTAGAACGTGATTATTAATTTTAAAGCGTGCGCTGTGTTTGCCTCCCCTCAGCATTACTTAAGCTTTTTGTGTGCGGTGCAGCACTGGAGTGCCAGGGACCTAATAACACAGCTGTCTGAGGTAAAATCAAAGTCCATGATCTGCTCCCCCAACATATTCCAGCTGAACTCCTGTAACCACATAATTAGATGTGCATATTGTTGCCTGGATACCAATCACTTTTACTTTAACTCAAGGCTATTAAACCAACTTGAACTTTTTTCCCTTTTTTTTAAATTCTTAAAGTTTTTTCCAGATCTCTGTTTAAAGTATGAATTCATTTAGTTTGATTGTTATTTTATTTCCTTGTTGTTTCTACTCCATGTGTAAATTATACTGCCATATTCTCTATATAAGTGTCAAATAAGAAGGTAAAGTCCCTTTTGCCCAATAAAACTTGAGCTTGAATCATACTTTTTTAACCCCTTGACAACTGAATTTATTTTAAGCCTAAAAAAATTGCTTGCGATGCTAAATCAAGGTAATTTTGGAGCCAAAATGGTTTGATATGTGCATTAACAGGATGTTTTAGTATTGCTTCTTAATGCAAACTATTTTAAATTTTTATTTGAATGAAAAAAAAAAGTATTTTAGATTCCTATAAAGACAGAAAACAGAAGTCAAATGCATCTTTAGGGTCATTTGGGTTTTTAAGCATAATTTTATTTTTTTGTACATTTGTTAATGCTGTCCCGCAAAAAAGCTCAAAAAGTGGAACCATTTGTCAGTCGGTAGCATGAAATCAAGTTTGAAAAATCTGGAGGATTTTTTTCTGCTGCTGGTTTCTCACGGTTTTTAGCTTTTTTTTTTTTTTTTTTTTTTGCAAATGTCTGAGCTTGAAGTTTACTTGTAGCCAAAAAAAGCACACTTCAAGTTCATTTTATTAAGTAAACCTAATTATAAGTATAGTATGTATAATACAGAGCATGAACATGTAGAGTAGGAAACATTTAACTAAATACTTCTTAATGAAAAAATGTTAATATTTTTCAGAATAAAATATAGAGCTAGTCAGTGCTTTAAGTGGGCCGGGGAAGTACTGGTACTTCTAAAAATAGCTCGTCAGAGTACGGCCACTTCTCCACGCCAGAAATCTTCCCGCTACTCAGTACTGGCATAAATACTTGACTCGAAAAACTTTAGTTACTATTGTTATTTTTTTAAGAAAAGAAAAACATAATTAAAGTAACAATCTAGATTATTCTACGCCCACAAATTGGAAAAAAAAGACTTCTTTTTATTGATCAATACTTCTATTCAAGATTTTATGATTTTATGCTTCTACTTCCAGAGACTACAGCTACTTCTTGTTATCCACTTAAAGTACTGGTGATAGTATATAAAAAGTATGTCGACTTCAAATAGGCCAATCACTTGTATACACTACGTATGCTGGAAGTACTCTTAAATTGACTACTTTTTGCTAAGGATACTGTATTTTTCAAAGTAAAAAGGTGCAATTAAAAGCATTACTTCTTTTCTAAAGGACCTTATTTATGGATTAATTCTGCTTGTACTTATTGATTTGGACACAATTTGGAGAGGAACACAGAGCTCTGTTAAATAGTTTGTCTGTTTTTTTTCTTTTTTTACATTTTGCAATCAAGGTTGTAAATACGTTAACACGTAGCATGTTATACTATATTTGTCTTTACCTTTACTAAGGAAGTTATGAGTGAGCATGGTCACAGTAATCTTTGTTTTAGTGGTAGTGGTCTGTTTTTTTGTGAGTTCCAAGCAAGTTGGGGTGTTATTGTATATACGACGCTAACGTGTATTGGATTTTTTTTTTTTTAATTTTAGTCACTAACAAGTTTGGGATTAAGCGACGTCACAGTAACATTTGTTGTAGCGATATCTATTTTTTTTACATGTTGCAAACAAGTTTGAGAGTTTTGGGTTTTCTAAATAGAACACGGCTAATGCTTCTAACATGGATAACGTGTACCAGCATCAGACTTTTTTTTTTTTTTTTTTACATGCTAATAACAAGGTTGGGAGTTTTTGTGAAAATGCTAACGAGGCTAATGTGTAGCATGCTAGTTCCAGAGTTACTGTTAGCGTAGCAAAAACCTGACTTTTTTACAGACTGATCTTTGCCCCTTGTTTTACTTTTATTCTTTGGTTTGCCTTATATACCACATAAGTGTAAAAATGAACTATTCATTGACGATGCATCTTATTGTCCTATGCGCTCTATAGTATGGGAAATACATTAATATGAGGTCTCTTTGTTGCAAAGAGTTTTTAATATCAGACATAATTAAACAGTTACTCCACTGTTCATTTGAGTTAAAATATCACATTTTAATTAATTTGGTTGTTAAATTGTTATTTTTTTTATAAATTTAGATACAGGAATCGACTTTCCAAACAGTCATCTGTTAAGCAAGATTTATCTTAAAAAGATAAAATAGAGCAA
The DNA here is from genome assembly GCA_003999625.1 of Oryzias javanicus. Lineage (NCBI taxonomy): Eukaryota > Metazoa > Chordata > Actinopteri > Beloniformes > Adrianichthyidae > Oryzias > Oryzias javanicus. Next base: position 9,775,986 of record CM012439.1, on the reverse strand, counting down.
TGTCAAAACAAGATCTGGGTTTTTGTGCGTGTGTGTGTGAGCATGTGTGTTTCCCCTGCTAAGTCCTACCAAGCAAAGTGCCCTAAATAATTTGACAGTCTTTTGGACATCTTTTCTTAATTCATGTGCTCACATGGCAGCCTGCGTATGCACCGCAGACATCCTCCTTTTCTGTGGTTTTATCTGGGAGATTCATATTTTTACAGAATCAAAGAAAGCAAAGTACAACTTTTGATAACAGAATATACATAATTAACAGAAAGTAATTTTAGCATGTTTTGTTTCATGTTTTCAAGTCATGGCCCAAGCCTTGACTTTTTTTTTTTTTTTTTCTTCATTTGTGTGAAAGCCCTGGACTTCAAAGCTGCTCTTTCCCCAGCGTGCTGCAGTATATTTCTTTGGTTGTGTGCTGATATGAATATGTTAAAATGTTTGTTTATATCAGGCATATATACACATACTGAGGTCAGAAACCACAGGAAGGTATATGTCTTCATTGTGTCACAAAATAAACGGACTCTCAGTGGAACCAGCTTTTGTTAAAGGGCCATACCATAATTTTCTTAAGCTTTTTAGAGTAAGCTACAATCATGTAATACCTTTGGAACACAAAAAAAATTATTAAACATTTGTTATTTTTGTCAGTTTTTTTCCAACACGGAAGTTTAACACCTTGTGGGTGCTGCCCATTTCATGACATCATCCTTAAGTCTTTTTTTTTTTCTCCCACCAAAGTAAAAAACATCCAAACTTTTTCAAAGATGGATGCACATATCATATATCTACCTTTAGTAGCTCCGGCCATCACTACAGTGGTTTACAACACAAATACACTTGGCGTCTATACGCCTGTAGGGGGTCTTTCACCCGAGCAAAAGTATTTACATGATTTCCAATATATTGCATTTTTCTGAGTGTCATGGGTTCCTGGGTAAATTCATAAATGTCTCAGGAATGGGTGAACCAAAGACCAAGTTTCCAGTATCATTGTTTATTTTTTTACAGGAATTTTTTGTTCTCAAATTCCTAATTTTCCAGTCATTTTCAAGCATGTTTTTAGGATCCTCCTATGATTATATTTTCCTTTTTTTTTTTTTTACATAAAGCATAGTTGAGAATAAAATAAAGCTACTTTAATTTATCATATGTTGTAATGTTTTGATCTATTTTTTTTAATCACAAAAACTTATTGTGGGGTATAGTATATCGGATAAAAATTGCGCAGCAAAAGTGGTTATTAAAGTTTTTATTCCGAAAGTGTTCTGGGGTTAAAGGAGCCCCGCGTCTAAAGTTTAGAACACCTGTTTGAGCTGGAATTTATTGACTCAACTGGAAGATATACGGAATTCTGCATCGAAAATGAAAGTTTTTTTTAGCTCATCACTGCTAGCTCAGTGGAGAAATTGGGTGTTGGCGTTATAGTGGGGCCGAGCCCCCTGAAAGGGGCGGTCCTCAATCTGTGACATCAGCACGTGCGGACTCGCTCGTTTTCATGGGTGTAGGAGGGGCTGCAGCAGATAGCGCAGGCTTTTAGCAGATTACTCAGACGTGCGTGAACGAATCAAAATACCAATTTGGGTTTTTTTACAGTGAGGAATGAACAGTATAATACACTTAAAAGCTCAAAAAGTTTTTTTTTCATGGTATGGCCAATTCAAATCACTGTAATAAGACAAAACCCACCGATAAAGTTGGAAGTTCTTATTTTCTTTTAAGACAAAACATACATTTTAAATATTTTATGTTATTATTGATTCATTTTTACAGATTACATTGCAATTCCTGAAGTAAAGATCCTCATCGCACATATACTGTACACAAGCCTGGATCTAACTAGCCCAAAATACTTAGAAAATCACATCAGTTCACATATTGCTCTTGTTACGGCGTCGGGCAAAAAGGAACCCAGGAGCAGGAAGGACTCAAATCCAGATAGGAAATTAACTAAATCATTTCATAACCAAAATAGTACTCCAAGGAGAAAGTCACTGGTTTGTGTTCTGCTTAGGCTGCATATATATATATTTTTTATGAATTTATTTCTGTCAATTTGTCCATCTATCTATCCATCCCTCCTTACATTTTTATGTCTTTTATTTTATTTTACTAATTTGTATTTCTTTCTTTCATGTAGGGCAGCATATAGGCCCCCATGCCCATATTTAGCCTTGTACACACACACGAGCAGGCTACAGTACAGAATATGCGTTAAATTAAAAGCTCCTAATGATGACTGATGGGGAAACTGCGAGTGAAAAATGAGACATTATAGGCTTATTTTTTATTGATTCCCTTCAGCTCTGAAATGCTGAAAACATTTTCCGTAGGGAAACAATAATTACTTTCTACAGAAAACAACTCTTCAGTAATAATGAACCCCAGAAAAGCTCATGTGAGAGCAGAGCCGGTAATTCTCCTGAGTTTATCGTAAACGTGTTTCAGAACAATTCCTTTTTCTTTTTTGTGTTGCTGTTTTCCTTCCATTGGGATCTTGAATGCAGCATAATTATCAGCATAACACTTAAGTTAACCCTTTAACACCTAAGGCATCAAAATCTTTAACACACTGTAACTTTTCAACCGTTAACACGCTCAACGTCATTCCAGTAAATTCTGAAGGAGAAAAGCTGATTTTCTCCTTCATCAATATGTTAATCAAATAACTTAAACACAAGAGCTCCGGTGTTTTGGGTTAATATCAGTTTGGCGTTCCCTTCCCCCCACTTTCAATGTGAAAACCGCTGTTAGACTGCTTTAAACTGGGGTCCTTTGACCTTCTTCTCTCGAGCAACTCATCCAAATCTTGAAGAGGAGAGCACTCCGAGGCCAGCCAAGAGATTTAATCCTTCCGTTCAATCCTCGGTCTGCCACATCTCCAGAGGTCACTCTGACACGAAGCCTCAGCCACCTCAAAAGCTTTTGATGCTGTAGACCAGCAACTCCACTCTGATCTGGTAAATGCTATTTTGAGTGGATCTTTTTAAGTCGTCACATGGCGACACCAAGCAGTGCTAAAAACATGTGACAAAAACTGCAATTCAGTTTAAGTGAAAGGGACGTCGTTTTCCAGCTTTTAACAAACACAAACTTTCCAGCTTTGTCAGATTCGGACATCAATTAAAGTCAGACGTGATTTCTGGCATTATAGAATTGCAAGATTTATGAAATTTTAATATGGCTTTAACCCTGAGCTGTCAACACATAAGTAACATGCTGTAACTGAAGGCAGAGTCTGGCTGAGGCTGGGCTGTATGGGGTTCCATTTGTGCCAAAAATGTGTTTTTGCGTCCACTGTCTATATCTTTGCTCCATTATCTATGACTGTGTATACGTTTATTGAACATGTATTCATGTCTGTGTGCTACTAAGCAGTATTTTCCGCACGTCCTGTAATACGACAGGAGCTAGCAACTGTTGCTAAGGACTTCTCTAAATGCAAAGTTTTAAGCATAAAGCAAATTGAAACATCACATCGGAAATAAAAAGCTATCATCAAAGAAGTGTGGACATGCAAAAGATTTTTATCATAGACATGAAAGTGTTTCAATAGACTTGTTCAGTACACATAAACAGTGGAAAAACATTTTCTTTGGGCACAAATCGAACCCCATACAGCACTGGCTACACATGTTGAGAAAATTACGTGCAAAGAAAAAGAAAAAAGAAAAGAAAACAAAGCATCAACATTGAACTTTTATGTTAAGGCGGGGGCCACAAATTATGAAATTATATGAAATATAAACTTGGGGGCTGCATATGGAAAACCCTATGTCAGGCTTATGTATCTTTAAAAACCCATGAAGTTGTAAAAGTATTTCTTTCAAGCGGCACATTGGACACAATAGTAAATTCCCACTGGGTGAATGCTGAGTCAACACTTTATACAGCAAAAGTGTTTTTTTTTTATTTTTATTTTTTAGCTTAAGAGAATATTTCTGTCTCACCTGCTTTGACTCACATATCAACTGAAGTTCCATCCCATTCCTAAACCATAGAGATCAATATGACATCGGTCCACATTTCGCAGCTATTACAGCTTTAACTCTTTGGGGAAGGCTGTCCGCTAGGTGTGGGCAGTGTGTTTATAGGAATTCTGGACCATTCTTCCAAAACCGCATTGGTCAGGCCACACACTGATGATGGTGGAGAAGGCCTGGCTCTCAGTCTCAACAGGTGTTCTATGGGGTCAGGAGGTCAGGACTCTGTGCAGGCCAGTCCAGTTCATCCACACCAGAGTCTGTCCTCCATGTTTTGCTTTATGCACTTGTGCACAGTGATGTTGAAAGAGGAACGAGCCGCTCCAAACTGTTCCTAAGAACCATGGAATTGTCCAAAAATGTTTTGGTATCCTGAAGCATCAAAGTTTCTTTCACTGGAACCAAGGCCAACTCCTGAAAAAGCCCACACCATCATTCCTCCTCCACCAGTGCCTTCTGAAATGAACCGTTGTCCTGCAACCTCCAAACCCAGACTGGTCCTTCAGATATCCAGATGGAAAAGGCTGATTCATCCCTCCAGAGAAAGTGTCTCCACTGCTCTAGAGTCCAGTGGGGCCATGCTTTACACCACTGCATCAACGCTTTGTGTTGTACTCAGTGATGTGTGAAACCCATTCCATGAAGTTCTCTCCATACTGTACTTGGACTAACCTGAAGGTCACATGAAGTTTGGAGCTCTGTAGCAACTGACTGCAGAAAGTCGGCGACCTGTTAACACTATGACCTTCAGCATCCACTGACCCCTCTCTGTCAGTTTATGTGGTCGACCACTTGATGGATGAGTTGCTGCTGTTCCCAAACTCTTCTATTTTGCTCTGATATAGCCGACAGCTGACTGTGGAATATTTAGGACATTTCACGAGTGGATTTGTTGCACAGCTGACTTCCTATGACAGTTCCACGCTGGAACTTTCATAAATGTTTGTTAAAAACCGTCTTCGTGCCTGAGTGCTTCATTTGAATCACCTGTGGCCAGAACAAGTGATTGGGACACTCGATTCTGATCATTTTGATGGATGAGCCAATACTTTTTGTCATTAAGTGCATGTGCTCCAATTCAACATTTTTGCTTGTCTGAATTTTTTTAATACTTTTGTCCATGCTGCTATTGATCATAAACTGATAAAATAGCAAAGACAGTAAGGACTTTTTTCCATCTGCAACACAGAAGTGGCAGTGAACAAGCTATAATGCGGCGTGTGCTGCTAAAAACCCCCATGCTGCATCAGTGCTGTGCTTGACCAAAGTGTGAAATCTTTCATCATTTTCATATTACCTCATCCAGGGTAATTTTCTGCAAGGAAACCCCAATGGCTGCTTTCTAACTCTTGCTTTGGCTCAGCTTTCCACTGATAAAATACATGCAGGAGATGAAAGCCAGAGATCCATTAAATACTCCATGTATCTTAATATGATCTCAACCTCCTGCAGTCGTGTTTTGTGCCTGTGGACTCATAAAACCAGTGACCCAGATGGCAACAGAGTTGTGACGATTGTGCGTGAATGTCACGAGCGCTCTTCCTCACTTCAGGTGAGCAGCTTGTAGGGCGCCGCTCTGCTTTGTGGATTCTGGGTGACCCAAGTGGAGGAGAGGCATGGATGGAGTTAGGTATGCAGAGAGCAGCCCGGGCTGTGCGCAGGAACAACCTCTGCATGTTGAATGAGAGGAAGAGGAGCGGCGAGGGGCGGGGTGGGGGGGGTGGAAGCACGGCTTTTCCCAGGCGCCAGTATCCTAACATTGCACATGTGAATTGTGCGTTTGTGTCCATGTGTGAGTGTTATCTGGTAGATGGGGGGGGGGGGGGGGGGGGGGGGGGGCTGTGGGGGAAGATGGAGCAGCTTGACTCTGATTGGCTGTGCACCCAGTGTGGGGTGTGGCCAGAATATGAATGTTACGCCTGCCTCACTCCGCTGCTAGGCTTTTTTTTTTTTTTTTTTCGGGGGGGGTGCTCTAGAATAAGTGTGTGGAGGGGAGAGCTTGTGAGGCTGGCGAGGAAAGGGGCGGGGAGGAGGGAGAGAAAGAGAGAAAGCTGGTGAAGAGCAAGAGGGAGGGAGCTTTAGGTAGCGAGGCTGGACTAGCGCTCAAACACTGCAGTCTTTCTTCTGCTTCTCTGAGGAACAGTTCTTCTCCTTTCCCGCTGCCTTCCCTCCTTCCTTCGCTCCTGCTTCTTCTTTCGCTGGTTTGCTCTGACCCCGATGGACGCCTCGGTCTCCTATCCCACTTGAAGAGGAGGATAGATTGCTGTAGAGGAGGAGCGGGAGACGGGAAGAGGCAGCTCACTGATGAGTCTGGAAATTAATTACCTGCTGCTGCCACAGAGGAGGAGAGAACAGAAAGTGGGCAGAGTTAAAGAGTTGAGGAGTGTGGAGGACGAGCTGAGTAACCTCTGCAGGCAAAGAGGACAAGTTAGCCAGGATGCGTGAAGCAAGAAGGAAACTAGGCAGACCGGCATTCGCACACGGATACTGATCCAACAGTTGCATCAAAAGTTTCATTCATCCTTCCATGCTCCTCTCATCCGCGACAGCATGCTCCCATCTCTCTGTCTATTTTAGTCCTGCAATTTCTGCATGTCAGCAGAAGCACATCACCGGCCACATGCTGAACTCTCAGATGCAGCTGAGACCACAGAGGCGCAGTGTTCTCGGCGGATGTGTTTCTAGGAAGTTTATCATCTGATGGTTTCAGGAGCTCCTATTTAGGAACTGGACAGATAGAGCTTTCTGATTGAATTGTAATGAGATGAAACCAGCTTATCTGAGGGAGCATGACACCTGTGTTTGAGGGATTACAGGAATGGGACGATGAATGTGTCCTAAATACACAGAAAATAATGACTCTTGAGTGGAGTCAGTAACTGAAGCCAACTATAATAACTTTCGTAGACAAACTGAGGTTGGAAGTATCATTGAATTTCCTCGCTGGAGTACCTCCGCAACTCTGACCCGACACACTGACTTCCTGAGGTCGTTTAGCTCCCGTAATGAGACGCTCAAGCACAGACGAGACTCCGTACCGACGCAGTCCATCTCTGGACAGCAAACCCGACACACCGCCCTTCACGTCTGGGTTTCACCGCTTCAGTGGAGAGTTTGAGTACAAGCGGCCGCCGTTTGCGTTCGGCTTCCACACGACAAAGGGGCCACAGAACTCCAAGGGGCGCTACACCCAGGGGAAGAAGTATGTGGTGTTTTACCTGGACCTCTCCTTCATATTCCTTCTAGAACTGCGACGCTGCAGGATGGCTGAGGGTTGCATGATGGCCCTGCGATATGGGATGGTCTTCTTCAATCTCCTCTTCTGGGTAAGTTCTGAGCTTTTTTTTTTTTTTAATGCGCTTATCTGTTTTTATTCAAAGGGACTTTTGCTGCATCTTCCTTTGAAATCAGAGATAATGGATGAGTTGGAACCAGAGATGTATTGCAGGGTAAAAAGCCCACAATGTGGGTGGGTGAAGCTTTTTTTGTTCCCATCGCTGGAGTTTCGGTGTGGGTGTGCTCTGCATTGTTTTCTGTGTTAAGCTGTGGCATACTAAGATCCTGCATTGTGAGCAGACTCTAATCACAGTGTTTGCCTGTGTGCTGTAGTTCACCTACCTCTGCTGTATCCTCCAGCGCAACGGCCCCTCTCGCTCCATCAAAGACTCCATCCAACTGATCTTATCTGTTTGCTGTGGGGATATTGGAGCCCCACAAGTCTGATAGCTGCACTTTCATTTCCAATGATCTTTAGTTGGTCCCACACCCCCCTTGATGTCCTTTGCATCTATGGATGTATAGATTTTTGCAACACATTCTTTGGCCAATTACTGGAGTTAAAATGAATCTCAACCCTCCGGTCGCGCCCCCCGGGATCACTTGATTTGTCAGATGTCTGTTCCTATCAGTAGCAGGATGAAATGAAGGCTTAAACTCTAAAATACAATCAGGCCTCCAAAATGCCGCCCCCCCTCGAGGAATGAGCAACCTCTTCACCTGCACATCCTGTCAGCTAAACTGGCATCAAAGAGAGCTTGCTGTGATTTTTTTATTTTTATCAGCTTTCTCTGTGTGTGTGTGTGAGTCGCCACTGGGTATAAATAATGTCTCTTAAGAGCGGGTGTTATGCTCCTCCAGGTATAGAAAAGTGCCCTATAAATTCAAATCTATCTCTAAAATGAATAATCTGAGCCAAAGGAGTGAGAGTGAAATGTCAAATGAATACTTTTAATCCAGATTTTGACACAGATTTTTAAAAAGTATTAATTTATCCCTGTTTGATTATATGCTTCACACAAGAATGACCATGGACTTAAATCAGTTAAAACTGGGAAAATTAACTTATTTTTATGCATAAAGAGAATGATACCTTGAACAGAAATATTGTCTTCAGGTTTTATACCTTCCACTAATTTAATGAATTTTCTTTATCTATGAATACTCTCTCTCATCTCAGATGGTTGCATGACAATAAAAAAGGTTTAATCTTATATAAATATTAGTATCCTAGTAGATAAACACAATTAAAGTACCTCTATCTCATGAGCATGGTCCAAACCTAAAAACCTATTGTTTATATTTCTGTTCATGTTTTCTGCCCTGTAGTTCATCATCATTCCACTAGGGGCAGTAGTAATCCTGGTTATGTCAAAATGGTTGCCTCCATGAAACTTGAAATAACACTTTTGGCCAGAAAACGTTTAGATAACTTTTAAATGTTTAAATGGACAATTACTTATCTATTGTTATATATATTTTTAAATGACTACTTGCTGAATTATATGTTGATAATGAATTCTGTTTAACACAGTTACACCATGTTAAAAATGTGTGGATCACATTTGAGAGTGGGTAACTAATGTGCTTTTTCCTGAACACACATTTCAATATTTTCACATTTTAAACCTTTATCACAATTTGTATCATATTTGATAAATGCATTTAAGAAACATCAATCTCATTTCCTTAAAAACACTTTGCATATAACTTTGTTCACGTTTTCTGCCCTGTAGTTCATCATTATTCCACTAGAGGCAGTAGAATTTTAAAAATGTTTAGCTAACTTTCAAGGCTTTATTGTGAGAATAACTCATCTATTGTTATTATTTTTGAATGATTACTTTCTGTTTGGAAAAATGTAAAAATTGTTCTTAAACTAGCATTGGAAAAAAATCTACCAAATGACCTAATTTTTTTTATAATAAACACTATATTTAGCTGTAAAAATGATATTCTCATCTTTTCTGTAAATTATATCAGAGGGTTCAAAAACATCGAAAAAATTGAATTTTCTGTCAATTATATGTTCCTCAACTTAAAACGTAAGTCCAAATGACCTGTCTCAACTTTCCTGATTCTTCTAGTGAAATTTTCACGTTTCTTTAACAACTAACAAGTACTGATCAATGCTAAAGTAGCGCTACCTTTATCCGACTGCGTACACGTCATACTTTTCTCTGTGAATTAAGTTGTAGCACTTCTCTGCAGTGGGAGAAACAGGGCTGAGCTCGACTTTCACGAACAGTGTTGACATACATGGATTTTTTTTTTTTTTTTTTTGTGCAATCCGCTGTTAGACAACCACCGCCGCCTGAGACTTCAGGCTTCTGCACAGTCCATGAAAAATTGATTCAGGGAATAAATTAATTCTTCATGTAGCTTTACTGGTGACTTCCCATAATCATTTAATGAGGAGTAGATTTTCTTTTTATTGAAGCTCTTGTTTCATTACATTTATTTACTGATGTCAAAGCAGTGGGGAATAAAGAATGCAGCACAGAACAAGGAATCCAAGACCAGCCCTTGGAAAATTTGATACCATTTATCAAGGTTAATTGAATTGGAGAACATTAAAAAGTAAGGATCATGTTAGTAACGGTTACACTTTGGCTGACTAAGGTAAAGAATGTCAAACTCTACAAAATAAAACTCTTTCATCTGATTGCAAAAACACACATTGCTAATTCAAAATTTTGCATGCTTTCTGAGGCCAAAATATATAAATAAAAAAAATGCCACCTCTCAGACAAAATCTGAGTCTTGCTGAATAGTGAAAATCCTCAGGATGTGACACATCAAAGGCTGTGGTTGACAGCTGGCAGCAGCATAAAGCCTGTCAAGGGGAAAAGGATTCTTGCAAGGAGCTGACACAACTAACCAGCTGGTGGCAGAACTTGATTAATGTTAGTCCTGCCACGCAAGTGGATTGACACGACCCACTTGAAAAACAAACATGGCTCACAATGAGAAAAGCACTAAGCCTCCTCTGGAAGAGCTTGACATCTTTAGCAGGGGTTGGGAGAAGATTGTTACCAACTGAACTAGAAAGGCAAGTCTGGTGCTGTGGAGTTTATAACACGTTGGTAAAAAAAAAACAACCAGAAAACTTATTTAAAAAGTTCGGCAGGATCCTTTATTTGCTTCTGCTGTTTGGGTGTAATTTAAAATTAAAGTCCCACTCCGATCATCTTTTGATTTATTTTTGCTGTTCCTATAGTGAGCTTTTGATCATGATTGTGCCAATTTTAGGCAAAATGTTTAAAAATTGTGTCTTTTTAAAAAAAATATAGCTTCTGCAACATGGCAGTAATTCATAAGGCATTTGTCTCTGAGCAGAGCAACCCCGCCCCCCTTCCTATCATTTATCTGTCCACAGGTTCACTTCTTTTTTCTCTAAACCCCCCTCTCTTTTGCCTCCCCTATTTTTCTTTTCCGTCCAGTCCAAAAACAAATAAATAAGAGATACAAACATAATCAATAGAAATAAAGTTTAGCATGGAATCCAACAGGAGTTTCTATTCAATAAACCCCTGTTGTGACAGTAAAATCTGCCAAACGGTGGGCAAGATTGGAGCTATCCAATTTTGAGTCATAAATCAATATCTCTATAAGTGGATGCATCATAACTGAGCAAATCAGGAAGCTTGTTTCATCACATCTACAAGCTTTTTCCAACATATATTTTTGTATGTTTTACACTCACAACAATTTTGATTAAATAAAACACTCAGGATTACAATTTTAAGCTTAATTTTCTTTATAAATCCCCATCATGAGAAAAATGCCACAACATGTTAAAAACTCCCAAAACACGATTTTTAAAGTTCCACTCCAACTATATATTTTTCTATTGTAAAATCATTCCCAGTCGCGCTTTAGTTATGATTATTTTAGCCAAAATCAAAAAGCCTTTTTCCGTTTTTATGGCATATTTTGTGGAGCTCATTACAAATACAATTTTGGGTTTTGGGCGGAGCTGTTGGCATAGAAGTTAGGTCCGCTCACATCCCATCAAAGTCTTTGTTTACACTCTCTCCCGTTAGTTTGTAGCATATGAAAACCTCAAGCTAACATTAGCATAGCATATCATGTTGATAACTTGACCAGATCTGTTAGTTCAGGAATGTGAAATGGTGATTTTGGATAACAATTTCTAGGATTTACGGGTGAAAGAGGAAAAATTGAAAGTTAATGGTATAATATATTTTGTTTAGATTTATATATTGTGAATTATTTGAGCTACTGGGAAAATAGGTAGAGGGATAGGCTTAAATGAGCATTTTCTTCTGTCTATCTGATTTTTTCAAACATATCGTTATTGAATTCGGTTTGTGACTTTTCTTTTATGAAAGGTAATTGCATTAATTTTATTTGTTTTTAAGTCCTTTTTTGTAATATTGTACGTGTTTGAATAAATCAAATAAAGTTTAAAAAATCAAATATATGTCTCCTTCATCAAGGGGGACACACAACCACTTCGATTTAAAAGGATAAACTATGTATAATTGTAAGGCAAGGCCTTAAATAGAGTCTGTTGTGACCCTGATGGGACATAATTCATCCCTGGCACAAACATGATGTTAGACCCTTAAATGAAAATGGAGTCTGCATTCTGTGATCATGTACTGCGCTCCATCCCAGGTTTGGATGTCCTGCCCAAGTGGACCACTAAAAGGTGGATAAGTCAGGGAACTCCGTCTAACATCTTGCCAAACTGGCAACCTTCCAACCATAAGCTACTTCTCCAGCTTTGCCATGGCAACAAACTAACAGTGCAACACTGGATGAAGTACTATCCGATGATAAAGACACAGCAGAGGCGGCCTTCTCCAATGACACCACCATTAATATCAAATATTAATGGAAAAAGCAGCATCTTTTTTTTCCGTGTGGAGTCACTGAACTGATAAATCTATTTTGTTGGGTTCAGCTTCTGCAGGCCAGCAGCGTCAAAATAATTAGAGCCTTGATTTGTCTGTAGTGTAAGTGCAGTCAATGTGTGACAATACGCTGAGAACAGACTTCAGTAAAGACTGTTGAAATCAAAGCACTCTGGTGGATGGGAGATGAACGCTGGGATTAATTATTATCCTATGATAAAGACTTCATGCAGCAGAACATACATATTATTTTAGCTCATGCAATATTAATGACTTACTGCTTCTGCTCTCTTAAGAATCAATACATTTATTGTTATTTGCTTCCTATCCATGTTGTTTAAATGCTCTTGTAAAGATTTTATGATGACACCCTAACTGAAGTGATACAGCAGTAGTCTGTCTCCGGGATAGAGTATTGATCCATGTTCTTTTGTTCAGAATCTTCTCTTTTTTTCATTTAATTTTTGTCCAGCTGTCCCAGGGAGTCACATTATTGCAGCTCTGTGCTTTACTGACTGTTTTAAGAGCCTTTTGCTTTTTAGTGTTTGGCTCTTAAAGTGACCTCATTGATCTACTTCAGGTCAGACCGTTGTGTTTAACTGCTTTATGGAACAACATCAAGTTACAGCGTTTATAGTGGACACGATTAGGAACTCAGAGTCAATTATCAGAAACATACCTTAGTTCCGTGCAATTCACTTGGTTTTTAGAATGACCTGCAGACCTGTTTGCTTATAGCAGAGACTCAGTTATTATACTGTTGTAGCTTCTTTTTTTATTAGAGCTAACATATTTGCAATAGCAAGAAATGGATAAACTGGCACATTGACTGTTTATAAAAACATTAAATCATTAATAAAGAGGAGGTCTAACAAATAAAACATAAGGAAAGACAAATAATGAACCTTTAAATGACTCATGGTCTGAAATAAAAATGAGAAACAAAGTCAAGTTGCTTTTATTCTTAATTGAAATGAGGAACTCCTGTTGGGAATCCGTCTTTATTTGCAAATAGCAGCACAGCAGACTTGAAAGGTGACAAGTTGTTTTCCACAGTTTGTAGGAAAAGTGATATAATATTGATTTCCAGCATTCTGCTTCAAGGCAGTAATGAGAGCAGCGTGACAACCTTTCAGTGGATCCAACATAAGACAGAAGACCACAGATCAAAACTGTCAGTGTTCCTCTTTAAACTTTCTTTTGGTTTCATGTCTGGAAAAGACAAAAAATGATACAATTGATTCAAAGAACGTATGAAAGGGAAAATGTTCTTTATTGGTCAGCAGGAAGAGAGTTCGTGTCTTGGATAGAAAGCAGGAAAAGATCTTTAACAACAATTTTTTAGAAAATCTAATACAAAAAGACACTTTCATGTGTGAAATTTGTTAGTTTCTTTAGAGCTGTTGCTCTGCAGAAACTATGTCCTAGAAAACTAACACTGTTTTTTTCTGGATTGCGGATATAAACAGTGTAGTCATAATTCAAAGACCAGTAGACGCTTTGAACACAGATCACAAGATGATCACAGTGGAAGTCATTTGAAGGTGTTTCCTGTCTGGATTTTTCTAAAATGATGATGCCCTTTAGAAGCAACTTTGCTTTCGTTCGTTGTTTGGAAATCATTAACAGAATATAAGACAGGGGTGTCCAATGCATCCGCCCCGACCTGAAGAGAAAAACATTTAAGGATGTGGAAAAAAAAAAGCAGGTTTCTGGCCCGTTCCTGTGGCAAGTTATGGTTCATTACAGAAATGACCGAAAAGTACAATTCTGCCACCAGAGGGAGCAAAAGAAACGCCAGGTCGGCATAACAAAAGATCAAGAAATAAACTTAATTAACAAAGTAATAATAAGTGATTAGGCTACTGGGTTAGTTGAGAGATTTTGTCCAACTGAGAAAAAAACAAAACAAAACAAAAACAAGCTGACGATAAGTTGTTTTGCTATTATGTTACTGGTCCGGCCCACTTGAGTTCAGACGGGTTGAATGTGAACCAAAATGAGTTTGACTCCCCTAATCTAAGAGGCCCCTGATTGGATGGAGACCAGGAACGACCACTTAGCCTCTCCCCGTCACCCTAAATGTTTTCATAGTTTATTCCTACCCTCCAAACACGGCGTTTACCCACATGTTAACACTGGTGCCTACAGGGATGAGAGTTCCATCTTTTTTAAAGCAGGTCTTGTGAGTTCTCCCACAGAGCTTTTTATAGATGCAGAACCGTGGCATTGCGTCTCATCGCTCAGCTTCCATGCTGCATTGTTCTGCTGCTCCTTTGAGGTTTGTAACAAAGTACCAGTCAATTGTGCTTTAATGCTCCAGGTGGCAAGGAGACCAAGGCTCTGGACAAGAGCAGAATGTGTGTTCTTTCATTTAGACAACAATGATGCAAAGCTCAACTTTTGGACGTTTTTTTTCTTTGAGTCTGAGATGCTTTATTAGCTTTGAAGACTATTCAGCCACACCATACAGACTTGAGAAGGGGTAAGGTGCCAAAATTACCCTCATTTTTTCGCAACACAAAGAAAAGCCTCTTGAGTTCAGCTTTTTTCAGTAAATCGAAAATTCTGCATGTATTATTCTGTGTTCTGCAGCTTTTCTTTGAAATAAATTGTACGATTTTAAGTCCAGATTGATTGAAATGATATATTTTATTAAATCTGTTGGCACTAAAGCAATTAAAACAAATTGTTTTGAATTCGATTAAACTGGAAAATGTGGATCTAATAATATGAACTGAAGTGAAATATAACTGGATTGTTGCTGGATTGAATTGGATTTTGTGTGATTTGATTTTTGCCTAACTTGTTTACGTTCCCCGTGCAGCACCTTGAAAGGTGCTATTGTACGAATAAACCAAATGTTTTTTTCTTTTTTTAAATTGTTTCTGCAGTTCTGAAGCTGAACTAGGACGCCGCGGCCAGCAGACGTGTCGGGGTCTTCTGGTACAAAGCAGCTTTCTGGCGTTGGTGCCACCAGCACATTTGTTCTTGAGGCGCGGGAAAGATGTCAGGGAGTCAAAAAGAGACGCGTTAAGGGGAATGATTATGATTGAGGTCAGAGCTGCTGATCTGTTGCCACCCAGGGAGTAATGACGAGTGAGATGAGATTTCTTGCTCCAGAGATGAGTCAGTAAACTAGCAAGGCCTCATAAACGCTTCGGAGCGAGAAAAATACAGGTTACACAGCCTTCCAAAAAAAAAATGTGTCATATTTTACAAAATATAAGCGAATGAGGAACCCTTTTGAGATGAATTTGTTGACATTGCTATTCTCCTTCGCTTGCCAGTACTAAGCTGATGCAATGTTTTATTTAATCCATTTTAATCTATTTTCCATCAAATGCTGTGAGACGTTATTTTGAGGGGCAGATATGTTTAAAATTAGTTCCACTGTGAATTTATGTCCCTAGGCAACCTAGCTGTGTTCTTTGCTGCACTCTCTTATTGCCTCTCATTACATAAAACAAGGTCCTCTTGCAGAACTGGCAGCTCAGACAATGCTTGTACTGAGAAAAAGAGATGGGGAGTGAGTAGAAGGATGAATTAAGCACTAGCAATGGATCAGAGTCCTTTAAGGAAAAACTGTAGCTGGCTTGTGCGACAGTTTTATCATGCACAAACCAGTTTCGAGTAGATTCCACATTTTCTTACCAATTTATATGTAAAAAGAAAGCCGCGAGCGGCGTTGTATGAGCTGCAGGCGCCCCCCGCCCTCACCCTTGCATCCCATTACCCCTTTTTCACCTGCCCTCACTTTGCTGAGCGGCTGCTTCTGGTCCTTCGTTCTCCTCCTCTGCATGTGGCAACAAATTTATGAAAGAAAAAAAAAAATTGTTTTAAATTGCTTTTATTTCCATAGCAACCATTTTATGTTGTGGTCGCTTGGTGATGACGAACACTTTTATGTAATTTTTTTAAGAACTGACAAAAGTACACTGTCCGATTTCCTTGGCAACTGAGATTTTTTTGTTAATTTCAGATTTCTAATATGTTCAAATGTAATATTGTTTTGTTCAGCTTCACCCAAGGATTCATATCTTCAATTTTCACAATAATCCAGTAAAAAAGTGGGGAGATAGGAGGCGATAAATATAAGTTTAAAACTGTCGCTGGTACAAGAGGTGCTTATTATTTTGCTTAGGATGGTGGCCCCTTCCCAAGATCAATGGCCAACAATACCTCAATTGTTGTTGTACCCTTAGGCGGTGTGTGCATGAAATTTTATGTAGATCATTCAAACAAAACTTCATTTTCCTATCTTGTTGAAAAAGGTAAAATTGGCCAAATTAAACACTTTAAAGAGTAAATGGGGTATACAGTGCTTGTCTAACTTCCTCAAAGGCCAAAAGCGCTTTACAGTCACAGTCCCATTCACACACACATTCACACACTGCCAAACTGTAACCGACAGAGGCAGTGTGGGGTTCAGTGTCTTGCCCGAGGACACTTTGACAGATGTGTGGGCAAGGCGGGAGTCAAACCTGCAATCTTCCAATCAGAGGTTGACCACCCTACCTCTGCATCACCACAAAATGGCCGCCAAGCTTTTGGTCTGGTCACCCTAGAATAATTTCAAAACTTTCGTTCTTGCAATATTCCTGATCCACATGTTTTGGTTTCATTCGTAGATTTTGAAATAATTTTTGAGCCTCATGAAATATTTTGACTCCTTTCATTTTTTTGGTGGTTTTGCCTATTGTGATTGATCATTTTTTTGATGGTGGTTGTGGTGGTGGGGGTCTTACTTTACCCAAAATTCATTTTCCCCAGGTTCCTGGTTTGTGCAAATTTGGTGAGTTTTTAAGCACGTGGTGGGGGTCACATTTTTGCTCAAGGCATAGATCAGAATTGCAAAAGCAATACATTCTTCACAGTCCAGGACTGCTGCGAAATAGAAAACATAACAAATCCACAACAAATATTCAGCAGAGAAGTAGTTTTGTCTTAAATCGTGTTTTTTTTTTCTATTAGAATCTTTCCAGTAAAAAAAAAAGAAATCCAAAAGCATTCAACACAGTTGTATTTGGGCTTCAATCCTGTTAAAACGTGCTCCAACGTGCACCAGAAACGTAGTGTCATAAAAACAAGCTTTTCCTATTTAACATACAACAACAAACACCAGGTCTGTTTATGTGGGCATGGATGAATGTGCCCCCAAAGACAAATCAAGCAACTTGCTCATCTCATTCACCAAAATTACACAGTCTAATGAGCTTCTGCTTTATGTGACATTTGTCTGGACTACTAAGTTTGGCACGTTTGATTTAAACTTGCGGGTCAGAGCTGCCAGAGTATTTCTGCCCCCCAGACAAAGTGTCAAAAATTAGACTCTGGAAGTGACAGGGAGGGTGGCTGCTGTGAGGACTCAAATGCAGGAGAGCAAGACTTGGAATGGAGCTGAATTAATAAAAGAACTGATGTTGAAGAACTGCAAACCACAATCATGACAAGTTAGAGAAGAACATCTGAAGTGATAGAAAAAACCTTGAATTTGGAATTATGTACCAAGGAGAAAACCTGCTGTGCTGTGAAGGGCGCAAAACCCCAAAACAATGCACAAGCCAACATTAAAACAGCCGCTACCCACCCCCATTGGCCTCTTTTTACCTGCCCTCACTGGCTGAGCGACCCTTCCCCCTCTTCTCTTAGCCCCAGACAGCCTGGTCAGAGCTGAAGATGGAAAAAAAATATTCTTTTTTTAAAGGGCGGATTTTCTGTTGGTTTATCTCCATAGCAACAATTTTATGTTTTGGTCGCCTGGGGGTGGCGTACAGATTGATTTAAGTTTTAGAAGAATCGACAAAACTAAATTTTACGATTTCCTTGGCAACGGGGGTTTTTTGTTAACCACAACCACATTTCTGACATGTTTATATCATATGTCTTATCGTTTTGTTCAGCTTGAACCAAGGATTCATGTCATGAATTTTCTTAAGATTAAAGTTAAAATTGTGTGAGCAATTTGGAAATGGCACGCTATAAATTTACAACTTCTAAATCCAACAATTTTTTTTCCCAATGCTGATCGAAGAGTTAGAAAAAGATTGACTGAATTCCCTAAGACGAGTTTAACTTTGTAGATTTATTTTCTTGAAAATTAAAAATTGTGGTCTCTTCCTGAGGTCAAAGGTCAATGAGCTTTTAATATGTGGTGGGGGTAAGATTTTTGCTCAAAGGAAAATTGTGAAATTAACATGCAAACCATAAAAAATGTGACTTAAGACAAAAAAAAAAGCTAAAGTGAAAAGGCAGCAATCATTACAGCAAGAGGGAAAATGATCTGTGTACTCTTGGATGAACGCCGATTATTACTCTAAATGGAAGAGCAAAGACTGTTCCAGAAAATTAGGGAACTCAAAAATATTCATGGCACCACTTTTATTTCAGCAGAAATCAGCGTGCTGCTGGAAAAAAACAGCCCTCAGCTACAAAACAGCAATATAAGACTCTCATTTACAGTCACTTTTCAATTAATCTTGTTAGCATAAATGCTACTTTTCCACACCACGGGGGGGTGGAGGAGATGATGTGAACATCAGCCGATGAGACTGGGGCAAAGGAGAGAGTAGGCAGAATGAAGAGACAGAAGACATATCCTCTGAAGTTTTGTTTACTCGTCATCGTAATGTAGGTCAGAGCCCAGCGGAGGAGCCGCAGATTGCCAGAGTCATGAACGGCTTGCATTTGTCTCCACTGATTTAACCAGATCAATGGAAATGGTCTTTGTACTGATTTGAGATCTGCTGGCTCCACCTTGCCCATCCCCTGCCGCTGCACAGTCCATCGATTTGCAGTCGCACTGCTGCCGGACGTGCGCGGCATGAGTGGGCCGGATAATAGGTTTGCACTTTGCTGAGTTTGGCATGTTTGTGCACAAATCTCAGAGGAAGCCTTGTCATTCATACGTGGAGAAATTTCAGCGAGAGGATAAGAAAGACAATAGGAATCTATGCCTTCTTTCCCTTCCCCATATATCAACTTTGTATTTAGACATGATGGCATATTTTCTTGTCCACACATCATTAGGTTTTCTTCCAGGACTGTCTTGTTTGTGCAGCAGATAGTGCTGGTCTGTGGAGTTGGTGCAGAATAAACGGACAAACACACTTGCAGTTAGAAATCCTATAAAAAATGTATTTTCTGTCAAATATTTGTTGAAAATTTTCTTCATTGCAGCCCTGCAAAGATTTTTTTCTTTTTTTTGCTCATAACGACGTTTTAAGGGCAGGCTGAGAGCTGAAATCATGTTATCGAGACAGCTTCTTTAAGGTTTAAAACCCTCAGACAACAGTTGTTAGCTTTTGCAAAAACAAGATTTTGGCATCCTCATAACAATGACCTTGTTTGAGGCATCCATGTGATATTTGAACATTCACTTTCCCCATGTTTCCATGGAAATAAATCTCCATACATTTCTGTAGAAAAGATATTTTGAGCTGAAGGGCAAATGATTTCTTATTTTTTTATCTTACTTGAGGATAATCAATTTGCTACGGCTATAAAGAAAAAAGCTTCAAGGTAGATAAAATATTTTCTTTACATTTGAGTTGACAAGATAAATATGGGAGCAAAATAACTTTTGTCAAACATTGCAAATATTTGGAAAACTACGATAAAACTATAGCTCTGTGTCAGGAAAAATACGACACCCACCTTCTATGCTACATCTTTATATATAGAACAGAACGGTAGCAGATCTAATACTATCTGATCCGACCTCTTTCTATGATAACACAGCCTTGAACAATCAGCTGTATGTCTTTGTATTACAAAAAAGTAAAAAAAAATCTAAAAACTCATTTCACTCCATGTTAGGAGACCGTTTCCATTGATAACTGGAAATAATACATTTCTGAGCAAAAGATTCTGTTTGAAGATGCCTTAATTAATCATAACTGCTCTTATGGGTGGACACAAGCTGTATGGGGCGTGCATGTGACCCGCATGAAATTTTAAGATTGTAGAAAACCTGGAGAGCCCGTAAGGTGAAAATATTCATACACCTTGTTTTCTAAGGACATGCTAGGTCGTGGCGAACGCTCCTACAAGTACATGAAGTGGGTGAGACCCGGTGTGTCGTGTGGATTGGCCCATTATGCCGTTAAAGTGAAACGTGCACTCTCTCTGCTCGTCCGTTGTACTTCTGTATCACACGCGGGGTCAGTAAAGGCTAGAGTGCAGCATAAGGGCGTAAACGTCATAAGTGTGTGTAACTTATAGCATCCAAAAGAGACGTTCATGCTCTCGGCATGAAAAGGGCCAAGCTGTGGAAATGTCTCCCCATTGATTTAAAATCTTTAACCAAACTGTCCACATTTAGAAAACAAACTAAATCTTGTTTGAGCTAATGTGAATACCATTTGCTAAAAGCGTGTTCAAGATCACGTTCACGCCGTGTGCCCAGTGTGTCCGTAGTCTATGACCCTTCACAGGCCCAGAGATTAACCAGAGCACTATTGTCAGATGATTTCCACCCGAAAAATATTTACATGAAGATTAGTACGCTGCATTTTTCTGGGTGTCATGGGTCCCTGGGTAAAGTCTTACATGTCTCAGTAATGGGTGGACCAAAGACCAAGCCTACACTATCATTGTTTTTTAAAAAGAAATTTTTTCTTCTCAAATTAGTTTTCAGTCATTTTCAAGCATGTTTTTAGGATCTTCCTACATTTTTATTTTCCATTCTGTTGCATAACTGCAGCTGAAAATAAAAAAAAAAATCTACTATTGTCATATTTTAATCAATTTTTTTATGAGAAATACTTTTTTTGGGGGATATTAAGTAAAAATAAGGTGATGGAGTAACTTTTTGTAGTAAAAGTGTTCTAGGATTAAGGTGTTTCTTTGGGTTTGTGTACATTTGTATTTTTTTTTTAATTCCTTTGCCAATGTTGTGTTTTTGAAGTCTGCAGTTTGACCGTGTGCCTGCAGAGCTGTGATTCTTTTCTTTTTTAGAAATATAGATCTGCACTCTCAGGTGCGCTTGGGGGCCCGGTCCTGTTGCACGCCACACAGATCGCTTCGTTTCGTTCTTCACCTCATTTCACATTTGAAGAGTTCATGCTGGACTGTGCGACTGAAACGTGTCCAAGTCCTCCAGCTGCAAAACAAACCAAAAGTAGCCCTGCTCAAGCTTGTCTTTACTGATAGGCTTTCCTTTGACTCCATCCAAACCACACTGCTTGGTTTAAAGCTTACTTTGTGTCTATCATCAGTTCTGCAGACCTGGGAGTTTCCAAGCACAGATGTATCCTGCAGCGCAGGCAGGTTGATAGCAGGTTCAAGGTCAGGATCATGTGAGAGTTTGCTGGTTTCAGACTTTCAAATTGCCATGCTCTTAGTCTGATGTATGAGCACGATTTGCTGCAAATTTATGGGCAAAAATAACTCTTACATATTTTATCAGTGCAAAAATGTTCTGCGTCAGCAGAAAATGACAGCAAGGAGAGGCGAGTCATGAACTTGGTTAGGTCAAAGAACCGAAGAAGCTTCACGACATGAAAAAAAGTCCTCATGGAGCCTGAGAGTCAGCAGTGAATTGATAGATTATCTGTTAACAGCACTATTGTCTCTCATATTCCTTTGTTTTTCTCAGTTAAGGAAGGATGTGCAGATTAACCATCCGCACAAAAACAACTGGTATTTTGATATGGAGAGATATTAGAAATGTGAGTTAAGATTTATTGGTGTTTCAGAAAAACGTGCATGTACTCTGGAAGAAATGTCCTTCTCAAAACAAGTTTAAAATATAGACTAAAAGACATTTTTTTTCCTTGTTATAGTTGTAAAAAGTCTGCCAACAGAGGAATTTATCTTAGTAAGATTTCTTCAAATAAACTGTTATGTTTTAGACAAAATTAAATCTTAAGATTAGCAATGAACACCCATATTCAAGTGTTTTGCTTTGGAAACATATCTTTAGTTAAGCATACTGTTGGAAAAAAGAGTGTTAGATTAGATATATTTAAACTTTTTTTCCCCTAACATATACATATTTCTTAAACTACAACAAGGATTTGAGAGTTTAAGAAAAAATGGCTTAAGAATTAAATGTAAATGTATGTTAATGTTCACACTTCTCTCTTGCTGTAGTTAAATATAATAGTGGAATGTTATAGTCTAAGTTTTCCTAAATCAATCAAGTCATAAAACTTCTGCTTAAAAATATAATGTAAAGTAAAAATAAAAAACTTGTTTTATTAGAGATTTTAGCTCAAAATAAGATGTTTATTAAAATCAAATAAGTTAACATAATATTCAAGATTTCCTATTTTCAAACAAGCCATTACATCTCAATGAAAAGTTGTTCTAATGCTGGTTTTGTCTTATATTATTTAGTTTATTTTTATTTCATTTTCATGGAACACAAAAGACTTTCAAAAAAATAAAAATAAAAAAACTCTTGTCCCTAGTGAAAATGAAAAGGGACAGAAAAACTAAAACTCATCAAGGTTAATTAGACTAGAATCTGGACAATAATACTTGGTAAGATTATATGTTTTTTACTCTAGGATACTCAGGATGAACTTAGACTGTAGATGAAGAAATACCAGAACCTAGACCAAGGATGGGGAACTCCAGGCCTCGAGGGCCGCTTTGTCTTCATGATTTCCAGATGCCCAAACCCATGACTGATTACCTGGTTCAGGTGTGTCCAGTCAATGAGAACATGCCAGAGCAGGTCATGTTGGAAAACATGCAAGAAGCCGGCCCTCGAGGCCTGGAGTTTCCCATCCCAGGTCTGGACACCGATGGTGGTTAGAGGACAGAATTCTAGACCATTCCTCCAAATTGAGAATGGGGTGGAGGCGGACCGTCCAGAACGCAGAGAAAGACAACTGTTCAAGAATTTAAAGGTGGAAAATTGACTGTGATTGGCTGAGAAGGAGGCGGACTATTTAGCTATTGGTTGGAAGTGAAGGACTAGTTGATAATGGAGTGTGGAGTGATGTTGCAACTCAACTTACCTTAAAATGAGAAAGATCTTTCTTGTTAAGCCACCCTGATTGAATTTTTGGCTAAAGATGCGATTTTAGGTCAGTGAATTAGATTGTTCAAAATAAACCAAAATCATCCATAGTTGCATTTCCATTGACCATAAATTTACTTAAGTTGGATACATAATGGAAACCACACAATTAAAAAAAACACATTAATTGAAAAAAGTTTTTACACTTAAAGGATGTGATTTTTGAGATATATTGAAAGGGACGTTATTCATAAAGCTGCAATGTGTGATCAACAACCAGATACCACACAAGAGGTCCCACAGCTCATCAAAAGCTGAGCGTGTCAGGTGGAATCGTTGGATCCACAGCTCCTCTGTAAAATCACCAACCACCATTTCCCAAAATATATTAATTTGTAGCTCGCTGCTTCCTGACCCGAAGAAGATGCTGACGTCTCCTTTGATTGATGATGATGAGTGCTGGTACAGTGGCAGAAATCTAAATGTGTTTTTTGACATTTCTAGAATTTTGATAAGGTTTTGCGCACATGTGTGATGGAAATGCAGCTAGTGAACTGCATCAACTACAAATTACGTCATGACTCGAATTGTTGTGAAAATAAATCGCAACACTCCTAATATTTTTCAACCACTGGTCTCTCTTTTGATATGTAAACATCCTCACTAGTACCTTTCACTACATAATGTTACTGTTTATTTACTGCATCAACCATTGGAAAGAAGATTCATTATCAACCACTCTTAACTCAGAAGGGGAGCTGTCATTTCTTCCAGCACATTTCCATATTAGCCCCGGGAGTGGGGGCACTTAGTGAAAGCCGCGCTCTCTATTTTGTCAGTGCAGTGACAGTGAATTATTTCCACTGCATCAGTCTGGCACGGCTGCAGCGACTCTGCTGTTGGTACACAGGTGGCCTCGATTTCACGTGGCAGTGAAGGACATCATTAAAACAGGAATACCTACAAGGACGGGCGGCCAACACCTCCTCTGCCAGGCTCATTTGGCTGTCTAATGATTTTAGCGCAACGGATCTGGATGGGCACCAACGTTTAATGAGTCCTTTGTTTGTACATCAGGATGGTTTCGAAAAGTTTAGCAGAAACATAAACAATAACAGACATATTACACATAATGAGATGCCAGTAATTTTAAGAATTCAGAAACAAAACCTACATCTGTCAATTGTTGTTTTTTGCAGATGAAATATCGACAGCTTATATTGTGTTTTAACTGTGCTGCACTAATAATTCAAAGATATAGAAGTATTTTTAAACTTTCTTTTTAGACAGTGAAAAAAAATATGGTTTTAACTTGTTTGAACTTTTCTCAAAATCAACACAGTTAAGACTTTTTGTCTCATTAAGAGCTAGGATCTAGAAATTTGAAAATTATTATCAAAATCATATTTTTTTGTAGTCTTGAAAATATAAAAATTAGTTATGTAAACTTTCATACCAGGAAGTAAAACGAGTCAATCTCACCAGCTCAACCTGCTAGCTTTGCGAAAAAGTGTTTTTAAGGTAGGGGCCGGAGCAGACTCTACCTGACAGGGGCTGTTCTCATTCTGTGACATCATCACGTGAGGACCCGCTTGTTTACATGGGTGTGGGAGGGGCGCCTGGTGCGAGGAGTGCAGGTTTTTAGAAGATTACTCAAAAATGTGCGAACGGATCAAAATACTGCTTTGGGGTTAATAGTGAGGAATAAATTGTATAATACACTTATAAGTTAAAAAAGTAGATTTTTTATGTTGTGACCTCTTTGAAGTTCAATAGATGTTAGACTGCCATTCAGTGTCATTATTTTGGAAACAAACATTTGGATTTTTGTTGTTGGACTATGCGCTATTTTTAGGTTTTATGAGGATTTATTAAGACTGACACTAAGGATAATATTCTCATTTTATTCACATTTATGAGTAATTTCTATGAATTACATGAGATTTTTTATGTCTCTTTAATCAAAATTAAGTACAGTAAATTACATAAAAACAAACAAAAAAAAATCATTTGCTTAAAAATACTTATTATCTAGCTGTATAACATTTAATTTGACACAATTTTTTCTAAGGGTTAGCTATTTTAGCCTATGCTTTCTTTTTGGATTCTTTTGTGGAACTCTTTGTTTCCAGAGTTTGATTTCTTATTAAAAGATAAGTAAAAATAACTCGCTGCAATAATTTTTACTACTTTCTTTTACTTTTCTTCTTAAGATAAGTGTTTTTTTCTTATTTTTTTCAGTGTTGAGGTTTGAATTCTTTTTTCTTTTTATTTATAGGTGTGTATTCGTTAGTGAATCATCTGTCGTCACCATTGATGAGGATTTGTCACCAAACATGAATGTTCTAAACAAATTTAAGAAAAAAATCGGGTTTTATAACACAGATGGAACCAAAGTTTAAGGACAAAATCATTCTTTCTTTTGATTGCCAAAGGAGCTACAATCCTCATCAGGTTTTAAGAATCATAAGTGGAGAAAATCAGAGATGACCTTTAATTTAGCCAAAGAAAAGACAATTATCTGCTGCATAAAAGTTCACGGGATTTGCTTCTTCTTTTTTTATTCTTTCCTTTTAATTTGTGTGAATGGAGATGCCACAGCTGTCGGAGAGGAACATCAGTGTACACGTTCCACAGGCGCTGCATCTGAGTGCTGAAGCACACAGGGGGCTGTGATCTGACTGCAGGGTTATACTCACCACTTCAAGAACAGCTTTTCATGATGGCTTTCAAGTAAAATGTCAGTTGCAGTAAAGCTGGTTGCAGAGTAAGTACAAAAAGTTTACATCATTTTGAGCTTTAAAAAGACGTGTAACTGCAGTTAATGTTAACAGATGAGCAGACTTCAGTAACCCTGCATCTGTATCATATTTGAAACATTTCTGAGACCTGCATCTCGTTAGCATGCTCCAAACTTAGCTTTAAAACACTTTGTATTGAACCTGGTCTGTGTTTCTGTCTTGTAGTTCATGATTTTTCCACTAGGGGCAGTGTAAGGGGTTTTGTTGCTCATTTCAAAATGGCTGCCTCCATTAACCCTTCCGTTCTCCTTAGCTTGTTTACATTAAAAGTGGGGTCATCTGGACACCACAGGACAGTGCGCTGAACTTTTTTTTTTCACTGATTTCGGACTTTCACTAATGTCCATGACAGACATAAAATCCTGTCCCCCTTCGTCCACATTTGTGATGGAAGAAATCGCATAACAATATGTGGTTGGAGCCATCTGGACCCCAAGGAGAGCGGAAGGGTTAAACCTCAAAAACATTTTTGGCGGGAAAAGGTTTAGCTAATTTTCACAACTGTATCGTGATAATAATTCATCTATTATTAATCATTTTTAAATGGCTACTTGCGGTATAAAAATAATGCAAAATGTTTTGATAAATAATGCGATATCACTATTACATCGTGTTAAAAATGTGTGGATCAAATCTGAGACAGTGGGTAAATAAGGTGCTTTTTTACCTGAAATCTCATGACAACACAGTTGTGAGCAAAAACATACACAATCATGCAACAAATCATAATTGTGTTTCATGATGTTGATGTGGATTTTTTTAGATTTTAACATTTTAATAATAATAAAAAAAAAAACCACTCAATTCATTGATGTAGTTTCAAAAGTTCTGCTAAACCACACAGTTCATGTTACTCATAGGAACCTTTGTGTGATTATGGTAAATTGCAGGTTTCTGATTGTCCACATCCCTTTTAGGCTCCTATTGCCCTGAGTTGTTCTGTTCTTCAGGCTTTTCATAGGAACAGAATAATCAGGAATCAGGTTAAGGAGCACCGACTTGAACCAAGTGGCCAAGCACAGAAACTAAACGCTTGTGGAAAGGAGTTAAAGACAAACTCCCCGTGTGGTTTGAAATCACTGCTGATTGTCTGGAAAGTTTTTGTTGACTATAAAGTGAGAGGATGTGTGGCTGCAAACCTGTTCTACAAATGACAATGACTCCAATCACAGAGGAAAACTTGCAACAAACCGGAAGAGAATAAAAAATGTTGCTGAAATCCAAAAATAGACCAACCCTGAAGTCCCACTCTGATCATCTTTGATCTATTTTAAAGGTTTCCTAGAGGTCTTTTAATCACAATTGATGTTTTTAGACAAAACTAAAATCTGTAATTTTCTAGGACATAATTTCTGCAGACTCTGAGTTGACAAGTGTCACAAAGCGCAGGACTTCCATAATATCCGACTGTCATTGCTTTGCCCCACCCTTGTAATTCCTGGCCAATAGCTGACGAGATCTTTAGTCACATGGTTTTGTTTACAAGCTATTGTTTGGAACAGAAATCTCAGGTAGACGTCAGTCTGAATACAGACCAAATGCAAAGTTCAGCACTTGATCTGAACCAAATTACAGTAGGTGGACTCAGTCTAGACCAAGGGTGTCAAACTCAACCGTACAAGGGGCCAAAATACAAAACACACCTTAGACCTCGGGCCGAAAAGGATAAATATTTATTGAAAACTCTAAAACTACATTTTTAAAATTTTAATCGTAACTTTTTAACATCATTATGAATTAGATATATAGCATTACCTGCGATAATCCTAGTGTGAATGCTGTAAGCGGAATTTGGTCGCTGGAGATGCTAACTGAAAATGCTGAAATTGATAGCTAAAAAAGCTGAAGCTGATAGATGAAAACGCTGAAACTGATAGCCAGCTAAAAGCCAAATTAGCCTAAAAAATAAAACAAATACAGAAAAACAAAAAAACTTAGGTTAGCCAAAACAGCTAGCATGTAGCTGAAAAAATAGCTGGACTTCAAAAATAGCTTTAAAAACTGAAAAAAGCCCAAATTACCCACAACAGCTAGCATGTAGCTGAAATATTAGCTAAGTGCCAAAATAGCCAAAAAATCTTAGAAAATACCAAAATATTCCAAAAAGTTAGCGGAATGCTAATTTTTATAACTTTAAAAACCAAATCTTAACATAGTAATAATTGAAAGGCAGGAATATTCCAGAATAAATCAACCTAAACTTTAATATTTTACTCTCAATATTAGTATATTTTGTCAAAATTATACAAGTTAAAAATATGCGCAAGATAACATAACGATAAATAAAAGTATCTGGAGGGCCGGATAGAATTACCCAGCGGGCCGGATCCGGCCCCTGGGCCTTGACTTTGACACGTGTGGTCTAGACCATTGACATGAATAGAGATGCTGTTGCCTCGGGTTCCAGCGAAATAAAGTCAGTTCAGTCACCATTTTTCAGATATTGGCACGGATATCCCCCCATTTTTGGACCAAACAAAGTCAACAAGAATTAATTGGTCCGAGAATCTGTCAGTCAAACAGTTCAATTGTTTGAGATAAGGCATCTGATTGGCTAGTTTATAACTTGAATAACTAGCGACACTAAAAATATATCATGAAAAAAAATCAGTTTAACAAGAACATGTTAAAAAGAGACACCAGAGTAAGAATAATGACAAACAGAATGACTGAGTAATACCTTTTTATCTCTCGATGGGATTTTGACTTTCTGGGACCAGCGGGTACTTCCTGTCTGGAACGCGACGGGGGAAGGGGATGATCAGACCAGTTCTCTCTTTGTACCGTCTATGGTCCAGCCCAATGGTCTAAAAAACACCCTAAAAGAATTTTACCCAGCTAGAGGACTTTCCTTGTGTAAAAACACCCTAAAATTAGTTTCATTTCATCAGGTTGTGGTTTTACTTATCATATTTTTTCAACTATAAGACAATATTTTTTTTTTTGCATAGTTTGGCCAGGGCTGTGACTTATGCTCAGGTGCTGCTTGTATGTGATTTTGTTAAATAGTAACAATGATCAATAACTCTAGGTCAATGTAAGTGTGTGTGTCAGTATTTGCAAATGACTGCTTTGCAGAAGAAGAAGTAACACTCAGTCTTTTTCTATTTGCTATTATCTATTCTGCTATAATTTGCCTTTCAAGATAAAATGTCCGTTCTTGGTTCTGTAATTTGGGAGAAATTTACTCAATTCTCCCAAATTTCTCCCAGTGTTTATAAACTTATAATCAATTATAATTAAAAAAAATATTTTTTTTTTTTTGGCTGCTGCAACTTATAACAACTTCTAGTCTGAAATATACATCACTCAGATGTTCATTTGTCCAAAATGGTGGACTAATAAATGTCAGGTAAAATGTACCTGGAAAGTTGGCTTTCAGATGAAATTGGAGTTTTATTAAACTACATTTCTTTTACAAAAGGCTTCTGTTGGTTTGGATCTGAGCGAGACGTTCTTCTGCAGGGCTTTGTTTTCTCATAGACGGGGACAAGGCTGAGGCATCCCACCAACTCTGCTAATAGAGCCAGAAACAGTAAGCTAAGTGACAGTGCGGTGCCATGTAAGTGCTTGAGTGTAGAATGTTGGCGAAGCTGTAAGTGGGCTGCACGAACAGCAAAGGGCCACTAAAACTTCCTGCAGTTTCAGAAAATAAAAAGGATGTGAAGGAGGAGAAAAAAAACAAAGAAGTTTTTGATCTCTTATGCAAATCACAACAAAGTCAATATGAGTGGAGCCGTCAGAGTGCAATGGAAAATGACAGGAAATACCTTGGGATCCACAGTTTGAGGAACAACAAAAAGGAGAAGAAGCTCTTTTTTTCCCCAGTTTTGCTCCTGTGTGATTATTTCCGCGGCTGTTCTCCGTGAGATCTTTCTAGGAAAAATCGAACACGACGTGAGGAGGAGAAGGGGAGGATGAAGTCTTGCGTTGAAAGTAATTAATTCCCCTTTGCCGCGCATAAGAAACGTCAATTTGAATAGTGACAGAATTCTTCTCTGATATGTGGCTCTGATGTTCACACATGCTTTGCAGTCTTTCTGTTGCCAAACTACCTTTCTTGTGATATTCTCTCAACAGTCTCTATTATGTTGAGTAAAAGCTTAGCGACGTCGTTCAGAGTCTCAGGCAATATTCCTGCTGGTGGGGCTTATGCAGATAGGACAAGTCAGACTTTGTAGTGGTCATTTCATGCATGAGCAAAACAGAATGTGTCTCACATAAAATCACTTAAAAGCCATTCAAACTTGAAAAGATAGTACTAATTAGTGTAAAAGAAGATAAGGGGGACACACTGTCTTGCCAACACTGAAGTACATTTCTTTTTGAAGACTTTTTAAAAGCAATGACTGTGCTGCAGCTGTCTTATAGCAGCTCTATTAAGGACAATAATTATTTTCAACTTAGAATATATACATTTTTTTAAGGTTATTTGTGATACTTTCTCATTATAAGTTCATCCTACTATATTTTTTCATTTAAAGACCCACTTTTGATCTTTTGTAAAAACGTCAGTGGGCTTTTAATTATAATAATGCCATTTAAAAAAAAAAAAATTTTTTTGTTTTCTAAGATAGTTTCAGCAGAATATTAGAAATTAGTTTTGCTGCGTAACAACCCTGCCCCTACTTCCTGTAACCCATCCCAGCCAGCGAAGTGGACCCCGATTGGGTTTGTCCGCAGTTTCTGTGGCGGCCTCGCTCCCAGGGTCCGCCCCCTTCGAACTGCTAACTTAGACTGATTTATGAGACTTTTTTTGCGAGATGTGAAAACAAAAAAGCAGTATTCATTGGCTTTGTCACTTTAAATGTGTCACAGAATGAGTGTGCTGACTTTGAAAATGTAAACAAAGTTCAAATGATTACTTTTTCATTTTATTTAAGAGACAAGTAATCTAGTTACATTGTGAAAATGAAAAAGCATTTCCAGTATTGACTTTTATTTTGAATAATTACATTTCAATAAAAAAGTTTTCCCACTAGCTCACAGCCCCCCACAATCCCAAACTAACATTACAAGTGCAAAAACATAAATGCTGAGCAATATTGGAGCTGATATTTGAGCCAGATGCATAGCTCAGGTGAGAAAAACAAAAACGAATTTGGATCTTGTTATCCACAAGGAGATGTATCAGAATTGAGCAGAGAAAGGAGTCTGTGGCTTGCTGATTATAGTTTCTATGTCACAATTATGATCTTTTTCTAACTACCTTTTTTCATCTGTGATTCACAATGACCTGAATAAAGAAATATTCAGAAATACAATATTAATCTTAGTTTTCTTTATTTATGGACTCCATCATCAGACAAATGGATCTTCTTGTACAGATGAAAAGCTTGTATCCTTTGTAGGTATGCTGATTTATTGATTTTTTTAAACTTTTTGGGGAAAATAAAAGCATTTTGCAAATAATTTCTTAACATCTTGAATTTACAAAGAATAATCCTGGTGTTTTTTTGTTTTTTTTTAATTGATGGAGCTTAAAGGCTTGTTTATCTGATTAGAGTCGGGATACAAAGACAAAGTCTATAAAAGGCTTGTTTGGCTTTTGAAAACAGAGTTTCCTTTGTCAGTTTCCTTACTGCTTAAATAATGTCTGACAACAAAGGAACGTAATTCTCATTAGGAGAGAAGCTGTCATTAGCTGTTGGCAGCAATGAAGCTTTCACTTATTATTAACTTCACTTTTTTTGGTAAACATTTCATGTCTCTTGTATGATCTTTAATCATGTTTGACCAAGATGTAATTATCATGTTAGAGGTTATTTCTTTCACGCAGTATTTTTCCCATCATGTCACGGACGAGACACTAATTCCAGACTTAACGAGCCTCTTAAAGCCACAAAGCTGGGACGAGATTTTGTGGAGGCAGCAGCGTGTTCACTTCTCACTGGCAGGAGCGTCGGAAGGAAAATGGCTTGTTTGCTGCCACACGATGAGTAATTGTTGGTACTATAAAAACAAAGCTTCTGTAGTAGCTTTGCTACACTCACCTCTTTACACATGTTGTGATGCACACTACTGTAAATGTGTGCACAGTGCTCACAGTGTAGTGGTTTACAGATGGAAAACCTAGAAGAACAACAAACCCAGGAGGCAAGTGAATAATTTATTTAGATATAAACTCGGGGCAGTCAGGAAATCGTAGCCAGAAACAGCTTTTTAATTCAGCTGGTGGAGTCCGGAGATGGAGGAATCTAAGAGTATAACCTTAGGACAGAACTGAAACGGTCCAGGTGTCATTCTATGTTCACACCGCTCTCTACAACAGGCGTTCAATCGGCCATTTCTATAAAGAAAAAAAAAAAAAGTCTTGTGTAGCTACGCAAGGTTCTACAACCAAAGCAGAAACTGAACGCACAGTGGAAGGTAAACCAGGTTGAAGTTTGACCAACAAGGGACTCGGAAGGACACTTTTTTTAATTTGAAACTGAAATGACCCAGACATAATGGTCTGGAATATTTGGCATCTCTCCGTTTGCACAAGTATACGTTGAAAGTGTCAAACGTGTCGTGGTAAATCTATAAAGATGTATTATTCTATTAAATTACAAATAAAAAGACAAATAAAAAGTTTTCTTTATTGTAAATTATTTGCAAACTAAAAAAATGATTTCCTGTTTCATGAGATTTGTAATAAACTAATGATGATAGCATTAATAATGTTTTTATAAGCTTTTATGAGACAGTTGCAAAGCATTTGTTTGTAGTACAGTACAGTGCCCCCCCCCCCCCCTTATTTTACCTTAAACATTACTAATCTTTGATAATGTCCTATTACTAGATTATGAAGGAATCTTATAAAACATTACAGATGATTTTTTTGTAGTATTTATTTTTTATTACACAAAACAAACTGAAACAAAACTGTGACTCATTAATTGAGGTTTGAAGTTTTATTTGATTGGTTGGATGAATGTAACATTTCACAACCTTTAAATCAGAGGTTCTTAACCTTTTTGACCCTGGGGCCCAATTTTCCCGGTACAAAGTGATTCGAGGCCCATTCAAATATAAGCATGTTAATGTAAATTGATCCACATCTTGTTTGATTTGTATTTGATAATTAAATCGAGTCATTTTATGGTTTATCAAAGTAAAATCTTGTGGGGAAAAATGATACAACGTGATCATCTCAGACATTTATTTTCATACTGAACAGGTAAAACACAGTGGTCAACCTCAACACAAATTAGAATTCCAAAAATATCTATAAGGCATTTTGATCAATTAAATTGTGTTGTAATAAAACAAGAACACTTCAAATAAGTTTCAAATTAAACAAACTGTAAATGACATTTAAATAAAATGCTAATTAAAAGATTATTTTATAACCTGCTGATGAACTTGACAAATTATAAGTTTTAATTTAGTACTAGATATTTCTCTCCAAATTTGTGACAAATTAACAACAACAGTCACAACAGTCTGGTTTAAAAAAAAAAAAACTAAACAGGAACTGAGGCAAAGAGCCCCGGAATAAAGAAAATATGATGTGGGCCGATAGCTGCATACTATTGGCTCACGCCACAACCCGTTACTGATGCGGGTTCACACTGGATGCAGAACAGAGCCCGCCTCTGTTCGGCGCCCATGTTAACCTATGGCGGCGTTCACACCAGGCGTGGAGCGGTGCGGTCCTCTGCGGAGGACTCGCGCCGTGCAGTGGATCATTTTGGCGTCTGCTTTAGTTTGAGCGCGAGCTGCGAGCGTTCCGCATCAATTCTGGCAGAAAGTTACATAAAGTTACAAGAGAAAATATGGTTTATTTTTTAAATAAAGTGTGTATTCACACGTAATTTTGGAAAACCGTGCATCCAGTGCTAAACTTTGTTCTTAGTCTCTCAGACCCAGAGGAAAGAGGTTAAGGTTAGGATTATGGTTCTGGTTCCTGAGGTCGGCTGTCTCTGCAGTTCACAGCTCCACCAGGGGAGGGGTCAAATGTGGAGAACACATTTACACATTTAGGAGCGGGACAGTTATATGGGACTTTAACTTTAAGTTGAATTTTAAATACGTGCGTCCAACAAAAACATCCAGCCTTGGACACACTTAGAATATGTGCAACATTGCAGCAATGAGATCTTGGCTGCATGTATTCCATGTGTTCAATATGAATTTCTATCATTTTCTATGCTGGTCGAGTGTAAATACGTGGGAATAACATCAGCCTTTTTAAAATATAACCAATTTTTTACAATAAAATGCCGCGATTGACAAAAGTAATCATGTTTTTATATCTAAACAAACTGTATACATACAATCACAACACGCACGTGCGTGCACGAGCACAGACACATACAGATCAACGTAGTGAGCAGACTCCGCTGCGGGGTTCAGGAGTAAACAACAACAGAGAGGCAGAGAACAGAGACATGGGTAAAAGTTTTAGTTTATGAATGTACTCATGCACACACATGCGAGCGCGTGCGCACAGACACAAACAAAACAGACAGGGACGCGCGCACACAGTGAGCCGGCTCCGGAGCGGGTGGGCGGGGCTGGATTTTGGGTGTGAAACAGCAGCAGAGGAGTTCCTCTTAGCAGAAACACGCGGTAATATCTTTAGGTTGTATGATGGCAAAAACAACAAAATCTCTCGCTGAAGCCCCTGTGGACCGCCGCGGAAAAATGCGCGTCTGGTCTGTAAACCACAGAGCGGGGGGGAAGCCGCGCACAATCTGCTTCGTGGTGCTGTCGGGTCAGTGTGAACCCGGCGTGACGCTTACTGCCACCAAGTGGTAGGAGGCTGTATTCAGGTCCCTCGGCCCTCGCGGCCCTCAGGTTTAGCACAGATTTTTTTTCGCGGCCCACTAGAGGGCGCTCGCGGACCGAGATTGGGCCGCGGCCCTATGGTTAAGAAACACTGCTTTAAATAATAATCAACAACAACCAAAAAATAATTGGTTTGAACCATTGTAGAGAACGTGAATCCCTGACTGACACCAGTGCAGACAACAGGTGAGGAGCCCAAACTCATGACACAAGATAAGAGGATGGGAACACAAGAGGACCAAAAAGATACTAACACAGAAATTGAGACTAGTGTTTCACATCTCTTCAAATCCTTTTCAAACTTAATAAATGTATAATTTTGCTCCTTGATTTTATTTAAAATAGATAAACCCAACCTTGATTAAAAGTAGAACAATGACTGTAGTTGTCAGTGAAGAGAAGAGATCAAACCGTTGGTTTTTAACAGGAAAAGGAGTGAAGCGTGAATCCGTGTTGCCAGGGAGCTCGGTGTCAGGTCTATCCTGACATGAAGTTTGGCAGCAGCAGAGCATTCACCCCCGCAATAACATCATCAGACCTTCACTACAAAAAAAAAAAAAAATCCTTTTTGTGAGCACATCCTTACACATCATGAGCTGTAGGCTTTGTTTTTGGTTCCTTGATGCTGGTTTTCCTCAGATCCTTATTTTCTTTGTTTGGTATTTCTCTGTGGTCAATATTTCTGTCTTTTTGGCTTTATTAACTTGCTTTTCTTTTGCATCTTGTTTCTGATTTTTTATATTCTATAGGTAAAGTTTGGACCTTCTGTTTTTATTGATTTTATTCTATTTTTGTTTTGATTTTTTATGTCTACACCTGTTACTGTTTTTTTTTAAATCTCCTGAATCCATTTTTATTTTAAATCACAGCCTGAGAGTGTTTTTTTTCCCTTTAGAGTGGAGCTCAGGCTTTGCATAGCAGGATATCAGTGAGTGTGAAGTGTTTTTAATCATGCATATTTTATTTGGCTTTCAAAAAAGAACCTAAGAGGATTTATAATTGCTTTTTACATTTGCCTCACATGAGACAATGCAACAAGAAGTAATATAAGTTCTCTTTTGACACTTTGCTTTACAGAATTTTATTCAAAACTCTTTTTTTATGGATCTTTTTCTGACTTAACTTTCATCGGAGGAAAAAAAATGCATGAGCGCAAATAGTACAAAATTCAGCTTTAAAATACAAGGTCAAGTAGTTTTGCAAAACATCATTCATTGACTCTAAATTTAGGGTGAAACTTTTGAAACTCATCTCAAATGACTTTGAATGCCTCCTATCCTTTGCATGGATGTGAGACCCTCATTCACAATCATTCAGACTCTCGCTTTTTTTTTTTCAACAAGACAACCCTGTCTAACACTCATGTGTATTAACTGAAGTGAGGCGATGCACAGATGAAGCCGTGCTCTTTGGCTGGCGAGAGATATGGGCTTTTATTAACATTGATAAAAAATTCCATCTTCTTATCGACTGGAGGAGTAGAAGGGTCGCAGGATTCTTCTGCATGGCTGCCTCGAATAAAAATGCTGTTTGGCAACGTGAGAACAAGAAATACAGAGAAGGAAAAAAAAAGGAGGATTGGGATGCTGTGAGGGGAAGATGGGAGGGACTGCCTTTGTAGAAGTCAAAACAAACAGAAACCAAATGGGTCTGGGGAACTAGGGGGGAAAACGTTAACCACTACAAACACAAGAAGGTATACAGAGAAAGATGCTGGTGGTGTTGAGCTGCTTCGTCTTTATTGTCCTTGTTTGTGTTTCTGTGTTTTGTTTGTTGCAACAGGGGAAAAAAAACCTGCAGGATGGTGCAAGAAATGCAGACTTTAAGATGCCTGCACACCCTGGGACTGCTGCTGAATGCAGGTAGTTGCAGAGCTGAAAGGTTGATGGACGAGGAGGTGAAAAGGGGATTTGTGTGAGTGGAGTTTGGATGGGGATATTTGACAGAAAAAGGAGAGGGCAGGGGGGGAGGCGCAGATTTACAGAACAGGTGGAGAAACTGCAGGGGTTGATGGGCAATGAAAAAAAATGTTGTGGTAAAAGAGCCAGGGGAGGCTGTCATAAAGCTGGCGGATGCCTTATGGAAAATTTGCATGATCATTCTAAACGTTTGCATGTTTGTTTGCGATCACCGTGACTCATATCGACAAAATGTTGCTGCGAGAATGATTGTAAGTCTTTACAAAGACAGAATTCAAAGTCCTTTAGTTCAATCAGCTGAGAGGACTGCGTTCAAAGCCAGCTGTGGCGATATTCATCTTCCGAATCAATGGGAAAATAGAGACTAAATTGCAACAAGCAACAAAATCAGAGCAATGACACGCTCGTCTTTGTCTGCTTCACAACAATTATTTTCCAAGGCACAAATACAATGACACCCATTAGAAATGTGTTAGATAAGCTGAGGACTTGATACACACAGCTGAGACGGGCCTATTGTTTGACTGTACTACTATGTCTTGTTGACGCAGATGAGCAAAACCAGCAGAGAAACATTTATCACCTCATATTTTACTGCAGTCACGTCTTCAGCAAAAGCTCTGGAAAACTGACGGCTTTGTTTTTTTTTTTTATCAACTGAAACAAAGTGTCTGTTTTTAGAGATTTTTCAGCTAAAGCTCAAAAGAGCACTGGACTGAGCGACCCCTCCCCCATCGAGTTCCAGAAGGAAATAGTCCCAAGAAGCCAAAATCCATTGATTTCTATAGAGAAATAAACAGTGATTACTCAGTCATTCTGTTTGCCCAAACAACCGTCTTTGCTCTTCTGCTTTTTTCAACATTTTCTTTTTAATCCTCATTTTTCTCTCCTGATAGCTGTTTTGCTTACTGCTTATTTTTTGATATATAAACTGCCCAATCCCATACCTTGATAGAAGAATGTGGTTTCACATTTAACGTTTGATTCACAGATTCTTCCGAATCCACCTTCAAATGATACGGGCACGGCCTCCCAGCAACCTCACTCCTGATTGGTGAGAGTGGTTGTCGTAAAAACCGTTGTCTGACTCCATCATGTTGGCTTCTGCATCATCAAAAATGACAACTGATTTGATTTCATTAGAGCTGGACGTAAGGCCATTTTCTATGGGTGACGAAACACTCACTCATTCCAGTTCTCTTACACAGTCAATGGTTGTGTCTTAAATGTTACCCCATTACAGCTTATTTCACTTTTTCTTCATAACAGCAAAATAAATAAATAGCTAATTGTGTTTGAATTTCCTGTGGAAAATTCAGATGTATTTTGCAGACAAATAAGTGATTCAAATCTTGAGATCTTTATTCAGATTGGGACAAGGTACAAGGGTTAGATATTTATGTTTAATATTCATAATAAAGTAAATTATTTAATGTAATTTATTTATTTAATACAAATAATATATTAATAATTGTTTTTATTAAATATTAAATTAAAATAAATTAATTCAATTTTATTTATATATCCCAATATCACAATACAGTTCTCTCAACGGGCTTCTCACTGCTAACCGTCCAAAAACATAAAATCACTCACAAAATATAAACATTAGCTGATCCACAAACCCTCATTGATGAAAACTTTGTTAAAATGAAAGTATTGTTTTAAATCTGGACTCTACGTATGGGGTCAAATCAGGATCAGCTTAAAGTGAACGAAAAAAACAGATGGAATACTTGAAAAAAAGATATTGTAACTGAAAAAAAACTGAACATTTGAAAAAAAAAAATGAACATTTGAAATAAAAAACTGAACATTTGAAAAAAAAAAGAACATTTGAAAAAAAAACCTGAAAATTTGAAAGAAAAATTGAAAACTTGAAAAAAAAAAAGTCACCATGAGCTCTGTCACTGGACTCCAGTCTCGTCCCGGTAGCCAATGGGATAAAAGCCCCGCCCCCGTGTAAAATTTGGCTCAGCTCGGCAGTGAAAACTCGAAAATCAGAATTGAAACTGAAAACAGATGGCTGAAAGTGCTGAAAGTGAAGATTCGTAGATATATATATATATATATATATATATATATATATTTTTTTTTTTGTTTTTTCAAGTTTTCAATTTTTCTTTCAAATTTTCAGGTTTTTTTTTCAAATGTTCTTTTTTTTTTCAAATGTTCAGTTTTTTATTTCAAATGTTCATTTTTTTTTTTCAAATGTTCCGTTTTTTTTCAGTTACAATATCTTTTTTTCAAGTATTCCATCTGTTTTTTTCGTTCACTTTAAGCTGATCCTGATTTGACCCCATATCTACCTTCTGTCAGAGTAGCTGTAGAACATAAAACCTTAATAACTACCTTAAAATAAATTAGATTAAAAAATATTTGGTTTAAGCTGTTTAAAAGCCTCCTTCAAATGTTATGAACTAAAAAAAATAATAAAAATAATAGGAAATAGTCTGAAGCTAAAGCTAGCTATGTACTGTATTTTCCGCTCTAGAGGGCGCTCCAGATTGTATGGTGCAATGTTTTAACTTGTGTCATACATGGAGCGCATTAAGTGAGACAAAAGAGTCAGAGATAAGTCAGTCAGTCACACTTGATTTACTGCGTTCATAGTAATTTAGAGGCTGTTTGTAACGCGCTACATGTTAGCCGTGTTAGGAGTGTTAACTATGCTAGCTGCATTAGCATGTTCACAATACCTGGAACTTCCAACCTTGCTGGTGATATGTTGAAAAAAAACCTGACACCACTAAAACAAATGTGACTGGGATTATGTGAACTCCCAATCTTGTTAGTAACACATAAAAAACAACCAGAAATGCTACGTGTTAGCATACATTTTGACAGAGCGCCTTGTACCTGTCAAATTCACTTTGACATCAATAAACACAACCACTCATTTTTGAAAAAATGAAGGCTTTTGTGTCACTTTATAGTGTTGAAAATACAGTAGTGTTGATTTTCTCTTTACAAAGTTATTTTGTGGCACACAGTAAAAAAAAAGAAGACATAATATGTCTCAAATGAAATCTGTTTGCTGTAAACAGTCGTGATTAGACCATACAGCAACCAAAAGTTCATTGATGAAGCAAATCAGAAGACGTTTTACCAAGGCTTCAGTGCGTTTGCACTTTTTAACCAAATAAATCTCTGTATGACATCTTTGACCTCTTTCTCCCTACACCTGTTAGAGCTATTGTTCAAGGGAGCAAAGCACTTACACGCTGCGCTTCGGAGATCCATCTTAGTCTTTTCGCTTGTAAGTTCAGTCCTCTAAAATACATTTTGTTTCAGTGCCCTTTACAGCACCAGTCAATAAGAATTGAAAGCTTTATGACAAATTCTAAAACCCAGCATACAGGCATGTGCATCACTGCTCCCTGGAGGAAATGTAAAGAGACAGCGCTGAAATAACCTTCATCTCTCTGGGAGAAGCCATGCGCTATTTTGCCAATGTAACAAAACAGACGAGAAAACAAAGACCCTGCTTTCCCCCTTTTGTCTTTTTGACATGCGGTCCTCCCTGTAATTTCTGTACAATCCTTAAAATTTCAATTTGTGTGTAGGCTGCTGTGTTATTGCGATATCTGTCGTTTTTTTATTTTTTCTTCTTTTTCTTATTTGGATGGAACAGTGCCACGAGGTTGAGACTCTGCCGCTCCACACATGCTCCACTTTTTATTCAAGTGTCCTCTTGCTTTCTGTGTTACCACCTGCATCATTATTCCGATGCACTTTATTTTGACCTGGAAAGTAGTCAAAGCTACTTAGTGCTAGACGCAATAATGGGAAACTGAGCAATTGCTTCTCTAAGAGTAAACTCTCATCCTTTTAACCTCACAACGAAGCGCAGCGCTGCCTTAATATTTCCGAGCGGCACCTATGCCCTCCCGCTCATTGTGGAAGCCACATCGAACCCCTTAGGGTCGTGTTCTGATCAAAGACCGTCTTTTTAAATAAGAATGAAGTACATCAATTCATTTATGTCCTCTGTTGCTTTTATTGAGACGAGCCTGAGAGTATGGGGGAAGCATCGCGTGGGTGCACAGCAGGAAATGAATTGAGGCTGCAGGGTGAAACCGGCTCTGAGGCAGCTTTGTTAACTGGTGACAAGATAATCTGAATACCAAACCCAAATGTGCTCATGAAATATGGATCACCGTGAAGGGATATAGGGCGTGTTTATCTTAAAAGCTGTGTGTTCTAAGAGCCAAACCATCAGAATCCACCAGTGGCCTTGTTTTCTCAATGTGCTCGCTGTGGCCGTAATGACAAAGTTCTTTGGAATCTGGCTGTTTACTTCAGCTGCTGCGTCTGCCTGTAGCTTCCCCCGTGGTTTGATGTATTTTTGAACATTTCCTGCTGACTCTTTATTAAGCCAGCAAGAGAAACACATGCTGAGTCAAACTTTGATCTTGTTTGCTTTAGTCAAACCATAATGAAATGATGACAGCGAGAAGGTCCTTCTCTGGTGTCTCAACCGGTCGCATCTGATGGAATTTGACAGAAGATTCTAAAAGAATGCATGAATATATGTATTTGATTCTGTCGATCTTTTAAGAAGGGTCAAATGTTTTACTACTGTAGACATAATATCAAAAAATACATTAATTAGTGATCGTCCTTGTGCGTTTTCCACATTTTTGGTAACCACCTCAGACTTCTGTCACATATCCCACAATGGAACTGTGTGGCGGCCTAAATTGAAGTTTTTCAGTAAATTTGGCAGGTGGCCGGACAGTAATCGGGAGATGGAAGTCATGGAGGTTTTAAGAAAAAGTACGAAATTTATGGCGACTGGATATATTTCCTCTAAAGGAAGAGATAATCATCTGTTATGCTCTGGATTTCTGAGGCTGGTTGATGTGGGGATTTTTTTCTGGTGCTGATGGTCTGAATATTTTTGGTCTTCTGGTATTTATTGATGTGGATGATGTTTTCCTGATTATAATCGTCTGAGGATATTTAGATTATTGGTACTGATTAATATAAATGATTTGTCTGTGGATGTTTTGAAATTTGATTACATTACCAATATTAATGATCCTTTATAACCTGAATCTATTAATATTTGGTATTAATTCCGGAACCGGATGTTGATAATTTACGTAGAGAAAATGGTACGGTCGAGCCGGGGTGGGATTATACAAGTTCGCTTCCTTCCACTCCCTTTCAAGTGATCAGCTTGTGATTTATTATGTAATATTTAATTTAATTTATTATAACCTGATTGCTT
The DNA here is from genome assembly GCA_003999625.1 of Oryzias javanicus. Classification (NCBI taxonomy): domain Eukaryota; kingdom Metazoa; phylum Chordata; class Actinopteri; order Beloniformes; family Adrianichthyidae; genus Oryzias; species Oryzias javanicus. The sequence goes on along the minus strand of CM012439.1, from coordinate 9,734,147 downwards.
GAAATAAACCATTTAATTCATTCATTTATTCAAGGTGCATTCACACCAAACCCGATTCACGTGACAAATTCACGTGTCCCACCCCTCTTTTGCTGTGCACCGACTTCGCTGCTCGCCAGCTGCCTGAGATTGATGCCGTGGCCACATATGAGAGGAGCTACCAGCCAATGTTTTTAGGATGATCACTATAAGGAACTGTGTCTGTGGATTTTTTTTTTTTTTTTAATGTCTCTATGAGGCCCGAGCCTTAGCCTGCGCACCCTGCAGTGACTGTGTCTGGCGGGATGTTGAGCAAGTGAACTCCACAGCGGTAGCGAAACTCAGCGATCTGTTTAGACTGTATACCTTCCTTAGCCTAATAGTATCCGGATGAGCTCTGCTACCCCGCGACTCCAACAAGTTGAGTAAAAAGATGGAAGTTCAGAACAAAACGCTGGCTTTGGACTAGAATTCTACCCGCTGAACGAGTCACTGAAAACATCACGTGCCCAAAGCTGAGTTCCTGATTGGCAGATTCAATGCGGCGACCTGTCAAACTTCAGATATTTACATTTTGGCTGCGTTGCTCAAATCGAGCTGCTGCCAGGCCTTCACGCTGCGCTCGTTGCTCAAAAAGTGCTGCAGGACTTCAGACCGCCTCATGTCACGTCTGTTCCATTGACTTAACATTGAAACCTCCGTTGCGCGAATTGCATTTGGTGTGAATGCACCTTAAAAGATGACATCAGGCACATTCTGCCGTGACATTCCAGTGACAGACATGTGGCAGGAAGGCTACCGGGCGGCCAGTGACACTTATGTGGGCGGCCGCCCTAGGGATTCATTTACACATCGTTCAGTCAGAGATGCCGCCGCTCTGTGGCCACCCAGTTGTCATCCAGTTTTGTATTGACATCATCCCCACCTTACTGAGAGACATCTGACCGCTGCAATCAGTGTTCATTTCACACCGACTATTTTCAAAAAAATCGAGCGGCACCATGAAATCTTCAAGATTCTGTCGATGTCTCTCCATCGCGCTGTGGCAGTTGTATTTGTGACAGTAGCATCAAATATCAATTCTTCTACAGCAAAATAGGGTTTGTTTTATAAAAACACATATCTTTGCTTTCCAGAAAGACCCTGCATGTAACAGTACAAAAGTTTTTATAAAAGTGTTTTGAGATTGTTTGTATTTTCCGTTGATAATGCTCTTATTCTATTTTGTCCACCGTAATCTGCAAGTTTTTCTTTTCTTTTTTTTTTTTTACTATTGATTGATCTGAGTCTTTTGTTAGTGCTACACACAGATCCCAGACACAATGTATCCTTCTCAAACGTGTTTGACCATTGCGTTGCAATTACATAACATTTAGATAATGTTTTGATCCAAAGCAAAAAACATTTTTTATATTTAAAATTCAAGATTTTTTTGTCACTTCAATCACATACAGCTGATAAGGTACATGGGGAACTAAGACGATGTTTCTCCGGGATCTAGTTCTACATAAACATCATAAAAAGTACCAAAAAGATCAACAACACAATCAGCCAATTAGATTAAAGTATATTTAAATATCTCACTTTGACCCCCAAAACTGCATCTATTTGACTAAATCAACCACTCTGTAATTTACACGAGCATGACTAAGCAAATGGTGATCTCTGAATATGCTGGAGCATGATTTCCCAGAACCATGAGAATAATTATATGGTACTGTGTGTCGATTGCTAAAACTGCAAACAGTATAATGATCTACAATGTATTGTAGAGTAAAACAAGTAAATACATTTTGCTCTATAAATGGTTTCTTGTCCCGCTATCCCTTCTTGTTTTAAACTATGCTGCCCTTTGCTACTGCATGTTTTTGCATCCTAAGGTATTATAAGTTGCGTTATAAGTTACCGGCCTTCATTTTTTTTTTTTCAAAAAAATAATGGGTATTTTAATCTGGAGTGCCTTATGGTTTAATTCTGGTTGCGTTCACTGAAGTTGAAGTGATTTTGAGAAAGAAACTGTACTCTGTCAAAATGTCAGTCTGGTTTTGCTAACAAAGTTGGGTGTTATTAAGTAAACACTAACATGTAATGGTGTAGGACAATGTTTATTTTTTTTACGTGTCACAAACAATGTTTGGAGTTAGTGTTGTGACAGTAACTTCCAGAGTTACTGTAAGTCTGACTGATGGATTCATTTCTGGCCGTGTTTCCTTTGACTATGAAATCACACAAATTGGATTTGTGATAATAAATTTACCTAATGTAAATACTATAATTCTGAAAAAATTTGCATTTATCGAAAAAAAAAACTTTTTGCGGTTGGGGGAGGTAGTTTTTGAGATGCATCGAAATTTACATATTTAGCAAAACAGCAATGGAAAGACTTAAAAAAAAAAAATTACATAACTTATGTAACCAGCACTGACTAGGAGCACCACAAGAGGTCCCACAGCATCATACAGCTCAACAAAAGTTGAGTGTGTCATGTGGAATTGTTGGATCCACAGCTCCTCTGTAAAATCCCCAATTTAGATTTCCCAAAAGCCCCTTCCATGTAGCTTACCCCTCCATGGCCTGAATAAGACGCCAACGTCTCCTTTGATAGATATTGATGAGCGCTAGTGCTGAGACGCTGTGAATCAAAGTTTTGTTCACATCTGTCGCCATGTTTTTGAAGGATTTATGGCGTGAGATGGTTTGTGCTTATTTGCATTAATATGATGTAATGGAAACAGTGCAATTGAAAAATTGTGTTCTTTCAGATATTTCTACAATTTCAATAAAGTTGTTGCGCACATCTGTAATAGAATAGAAACGCAGCTTCTGACTCTTTCATCTCACTTAATGTGCCTCATGGTTTGGCAAGTGTTATATAGATGTGTGCCTTGTAATCTGATGCCCCCCCTATAGTGCAAAAAATATAGAATATTAAAAATTGGTCAGGGCAGTCGGGCACAAAGCATTGTGGGCAGAGCGAGAGCCAATAAGAAATTCTTTGTTTGACTTGGGCCTAATCCATATCCTTGTGTGCTTATAGATTTTTGTGGAATCCTTCAATGAGTCCAAGCATCCAAGTCCAAGTGTGCCGAAGAGTCCACATTGTCTCTGTCACTGAAGATATTTGCTAAATTATGGTAGAAACTATGTTTATGTGGACTAAAAAATAATAAAAAAACAGAAGTAATAAAAAGGAGCTTCTTTGTATTGATTGTTTCCGTATATCCACTGATGTTCTAAAAATGTTAAGCCAATCTACTCCTTAAACGTCAATAAAAAAGCAATCCTAAAAAGCATTAAATTTAAAAGAACACTAAAGGAAAAAATAAAACTTGCCTTAAATCTGACTTAAATCTACAAACTTGTGTGCCTACAAAATATGATTCGGCATTCTCTTAATTTATTGCAAATCTGGAATATAAACACGTTTATAAATCTGAGAGATATTCTGCCTTTTCGATGTAACATGATAATTATTTTTTACATTTTATAATACCAATGATATTCTGGTCATGCACTATCCCACTTCTCCCTGCAGCTCTCTGAGCAAAAGCTTTTGTTTACATGAACAAACATTAATAAATGACTCACTGCCCGAGACACGTAAGTCTATAAAAGCTTTATCTGCCATGCCAATGAAGATCTATTTAAGCTAAAGATATTTAGCATATTTTCATTTGTGTAAACTATATGTTCTGTTATTCTATAAAATAATGAAGAATGGAGTGCGCAAACTTGATTATTTGCTTTCATATCAGCATCTGTGAGTAAATATTTTATTATCTTTCTCTGTATCTTAAAAAGAGCTTGTAAAAGGCTCTTTTTTCCTTAACATTTTCCACCTACTGGTCAAGTGAAGTCATTGTCATGAATTAATCAGGCTTAGACAAGGCTAATATCAAGGTTCGGTCTTGAGGGAGACTCGGTTTGATTAAATGTACTTTACCTCTGTGTTAAAAAGAACTGACAGACGATATTTCCCTCACTGGCTCGGTCAAGTATCCTGCATTTCTGCACCTCATCTGGTTCAAATTAAGCAAACAACACATGATATATTGATCATGCTGGCTTAAAGTTGCTGGTAGGCATGTTGTGTTCTCCTAGGAGTGAGGCAGCCGTTTGCTGCCATTCCCTGATCTGGTGTTTAGCTGAGCTGGCTTTTTTTCTGAAGCTTAACCACACCACTAGACTTCATCCTATGTAACCATGTTGCAGGCATTTCATTTCGGAGACCCTTAAATTTTCCTCAAAAACTCCCTAACTTTGTCTGTTTTCTGCCCTGTAGTTCATCATCTTTCCACTAGAGGCAGTAGAATGGCTTTTTCTGTTCATTTCAAAATGGCTGCCTCCATGATATCTCAAAAACACTTTCGGCGGGAAAAAGTTTTGCCAATTTTAAACACTTTATAGTGAGAATAAGTCATCTATTGTTATTCATTTATGTACCTGCTGTATTGATAAATGCTAAATTTGTTGATATTTAATTCTTTATAATACAAGCACACCATGTTAAAAATGTTAAAAACCATGTTAATATTTTTTTTCTTAAATACGTGTCTAAATATTTTTCTGAATTAAAATTTGTCATCTTTATTACCATTTTAAAAATAAATGTTGCTTTTACACAATGCAATGATTTTAGGGTTATATATTATATTTATTATTTTTTTCTGATTCTATTTAATCTTATTTCCTGTTGTTGTAACCCTTTTTTGGTTTCCTCATATAATCTTACCCTTTGCCAGGCAACAGTTTTAAATGAGAATGTTGTTATATTTGTTCTTGCCTGGATAAATAAAGATCCAGTAAAAAAAAAAAATAAAAATAAAAATAAAATAAAAATTGTTTTGCTTAATGAACTAACATTGTTGTGAACAAAAACTTACCAAATCACTCAACGGGTCATGATTGATGCTATTTGTTGTTCACAAGCAAAGCAAAGCAATTTTCCCTGATTCACACAGGTAGTTTGGAGAGATTTTTACACATGACGCTCTTCTTGACACAAGCATGCATTTTTATCCAGGCTAGGGACCAGCGCAGGAAGACTCACTTATATAAGCCCTTCTGTGGCTATGTAGTTAGGCTAAAAACGTAAAAGAAGGCTCAGTCTTCTACCTTTGAGTTATTAAATAAGCCTGTCAGAGACATGGGGGATGTGGTCATGAAGTAACGGAGAAGAAATGTTTTTTTCAATAAGAGAGCTGAGTAGGAAAACAAAGTTTTTAGTTTTCAGATCAATTCATTTTTTTTAACCTGACTTGCTTCCGTGAGCTGTGGACTATATGAGATCATGACTAAAAGTGTTGGAAACGAGCTTCCTTTGAGGGCGACTGGGGTCTCACTTCCAGACAGGGTGTGAAGCTCGGCCATCTGGAAGAAAATTCCAAGCAAGTTGCAAGGAGAGGCAGTTTGGACATCTGGTGAGAATGCCACACGGAAGCCTTCCCAGTGAGGCGTTACAGACAAGTCCAACCGGGAGAAGGCTCCACAGCAAACCGTGGATACGCTGCACAGATTATACCACTCAGCTGGCCTGGGATGGCCTCTGTTTACTCCCAAAAGACCTGGCAGAGAAGACAGAGGGAGCTCTGGGTGTTCTCGTTGAGACTTTGATGCCCTCAACCCATAAATAGGGATGGATTGTATGAAACTCAATAATACTGCTACTTTTACAAAACAAAAGATTTTTATTTCATAATTTTTTTAACTATTTATCTTACAATATTCGTATTTTCAATTGACATTAATGCACCTGGACAGGAAAAATATAGCTTTACTCTACCTTCAATAACCTCGTGAGGCAAACTACATCTAAGAATTGACAAAAATGATTATTAATCAATACTCATATTATTGTGTAACATAAGCAAACGACAAAAAAGAAGAAAAAAATTGGGTTTTACTAAATAATGGACATCAAGCATTGCCACAAAAAACACATTTAAAAAGTAATTTGTAAAGTAGGATAGGAAGCTCAAAAAGAACCCAGACTACCAACACTGCATTCACACCGGCCTCAGAAACAGGCGTTCACATGACCTCTTCCAATAAAATGTCTATGTAGTTGCACGTTGGGAATTCCGCGGATCACATTTTGACCAATCAGGGACTTGGATTAGGTAGTGATGAATGGATGGCATCCCTTTCAGTTCAACAGAAGTGCAAACCATTAATTATTACGACAATATTAGGGTCAGTTTACAAACTTTTTTTTTTTTTAATTATAATTATACTTTAAATCTTTTATAATAACAAGAAAAAAGCAGTAACTATAAATCATGAAAATAAAGTTGTATAATTATGACTTAAAAAGTTATTGGCAAAATCTGCAACTTTTTCTCATAAATTTACGAGTTTTAAAGTCGTAAATTTATTACTTTGAATTTGGTAAATTTATGACATAAAAGTCATAAATTAACAATAAAAGAACCAAAGTTGTCTGTTGATCAGACCTGTTCTTGAAGATGAAGGATGTGGAGCATCTTGTGGGGATTTATTTCCAGATCGGGTTAAAAACAAAAAAATTAACCTTTTGGTGATTCAAAATTTAATTGTTATCAGGGGTTCAGTGTCGGTAATGTGGAGTTTCACATGTAAAATTAAGAGCTCAGAGACATATGTTTGGATGACCATCACTTTATTCTGTCCTTTCAATTCACATACCCAGAAGCCCATTCGTCACCCTCCGTCATGTCTCTGTCATGCTCAGACGGAACAGCAAAGAGGAATGAAAACAGTGTTGCGTACGCACCCCTCTCCAAATGAAACATCCCGTTTCGACTCAAAACAACAAAGAGAAAGGAAAATAGTCTGTTACGATAGCACAAGGCGGAAACACCACGTGGAGTTGGAGGAGATCTCGTCTTTCAAGGAGCAAGAAATGACAAGAAAAAAAACTTGTAACATCATCATTTATTTGTTTTTTTTGTAGCCCTAATACCCTAATGTGTGAACACAGTACAAGGGTTAAGTGTCTATAGAAATACAAATACCAGTGGCCACAAACTCAAGTATTGGATGCTTTTTTTTTCTTTTAAGGCCTCAGAATTGACCTGATTCGTCCGGCACTTCCACCTCCCATCGTTTCCAGTCTGGATAATTGGTGAAGAAGTGATTTGATGGCCAGAGGGGACTATCTTTATTTAGAAGAAGGCCAAGCAATTACTTTGGATGCTGACTGGCTTCTTGACATTCGTGTCGCTGCAGTGACTACTTAAAGAAGAGGTCAGCGTAGAGGGTGTCATCCTGTCCAAGTATGGATTTTCAATCAATCCAGGACTCAAAATGACTAAATTTCTTCAGCATGAGGTCTGTTATTGTCTCCAATGACTGTCCACTTGAACGAGCCGCATGCAGTCTTTAATCAACTGTCTGTTTTTTAATGGAAACATCTGTTCCTGTGCCAAATTAGACCCCGAAAGCTATGATGGATCTTTCATTCATGAAGCAGCAACACCAAATGCTGTGTATCAAAAGTCCCAATTAGTTTTAATTCAGTCCCATCCCCGGCACCTGGTCTGCAGAGGATGATTCGCTTTTTATCACGTCTTTTTTTAGAGCGGGGCCAGAGCTCCCGCCTCTTGGCTGATTGCAGGCAGGTCTGTGTTTGATCGCGTCCTTCTTTTCACGTGTTTTGCATGCCCTACACATTCAAAGTGGTGGATTTCTGCAAACTACCTACTTTCCTGGCTTTCTTTTTTTAAATCCACCAGGTTTTTTTGGCCCCGCTTGTTCTACTTGGTGCACAAGGCTTTTAAAATATTCAGTGATTCCATCTCCTTACCTGTGTATCCAAGTGGAGATGCGGTGGCGGAAGGCTCCTTGCTCTGTAGTGACACTGCAAGTGTGTATGCAGGAGAAGCAATTTGAAAACCTCCTTTTTTTTTTTCATCTCATCTTAACACCGCCTCTTTCTGGTTTGCCAGTCTGAGCCGGGTTGAAACTGCTCAAACAAAAGCCTTTCTCACCCTGAAGGGATTTGCATGGAGGCTGGAGAAGGGTGGAAAAAAAGAGCAGGCACGGATAAATGCCAAAGGAAAAATCGCAAAAGAAATCATGAAAAAAAAAAAACTGATTGGAGGTGTGGTTTGAGACACATTCAAAAAGAGCTAATGATGAGAGGAAAGGAGACAAGAAATAAAGTTAATGAACAGAGTGGATGAAGAGGAAAAAGCTCAGAATATAAAAGAAGGTAAAGAGCAACATAATTATGGAAGAAAGAAGAATATCAGATCATTTTAGAGTCAAGGAGTGCAAAAAGATTCATAGCTTATAATGAAATGGTGAAGAGAAAACAAAATGTTATTGTTGAGAGGTCAAGAGCTCCTTGACAAGCTATTTCCAAATTACATAAAATGATGGAAAAACATAAGAAACTGGTGAAAAACTTGACAAAAACTTTTACAATTTAATGAAAAAACATAAAAATAACACAATCCCTGAAATTTTAAAACAAAACACTAAACTGGAAATTTTGGCAACCATAAGGGACCAAAAAAGGTGACTGAAATTCAATAAAATCCCTCATTATCCAAAACGAGCAGGTTGATGGTTTAGAATAGACACAGCAGTGGAGGTTTGTAACTAGAAGTGTTTATTATGCTTTTTTGGGAGTCAGAGTAAAACCAGAACCAAAACTTACCAAAAAAACATGACAAAAAATCAAACACAAAAAACGTGTTTTTATGAATCTGTTGGATTTACGTGAAATGGGTCAAAGAGTTTTTTAGATATACCCGGAGATATTTTTGGGTTGAAACATTAACTGTACATGAGAACTGGACTGAGTGAGTGAGTGTGACCCATAGAAAATGACTTCTAACGAAATGAAATAAATTCAGTCTCCATTTTCTTGGGAAATGGAAGTCGCCATATTGGAACCGGAAATTGTTAGGAAGCAGGAATTGGGCCAGTCGGGAATCACTCTCACCAATCAGGAGTGAGCATGTTAGAAGGCCACACCCCTTCATTGAAAGTGGACTTGAGAGAATCTGTCAGTCCAACGTTTCCAACGTTCGATGTGAGACCACATCATTTTATTGATCTGATTGGTCAGTTTAGAACTCGATTAACTTTAGCTACGAAAAATATCATGAAAAAAAAAACAGCATTAGTTAACTTGTTAAAAAAAATGTATCAAAGTAAGAATATTTATTCTGACAAATAGAATGACTGAGTAATAACTGTTTATTTCTCAGTATTAGTCAATGGGATTTTAGCTTCTTGGAACCAGCTGATACTTCCTATTTTGATGGGGGAGGGTCCACTCAGTTCACCAGTTCTCTATATACAGTCAATGGTTTTAAAAGGTAAAACAGCTTGAATTACAGCATAACGTCCGTGTACTTGAAAAATGCATCACAAAAGCCAACAAATTGTAATAATATAGTTTTTGTTTTCTCCTATTACTCAGCCAATTGACAAGCAGTTCTGATTTAAATGTGTCTGACAGACATTACAGAATGAAAACAAAGTAGGACAGTCAGTGTTCACACTGGACTGTCTTTTCCTGATTCTAGCGCATGTACCAAGTCTTTCACAGCTCTATTTCGATATCATGAAAGACTTGAACCCTGTTCCCACCGGGCAGTCCGGTCCGGTATTTTGAGTATTTTCCATTGTAAAATGGACCCATAAAATGGTACACGGGTCCCCAACCTCCGGGCCGTACCCTAACTCAGTATCAGTACCCTAACCCGGTATGGTTCGTGCCCACTGCGTCTGGCACCTGTCTGGGTCCAGTACCGTATCCGGTGTCGGGCACCGGTACTGGACACGTCTCGAGAACCAGTCCACATGCGTTAATGCTGATACCACGTCTCGAGGGTTGAGGACCTTTGATTTTACAAACAGAAGGGGTCCTAAGCCAAATGTCAATATGTGACGTGTACGGGAAGAGAATGTGTTGCTTTTGACTGAATCCCAACTTCTTTAAGGGAAGGAGATCCCATTGGTCTGTCTGGTTTTAGTTTGAAGTATTTGTAGCTCAAACCGGTTCTGACTCCTGTTGTTGAAACTCAGATCAGGACTGTGAGCCGTGGAGGTTGGTTTTTCACGACAATATATGTTATTTCTTTGAATTCAGATCCTTCGAGGGCTTCATACTGTTTCTGTAACACAGTTTCATTATGGTGAAAATCAGATCTTTTTAACTCACAGGTTCCACGGTTTTATAGTAAAGTCTCATATTTTCCCGTCTGATTATTGTAACGTTTCTGCCTAATTAGCCTCCAGCAGTGTTCTGTGTGTATTTATGAAAGACAGAGGCAGAAAGTGATCTCAGATTGAAAAAAAAACAAAGATCCGACGTGCTTTATCTTTCAAGGTGCACTTTAATTTCCTGTCATCTTCTATGTGTTTTATCATCTGTTAGAAACATTGTTCTTGAGACACTTGCAATGCGTTCCAACGCATGTCAGGGTATTTTTGTGCTGAAAGACTGTGGAAAGTGGTACATCTGTTACTGTAAGTGCGGTCTCAGGGGGGCCGCCTGCTGCTCAACAGCACTGACTGAGTCAGCCACCTGGACTATTTGTCACCTCCCTCTGCTTTGTTGATGCTCTCTGATTATTTCCCTCCAGCTACCCTCCCTCTCCACTCCGATTCTATCCATTACACTTTTCCACTCATATTGTTGGCTTCCCAACACTGCATATTGTCATTTCCTTGTAATGTGACCATCTCTGTCTCCCTCATTGGTCTTGTTTTTTCCTTACAGTCCTCATTGCTGTGTTATATGCCGCTCTTTCTGCTCTTCTTTCCTCCGTCGCCCGATCCTGATTCGTTATGCTATTGCCATTCGCTCGAACACGTCTCATTGGTCACCGTCTGCTGAGCTTTCCATTACCCTCTCTCGCCTTTTGCCCTCCTTTCCCCCGGCTGATGTTGTTTGATCTTATACTTTTTGCTTCCAGATATTTGTTTCTCCCGACACCATGAGGTGCATTTCATCTGCGAAGCTTTTATCTGTAAAGAGCAAAGATGAGCTGCAGGTTAGAACTGATTCTGGGGCGGTTCTGCCTTCCCTCATTCGGGTACTTAATGTGTGCAGGTACTAGCATTGCAGTCAGCCGTTGATACAAAGTGTATTAATTCAAAGAATTTTAAATAGTATACAGGATATAAGATTTCCCTTTTGTGAAACAGACTTTGCAAAGGATGCACTTGTTTGCCGTAAGTTTTACATTCATAAATATGTGTGTCTGTGTCTGTACAATGGTGGAACTACATTATATATTGGTCCTTTCATGTTTTTATTGTAATTATTTTGCGATGAACACAGAAGCTTGTTTTGATTATTTCTTATTTTTTGTCAATTTTCATACTAATGTTGTTCACCTTTTAGCATACACTGTAAAAAGTGAAAATATTATTTATCAAATTACATTTTTAAGTTGAATAAACCATCAACTTAGAATTTTAATTTGATGAAACAAATTACAGAAGTTTTGTTAAATGATCTAATGTCTCTATCTACTTTCACCCATGCACAAATCTGGTTTTTCAAGAGATTTTTATGGCGATGCCCTTACTGACACAACCCTGTCTTTCATCTAGGGCAGGGCTGCTCATTCCTGGTCCTCGAGATCTACCACCCTGACTGTTTTCCAGATCTCCAAGCCCTGCCAGCTGTTGATTGGCTCAGTCAGATGTCTCCACAATCTGATTGAAAGAACACACCTGGTCCAGGTAATCAGCAGCAAGCAGTACATGGAGAGCTGGAAAACAGGCAGGTTGGTAGATCTTGAGGACCAGGAATGAGCAGCCCTGATCTAGGGTAAGGGGCCGACACAAGACAACCCAGCCAGACTGTGTCTGAATCCCTTCACTACTCACTATATAGTGCCATCTCCATTTTGCAGTGCAGTCCAAATCTCCCATTCCAAAATCAAGTGCACTAGAAATTTCCCTGAAGTCTTTGCAAAAAGCTAGTGTGCATCGATACTCACTATATTAGCAAATATTGACCACAATGCATTGCGGTCAAATAATTTTCTGCATGTTAAATGACATGTTTTAATGTAATTTGTTTATAAATCATCTACATTTTATTCATCAGGACACAGTGGATTCATAAATAGATGTGAAATGTTTGTATTGATTCGATTTTGAAATTGTCAACGTCATATCCGGGGTTTTGAAAAATGTAGTGAGTTTGGTGTCTGAATAGTCCCTCTATATAGTTTTTTATTGGGCTGGGTTTAAAAAATCGATTAATCAATTTGAATCAATTTAAGCTTAATAGATCAATAATCGATTCACAAAAGATATAAATCGATTTAGCACATAAAGCTAAAGTGCGCTAACTTGTGCTAGTTTGCTAACGATCAATAGAATTTCTTACAGGACGGCTAATGTTAACGTTCGGTTGACCAAAAAAATACATTGTTAACTAAATGAACATCTTTATTTACTCACGGGTATGAAATTTCTAAACTCTTTTAAGAAAATAATTTTTAAAGTAACTAATTGTGGTCACCAGGACAAGAATTGTTATTCTGACAAACAGAATGACTGAGTAATAGTTGTTTATTTCTATGGGATTCTGGCTTTCTAGGACCAGCGGGTACGTCCTATTTGGAACACGAAGGGGGAAGGGATAATCAGTCCAGTTCTCATTTTGTAATGGGTGTGGCGGCGACATAAATGCAAGCTTTTCAGCAAATTCGGCGGGGGGGCTGCTTAAGTTTTGAGAAAAAATGTCTTTCTAAAGATTCACCCGTTACTGCCCGGGCTCATTTTGAGCTTGCATGGTGGAAGTCCAGTGACAGGGTTAAGGTTAGGGATGACACTAGTTTGAAATTGGAAGACAGCTGGACAGCCACAGCTTTGACTGTAAATGTCTCTGGACTGTACCCATCTATATCAAGTGCTACCGGCCTGGTTTCATTCTTGTTGTCATATTATAACTGGGGGTGTATAAAAAGCAGGCCATTCTGCACGCCTGGCTGCATTGTCTACATTCATAAAGATTAGGCCGGTGCACTGTTGCAGTTGTAATTGTGATCATAGTATGATATGGACTCAAACAGTGGGGGACAAATGCAATCTCTTGTCACCCACTTTAGCTTCGCCCCTCCGCAATTTTGAAATTCTAACACTAATAACACATTTTCTTGAGCAGGGTTTTCACCAAACCCTAATAAAACAAGATGTGTCAAAAAAACATGGAATATTTTTCTCACTTGTGCACAAATCCAAACTTCCAAACAGAGGGAACTTTCACACCAGTGTTGATGTTCAGGACCACTGTGTGCCGAGGTTATGTGTATAGGAAACGAGATACATCGGAGACAAAGTTATTTGTCTGGATTTCGCCTCTTGTCCTCTCACTTGCATCACCCTCAATTACTGTTTGTGCTATTTTTGCTCCGAGAGAACAGGTGCAATGATTACAAAAGAAGAATCGCACCAACCCAGAATACTTTCTTCTTTTAGACAGCACAGAAACACGAAGATAATGAAGCAAATAAAAAATTGAAAAAAATAGTAGGGAATGGGCAACAAGAAAAAAAGAGTGACAGGATATATGAGGTTTTTTTTTGTTTTTTTTTTTTTTAATAAAAGGGAGATTTCAACTTTCCACTGATGAATGCAATTTCTTTAGAGCAGGGCTGCTCATTCCTGGTCCTCGAGATCTACCACCCTGACTATTTTCCAGATCTCCAAGCCCTGCCACCTGCTGATTGGCTCAGTCAGATGTCTCCACAATCTGATTGAAAGGACACACCTGGTCCAGGTAATCAGCAGCAAGCAGTACAGGGAGAGCTGGAAAACAGGCAGGGTGGTAGATCTTGAGGACCAGGAATGAGCAGCCCTGCTTTAGAGCTTATTATTAAGACTCCTAACATGAAATTTATGGTTTTAGAGTTTTTAACAGGTTCTTTTTTCTGATGATAGAGGACATATATTAGGAAAATTAAGCTCAAAATTGCATTTCTAAGTATTTCTGAATAGGGTTGCTCCACACTAATAGACCCGCCTACAACTCAGAGGTGAATCTCTAATGAATGCCCGGCGCTTTGCAGAAACAATCTCCTAAAAAAACAAGACAACTCTTATTGGTTTTGGCTAAAAATTGCAAAAATATAGTTAAAATACAACAGGAAATGTTTTTTCAGGTTTGTCTTTTCATCACTTTAGCACCAAAATATGCTTGAGTTTGACTATGAAAAAAAGGAACAATCCATACAATCTTTTTTTAGTATATTTGAGCCAAAGAACACATGAGTCACTGGTTTTACTGTAATGCTGAGTCATATTAGATCACTTTCTTGATTTTTCTCACACATTCACATATGCTATTAGAAGTGTGTAGGCAGTTCTGATTTTTAATGAACTTTTTTTCTTTTGCAAGACCTTAACAAAAATAATGTGTGATATTTTGGCGCACGCACACACACACACACACCTACGCACACATTGGATTGCAGCCTAGATTTTGTTTTTCAATTACCTATTTACAACAACACCAGTACACTGGTTGCTATTATATACTTCCTTCTCTGGGGGGTAAATTTCATTTCATTTCCAGGTCTGCAATAAAGTGGAAAAGTCTCCGGAGTAAACCCTGATGGGGACGCCTTTGGTGGCAGCAGTTTTATCATTGTCTCCGGCATGCCTGTCATCTGTGCTGTCATTTGAAGTCTCTGGGTTTCTCCTCGACTTTCATCTTTCCACGTCTTTCAGTGAATTTCCACTGTGACTCTTTTTGGGAGGAGGCACAGTGTTTTCTAAACTCCAAACCACGTATTCAGCAGAACTTATAGACTTTGTACGTTTTATTTTAAGACTATGGTGCTGACAAAAGATTTCCAACTAATCTGAGACTTCTTGGCTTGAAGGTACTCAATCTCTCAGAACCATTTTTCTTTTCATAATTTCTTTACTTAGTGTCATTAAATTACTCTTGGTAGGTTTGCTGGTGTTCGCAATCACTCACTTAGATGCACTAAGAAAGACTGAAAGTCAAAATGATTTGACATACAAGAACACAGAATCCTATTGGAAGATAAAGGGAGATCAACAAATAAACTTGGATGAATATGTTACAATGATTTCAAGCAGCCCTTTTCTCCAAGTCTGGAGCTCTTTGAAAACCAAATAGAACTCTTATTAATACAGAACTCACAGTAAGTTAAGGATATTGAGACAAATACTCAGTAGACCAACATCAACACACGGAACTACTGTTAGAGTTTGTGACAGACCCAGGAGTGACTGACCACAACCATGACCAGTATCTAAGTACCTCTGCACTCAGACATGGTTTGGCAAATGTCACACAGCTGCAGGCCCGTTTACCAGATGTAAGAGGTACTAGGGTTTCCAAACCATTCACAAACGACTTCACTGCTTTGACTTGAATGAGAGACGTCTGTTGCTGGTGACTCCACTGACACCAAGACACTGTTTGCAGTGAACACAAGACCATGCGATATGGACAGTGCAGCAGTGGTCCATTGTCCTGCTCACTGAGTAGTGTTTCTGGAAAAGCAATACACCAAGATCAACATGGTCCCTAAGGTTTGCTTTGGTAGAGGAGGTGCAGCAGTCTGGACAGGCATCACCAGTCAGAGCCAAACCCATTTGGTTACAGTGGTTTGACCAGTCACTGCATATTCATTCCCCAGAACCTTCATAGAACCATCATTATCAGCCAATTTCAACAAACACACCAAACTTTCTATCATTGGAGCAATATCTTTCACTATGGTGTCAAAACTTTATCAGCGTAACTTCAGGAAGTGGGAGACTCCCATATTCTGGCTCAAACACTGAACCCCAAATTGCCTCTGGTGGAAGGTTGGTGCCAGTGTTCGGCAGCAGAGCCACCACCAGTGTGTGAATGGGTGAATGGGTCCATGACTATGAAGCGCTTTGGGCCTTCGAAAGAAGGTAGAAAGCGCTCTACAAGTACACGCCACTTAGCATATGGTTTTCCCAGCAATGACCTCTGACCTGAACCCCATAGAGACACGTCTTTGACCAGCTGAAGAAGAGACTGGATGATCGTACCCCACCCCCAAGTCACCTGGTAGAACTACATGTAGTACTCGGAGTGCAACGTCAAAACAAATGGTGGGAATACCTACCATGGTCAATTTTATGTTATGGGCAATACTTTTTATTGTCTTAATTCTTGGGGCAATAACTTTCAAACTAATTAATTATCAATAAAATCTAAGGAAAATGTTTGGTATTTCATTCAAAGTCAGACTAAAAAGGAAAAGCATTCATGTAAATAACACTATCCTTAATTTGTTATGAGTAGTGTAAGTCTAATTTCTATTATAAAGGTAATACGAGAGTTCTTTGTTGAATTAGATGAACCGGTGGCCCTTTAGAGTAGCTCCTATTGTTAAAGCAATGTACTTATGAGTTTCTGTGATGCTTCTGCAGCCCTTCCACATATGTTGTTGCTATTCCTCTGCTATCCAACCGGTCTAATGCTGCCGACGTGTGGAAACTATTCTGTTTTCCCAGGACTAGGTGTGAAGTCTTACAAAAAAAATCCCAGACAACAATGAAAATTAAAAGATGAAAAAAAAAACAGGTGATGCGAGAAGCGTATGGTAAGGCGGGACTGCTCAGAAGATTTCTTGGCAGACTGCTGTGGCTGGTGAGATACTGCAATCACAATATCAGCAGGGTACGAGGAACAGGAATGGTTCCTGTCGCTTCAGCTTGTGAACACTTAAAACGTAATCCCCAACAAATGCTTGTAACTCTCGATAGATATATCTAATGACCCTCCTCTGCTCTGCACTGCACATGACATCAATTAGTAGACTGATTTAGATTGCCAATAAAGAGAAGAATTACAACCAAGGCAAAGAATACTCAAAAATGTCAAAATAAATCAATAAATTCAACTGATCTAATATAGACATGCTCTCCTCCTGTCCTGTGATTTTGCCCGGGTCTTGTTTATTGGATATAGTTGACTGTTTGTCCCTGCACCTCTGCTATGCTCTAGTGAGCTTCTCAGTGTTTTTTTTTTACCTTAAATTTGGGACAGGATCAACATTAAATGAAGGATTTGGATACCTGTGTTTACCAGGAGCACCAATCAAGAGGAGTCAGATCAAAAGAGGATTATTTATAAGAAGAAACTTAGTTGGAAGAGGAAGATTGAGTTAGAATTGCGATGGGAGAAGAGGATGGAAATGGTGCATGAGACTGTACCGGCTCTTTCAGGTCTCTGCAGTTGAGCCGGATTAAAAGTCTTGCCACCCTATGACCTGAGGCCTTTCATTCAACTGACGGCCGCGTTCTCGCTGCTTTGCCGTCCTCTGAACAGGACTGCACAAGTCAAATGCAAATCAATTTTATTGACGGTTTCTTGAAAAAAAATCCATCTTTATTAGAATGTAACTCTTTATCTCAGCTCTTGATGACTCCTTTCAGATCAAAAATCTTACTGCAACTTCCACCGAATGTACCCTCTTTAAATCAGATTTTTCTGTTCATCTAAACTCTGTTATAAATCATTAAGCAGTTCTATTTTCATGGTCAAGACTTTTAACCTTAAACTCGGATACATATCATGTCAATAAAGCAAATATTCCATCACTGGTATGTTGCATAGCAACTAACACGAAGAACATGGATTAATGTGATAGTTTCAATCATAATGTTTTATTTAAGGTTGGATCACAGAAGGAAGAGACAACTACTTGATAAACGATGATCAGTAATAGAAAGACTGGACCTCATGGCTCACAGATAACTGATGATTGAGAATCACTTGAGGGACTGGAGAGCAGGCCTGACCCACTAAACCTGCTGGGGAACTAACAGGCAGAGAGTGATGAGAAACCCATATTTAAACAGCACTTGATGGGATTTGGAACAGGTAAATAGGGAGGACAGATAAAAAGAGACAATCTAGAAACAGAAATACACACACACACCTACAGTATACACAGGATGCTAGGAGCTCAGCCAGCGGTTAAATTATTTCCAAAAGATTACACTGACAATTTTTGGGGCAACTCCCCCATCCTCGTTCTGCGTTCATACTAACCATGATTTATTAACCATGAGGATATGGTAGTTGTTTAATATTAACTCAATGTAAACACAAACAGCAATTCATGAGTACTTGGTACGGCAAAAATAGTTTAAAACCTAAACTTGGAGAAATATTAGCGTCAATAAATCAGGAAGTCAGTTAGGTAGTGAAGTGTTGATGACATAATCAGTGGGTGGAGTCTAAAACTGACCTGATATCATTTGAGACCCTGTAAGGCTCATTACAACAAACGGTTAAGTATTTAGGGTCAACAGTGCAGAGTAATGAAGAGTGTGGAGAAGAAGTGAAGAGGCGAGTGCAAGCAGGTTGGAATGGGTGGAGAAAAGTGTCAGGTGTGATGTGTGATAGAAGAGTTTCAGCACAAATGAAAGGAAAGATGTACAAGACTGTGGTGAGAGCAGCCATGTTGTTGGACTAGAAACAGTGAAGAAAAGACAGGAAGCAGAGCTGGAGGTAGCAGAGATGAAGATGCTGAGGTTCTCTCTGGGAATGACCAGGATGGATAGGATCAGGAATGAATCCATCAGAGGGACAGCACATGTTAGAGGTTTTGGAGATAAAGTCAGACTGAGATGGTTTGGACATGTTCAGAGGAGAGACAGTGAAGATATTGGTAGAAGGATGCTGAGTCTAGAGGTCTAGAGGAAGACCAAAGAGGAGGTTTCTGGATGCAGAGAATGAAGACATGAAGGTGGATGGTGTTAGAGGAGAGGATGATGAAGACAGGTTTAGATGGAGGAAACTGATTCACTGTGGCGACCACTGATGGGAAAAGCCCAAAGGAAAAGAGGAAGAAAACCCTTTGATGAAATAAAAAAAAAAATTGCAATATCATTTTTATGAGAAATACATAGTAATAATTACGATACAATTGGTGATTTGGTAAGTTTTTGCTCAACAGTGTTACTTTAAAATGCAAAAATGTTGCTGTATTTACCCACTGTCTGTAATTTCATCTACACTTAAGTTGGTGTAACTGTTTCACAAAAAAATAATTATTAATAAATTTTACAATGTTTCAATACATCAATACTGTACTCGCTGGCGCCTTAGCAGAGCTCTCCAAAAGAAATAAACTTGAGCTACTCTCTCAATATAACCCATAATGTAGCAATGAGCCGCACACAGAATGGACACAAAGACTTCTATTTAAAAAAAAAAAAACAAAAAAAACAAGTTAGTCATAAGGTGAAATGTTTTACCCTCACAATGTGTTGTGGATTTGTTAGTAGACCAAACAGAGAACTGCTCAGGTAATTTCTAAAGTTCACAGTAAATAGCATTTGCTGCTGAAATACAATCAGACATAAAAAACAGTTGATTGGTTTTCACACTAGTTTATGTTTGCATAAACCTCTATTAACCCCTCACTGCTGCCATGGTTGTAGTAGTGGGTGAGGGGGCGGGATCAGTGCTGGCGTTCGTGTCCATCATTTCAAAGTCATTAAGCCTGATGATTGTTCTGCGCGGTTTTGTAAAAGTCAGGTCACACGAGGGCAGTTAACAGCACCAGGTGTGTCTTAAAGAGCAAATACTGCCCCCCAGTAATGTCCTAATATTTCATAGTTATTAACTCCCACTGCTTTTATCATTAATCAACAAGATTCATGGGCGGGTTCAGAGGCACTCACAGCCTTTCATAGCTTACTCAATCAAAATCTAAACACTAGTGAGTGATTATTTTCTCCTCAGAAGGGCTTTTGTTGTATTTGTGAGCAGTAGAATGTTTCTTTGAACGCATTTCCCAGAAGAATGTGTGAATATGCATAATGACACCTCCATACAATCATCCAAGCCACACAGAAAGCCTCACAATAGCACAGTGAAGCTCCAGTAAACGTTTTAACAGAAACTGCGGCATTTCTCAGGGTTTATGGATCCAGGTAATATTAAAATGCACCGGAGCAAGGGCAATGCATCATAGTTATATGTATAGGAAGACTCACTTTCCAGGGATCTCATTGAAAACTTTTTGGGCTTGAGCAACATGGATGAACAAAGTTTATGTGCAGAAACTGAAACTGAAATTTTTATTTAGACTGTTATGGTTCAGTGTTCAGTTGTCTTACCTGCCTGGATGTGTTCACAACTGTAAATATGTTTTAATATCTTATTTACCACGACAGCGCACTGTCAATGAAGGATCTATTTCTGAACTTCTGTCATTTAGGCCTATGAGGCGGACCGAACAAACATTAAACGAGACAAAAGAATCAGAGAAAAGTCAGTCAGTCAGACATTCTTAACTGTGTTCACAGTAACTGTGGAACCTATTTTTAGCATACTACATGATAAAAGCGTTAGCTGTGTTAGCACACTCTCATAATATCTGTAACTCTTAACCTTAACAGCAACACATAAAAAACAGACTGATAATGCTAAAAGAAACTTTACAGTGTTTGCTGGGATTTGGACCCAGGATGTCCTGTTCACTAGACTAGGGAACATTCAAGGAATGTTGCCTGTGTTCCAGTTTTTTGTTCTTTTCTTAAAAATTTTAATGGAATTTATGCCTTTTTTTAGGGAAGCAAACATTGTTTTGTTTAGGAAATATTTTCTTTGATTCATTTTTTTTTTTTTTTTCATGAATGGACTATGGTGGGGATCATGGCTGAAGAGGCAGTGCTGGGATTCAGACCCAGGATCTCCTGTTTACTAGACAGGCACTTTACTCAGCTATGCCACAGTGCCCTGTTTAAACTGTCAAACTAGTTTATCAATATCCCCTAAAATATTTGAAATAAAATATTTCGGCAAGTTTTTTGATGCACCGATTTTCGAGGAATGTTGCCTGTTTTATTATTGTTCTTTTCTTAAAAATGAATTTGGAAATTAAGATTCCCTTTTAAGGAAACAAACATTGTTTCGTCTTAAAACGAATTTGACAAAATTTTCTTCAATTCAAGAATTTGTCATAATTGGAATAGGTCACTGATGTCAGCTGAAGAGGCACTGCTGGGATTTGGACCCAGGATCTCCTGTTTACTAGACAGGCGCTTTAACCAGCTAAGCCACAGCACCTTGTGTAATCTATCAAATTGGTTTATCAATATCCATGAAAATACTGAAATAAAATATTTCGACATATTTTTAGATGCACCAATTTTCGAGGAATGTTGCCTGTTTTCCAATTGCTTGTTCTTTTCATAACCCTTCGCTCTCTCTGGGGTCCAGATGACTCCAACCATATATTGATGTGTGATTCCCTCCACGACAAATGTGGACAGAGGAGGATAGGATTTTATGTCTGCCATGGAGATTATTGAAACTCAAAAATCAAAGATAAAAAAATAGTTCAGTGGGGTCCAGAGAAGAATTCTGTCTTCTGTTGTTTTTTTTTGTTTCTACAACATTTGGAACTCTTTGTTTTAAACTCAGGAACAAACAGTGTGGACTTGACATCGACTCACGTTAACAAACCAAATGAATACCAAATACTGTATATTCCCTGTTATTAAATGTAAGATTTGCTGATTTGATTTTTTTAAACACTTTTTCAAAATAATGAAAGACTTGAGTAGCCTGAATGCAAAAAGGTTAGGTTATTCCCCAGGAGCATCACTAGACGCTTCTGTCTCCTTCTTGACACATATAATAGTGTAATGCTACAGAAACTCTTAAGGTAATTCAATTTTAATGTAGAGTCTGAAATAGGCTGGGAACTGCTGTAAACCTGTGAAGTTATCCTTTCTCTTGGTTGCTGGCTGCATATTTTCCATTCTGTCCAACTAAGTAAATGAATTTCAAGATCAACATGATAAGAAAATTGCAGCTATTTTCATCAACAGGTAAAGAAGTGTTGAAATGCTTAAATTTAAAGGTAAAAAAAATCAAAATTAATTTTATTAATTGAAAAAAAGCTTCCCAAATTGCAACTCACTAGAAATGTTCTATTTGCTTCTTCACTGCTAATTTAACATATGGGTCATTCCTACCATGCAGTGCTGTTTGAATCCCCATGACATCATATCCCATAATTTATATAAAAATAGGCTATTACTTATTTTTAAGATCTTAATTCCTTCCTAACACCCCTTCAGAAAACAATACTATGTCTTATTTAACGTAAAATAATTATTCTCCTTCAATAACTTATACACTAAACTGCTAAATCCCCAAACATGTTAAAGTTTTGATTCAAGTTCTACAAGTTTGTAAAAATCTAGTTTTTAACATTTTTTAAACAATATATTTTTTCATAAGGTTCTTCTTTAAAAAAAAGGTAAAAAATATAATTATTGTTTTTTAATTGCAAAGCTGAAATTGTGCAGAATACTAATGGCTAATATCACTCACAAAAACATTGTTTGCTAGTTTTTTTTTTGTTCAAAGTCATAAATATGATCATTTATTTGGCTTTGGGCTAAGAAGAGAGTTAAGTGCCTTCTTTTCCTCCCTGAAGCAAATCAATTTCCAGATTAGCAGATTTTCCTGTTTGATACATAAAATATGAGATGAGGGAAAAGTGTGTTAATGAAAATTTAATTGAATGGGAACAAGAAAAAATTTTCATTTTGTGAATTTTAAGTTATTTTGAAAAAGTAAATTTAATTTACCTCTGTAGGGGGGAAAGTATGTCAACATGGCAGGCTAATAAAGACATTTTAAGAGTGGTAATGTTCCCACAAAAAAAAATCGAATTTTGTGATTTCTATATTATTACTATAAAAACAAAATGTATATTTCTCTTACCAGTTTGTTAGTAGTGTAGTCTTTTAGATCACTTCTTTTAAAATGCTTCTAACTCTACAGTTAGCTATCCAAATGGATACAAACAGTGGTAAAGAGGGTTGGACCCATTGGACCAACATCTGCTCACTCCCGAATCGTCACATTTTGACCCGTTCCGTGACACTTTTTGACGTTTTAATTGTCCCCAAGTTGTCTTTTTTTATACACTGGCTGTCCCCAACCTCCCGGTCCAGTACCAGTACACAGAGCGCACCAGTACCCTGACCTGACGCTGGATCTGATACCTGATTCAATACCAGACGCGAACCAGTACCAGAGGTAGCACCGGACACAATACCGGACCTAAACCGGTATCAGAGGTGGTGCCATGAAAAAAAATGAGGATTAGCGAGAATATGTTAAAAGGAGTATCAGTAGTCGGATTAGGCTCCGGCGCCCCCGCGACCCCGAAGGGGATAAAGTGACCAAGAAGATGAATGAATGAAACAAATGTTAATAAGATGCAACAGAGCAAGAACGGTTATTCTGACAAATAGAATAGCTGAGTAATAGTAGTTTATTTCTCTACAAAAGTCCGCTGGAATTCAGCTTTTTGAAACGTGAGGGAGGGGAGGTAACTCAGTCCAGTTCTTTATATACAGTTAAAGGTTGAAGCCCAGTTTCTCGCTCTACAGTGGCCCTGAAGTTCAAATCACACCATCAAACTACAGATTAAAGATCACAACAACAATTAAAAAAAGCAGAAAAAAATGTTATTAAATTTACAAATAAAATAAAATCCATAAACAAAAGACAAGAATTTTACAAAAATATGAAATATTGTATTTCAAGAACTCCAGATGAAATGTTAAAGAAATGAAGCACGATAAGAAACCAGAAAAGGTTGGCAGTATAGGACTAATAATCAACTAAACCACTAATAGTTGAGATCTTAAACAGGTTTTTGCATGAAGTTATTTGTTGGTGTGATTTGCTCTTTAGGGCCGTGTCAGTCTGTTTAGAAACCTCCCCCACTTCCTGTTTCTGTGCATTGAAAAGACGCTATGAAAATAAGTGACAAAATAAGTGTGAATCCAGCCAGGCCTCAGTGTGAGGTTTGAGAGGAGCTGTGTCACTAATCAGGAGGTTTTTTTCCTCTCTGCATCTCTGAGGCATCTCGTTTTTAGACGGGGAGAAGCGAGAAAAGCAAGGATGATCAGTTTACAATATTTATGAGCATTTTGCAAGAAAACAATGCTGCTGTGAATATTTTAATGACTAAGATTAGATCTCATTAAACAGCATGAAGCAGCCACTTTAAATGTAAAACCCCATCCTGGACAGCTCTTGGTTTTGACTGTAATCTTTCCATACTGGATCCTTTTTCCAAATGTAGACGTTCAGACGGCGAGCTGCTGACAGTTTTAGCACACAAAGTTAGAGATATATTCTGTCACATATTTGCCAGGGTGAGCCGGTCCCCTGACTCTGACTTTGCCCTGGGATGAGATGACTGGTGTCACCGTGTCTGACAAACAGGTCACTGCTGCAACAAATCAGCCTCTTTCCATTCTAAGTCCATATAATAAGGTCAGACCTAAAGGGAGTGTTGTGGGCATAAGTCTATCCAGAGTGTGTGTTCCTGGCTACTCAGTAGGAAGAGGGAGGACAGAATTCTCCAGAGATTAGAGATTTATTGATTACACCCCCTCCACTCCTCTCTTTCTCCGTCTCTATCTTCTCCGGGTCTTCCATTCTCCGCCGGTTTATTTATAGTGCTGTGGAGGGCTGAGTTTTGGGCTTCTCACTGTGTTACAGCCCTTTAGCGACTCCCCTCTTGAAACATGGCTGCAACCACCGTGTAGTGTGAGGAGAACATGAAGGCGATAATCTCTTCCATCTTGCTGCCTCTCTCAGCCGCTCTGATGTGAACATTCAAACCTTCACTGAGCTTGTCGTTAGAGAAAGATGGAACCCGTCACGGCAGCTCCGATGGCCTTGACTAAGATAACAGAACAAAGAGTATGTGGGCAGGTGAATTTCATTTGGGTGCATTTGATGAGGGTATGAATGCAAGTGAGACTTGGCAGATCCTGTAAAGACTTGATAGTGAATTTCAACAATCTGTGAACTCTGAAAGTCTTCAATAAATGTGCATGCTTTTATATCGGTGACCTGTTCAGTCTGCCGCAGTGCAAAGACTTCATCCACCTTCGCCCTAAAGTAGGCGGGACAACCCTGTGACCCTGAAAGGGAAACGGCGTCTTAAGAAACTACATGGATAGATTGTTTGCTTTCCAGCTGCTAAATCTTCCCCACTTTAAAAATAGTAACAAACAAAAAAAAAAAAAACATGGCTGGAATCAGATTTGTCAAACTATCACATTAATCATGATTAAATAATTTGTCGCTTTAATCAAATTTTTAACCTATAACTATATTATCTAATATGTAATAATGCTGCAGCTGTCCATTATCATAAATTAAAGGATAAAGTGGAAGCATGATTTTGTTGCTATCTATCTATCTATCTATCTATCTATCTATCTATCTATCTATCTATCTATCTATCTATCTATCTATCTATCTATCTATCTATCTATCTATCTATCTATCTATCTATCTATCCATCTATCCATCCATCCATCCATCCATCCATCCATCCATCCATCCAATAAACTATTACAATTTTCATCTTATTTTTTAGGTGTAAACCATTTTTCACAAAAAAGTGGAGTATTTAATTCACGACCATTGACTGTATAGTAGAGAACTGGACTGAGTGAGTGAGACTTGATCCAACTGAAGTCAAATCATTCGCCATTTTTTTCCCAATGTCTTTCGACCATGTTGGAAGCAGACGTTCTCAGTTAGCTGCGATTGATCTGTTTCAGTCTTAGTGTCCGTCTCCATGGTACCGCTCTCGCCAATTAGTGGAGGGGATGTTAGAAGGCCACACCCCTATCAGTAAAATTGGGCTCAAGAGAATTTGTCCACGAAACACTTTGAACGTTCGACATGAGGCCACCTACTTTTATCAAGCCCTTTGATTGGTCTGTTTATAACTTGAATAACTTGCACTACGGCATCAATATCATGAAAAAAAAAGGATATTGAAACGAAAAATGACGTATTTTTGTCTTTTACTGTCTAGAATTTGACAAATTTAAATGAAAATATCTCAAAATGAGGCCTTTCAAAGCCATTATTAGATTAGATTAAAAATAGATTCAGTAATTAAGAGTAATAGATAATTAATGACTACATGATAGCACTACTATTAACAAAATCTCAGAATATGTGCCTGAAAAGGCTCAGAAGTCACATGAACTTCCAGTACTCTGTTGGGAGAACAGTCAGGCAATATTATGAAAATCAAAGTTTGGTAAACTGAAGTGCACTTTTAATAAAATGTGACTTAACTGCTATACGTTTGGAACAACAATCTTTGTTTTTATCCACAGTTTTTCCCGTCGTGAGTCAGCGGTTGGGTTGTTATTTAAGCAGACTCTATAGTCTGGTCCTTGACTGTTGTTTATGATGCTGCATCTGCAGCTGTAAGGATTGTTTTGATTGTGTTCAGATTTAAAGACAAGAACAAATCTACTTTTACATTCACAAGGTTTCTAAGTTAATCAAGTTCAAAATAAATGTAGTCTGTGTTTTTTTTTAACTTTGTTTTTCTATAAAACTATGGAGCAGCAATGCATAATCAATAACAATGTAAGGTATTTTGCACAGTTGTCTTACAGTCAGTAGCCTTTGGTCCTTTTTGTGTTTTCCAGTCCGTGCAGTGGCTCACTGCAGGCTCTTCATGTTCCACCCACAGTCAGAGCCAGCTGTCCCCTAACCCTAGGTCATTTGGTAACTCTCAATTATCCCTTAGGAGTGGGAATGGGTGCGTAGCCCTAGGATGGACTACTAACCTTTCCAAGATGTATCCCACCTCCACCCTATGGCAGCTGAGAGCCTCTGAGTGACTCTGATCAGGACAAAGTAGATGTAAATCTAATAGACAGACAGACAAGCACAGGTGGATAGATGGACGGCCAGTTGCAATCTCATGGTGGTCAGAAGAGGCACTATACATTTAAGAAGATAGAGCTTGTTAACTCAGCATATTCTGAACCTTTTAGGGAGTCTTACCTGACCTTGCTGAACCAAAATCTTCAAATCCAGAACATGATCTCTACTTCAGACCAGTGTTTTTGCTAGAAAGGCTCTAGGCCTCCAATACTGTCACCAACAGCATTCATGGGGTTGTTTGGCGTTAGGTCCTTGTGTACTGTAAATGTTTGTCATTAAACAAAAGGAACATATTCTGTTCAGTGGAGCTTGCTACAGCAGAGGTCGCTAGCTTGATACAGCGTAGCTCGGTACCTTGCTTCAGTGGAGCCTCTGTCTCACTACAGAGGAGCTCGCTAGCTCGATACAGCAGAGCTAACTAGCTCACTACAGTGGAGCTTGCTAGCACGCTACGCCGTCCATCACAGGCTAGCTTGTGTAGCCAGCCAACTTCCAGTGACAGGGCCACATGGCAAATGTGAGTAAACACAGGTGGAGCGACAACAGAAACTGCGGACAAACCCAATCGGAGCCCACATTTTCTGCCCACTTTTTAACCCTATAAGCCCCTCTTGGTTTTGCTGGCTGGGCGTATACCACATTTACATAGACTTTTCATTAAAAGTGGTTGCTTCAACATGCGTGTCCGAGTTCAGTGTGAACCTGGAGTAGGGTGGGAAGCTCTGTCACTCAGAGAGAGGGTAGAGCCACTGCTCCTCCTTATCGAGAGGAACCAGCTGAGGTGGCTCAGGCATCTGGTCTGGATGTCTCTTTGGGGAGGTTGTCAGGGCACGTCCCACTGGGCGGAGGCACTGGGGGAGCCTCAAGACACGCTGGAGAGACTGCGTCTCCCTATTGGTCTGGAAACACCCCAGGGTCCCCCACAGAGGAGCTATAGGAAGTTTCCAGGGAGAGGGAAGTCTGGGCATCTTTAGACCGCTGCCCCACGACCCGGTCCCAGATGAACTAAAGAAAATAGATGGATGGACATTCAATTTTCTGGTAAATAGTTCTATGAACAGAGAGTCAGAAAAAAAAAGCTTCAGTATCAGATAGACTTTCCTCTCTGAAAGAGTCTTCTTTTTTGCCACAAAGAAAAGAAAACAACGTCCACAGAAAAAAGAACATCTCATTCATTGTACTGCAGGGAGATTGCTGAGTCTCGTACCTGTCGAAGGAGTCAGTAAGAATCCATCTAAACACCCTTCGGCTTTAGATATAGCCTTCTCTCCATTGGGAACACTTGCCAGATTTAGAGCCTACTTCCAGCCCAAATGAGTATTTCAGTGTGTCTCAGACTATCAGAGTGAGAGGAGAACGATAATAGCAGAAGGATGCTCTACACAGGCTGAGCAGGAGCTCCACTGATCTGATCTCAGTACACCTAAGAAGAACTATGTGTGTTTTCATGTATGCACCCTTTAACTACAAAAAATAATTTGATTTTACAGAGATTTACTGAACCTAAAAATAATTCAAGGTTGCAAGGATTTGACAGTTTGGTGAAAAACAAACAAACAAACTTTCATCTCAGTTTGTTTCAGCACACAGTAAATAAACTACCAGCACTTTGCCCTTAGAGGCTAAACACCTTTTGCGGCGTACATGCTGGGAGAGACTGAAATGGAACCAGATCAGCTGATTTTTTTTTTTTTTTTTTAAATTGCAAAAGGCTGTGCGGCGGAAGAGGTCAGTACCAGTCACGGCTGCTTGTGAATTCTGCTGTAACTGAGGCTTTCACATTGTATCACTCTGTGTTAAGATGGAGCTTCTCCCGGGAGCCTGAAATGTAAATGTGAAATGCTTTTAATAGAAAGAGAAATTGAGAGGTGTGAGGGGGCATGCGAGTTTAGAACGACTTTTAGAAAGACTGCGGCGAGTTAAGCTGCCGTTCGTTTCCTTTTCACCGACGCTGCCTGTTTTTTTCACGCACCAGCTTTGTTTTTCTGCTGACCAGACAAAGCTCGGGCTGTAAAGACGTTAACACGTATCCTCGCTGATTTAGACGACGAAATGAGGTTATGTAGTAGAGAAACACAAAGATTGATTGCTCAGACTGTGCCACACATCACAGTGTGCGTCCTGACTATCATTATAAATATTCATGTTTAAAGGTTCCAGATGAGGCTGCTGGCTCTTGCAAAAACATGTTTCATTGTCTCATTTTTAGAAACTCAGCTAATGGAAAACATGTAAATGTTTGCTTACATACAAAAGAGAGATACAACAAAGTAATAAGTCAACCATAAAAATATATATACTATTCTAATTATTATTGTTATTATATATTTTGTCCCATAAAGTATTTTACAAGAATGAAGTCATACATTTATGAGAAAAAGTTACAAAAATAAAGTAGTAAATTTACTAGAAAAAAGTTGTAATTTTATGAAAAAAGTTATAATATACAAGAATAAAGTCAATATTTAATGTTTAAGTTTGTAATTTTACAAGAATAAAGTCGCAAATGTATGTGAACAAATTCTTATTTTACGGGAATAAAGTCGTACATTTTTTAGAATAATTAGCAAATTTATAAAATAAATCTGTGAAATTAATGTGTAAAAAGTCATAATTTTTTTAGAATAAAATTGTATATTTGTTTTATAGATGAAAATTGTAAATTTTTGAGAAAAAAGTTTGTAAAATCATGGGAAAAGAGTCATAGTTTTACAAAAAAAAGTTGTAAATCTATGTTAAAAAGTCATAATTTTACAAGAATAAAGTAGTTATTTTATGTTTACAAATGTTTTAATTTTACCAAATGAAACGTTGTACATTTATGTAAAGAAAAGTTTTAATTTTACAGAATAAAGTTGTACATCTATGTGAAGAAAAGTCACAAGTTTATGAGAATAAAGTAGGTATTTTATGTAAAAAAAAATATAAATGTGATTTTTATGAAAATAAAGTTGTACATTTATGTTAAAAAAAATTATTTAGGTACA
The DNA here is from genome assembly GCA_003999625.1 of Oryzias javanicus. Lineage (NCBI taxonomy): Eukaryota > Metazoa > Chordata > Actinopteri > Beloniformes > Adrianichthyidae > Oryzias > Oryzias javanicus. The sequence continues at coordinate 9,704,447 of CM012439.1, read as the reverse complement.
AATTTATGTGAAAAAAAGTTGTACATTTACATGGTGAAAGCTGTGCTTTTTTGAAAATATGGGCTTGCTGTAATGTAAGCCTCCATCTACATAACTGGCCAACTAAATCCATCAATGGAACCATTCATTCTAATGCCATGAGGCTTCAGTTTATCATAGGAATTTCCCGGTATGTGCCATAACACATTCAGACCTCTAACTATGACCTCTACAATATAAACAGTTTGCACGCTGGAAATCCACTCCTTGAGGGTCAAGAATCTTTTTCTGAAGAGATCCAGTTTCCAGCAAATTCTTTCCAAAGAATAAAAGTGTTGACTCACTGAAAGACTTTCTCTATTTGTGAAACCAATACTGAAGTAACTGCTTACAATGCGCTCTACATCTCTCATACTGAAACGCGATTGTACCATTTTTATTCAAAATCTAACAACCTGGCTCATTTTCTTGGACATAGTTTCAGCAGGGCGGCAGTAATCCACTTGAACTTTACCTCTACATTGTGGGCCGGACTGTTGTCAATGAGCCCCGCCCCCTTCCCCTCCTAGTTGCTGAGAACTCGGATTATTGAGTTTGTTGACCACATTTTACATCTAAATCACAAAAATTTGAATAAAGAAATATTCAGAATTACAATTTTGAGCTTGTACTTCATCAGAGACATGTTAAATATTCCCAAAACACAATTTTTAATCGGAGTGGGTAAGCAGCTTGACTGGAATTTATCATTTCTTTAACTGATGATTGATGCAGTGTTCCAGTTTGATCCCCACATAAACCAGATCTTGTGTCTTGTCTGGTCTTCAGAGCTCCTGTGCGGCGAACAGCTGCTTTTCTGCGGACGCTGTCAATGTTGGTTCATTCCCCCTTTTGTCTCATGAATGGATGAGCAAACAAACAGAGGCGTTTTTGACCGAGATCACTGGACAGGACAAAGAAGCAACACAATCGCTGAGCGCATTAGTTCAAGCAGGTAAAGTGGTCAAACTGGGCCAAGAAATCGATACATCAACTGATACATTGGCCGTTTCCTCCTCAAGCTGCTTTACAGCTCGCCTCGACCCCAACTCCGGCCTTACACTCTGTATCTTGTACCTAATGTCACGCTTGTCATTGATTGTGCTAGTTTTTCTTTTACAGTCACCAGGGCTTTTAGACCACACTCTCTGCCTCAGACACTCTTTCCTTGGGCACTGAAGTCCAGTACATCTATAGAGCTGATCCTTCAGTCTTCCTCCACCAAAACCGTCCTCATTAATATGAACTATTTTATGCTTCCAACACCATCTTGTTATATATAAATATTATGTTTTGGAGAAATTCCATCATAAATGGATCATTTGAATAGACTGAATTGACCTCAGTTGCACATATTGTAAAAACTAACTACACGTGCAAGTCTCCTCCCACTGCAATAACAGCTGCAGCAAACATCAAAGCACAATTGAAAAAAAACCCAAGTACTTTTAGTTAAAACATTTTTATTTACAGCAAATCCAACTTATTTAAAGATGAACTCCATCCATGAAGGAAGTCCAGGAGATTTCCCTGAAAAATGACAGTTCTCAGCCGAGACAGGTCATAGTGCTAAACATGCATTAAGGAAGTTTTTCTTGGTGCTCCCAAAATTTCTGGTGTTCAATAAAGGTGAAAAACACTAGTTTTTCATGGTCTTATAACCTGTTTTTTGTCGGGGAAGTGATATTGTCTGAAATCTTGCTATGAAGCTGCCAGTAATGAGCTGCTGTTCAGCGCTTGCTCCGTGGTTGACTGGCCTCTTTTGACAATCTCAAATTTTTCAGAGAAAGTTCATCTTAAGAATGGCTTACACAATAAATCCACAACTAACTCAACTTCTCCACCTTCTTTTATTGTTGACTACAAAACAGGGAGGGATTCAAACAAAACTCAACTTCCTACAGTCTGAAACACAGTAGAAATTAGCTTTTGATAGCACAAGCTTTAACCATCCAGTCACTGGTGAATACGTCGTCTTCCGCCCTCATGAAGAATCAACGCAAAAGTGTTTCATCCATTAATGACTATGGTTTAATCAACAGTGTTTTTTACGAAAAGCCGCCGCAAAGATCGTATGAGCGTAAGGCAGACTTTCATGAACGTAGCAATAAAAATCTAAAATCTGATTGGTTAGAAACAAAAAAAAATCTGACAGCAGCACAGCCGGGGTGTGGGGACGTGATCTGTATATATATATACACACACACCGGTATTTAAACATTTTCTGTGATTTAGATCCTTCTTTTAAGATAATTGTTGTCCCTCGCTGAAGGCTTTGCAGGCCCTAACTCTAATGTCCCACAGCAGAACCTATCGAAATACAAAATACATTGTGAAAGTTTGCCATCATTCTCTTCAACAAAAGAGGTTTAAATCAATGTTAATTTTTATTACATTTCTCATCATTGAGTCGTTGTTTAATGATTTATTACTCTCGGGTTTTACAATACTGTAACAATCCTTCACTCGATCATTGAACGTGTGTTGCAGACCATTGAACCAGGTCAAACTTCGGTCAAAGATCAGATAAATAAATTCATATATCAGAATAAAGCTGGGAAAGAAAAATCCTGCAGCAAGATTAACAAGATTTTTACGGTATTTGCACAAATTTGCATTGTATCGGGTCGCGACAGTCCAGTGTGAACACCATATGTTAAATGTATGCTCAAGAACGCGCTAAGTGCGTTCTTGAGCATACATTTAACATATAGTGGCAGCAGTACTTTTATTTAAGCATTTATAGTCAGACGCTTCTACTTCGAAATATGTGATTTCTTTGAAAAAGTTTAGCCTCATTTTTAATTTTCATTATTTTGTTTAACACAGCACCAGTAACACTGAACTGCTGGGGTTTAGTTCAGTCAGAAAAAGAAAAAAATTCCTAATACATTCCTGTTTGTGCTTGCAGGAGACTGTAAATATTCAGTCACTGCATGAAAACATTTGCTATGCAATAACAAAACCAGCGTTTGTCAGAAAGATTTGCTCGAAGCACACTTTGACCTTTTTTTATTATTCATTTTCCCTAAATTATACTTTTTATTCGAACAACAGCACATCTGTTCGGGTGGGTTTTTGTGAAAATCATTTTAATACTATCTAGTTGACTCTGCATGACACCGCTGACATCAAATGCTCTAGGTGTTTTTGTCTTCCAAGTCCTCATTTTGGCATAGTTTACTAAAGAAAACAAAAAGTCTTTTTGAAAAAACCTGAAAGAAACACCCTGAAAAAGCTGGATTTGCTCTCAAAATTCTTTTTTTTTTTTTTACAATTATTTTCAAAAAGAAAGCGAGGATTATCCGTCTCTATTCAGTCGGAGTTCAGAGATACTTGGCAGAGGAATTTTTCAGTTTCATTACAAGGTGAAATTTAGGAATACAGAGTCATAAAGAGTATGCTGCATGTAGTTGTTGCCTCTGGGCAGAAGTAAACTCTTGTTTTTGCTCCTTTCTTCAGCAGATGCTTTCTTATTTCAACATTATATAATGTACTGAAAAGGCTGTTTTGATCTTGGTGGCTCCCATCATGCACAACACAGTTTTTAAGACTCCTGAGTTTCTCAGTCCTGTCCGTATAAGTGCATGTCATGTTCTAGAAAAAGACAAGTTTTTAGATTTTAATTAAAACTTTTAAAGTCATAATTTAGAAAAAAAAAAACACTAGGATTGCATTTACAATAGATTAAAATATGATTGGAGTGGGACTTTAAGTATTAATTCTGACTTTTTAACATGGGAGTGAACAGGAAGTGTCTACTTTCTGAAACTGATCCTCTAGTGGTTAACTTCGGAACTGTAATATTTGATTCTGCCAGGTTGGCTTCCCACAACCTAACCTGCTTTAAGGGGAGGGTGTATTGATCTGAGTATTGATAGTATCGATTCAAAAGTAATGTATCAATACTAGCGTGATGAGATCAATACTTTCAATACTTTTGTTGTAGTTTTTCTACAAAGAAGAGCTTGAATTTACTTACGAGTTCATGCAAACGCAGAGTCTCTGTCTGCAGTGTTGCCAGATTGGGCAAAAAAATAGCCCGATTTGAGTAAATACCAGGAAACTGCCCAATCTGGCAACATTGCTGTGCAGTGTAAGCAACACACCCCTTACCTCCCTGTTTCATCAGAGCATAGAACATTTATAGGAACTGGACATAACAAGTGTTGAGATCCCCCATAGGAAATGCCTTACATCGTGAATTCAGCTAGAGCCTTCCTGATACGTCCACCGCCATATTGTTACCGATTGCCTCCCCTCGACAGCGCCCTCTTGTGTGGAGTTTGCATGTTCTCTCTGTGCGTGCAGGGGTTCCTCTAAAAACATGCATCTGTATCTGTATCTGTAAGTTGCCTTTAGATGTGAGAGTGTAACCCTGATGACCCATTCAGGATGTACCCCCCCAACCGAACAGTCCAGCAGCTCTGTGAAACCCCGAAAAGCAAACGGTGGGTTCAGAAGGTGGGTGGATGGATAGAGATCATTTGGGTCTGTTAGAAAAAGATTGAGCGTATGCGTGTCCTTAAGCCAACTCACTCCTGTAAACAATAATTTTTGGCTACAGTTTATAAAGGTCACACGGTTACATTAGTAATAGTTTAAATGCTTTAACTTCAAAATTACAACTTTCTGGTGTGAATACAAGTATTTACAGCCTTAAAAAACATGTTAGATCTATAAGTAAGCAGTTAAATACAAATGGGATTATGAAACTGTTATTGTATCAGATGGGTGGAAACAGTGAACACAACAAATTACCATCACAGAGCGCACCAGTAAAACTTCTACTCATAATCGTAAAACAATCCATAAAGGTGAATGTAGACTTTGAGAAGTTTGTAGTTTCAACATTTGATTCATTTATAGTGTCAAGAGAAACAAAACATAATGCAGGTGTTGGGAAGATAAATGTAACTTCTCAGGCTATCTTAGTCTCTATAGGGTGTTTTTAAAAGTTAATGTCGTAATAATTATTTGAACAGATTCTTAAGATCACGACATCTTTGTTTGAAGTAATACATTTATTCATAACTTAATTAATAACTCATCAGCGTGGATGTAAAGGAAACACAAACTGCTCTTGTTCAAGCAAGTGAAGCCTAAAAAAGCTGATGTTGGAAATGTGTTTTCAGGCTCTTTAAGCGCCAAACAACAGCCCATTATCCCCAAATTTAATTAGGCCGTAGAAAAGGGAAACCACAAAGACTAAAAAATTGATTAAGCTGAGAGATTTGTTTATGCTTTAAAGGACCAAGACTTTAAACAGGAAAGTACTGATCACAGGGTTTTAGAAAAGCTTTAGTGAAGCAGTTTTCCAAAAACCATAAAGGCACAAAAAAGGACGAAAATCAATCGTCTGATAGTGTGTTAACAGAATAAAATAGGCCTGTGTTTCTTAGTTGTACCTTTTTGATGCAGCCTTTGGCTTTGACGTATTGATTTTTATGGAGTTGAAGGTTCATTTGACACACTGTAGTAAACTAAAAAAACTTTTTTGACAGCCTCTAAAAAAGAAAAAAAAAATCAATCCATAGCAAACTGATGATGACACAGAAATCAACAGAACTTTATCATTGTTTTCATTTTTTTAAAGCTTCTGGTTTCTAATCCCGTTCTATAACTAATTAAAAAAAAAGTCTTAATGGCCTCTTTATTTTTTATTTGCTTTTTTTACATTAATTTTATGACTGTATGCTTTTAAAATGATACATTTTCTAATTGGAGTGAAAAACTGAAATACTAATTGCAGCACTAAGAGGTTTACAGTTTATTGAAAAGACATGAAGGTCATTTGTGCTAAGTGTGGAAGAAAAAGGATAATTTCACATGATGGTTACAGAAGTAAACCCCAAATATTTCTACATGAGAAATGTAGCATGTTTAATGTGGACAAAATAAAGAAAATATAGTTTTTGTTTGAGGTGATAGAAAGATAGTACATACTCAAAAAGAAGAAAGACTATCAGAGGATCCCACATTTACACAGAAAACTTAAATTTAAACCTTTAGATATTGTTTATCGAGGATATATAGCAGTATGGTAAGCCATTTGGCCCAGAAAATTCCAAAATCTTAATTAAGCATCCTTTAAGATTAAGACTTTTTTTAGTCTAGCCTCATCAGAAAAACATGAGATGGACTTTTTAAGCATGAGAGTTAAGCTGCTGTTAAATCTCCTGACTTTTTTCAAAGCAGCCGTGCTTCTTCGCCTCAGGCTAAACCCCTAACATCCCTTACCAAGATAGGAAAAAAGATGTTTGCTGCTTTCAAAGCTGTCGGTATGTTATTTTTGTGATCTCATCTTGCGTTTCTGTGCGACCGTGCTACGGGCAAAAGCTGTAAAAGAGCTCTGTTCGGACCATTTGCTCTTTGTGTGCAGAAATAGTTCTTAAAAGAGCGACATTAAACAGTTTTAATTCTTTGAATTAAAGGAAAACATTTGGCTAAATTTATTTGGTCAAAAAGCAACTGTATCAGAAACATTAATCTAAAAGCTGTGGCTCATCTATGTATAGTGTAATTCTCTAAGAAGAAATATGTTTTTGTCAGAAATATCAAGTTAAATAGGCTTAAATTGAATGTTGGAAGCAAATTATTTATTGAAAAACCTATTTGTCAGTCAATCAAACAGAACGTTGCTGAGACTAGTGGAGCAAAAAAAAAATGGCCACAACTAGCTTCTCAGAACTTAACATACATGATTTTCTTGAATGAATTAGCTATTTTTGAATTTATGTCATAGATGAGGCCTACCAAGGCAGATAAAGTGAGACATAAAAGTCAGCGACAAGTCCTTCAGTCACATTTTAATAACCGCTTTCAAAGTAACTTTATAACTTGCTTGAGACACGACACACCATGTTAGCATATTCATAATACTGTTACTGCTAAACGTGTTTTCAACATGTACAAAAACACTGATGTCGCCAAGACAAAGTTAATGTGACTACACAAACTCCCAAACCTGTTTGAAACATGCAAAAGACAGACTGATACAGAAAAAAACATTTCTGTGTCTATGCTAACACCGAATCATGCTAGCAGCATGTAAAAACATCCTGCTCACCAAACATTACTATGACTATGCTCACTCCTAGCCTTGTTAGTAACGTGAAGAAAACACAGTCCAACACATCAGCTGCAACAGCCTATTTACAATAACTCTCAATCTTGTTAAGTAACACTTAAAAAAAAGACATTTTGACACCATCACACGTGTTAGCCATGTTAGCATAATTTCAATAAACTCCCAAACTTTTTAGTATAAATGTAAAAACTAGACTTGTTAGTAATGCATACAGGTGTATGAAGAAAAACTTTTGGAATTCCTCAAAAAAAAAAAAAAGAACACAGAGACATATTGACAGAGCGCTGTGTATCTCTTTGAAATCAGTAAGAACAACCAGAATTATTTGGCACCGCGGCTCATGAGGTGCTGTGTCATACTTTTAAAGAAATTAAGACTTTCGAGTTTTTAAAATACAGTGCTCATATGGGACGCCTATATATTTGTTCACCTATGTGTACATACACACACAACCGCGCCCACACACTACCTGTGGGTATAGGTCCTGCATCTAAAGTTCACACACACCGGCAGCGTGTGGTGCGTTCAAGAACGGTGCCTTAAGAACGAGCTTCATGAATGCGCAGTCAGCAGGTGGCATCCACACCTAATACCACGTACCAAGAGATAAAAAATGATTATTTTTATTATTATTATTATTGTTTTTATTATTTTTACCATTAATCACTTCTGAAGATTTTACGACCTTCACAGCTTCTTGTGTTCACCAACTGTGACGTAAATTTCTGTTAGCCGCTCAGAATTTCAGAATAAAAGCGGTGCAACTTCCATTGTAGGTCAAACTTCCGTTTACACTTTATGTGTTCTGAGCTTAATGTGTTGTGTTGTGAACCCTCAGGGCCACCGTATGTTTGAGATCATAAAATTTTAAAACTACTGTGATGATAAAAAAAGGGTGAGGAAAAAAATACAAAATAAACATCATATTTATACACACACACACACACACACACATATATATACACATATGGAGTAAATATAATACATAGTCTTAATATTTAGTCAGTAATAACATGAGTTTAAAGTCCAGTTTTTCAAGCCTTGAAGGGAATTCAACTGAAATCCTGCAAACTCTCCTGTGGAATGTGTTCATAAACATGGACGGATGAAGGAAGTGGGCATATTTATTCAAATGTAATATTGAATAATTGATTTAAATGTGATCATTTAAATAATTTATCTCTACAAACGACTCCTGGTCTAAGTAGGAAACAATTAGCAGAACGCTTTAAAAATAATAATTATTTTATTGTAGAAACATATATTTAACCGTATTTGCCGGAATGTGTTAGTTTGCTATAATTTAATTAGGAGTTTTTAATTAGCAGAATATTCTGCTGGTGACAGCAGTCTAATGAGCTGCTAGCTGCATGGATTTGCGGTGTGCAGTCTCTCATCGCAGCGCCACAGCGAGCACCAGAAAAGATGTAGCCAGAGGGAAGTTTGGTGTTTGTGCTCTCCTTTGCAACAAGGGACAGGATGCTTCAAATCTTTAAATCCCTGATCAGATGGAAGCAGAAAGCCGCAGGTCAGGCACATTTTCCTGTATACACAGTGACTTAATTAAAAACACATGGCATTTATAGCTAAAGAAATCCTATTTTCCTTTTTAATGTTCATAAAAGGCAGATTGAGCAAAACATAAAACAAAGAATACATACTATTTGTTTAAATATTTTTCTCTTTTACAAGAAAAATATATACTTAAAGGCATGCCTTAACAATTGTTTTTGTATCTTTGGTGTCAGGGGAATCATATACCTTATAGAACCAGGAGATCAGGAGTCTCATGAGGTTTGAATCAGAGTGTGGAACCAAAATATGAAGCCAAGGTGAAACCGTGGGAGACAGTTTAATGTCACAGGTCATACATCAAGGCACACCAAGATACTTCAATGTTCTTTATCAGCAAGCTGTTTCAAAGGCTGATAATCTGCAGCGTAAAAAAAAAAAAAAAAAAGATCTAATCCTTACTTTTCTCAGAGACCAGAGGTCCAGCGGTGCCATCAATACACACGGGCTGTGCGCCCCACACCTGTCTGCAGAGGAGCCCTAATTGCAGACTTTGTCACTCACAAACACAGACTGTGTTTTTGTTGTTCTTGCTAGCTTTACCATAAAGGAGAACAAAAGGTCCTGGAGATGATGGTTTTGGACACACACAGACTTAGTTTCAGTACGTTTGAGGTTTTGTAGAATTCTGCTATTTTCATGTGTAGTCTTGAACAATGCTATTTTGTGGAACGAAGATTGTTCGTTTTACATCCATTTTCAAACAGTCAACAATCAACACTTCTGTACATAAAAGTTCTTCCTTTGAATCAGCTTTTTGAAAGGTCAAAGCTTTAATTACTGTATGCTTTTGTATTGAATCTCCTTTTTTTTTTTAATGCTTTTTCTACCTTACTTATCCAAAGATTCTTCATGAACCATTCCATGTAAAGTGGAAGACTAAGATGAGCAATAACATTCTGATTTTTGGAAAAGAGTCATGTTATGTAAAAAAGCTAAAGAAATGGATTATAAATCCTTCAGAAGTACTGTATTTTCCATAGTAATTAAAAAATGACAGTGCACTTTATAATCCATACATTTGGAGAATTGACTGGATTTTCTCGTGTGTCTTGGCGTAACTGCCAGGATTGCACACAGTTCAAAGGAACATATTACATCGAGAACTTGAAACTCTAAGAAAATCTGAAATAAAAAGAATTAACTCAAAGTATATTTGGTCCACGAGATAATTTCAAGCGACTACTATTCCTGGTCTGTGCTGGTACAGCTACTACTTGTATGATGGCCTGCAAGTATTACTGTGTCCGGATCAAAGCCTCCTCACACCAGTTTACTCTTCCTTCTGATCTAAATCACACTCAGAGCAGTTAGTTAAAGAAATAATGGCTCAGCTCTTTTATGTTGATATCTAAGCCAGCCCCAAGAAAATGGGCAAAAGCAGAAACCAAAAAGAGAAACTTTGCAAACAGCTGGGAGGCAGAGGAAGTGCATGTTGATACCAGAGGCAAGTGTGTTTGCCTCATCTGCTCAGATACTATGCCCCTAATTAAGCAACATGGGAAGCCTCTGTGGGACGAAATCTCACAATGAGCGCGAAAACCTGGACACACGAGAAAAGTAGCAGAAAAGTTTGAAAAAGGAGTCTGGTGTCACAGCAGTAATACGGCAGAAAGAAGTGGAGCTGCCACCAAAAGCAGTTTTACAGAGGCAAAGGAGACAGTCAGATCAGACCAGTAGTTTACTGAGGTGGAACTCTGAACTGCCGCAAGCTCGAGCAGGCAATTTATTTGACTTATTTGGAGTCAGATTTGAAGAAAATTACCTCAATCTTTTCTCTGGTCAGAATTCAAACTGAGAGAGATTTGGGAGTAGCAGTCAAGAAATGATGGAAAGACTTATGGCCAACAAACCAGCATGGAGGCAGATCAGATGTCACTGTTATCATTCCCCTTAACCGTGCTCTGTGTTGCTGCATACACTCCAGGATCATTCGAGCAACTGCTTCCAATAGGAAGTCTATGTAAAGGCACACATATGTGCATTTCATGGTCACGAGTTGCTGCGCAAGATTTTAAGTCCTTTTTCAGGTTCTACACACAAAATAAGGGTTGAAAGTCAATGCGGTTGAGCTTTGACCAATCAGGGACTGGATTTGGTAGACACATGACAGAGTGTCACAGTGAATTCTATGACACCAAGTCTTTCATATATTGGAATAGAGCTTTAAAAGAAAAAGTCTGCAACAAGATTGATGAGATTTGCACCGCTTCAACATTTGACGACAAGCTAGAATCAGACAGCGACAGTCACCATATGCAAAGAGCAGGAACAAGTTCTTGAATGTGCCTTTCACTTCTTTAGATGTGTTTCCACACAACTTTCATTTCCTCCTTGAGTACAACTCTGATGCTGGGTCTCTTACAGATTCCAGTCAAAAGTGTATCTTTTTAAAGCTGCCCCACTGATTTCACCAAAATTAACAACTTAAAATAATGTGGTATTTGATGAAATTTAAAGTTTAACACATTAATGTTCTCAGATTTTGGCGTCAAAAGCCTTATTTGGTTTGCTCTTTTTTTGTTTCTAAAACTATATCTCAAAATTAAGATATTTTGTTAATCCACCTTCAAACTCATCTTAATCAAATTGTAAATAATGAATTTGAATGATTGCAGACATTTGATTACTGTTTTGCCCTTTAGGCTACCAGACGGTCAGGTTGATATTGTGAATGCCAACTGGTACTCAGAGAAAGTAAATTATATTTTTCTTACTTCTAAAATTGCCTCAGTTTTTGTATAGTTAGAAGATAATAGAAGTTAAAGCTTATTTTGTTTCAATTCTATTAGGTCTGTTAAGAAGGGAATTGGGCAAACAGTTTTTTTTCGACATTTATTACCACATTTTCCACACTAAAGATTATGAGGCACACCGTCATTTTTTGAAGAGTTAGAGCTTTTAAGTGCACCTCGTGCAGAAAATATGGTAAGCTTTGCAGCCACAAGGCCATTTCATGTACTGATGATTGCAGGGTTGCATACAAGACTCTATAGGTTGGTTGGAGCAATATCGGGTTCAGTGTCTTACCCAAGGTTGCTTCAGAACATGGGCATCCAAACTTGTGACTTTCTGGTGCACTACAGAACCCCACAATAATAAAAAAAAAAACCAGCAAATAAATGTTTTCCTACACAATCAAAAAAACACTATTAGGTCACTTCTGTGTCTTCGGTGATGACCCATAAAACCCTTAACCCTGCTGTCTTCTTCTGATTTTTTTTATATGTTTCACCTTTTCACATTTTTCTGTAAACTCAGTGACGTCCAGCCTACGCTGAGCAATCCTTTGTAAAGACCATGGCCTTTTCATCTCAGCTAAACAGTCTGTTATTTGAGTGAATATTGGAAAACCGTCTGTCCACCAGCAAACTGGAAAAATCAAATAGTCTCTACGGAATTTGGTGCCACAAGTCATGGATAACATTTTACAAACCAGAAAAAATAAAACGCAGGCAAGCTCTTGTGGTGTTTTTATTTCCCTGTGAACAAGGTAGTGTTAAATTTGATGAGTCAGCAACATCGTTTCAGTTATTACCTGTGAGAATTGGTGCCTTTTTGCTTTAGATCTGCAAGTTCGCTCTAAGTCTTGATTTTATGTGTTCTGTTCATTTCTCTGTTCTCAGACTTGATTCCTTCACTGCCGTTTCTGCTTTAGTTAATAGAGAGTTGTGCAGTAGATTGTGTTGAAGTTCCCAGTTTTTTGTTTGTCAGTGTCAGGTCATCTGTGTTGTCATTTTGAAGCTTTCCCAGGTCAAATAGTTTTACACTTTCCAAAATGAGTTTTGTTGATAAATTATAGTCGAATAAGACTGTTTATAAAGATCATTATTCCAATATTTTGATAATTTAACATATGAAAGAAGCACTTGGTAGTCACTTAGGCTTAATGTACTTGGTACACTATGCAAATACAATAACACATTTTAATCACAATAGTTATAGTTTTGGTTTACCCTGTTTGATCATATTTTTCAACAATTAGCATCAAGAAAAAAACATATTGTCTGGAATTGGTAGGACCCAAAATACAGGTGACTAGGCGTGTCACAAAATGTTTTATCAGGAAACCTGACTATGACAAAACATGAAATAAGGGCACAACAAAAGAGTGACAAAGCAGATTGTATAATTCAGCTGAACCTTGTGGGAATGTAAAAAAGGGACAACTTATAACAGGCCATAACAAAAACAATCACATAATGTAAAAAAGTAAACTAGACTACACAATCCCCGCACATGTAAAACAATTGTTGATTTGATTTGCTGTAGCTCACTTTACCTTTTCATACATTAAAGACAGTAAGACTTTCTTAAACTGTTTTTTAGTATCTGTGACTTAAAAAAATGCAAATAACTTTATGAGCTGTTAGCCAAATTATCAACAAAAACTGTACCGAGTGGGGGGAGGGGTCAGTCTTATCATATTAATGTAGTTTTGCAATAATGTGAAAATTGTGCCATAGAACCAAATCTCCTGAAACTAAGTACACACCAGGTATGTGTTTAAGAACGTGTAAAGTGCAGCTTCTTGAATGTGCGTTAGCCCATGGCGGACAAGCAGGGAGGAGCTTCCTGTTTTTTTCTTTCTACCATCTGCAGTTGGCAGAGGCTTGGCGCGAAATGTTGATTTTGGTGAATCTTGCTCCAGGCTTTTTCTTTCTCAGCTCTATTCCAAGATATGAAAGACTTCTCAGATGTTAAAGACACGTCTCATCATTCTGACAATTCCGCAGTTATTAATTCCTTCTCCATGACCGATTTTCTCTGTGAATTGAAGGGTAAACCATCCATACAACACTACCAAATCCGAGTCACTGATTGGTCAGCTTGGTTTAACTTTCAACGTGCGTTCAATGTCCATCTGTTTTGTATGGTCATAAAAATGTGTAAATGCAAGTGTTTTGAAAACAGAAGCCTGGAACATGTGATTAGCCATATATATATGAACTTCTCATTGATAGTGTCAGATTGAACGTGAGTTCTGGGGGGTGGTTTGGTTGTAGCTCAAGAGAAAAGGAGTAAGCTTGCAGAGAAATTAATATCACTTGCAAAGACATTTACAGAATAGACCCTACTTGAAAACATATATGGGAACAAACTCACCATTGCTTTGCAGATAATTGAAGACTTGGAGAAGATCCCAAATGTTGAAGCCAACCAACCCAGAAAAGTCATTGATCTAATCCCAACAATTGAAAAAGTTGTTGCACACCTATAAAAAAATGGAGATTTAGGAGAACTGAAGAATCTGTTATGATTAAAATGTTTGCATGGTCGACCCTGCAAAAAAAGTCCCACCAGACAACCATTTTCGTAGCTTGCTTATGTATTTGAATGATTGGAGCAGCTCGATGTATCAGAGAAGTCACAGAGGAGACCCTTCAAAAAACACACTATCTTTCATTCATGGAAGTATGGTGGGTGTGTTGTCTGCAAAGATGAAAAACAGAAAAAAATGTTCCTCTTGACAATTTAAAGCACTCAAGCAATTTAAAAAAAATCAAATGCTGTGAAAAAGCTAGGCATGCATATCCAAAGTGCTCGAGATGTCATAAAAGATGCACGGAATGCCTAACTACTGGTTACCTGAGCAGCAAGGACTGCAAAAAAGGAAACCTCCTCAAACTACCATTTAAAAAAGATTGAAGTAAAACTGAGAAATGTGGAAAAGCAAGCATTTACAGAAGAGTAAGAAGCACTAATTGGCAGACTTCCACCTGAAATGGCAGAAAACTCCAAGAGTTTTCTTAAATATTGTTTCTGTAGCAAATCACAAGAGGAGCTTTGTTGGAGAAATTGAAGTTAAAGAGGAATTTGGTGGTATTAGAAGTTACTGTCAATGTAGAAAAAAATGGCACTTTAACACACACAGAATACAGAATAGCCATCAGTGAATCTAAACCTTCTCAAGATAGGTGTATGGATTTTACCCATAAATTGATGGACTGGTGGTTCTGGGAGAGTTTTGAAGCAAGCTTGTGACCCAAAGTTTGAGATGCAATTGCCACTGGGAGGTAAAGAAATGTCATTGATTGAGTGAAAAGACCTTAAAATGATAAAGAAGGGTGTCACCCGTGTCACATTAGATTCACACAGTAATGCTCTACACTGGTACTCAATGTACTCCCAAATAACAGACCCATCATCTCTTGCAAACAATGGGAAAGTAGTAAGACAAACTCTTTAAACGCCTGGAAAACTACAATAAGACAACCTGAATGGAAGGTCACGTATGTTGCCCAAGTTCAAGAGATGGTGAAGAAATGAAATGACTCACAACAGAAAAATCAAACAGCTGAAAATGACTAGTAAGGTATGGGAGACACCAACTGGCACCAAATCAAAATTCTGAGTCAAATCAGGTACCTCTTCTGGAGCAGTAGTCTAAATTTAAAAAGTTGAAAGAACAAATGGGCTTGGAGGAGAAGGACCAAATGTTCTGGATCTCATATGATTAGTTTTACAGATTCAAACAAGAGGTCCATACAGCTCTGGGCAATGTCAGAAAGATGTAGAACTCTGTATGATTGAAGAACAAAGAGATGCATCTCCATCATTTGCTCTGGAGGGACGACCAAGAAGAGGAGATTGGTGACTTTGTCGTAACCAGTGAATGTGGGGGATCAACACCTCATAAATGCACAAATGGGAATGCAAAATATGGCAAATATTATTTAGTTGGGCAACTTAGATAAGGAATAAGAATTCACCTAAGGAGATGGACATCTTGATGGTATCATAACATCCATTAATGACTCGGTAAGCCTTATAAATCACCAAGGGATAGATCCTGGAAGTAGGAAGTAGTGGGAAACCCTTGAAGATCTTTTTGCATCATCAGAGAAGAACAAGGTCCTCATAATTCCAAACCAGGTTATTTGTTGAGAAACTTTACACATGACTGCCATCAATTTATCAAAAAGAAGACAGAAAAAAAGATTTATTAGGGACCCCTACCCGAGGTTATAAAAGAAAAGACAAGATGAGATAGTCAAACCTTTTATTTGTTCCACAATGGAGATATATCTAACTTCACCAGCAGATAATTACTGTGCCACGTTGCCAGTTTGCATGACCCAGTTGGTCTAGTTACTCCCACTAATTAGAAGGAGTCATTCTTGTCAGAATGGCTTTCCAACTAACAGGAGATGAGAGCAGGACAAAAGAGGAAGTGGATAACCTCTAAAGGGAAACTTTTTCTTTTGCTTCCACAAGAGCCCAGTCAAAAAATCTAGAAAGGCATTCTTGACAAGGAAATTAGGGTAAATCACAAAGGGTTATTTTTTTTAGCCCAAAGTTGACATCAATTTGCCTGAAGACCTCCAGTTACCTCAAACCATTCTCTGATGTGACAAAAATTGACTGTTTAAGTCAATTAGCCGCAGGGTTCCTGCGTGGTGAAATGTGGAAACAAGAAAACAGAAAACCATAAATCGAAGTTATCTTTCCAAAGAAAAAGATGGAAAATATATTGTGAAGGATGCTGTCAGAGATGTTTTCGATGCTGAACAAGAAGGGATCACATTTCATGACACCACACTAAACATACATGTTGTGCATTCATTGAAAGAGTCAGGACTTAAATTATGAGATGGCAAAATGCAAAGCTTTAAAACAGCAGTCCCATTTTTACCTCATGTCTTCTAGGAATCAACACTCCTGGCTCAAGAGTCATACAAAACGGGAACACTTATGAGAATGAAGAAAAAAAGAGAACTTAGGTAGTTAGAGAAGATAAATGGCTAACAAGCTGGTTGACAACAGTTTGAAGTGCACAAAGCCTAAAGCAAAGAATGCAGATTATGTTCAACCTTCTGCCAGAGAGGATCCACATGGGACAACCTTTTAGAAATACCAACTGATTTGTTGACTCCATAAAGAGTGAATGATGAAGCCAGAAAAGGAGTCAAACTCGAGACTTGGGGGGTATCATCTTCTCGTGAATGTCTTCAAGAGCTGTTCACGGAGATGTAAGTGATCAATCAACAGGAGGTTTCTTGATATCCTTTAAATAATTAACAGTTGGTTGAGATCATCCAAATCAAACTGACTTGATTCGACACAAAACTTTGTTGAACAAAGCCGACCTTTAAATGACTTTTTGGGGAAAGTGACTCCACCAAATGGCTTCCTTAAGTTCCTCCAGCAGACAAATGAAAGACCTAAAGATACGTTATTCCAATAAACACCTTACTACTGGGAAGAGCTAGTTCTAAAGAGGACTTCTGCAGTTTTGACTTCATGAGATACCCAGTCAATACATAGAAAGTTTCGGTAACACTTTAGATAAGGTGCTGAAAAACACTAAATATAATGTAGACAGAGATGGCTCATACATTTAATAAGCTTGTAAGCAGTTTATTAATTTGACGCTTGTAGACAACAGTCTCAGCTTAGATATAAATTAAACTTACTAGTATGTTAATAAACCCTATTCGGCATATTGTGCAAAATAATGTTTTATTAACACTCTATAAACATATTACTAAAGTTTGTTAATGTGTTAATAAAGCTTGTTAAGGAATCTTAATATGAAGTGTTACCATAGTTTCTTGTGAATTCTAGAAAAAACAGAACAAAAAAGCTTGACCAGGAGCAAAATCATGAAACATGATTATTTGGTTTGCAAATTCAAATGCTTTGAGATATCTACACAGACTTAATAGAGTCTGGGGCATGTAATGCACATATTGGAAAACGCTGAACGCGAGTTCACACTTTAAGCTTACGGTATTCACACTGGACCATTGAAACATGATACTAGTGCATACTCACAGTTGGAAGATGCTTGGTGCAAAATGTCAAAGCTGTGCAAATCTTGCTGCAGGCCTTTTTCACAGCTTTATTCCCTTACATGTAAGGCTTGGTGTCCCATAATTCTTAGACTTTACACTTACAAAGTGGTTACTTGAACGCATACTGCAGAATCTGGTGTGAACGCAACATAAGAACATTCCCGCCTGTGCTTTACCATGAGAGAAGACCAAATCCAAGGGATCTAAGTTTGCAATGAATGCTCTTACTACAATTATTCTCTTGGAAATTAGGCATATGAATCTGAGCCTACCAGCTCAAGACCAACAGTGTATCAAGAATACAGGAAACAGTGTGTGACCTTCTTAGACGTACATTCCAGGAGCTCAAGTGGGAGGTGTTGTTTTCATAAAGGAATGGTTGAGTGGAATATTCCCACCTGGTCAAACAAAGCTTGTGACCAAAAAAAGCACTCATTTCTCCCACTCACCACACTTATAAATGCACACACCTGTGCCTATCGCCATGGTGCTGCAGAGAAGCCTTCCAGCTCAAAGACTCCAAACACCACTGGGATGAACTCTGAACACTGAAAATCCTTTTATTTGGATTTATCTTGATCACTAGTTTTTAAGAGCATTAAAATGTATCTGTTACGTTGACATTTCACATTGAAATTTATCTTTTTAAAAGGTTGACAAAAAACTAATCAACAGACAATCATTTGAAATAAATGAATGAGTTGATCATCGTGTCTTTGAGATTTACCAGACTCAAGTTGGACTTGAGCTGGCGTAAGAGAAAAAAACTAAAAAATTATTGATTATTATTATTATCGGACGGGATCCACGGATAAACGTCCACTGGGACAATCCAAGAGCACAAAAAAACAGCCCAGGTCTGGTAACAAAAACCCTATAAAGAGTACAAGGTCAGAAGCAAAAGTGTGGTTAGGAACAGAAACGTGGTCAATCCAGAGCTAAACATTTCAGTATCCACATCTTGACTGCTACGTTAGCGCTTGCTAACTTAAACATGACTTTGTTATCCCCACAATTTAGATGCAATTAAAGGTGGTTTTACACGTCAATCTATTTAGCGCTTTTTTACCTTCCTTGAAGGCCCAAAGTGATTACAGTCACAGTTTTATTCACACACACATGGTGGTGTCTCTGCTGCTGAACTCCTCAACCTTTCACCGGAGGCAATATGGGGTACAGTGTCTTGCCCATGGACACTTCGACACATGGAAGGCTCAAATCGAATCCGCAATCTCCCGAGCAGGAGTTGACCGCCATACCGCGGCGCCATGGCCGCCTGCCTTCTCTGGCTCTATTAATGGCGCTGATCCACTTGGCTCGCCTCTCTGCATCTTTCTTAATACGATAAAATGACGTACACTGTTCTTTTCTTTTTTCCTCGTCTATTTGTACAACCTGGAGCGCAACAGTTATCAGCATCTTTCACTGCGGCAGTCAGCACATTAAATTCCTCTGGCCTCGATTGCTGCCAAAATGGCAGCTCCTTGAGGGGGACGACCCTCATCTCCCAGAGCTCTGTAGGCTCTGAGAAAATATGGGACAAAACACTTAAGTTAGTGTCTATAAAGGCTAATACAAATTTCTTTCAGTAACTCGAGATAAAATAAAACACAAGCTTGTTGACAAAAAAAAAACCTTTTGTGACATTTTCTCATCAGATAATGCCGCATGGTCTTGCTACTTTGTATAATTACATTTTGTGCTGTTGGCCTGTTGTAATACACAAATTACTGAACACATAATTAGTAAAATTCATTAGTAAAGGTGAAAAGTAACATGTTATTGTAATACACTGTCTTTGCATTGAGTTTCCTGCACAGATAATGCAACAAACATTGAAAATGAATGTCAAACTACTTTGAGCCCCAATTTCCTCAGGACTCCTGACAACAGTTATGGAATAACCTCAGCATCAGTCAAATATTAATAGCTACACATCTGTGTGAATTGTTCCTTTAAATTTCTTAAAGCACAAGGAAGAAATACAACAAAGATGACAGCAGTAAATGAGTGGCTGGTACCCAAATGAAATGTGAAGCAAATAACACTTTTTAAACATATTTTAATGAGTGCAACCCTGACCTGGAACATGCTAACACTAACCCAAAACAGCATGTTCACCACAGAGCAGAGGCATTAAAAAAAGTGGCATATTTTGACACACAGGGAATAAGACGGGTTTTACTGTTAAGAACCAAGTCAGAATAATAAATGTCCTTCCCGGGAAAATGCCAGCATGAGGCATTTCAGTACACAGAACGTCCAACTCTATAGCATCGACAGCAGCTTTAACACTTATCAACTGAGAGCAAAGGGAGTCAATTTCCTCCCCTGTGGTTACATGCAGTCGCTCATAGTTTGTCTTAATCATGCCATTCACCTCTCACCATCACTCACTGGAACTAGACGGTGTTGTGATGTCTCAGCAAACTTTGTTCATTTAGAAGTGTAGGAACATCCATTACTGACTTCAAAAACAACTGGATTAAAACAAATAAAAACATATTGAGCTGTTTCTCGAGTCTGAAATAAGGTGACGCTTCAACCTCATGCGATTGCTTTATAAATATTGCATGGAATCCATTTTGTTCTTCTTTCCAAGGACTTCTCAGTGTGGCATCAGTTTTAACTGATATTTGAAGTGCTTTTAACCCGTCAAGAAGGTGATGTCTTCTTAAAATCAAGGTCTGTGCATTTACCATGCCTTTACAGTATGAAAAAGATGGATTTTAAACACACATTAAACTATGTCCTTTGCTGACTTCTTTTAGAATTTGATTGTTTGACTTAAAGCTGCAAGCATCATATATTGGCCTGAAGGCACTACCCGCCCCCACCCTCAAAACCCCTTCGAACACACCCTGGCTGACTTAGTAGTAGCTATAAGCCCCTCCCTCTCCCCCTCAGCTCCCGGCGAGACAAATTCATAAAAAAAACACTTTTTTCAAAATGTTGGCTTTACTGTTTCATGGTTTTATCTCCATAGCAACCATTTTATATTTTGGTCGCCTGTGGGTGACGAATGGGTCTATGTACTTTTTAGAAGAATCAGTAAAAGAAAAATTTTGGATTTCCTTGGCAACGGAGGTTTTATGCTAACCACGCCCACATTTCTATTAAAAAAAAAGGTACATTGCACGTTATATTGGGGTGTTCAGCTTGAACCAATGATTCATGTAGTAAATTTCACAAGATTTTAGTAAACATTTTGCAAACAACAGGGAAATGCCTCGTTTGCAAGCTCCCCATGTTAATGTAATTTAAATTCTACAGCTTCTAAATCCAACACAATACACCCAAAATTCAAGATGGGGACTTCTTTCCGAGGTAAAAGTTCAACAAAACTTTGGTTGTGGTTGGACATGTGACTTGGAGGCGTGTGTGAAATTTCAAGGAGATTGCTTGAAGAAAAGTTTTCTTTTCCCAAACTGTGGAAAACTGTGGAAAACAGCGTCATTGCAAAATTGTGTTTTTTTTCACATTTCAAGAATTTTGATGACGTTTAATTGGAACGCAGCTATGTAGAGACACTTTTTATTGTCCCACATGCTTTATTTTAACATTTTCCTTGTGATACATTAGTAAACAAAAAATTTAGTAACGCGAACTGAATTGTTGGACTGTTTTCCAATTTATCTTGGTTTGTCTTCTAAATACAATTGCAATTTATCTTAGAGTTGAATGAAAACAATTAGACATTTAAATTAAATTTACAAATATTATGTAAATGATATATATATTTTAATCCAAATAAGTCAAAGTTTAAAAGATATTCTACAAGAAGGACATATTTCGTAACCTGTATAGTTCATCATTAAGCCATAAGTACAGGAGCAGATTAAAGGACAAGGAATTGCCCCCCAGGGTCAAACGGCACACATAATCCAGGCTAAGTGCCACAAAGCAAATAATTCATGAAGCATGTGAATTTAAACTAAGGTCTTTGAAGTCGTCCCTCTGAAAATCTCCTTCAGTGATTTTCCATACTGTACCAATGTATGTGTGGAAGAAATCAGATGTTAAACTCATATCCTATGAATGGTTATTTTAATAGGAAGTCCCAACAGACAGAGATTTCAGCACTGCATTAAGATGAGAGTGCTAATGATCATGTATGGGGAGCTAAGTCATTAAAACACACAAGCATACAAAAAAAAAAAAAAAAATCCAGGTTAGAGTATATCTACTTTACATGTTGCTGGGGAAGTTCCCAAGAAAGACAAGCTTTCATCATCACGTCCTTTCAATACATGGTAATGAAGAATGGATTTCTTACGTCAGTCCCCAGCCCAATCAAAAGTCTTATTCTAAAGCTCTACTTCAAATAGTCCGACCTGCTGTGAGAGACGGGGGTAGTCCAGATGTCTGCATCGGTTCCTACCCTGACAGGCTCGTGCGAGCGCACAGACTCGGGCAGCTGTTGTGTTGTTTGAGCACTAATCAAGGCGTGTTGTAATCAGAGAGTATCTCTGCATATAAATGGAACTGGTTCAAGAGAGATTGACAAGCCTCATCTGCTCGAACCAGAACGTGTTTTAGACGCTGGGATTCTTATTTTTAAAGACCACGGTCCTCCATCCACATGTTTAATATTTTACTTGGAGAAAGAAAAGATAAAAAGGGAAAAGAAAAAATCTGAGCTATTCACTGCATGAGATAACATCAGACCCATGCGGCACTGAAAAGTAACTTTATTCTCACTTCAGACACAGAGATCTATTATTTTAGCTTCAGAAAACATTACTATGATTTATAATGACCCCATTTATGTTCTTTTCAATGATGTTCTCGCATGTCTTCGTAATTTAATCATTTATTCGGCTTGAATAAGGGCAAAATAAATAAAAATTTAAAGGCATATAAGTTCTGATTGCTTTTGTTGAGCTTCACCAGCGATGAACTCGAAATAAATCTCTATTTGCCTCTTATTTATTAGTAACAAAACCACTTTTCTTCAGTAAATGAATCATGACTACACCACTGCATGTTAACGGTTTGATGCAACATGCGTCCCTGACCTCCAAACCTGCACTTCATAGACAAAACATTACATCACATTTGGCAATAGAACAAAAAGCGCTTATTCAGCTTGAGTACATCAAATGAAACCCCTTAAGACCCCCACTGGTACTCTAGTTGAATAAATTCAAAACCAACGGTACACAGTAAAGTAAAGTCTTTATGTGAATCCCTTTCACTCTTCTAAACGTGAAATCTCCTTCATTTTAATTGAGAAACAGGTTAGGCTGTCATGTCTGCAGCCACCCCCTCACTCATACGTTAAATATAGCAAACATATGTTACTTTTTAATTACTGTGGATCTTAAGCCTATTGATGCAATTATTCATCTAACCACTTTGACTCCAACATTACATCAAAGGGCCATTATCATGCTATCCTGAAACTTTTCAAAGTGAACTATATACATATATATGATTCAATATTTTCTATGAAATTTTGGAAAATATGTAGGACACCGGCCCTCGAGGACTGACTTTGGACACCCCTGATTTAGGCCCTTTAACTTATTGGCTAGAGCAATACCTGTCCTCACACGCTACTGTCTGTACATCTTTGTAATCATCCATATCTTCCAGAAGTCTCTCTTTAATATGCTCTTTCATGGTAAAGCTGATGTTTTAGTCACATGTACCCGTACAAGGGTTGACCAGTCGGGTGCTGTGGGTTTTTCGGGATTGCCTGGGCCTCAGAGGGTCGCAGAGAGGAGTGAAAGTAGAGTTGGGCACCGATTGGGTTTTTCTCAGTTTTGGTGTCATAACAGTTCTTTTGTTTTGGTTTTTCAGTTCCTAATCGATGCCAATTTTGGTACGTCAGTAATAAAAAATAATGCCCACATTTTCCCAAATCAACATATTCTCATTCCTAAGTCATCACATATTGGCACATGGTTAAGACCTTGACATAAAAATGTACGTTTTTGGTGTTGTTGCCTTTTGACATGCTTCCTGTTCCCTTTAAGTCAAGGTGGCCCGCCCCTCTTTCATCGCGCAGGGAATTCGCTGCTTGCCATTTGCCAAAAACAAGATCCTGAGCTTGTCTCTGTGGGTGTTTGTGTATGTCACACTTCCAATGAATGGAAGACACAGATAAAGGTAGTTTATTTATTGTAAGTAGATCTAAAAAAAAAAAGATTTTCCCGTTACTCTGGCTTTTATCTCACTCTGAGGGTGTGTCTGAATGACAGCCGCTTCCCCGGTGTTTCTGTGTCTCTGTAACTGAGTTTGAAGGCTGTACTGCATTAACCAGAGAAAGGAGAAAATAGGGGACCTTTTCTTTATTGTTGTCTTGACAAAAATAAAAAAAAACCAAAATCACAGTTCAGGATACCCAAGTAGGCTGCCCCCGCTCTGTCTCCCGGGGTAGTGACCGAATGACTTCCGGTGAACTCCAGGAAGCTGGCTCTGCGCTGTGACAGCCTGTCTATGTGTCCAGAGTGAATCCAGCCTTCACCCAACAGTTGCTGGAGACAAGTTCTGGTAAACCCCCGCGACTCCAGTGGGTTAAGAAAATGGAGGGAAGTTCTGGACAAAACACTAGTGAAGACGCAGATGGACAGGTGTGTGTAATAAAGTGGCCATAGGGCTAGGCCCGTTCACAGACACTCACTTTTAAATACTCCAAACATACCTAACACATCAACACATGCACAAGAAAATAAAAATATATAAAAAACATAAATGACCTTTGACCTACTGTTACGTCCCCCCTCAGAGAGGAGAAAGAAAACGTGTAACATAAAGAAAGATGAAGAACCAGAGAGCCTGATGGCTTCACGTGGATGGGAATGTCTTTTAGAACAGATAGAGGTGCAAAGATGCCTTTCTCCACATTAGAATCAATTGGAATTACATTGATCACGTAAACAGTTGAAGGGTTACGGTAGTTTAAAAAAAAAAAAAAAAATGTCATTATTGTTTAATAAAGGTTATCAGAGGTATGCACTTTCATTTTTTTAAAGCAGCAACACCTGCAAGAAATTTCTCTGCTGCCAGCTGTTATCTTCACTTTTTGTCTTGGAAATAAAAACCATTGCACCTTAAAAAATCTCCCTGAAATATCCCTGCACATATTGTTGTCGATTAAAAGACTCATCAGTTAGTGAACCTGATTTCTATGTGTATGTGCAAACAAGTTTAAGCTTAAAAACCCTGATGCTGAAGACACAGCTCAAACTGTTAGTTTAACCTTTCTGCTTTCCCTTTGATCTGCATTCCATTAACCACAATTTGCTATCTTAGCACATCTTCAAAGTTCTAATTACCGAAAATCTTGTGCTACATTTGTAATCATGAGAGGTGTTGCTCTGATCATTTTACCCCAAGTACAGTTAGTGAATGATTGAACTTGCCATGCACATAAATGAATGTAAATTTGGTTCCAACTGTGTGTGTTATGGTGTCCTGTGCTTGTTTAAAGATGATTGTAGCTCCCATCGTAGTGGCTGACTTCACACAGAAAATGTCCTGAAGGCGTAACGGAATAAATGGATCTCTGAGGATTGTTTTCTGTTGTTTTTACCGATGTGCAGAAAGATTTTCTGCATTTTGTTAACTTCTGATAAGCCACGCCTTTGCATGGTCCCATCAGCTAATTCCACAAAGTAGATCTCCAGCTTAAAAGTTCCCTCTTAAAGACCCAGTTTGATGAACACTGTGTTATTGGTATTTTTTAATATGTTCTTGTGACATTTTTCTCATGATGAAGGGCATATATAAAGAGAATTAAGCTCAAATTGAATTTCTGACTATTTGTTCATTCAAATTCATGGTGCTGACTGCGTTGTTGAAGGTGTCATCCACAGAGTTCACTGATTGTGAGGTCAAAGTTGAGAGTTTATTCATTTTAGGTAACTCGCCATCAGTTTGTTTTTTCAGGAGTCCAAGGGAGAGAAAACGGAGGAGCAGGTCTGGCAACGGTTTATTGATTCTCTTGGATTCGGCACGGTCTCCTCACAGTAGCCAAGGTTTGATTCTGGTGACAGGCCGCTCATGTGCCGCCACAGCAGAGCAGTCAGCTGGGAGCTGGAAGGCAGAAGTAGACAGCAGAGGCTAACCCCAAAAGTCTTATAGGGTTTTGGTCCTGCCAAAATAAGTTAATGGGCCAGACCGTCATTTATCCCATTACCTAAAAATGAATAGATCAAAAGACAATCAGAGTGGGACTTTAAACCATATTTTTATGATGCCATTGATCATTTGGAAAGTCGCTCCAACATGACCATCTTCTCAATGTTGTTCCAGAAGAATGTTGATGTTTTCTTCCTTAATCCTGAAGGTTATTTCAGCTGCGTAGCTCCGGATCTGTTGCCCCCTTCACCTGCGATTGTCCCCTCTCCATCCATCTTGCCTTTGTGTCTAGCAGTGGTGTTTTTTGTACATTGACCCTTCATTCCACACTTGAAACAAACCTTTTTGTCATCAATATTGTCACTGCTCCATTCTCCTGACTCGCCTTGGAATTCATGATGGTGTCACAGACTTTAGCTGAAGTCAGTTTTTCTCTAAAATGGTATATTTCTACTTTGAACTCAGGGAATTTGATATTGGCCTGAATTTGTGTGAGGTGTTCTGCAAATAGTTTGAAACTTTCAGGCAGTCCTTCTAAAACAGTAGTAACTCACAGTTTCTGCTCTGTTCAAATAGTCCGTTGTGTTTCTCCGTTTATCTTCAGAGGAGATGTTAATTTGGTTGATGACATAGGGCTTTCCCCTGTAACAGTTCCTCAGAATTCCCAGTACGCCCCTCTTCTGACGCTTTCCTTATAATTAATGAGAGACTTTTATCATCCAAAAGTTGAATCGACTGGGCTTAAACTTAAGCATATTTCTCTAAACCTGCCACTACTCAAGCGTCCCCCTTAGGGATGTCTCAAAATGGTATCCTTCAGTCCTAATAAAGTAACTGTCAAATATTTAGTTTCCTGCAACTTTTAATTGCGTAGCCAGCAATCTCGTGCAACTTTCTTTTGTAGATAAACTCTGAAGACTCCTCGTTGACATGCTTCTAGGCGTCATAACCTGGGGGGGATGAAGGGGATGAAGACAAAATGTCCTCCGTCGTCTTACTAGAAGCCGTGAAAAACCTACTTTGCTTTTTTTTCTGTCCGTTTTCTCGTTACAAAGACACTTTTTTCTCGAGATAAAAACGTTGTCTTGTGATAACAACATAGTTTTATCATGATAATAACATTGTTTTTTCAAGATAACAAAATTGTTTTCTTTTGACAAGGACGATGTTGTGTTGGGATAAAGACAGTTTTCTTGTAATAACAACGTCTTTTCATCGTGATAACATTGTTTAATCGGGATACATCATCTAATTGTGATAAAAACTACATTGTATCATGATAACATTGTTTTATCGTCATAACGGCATAACCGTAAAGATGGCCCGGCCCCTCATCTTGTCACTGATGAAATAGACAACAACCAAAGGATCCCAGAACTGTTGCCTGGCTAACCCGCTCCTCAACATCAGCACAATCTGAATTAGATTATGACTAAAGTAATCAATTATAAACCGATCAGTTCCTCTGGTGTTTGGACATTTTCTCTCACAAACTGCTTTGTTTTGTTTTGGATTGTAGAAAAATGAAACAAGCATTTTCTGTTATCATGAAATAGCCACGTTTGCTATCTCATAATGACAACAGCTATTATCTCAGCATCACGTTTCTGGTGATGATGTGATAGTAGATGTTGTTATCACAAGAAAAGGGGGGAAAAAAGTAAATTAGGCCATGTACTGTAACTATTTGTTAGGAAGAAAAACTAAGCATCTTTTTTTCAGAAGTCACAATGGCTACCATCAGTTAAGTACCGGTACACGTTGATTTGATTACACAGTTAAACCTGCTCTACAAAGACTGAAAAAAAAGGATCTCCAACCAATATTTTGGCCATTTAAAGTCCACTACTTACTAAAAATGAAAGGATGAAATAAAAGTTTCCTCCAATTGAATTTAAAAATGCAATTTTTTTTAATAGAATGTACATAAAGAGTAGTAATACATGGTGAATACTTGCACTTTACTGTCTTCTTAGAAGACCCAAAGTGCTTTACATTCCAACCTGTAATGACACTTCCACACATAGGCAAGCAGGTTGGGAAATTAACCTGTGAGCTTCCAATCAGAGGTCCACCGCCATACGTCTGCACGGCGGCGGTCCACTGTCCGTCTTTAAGCCCCTTTAGTGCTGCTGTGAAAGAAGAGGCCGTTTACTTCAGTTATTGTTCCGTCTGTGTCATAGTCACCCCTCAGGTGTGTCAATTCATTGTCCCCTAAGTGAGTGCAGAGGGGTAGAAAAATTACAGATAACTAGACTGACTGTAGGGATGGTTCACATTTCCCAACACTCACTTCTTTGTCTGCACTGAGATGATGAAACCCTTGAAAAGCAGACCTGACCGCGGAGACATGAACCTGAGCTTGTTTTGAAGTGAAACTCTCAAAATTGATCTGACTGACTTTAGATTAGACCTTGGCAAAAAAAAAAAAAAAAAAATCACAACTTTACTGTGTACTATCAAAAATATTGATATATTATAATAATATATTTAGATGGAATACATATAACATTTTGTGAGGGTGTTTGGGAACCTTGTTGTCTTTAAAAATCAATATAAATGCTAAATGAAGAGTCTTTGCTGCTCTTAAAATGGCTCTGCTGCAGTTTTTTTTCTTATGCGCCATTAAGATGATAAAGTATCCCAATAAAGTGCTTTAGTATACTGTTGAAAAAGTTTTATTTTCTGACAAATAGGTTTATTTCTACATTTTAAATGATTTCATTTATCCTTTTTAGCACAACCAGTCTCCGTCATCATCCTCTGCTTTCACAGGACGGATGCTTTTTTTAAGCATGTTGTCACATAAAGTGAAACAAGTCTTTCATGAAACAATGTTTACACTAAGTCACTACATTTGCAAGCCACTAAAATCTCCTTGACATACTATAATATAAAGAGTAACAGTCCTACTTGCTTCTTTCTCTGTGTTGTGATTATTTCTCTATGCCCTACTTTTAGCTTTGGAGCTCATTAGTCAGGATCTGTTGCCATAATTTGAAGAAAAACATAAGCAAAGCTGTGGAAGAAACAATGATTTCTAGATTTGTCAATCATTTTTGACATTTCTTTTTTTTTTTCAAACATTCTGGATGACTGGAAGAATAAAAAGAACCAGTGATTGTAATATTTGCTTCTTGCTGCCTATAGAGCCTATTTGGAGTCAAGGAAGCACATTCATGTAAAAAAAAAAACAATTCTTAAGAATATATATATATATATATTTTACAATCTATCAAATTTACAGAGGCTCCACAGTGGTTTTTTTTCTGATTTGGTCTGCATGCTGAGTGAATAAAACTGTTGGAGCTCTCTGCAGAATTGTTCTGCAAATAAGCATTGACAAAAAGAAGACTAGATTTGAAAAAAAAGAAAAAAGCAGGTGGAAAACAGACAACCAAATGTTCATCTGGACTCACAAAAGGCTGCAGAAGAAATTTGGATGTAAATCTGCTGTCATTAACAAATGCTAAGCTTCTTTTTTGACTCAAAGACACCGAACGAACCAAACAATAATTAATGAAAGAACAAAGAAACAGACAGCCCTTTAATGAAGTTGTAAAGGTTTTAGTTAAGAGGTTTGTCCTGTAACAAAGACAATTACGTCCAATCAATCAAGATGGCCTGAAGCTGTAGCCAAATGGAATTCCTTCAACTGGTTCCAGAGAAAACAAGTCCAATGTTCACATGTACAGCAGTAATCCAGTTTCCACACAACCTGACATTTAAATCATCTCCCCTTTTGTCCAGCTCCTCCTCTGTGTTGAAAGGTGAGTGCTGATTATCTGCGGCTTTTGTCTCCAGACTCCAGTCTTTGGAGGGGTTTTTAATGCTGAGGTGACCCCATGAATGTAAAAGAGTCAGACAAATTGTGTAGGGATCTGACCGAATGGTTTGCTTCAAGGCCAATTTATAGCTTTGCTGTCATCTCTCTCGAAAAAATGGAATTCATTGGATGTTTTGGGATTCATTGGAAAACAACCAACTTTCGTGGATCTAGTTCAGGGGTGTCAAACTCATTTTGGTTCAACCCGTCTGATCTCAAGTGGGCCGGACCAGTAACAAAATAGCTAAATAACCTTTGTTTAACTTGATATCTGTAGTTTTGTTTTTTTCTTAGTTGAAAAAAATGCCTCAAATAACCTAATAGTCTAATCACTTCTTACACTTTCTTTCACAGAGTCCAATGCATTTCAAATGAAATGGATTTCACTAAAGAAAAAAAGAAAAAAAAAAGTTTCATTCAATTTTATTCACTGAATGTTTTATGTTTGACATTGAAGCAAATAAATACCCTGTGTAAAATATAAAAATGTCAATCAATGTAAAATTAAACAACATTAACCCTCTGGAACCGACGGACGCCCTCAGGCTTCCTGCTGTGCAGCTGTGAGATCAACGTGATAAAACGTTAACTTTTTTTATGTTCTGTAACTGATATTTTGTTGAATCAAAGACAGAATATTGCCTTTATTTGTAGTTTTTGGACAATAGAAATCTTTGATTGTAATAAATAAGGCGGAAGACAAACTTTGATCAGACGGCTCCAATGCAGGTCAGCTCACCTGCACTGGGGGCGGAGCCAAACAGAGCTGTCCGCTATTAGAAACCTCAGAGGGAGAAATTCGATCTTATTTTAGCTTTGGGACAGAAATGAGTTTTCTACAACATCAACAACCACCAGCGTTGTTAAAAAAATCACAGAAACTGCGTTTCTCCGCTGAAGCCACACAGGCAGACTGAAGTACTGTTACTGTCTGTATTACAATATACGAAAGGTCACATCATGGAGCTGTGAGGTCGGCCATGTTCCTCTACCAACACAAACTGGAATCTGGGAATTTCAACTGGAATTGTTTTTGTTATTTTAATTCAAAAACATGTTGATTAGTTTGTTGACTAGATTTATTCTTGAAGTTTTAATGAAATTACAGCTAAAACTTTCATTCTGTGTTGTAAAACAGTCTGTTAAACATTTTTGGGGTTTCCACAGAAAAATGAATCCCATTTTTCCAGATGGATTTAATGTCTGATGTGTGAATAGAACATGAAAAATGACTAAATAAAGGCAGTGTCACATAGGTGAAGTTGTACTGATTAAAATGATACCAAATAACCATGATAAATTGAAAATACAGAGGTAAATTCTAAAGTAAAAAAAAACAAACAGAGTTTTAGGCCGTTGATTCCAGAGGATTAAACTTGCAAACATTTTGGTGTTGGCCTCCTTTTCTCTCCCAAAACTCAGCATGGTTTGGCATTCATCGTGTTTATTTCTTGATCTGTTGAGTTTCCTTTGCTCCCCCTAGTGGTGGAATTGCGCATTGCGGTCATTTCTTTAAAGAACCATGACTCGCCACAGGAATGTATGGAAGTTTTTTTATGTCATAATTCAAAGTATTATGCATTGGAGCTCCTCTGTTTATGTTCTTTGATTAATGTAACTTTTCAACCGTGAACACGGTCAATGTAATTCCAGCAGATTCTGAAGGAGAAAAGCGACGCGAAGGTTTAAAAGCTACTGTATGTTAAGGATTTTGTGTTTGAGCGTCACCGACGATGCCTCAGGTGTTAAAGGGTTAAAAAAGACTTAAT
This sequence comes from Oryzias javanicus, assembly GCA_003999625.1. NCBI lineage: Eukaryota > Metazoa > Chordata > Actinopteri > Beloniformes > Adrianichthyidae > Oryzias > Oryzias javanicus. Next base: position 9,673,286 of record CM012439.1, on the reverse strand, counting down.
AAATACGGGTGTAAAAAAAAAATCGATACAGTGAAATATCGCGATACTTCCTTTGACGATACTTGTATCAATATCAAATGCCGCAGAGACAATATCTCATCAATTATTTATAAGCAGATATGTATTTCAGCGCCTTGTTTTTGTTTTCCATCTTGTGCACCAAAACAACAGCAAGATCTCACAAGAACAAGCTGAGATGTTTATCTAGCCGCACGGTTTGTGTTGTATGGCTGTATGTTGTGATACAGTGTGATGTGTATAAAGCAGGGGTAGGGAACCCTGGTCCTCGAGAGCCACCTTCCTGCATGTTTTCCAATATGCCCTGCTCTGGCATGTTCTTATTGGCTGGACTCACCTGAACCAAGTATTTGTCATGAGTCCCTTCTCATGACTGATGGAGGGGCGGAACCTTTCCAAGAAACAGTTAGCTGTGGCTAAAACAAAGTCTCAGAGTTAGAAAAGTCTTTCCAAAATATGGCAATTTTGATATTTGATAAATGTGATTTTTTTAAAATTATCGTGGTTCCAATAGGCAAATTGATAAATTCAGTGGAAAGTCAATGGAAAAGCTACATTCAGACCTGCAGCGGTGCAGCAGGCTTTACACTTTAGTTGTTTACTGGGGGAACTTCAAAGATTGCTGTTGTGTTATCTTGGTGAATGATGTGTTCATAGTAATAGCTACTTCATGTTAGAAGGACTCAACAGCAGTCTCCTTCATTTAAGAAAGTCCAATGTTCTTTGTTCGGATTGTTCTGGATGTTTTCAATCCGTAGACACGGCTGCTCAAGCTCTCAGAGACACAGTTTTAAACGACAAAACAGAGTCAGTAGAAAATAATAGATATGGCCCACTGATAAATGGCGATGAATAACTGTGTGCCTGTGCTAATAGCACACTGACAGCTTTGTGTCTCTTCATTCCTGTTTGCAGTTGGGAGGATGTGGCATTCTCTGGGGTAGGGATCTGGCTCTCAGTGACCCAGGGAAACTTTGCCACTCTGTCATCATCCCTGCCTTCCCTGTCAGCAGCCAACCTGCTCATCACCGTGGGGACGATCATCATGGTGATTGGCTGTCTGGGCTGTGTGGGAGCTGTCAAAGAAAGCCGTCCTCTGCTGCTGACGGTAGGTTTTATTATCCCATTGTCTGACTTCAGGTATTAGCTTTTGTTGCTCCTATGATGACATTTCCACTTTTTTTTTTTTTTTAAATAGAAAAAAAATTCAAAAACTTTTCATGTGGCTTTCATATGAGCGGATGGCATATATTTTCCCCCCCTCATTTTTCTCGTTTAACATATTGGGGATTCAACAGGTACGAATTTGATGAAAGCCTTTTTTTATTCCCTTTTTATGACTGGCTTAAGGGCCGGTGAAAATAATCTTCAGCTGTCATTTATTTTTCATTTTAACCCTCTCTAAAGCAAAATTGGGAATTTAAGGGTCTCAGTAATGACTACTGCCTTAAGAAGGAACATTACTAATAGTAATTTATTACCTTATTTAAAATCGTAAAGCCCCCGGTGAATTCTGACGGTGCCAGAGCCGGTATCTTTTGGGTTGATAAAAACAAGTGTACTCAGGTCTAAAACAAGATGTTTTATAGTCTCATTCTGAAAAACAATTATTCGTTTTTAAATTACTATTGACAGCAGTTGAGTTGTGTGTCGGATGCTCTGTCATTTATCTCAAGGAGCACTCACTTTGAAAACTCCCCGTCCTTTTAAACTTCAGGTTGTTCGCCTGAGAATGAACTGGAGCAACCTTCAAGTAGCAGAGACGGTGGGGGGGTTGTGCTTAAATGACAAGCCTGTGAAATTAACATTACCCGTCCTCATCTGGCTGCATTAACCATCCACAAGCTGATGGTCACATCAAGGTTCCCTCGCTCTTTTATGCAGCGTCTTCTTAACATCTTATTAAAAGCGGGAAGAAAGGACAAACAGAACTGCGTCCAGGGCTCTGACTACTGGTCTGCGTTGCCTTTACTTGCTGTTCACAGGAGCAGAATTTTACAATTGTAGTCATTCTATAAACAGTAAAACTTTAGCTACACCACTTGTTTTTATGTCTGCAGTATAAAGCAATTTTATGAAACCATGTTCAACTGTTCTGCTTTGAAGCACAGTTGTTTGTTGGCTTCAAAGAAGAGTACATTTCCTCTGGATTTGTTGCAAAAAGGATTTTGTTGTATTTTTAGAATTTTTCATTCCACATTAAAATATTTACTGAAGTTTTGCACTATAAAGCACACTTAAAATCCTTAAAAAAGAACAGTGAGCTTTATAATTCTTATACTTACTGATGTCAAAGCAATTTGAGACATACACAACACACTGTCAAAATGTTTAGTTGGATGTCAGTGTGAACACACTAACGCAGTTGAAGTGTAGTGGTGTCAGGGTGGGTTTTTTTTACTTGTTACTAAGAAGGTTGCAGTTAGTGTAAGTCAGATTAATGTTGTTTTAATGGGATCCGTCTGTAAAAATACACTAACATGGTTAATGCAATTTCCTCACCGTGGGACTAATAAAGGTTTTCTTAGTCTTAGCACAGCTGACAATTCTATTATTCTATTATTCTAGTGGCGGTTTTGAACTATTGATTTAATTTTTTGTCTTACTCACAAAGTTGGGGGTCACAGGTATTGTAAAAATATGCTAACAGGGCAAACGCAGATGACACTTAAATGTGGCAAATGTGTGGGGGTGATGGACTGTTTTTTGTCTGTGTTGCTAACAAGATTGGCAAAGGAATGTAGGCTAATGATCACTACACCAACTCCTCCAATGTAGCTAACGTGTAGGTGTTAAACTGCCTTTTTTAACATGTAGTGATGAATTGAGTGTTTTATTTTGACGTGTAATGGTGTCGAACTGTGTTACTAGCAAGGTTTATAGTCACAGGTATTGTAAATACACTAACATGGCTAGCATAGCTGACATTTCAAATGTTGCTAACGCGTAGCGGTGTTGAACGTTTTTTTGTTTTGTTTTTATACATTCTACTAACAAAATGGGGAGTTACCATAGTCACAGTAAAGTTTGTTTTAGCGGTATTAGTAGTTTTTTTTCAGTTGCTCCAGGCAAAGTTTAGAGAAACAAGTCTCGTGAAAACGCTACCACGGCTAACGTAGCAGCTCAAACAAGATCTAGAGCTACTGTGATTGTAGTTATTAAAGTCTGAGGGATTTATCTCTTACTCTTTTGTTTCGCTTAATTTGCTTTATATATGACATAAGTTTAAAAAATAAACCATTCATTGACGGTGTGCCTTGTAATTCCTATAATAGATATGCTAAGCAATTGTAGTTCATAAGAAGCTGATAGTAATTTGTCATTTTATTCATTTAGTTACTTGAACAACTTGACTTTTGTACATAAATGACAATAACAATTCTGGCAATAGAATAGATTTTTTTATTTTTTTATTTGAGGAATTTACATTTCTAGAAAGATTAAAACTTATAAAAAATAAGCAATAACAAGGCCTTAAAGGATTTGCAAGACTCTGCATATTGACATGTTGGTATTTTGTAACTTTACCAAAAAAAAAAACAAAAAAAAAATCCTTTTCTGGGATGTTTACCAGCTGCAGTGTTTTGTGCCAAAGTATCAGTTTAACAAAAAGCTGTCATTATGTGTACAGAGGGCACAACTTCACAGGCAGATGGATGAATTTCAAATTAAACTTCATGTAATGAGTAAAAAAGCAAACAAAAACTTTTTATTGGCACAAAATACACAAACATTAACACAAAAAAATAGAAAGTCAAAATAATATTAATAAAACGTCAGTCGTTTAAAGTGTTTTTTGCACTTTAGAGTTTCCTGCTGCAACAGCTGACCTGAATGTTTATCAGGGCAAGGAAACATATTCTAGCACACAGATCAAACTAATGATCAGCTTATTTTTCCACCAAAAAAGTTAATTGGATACAATAAAACTCTGTAAATATGCTGAACTCATTTAAAAAGGAATAATTAAAAGCTTTGCCCAGCTGGAGCAAGCAATTACAAGCTCTTTGAGGCATGATATTTTCCTCAGAAATGACTAAAACAATTCCTGCGCTGTGTCAAAATGATGGGACGAGGTGAAATACAAGCATGGCTTAATGAGTGACTGAGCAGCTTGTTCCTCGAGGAGATCAAGAAGAACGTCTCTCATCAAGTTTCAGGGATAATTAGCTTGTTGATCACTGATGGGGAACACAGGTCTTTGCAACATCACTGGGAAACATCTCAGAGATTAGTTATGTCTAGAAAAAGAATAATTCTCTTTTAATTTGGAGCACTAAGTATTAGTTACTCATTTAGAAAGTTGAAAACGGTGCTGAAGCGCTGTGATCTGGATGACTTCAAAGACATTCTAGCCTCAGTACCATTGTAAGACTTCACATTAGGTTTCTTTTTTTTAATACATATAACTCAGCCAGCTCCTTTTGTAAGATCCACACTCAAGTTCAGCAGCAGTAACCTGCCGAAGAAAGCTTTTGAAGAATTTAAGGAACTGGGATTCCACAGGAAAGTTCAAACTGACTAATTAAAGTGTGGAATATTTTCTTTGAGTTTGGACTTGAAAAAGAAAATATTTTTGAAATGTTATTCAAAATTTTATTCAGATTCTTTTCAGGCTCAAACCCCAAATTTCATGCTGGAGGGTTGCATGAAACCGTGCCAACATTTCATAATGGATGCAGCCTGACAGAAGTCACTGACAGATGAATAATTACATAAAAAAAATACAATGAACAAAGCTTGATATTTACAGCATAGCTGGTTATTCAATTTATTAGAATTTATATGTAGTTTATTGATAATTTTTTTTTATATATATATAGAGAGAGAGATGTTGCAGCCACCTCTTAAAGCCCCTTTTCAATATCTGTGCCACATAGCTCCATATGACTAATTCATATTTCCAATTGGTGCTTTTCTGTTGGCTTTATCGCCATAGCAACCATTTTATTTTTTGGTCGGATAAGGAGAGCAAACAGTTTGATGCAACTTTTAGAAGCGTCGGTAAAAATAGATTTTTGGAATTCCTTGGCAACGGAGGTTTTTCTTTAACCACGGCCACATTCCTTAAATGTTCATATTGTGTGTCATATGGTTTTGTTTAGCTTGATCCAGGGATTCATGCATTACATTTTCTTAATCTTATGGTATAAAATATGTAAGTAACAAGAAAATGCGACTTTAGCTAGCTCACCATGCTAACGCCGTTCAAAATTTACAACTTATAAATCAACATTTTTTTTCAAGTAGCTTTCCTATGATGCTTAAGGAGTTAGGTGGATCAAAACCCTTGGAGGAGTACAATTTTTTTTAAAATACTGCATTTGAGGTCAAAGGTCAACAAAGCTTTCGTTGTTGTAGAGTTAAAGCGAGTGGTTTGGGTGTGAAATTTGTGAGGATCGCTTAATTGAGTTTCTGCTTTTTAACAAAAAGGTGAAAATTGCAAAATTTCAAACTTTGCCTTAAAATGGTCACCAGGTTGTAACTCCTATGGCCATCCCATAATTATTTCAAAACTTCCTTGGGTTTTGTATGTGAATTTTGAAGAAAAAAAAAAAAAAGAAATTCGTTATTTTGACTATTTCGCCATGTTGTCGATATTGTAGGTGGGGGGAGGGGTTGTTTTTTGTTTTTTGTCAAAAATTTGAAAAGAAAAAGTTAAATGTAGATTTTGGTGAGTTTTAGAGTACATGGCGGGGGTGACACATCGTCTTAAACATTCAACATTCTGGTCCTTGCATTGCAGGACAGCTGCGGGACAAAAAATGTTTAAGAAATCACTTGTTTTTTTATTTAAATAAATGTCTTGCGATGATCTTTGATGCAGAACATCTGGGAAAGGATGATGTGGAGTTCTGTCTTTCATGACATACATTTTTTCCAACACGTCTGCTTAATCTGCCTCAGAGTCCTCTCAGCTATCCCCAGCACTGAGAAGATGTCTTTATCAACGTTTATTTTTTCACTTTATCTGATGCTGTTGCAACTGTTGACTGCAAAAAGGACAAAAAAAAAAAAAAAGAAGGCACTCTTAACCGCAGACTTGTGCAACATATGCAACATCTTGCTGTGAACATTAAAGAACGAGCTTTCTAAGGAAGCGGAGTCTACTCTGTTCGCATACTGAAGTCCCTTCTCTGTGATAATGTGCCCACAGTGGGATGTGAATCACTTTGTGGCGTCATCCTGACGATGCTCTATTTTGGACAGACGCACACATTTGCATCAAGAGTCTCTATTTATGTAGTTTTTGGGCATTTATGTTTTATGATCTTTACTACTTTCTAGGGTTTGAGATTAAAATAATATTTTTTAGAGCAGATTCCTTCATTTTTGGGGTCCCCAACAAAAATAGAGGACATATTAAGCATACTAAGCCTAAAACTGAATTTCTGAATATTTCTTTATTCATATCTATGTAGATCCAGGAAACATGATGGGTTGGTCACAAGCTCTCTGCTCTGCTCCATTCTGATGCATCCTCTTACAGACAAATAGATCCATGAACGTCTTCTTTTTCTGCTGTTTCTGCTCCCATGACAGGCCTTTTTTGACTGAAAGCCAAACTCAAAAGCAAAGCGTGAAAGGTCCAAACAGGAGAGAAACCTTTGTGAAGAAGAGAAAACAGCTCTTCACAGCTCCTCTGTGCTCTCTTGTCAGCCACAGTGAGCACATTGTTGGCAAGCTGTTCCTGTTTGAAGTCAGTTTGCCAAAAGCATGGTAATTAACACATACTTTTCTTTTTTAGAAACGCCAAATGACGGCTCGTCTCAATCTCAACCAGGGCCGGACTTAGCAGTTTAGCTGTCCCGGCTGAACAATAATACGGGGGGCCTTCTGCAGTGGCTAAATTCATGATTTTATTTTTAAAAACCCTAATTTAGAGTAAAACCTCCATCAAATAATCTATTCATTCGTCCATGAAATAATTTTTAAATATTAAAGAAATTATTTTTGTTTTGAAAAAACATGACATTTCTCATTTGTTACCTGCTTGTTCTCCAGTAGCGAACGAATGATGGTCTTCTACCTTTTCCGTTATTTATTGGGTCTTACTAGAGAAGGCAAAAAAAAAACAAAAAATGCAAAGGAATGGAACACAACCCTATGGATACTGGTAGTCCACCATGATATCAACGCATTGACTGCATAAGAGAGCTGGACCGAGTGTGTAGCATCACCCATTGAAAATCTACTATCTTCTGGCTCCAAAGACTTAAGGTCCGTTTAGTTGCCATTTTCACACAGTGCAGTTGTCGCCATTTTGGAACCAGATGACATCAGTGAGCAGTGATTGGTCCAAGTCGGTCTGAGTCATTGTTTCTATGGCAACCACTCTCGCAAATCAGGAGTGAGTTTGAGAAATGAGTAATAGCGGTTTATTTCTCAATAGAAATCTATAATATTTTGGCTTCTGGGATCCAGGAGGTACTTCCTATCTGGAACGTAAGGGGGTCCAGTTCCTGCATACAGTCAATGCATCAACTTTACTACCCACAGGGCATTTTGCAGCTTTTGTTTCAATAAATCTTGTTGAAGTATATTTTCCGTTTCATTAATGTTCTCTGATTGCTTTTATTGAAACTATAGATATCTGTTTATCTAACAGGCTAATATCTCTCGATGAGATAACTTTTCTCCTCTGCACTTTGTAGAAACGTTATGATGACATTTTATGAGATTTGTGCAGCTGAAAGCCAATAGTCTGTCCTTTTAAGTTGAAATTATGAGTTGTGTTCAGGTACTAAAAGGACTCCTGAAATGCCACATTCAGCTCCGTAATGGGTAGTTAAAGTCATGTTCCACGCCATTAAAGTGAGGCAGTCAATACGAGAGCGAGTCAAAGAGCACCGAAGATGTGGTCGAGATTAGACTAATGAAAGTGGAAGCAGACTGGTTACATGGAAGGGAGTTATATACCTGTCTGAAGGGTAAAAAATATACTAAAGAAAAGTCCAGTCATCTTTTGATCTGTTGTAAATTTGTACCAAAATGTCTTTAAATTATGATTATGCCATTTTTAGCCAAAATCTAAAAACCTGAGTTATTTTCTTGGACATAGTTTCTGCAGATTGGCAGGAGTTCATAAGAAATTTGCCTTTGAATTGTGGGCGGGATATTTGGCTTGGAGCAATCCCACCTCCCTTTCCCCTCTCCATTGCTGATAGTTCTCTGTTTAGTTAATTTAAAATAAATTAAATTTTAATGATGTAGCCTAATTAAACAACACAATTGTTTGAACGGGCTTCACGCTGGTAACTCTCCATAAAATCAATCAAATAACAAACAATAGCTGATTACTAAACTAAACTAGACAAGACTAGAATTGACTAAACTAAGCTAAGATAAACTCAATAGACTAAGTTAACTTGGAATTCCTGCCCTTAGACCCTCTTTCTAGGTAAGGAGAAAATACTTCAGAAAAAAAAAATACTATGGAAAATAAAAAAAAAAAAAAAAAAATCTCAGAGATTTCTACACAAAGGAGGGATCCTCTACCAGGAAGTGCAGGTGATGTACCAGAACTGTTAAAGAAGAATTAGCTTATCTAACTCTACAACAACATGTTCGAATATTGTAGCAGATGAGCTTTATCAAGAAGGAACTGGGACAGATGGGGGAGTGAGACGAGCCAGAGCAGAGGTCCACTGCCAAGAACAGGAGCACAGACCTACATCCAGATGGAACTGGGATACGAAGTGAGGATGTGAGTCCAGGTCCACCTCCAAGGAGAACCGAAGAGTCACCCGGAATCTTGAATCTCTTCCTCTCCCCCAGAGGGGGGTGGGGAAAGAGGAACAACACATGAGTTGGACTGCATCAAACAGAAGCATGATGTTCGCATGCTGTCCCACTAGCTTACAGCCCCTCACAACCTTAAGCTAGCATTAGCGGTGCAACAAAAATGGAGAACTAGATAAGGAAAATGAAGATGAACATCAGAATGGAGCGGTGTATTTTATACCCCACACATCTGCTGCTGATTCAACTCGATTTGAACAAAGACACAATCAGAAAGCTTAATTTCTTTTAGACATGTTCTCCATCATCAGAAAAATGCATGTTAGAAACATCAAAAACCTGATTTTCATGGTGCAGGGTCTGTAAAGGCTCATATCTGACACCTCAGCGGGTTCCCTCAACGTGCGATTTAAGCCGCAACACACAAAGAGGTATTGATTCTGGAGGTGACGCGCTTCTGTGCAACTGAAATGACTGCTTTACCTTCTCGCGAGTTTGTTGGAACACAACATGCCGCAGCAGCTTTCACACTGCGTGAAAATCACATGGCTCAGCACAGAAGAATTGATCGCCCTCCCTCAGCGTTGATTACAGTTCAGGCAAAGAGGCATTTAAATGCTGCAGGCCTCACAAGTCATAACATACAGCCTCTGGAGGCAGTTACATGATTCCCTGTAATGTACGGAGTTTACATCATAATAAGCTTAAATCTCGCATGCTTAAAAAAACTAATTTAAGCCTGAATTTTAAAGCACGCAGTACATAGATCTCCAGCGAAACAAGGAGATGTGTTGTGGCCCTTCAGAGGCAGCGTCCTGCAGCTTTATGTTCCTCCCTGTAGACGCCGGTACAGAATGGAGCATCTGTGACTCCTTAACTCTCATCTAACCAAAACCGTAATGGAATAAAAACCTGCAGGACATCGGCTCGCCGCTGCAGGTGCTGAGAGCGGATAGCATCTTCCATGCGTCCGCCTGCCTACATTTACAGGATTATACACTCTATTTCATGTGTCACTCTGTGTGTCACAAAGACATCAAAAGAAAAAAAATACACCACCCTCTTTTTCTGTTATTGTTATCTTACGATGGGAAAAGGGAGAAAGTTGCTGAACCAAATATGAACCGTTTTTCCTACAGGAGCAGAGGAAGAACTTCTGTTCTAGTACTTTAATTTTCATCTATTCTTGGCTTCTAAAGTAATAGCATCTAGTGATCAGCCAGTATTTAATTTGGATATTGACGCTTAAACCCAAATATTGGAAGGCATTTCCTGTCTCTTCTGTGCACTTGAAATGATATCAAAGCATCAGGATGCCAAAAAAAAAAAAAATTCTCCTAAAACTTTAAAAAAAAACAAGTCGACAGAAGTTTACTTTAAAAAAAAAAAAAAAAAAAAGAATTAATAAAGCAAACAACTGAGCTCTCTTCTGTAAACTGTTGAATGTATTTTCTCAAAATACATCTTTTTTTGCTGTTGGTCAAGAAAAAAAAGTCAAACTCTGCCACATCTGCATCCACTTTGAGGATAATCTGCACTCCGACCTCTAGAATTTGCAAATCTGTTTATGAATATTATCCTCGTTTTACCACCTCTGTGGCTGCTTTTGACAAAAAGACTTTCCGGGGAGAGCAAGGCTCTTTTCTATCCATGCAAACCCCCCTGTGTTTGCTGTTATAATTGGTTCCTTATCTGGAAACAAAGGGGATTCAAACCTGCTGTGTAAGAAAGCCTTAAAAACAAACACGGACCTTTTGGGACTGAAATCAAAATCTAAGTAGGAGAAGTATGTGGCTTCACTGTTGTCAACACAGATTTTGTTTCAGCTTTACAAGCTCACTCACTTAAAATGATAACCCGAGGACATGTTAGCACTCAGTATATTGAAACCTGATTATAAAAAAGGAAAAATATAGAAAACTTTTCATCAGGTATTTTTTAAAACAAATATTTAAAAAAATAGTACGATATTTTTCTTACTTTAGGGTCCATCGGATTAATGAACAGTCTATTGTCAAACTTTTGCCATATTTCAAGACACACCAAACTATAAAGGCGGATTCCTAGTGGTCTATCTGTGTCACAAAAAAAAGAAAGTTATTTAATGGATGGAATTGTTTACATCGCCTCACAAAAAAAAAAACAAAAAAAAAAACACTTTCACTTTGTTTCACTCATACATAACCAATTTTGGACTTGACTACTCTATTAAACACCCACTTGAACCAGAATTGTGTTTTTAACATGTTCTTGTAGCATGTTTCATGCATTGACATGTTTGCTATAAAGAAAAATGAGCTAAATCAAACATTACTGTGACTACGATAACAGTAAATCTTGTCAAAAACACAAAAAAACACACATATGCTACACATTCATTGTATTTGTTCATTAACAACACTCAAACTTGTCTAGATCTCGTGAGAAAAAACAGACTAACGTTTTGAAAGAGTGCCACATATCTCTCAAAATATTATCACCACCAGGATTAATCAATCATCATGTGCTCTGGATTATGAGGAGGAAAGCTTTTTTGTTTTTTTTAAGTTAAGGTTTTTAAGTGCGTTTTATAAATGTGGTAATAGTAATCAATGAATCCCAGACATTATCTAAGGACATGTACTGCTTTAGTAAAGCTTCTGACTGACGTGGTGATTCTGCTGTTCTGACACATTTTTCCCTGAAAGTATTTCATCAGTTTCTTTCATTCCTGTAGCCTTTAAGAATATCTGTTAAATGCATTATTACCACAGTCAAGATCCAAGTTTCGTTGCAGTGTTAGCCATTATAAAAGACAGTCTTCTTATAAGATTTTACTAAAGTGTCTGCTCTTGTCTGTGGTTGGATTTCTTATTTGGAGCAGCATAATTAGGAGTGTTCAGAGCCTCAGAGGGGAGCTCTGTTTGTTTTCTGACTCCTGCTGATTATTGCGTCCCAAACCTAACAATGCTCCTTTTTTCTGGTATTTATTCCATCGCCTAAAGTTTCTCATTTTCCATTAATAGGATTTAAAAGCTGTTTTTAAGAAATATTATTCCCCTTTAGACAAATATATAGGACTTTTTTTAACTCTACAGAACAAGATTTAGACTATGGTCACATTTCCCTAAAATGCCAAAGTGCAGCGATCTAAATGTAAATTTTTCAGGAAATTTGGTAGGTGGCCGCATGGCGGCATTTGTATTCGGGAAGTAGCAGTCACATTTTTACACACCACGCAGTGGCGATAGAGGTTTGAAGAAAAAGTTGAAATTTTACATCAGCGAGATGACTTTTCTCTAAAAGTTGACATCGGTCAGTGGCCGCCCGGGCACATTTTCAGGTCAGTAGCTTTTGTGAGGATAGCATTAAGGCTTAAATTACTCAATATTAGTCAGATTGTTTTTATCTTAAGGAAATACACATGTGACCTTTTTTCCACTTGTATTTTGTTTACTTATTGTAAGTCTTGTCATTTGTGTCTATAGCAGGGGTGTCTAAAGTCAGTCCTGGAGGTCTGGCCTCTTGCTGGTTTTCCAGAAATCTTGCCTTATCTGCTGCTGATTATCTGGATCAGGTGTGTTTGGCCAATAAGGAGCTTCAATGGCAAGTTTCTTGGAAAACATGTTGGACACCGGCTCTCGAGGTCTGACTTTGGACACCCCTGGTCTGTAGAGTAACTACGCTGTCGGCTACCAGTTCCAATACGTGACACCATAGATTTCAGCTTTAATGCCAACTTGGAGACTCTGTTGGTGCATTTAGCAACTTTCAGCAACTATTTTTCACAAAACTGACACATTTACAATGTTTTTGGCCTTATTCTATAAAACACATGCCTCCTGAACTCAAACTGGCCACCAGCTGAGCCAGATGCTGCTGATAAGAGCCCAGCCCTTTCCTGAAGACCCTAGCACCATGATTGGGTGCTGTTACCAGCATCATTGTTGCTCTCCTGCAGCATCCTGTATTGTTGCATTCAGAAGACTCTTTTGCTAAAGTATGACAATGGGACGCCAGGACTGTTGTCGCCTTTTAGTCATAAAGCATTGTCAATCTCTAGCAAAAGACTGGAAATCCATTAAATGCATATATGATTTTCACACGTTTATCCCAAATGCTGACAATTCACATCCTGTTTTTTTTTTTTTTTATCTACATTAAGAACAAAGACTTTAATAAGCTAAATTTAAGTATCATTTAGCCTACACTAATACTCCACCAATTAGCAGCTGATATTGTTACTGAAATTCTTAGACATTTTTTCCAGAGCATTTCGTTTCCCTTCTCGCAGTGTCTCGGTTCCACTTTCATCTTTAGTGTGACAAAAGGCCACAGACTGAGAAGCAGATATTCCATCAGCTAAATGTTCTGCATTTTTATACCTTGTTATTTTAATTACTTACAAATACATACCCTGCCTGTTTCTGAAGCTAATGTGTAGCGGTGCTGGACTGTTTCTTTTTTTTGCGTGTTACAAACAGTTTGGGAGTTATTAAAGTCACAGGAATTTCTTGTTTTAGTAATAGGTCTATCAGTCTGTTTTTTTTACGTGTCGCAAAAAATGTTTAGAATTACATGTATTTTAAATACGCTAATGTGGCTAGCATGTAGCGGTGTTGGACTGCTTTTTTTTACGCTACATAGCCATTGTAACGTTTTTTTTAGCATTATCAGACAGCTTTTTATATGTTACTAACAAGGTTGGGAGTTACACATATCCTAAATATGCTAATGCAGTTTATGTGTAGCGATGTCGGTCTGTGTTTTATTTCCCCCATGTTACTAACAAGGTTGAGTGTTAGCATAGCCACAGGAATGTCTGTTTTAGCGGTATCAGTCTGTTTTCATGTGTTTCAAACCATGTTGGGCGTTACATGTATTGTAAATATGCTAATGTGGCTAGCATGTAGCGGTGTTGGACTGTGTTTTTTTTTTACACTTTAACAAAGTTGGGAGTTAGTATTGTCACTGTAATGTTTTTTTTAACGTTATCACTTGTTTTTTTATGTGTTACTAACAAGGTGGAGAGTTACAGGGTTTATAAGTATGCTAATGGGGCTAGCGCCTCTTCTGTGGCTAACATGAAGCATGTTACAAATAAGTTCCAGACTTACTGTGATAGTAAATAATAACATTTGACTGACTGACAGACTTTTCTTTGCCTATTTTTTCTCGCTTAATGCACCTTATAGTTTGGTGTGCGTAATATATGACATAGGTTTGAAAATATACAATTTATTGACGATTCAGGGTAGTTTTAGCTATTAAAAAAAATAACAGACCTCTCTAAAGTGTTCTTAGTCTTCAGCATTTCCAGAATTCCGGTCTACAGTTTCTCTTTCCCAGCTATACCTCCTTCTCTGGACTGTCTTGTGTGCACTGGAACAGACAGACTGTCATCTGAGCTACATGTCTCTTTTAACACACAACCTTGTGTGGCACTCATTTCAGCCAGGAAGATAAAGTTCCTGGACATTTGTTACAGTGCCAGATGGAATGAGGAAGCAGGAGTCTTGTAAAATTGATTTCAGATGGTGTTGCACTCTGTCCAGCCACATCGGCTTAAGCACAGATAACAGCCTGCCAAAACGCCTCAGCATGACGCCGAGCAGGATGGAGAGTGACAGAGTTTGCCAGAGAGTGGAGATTACATGTGTTTGGTTCTCTTTATTTTACAGGATTTTTTTTTTTTTTTTTTTTACCTTTTGTTGCTACTTATTTAATTCCCACATCATTGTTTACTTTTTGGGTTAAATTAACACCCATTTTTTTTAAACTTTTTTTTTTAAATGCAAAAACTTTTTTCTTACTTTTAAAAAAATGTTACATTTAGTTTTAAAATAAACACATAACTACAGTGGCCCTGAAGTCCAAATCACATCAACAAATCACTTAACCAAAAAAAATTATTAAAGATCACAACGACTATTAAAAAAGTAGAACACATAAAAAAATTAAAACAAAATTTCATAAACCAAAACGTAAAAAACATTTTGGGAAACAAAAGTAATTTTCAAAAATCCAAATGAAATGTTAAAAAATGATACAAACTAAGAATCCAGAAAATGTAGGTACTCTGAGACATCGCTGACTGGATGATGATGTTTGAGTTTTGTAGTGGAGGAAAAGCAGAGCGATGTTTTGTCTGGAGTTGTATATGGAGTTGATTGATCAATCGCCAAACCTTTGCAGTGGGTGTCACACGACAGGTTCTGTTAGAATTAATGATCCGTCTTACAGGCAGACGTTGTGCAGCTGTAGGGTGGTTGACTCCCGATCATAAGAATAAGGTTGGCGCCAGTGTTCGCCAGCGGAGCCAACACCAGCGTGTGAATGTGTGTGTGATTGGGTCTGTGACTGTCAAGTGCTTTGGCCCTTTGAAGGAAGGTAGAAAGCGCTATACAAGTATACGCCATTTACCTCCCAACAGCTCTGCTGCACATGCACTAAACTCCTCGTCTGTCGCGGCTAGTGTTCCTAAGAAGAGAATATGGTATCTTCCTGTTGACCGTGGTCAAATCAGCCGTCACTGGATTTTTTGTGTGAGTTTTACACAGTAGCAGGACTGAGAACGCTGGACAATCTCCACCAGACTCCACGGAGCTTCTTGATGTGACCACGGAAACGTGAACGGCGGCTCGTTTGACAGCAGTTGTGAGGGATTGTACTTGCTCTGCTCTGCTCCAAAAGCCACGCCCCCTCAGAGAAGTTTTTGGAAGCAGAGGCTTCAGAACAATGTAAAAATGGCTTTTTGAGGTTGTGGGATTTTGGTTAAAACTTAATTAGCATAATTAAAACACTACTTGGAACGTTTTTGAAATAAAAAAAATACCATAGGGGGACTTTAAAGTAGTATCGTCTGGTCAGAACACATTGCTGTGCCAAATAACATTTAAAAAAAAAGGAAACATCATTATCCTATCAGCAATGTCCCATAAACAGTATTTTTTTCACATTTCATTATGATTTCTGGAAATTGCTTTTTTTTCAGAAAAATTTTCTTTTATTTTTGTGTCATTTGATTTCTATTTTTAAAATCTAATATTGCTTTATTTTTTTTTATACATTTTGTTGCCTTTGTTTTTATTGTTGTTGTATTGACTGAACCTTTGATGGGCCCACCGTACTAAACCGATGCAAAATCCCATAGAGGTTGCAACTGAGAGTTAGGTAATAATCCCTGACAGTTTTATAATACACTGATGAAATTATGCATTATTTATTTATTTACCTGCTTCTCTACTTGTATATATTCAAACAGTATGTATTTATTGTTGCGTCTGTAAGTTCCATATTTCAATATTTCAATATGCGGGCGTGTTTATTTATGCATTTGCTTGTCCCCTGTGTAAATTCTGTGGGTGGTGCCTTGGCACTTCCCCATCCCAAAGCTGTCACGGCACAGAGAGGTGAAGCAGCCTCACAATCCCACAGCTGCACTCCCAGCTGCAGACGCAGGAGCGGCGAGTTCACCCCTCACTTGAACTCATTTTAATTACTTCTGTCTTCTGTTTCAAAGATTCAGTCAAAAAAAATAAAAAAAAAGTCCCTGGAAGCTCCTGTCAATCAATCTGTCACCTTTATATTTTATTTTATTATTTAATTGTATACGTTATAAAAAAAATCACATTTTTGGAAAAAAACTAACATGTCTGACATTGCACATCAAAGGGTAAAGATCACAGGTTAGTCTTTGCTTGACTTATTGCTTTGTTGGCAAGTCAGGCTTTCACCTTTTCCCGTTTGCCACTGAGACCTTCTTCCTTCCTGCATAGAGGAATTCATTCACTCATGCAGATGCTGCCAAAAGGACCTCCGGGGTCTCTGACAGCCCTGCTGGATGCCAGAGCTGTGAAGTAGCTGCCTTTACATCCACTGTCAAAGAACCGGCTGAATGCAGAAATTGCTTATGGTACTTCTATCTTAAAAAAAAAAAAAAAAAAAATCAGTCCTCATGCAAAACCAGTTTGATTTGCTTAGAAATTCTTCAGGGAGCTGAAAGAGAAGCTCCAAGTGTTAACATCACTAATATCTTATAAATATGAGTTTTAAACTTATTTTCTTTAATAGCGGCTTTGTAAAAAGAAGAACAAATAAGAACTTTCAAAGAAACTCCCAAAGATAACTTGGGAGGTCACATGCTGAAACTGACCTGATTTGTAGCCTAATACACGACTCGTTTGGTCTCAATTCATCTTAATTAACTTTGGTTTATTAGTTAATGATGCAAATTTTTCAAAAAAAAGTGATCAGGCTTAACAGACCCACTCCAATGAAAACGGTCTTTCCAAACAAATGTATTTAAATGCGTCGACTCAAAGTTTAATACAGTCAAATTGATTTTAGTGGGTTGAAAGAAGTAAAAAAAAAGAAAAAGAAAGAAAATCGGAGTTGAATCGATTTGAATCGATTTTTGATACCCAGTTCTATTTTAAACATTACAAGCCGTGCTTCTCATTTCCAATTTTTTGAGCATAATCTTAAACTGGCCTGAAGGAACCAGATTCTTTAAGTTCATTTGGAGATTGTTCCATGTTGTCTGTGCAGAATCCTGAAAAAGCCACTTTTGTCATCTTCTGTCTGAACGCTTGGTACTGTCAGTAACAAAGATTCCTGTGATCTTAAAGAATACTGTCCAGTTTCTCCTGATACTTGATGTAAGGACAGAAATATGAAGGAAGCAAATGCAAAAACGTATCAATATTTAAGTATTTTTAAGTGCTGACCAGCCCATACATGTATAAAGTTCAAGTATTCATTCACGTCGCGTTGGATCAAAACACCGGTTGCTAGAAAATGCTCAGACTAATGACTCAGCTACTGAAATGGGCGTGTCTAAGTCTCCCCGAAAATAGTTGTAGAAACGTGTTTAGCTATGCAGAAGCCTCAAATGTTTATGGCATTGACACAGACTTTGAGTTTGATGTGTAGTGTGAATGTAGCTTTTTATTCTACATTTCTATTGATTTTACAGTAAGCCATAGAAAAAATAATCTAACTAAAATGATCCTTTTTTTTAAAAAAAAAATGCAATTTTACATCTCACTTTCTTTTCATTCTGTTATTTTAATGCAACAATAACCCTGCACTGGTGGACTTAATCATGCTTGTAAACCGCTGCTGCCCCTTTAATTACCTCACACTTACTGTCTGAAGGCTGGGACCTGGAGTCGGTTCCTTTGACAGTTCCTCGTTGTGATGAACAGCTTGTTGTGCCATTCCTGCTGGTACATTCACACAACACTTATTTTGCCTCTGTGATTAGGTGGTAGTGCGGGAGCATGACAGGGCTGGAAGGAAACGATACTCAACGGAGCCATGCACAGCCAAGGAAATGAGCTTGTGTTAAACTGAGAGGGCTTCCAGGAATTCTGGTTTTTGTTTGACGTTATTAGGATACAGCAATTGTTTTTGTTGGTTCATCTGATAATGTACTGCACTCTATAACAACTAGAGGTAACACTTGAAGTCCCTCTCCGATCCTCTTGTCATCTATTTTCAGTGGTCTTTTAATCATGATGACGCAGTTTAAGTCAGAATCAAAAACCCGTGTTGTTTTCTAGGACATAGTTTCTGTAGAGCAGCATTAGTTTGTTAGAAATTCACCTTTGAGTTGTGTGTTAGTGCACAAGCCCACCCCCTCTTCCCATCATCCATCATTTTAGCTTACACCCTAAACCAGGGATGTCAGCTACATTTTCCTTAAACATGTCCTCCATCATCAGAAAATTACACAAGAATGTGTTAAAAACACACAATACATGAACACTTTTGCAACAATTGCATAGCTGCATAATTGCATAGCTAATCAAATATATGCAAAAATGTTGATTCCTTTCACAGTCTACAATAAAAATGTGTTTTAAGTCTTTAAAAAGTAATTTATGGTCAAAAATGATTAATTTTGCTTTTTATTTTAGCAGTTGGTGCAGCCCTGGAGAAGCATCTTTTATAGATGTTAGCTAAGATGTTATACATGTACTGTCATGCTAGGCTCTTCTACACTGTGAAAAGGGAAGAGCTTAAAGCTTTTAACATGTGAAAGCCTAAATACACGACGAATGAGCCTACATGTGTGTCAAAGTGCACGCATTACTGAAGAGGGCTTTTTAGCAATGAGAGCCTACAGGAAATTGCAGACTTGAAATCTGACAGTGCGACCATTACAGGCTCTCGTGAAATAAAAATAGCAGGCAGACTCGCTGCAGCCTGTATAGAATAAATGTTGTGTTGTACGAAGTTAGATCAAGAATAATGTTTTTATGGAAAGAAAAGTAGTCTGGATTATGCAATATCAGGAATATTAGACAGCAGCAACATTTTACAGCAATTTTTTTTAAACCATAAGTTGCAATTGCCAAAGTGTATACATAAATAGATATAATATACGAGTCTCACTGGAGAAAAAAATTAATTACGGGAACAAGAACAGACATTTCAAACCTTAACTAGAAAAGTTGCATTACTCGTGATAATGCTATGCTTTATGCTGAATGTGGGTACTGAAAATGCTGAAGAAATTTACTGAAATTTACTATAACTGAATAATGTACTGAACGTGCTGAACATTTCAATATAGACTTGCAGAAATACACAAAGAATTTGAAGAATTTCTTGAAAAATTGCGAGAAATTGGATAGAATTTTAAAATGCATAAAAGGTATGACTACCAAAACTACAAGCATGAATTTACTGAACATTTTGATACCAAACTTGCATAAATTTCAAACGTTTTTGAAGGATTTGAATATTTTGAAATTCATTTTCAACTGGGCAGAAAATTGCAATAATTGTGTAAAATCTTAAAAACTGTCAAATACACCAATACCAATAATGCAATCAGTAATGTCCTGAATGTGCTGAATATTTTGATAATGATATTGGGAAAGTTTGAAAAGTGCACAAAGTCTTTGAGGATTTAGAATATTTCCCATTCATTTTCAATGGGGCTAAAAATCACATAAATTGTATAAAATCCTAAAAACTGTCAAATCTATCAAGACCAAAAATAAAAGCAGCATTGATCTGAACTTGCAGAACATTTTGATACCAGGATTGTTGAAATCGCTCAAAGTGTTATTGAATTTTACATACGGAAAGGAGCAGAAGAATCACTATAGTGTGATTGCTTACTAAGCATTCACACAATGACAGGATTAGGTAACGATAATAGACTGAATCTATGCACGGTTCACTACCGTAACACATTGATGTTTTAGCACATTATTCAGATCACCATAGCATGAATAACATGCTAACTAGTCAACCCAACTCCCTATATCCCTTTAAATCATTAAATTCATTGAATTCTTCATTTTCTCTGTCACTTCTGAAGAATTCTGCCAAGTCTGATCTAATGCTACATTCACACCCCCCTGAGCAATACACATACAAGTGGCCACCTCCAAAGATAAATCTGTGACTTGCTAAAATATCTCCGTCTGTATTAAAATTACAATCTAGTGGCTAATTTGATCAAACTTGCACAAACTCGAGCTTCATCTCCAAATATTTTTCTCCTCTTTAGTTCAGTCTCCTCTCTTTGTGAGAGGCTTGTCTTGGCGCGATAGCTGATGGATGAGCTCATAACTGTTTTAAGCACTCAAACGGGCCCACAGGAAGAAGATGTATTACCCATCAAGCCATTCACCTTCGGCGTTGGAGATGGTGCGGAGGATGAGGGGGAAAGTGATGAAGAATCAAATGTTGCCACCTTAATAAACGGAGAGAAAAATGTATATGCCTTCTACTTATGTTGCCTACTCATTCCTGAATCTGTTGGCGTCTTTGCTCTTCTGACCTGAAACGCGGCCTTTGGTTTTTTTCCGTAGTGCCAAAACAATTCACAGCTCGCTGACAGATAATGGTTATCCTCTTGTAATGTTTCCCCACTGTACTGATAATTGTTATCCTCTTTCCCTGCAGTTTTTCATCCTCCTCTTGCTCATTTTCTTCCTGGAGATTCTGTGCATCATGCTTTTCTTCATCTACCAAGATGAGGTAAGACGCCTTGATTTATGTTACGATCTCTACCTGCACACGAGAGGCAAATTGCAGTGGAAGAGCCTTTCCAGTTTATGCCCTTCATAGGTCATGGTGATTGATAATGTTGCAGATTGAATGTGGCATGCTAAATGATGAGTTTCAGTTACAAAGATTTGTTGAAGACCGTCTGAGCAGCACTGAGTCTGTCAGCTGAGACAAAGCCTTTAATGAAAGGACTTGAGAAATGTTTTAACCATCATTTGTGTGCGTGTGCTCTCCAGTCTTTAAAGTGATTTCTGCAGGATGATTACTTATTAATCCCAATTTACGCTACTACTATTACATAAAAACACACAACAAAAAGTACCACTATGATCCATGCAGGATTCACAATTAGCTGATTTCAATTCATGAAAAAACACAAATACGGTTTTTCCTGCACTTTGAGGCACTCTTAAAAACCTTTGTTATCTGGTGTGCATATTTATATGTTAAATCTAGTTTTGTTTACTGACATTGAAGCAATTTTATAAGCTACTTGGGGCTCCGTCAAAATGTTGGGTGTTAATGTATATATGCTAATGCGGCTAATGTGTAGCCATGTTGGACTCTGCTGGATTCGGAATTTTGTGGTTAGCATAGTTACAGTATCTTTTGTTTTACTGGTTTCAGTCTGTTTTTTTACGTGTCGCAACAAGGTTGAGAGTTAGTGGTATTGTGACTACGCTAAAGGAGCTAACACAGCTAACTCTTCTAATGTGTCTAACATGTAGCGTGTTACAAAGTCTAGGATTAATGTAAAAGCAAAAAAAAGGTGTGATTGACTGATGGACTTCTCTCAGACTCTTTTGTCTGACTTAATGTGCCTTAAAGTTTGTGTTTTAAATAAAAACAGTTCAAAAATAGACCACTGAAGGACCAGAGACAGGTAACTCCAGACCTCAAGGGCCGCTTTACTGCATGTGTTCCAACTTCTTCTCTAGCTTGCTCTAATTGGCTGGACGCACCTGAACCAGGTAATCATTCATTATTATGTCTTGGATATCTGGAAATCATGACTTTAAGTTGCCTATCACTGGTCTACCATGAAAAATCAACTTTTTGAGTTTTTAAGTGTATTATACTGTTCGTTCCTCACAATAATAAACCTCAAAGTATTATTTTAAACAGTTCAAACATTTCTGAGTAATCTCCTAAAAACCTGTGCTCTGAGCACCAGCCCGTCCCACACCCTTGAAAACGTCACCAGCTGATGTCAGGAAGAGTCTGCGCTGCCAGCACCAAACCAAGGCTAACACAAACAACCACTTTCCCTGCGGAGCTAGCAATGATCAGCAAAAAACTTTCACTTTTAAATCAAAATACTGTATATCTTCCAATAGTGTCCTGTCTCTAATAATTTCTGGGTCTAACAGGTGTTTGTTACTTTAGAACAGTCGCTCAGATGCCAAGTGCGTTTGTGTTGTAAACCAGTTTACTCTGAAAGGCTAAAGGCCTGGTCTCACAGGATTTGACATCCAGACAGTGGGTAAAAAATTTGGAAAATCTGCCACACGCACTAACTCTTAGTCAAGATTAATCCATAAATACATGTTTGTGTAATAGCAGTGATACAGATGCCGGAGTCCGATCCACTCCCTCTCCACTGCCAGAGCACAGCTTAATCGCATGCTAGCGCGTCTCCCGCGCTAGCTGCTAAATTGACGCTGTGCACAGGTCGGGTAAAGGGCCGTGCTACAGCCGTGCACAAACGAAAAATGTTGGCGTCCAAACGCGTGTGCCGGTGTTCGTTCTCGGCCCGATCCTGCACTGACTCTGCTGTTGCAATGCTGTTTCACGGCCATTGCACGGCTGTACCGCTGGTACCACAAGCAGTCAACGGTGGCCTAAATTTTTATGCAGTTCAAATATTTTTTCCACGTGTAACGGCTGCCAAAGATATGGCCGCGTCTATCCCGCGTTGCTGTTGCACTACCAGTCCGCTGCTAACAGCGTCTGTACCACGAGGATGGATTATTTTTCGTGCTCCAGCCGTGATATGTCCGTGAAAGCCAGTGGGATCGGCTCTGAAGAAAAGCATGGTACAAGACCCTTAATTCACAATGAATCTTATAATCTGCTGAAAATATGTTAGTTGAATCTGCTGGTTTGATTACTGAAACAACTGACACATCGAGCATGTGACACCCATTCAAGAACACGCAAATGCACATTTAGCCCGTAGAGTTCCCACTGGACAACCAGGGAGGGGATTCTTCTTTTTCTACTGTTTACTGGCACATATCAGAGGTGTGGTACAAAAAGTTCATTTTTAACAGGGTTCAATAGCTGTATGATTTGTTTGTAAAGTCCGAAAACTGTTAAAGAAAACCTGCGTAGCTACATGTAAATGTGGAACCCAAAAGGCGTTTCAACTAATGTATACATTGGCTGTGTCCAAATTCCTTCCCCACTCACTGTATCGTGTGTTTGCCATTTTTTAGTCCTATTTAAAGCTACAATTCCAAAATCAAGTTCACTAGAAATTTCCCAGAAGTCTCAGAGAAAAACTAGCATGCATTGATGCTCACTACATTAGCAGATATAGACCACAATGCATTGCGGTGGAACGATTTTTGTGAAAAAAGTGTTTAAATGTAATTTTTGAACAAACCATCTACATTTTCATCATCATCACAGTGGATCACAAATAAACCTGAAATGTTTGTATTGATTTGATTTTTACTTAGTTAAAATGGTGACATGATGAAGTAAAGTAGTGAGCGTAGTATCCAAATTACTTTTAAAATCCAGGGCGATAGATAGTCGCGCATTATACACGGTAGTTTTTAGTATGTAGGGATTAGGGTGGGAATTCAGAGATAGCCATAGACTTTTATAGGGAGTGGCTGCTTGAACACGGGTTGCCGAGGACGGAGTGAATTAAAATATGTCAACTATCACTTTATTAAATATGTCTATTGTAACTACCAAGCAAAATCATGTACTTATAACTTAATTTCCATTTTTGATCAAGCTCCGTATTTTTGTAAATATAAAACAAAATATGATTAATTATTATCGCCCTCATTAGTCCATCTTTACTTTCCTATAGTTTATTGAAAACTTTTTCACTGTTGTAGGACTATTTAATCTACGTCGGAAAATGTGTTTGTTCTTGGTCAAAAATGAAAAGTGAAAAAAAAAAAGTCTTATTAATCAAAGTGTCTCCCGTTGTGGTAAATGGGTGCTATTGGGCCTTTTACAAGTATCATTTTTCTGTGGTTGACCTATTAAATAATTCATCAACACAAATAATTTTGGTGTCAAATGTGATATTAGTATCATCTATAAAGTACACTGAAGTTTCTGTTCTGATATTGTACGGTCTGTTTTGGTCTCCTTACAATTTTTCTCCTTTATGTTCCCATTTTTCGTCTTTGTATTTGCTCCATATTTTAGTCACAGCTGACTGGGGACACATAACATGTTTTGCCACACTCAGTAATGAATTACCCTCTTGAGGGGATTTTTATAAGTGACGGCTCTTTTGTTGGTCGCATGTTTCCTTTGTAAGCTGCTGTTGTTGCAAAACATTCTTGAAATCTGCAGAAATGAGTATTTAACAGCACATTTGCAAACATTTTTCAGGCTAATTTAGGAAAACAAACCACGTAGAAACCATTTTTCTCCATTATTAACCTTATTCTGAATGAGAACAGGAAGAAATGGGATTTGTTTTTTGCATTAGCATTTTCATTTGCACTTAACTTCTATAGTTCTGCAGTTTGTTTATTGAAACTCTGGATGCAAAACTGACTAAAATGGATTATGTATGTTTTAACGATGCTGTGATTAATGGAAGAAACAATAGGAGCTTTTACAAAAGCCTTTTGAAGCCATTAAGCTCAGCTGCTGTCTGTGCAGCTGGGGATCCTTATGACCTCCATCCACCCACAGAAAAAGATGAGGATGCTGTAAGGCCTCATGGTAGGAGGGAAACTTAAAAAAAAACACTCCTTACATTTTATGGATTAAAAAAAAGTATCTGAGAAACTGACATTAATCTACAGAAGTGAAATGATCCAGTGTTTACTCAGTTGTGTAGATTGAAAAGACATGGAAAAGCAGAAATAAAAGTAAAATGTTTGTCATGTAAGGTCTATACGAACTGTTAACTAATTACCATTTAAAAAAACAAAATATTTAGTAAAAAATTCATCCTGCGTTATCATTTTAAAAATGTTTGTACATGACCCTGCTCTGGGTCATCATTACTTACTTACTATACTTGAAGAGTAAAAAACTAAAAGCAAAGTATTTTATATTAAAACTGCAATTCATTTATTTCATTAATTGTAATATTATTTATCATACCTTTATGAAAATATTTAAAACAAGCTTAGTATTCCAGATTTAGCTTTAGAACTGAAACAGAAAATCCAGACACTTTGCTCCATGAAGACACTTCAAAAAAATCAATACATGACAAATGTTTTACCATAACACTTTTTCCTATAGAAGTCTCATAGCTTTAATTGTGTTTGTTGTGTTTTTTGTTAAAAAATAAACAGCTTAACAAAAAAATATGATTTTTTTAGTACTGGAAAATTTTATTGACATTTTACAAAAAAAAGAGAAAGAAAAACTTATTTTTCAGATGGTCCCGAAGTGAACTGTCTAGTGTGTGCAACAGAGAATGAGCAACATTTTTATAAGCTAAAAATTTATATATATATTTTAATTATGATTTTAAAGTGGCAAATTTACAAAAAAAAAAAAGTAATGGTTAAACTATAAGAATAAAGTTGTGTAGTTCTGACTTTAAATTTTAGATGCCAGATTTCTTACTTTTTTCTAGTTAATTTATGTGTTTTAAAGCCGTAAATAAAGAAGAAAGTCATAAATCTACGACTTTAAAGCGTAAAAATTTACACGAAAAAAGTTGTAAATTTATTTTTAAAAAAGTAGTAAATTTGTTACTTTAAATCTTGTAGTATTAAGTTTATGTTTGGTGGCCCTAATACTTTGCCCAATATTCATGGATGGATGGATGGATGGATGCATAGAAGGATGGATGGATGGATGGATGGATGCATGGATGCATGGATGGATACTTGTGTTCAGCCAGAAATTTCAGGTTGTGATGATCGTGTAAAAGAACTGGAGTGAGTGTGTGTCACTCAGTCCGGTTCTCGTATACAGACAAGGGATGTCTCAAGTATAAGATTCTGTAGACAGACGTTAATGGAAACTCTCAACACTTAAAAAAATAAAAGGATCTGAAAAAACAATCAACCAAAAGCAATATGTGAAAAGTGAAACATGAAATACCTGGAAACCTGAACATATGGTGAGCTCATATTTATATTTGACGCTGAGAGGGACTAATTATGAACAGGAACCAGCTGTTGTGATTGTTGATTTGTTTCAGGTGTTAAGAGAAGAAACAAAACAGGAATCAAAACTCATCTGAAATGAATGAGAGTGTATGACTAGAAATACAAAGAATTAGCCATGAAAAAAGATAAAACATACAAAGGAAACTCTAAACATGAAACCTCAATGTCTCTATTAAACACACAATACAATTGGTAGTTTGACTATTTGACACTCGTCAGATTATTTGACATAGATTACTTGAAGGCGGTCCACTTTACAAACTAAAAACATTAAATTAAGATTTTTTTCAAAAGTACACAGTGTGCCGTCGCTGTTTCACAGTTCTTTTTTTGCTGTTTTGCAGATTTATTTTCCATACCGTTTTTTACAGCACACCGTGTTCTGCGTTTTGATTGGCTGTTGTACTTGTAAATTAACTTTCTCTGTGGAGTGTCTCCTTGAACCCTACTTGAACTTTTAGGGTTTAGACAAAAGAGAAAAGTGTGAAAATGTTCACGGCTATCTAAGAAAAGTCTATAAAGTGTGTATTATAATATTATATATATATATTAGGATAATACTACTTTACATATTTCACCTGTGGCGGTTACTTTTAGAACATAACCCCCCACGATTTTCCTTGCACTGCCTCCCCAACACACGATGGCACAGGAAACAACAGATAGAACATGTGGAGGAGCTTCGGGCAGATGTTGAGATTGTACGGTCAAGGAAGTACATTCTACTTTGGCCTTTTTTTTTATGCACACACTGTGCACCAGTAAATCTGTTGTCCAGTAGCAGAACAAGGTATTTGTATGTAGATACAATCTCCACTGCTACTCCCTCGATGTGGATCGGCTGGAATGACGGAGCTCCCCATCCAAAGTCCAGGACCAATTCTTTTGTTATGATGATGTTGAGGTGAAGGTCTTCATCAGACTCCTCTACTCCCTCTCCTCACCCTCTTTAATACATGCTACCACCGCTGTGTCATCTGAGAATTTCATGTATCAGAATTATAGCAACAATCAAATGTGCAGAGAGTGAAAAGAAGAGGTGAGAGAACAGTTCCCTGTGGAGCCCCACTGGTGCTGGTGACTACTGACGACACAGTCCACATTTGTCATGGAAGGAATCACAGATCAATATATGGTTGGAGTCATCTGGACCTCCAAAGATAGGGTTAAAAGCACTAGAAATCTGGAAGAACAGGCACAATGAATTGCCTGTGTGTGGAAGGTGCTACACTTTAAAAAAAAAAGCTGCTTTGCCAAATACTTTTCAGTTAACACTAGCAAAACACTCTTGAAATCTGTTAAAATAACAGTAGGGTTTCCATCATTGCTGCCATTTTGAAGTGTAACCCACTTAGTTCTGAACTTCCATCAATGCTGGGCCTTCATCCAATCAGCTCAGCTTAGTTCAGCTCTTAATGAATGTCATCTTTAAACAACACCTAACTTTTCTCTTAGTATCTGTGTGCCTTGATGTTTCATGTGTCCCATTTTTCAGGCTCTAAATAATTCTGCTTCTACCCAGGAGATGATTAGAGCCCAGACACACCATCAAGTTAGAGATGGTCTGGGTGTTCCAATATGCTGAGCTGGAGCTGAGAGAAAAAAAGTCTTCATTATGAGGAAAGAACGGTCACGTTGCTCACAGCAGGAGACTCTGCAGTTCAGAATAGAGGTCGTTCTATTGGAAAAAAAAAAAGAAACTAAGAAATGTACAGTTGAACAATTTTTGATAGAGTAATTTGGTTGTTAACAGTTGTGGAACAAAAGCAAATCTCAAAAATCTGCATGGCTTCATTTTTATCTAATAGACCGTGCTATGCCTGAGATAATTGGAGCTTTAAACTCAAATGAATTACTTAGTGGTTACAGTCTATTAAATAAAAAAGGTCCATCCTGAACAGGTATAGTTGGCCAAAAGCTCTTCGTTTGATAGTTTCCTGAACCATGACTCCCATGATTAAAGCTTGAATGTTTTAAAGCCTTTTTATAAAATAATTAACATAATAATAGGAGGATGCTGAAATCCAGAGAAGATACAATTAAACGCCATGTCAACCTTTGCTTTTTTTGACTTGTTAGTTCAGAAAGCAGGTAGCAGTGACACTTTTAATTTAAGCTACTTTACGCTGTTGGCACATGTAAATGACTAGTGGAATGTGAAGGAAAACATTTTAGGTTGAGACGCTGTTATGAAAAAGAGAATCAACACTCAAAGATGTCTCTTCCTTTGTCCAGAGGTAAACTGTTAAGCTTAAGCCTCAGTCACCACTGCGCAGGCAGGGTCCAGGCGAGGGTCAGGGCAGGCGGCAAGCAATCAGGGTCAGGTATAGAAGCTCTCGGTAATCCAGGCAAGGTGGTAGAAACAATACTCTGCACTGGGCAAGCCTCTGTGCGCTGCTTAAGTATCAGTGGTTGATTAGCAGATGAGAGTAAGCCGAGCAGCATCCAGGAACTGTGTGCTGGGGCATTCAGCCGGTGACCAGAGGGGGAGACAGAGCGCTGACTCCTGACTTGCACGATGCATTGCATTGACCATAAATGAAAATCTGACTGACTCCTCCTTCCTTGCATTCCAAATTGAGAAATAAACACATTTTATCAGTGGTGCAAACTGGCCTATCAGATGCTTTAATAAAAGTCACACATTAGAAACGCTTTAAATAACATTTTTCTCATTTCCTTGTTTCAAGTGGAAGGGGAGTGGCCTTCCAACAAACTGACTCCTGATTGGTGACAGTGGTTGCCACATACATGTTGAATCAGACTGACTTGGACCAATCCTTACTGACATCTGGTGCTAAAGTGGTGGTCCGTATCACGAAAATATGGCAAGCCACAAGTTCACAATACCCCAGTAGCCTATTTGCAATGGGTGACATCACACTCACTCAGTACAGCTCGTATATACAGCCAATGAATACGTGTGACTACTGCTTTAAGGAAGTAGAAGAACAACAAATTTAAAAGAAAAAATCTATTTCATACTTTATAAAGGAGAGTCTCAAGGAATACAAACTGAGGATTTCTTTTTTTTTTAAAAACAATTTAGGTATATTTACTCCCAAAAGTAATTTTTCATAACCTTAGACAATCTGCTGAACACCATGCTGGGTATGATCTTGTTAATGGACAAAATATTGCACGTGTTTTCTTCAAGTAATGACACTAAAAAGCTATGTACAACAAAGCAAGTTCACTTGATTTAATCAAAACCTTGGCATAAACAGTCTGTTCAATGGACTGTGTAGTTAATGGACTTTAACATCATTACTGTGGCTGTTCTCGCCTTCCCTGAACTCTCAATGCAAATATTGTGGCGTTGCTTAAATTATTAGGGCTGTTTTATACTAGCAAAACTTTAAACCCTAAAAGCTACTAGATGAAACCAGACTTTTTATGGGTTCTATGTTTTAATGTAGAACAATAATGTGTGATTTAGGGTCAAATAGTAAATATAAACTTTTTAATGTTGCATTATGACATCAGGAGGGTATACATAAATAAATACATTGTTGTTGGATCACAACCGTCTCAAAATCAGATACAAACAGAGGACTGCTTTTAGAAACAAGACATTCTTTTGTAGATTACTTTGAGTTTATCTATCCATGTGGTTTCCAGAGGCCCTCTTTATCTGTGTTATCAGCACCTGCTGTGTTTTCTCTCCTCCATCACCATGGTAACGTCCCAGAAGCAGTCCTACAGCACACAAGCAAATGCCATTCCTCCTTCCAGATGCCATAACTTAAAGTGAGTGCAGCCGTAGGTGCATGTTAATGAACTCCATCCCATGCTTCATGGATGGTCACGCTCAGGCGCCTGCTTTATTACACTTTCTGTAGATCGGAAAAGAGGGCCGAGGACCGCGGCGGGGAGCCGATCCCAGCAGCTCACAGATCTTCCATAAACATAAAACGGTCACCGTTTGTTTCACTTTGTTGGTTCCTAAGGATGATGAAAACGTCCTGTGAGGTTAAGTTTATGGGGACCATTGTGGCTTGAAATGTCACAGAGAGTTAAAGAAGTGGGTCTATAGTGAGGTCATTGAGAATTGATGTATTGGTATTTAATTCTACCTGAAAGTGGGTTTATTGCCTTCTGCTCTGTATTCTTTTATTAGCTCAAATGGGAAATTATTTTATAGAATTGAACAAGAAGAATAGCAGACTTCAGTAATTGTTTTTTAGATATACATTTTAGCCACTTATATCAGTGGTTGCTGATGCAGAGAGACAATAATAACTGAGTAAATCAAGTTGAATTTAGCATTTATAGAAAAACCTTTATTCTCTGAAAAGGTTTGACTCCCTTTAACTGGTAAAGTTAGGCTAAATTTCAGTTTTTAAATCACTAAAATTACTACTTATCCTATTGTCAGGATATTTATAGAACAATGCAGAAAGTCAAGCTGTTATTGAGGTTCTCCTACGCATTGGTACAGATAAGCTTCTTCAGATTGATCATGGTAGGGAATAAAGGTCCTTTCAAGAAACCGAATGCACTTAGGATACCATTCTGAACCTGGTTGTTAAAGCAACTGCTTTAATTATATGCTGCATATTGTTCCCACTCAAGCTAATGTTAATGTACCACCAGATGAGAGCTGTACACAAAGACTTTAATTGTGCACAATACCAGAATAGAAAGTTCCAGAAAGACCTTTGTCTTTCTGCACAGATGCAGCAAAATCAACAAAAGGAAAACTGACTCTGCTGTTAATTCTTTGGGGAAGACTAATTACAGAGTCACAAAAACACTTGCTTTATTCACACGTGTTTGATCTCATTTCATCCTGATAAATCAGATTTTAAAGTGTCTCCATTTAAGTGTTGAGAATATGTATGTACATTTACAAACAGACATAACAAGCATCTTTTTTTTAATTCCATGTGGAACTTTAAAAATATGTCAGCCTTTCCAGCCGCTCTGCTTTTAGCTACACACACAGAGTGTAATGTGGATTTTTCAATGTCCATGGTCTTCACACCGGAAACGTAGGGATGAACTCTTCTTCATTTTTTTTCTACTGTTCACTACTGGATTTCCGCCTCCTACAGTTGGAAGAGGCTTGGTCCGAAACGTCAAAGCTGTTTAAATCTCTCCTTTCGGCTTTTTCTTTCAGGGCTCTTTTCCGGTATATTCTTGCACCCGTTTACAAAGACTTTGCACGGAAAGTGGTGGCTTGAATGTGCGTTGCCGAGGGTGGTGTGAATGTATCTTAAGGCCCAATCTGAATTCTTCCCCTTAATTTGAAGTGGCAGTTTAAGTGGAAGTCATGTCTGGGATTATTATTTTTATTTTCACCCTCCAAACAGAGGGGTCCAAAGTCCTCTGTCGCGAGGGTAAACCGCGTCATGCTGAGAAGCGTTTTTTCTTCACATGGGTGAGCTCTGAAGCACAGACGTTTACATTTAAATGTAAGTCATGACTTTTTATAACCTTTTTAAAGTTATAAAACCGCTGTTATGTATATTCAAGAGCTGGAAGCTCGCGGACCGACGATTGTTGATGACGTCATCGAATGAAAGTCATGTCCGAAATATGAGACACTAATTTTTCAAAACCGTCCGTTTATGCACAAACCTAAAACCTGCATTTACGTAGACCTTTCATTGGAAGTCATGGCTTGATTGCTCATTGCAGATGGAGGTATGTCCTTAAGTCCGAGCCTAAAGCTATGTTCACACTGGGAATGTGACACACGTTCAACAACACGTGTTATATGGTCGTTTTAGCATTTGGTGTTTACAGTAGTCTGTCATGAGTCGATACTCGCGCAATTCAGACTACTCTTCCACCTGCAGTGATCAATGTCAAAGCAGTGCAAATCTGGTGAATCTTGCTCCAGACTTTTTCATTCACAGCTCTCTTGCGGTGTGTACATATCTTAAAGTCTCCCTACAACGATTTGTTTTATTTTCTTTAAATGTTCTCAGTGGGGTTTTAATTAGGACTGAGAAGTTTTTAACAAAAATTCCACATCCTAAATGTCTTAAAAAGCCATTTTTCCTGTTGATCTGAAGCCTTCGTTTCCAAGAATCCCTCTGTGAATCCGTCTGTGCTTATGGTGGTGAGCTCTGTAACCCCGCCCCTTATCCTCCCAGACATGCTAGCGAGACACACACTTTGAAAACAAATAAAATAAAACATGATCATTCAGGCGGCATTGCAGCAGCATCACTAGCTGGGGCTCATAAGTGATTTCATGCTAGCACATAATGATTGTTGAATTCACTTGAACAAGAAATCTAGAGAAATGCCAGAATACAGAGAGGGTCTAATCATGCGTCATTTTCTAAATGCGGGTTTCTAGATGCAGACGAAGGGTTACGGTCAGGAGAACGGTTCCGGTGTCCGGTTAAACCACCCGGTGGATCCTGAGCGGCGCTCTTTACAGCAGCTCGCCACGAGCGGTTAGCTGCTGCAGCTCGCCGCTCCTAAGTGGATCAAACGCAACACAGACAGCCTATTTCCAGTTTCTTTTTAAATACGTTAGGCCAACTTAAAAAAAAAATTCTGTCTTCACTCAAAAAAGGGAATTATCACTACTGTTGGATATAAATGATGTAATTACCTTTGAATTACTTAAAATTGTGAGTTTCTCATATCAACTCGAGTCAGTTGTGTTGTTTCAACGTAAAATTGTGCCATTCCTATTTTACTTGACTCTTTTAGTTTCCCCAACGTAATTGTGTTACATAAACCTAACATCCCTGGAATGCTGCGTCATCAAATTCAAAGCCACGCGAGACTTCGTGACTTCCGCCCTTCCGCCATTGCTCCCGCCTTACGACTTCTCGTTCGTACTGAAGCAGCAGCAGGTTGTGTTCCGTGTGTTCCACCGATTTCCAACAAAGCTACAAAAAAGCCGTAAGTAACATTTTTAATGCCATTAACTTTTAAAAAGGTAGTATTACGAAGTTATTTATCAGTCTTGTTGAGTTGAGACTGAAGTAGGATTTAATTTGAAGCTGCTAATATGCATTGTGATGGATTGACTAGCGTTTTTGTGCGTATATGGTTCTAAAAAAGAAAATAAAAAAAAGTTGTGTTTAGTAAGTGTGCTGAAACGAAAAATTTCGAACAGTAGAGTTCTAAAACCGCATATGTTAGTGCTAGCTAGCCTTCGATAAAGATAAAGGCAAGGCGGTCGAAGGTTGATTGACAGGAGTGGGGGGAAGTGAGTGTTGCGCACCTGCTCTGTCCACTGTCTTTTTTTTTTTTTTTTTTAAGTTAAGGCGGTCGAAGGTTGATTGACAGGGGTGGGGGAGGTGAGTATTGTGCACCTGCTCTGTCCGCTGTCTTTTTTTTTTTTTTTTTTTACTTTGGACATTGAATGAGACGACATGAAGACGGGGGAGGGAATTGTGGGCGTGCAAAGAAGGGGAGGGGTAGAGGCTGCAGACAGAACTGAGCAGCCTCATTGCGCAACACCTGGATAATTTCCTGCATTTAGTTTACTCAGTTCATTCCGATAATGTCATTCTTTATTTACTATTCTAGACATTTTCATGATGCAACTTTATTTTCCATATAGATTTATTTTTTATTGCATTTGGTGTTATAACAGATCTGACTTAAAGACAGAAGGTAATGCAGGGAGGAAAATAGCTGCACTTTTGTTTTGAGTATTGAGATTTTTTTTTTTTTAAGGATTTCTGCTTTTGGTGTTGCACAAAATTAGGAAAATTCTGAATATTGTTGGAGTTATCTTAGCGAGGATGATTTATAAGACCCAAACATTATATTCACAACGCCAGGTTTAAAAAAATAATCAAAATAATTATAATTTTCATTTTTTCTAGGGAGGGGTTTTCCAAAAATAATCCTGTCTATGATCTGTCCTTGGTGATATTTTATTCTCTCAAGTGTACATGTATTGACACAAATGTGTTTGTTTTCTTCTTTTTTTAACAGATATGAATGTGGTCCTGTAAAGACTGCGGGACAACTGCATCAACAAGATATAGTCTTCTAAAACATTACAGGTTAGCTCATGGTCATTTTGGCCGCAGCCACCCCTACCCATGCACTCAATTTGATTGCCCATGTGTTTTCAAAACATGGAATGCACTTCATAGCCATTTAAGCAGCAGGACATGTGAATGAAAATAGTCAAAAAAGAAGTTCAGCTACATTTAACTGTCATTTGTGTTCCACCACTAACATAGCATCAGCACAACAGTATTTTTCTCACATCAATACTCACCTCAAGAGCCATGAAACTGTAAATTGCATGTTTCAGGGTTGTTCTTTTCAAACAAATGTTTATGGTACTTTCAAGTCTCACAAAAATAGAAAACACAGTCCATATTCACTTCAAGACTTTAAAGCAGGCATTGTTAAAACAGGGGAAGCCGAAGATTCAGCAAATGGAGAAAATCTTTGCTCTTCGGAGGCATGAGGTGATTCAAGACAAGCCATTGGTTGCAGAAATCAAAAGTAGATGGCCAGCACTTTTTTGTGAGCATGAGGTGAGTCTTGAATGTGCTTTGAAATATGTATAATTTGATGTAGTAGAGCTTATACCATGGGTCGGCAACCTTTAACAGTATAAGAGCCATTTGGACTAGTTTTCTATTGATTAAAACCTGAAACATAGATTTACCTAAGCCTTTAGAAAATTGGGATAGTTCATTCCCATTTTTTTTTAAAAAAGTAACATGAATAAGATCCTATTTTTGGGCACAATGAAATGCAAAAATGTAAAAAGAAACTACCATCTCTCAAAAAATTTTTTTTTTCATTTTTACCTTTTATCTTAGCAGATGCCGAATTAGCCCAAAGGCTACGTTGTTGCTTATTTACTAAACTAAATTCCAAAATATACTTTAACACTTCAATAAACTAAAATAGTAAAAAATGTTAGCCTGTTGCTAAAATAGAAGCTACACTCTAAAATAGCATAAAAAAATCTCAGTAGAAAACAAATTAGCCAAAACTTTAGCTTATTACTAAATGTTTAGCTGAACTCCAAATTAGCATTAAAAACTCTGTAGTCCAAAATGGGCACAAAAAAAGCTAACTTGTTGCTTAATTACTAGCTGAACTTCAAATAACCTTAATTTCCTTTGTCAACTAAATCTAAAAAAAAAAAAAAAATACTATTATATTTTTTTCTTCAGCCAGAGAGCCACGCTGGAGAGATAAAAGAGCCACATGTGACTCTAGAGCTGCAGGTTGCTGACCTCTGGCTTATACTAACACCACTCCTTGTAAACAAGGCACACTTTTTTTTTTGTTACATGTTTTTGTCCTGAATATACAAATTAGGGGATCTTACAGCATAAATCTATGAAATCATCAATAATTGTAATTTAAATAAGATTTTTCATGAATAGAAAATTACATATTTGGTCTGAAAACATTTGGTGTGATAACAGAAAAAAATGCACACTGGGTTTCTCCATAATGGTGATGCAGTATACATAAATTATTTTGATAATCGGGAACATCAAAGCCAGATGCTACATAAAGTACTGTGACTTTTCATGTTTTGACATCTTGTAATTTTTTTTTTTTTTTTTTTTTTGGCCTAGGTAAGCGCAGAGTTCACACGCATTACGACGATCCCGCTTGTCCCGAAGTTCATGTCTCAGCTGGATCGCTATTCTGAAAAGATGCGAAGAGTATTCCACAAGAAAGGAGGCGCAGCTGGACGGAAAATAGCTGATTTTCTATCAGTTGTTGACCAGGTGTGTATGTAGCTATTTGCGTAGTTGTTGATGCCTACAAATATGAATGTATTGATAACTCAGTTTCTGTGGAGACTTTTCACCGTAAACAATGCATCATCCTTTTAGTAACGCACAAAATGTAACACTGAAGTACTTATCTAGGTGTCACCCATACTTCCCTACGTAGTTATATTGTTTTTATAATCTTGTGGAAGTGTATTCAAAGCTTTTTATGTGTATTTTGTAAATTTTTTTATAGTATACTTTTGTTATTTAAATGTAATACTTCCTGTTAAGTGAAAATATGTGAAAATATTTGAGAGCCACAAAACATTTTCTGTTTGTGGCCATGCTGTTAAATGTTTTTGGAAAAAATAAAACTATGTGGGGGTTTCTTGAGTTCTATCTTTTGAAAGCCAGCAATATGTTTAATAAAACCTATTTCTCATAGCAAATTTGCAGAATGATTCAACTGCAAACAGAAGAAGTGGCATCCTCCAAGGCCTTACAGTGTATCTCAATGAAGACCCTGCCAAGCTAGTGTATGAATATGAAGTAAGTTATCTTGTGTCTTTTTTTTTTTTTTTTTTTTTTTTTGCACATAATCAGCGCTTTAGTACTTATTTACACAGCTGATACTGACGTCACTGCTTGAGCTACAACCAAGCTACAGTCAGGTCGATAAATATTGGGACATCGACACAATTCTAATCTTTTTGGCGCTATACACCACCACAATGGATTAAAAAAATAAAACAAACAAGATGTGCTTTAACTGCAGACTTTCAGCTTTAATTTGAGGGTATTTACATCCAAATAGGAATTACAACAGTTTGTATATGTGCGTCCCACTTTTTAAGGACCAAAAGTAATGGGACAATTGGCTCCTCAGCTGTTCCAATGCCAGGTGTGTGTTATTCCCTCATTATCCCATTTACAAGGAGCAGGTAAAAGGTCCAGAGTTCATTTCAAATGTGCTATTTGCATTTGGAATCTGTTGCTGTCAACTCTCAATATGAGATCCAAAGAGCTGTCACTATCAGTGAAGCAAGCCATCATTAGGCTGAAAAAACCAAACAATCCCATCAGCCCTGCAGCAACCCATCATTTATATGCAGATGGTGTAAAAAAATAATACATATAAACATATTCAACAAACATTTTCATTGTTTACACAAGGCTTAACCACCAATTCAGAATAGGCAATAATGAAAGTGTCATTTTTAATACTTAAACATGTAGGTTGAGCAGTGACATCAATATCAGCTGTGCTCTGGTGTCTCAGCCGATGTAAACAAGTGCCAAAACATTTTGCTGTTTTTCCATTTCAAAAGTTTAAAAGGAAATCAGAAAGAAAATTCAAAGCTTTAAAAATACCGAATCTGATGTAACGATTTGTTGTTTTTAAAAACGTTTTATTGAAGCGTACTTTTCTCTAAATGTTTTTTTTTTTTTTTTTTTTTAGAGCGAGAACCCTGAGGAAACACGTGCAGACCTGGAACAGATCCTGATGGGAATCTACGTCATCAAACATCCAGGTGCAGATGCTGATCAGTCTCCAGTGGACATTGGGATCATCATAGAAGGTGTTACAGTCCTTGAAGAACTCAAAGATGTTGCCAGTGCCTATGCATTACTGTTTGGCCTCATGTATGACCTTAACCTGAGCTACCCTCCTGACCTCAAG
This sequence comes from Oryzias javanicus, assembly GCA_003999625.1. Classification (NCBI taxonomy): domain Eukaryota; kingdom Metazoa; phylum Chordata; class Actinopteri; order Beloniformes; family Adrianichthyidae; genus Oryzias; species Oryzias javanicus. The sequence continues at coordinate 9,635,814 of CM012439.1, read as the reverse complement.
TACACTTTTGAATTTATTCAAAAAGTCCTCATGGAGCTGGAGCCACGTCAGCTTTCAACAAAAGTCCAGGTGTTGAAGAACAAGCTTCTGGACTAAGTAATATTGCACTCAATTGCTGTTACCTGGGACATTGTTTATTTTGCACTTTTTGAAGGAAAAGCCTGTTTTGAATGTTTTGCGGTCAAACTTTATAAGGTGCTGTTATTATTCATTTTGTTGTGTTACCCCAGACATTAACTGTGCATGAACATTTGGACCTTTTTTATAAACTGTTTTAATGACTGGCTGCACCAGTTAACTATTTTATAATCAATTTTTTCAAAGAAAAGCCTATTTTGCCTGTTGGCTGTCTCAATAAAAGGGCTATTTTGACTAATTTTGTGTATTTTCTTTCCACCTTGCAAGCTTAAAAATATATTGTTAGGTATTTTTAGGACAAACTAAAGTCAAGTAAGATCAACTTAACTACACTGAGTTATTCTTACTCAAAAACATTGTATTGATTTAATGTATATTCACAATATTGGCTGAACTTAATAACGTGACATAAGTTTAACGTGAATGCTGTACATAAAAACAAAGCAATCCGTCTAAGTTGCACCTACTTAAGAAGGCGTTGTACAACATACTTAACTAAAATGAGTAAATCGGAAGTAAAAGATTGCATTAATACTAACTTGACAGAGTTACGTGGAACCACTTGACATAACATTTTTAAGTAAAGCCAACAGCTTTTTTTTTTGAGTGTTGGACGCAACTGAAATACGAGTGGGCAATGCAATCACCCGTGGCTCCGTCCTGTTGAAAAATGTCTCTATTTCCGCAAATAATCGAATAATTATTGATGCTTTTGTGACCAATAAATCCAATCCATTTATCCTCAGATTCCTTGGGAAAATAATGAAAGCTAACATCAGTGTGGCCTTTTACTGAATTACAATCCTTTACAGCACAGAAGTGAGACGTTATATTATCTTCTCCAGCCTCTACAGCTGCATCCGGGTTAGCTAGCTATTGTGACGTGAGCAAGTTTCAGGAATTTAAACTGAGTTTTTCTCTGGAACTTTGATTGACAGTTGCTTAAAAGGAGAAATTCTCGGAAATGCAAACACTAAATGATCTGTCATGAAAATAGTAAAAGCAAAAGTCATGCCAAAAACTTAAAAATAAACAATATTTTAGTGCACTTTGTACATTTCTTTATGTAATTTTAATTGGTTAACGGCAAAAATAGTGAATTTTTGATCATATGTTTGTAATTAAATATGAAAAATTCAGAATATCTATTTCAAACTGTACGTTTTTTTATGGATTTAATGCTATTGCAGTTTTAATGCAGCTTTTACTTGAGGGATATTTTTTAATTATCTGCACTTGTTTTTGTTTTGAACAAAATGTCATACATTTTCCCCTTTATACTCTTACCATGATAAACACCCTGCCTCCTCTTATCACCTCTGTCACACAAAACCCTACAAAGGACGAAAGAAAAAGCTGGTCATTTCAAAATTGGCCCTCTTCCAGAAGCCTTTAGAGTGTTCCTAATCCTGCAAGGACCATTTATATTCTCCTCTCTTCACGCTGTTAGCTATTGAGTCAGTGCGGCGAGAAGCATTTTACCTGTTACCCAGTGGTCCATGGCTTTGGCTTCTTTAGAGGTGAGATGCTATCTGCTTGTGTGCTTTGGGATGAGTCAAGGTGAGGTAATGCAGTTGTCAAAAGGATGAAGGGCTCAGGTCCAATATCCAATAAACCTTATCCATGAACCCAAAGGTTAGAGCACCATTAAAATTAATTAAGGACTACAGTTGTGTCAGATGACATAAAGAATATGCTATAAACTCAATGTCATAATTTATTAACAAAGATGATCCGAAAATTCGTGACCAGTGATTAAATGTTCATTTTTTAAATATATAGTGTAAAAACCGCAAAGAAACAGTGTGTTTAACCAAACTCAGCCTTCACTTCTCCTCTCATTCTTTTCTTTCAAGCAGCCAGACTCTTGTTTGCTCTGACCTACTCAAGCATTTGTCTTTCTCTGAGGACAGTCTGTTTCTTCATACACGTACAGTCCAGTTTGCAGCCTTTTAAGTCCCACTCCGATAATCTTTTGATCTTTTCTGAAAGAGTTTGCAGTGGTCTTTTACTTATTATAATGCCGTTTTTAGTCAACATCTAAAAACGTGTTGTTTTGTAGGATATAGTTTCTGCAGAAAAGCAGTAGTTCATTAGAAATTCTTCTCCAAGTTGGCGGGACTGAACGTGCATAGTAAACCCATACCCACTTCCCATCATCCATCACTGCGCCTTACAACCCCAACCTAACATTACAGATGCAACAAAAATGGCGAGGTTTCCCCAGAGAGGCAAGAGCGGGAACGCTATAGCTATTACAATGACAACGTGACATACCGTGTTTAAATTGTAATATTTTTGTGAAAGAAAACAGATTAAACTCCAAAATAATACAAAATTGAAGTTCTAATACTTGACTTATTATTTATCTTTCTTGTAAATGACCATGATATGAGAGGGATAATGCCCTTCCAGATGTGGATTATCAGTCATGAATGGATTTCATGAAGAAAGATTTAATAAAAATAAAAACGCGATTTAATAAAAAAAATAACATGTAGGAATGTCTGTAATTACTTTATAAACCATTTTATGTTTTGGTTTATTGTTCATGGCCTTTTTTTTTTTTTTTTACAAGGAAACATACATTAGACATACTTTGGGCTTGAACAAATAGGAGTGAATAGAACACAATTCTATACTATATCTGTTTCCTTTCCTAAACAAAAACAAAACAAAAACAAAAACAAGAAGGCAACATTTTAACAAAAAAAGACAAATCTTCAAGACTTTACATTTCTACCCTCTCCCTAATCCGTCTCGGTCTATGGCTTACATTTGTTGTCCCGATTAATTTTCCTTCATGTATTTATCTAGTATCCTATCTTTAAAGATTATTCAATTCAGTGTGGTAACAGGATCATTTGACAGCTCTAAATAATACATTATATTTGCCACACTAAATATGAGTTATTTTCTTGAGTTCATTTCCTACTCTGAAGTAAGACGCCTCGATCTCTGAGGCTCCGCCTTTTGCTCCTTGTGAGTGCCACCCCTTTCATGACGTCATCCTAGACCAGACCTCAGCACCATGCACGTGTCTGTGTTAGCCTGGGGAAGTTCTGGCAGCACAGACTATCCCTGGAAGGGGCTGTTCTCACTGTCACACGTAACAGTGCGAGGACCCAGTCGTTTTCGTAGACTGGTGCTCAGAGAGCAGGGTTTTACAGGACAACTCAGAGATGCGTGAGTCTAACAAAATAGCGCTTTGGCGGTGTTTACGTGAAGAATTAACATTATAATGCACTGACAAGCTCAATAAAGTCGATTTTGCATGATTTAGGCCCTTTAATAGAAGCTTTAAGGCCTACACTTCCTCTATGGCCCTCCACTTGACCAGTTTCTATAAGTTTCTATTTGCCACACATCATGCTGAGATGTTGTGTTGTCGCCTAACAGCTTTTTGAGAATGCTGTTGTTGAAGCAAAATTACCATTTATGCCTGTCAGACTGTGTTATGTTTGGCATTTTTCATGAGTGTAACTAAACAAATTATCTAAAAAAAAAAAAAAATTGTACGGTGCTCTCTCTCTCTCTGCCTGCAATGCAACACCCAAAGACTCTGCTCTGCAAATATACATCTATGACGCTTGTGTTTGTTTACGGCAGTATATATTTTTTTATTGACTGTACCATGCTAACAAAAGCGCACTGAATGTTTATGAATCTATTCATTTATTCAGCCTGCTCTCCCTGTGCACATGTAATGTTGCAGAATTGAGAGGTGCTCTTAGTGAGATGTAATGTGCATTTTAGTTAGTGGAAGTGTCATAGTAAACAGCAAAATGCCAGACTAGTTTAACCATTTAACCAATAATGTCTCAAGATGTGGGGCCTTTGTAATGGAAAAAAGTGTCTGAGAATCAAATAACTCTCCATTTACTTCAGTAATTGAAAAGCACAAATGAATCCCTTCCAATGGGAAAAACCAATAATATTTAAACTTTTTGTACAATTGTCTTAAAAGCATTGTTTGCTTTTTAGTGTTTGTTTTTTCATTATTTTTTTATGTAACTGCAAATCAACAGAATTTTTTTACTTTTCCAAATACTTAAATTTTATGTATTGTTAATGACATTTTGGCATTTATATTAAACAGTCTTGTACTCAATCTGCAAAAATGTGTTTACTTCACTGAATACTGAAATAAATGGCTGAAATAGATTTAGTTGATTTTTCACATTAGAGTATTTTCCGTACTGTAGGGCACGCTAGATTATAAGGAGCATTAGCAATACATGATTATTTCATACACTGTATAAGGACCATCGAGCTGAAAGATTCATTAAGCGAAACAAAAGTCAGAGTGCCTCATATCATAGTTAATGAATTCTAACTTATCTCTGACGGTTATTTTAAATAAAAATGGAAAATTCTGCCTTATAGTCCTAGTACGGAAATTGTGATACTTTTTAAAATATTTTTTCCCCTCCAAAGTAAATAACCTTTCTGGTAAATTCTGCTGACATCCATTCACCCTCTCTGAATCTGGTTTTAATTGGTCTTGGATAAGAAATCACAGCTACGTGTTTAAGGTCTAATTGAGGCGCAGCCCCCCCCCCCCGTGATGTGTGACCCACTGAAACAGTGCTTCAGATTTGGCTGGTTCACTCTGCCATACTTCAGCTCCACCCTCAGCCATCAAAACGCTTTGGCTTGTCAAGCTTTTATCATGCAGATCCCTGTCAGAATACATTTCAAGCCAGAGACACTTCCATTCTAAGCAGACCGCCGAAATGCAATTAGATTAACATCCCTGGCTAATCACATTACTAAAATATACCAGCGTCAGGGCAACATTAATACTGATGACAATTTGAGATGATCTGCAAACAGACATTTGTTTGTGGAGTTTTGGAATTAATGTGACAGGGGACTGTGCTATTTCTCTGCAGCTAATAATGTTGTGAGATTGCAAAGATGGTAATTATAATTCAATGAAATTGCAAGCAAACTGAGATGCTGATAATGAAAGAAGACACTGGGGTACGATGCTGCAGGAGGAAGCAAGGTGGAAAATCCTGAACAGTCATGCAAATACATTTGGACATTTATGTAAATACTTCAAGGGAAGGAAATCAACCTAAATTCTCTGCAGATTGTTGATGAAATGATTTAAGAATTAAACATATTGTCGCCATTATAATGTTTAGCCAAACTGCAAGATGTGAAAGTGCTTAATAAAGCTTTTCATTAAAAAAAACAAAACAAAAAAACCTGTTTTGCCTTTTTTATCATTGACTGTTTGAGATCACCCCTCACATTCCAAACAGGAAGTCCAGGTTCCTAGGTGCCCAAATCTCTTAGAATTCAAAAGAGAAATAAACAGCTATAACCTTTATATTTATTAGAATAACCATTCTTGCTTTGCTAGGTTTTTTTTTTTTTTTTACATCTTCTAGATAATTAATTTTTAAATAAAATTTTGTATGTAGTACAGGTAAATAAGTAATAAACTGACCGATCAGAAGCCTCAATGAGAGTTTGTGGTCTCTGGTGGAACTTTTGAAGCGTTTGACAAATTCTCCATAGCACGGGTGTGGACTTCCAATAAGCTCTCTCCTGATTGGTGAGAGTAATTGCCATTGAAATATTTCCTGACTTGAACCAATCACTGCTCACTGTCAATGTCTATGTGACGAGGAGGCTTAGACATTTGGATCCATATGCAACAAGGTTTTAATGATGACAAGGAGCAGGTAAACAAGACAAGGCGTAGTCAGGAAACAGGCCAGGGTCAGAGCAAGGAGCAAGGCAGGAGACCAAGAAACAGGCAAGAGAGGCAGCAGAGAATAAATGCTCAGCCTGAATATACCAGAGAAACAATTCAAGACTTCGCATGCAGTGGTAAGCAGGGTTAAATACAGTTTGGTGATTAACTTGAATGGGAAACAGCTGGTGAAGGCAGGAGTGGTAGGAAGATGCATTATGGGACATTGAGTGAGAAAGGGAACAGATGTAGTCAGTACTCTGGTGAGAGCTCCCTCTGGTGGTCAGAGGAAGTCATGGTTGGTTGAGCCCTGACAGTCTAGTTCCAACAAAGCGGTGTTCATGTCATGTTAAGAAAAAAATGATGACTTGACTTTTTTTTTTTGGAGCCAGAACCAAATCATTTTCGACATCACACTCACTCGGTCCGTTCCTCTTATACAGTCAGTGTATTTTTTTTATTTATTTTTTTTTTTACAAATGACGTACAAGAAATGCGAACATTTTGCTTCATCATTGATCGATGTCCTTTTTAAAGGAGAGATAAAAGAAACATACAGAGAGAGAGATATTTTTAGTCAAACATGCATAAATAATGTACACAAATGTTCATCAGGGCTGCATAAATTTTAACCAACATCCACAAGGAAACTAGGACATCCTTTAAGTTGTGTGGGGGTGATAAACCTAAAGCGAGCTCACTCATCTTTTAACTCAAGGTGATTTGGTCATTTCCACAGAAAACAGTTTGTACTATTTTGGCAGCAAGAGCTGTTTTGTTGTTTTTATTTTCAGGTATAAGATGAAGGAAATATGTTTTTTTTTCTTTTTGTGGGATGTGGACTGACACCTGAGCTCAGCTTTTCTATAAGACCACAGCTTTTATCAACTTTACCTTGGACAACAAAGCCTCCAGTTTTTTTTTTAGTCTGACTTTTTCAGACTGCAGCTCAGACGATGAAAGTTGCAAACAAAAACGAAAAAACTCAGATTTAAATTTGGAAGCAGCTCCAAGGTAACAGCAGGAAATGAGTTGTTGATGAGTCTCTAAATTACATTCTAACCTTCTGTTGTTTGTTTCTTTGGTTAAAAAGAGGTAAAGTTGGAGTTCATTTTGTCTTGTTAACCCTGTCTTGAAATATGAGTTTACAAATATAAGTACAGCATGTGAAAATAAAATCTCCCGGAATTAAAAAAAAAAAAAAAAGGAGTGGGATTGAATTGAAACTCCTGAGGAGAAAATTGCTCTTCAACTCCCAACCTGCTTGACAGGCAGTAATTTGGCCACAGCCGAGGCCATTTTCTAACAGTATTTGTCACCAAAGTCGCAGAGATTTAGACCGTAAAAGAGCATTTTACTACTATAAACAATCTTCTTTTCTTTAGATATCCAGAGACTGCACAGTCTATCAAAGTAATCTTTGGAGTTTGGGTTGAGGTGTCATAAATTAAGAAAAAAAAATTGGGGGTTAAAATGATTACAGTACCAAAAGAAATCTCCCAAAGAAAATCAAATAAAATGCAAATAACTGCTTAGAGGACAAACTTTCTCCGGTCGAGAGCCATGGCCTGAGACCAAGCATTCCAGTCCAGGTGCGACACAGGAGCAGTCCGGCTATGGCAGATGACTTCTTTTGGCTACGACTTGGGTCGTTCACAGCCCCAACTTCTAAAAAGGGCTGCGACTCTGGCGTCCAGCAAAAATTTTAACCCCATGAAACGGATTTGAGCGCCGGAGAGGCTGGATCGTAGAGCTCGGACGTGATCGTATGAAGTGGAGGTTCCTCTCGTACTTTCAATGCTACATAAAGACTACAGGTTTGCATCGGAGCCGCAACGCTTGCTGTGGGAGCCCGGGGTTAGAGGTGCTGGAGGTCCTGGCTCAATGAAGCCAAGAGGACAACATCATCTGCAAAGAGCAGAGGAAATCCTGTGGTCCCAAAACCAGAAATCCTCTGACGTCTGGCTGGACCTAGAAATTCTGTCCTTAGAGGCAATGAACAGAACCATCAGCACCAGGGACAAGTCTGACTTACTGCTGGTTATGCGAACCAAATCCACTAAAAGCATATAGATTGGATTAGTGAACTCCCACAAACCTTTCAGCTCCCTGAAAAGGTTGTAGAGCTGGTCCACCGTTTTCATACCCGGACAGAGACCGCAATTCTGTAAATTTAATATTGATGTGTCTTCACTATTTTCTTTTTCACAAAAATATATATCATCAAAGATCTTCAGAAAACTTTTCTAAGATATGAGATAAGTAACCTTAAAAGGAGCCAGACATCCAGCCAAATAAAGTATAAAGCTTTTCCCTATTGTGCACCTTCCAGAACTGCTTCCTTTTTCATCCTTTCACACACCTTAATCTGCACCTCTGCATAATTTAATCCTATTTACCTAAAAAAAAAATATAGAAAGGAATTAAAGACGACACAAATGTGAGCTCAGCACATCAGCGCAGTCACCTGCAGCATTCAGATTGCAGCAAAACCTCTCACTACAAAGGATCAAATGCATTGTGTGGGACGCAGTCATTGGCTGCCAGGGATCTGAAAGACCCTCCTTGCAGTAGCTGTTCATATAGAACTTCAAACTAAAGCTGCCCCTGCCCCTCCTAGCATTCACCAAAGGGCTCCAAGTATTTTCTCGCAGGCGAAGGAAATAATTTCGTTTCAGCAGGATTCAAAGAATGAGTCGAGATAAAAAAAAAAAAAAAAACCTGAAGCCTGATTGTGAGTAAAGTTAAGAGTGACGACTAAAAATGCAGCAGCTTAAGGGGGATATAGTGTCAAATCATCAAAATAGAATCTCTTTGATATAAAACAGTTGACAGACGAAAGGCAAGCCGTGACAGCTTTGGAGGGAAGCACCTGTTGATGTCAATAGCTGCAGGCTAAAGATTTTCAGAGATATTCGGCTGCAAAACAAAATCAATATATCCAACCCGAAATCAGGTTAAAAAGATCAGCATAAAAAGAGCTAAATTAATTCATTTTTGGTCCAATCAATTAATCATGACCTGTAATTAAATAATCAACTCAATCTATTTAAATTTAACCCAATAATTGCTGTGAAAATCTTCATTTTGAGGTATTTTAATTTAAAATATTGAGAGTATGGTGAAGAAAAAGATTAAAATACAACATAAAAATTCTCTTTAATATGTTTTTTTAATTATAGCAGACTTTCAACCTTTACCTTTACACCAGATAACTGCATTGTTGTACTTATTTTAAGTGCATCCAAAGCTAATGTTGTTACTGGTTGCACACATTCAATGTTAAATTCCCGTTAGCTGTCACGCGGCCGCGATCAGGAACCATTTGGTTTATTAACCCCAACCAAAACTGTAATCCTAACCTTAACCCTTTGTCTTTAACCCTTCCTGCAGCCATGAATATAAGTTCAGCACTGGCTGCACATATTTAGAAACTTACGTGTGAATTGTCACTGTGATTTGGGCTAATGCTAACTAGCATTAAAGACACATCTAATTACCGTTGTCTTAAAGGGGCCCTACCATGAAAATCGACTTTTTGAGGTTTTAAATGTATAATACTATTCATTCCTCTCTATAAAGAACCTCAAGACGGTCTTTTGAGCCAATCATGCATTTAAGAATAATTCTCTAAAAACCTGCGCTGTCTGTAGCAGCCCCTCCCTTACCCATGAAAATGAGCAGTTCACATCGTGCTGATGTCAGCATGATGTGAATCGCCCCCTCCAGAAAGAGTCTGCTCTGACAGCACCGTCCCCTGTCTAACACCAATACTCAATTTCTCTATTGTGCTAGCGATGATCAGCAGAAAAAACGTTCATTTTAGATGCAGAGTACCGTAAATCTTCCAATTAGGAAAAAACTCAAGATAAATAACTAATATTTGATAAATAATGTGTGTTCCAAAGGTAATATATGATCATATATATGGATGTAGTTCACTCTGAAAGGCTTAAGAAGATCATAGTTTGACCCCTTTAATCCTTATGATCTGTTAGTTGTGTTTCAGTTACTCCACAGCAAAGTGTTATGATATTTTTGTCAATGTAATTTTCAGTGTCAGGTAGAAGCAGTCTGAGACGTGATTCCCTTGCCTAAAACATCTCAACATGGGCGAGGTTCCAGTTAGCACACGCTGCTACCGCTTCATGAAGAAGGTGGAGGCACCTCATCATCAGCTGACCAATGGTAAAACCAATAGTCTGAAAGTCAATTTAAGGTTTTTTTTAAATGTTCAAAGTTCTGTTTGGTACGTTTTAAATGCTCACGTTTCATCTCAAGAATCATATGATCATACAGTACATGGTAGCGTTTTGTGAGCAGGATATTTGATGTTTCAGGAAGGAAAACATTCCCTTTTTGGATGTCATTGTATATACACAGAATGTAAGAAAAAATGACAATTAGACAATACTAAGAATAGTACACAGAGATTTGCTAAGTCGGTAAATGGAGTTAGACATAACCAGAAGTAAACAAGCGGTCTTATTTTAAACCGCAAATATGTCACACAGCTCCGTGTATAGAGTCCACTGACGCGGATCCCTCTTGGCTCATGCAAAAACTAGACCAGACGCTGAAAAAACGTCCGCTGCATGAACTGAGCCGGCCGGAGGACTGCCGCAGAGGACCGCCGCGGAGGACCGTCGCTGTGCAGCACTCCCGTAACCAACCTTTGCAGCAGTGGCTCCATCCCTCTGGAACTCATTTTCTTTAAGCCTCAGATCCGCAGACTCCGTTTTCTTTTAAAAACAGACATAAACATATCTTTTAAAAATAGGGTTAGGGTTAGTAATTCTGTTCTTCTTATTCTGTTGTTTCGTAATTCTGTATTTTACATTCTGAGTTTTAAACTCTATATTTTATGTTGTGTTTTTCTGTGTAGTACCTTGTGATCTTTATCTTGACAGGTGCTATGTAGATAAAGTTATTATTATTATTATCACCATAAAAAAAGCATGAGTGAATTTCTATCTAGTTATATCTAGAACTCCTGTTTGGTGAAACTGATCATTTTGATGACTGGGATGCAGCTGAAGAGGAAGAAGAGTGAAGAGAATCTAAGAAGGAGGAGATGAAAGACGAGGAGGTGACACCGGAGGTTTTCAATTATTTAGACTTTGTTTCTTTGTTGTGACTGGGCAAAAACAAGCAGTAACAAGTGAACTTTTCCACTGACTTATCATGCTTCCTAGAATATATACCACTTCCCTCCACTGCTGCAGAGCGAGGTCAGTGCTGGCTCTGTAGTCATTACCACAACATCACCACATAGTCAAATTGTCCAATTTTTGTGAAAACTATAATAATCAAATTTATTTAAGATATATTTATTTCATGACTATGGTTTTGGCCAGAGGTCGGCAACCTTTAAGAGTAAAAGAGCCATTTGGGCTCGTTTTCTACTGATCAAAACCTACAAGGAGACGATTTACTTTAGTCTTCAAGAAATTTGGATTTGCATTCATTACTTTCTTTTTTGATAAATATGAAAAAGTATCAACAAATATATAAAAAGAACCTAGAATCTCTCAACATGTGAATTTTTTACAAACATTTTTAACTTTTACCTTAGTAGATGCCAAATTAGCCAAAAAACTAGCTCGTTGCTTAATTACTTGCTAAACTCCAAAATAGCCTTAAATTCCTCAGTAAACTAAATTAGTCCAAAATTTTAGCATGTTGCTAAAATATGAGCTAAACTTCGAATTAGCATAAAAAACTATAGAGGCCACATTGGCAAAAAAAAAAAAAAAAAGTTAGCTTGTTGCTTAATTACAAGCTGAACTCCAAAATAGCCTAAAATTTTTCAGTGAATTAAAAGTTTAGCATGTTACTGAAATAGAAGCTAAACTCTAAATTAACCTTAAAAGCCCAAGTAAACAACAATTTAGCCAAAACGTCAGCATGTTGCTAAATTATTAGGTAAACTTAAACTTTTTTGAAAATTACTACAAAAGATGAAAATAAATCCCATAAATATATTTAAAGACTTGTTGCTAATCTTCTTAAATTTTGAAATTTGAAGACTTTCTGATTCATTCATTTCCATATTTTGCTCAATATTTCAAAAACTGTAAACTTTATGGATACCAAAATAGGAGCAGTAATGTCCTGAACAAGCTGAACGTTTTGATACCAAGATTGGTAAAATTACTTAAAGTGTAATCATAAATAGTCCTAATTAAGTAATCCTTTCTTTAAAAATTACATTTTTTTTTTTCCTCAACCAGAGAGCCACCATGGCGAGATAAAAGAGCCACACGTGGCTCTGGAGCCGCAGGTTGCCCTGGTTTGGGCAGAATAATGCTCTTTTAGAAGGGAATGGGCTTTGCATATTTAGATCATGCCCCTTTGCATCCTCATTAAGTTTCTGATAACAGAAATTGTGTTGGGCGTCATCCCTGTTAGATAATACTGAAAACAATTGAAAACAAGATTAACACGATAAAGAACTCACTAATTTGTCTGTAATTAATTGGTAATGTAACACCTTTAAAAATACACACATATACGTCCAGTTTGGTCATTTTTCTAAGAAACATTATTAATTTAAAAAAATGTCTCCTTCATGGACCTGTGGAGCTTCAACATGTGGTTATTATCCAACATGTGATCGCAACTTGCAGCGCCTTGATTAAAGCTTTTCAGGCATCAGCCCTTAAAGCTGTGATTCTGCACAGCTTAGCCGCATTGATTGTCTACTCACATTTGCCAAGTTCACCAAGTGTTAATCAGGAACTGATTAGAAGCTGAGGATGGAAAAAGAGCAAGGATTGTAATTGATTTGCCCTGGCTAAGGACTGAGATTAGTCATTTAAAGGGGAATGCTGAGTGCTTTAATAATTAAAGTATGTTATTACTGTTCCCCGGGCCAGGATTAAAAGTCAGAGACAGAGCCCTTAAAGCTTTCAGACTCGGTTGCCTCATTCATTATCTCCCCAAAATGTAAGGGTTTCTCTTTGAGTTTCTTGTTTCATGAAAAGTTTACAGAAACGCGCAGATATTTACTGATCAGTTTTCAAGCAAAGGGATCATTCCGCCGAAGGACTGAAACTCCCTGCTTAGACTGCAAGGCAACACTTCCAGAGGACAAGGGCTTTGTTTCCAGCAACAGGGAAGGCCAATCAGGAGAAACTCTGTCAATAGTTGAATAGGGTGTCCTTGAAAAAGACTGACTTTGGTTTCAGTTTGGTCGATTTCCAGGAATGTAATCCCGAGTCCCTCTGCAAAAGGATGAAATGGAAGTAATTGCGAGAAATCAGCTCTTGGCTATGAGCGTAGGCGCCCATTAGCAAAGGAAGGAGGGGGTTTGAGGTGCATTAAGAGAAGAGAGGGGAAGACATTTCACATTTGAAACTAATGGAATATGATTCTTTTTCCTTTAGTAAAACAACATGTTTTTGATGATATTTTATGGTCTGATGTTGCCAGTGTCACAGTGGAAAGAAATGTTCACGTACTCTATTTTTCACACAGTAAGCCTCTCTCAATAGATGTAATTCTTTTTATTATTTTTTTTTTAAAAAGACAGTGCGTCTTATAATCCTGAACACCTTTTATATGTATGAGTTCTGGTCGTGTTTACTGATGGAAACAGGAAAACTGCTCTTTCAAAATGTCAGTCTGTTGGTAATAAGAGTTGCAAACACATTAAAGTGTTAATGTGAATATGCTAACATGGCTAATCTGTAGCGATGTCAGACTGTTTTTTTTATGTGTTGATGAAACTACAATAAGACTGGGGATGTGACACACATTCATGATTGCGCATTCAGCCCATGGTGTTCATGCTGGACAAGTACGTAGGAACGTTTTACTTTTCTTTATCTGTAGTTTAATACTACATGTCCGCCACCTACAGTTGGAAGGGGTTTGGTGCGAAATGTCGAAGTGGCACAAATATTGTGTTGCCACTTGGGAAGTTGTTGTTTGGAATAGAATAAATTGAGTCTTTTTTTCTTCCTATTTCCTCTGAAGTCTTTGTCATCTATTTGTGTCTCCTGTGTTTCCTTCAGTCACACATGACCTTCTATTGAACAATTACAGATTTAAAAAAGCCCTTCTCTGTTCCCCATTCTATCCTCAGCATGTCGAATCCATTGGTGGTTTTCTGGCCCTTCGGTGTTTTTGCTTTCCTGATGGTTTTGCGTTTGGGCTCGTCATGTACCGTTTTCCTGTTCACTCCTCCTTTTACGCACTTTTTCCTTACGTCTTTTGGCCTTTCTTGGATCTTCTCTGTACTTCTCCCTATATACATCTCTGATCTCCCTTCTATCGCTGGCACATAAATAATTGATGTCCATCTCTGACTCGCCTTGTGTAGTTAAAGGCCAACTGAAGTCCCGAGGATAATATCAGTGTAAGAGTGCAGCCGTTGCTGGAGTGCAGTCTTCTTACTGTTCTTTTGCAAGATTCATTTTCTAACTGGCCTAATTAGATTTGAAAGGATCAATTTTTTTTTTAATTTTTCTCTACTTTAAAAAACTCTTGGTTTTTTATGTTTGCTAAAACAGGTCTCCATTCTTATGTCATTCAACAATTTAAGGTTTGACAGCATACTGTAGTTTGTGCGCACATAAAAACAACATTTTCATTTCATTTATGACTCTTTCATCTTCACCTCCTTCAGACTCTAAACTGTAATTGATTCCGATTTAAACCCTCATTCTACCAATCTGGTTTAACGAGAGGGTTCCTACCTGTAAAATTACTCAATAAAAATCACAATAAGAAAGCTTCATAAGTTTACTGATACCAAGAGCTGCAAGAAAAAGCTGCACTTAAGATTCAGGCGCGGATTGTCAATAATTTCACTGTAGGAAATGATATAGCTATGAGGATTATAGGTTGGTGAGTTACTCTGATTAAAAAGAGAAACAGCTGCAGCTTTTATGATCATTCCCAGAGAAAGTATGTCTGTGCTCCATCAGTGCTTTAATCACCCAGACCTAAGATAAACAAAGTACTTGAAGTACTTAAATCTCTGACAGTACTGGATGAATATGTTTACAATAGCTTGTAACGCAGATAGATATGTAGAAGACTCAATTATGCATCTTAAGGTTTTTTGATACTTGTAGTTGAATATTCTTATACAGAAAATACATTGGTCTTATAAAAAAACTATCCATTAAATCTTGTTAATTAATCATTAACTAACTGTTAATTAACAAGTTATCAATGGCATGTTAAATAAAAATAGCAGTTTAGGGATTTATATTTCTGCCTTATATAGACTCAATAAATAGCTAACAAATTGTTAGCAAGTTATTAATGACTTATTAACTACATGTTAATGATTAATAACCGTAAACCATTAATTATTAATATATCATAAAGAAGCTGGAGGTAATTGGTGACTTATTAAGCATCAGTTAATAGGTTGTGAAGGTTACGGGTCGTCATTTTAAAGATACAACTATTCCCCATTTATTAACTGTTGGTAGATAAGGAACATGTACAATTTCAGAATAACATATAAAACCTAATTTCTCATAATATTTAGCTTATATATTAACTCACACTCTACAGAAAAGTGACAATTTAAACAGCAAACAGGTGGAACAAGTTCTAGGTACTGAAAATTGAAATCCATCCATTTTCCTATGCCTTTCGAAGGCCTAGGGGTCATCTGTCCCAGGGCGAATTGGTTAATTAATTGGTAACTTTTAGAGTAACCGATTATGTTTTTGGACTGGTGGAGGAAGTCCGGTTTCCTTGAGGAAACTCACACATACACGGGGAGGACTCACAAACTCCACACAGCAAGGATCCAACCTGTATTTAGAACCTGGGCCTCCTCAATACAAGGCAAACGTGCTCACCACTGTGCCCACTGTATTATACCATCCAAACACCACAAATGAATTGTTGAATGTAGTGGTTAAAGTAGTGTTAAGTAGTGCAGCAGTATACTAACCCATGATGTTTGCAGGGGCGCCTGCAAGGGGTGGCCAGGGGTGGCCACGGCCACCCCTGGCTGACACCTGGCCACCCCAGTGGCCACCCCGGCCATCCCACCTGTCACTATAAACTGTGCTTGCATCTGTTTTGCATTTCATCCTTAAACCATCAGAAGGTGCTGGATAATTCCCCAGGAGGGAGAAGAGATGAGGAGCGCGCCTGCGTGTGTGTGCCCGCACACACACGCAGGCGCACGCGTGCGGGCACACAGCGAGCCTCTATGGAGAACTCATCAGCGGTCTCAGAGGCAACTCAAAAATATCCTAGTATTAAAGTAGGATAATTATCATCTAGAGCAGGTTTTTATTGAAACCAGTAAATTCTAGATGTCGTCTCGCTCTTAACTGATTCTGGAGGAAACGTGCTCATGGTTTGAAAGCGCAGAATGCGAGGTCTTGAATTTCCTCATGAAAAGACACAGTTTATTGTTCTGAATAAAAAAAAAAACTATTTATATTGAGCAATACTCCAAAATAACTTAATAAATGTTTACAAAGCATGATCAGAAGTGTTTTGGATGAGTATGGATCAGGAGGTGCGGTTTCTCCAGATTTGAGAAAGTCCCCGGTTCCTAACCCCACAAATTTTCGTTGTGGCTCTCTCATTGGAGCATGTTCTTTCATTATTGTTATTATTATATCTTTCTCTAACCATCTCTCTTCATTGCTCTTCAAGCCGTGCCGGAGTTATCAATACCTATTTGCAATGGGCGCGCGCGCGCGCGAGCAGGCGCGCTGGAGCTGCGCTGAGCTCAATGGGGGGTGGGGGGGTGGGGGGTTCTGAGTGCGCAGCTGCAGCAAACATGAGACAAAGACAACGAAAGCGCCAGGTAAAACAATAATAGTTGTAATGGTTTTGAAATGGATGAAGAGGAGATTCTGTAGAAGACATGTGGATCTAATGTTTTTTTTTTCTTTATAGTTTATAACTTTTCCCTACATCATAATTTTTCTCTTGAGTGAATAAATCGTAAATCTTATTTTCCTTTTGAGTTTGCCTTCTGGGGTCTTCACAGTGAATCATCTTCCTCCATCTGTCTTCATCATCCTCTCCTCTAACACCAGCCACCTTCATGTCTTCATTCTCTGCATCCAGAAACCTCCTCTTTGGTCTTCCTCTAGACCTCTAGACTCAGCATCCTTCTACCAATATCTTCACTGTCTCTCCTCTGAACATGTCCAAACCATCTCAGTCTGGCCTCTCTGACTTTATCTCCAAAACCTCTAACATGTGCTGTCCCTCTGATGGATTCATTCCTGATCCTATCCATCCTGGTCACTCCCAAAGAGAACCTCAGCATCTTCATCTCTGCTACCTCCAGCTCTGCTTCCTGTCTTTTCTTCACTGTTTCTAGTCCAACAACATGGCTGCTCTCACCACAGTCTTGTACATCTTTCCTTTCATTTGTGCTGAAACTCTTCTATCACACCTGACACTTTTCTCCACCCATTCCAACCTGCTTGCCATCGCCTCTTCACTTCTTTTCACTCTTCCATGACTCTGTACTGTTGACTCTAAATACTTTAAACTCCCCCCTTCTTTATCTCTTCTCACTGTAACTCAACTTCCACTTGGGTTCCTCTCATTCACACACATGTACTCTGTCTTACTGCGGCTAACCTTCATTCCTCTCCTTTCCAGGGCAAACCTCCACCTCTCTAGCTCCTCCTCCACCTGTTCTCTGCTCTCACTACAAATCACAATATCATCTGCAAACGTCATAGTCCATGGTGATTCCTGTCTAAATGGAAAATAAACCAACATTTTTGTCCAACTCAAAATCTTAACTGTATTTTTGTTCGTCTATGCACATTAGAAGCATGAAATAAAGACAATTCATCAAAGTATATCAGCAGATACTTAAAGTACTGATAGTTTTCTACAGGTTGTTTAACTACGTAAAGTAGAATGACTTTGGAAAAAAAAGGTCATGTGTTTAGTGTGCCACCCCAAGATTTAAAGTGGCCCCCCAGCGGCCACCCCCAGGAAAAATTTCTGGAGGCGCCACTGGATGTTTGGACACTTTTCCTGCAGAACAGAAAACCCAAAATAGATGAAAAATCAAGCCGTTATTGATAAAGCACAACTTGAACCCTTTAAGACAACATACTTTTCAATTAGGTTTCTATAAGGGGCATTTATAAATACATAACAAACTGCTAACTATTATTTAACAAACCAATTACAGTGAGTTAACTAACAGTTTCTTAATGATCTGTTAATTAGCTGTGGTGGCTTGTTATTAAGTGTAACCATATATTTATATAAAGGCAGTCAATTAAAGTTAATAGATAATGTGATATATCTATGCAACTATTTTCAATTTCATTCTACTTCATCTATTTTGTTTGTTTGTTTTAGTCATTCTATTTTACATATGTGAGTGTTTGAGTTTTATTTACATGAAAAGTACTAAACAAATAAAGTTGTACATGATGTTGTTTTTGTCTGTGAAATAGTTTTCTCTGGATTGAAAACAGAAGGAGAACACTTTATGGAACAAATGTGGATTTATTAAAATAAACTCCACGCAGGTCAAAACCAATTCAGTTTGAGAGTACATGTGAGACAGTCTCAGACTGAGCTCCAGCCCAGGCGACACATTCAAATGTCAGAACTATGGAAAACACGGCAGCTGTGTGTGCTTGATTTAACATGAGGAAAACAATTGGATTCAGTCAAGGTTTCCCAGAAAACAAGATAGAGGAACTTCCCATGGATCCATTTAGATGAATCAGATAACACATGTCATATTTATTTATTTTTTTTACAAATTCAGTGAAATAATATTCACCAACAAGCCTCTGATAACATTTTATATGTCCTCCATCAACAAAAATACCATAAGAACTTGTTAAGAACACCAAAAACATGGTTTTCATCAGTACTGGTCTTCAAGGTTACATTTTGAGCCTTAACATTAAAGGCGTGTATTGGCAAGAGTCTGGTGATATGAAACATGTCATGATACGTGTTTCATGATCCCTTATGTATCGCAATATTTTCCAAGATTGTACCAGTGCAATTTTTTCCTTTTCTTCTCCCATTCCAAGTAAGAACTAAGTAGTACATGTCTTATAACAACAAAAACAGCAAGACTGACTGAACATTCAACATGAGCTGGTTTCCGTGAGATGTTTTGGTCGTAGTGTAGAGGTTCAGTGTGGCATCCTGCCAACTAGCGGTTGGGGGTTTAGATGGAAAACTAAAGTGAGATGCTGAAGGACGCTTAAAAATAATTAACTGAATATTGTCTTGTCAATCAAAATATCGTCAAACAAAAATTCGGGATATATCGCAGAATCGATTTCTCCCTACACCCCTACTTAACATTCCTTGAATGTTTGAGGTTTTGAGATGTTTGGCTGTTTTTTTTTAAAAAGAAAAAAAAAGTTGTTCACATTTCATTAGAAAACGAGCAAATACACTATAAATTAAAAAGAACACACACACACATACCTGGATGTTTTGTGACACTATCTGTTTACCGTATCAAACTGTTTGTGCATCCATTGATAAAATACCAAATGAGCAGCATCTGGTCAATTTTATCTTGTTACCTGCTGCTGTTGATCAGTTATTGTTTGTCCTAAACTGTAAAATTAAACAAAGTCCTTACATCTTTTGGAACAGGGGTACAAATCAGAACTTTATCCAAAATACTAAAAATCTGCAACCAACACTCTGAACCAAACAAAAAAGTCCTTTTATTCCTGTTTTTGACACTTAGATTCATTGTTCTCAAGATAGCCACTCTATTTTTTTTAAAAGCTTGTAACTTCAAAATGTTTAACTCTAAAGCTAAATCCACACCTCTCTCAGCATTGTGATCATGTGACCCCTTTCAATGAAAAGTCAAGGTAAACTTTTTGACTAGCTACACACGTTTCCATGGCTGTTTGTACTAAACGCCATTAAACACACATTAAAAGTTACACTAGTTATAATGTTGATCGGTTAGGGCATAAAACTGAATTCTTCCACCTACATTTATCCCTCCAAACAGAGAGTTGAAAAATAGTGTCATCGTGTTCGGATGTTACTCCCACTCGATGATGTCATCAATAATAACCAGTCAGCTATATTAGCGTAGAGCTGCTAGTGCTCTGAAACACACAACAGTGGTTTAATAACTTGAAATGGTCATACTAAAACAAAAATCATTATTTATATTTACATGTAAAAACAAACTTCTGTGATACACCCACACCCACGTGAAGAAAAGTATTGGAACCCCCTCACGGCGGACGCCCTCAAAGAAACTACTTCAGACAACCCTGGCTATGTCGGAATTTCCCCCCTACTCACTATATAGTGCATTCGCAATTTTTAAGAGCTGTCCGGATCCACTAATTCTGAAATCGAGTGCACTAGAAATCTCCTAGAAGTCTTTAAGAAAAACTAGCATGCATTGATGCTTACTAGATTAGCGAATATAGACCACAATGCATTGCGGTTGAACAATTTAAAACAAAAAAAAAATGTGTTTAAATGTAATTTAAAGTCCACATTTTTATGATTAGAACATGGAGTATAGTGATAAATAAATATCGTAATCCCACACTATATAGTGTTTCAGAAGTTAGGGATTCGAGTGGGAATTCTGACATAGCCCCTACCTCTTCAAATGCCGCGACAATTGAAGGGGTAGGGAGAAGCCATCGGGGTAGGGATAGAATTTGGATTTGGCCTAAGATTTGGTAGTGACGCATGGATGCTTGTCTCTTTTGATTTACAGAAGTCCCAACCGTTTCAAAATTGATCATGAAAAAGAAATCAATAATTGTGGTTTGTGCCTGGAAGTCTTTCACATCAGGCGTCCATGGTGCAGCGGTAGGGCAGTCAACTCCTGATTGGAAGGTTGTGTGTTCAACTCCCACCTTGCCCACCCATGTGTCGAAAGTTGGTGCCAGTGTTTGGCAGCGGAGCCACCACCAGTGTGTGAATGGATCTGTGACTGTGGAGCGCTTTGAGCCTTCGAAGAAAGATTGAAAGTGATATACAAATATTTACTATTTCCCGTATATCGGCATAGAACTGTAAAGAAAGAACCTGGAGTAAGATTTGCACCACTTTGACATTTCGCACCAAGTGTAGGTGGCAGACATGCGCTAGTAAACAGTAGCAAAAGAAGAAGAAGCCCCTCCCCCACCTTAAGCTAAATGCATGTTTTGTTAAGCTATGTCTTTAATGTCAACCAACATATTTTTGATAAAGCCATTGAACTGGCTGGAACTTTAAAGCACTCACCACCCGCCTGTCAAGTTGATGCCAATTTATTTTCCGCATCCTACAAAAAAACTGGAGCCATAAATTGATTCATGGTAAAGTGTCTCATTTGTTGTGTAGGACTTGGCATCCAGCCATCACACACCCTCAATACAAGTGTCATCCAGTTTTGTTCAGCAAAATTTCCCAGCATTGTTCTTTTGTTGGACGCCTGTTCACAGGGAGGCAGGCTTTATTTGAATACAGTTTCTTTTACAGTACAAAGCAGCCTTCTGTAGGGATGTCTGTGCTTTGATGCTACAAAACACTGATGTCATTAACAATTAATGGACTGTAAGCTAAACACACAGCTCTTCTTTCCCCAGAGCTGGAAGCTCATTTTTCCACCAGCCGCTACTCAACCCGACAGAGCAGCAATGACCTTTAATAGATTATAATGCAGCCTTTAGCAAACAGAATGACATTTCCAAATGTTTTTGAGTTATGCTATATTTTTGTTTGCCTGTCAGTTTTCTCATAAATCTTCCATTTCTCCCATTCAAACCTTTAATTATTTCCAGTTCTACCATCTCTCGCTAAAAAAGAGCAGAGATCCTGAAAGAGATTTAATGTACTGCAGTAGTTTAATGCTTGAAATGTATTCGGGATCTGAAACTTTAACAACAGTAGACAAAGAAGAATCAAGATGCACCAAAAAAAACTCAAAGATAATCTTAAAATGTTGGATTTGCAAAACGAAGGCTATTCTCTTTGGGGCGTTTTGCAAAGAAGTATTTAACGATGCATCGCGTCCTTCAGGATCTCACTGCCGAAAAGCTTTTAGGTAGAGTAGGGATGCTGCAGATCAATGCTATTGATGCCTATAATTGAGAGTAACAATCTGTAAGCAGGAGCTTGTGAGGGATTTTGGAGCTGTTCTCTGTTTATTTACCAGCTAAACCTTGATTTTTTTTTTTGTCTTCTGTTTTGTTTAAATCTTCCATTTGACGTCTATTGTCAAACTGATGCGTGAATTTGATTATCCTCACCTGTTTATCTCAAATTTGGATCTCTTACAATACAAAGCTTGTTGGAATTAGGGATTTTTTTTCTAATTTCCATATTTGGTTCAGTACATCTACCAGAGACTAATGGTTCATTATGGTCAACAACAGCCCTGGACAGCAAGGACCAAAGGATTGTTTTCCCTTACCGTGTGTTTGAGTGAAAACTCCGCCCCACCATGTAAGATAAGACAAGGCAAGTTTATTTATTTGTTTAGCACATTTCATATACAGAGACAATTCAAAGTGCTTTACATAAAACATTAAAATAAACAATGAAGATAAATAGCAAAAGTGTGATCATTAAAATAAAGATTAAAAGAGAGTCCAAAGAACTGAATTTAAATAAGCATAGAACAGCAGTGCAGATCTAAATTTTTGAATACATACTAGTTAAATGCAGCTGAGAACAGGTGGGTCTTTGACCTGGATTTAAATACACTGTTTCAGCTGGTCTAAGGTTTTCTGGAAGTCTGTTCCAGATCTGTGGAGCATAGAAGCTGAATGCAGCTTCTACATGTTTAGTTCTGACTCTAGGAACTGACAGAGAGGTCAAAGAGGTCAGCCATGTATTTTGGTGCTAAACCATTCACAGTTTTATAAACCAGTTACAGAACTTTAAAGTCTATCTTCTGGCAGACAGGTAACCAGTGTAAAGACCTCAGACCTTTGTGAGAACCGAGCAGCAGAGTTCTGAATCAGCTGCAGTTTGCTGATGGATATTTTTTTGGTAGTCCAGTAAAAACACTGTTACAGTAATCAAGTCGACTGAAAAAGCATGCACTAGTTTTTCCAGGTCCTGCTTGGACATCAGATCTTTAATCTGTATGTGTTTATCAAAATGAAGATATGTGTCTATCATTCCACCAAAGTTTCTGGCCTTGTTGGTCGTTTTTAGAAGATTGAAGCACTGTAGTGACGTCCCACCTTTTTTCTTCAGTCCCAAAGACAATGACACCAGTTTTATTGTTGTTTAACTAAAATAAGTTGTGACGCATCCAGTCATTAATATCCACAGTGCATTTACCAAGAGCCTGTACAGACCTCGGTCTCCTGGTGTCAGTGTAATATATATCTGTGTGTCATCTGCATAGCTATGGTAAATCATTTTGTTATGTATAACCTAGGCCAGTGGGACCATGTAGATGTTCAATTGAAGTGGTCCCAGGATTGAGCCTTGGGGAACTCCACATGTAATTTCTATTGGCTCAGATGTGAAGTTTACAAATTGACACAAAATATTTCCTGTTTTCCATGTATGTTTTGAAAGCAGTTTAGTTCTGGCCCAGCAGGATCCACTCAAAAACTCAAAATTAAGTTAGTTAAATTAGTACCTGGTGAGATACATTTTGGACACTATGAATGACAACCCCAACATCACAGCGGTCAAAACCGACAAAAAATGCGTGGGGCCGAAATCTCCAACATCTCCAATTTTTTTTTCTTTTTTTCAAGTCTATTAATGAAACCAAACCATACAAGTTGGGGAAACCCAAAGGACGTTTTGAAACTATTATGGGATGACAACAGGAACTATGGTTTACAGTTTTGTGACTAAGTGTGAATTTTCACATTTTCACACAATATGGGAAAAGAAAACTTCTGTTTGAGCGATCCTCATGAAATTTCACACAAACGCCACCAGGTTAAGTCTTCAACCACAACCCAAGTGTCATTGACCTTTGACCTCAGTGAGAGGACGCCATCTTGAATTTTACAAACAAAATGTATTTTACAAATTAAAATTTAACAGAGGAGTTTCAATCTAAATCTTCGAGCATCAAAAAATTGTTTAGATTTGAAGTTGTAGATTTCAAATGGCGTTAGTGTGACAAGGTCATGGAAGTGGCGTTTCCCTGTAGCTCGCAGATTTTGGACTGGAAGTTTTTGAAATTTGAATACATGAATCATTGACTCAAGTTTATCGAAAGAATGTAACATACAATATTAGGGAAGTGTGCGTGGTTAACAAAAAACCTCAGTTGCCAAGAAAACCCGAAAACTTACTTTTGTCAATTCTTTAAAAAATTATTTAGAGCTGTTCGTCACCCCAAGACAACCCAAAAATAAAATGGTTGCTATGGAGATAAAACTAACAGAAAATCTTTTAATTTGAAAAAATGTTTTTTTTAATGAATTTTTTATGTGCAGCTCTGACCAGGAGAGAGAGAGAGGGCGTGTTGTTAAACCAGTGTGGGCAGATCAAACGGCAGTAGCGAATATCACCTGTGAGCCAAAAAATGCTGCTTGCTCCTTTAATTATTGTTTGTTTGGATGAACATATTTGGGCGGGTGATAATATGGATTCACTATTTAACTAAGGTTCAGCTTTCATCACAAGTTTTCTATGTAAAAAGAGTTGATAAATTTGTCCAATTGTCTAACAAATGGAAATATTACGAATAACTAATACTTTTACCAAAAAGTGGTCTCCTCTTTTTTTGTAAATGGTCAAAACCTACATGGCCCTTTGTAACAACAAGATTCCGTCTTTATCTTAAAATCTGGTTGGGGCGCTCTTAGCACCAAAAACTGCAATCAAGTGTTTGGCATAACTGGTAATGAGTGTTCACAGCACAGCGGAGGACTTTTTCACAGACTAACACTGCAGACTGGTTGCTATTTAAAGACAGCAAAGAAGTTTTAAACATAAACGGCCTTTTAGGGTCAGCATCTCAACCAAATTCAGGTCAGGACTTCAACTTTGACAAATTATTTTCTCACAAAAGAGGCTTTTCCTAAAAAAAAAAAAAAAATGTAAAATGTCCAACAAAGACATTTGATCAATTATCTTAAGTATTGAATTTTGATAAAAAAGCAAGCAAAGAAGGAAATGAGGACTCGTGCCACATGGATTTTTCTCACCACTCTGAGCTCCAAAGAGCTCCAGATAATCGCTCCGTGTTTGAAACGGTCACGTCGAGCTCCACAGAGGCCTCAGGCACCCTGGGCGTGGCGTGTAACAGGGCTCACTCTGATCAATGACTGCGATCTTAGCAGACGCACACCGCCACAAATCAGAGCCATCCGGGAGTCGGATCTGCACGCTGCATTCAAGACAAAGGTTGGGTCAGTTTTGCTGTGACCACACAGCCTCCATTTCACTCCGACTGTCAAGTCTTCCAGAAAAAAAAAACCCAGAATCTGTTCAAAATAAAATATGTTCTGTAACCACTTAAGGTGGACCCAAAGCTGTTTTTGGGCATAGCTAAATTTCCCAAAGAAAGAAACAAAACATTTAACCAATTATAGATTACCTGCGCTCAACAAAAATGTCAATTTTGCTTCCCTCCTGTGCTACGTCTGCTTTTGTTAATGTTTTGTTGCTATGGTAACTGCAGTGTTAGGGTCGCAGAGGGGACCCATTGTTTATTTGTGGGTGGTTGGCACCGTGGATGAGGGAGGATAGCTCTGAGCCCTGTGACCTGCAGATCTGTGTGTGTTCTGCTGTTCTTTTACTAAATTTGGGTTCTTGTGCAAAAAAAAAAAAGAAATAATCCACCAATGGCACCACTTGTGTGAAATTGCTAAAATATGATTTGCTCTTCAGTGCATGATAAAATAAAATATTTAATTTTGGTTTTCCCCGTCTCTATCGGATAAAGATTTTTTTTTTTTGTGTTGATGGAGGATTATTTTAGATTTCTATAAGTGGGCTCACCTGCAATCAACTGCTAAAATGTAGGTTTTTGATTTGTTTGTTTGCTGAGAACACAATTATTCATGGATTTCTGCCATTGACTGTATATAGGAGAACTGGACTGAGCATGCCCCCCTACTTCCGTGTTCCATATAGGAAGTACCACTGGGTTGCAAAAAGGCCAAAGTCCCATTGACTTACATTGAGAAACAGACAGTTATTTCTCAGTCATTTAAAATGTCAGAATAATCATTCTTCCTCTGGTGCTTTCTGATTAACTTCTTTTTTCTAATCCTAATTTTTTTTTTAAGATTTTTTTCCATTATCACAAGTTATTTGAGTTATAAATTGACCAATCAAATGGCTCAATAAGCGTTTGTGGGTCTGACGTCGAACGTCTGGGGGGTTTGAGTGACAGATGACGAGTAGCCAATGAGAGCAGACTTCATCAATGCGTCCGTGAAGACCTTTTAACACCTACTTTACAATTCAACAATGTTCCAATCATTGTCCTTCTATTGTTTTCCTCAATGGAATGCAGCAGTTTAAAACAAGAGACGCATGCTGTCGCCATATTTTACTCTGAAGAAATAGATTTCGAGGCTCAACGCGGTTAAACCAGGTGTAAAAAACACGCTCGCTTTGCAAACAGAAGAAGTTGAAAGTTACCGCGGACGTGTGTTCAGAAAGACCAGCGTTAACAATCACTGGTTTCAATATCGAAATAGATGATTATAACTGAGAATGTTTATGTTTCCGGAATATATGTGGCGACACATTATTTAGTTCGACAAAAAAGAAAATATGTCAGTAAATACAACATTTGCAGTGTTGCGGGAAAGCTACGGAGAGAGAAAGGGACGGGGCGGCGCGAGCGTGATTGTACGTGCAGGCGCGTATGTGTGCGGGAGAGAGAGGATGAGAGATGAAAGAAAAGGAGCGGGGGTTCAGGGAAAGTTGGAGTAAAGCAATGTGCTGTAAAACAAAAGTGAAAATAAATGGTGGATTCCAGCCTCCAACCAGACAGTGAGAGTATCTGCCTGCAGAACCAAACACCCGCGGGTTTAACCACGAGGACGTTCGTCCGAGGAGCTACAGCGGCTCCCCTGCTCCCCCCGACCACGGTCAGGACGAGGAAGCAGGAAAGGTTAACAGCAGAATCAAATGTTGGAAAGGTTCTTCCTCAAAGACTTGAACAATGACTTGTACGATTCTCTCGAGCCGCCGGTATTAAAGTGGAAGCTGTTTACATTCCAATGTCTCGTGGTAGAGGCGTGG
This sequence comes from Oryzias javanicus, assembly GCA_003999625.1. Lineage (NCBI taxonomy): Eukaryota > Metazoa > Chordata > Actinopteri > Beloniformes > Adrianichthyidae > Oryzias > Oryzias javanicus. The sequence continues at coordinate 9,608,810 of CM012439.1, read as the reverse complement.
AAAGAGGCGGAGACTCACAATAAACTCACTTCAGATTGGTGGAAGGTACTTCCATGACTCACAGAGACTCGGACCAATCGCTGATGATGGTTTGCAAAATGGCGATAGCCGTTTCAGGAAGTGACGGTGAAAGCGGCGGCCTACTTTCGCGAGGAGAGGATGTAATGCATTTCCAATGGGAGACCTCGTTGCTTGTTCTGTCCAGTGTTTTCACAGTCTATGATTTCTGCCCCCTTTTTTTTGTCAACAAAACACAGAAATGCTACAGAAGTGGCCCCGCAGAAATAGTTCACTTCTGTCAGACGGTGCTGCTATTTTCCTTAAGAATGTATGTGGTTGTTTGTCACCACTCCAATCCAAAATGATTTACTCCCACCAAAAGAAAATGGAACCAAGCTGCTTATCTGATGCAGAAAGGGGAAGACGTCTCCCATCGTTTTTAATGAAAACTCACACACATGTGGAAGCGATGTTTGTTGAATTATGGGTTTTTTTCCTGCTGAAAACTCTCTCTCTCTTTTTTTTTTTTTTCTTTTTTTCTCAGATTGATCAGTATGCACAGAGGGATCTGAAGAAAGGCCTGCAGCTTTTCGGCACCGAGGGGAACGTGGGTCTGACCAACGCCTGGATGATAGTGCAAACTGATGTAAGGCAATAAAACACGGGTGTTAAAAATGTCATATACTCCTCCTAAAAACAAAGAAAGTACGTACGGCTCATTGAGGTACAAGGCCATTTATCAAGACCAGTCAAACAGAATCCTGTCACAAGCAGAGATACATGACGTGGAACTACATTATTTATTATAAAAGGTTTTGCTGCTGCCTGAAGCTGCAGGTTCTGGGCTGTTATTACAGTGAAATGGAACAAAATACAACTTTTTATTTCGGAGATTTTCTTTTTTTATTGTAATTTAAAAAATTATGTAATCGGTAGATATTTTTGGTGTCATTTGCAGCTTTGTTTGGCTACTTTCAACAAAACATGAATATTTGAATGCAAGGGTCTGTAACCTTTAATGCTAAAAGAGTCATTTGATCCCATGTTTTATGGGCCAAAACCCAGAGAGAGTCACCAAGTCCCACTTTGCCAATTAGAAAATACAAATTATTGATGTTTTTGTGCCCATTAAGTAATTCATTTATGAAATGTGGTTTTTTAAATGGTTAGAATACTTAATTATTTAATGTTTCTATGTTTAACAACTATAGATTCTTTTACTTTTGAAAGCAGCACATACAAGCTCCTTTCAAAATAATATTCTCCTGCTGCAGATTCACCTGAAAATGCATGAAAGTCATTTTTTATGTGTATTATTGATTGTTTTTTCTTCTTTTACCATCAACTATAACATCACAACATTGGTTTTAAATCAATTTAAAAATATGTAGAAAAATAAAAACACAAAAAAGCAAATAAAAAACTTGAAGTAGACTTAAACCGTTCACCATAATTTTGCTTCATTTTCTGGGATGAAATATAAGCGACAAAATTCAAATCTCACTAGTTTGTTACGCATTCATTTTCCAAAATTGCAAAATCCTAATAATAAGGATGATTGTTAAATCAATTTTCATCATCACAAAAGGAAAACCATAAACATTCAATATAGCCATGATTTCAAAGGAAAGGCTCTCGCTACTTTATAAAGAAAAATGAGTTTCATTAAAGAACTATAGCACCAACCTTATATTTAATACCATAAAGAAAAACAAAGTATTGAATTAGCTTTCAGGCGTAATGAGTTTTTGCTTGTTTTCAACCCCATAATCCTAAATTAAAGAAGTTTAAAAAACAAAACAAAACAGAAAGTACAGTTTCTTGACCTTCAGTGGCATAAAAATGTGCTCCTTCTCAAGTAAGACGGCATATATATATATAAAAAAAATTGTTTTATATTAGATTTCTTAAACAAAAACTCATAACTCATATAAAATAAATAAAATATTAGGAACTACATCTCTTAACAACTGGTGGTGATCCAATTTGATTCATGAATCAAGCTTAAAGATTCATGAATCTAACCATCTAATCTAAATGTATGTATTTTTCTAGATATATGAAAAAAATCAAGATTATATGAATTAAATCACCATCATTTACACCTTTATTTGGAATCAACCAAACGGATAAAAAAACAAAGATTTAAATAGAAAGAAATGATGTTTGTCATTTTAAACCAGCTTTTTTTTTTGTTCTTTTTTTTTTTTTGAAAAACCCATGCATCACTGTTTTATTTTAAGTGTTCTCTGCAGTTTTTCCATCCTCACAGTTCTGCATCACTTTAAAGCATTGCGTTGTCGGTGCAAAGCCGTTATGAAAAGCAGCAGAAAGAGAGAGAGAGAGTGAGACAGAGCTACCTGCTCCTTAGTGCATTGAAGAGATGTGACAGTGAGTTCTGGTCTAACTAGTCATCGTCCGCTGATTCAACAAGCTTACATATGGGTTTATTTCAGAAGAACGCTCTAGATTAGTCCAGGAGTCCGTTTCTACTTTAGCCAGACGACTGAGCGTGGAGCATCAAGTCAGAACACAGATCATGCAGGAAGAGAAAGTTGGGCAGTAAATACAAAATAAAACACCAGGGGGATTTTCAAAACAAAAGAACCACATTTATCGTGAGTTCAAAGCTTCCTCACTACAGGTCTGAATCGGTCGGAATCTGTTTAAAGTTATATTTTTTGGTTAAAATTCCCTTCTTTAAATTCTGTTTCACAGTCTTCTGTAACAAAATCTTTGAAATCATAACAAAATCATGTGTTTAAAGGACAGCATGCAAAAAAGAGTTCAGCTGGCTTTAAATATAAAACAAGAGTCACTTTGGGTTCAACTGTCAAAAAGGAAAATGCCTTTAAACCCAAAATACAGGAAACTGGACTTGGTGGTAGAAACTTAAATGTTTAATAAATAAACTAAAATAAGAAAAAACTCATAGAGAAATAAACAGAGGAAACAAAGATTACCTGTAGAATTGAAAACCAGACACTTTTATATACTAAAGACAATTAACAGAAATAAAGAAAGCTTTAGATGATCAACCTGAATCTGAAGTGACTAAAACTCCACTGAAACACCAAACCACTAAATCCTCACAGCAATAGTCTGAACATTAAGAATTTGAGCATTCTGGGGATGAAAGTTGTTGAATCTGCGTTCAAATATCACAATTTATATTAAAGCTGATTCATTTTGATTCTGCTGCTTCACAATACCGAAATTAGGAGCCTTCAGGGTTTTAATGCTTTGGATGTTTTCCAAGTTTATGACATCGTTTACTTAAAAAATGACACTTGTATCACCTTCACCAACACAGGTCATATAGCCAAGTAGTTATTTCCTAATTTATGCATATATATTTAAATTTTTGTTAATATCTATATTATTTAAAGTCTCCAGCTTTGAGCCCCTGCCCCTCAAAAATCCTGTGCACATCTCTGTTTCTGAGTGATAATATTTGACAGACTTTGGTGAATGTTAGCAGGTGTTGGTCAGCCCTCAGTGGTTTACCAACATTAAATCAGGTAAAAATCTTTGCTAAATTCGTGGATTGTCACACAGTTCTGGGTCTCAAAATAAACTGTGAGATCTATAGTAGTTCTTTAACACAACTCTTAGTATGACCAGGAGTTCCTGTTTGACTTCCATTCATCTTCAGAACCTGTTGAATCACTTTCAGGGTCTGGGCTGCTTACACCAACCCAGTTACTATTGGGTGAAGACGGGTACACCGTAAACAAGCTGCCAGTCTGTCAAAATGTTGAAGCGGTCACTACGTCAGGGATTTAGTCTGTTTTGTCTATCGTAGATTATGACTTTCTCAATAAATGCGTATTTGCTTTATATAAATTTTTCCATTTAGTTTTCAATAATTTTCAATTTAACAAAATGTTTTTATTTTAACTTATTGAACATGTCAGGTTGTTCTCTTAATTTTTTTAATTTATTTCTACATTTAAATAAAATCCGTTAGAATTATTTTACACATACACTATATAATATTACTTATGTTACTGATCTATGACAGACCTTACAGCTCTTTATTTAGTCTTGCCGTCAACACAAACGGAACAAAGGCAATCACTCATATATATTTGTTATACCATTATATTACATATGCATACACACCTATGTGAACGTCCTCGCTGCCATTTTGGGAGTCAAACAGAGAACATCACTGCCAAGGATCTTTGGCGTGTCAGTCCTTCGCCCTGTCCACTCGACTGTCTGTCTGCCTTTGATCAGTTTGTGTTGATGGCGACACAAACTAAAGAGCTGCGAGGTCTGATGCAGATCAGAAACGACGTCTAGTGTCTCTTTTTGGATCCCGCCACACACAAACACAACGTCGAGCCGTGAGGATGAGGTCGCAGTGCACGTCGGAAGACTGGATTACACATCAAGACGTTCTTATGAGTATTAATCATTTTCATAAAAATAATATATCAATAATGTAATTATTTATTTATTTTCGACCATACCAGTAATTCTACTGCAGCCCGTCCAAGAATGTGTTAACCCTCATGCTCTCTTATAGGGTCCAGATAAACCCCACTCTTATATTGACGTCTGTCATGGACATCATTGAAGATAAAAAACCCTTGAAATAATGAAAAAAAAAAACTCATCGTGCCATATTGTGGGGTCCAGACGACCCCTCTTTTAATGTAAACATGCTTTTTTGAACACGCGTATGGTGTTCACACTGGATAAGCAGGGAGGGGCTTCTTCTTTTTATAAGCGCGTGTCCACCACCAGCAGTTGGAAGAGGTTTGGTGTGAAATCTCAAAGTGATAGAAATATTGTGAATCTCGCTCCAGTTTGTTTCTTTAACAGCTCTATTCTGACATATGAAAGATTTCACCGCAATTATCCATTTTCAAACAGTTTCAAACGGTGAATTAAAAGGGAGCTATCCATATATCACTACCAAATCACCAAATCCGAGTTCCCGATTGATAAATGGTCCGCCTGGTTCAACTTTAGTTAGGTTCAGTGTTTAGGAATAATTCTTTATAAGAAGCTCCACAAGATATTTTTGGTTTTTCATACTGCGGTGGTAAAAAATTTTTTTTTATTTTTTTTCTTTCTCTGCACTCTGTCTGTTTTTTGCTTAATGCAGATCTACTTTTCATCAGTGATACAAAGAAATTTAGACTCTTCGAAAAGCTCCTAGAATGAATGAACGCTGTTGAGAACGCAAAGCAAAGAGTATTAGTGAAATAAAGGCCATCACAAGAAATAGATGAAGGTTATTAGAAAGCTCAATCACAAACTGATGTACAAGTGCTATGTTTGCAGCAGATTGTAACAAAGAAAAGGCTACTCTAAATAAAGGCTAAAACACTTGAGTAGGTAGTTAAAATGAACCTTTTTGTTGTATTTTTAGGATTTAAAAGAATTAAAAGAGATATTCCAGTTCTTATGTCTGCCTGCTTTCACTTGTGAACTCTCTTGCAGTTTAACAATTTGATTTGGACAATTTGAACAAACTGTAAATGTGTCATTTTCTCTCCTCCCCAAAAAAGACAGAAAAACAGTGTGAAAAGTAGACATTGGGAATTAAAATTGCAAAGGGGCTGCTGCTGCTGCGGCTGCTGGAAATCCCTCCGGGAGACATCAAAAGATGGATGGGAGACTTCAGGGCTTTTTGAATCCACTGTTATGGCTTGTAGTTTAGTTCCATTTATTAAAGCTTTGCTCTGGCCTGCCTGCATGCATCTCATGTCTGGAAGGCGTGCTGTGTGTGTTTGTGTTAGTGGTGGCAAAAAGTACATGTCGATGACATTAAGATCTATTGAGTTGCTAATGAATGCATAGTTTACAGTTCTTTCTAAATTCCTTTTAGTTTGTAGGATTTAAGGAACCACCTTAAAAATGGTAAGAATGTCAAAACGCATGCAGACATGTGAACGTACTCTCCACCATTTTGGTAGTCAAAGAGTCAAACAGAAAATCACTCCCGTGGATCTTTGGCGTGTCAGTCTTTCGTCTTATCCACTCGACTGTCTGTCTTTGATCAGTTTGTGTTGACGGCAACACAAACGAAAGAGCGGCACGGTCTGATACAGATTAGAAACAAACTCTGGGGTCTCTTTTTGGATCCCGCCACACAACGCAGAGCCATGAGGAAGAGGTCGCGGTGCATTTCAAAAGACTGGGTTACATATTAAGATAAATTTGTGTGTGTAAATAAGGATCAGTAGCTTTAATATTGGAAAAATAATCTATCATCCGAATGAGGATATTGGAGACTGAAAGAGAGATCCAAACAGTTCAGGAATCTGTGATGCTGCTTCCTCATCTTTTTGGCAAAAGTTACATGTTATTCGATTACTGTTCAAACAAACAAACAAAAAAAGTACCAGTTCCAGCTGGTTCTTGAAAATGTACTAATCTACAAATGAAATGTGTAGCTACAAGCTGACCTGACACAGGATCTGCTGGTCTGTAGGCTGACGCCCTTCCAGTTTGACCACGATGATTGTGAGGAATCCCCTGCTAACTTCTGCGTGTTTGTTGATGAGTGACCAAATACCTCAATTGTAATTTTGTAATTTTAATAAAAGTTGGATCAGAGTCACACAGAGTACTCTGGGTCGCCACCATGATAGACAAGGACCTGTAAAATGGACTCCACAGATATATCCCTGGGGCGGGCAGGACAGAAGAACCCCCCTAAAGGCTTGAATACCTCATATGGTCATCTAGGGTGGCCATGGTGCAGCGGTAGGGCGGTCGACATCTGATTGGAAGATTGCAGGTTCAATTACCGCCTTGCCCACCCCCTCAAGTGTCAAAGTGTTCTTGGGCAAGACACTGAACTGAACCTTAACTCTGGAGTTCCATCTGGGTTAATGTAAAAATGCATTCATTAATGTGTTTATAGCAAAGTATTAAAGTGTAACATCATATAAAAGTATAAAAACCCTTTACGATCTATCATTTTCTGTCTTTATCCAAGGGAAATCAGTAAATTGAGACGCATGAATTTAAAGTTTTTTCTGTTGTGGAAACCAACAGCAACGCATATGTATGTACTATGATGAGATTTGGTGCTATTTCTCATTTCCTCTTACACCAGCGTCACCCATTTTTACCCACAGGATGTATCAGACCTACTGGTGTGTCTGGATTCCTTCTCAATGTCCTAACTACTAAAAACTATGCAGTGTGGGATTATCTAGTGACCGGGATTTTAAAAGCAATTTGTCCATCATGCTCATTACTTTATTATTTTAAATTTATGGCATTACCGATTTTCTGAAGTTAAAACATAATACTTCTGAACATTTTACGAAGACTATTAATGAATCCACTGTGTTCTGATGATGAAAACTTTGACGGTTTATCACCAATTAAAAGCCGCAGAGATGGGGTGAGATGCTCGGTCACTCCTCCTATTTGAGAAGGGACAATTGCGGGAGCTCAGGCATCTGGTCCGGATGCCTCCCTTGGGATGTGTTCCGAGCATGTGCCTCTAGGCGGAGGCCCCGGGGAAGACCCAGGACATCCTGGAGAGACTACACCTCTCGGCTGGTCTGGGAACACCTCGGGGTCTCTCCAGAGGAGCTGGAGGAAGTGACTGGGGAGAGGGAAATCTGGGCATCTTTGTTCAGACTGCTTCAACAGCGACCCAGTCCGGGATGAGCGGAAGTGGATGGATGGATTGAAAGCTTATTGTTACAAATTTGAATGCGGTTTAAAGTGCACTAAATAGTAAGACGAAAATTTGGATACAACTAATGTTTGCTTGGCTCCCAAAATGGCGGTCAACAGAGCGCACGTGACATCATTGCAAGGGGGCAACAGTTTTTTCTCACTACGGTTCCAGCCATTGTTTGAGCAGCTTCTCTGAGACCAAACCGATTAAATTCAGTCACTCCCTTCCTTCCAAGCCTTGCTCATACTTGCTGAATTGCGGAATTGATTATGTGGCAGATGTCCCTGGAGCAAAGTTCACCTTGAATAAAATTTGTGGCGACTTACGAAACTCCGAGCAAATGTACACTGAGTGAAAGAAGATTCATTCACTTAATAAGAAACAGTAGAACATCCAGAAGACACTGCATGAATGCAGCAGTAATAAAACGGTGAGAATCTCATGCACGCCACACAAAACTGAGAACTCTTCAAGATGCTTATATTTGCATAATTTACAGGAATTTGATTTTGAGCTCTTCAGTTAAGTGCCTTTTTCAGGAGTTTAGGTTCAGCTGTACTTGGTGATAAATCAAAGTGTAGCATCAGAGGGGGAGCGAGCTTTAAAATTCAAAGTCAGTTCCCTGCGCCGTGCACGCTCTGCCGTGAACAGCCAGGCTGCATCATTCCTGTGTGGAAATAATGTCAAAGAGATGAACAAAACATCCAAGGCACTGAGTCTTTTCATGAGCTCTGATGGAAGGAATTTCAGTCAAAGCCATGATCTCTGATCAAAAATCAATAGCAATCACAGATCAAGATGATAGATAGTAAAAAAAAAAAAAAAAAGCCACATGAGCTGTAAACATATCACTGCAGGACCTCAGAAATCAAATATGCAGAAGCATCAACAAATCCATACCAAATAGATGAGATATTTTTGACTGCTATGTTTATAGATTTTGTTTTTAAGCACAAATCTCACATTTTTGCAGTGAAAAACCTAAAGTGGTGTGATTCAAGGATGCAAATGTGTTTTCATGAACAGAAACAATCTCAGTGTGCTGATAAGTAAAGTGTTTTTTTGTCTAATAGAATCCTTTCTTCTGTGCAGTTTCGTTGCTGTGGCGTGACCAACCACACAGACTGGTTCGAGGTGTACAACGCCTCACGTGTGCCGGACTCCTGCTGTCTGGAGTACAGCGACAACTGTGGACTGGACAATCCGGGGACGTGGTGGACTGCGGTACGTTTCTGTATTCAACAGGAAATGCCAGGAAGAGTCATGGATTTTTAACAAACTGTATTGATGCTATGGTCACAATTAGAACTCCCACCGCGTGGCGATGAGGCATTGATAGAATCTTCATGCCGCTGTCTAATTTTTTTATTTAAATCGTTGGCGTGGTCATGAATATGGAGGATGGCTGTCCGGCAGTGGTCAGATGTGCAGAATAGATCATTTTTGAAATACCCCTCCCGTAGCTGGCGGAGCTTGATATTGATGGTCACTGTCAAGAGACATTGACACATCCTCCAATCAGAGCGGTTGCTGGCCAGCGATTCAGGCTGCCACAATTTCGTAATCTCGTCACCTCCCCGGTCAGTGGACTCAAAATGTGCCCTGGACACTGAACAGTCCGGTACGGTACAGTTCTGATATTTTGAGCGTTTTCATTGGAAAATGGACCCATTAAACAGTACTGACCTGTACCTCTTTGGGGCCCCTGTTTGTTGTAGGTCCATAGAAAAACAGAATTGGACGATTGTGGCGGAGTCGCTGTAGCCACATGTGGATCAGCAGAAAGTGAAGACATTAGTAAGCACCAATATAGCGCTAAGTTAGCGACTCCGTTTTCCTCCTGCGTTATTCTTCTTCGCCGCCCACAAGCTTGATTAATGGTTAATCCAGGATGGTCGACAGGCGCTCATGCAAGAGCTTTATTTTGTTTTTATCATCATAGGTTAGTCAATAACTTAAAAATATTACCCCATGTTTCTGCTTATAAGAAGCTAGTAGTTAGTGGGCCTAAACTTCTTTAATATATCTATTGTTGAGACACAGACAGAAGTGTGTGCATGCGTGCGTGTCTGTGTGTCTGTCTGCCTGTGTATGTTTTGTGTGTGCAGGTGTGTGTGTTGTGATTGTGCGCTTAATTTGTTTCACTACACCACATTTGTAAATCGCTGAGTTTTTTATGAAAAACCAGTTATATTTTGAAAATAAACCAGATTTTCTCACGCATCTTGATGTAACTTCCTGCCAGAATTGACCCGACTCCCACAAAATAGACCAGAAACCGAAACGATCCGCTGCACGGCGCGAGCCTTCTGCGGAGGACCGCGACGCTCCGCGTCTGGTGTGAACCACACCATAGGTTAACAAGGACGCCAAATGGAAGTGCCTCTGTTCAGTGCTGCTTCGCGGCGCTTTCGCGTCCAGTGTGAACCAGGCGTTACATTGAAATGAAAGACTTTGGAGAAGTACTCACCCAATCGACGTAAATCAGCTGATTCTGTCAAAAAGGAAAGCAAACTAACACTTTATGTAATGTGTATATCTGAGCAAAGCAGAAACGAAGAGCCGCTGTTCTCAGCGTCAGAATCAGCTGATTCACGTTTATCTTGTAAACGGTCATAGATTTATTTGTCAAACTGTTTAAACAAGTTTTATCACACTGTAAGTAGTTGTAGTGCACTGCATACCACCTTTAACGTTTTTCCTTTGGGGGTTATTTACATTTTTTTTATTTTAACAGTAGACATGTTGAGTAAGCTCATCAGCTCCTAGCGCAGTCCGTTCAGCAAAACGCCAAGGTTACAAGTTTACACTTTATTTTGAAGCAGTCTGTAGTGTTTTCAACTTCCCCACAAATAATTTCCATTGTTTTTGTGTAAATGTCAGTGATTCTGCTGCAACAGTATGACAAATAGTGATGCATCGTAACAGCTTACAAACCGTCAGGACATGTGTTTTATGAATACTACTCCTAGAGTCTTCTAGTTGGGAAGTATTTTCCGGGTAAAAGCTTTTGATCACAGTAATTTAGTCAAATGAATACTTCTCCCTGTAAACTTTAATGTTGCCCTTCTTTGATGATTCTTCTGGCAGTTTTCATTTCCAAGGATGCTGACCGGGAGGCTCGTCTATCCACCCAGCCTCATAAGAGCGTTCCTGCATGCTTTGATCGACTGATTTAATGAAATGGAGATGGTGTGTTTCGATGAAAAGACAGGGGTTCAGTGAAGTCAAAACAAACAATGCAGTAGTATGGCGGCACAGCATTTCTTTGTTCTGTCTTATAATGCAGAGCAGTTTGTGTAAATGTAATAATGGAGACAAAGAACCGCATGAAGATGGTTGAAAAGTTGAAAATGTAGAAAGATGTTCTTGGAAACAAGGGACCATAAAACAATGCTATAATCCAGCAGACAAAAGTTGTCAATAACTGAATAACAGGCTACAGTGTCAGCATTCCAAAGTGATCCAGGCGGGGGTCCCAATCCACATCCCATTCATGTGTCAGGGAATTTGAGAGCGAGCAGATGAAAAGCCTTCCAACCTCACAGATCTGCAATAGGACAGTGGAGGATTGTTGTTTCTTATGCTGGCAAACAAATAAGCTAGAGAGAAAACTTTTCTATTCCATTTTCATCTACCGTAATTTCCACACTATAAGGCACATTGTCAATAAATGGTCTTTATCAATAAGATGTCGTATATTAATAAGACACATTAAGTTGTTGTATTGTTGTTTGTTTAGTCTATTTATTTCAAACATAAAAACAACAATAGATAAATGTATGCACTATCTAATGAGAACTATAGTCATTCAAAAGAATCTATATGACAGAATTTAGGAACACTAATCGTGTTTTAGAGGGGGATATAGAAGCTGAAGCTTATTGAAGCCTCCTCCCTTATACTGATGCAACTATGACAACAAAAATCTTCACAAAAAATTGATGTTATCAATATCATCATCTATCTGAATATTTTTCAATCAGCATATCATTATCCCATCATGATAAATAAATATCCAGGCATTCATTACAATTATCGTGGAGCTCAGGCATGAATAGAAAAGTGACCAGATGACTGTCAGTCAGTCAGACTTTAATAACTACATTCACTGAAGATCTGATTCTAGTCTGTGGCACCCTGTAAATGAGCCATGTCAGAAGCGTTAGCCGCGTTAGCATATTCACAACACCTTGTTTTCCATACATTAAACACTACACTGATACAGCTAACACAAATGTGGCTATGCTAACTCCCAACCTGGCTACTAACACATAAAAAACACATTCCGCCAGCACAACATGTTAGCCCCTTTACATATTTGCAATTGCATTCAACAGACAGATACCACTTGAAAAAAGGTTAGTGTGACTACACTAATTCCCAACCTAGCTAGTAACTCGTAAAAACACAGTCTGACACCGCTACATGCTAGCTGCTTTACATCCTTTACATATTTGCAATTACTCCCAATCTTGTTAGTAAAAGGTAAAAAAAAAAAAAAAACAGGTTGATACCGCTAAAAAAAAGGGTACAGTGCCTACGCCAACTCCTAACCTTGCTACTAATACATAACACATTCCGACAGCGCTACATGTTAGGCGGGTTAGCGTATTTACAATAACGACCAACTTTGTTTGCAGCTCATTAACCCTCGTGCTCTCTTGTGGGGTCCAGATGACCCCACTTGTAATGCAAGCATGCCTCGGATAGCACAAGAGTTACAAGAAAAAACACTAACATTTTGACAGAGTGCTGCGTGTGTCTCAAATTCTCTTCAACATCAGTAAACTTAACGTAGATTTATTCCATAAGGCACTCCAGATTATAAGGCGCACTGTGATTTTGAGAAAAAAAAAACACTATTTCACCATATAGTGTGGAAAAGACAGTAAATTCAACTTATCATCTTAAATAGCTTAAGGTCAGTTTTAGACATTAAGAATTTTAAGAAGTTTTGCCATTTTTTTTTTATTTTCTTGAACATTTTTGTGATGCCAGTGAGAAATTCCACATCCTTTGGAGCCCAGAATAAATGATAGAAGAATAGCGGCTCAACACAGTCAAATTTGTGTTGAATTTAAATTTACTGCAGTTTTTGGCTCGATGCCTTCAGGTTTCATTGGGTTTTAGTTTTATTTCAGATCATCAGTTTTTAACCTTGGAAAATTAGTTGTCTTTCAAAGGCTGAAACACATCAAATTAATGGTAAAGGATTAATAATAGTTTTCCAGAAGGGCATAACTGCTGCTCCACTAATGCATTTTAAATCCACAATTAGAGAAAAATATTTTAATTTTTCAGCACAGAGATATACTTCTGCTACGCTATAATAGTAGGAAAGTAATCGCACACACACACGTGGGCTGCATAGATTTAGAGGTCTTTGGCCGGTGGTGCATTTCTTTAAGTCTTCGCGGGAGTCTTAGGGTGCCGCAGAGCTGTTGAATACTGAGCAGGTTAAACCAATAAAACAGAGATGCTTTGCTGCAGGAAGACCTGATTTCAACAAAAGCTCTCAGTTTTCCAAGAGTGATGCAGAGAAAGTGGTAGATCTGCTTAAGCAGGTTGCATGTCAATAACTGAGCTCTCATCTATTGGCACTGACGCAAAGGCTGAACAGAGTGTGTATTCATCACTCCGCAGAGACTATTATACCCTGTCATTTTTGCAGATTTGCCATATTGAATATGTAACACTGGATAGTTTTATTAAAATTGGCAGGACATTATGTTAATGGACTAATTTGCGCATGATTTAGTAAGAATGGATGCTTTTTTGTAAGTGAGGTAATTGAGCACATTGAGATGATGTGTGGGAAAACTGGTATTAATTGCACATTAACTTAAAACTAAAATTATTCCACCTACCTGTGACCTGTCCATCACACCGACAGAGAGCCCTGCCGAGTGTGAAAAATCTGTTTTTGCCCCCCTCTTTTAAATAAAAAATGTGTTTTCCCGCATAAGAGCAGCCATCTGTTCCCACTGTGCACTTTCACTTTCACACACTTGAAATCATCGTTGTTTCACTTTTGCACCAGAGGAGAGCAGCTTTTCATCTTTAAGAGCTACAGAGTCACCTTCAACGTTCCTTTTTCTCCCCAAAGTCTGAGAAAGCAGCTTTCATGGCATTTTGTCTTTCTTACTCCAGAGCCTTATCTGGTCCAGTTTCTGATGTCTAATCCATTGAACAGAATCAGTTCTGTACAATGATCTCCTCTTGGCAGCTGATACATCAAACTGAGGTTTTGCCGGGCTTTTATGTCAGCCTTTGAGACGGTTAAGACGGGGTTTCCAATCATTTTGGGAACCTTTAAAAGAATGGTTTCTCATACACGGAGAGGGGGAGAGCTGGAAAGCTTTAAAACTGCTCGTCTGATTTATCTATCCATCAAATTAATCTTTAAAAAAAGATAAGTACTGTAAAATGAGGTCTTATTTTTACATAAAAACCACTACATTATAACATAAGATTAAATTAATTATAAATAATAAAATAATAGATTTCAAAGAGTTAAGTGAATTGAAAGTATTTTGCACATTTATAGGACACTATAAGCCTTAATTTAAAGAAGAAAAAAACAGGAGTCCACCTTAAATATGGATTAATTCTAGTTCTGCTTACTGAGAGGTACATGGCCCGCTGTCAGAATGTTAGGTCCTTGTCCCTTAATGTAGCCCTCCAAACGGAGAGTTATGAAAAAATAGTGTTTCATATTTTGGATGTCAATTTTGTTCCATGACATCACCAATAGTCATCGGTCCGCTAGCATTAGCGCAGAGCTTTCAGCGCTTGAACATTCATAACAACAACGGTTTTATAACTTTAAAAAGGTCACGCTACAACAAAAAGTCGTTACTTACATTTAAATGTAAACGTCTGTGCACCCACATGAAGAAAAGCGCTTCTCAGAGCAACGCGGTTCACCATCATGATGGAGGACTTTGTACTCCTCTGATTGGAGGGTCGGATTAAAAAAATTCATATCCTGGACACGACTTGTACTTATACTCCCCCTTCAAATAGAGTTGAAAGATTCGGATATGGCCTTAGACCTTTTTTTTTTTATGTTTTTCACAAGGTTGTAACTTACAGGTATTTGGAATATGCTAACGTGGCTAACCATTTGCAGGGTCACACTGCTATTTTTACATTACGTTAACGTTTGTTTTGGCTGTAGTCTACCAGTCTGGTTTACATACAAGGTAATTGTGAATAGTCTAACATAGTTATCATGTTAACGTGTTGCTGGGTTGGACTTTTACTTTAAGTGTTTCTAGCGAGGTTAGGAGTTACAGGTATTGTGAATACGCTAACATGGCTATCGCGGCTAACTTTTTTTACGTATCACTAACAAGGTTGGGAGTTAGCATTTACAGTAAATCCACAGTTTGTTTTAGCAGTTTAAGTCTTTATTTTTTATGTTACAAACAATGTTGAGAGTTCTGGGTATTGTGAATCCGCTAACATGGCTAGTGCGATTAACGTGTAGAAATGTCAGACTGTTTTTTCACATGTTGCTAAGACAGTTGGAAGTCACAGTAACTTTTGTTTTAGCGGTCTTCTTCTGTTTTTTTCTTTTTTTATTGACATTACAATGTTGGGAGTTACAGCTATTGTGATTATAAGGGCTGGAAATCACTGGTTACCTCACGATACAGAGCAATACGTGATACATAGCTCAAAACATCAGTGAAATTGTGATACTACAATATTTACTTAAAATCTTCTGTAATAACTCACATCGTATAGAAGACATATTTTTTAGGAAAAAAAAAGATTTTTAGCTTGAACACTAAACAAGACAACTTGTGTCCTATTTTGTACAACAAATAATCAACTGTCAGGGATTTTGGTGGAGGACCCAAATGCAGGAGACCAGACTTGGTGGCAGAAACATAAAAGTTTACTAAATCAACTTAAACAGGCCCAAACCAGGAGCCCAAACCAGGAGCCCAAACCAGGAGCCCAAACCAGGAGCCCAAACCAGGAGCCCAAACCAGGAGCCCAAACCAGGAGCCCAAACCAGGAGCCCAAACCAGTGACGTGACAGAACATAGAAGAGCAGATGACCTGACAATGAGAACTGAAAACCAGACACTTAAATATACTGAGGTTGATTAACTAAATGAAAACAGCTGTGGATTATTAACTTGAACATTGTGAAACTGACAGGAAAACATAACATGACAAAACCTAAGCACTGAAACATGAAAATCAACACTTTTGTGCAACAAGGCTGAACTCATTAATATTATTTCTTGAATGAGTTTTGACACCAAATGAATTGGAATTATCTGTAAATTTAGTGTTGAAAGTTGTAAACATGAACAGTAGTGCGACTACGGCAAAATTTAAATACAAAATAAGAACAAAAATTAAATAATTCAAGTAGCTGCAGGTACTGTGGTGCTCGCGACAGCTAGTCTTGAAACGCGCACCTCCTATCTACACCCAAAGGAACGCCTCACCAAAGGATGACAAATATTACATTTTACTGCCTCTTCAAACGAAAATAAAAGATCGATACTTGGTCTAAATATCCCGATATATCGTAAATTCAGTATTTTGGCACATCCCTAGTGAACATGTTAACATGTAACAAACAAGTTCTACAAATTCTATGAACACAGTTAATACTCTTTTATCTTTCTTAATGCCTCTTAAAGTTCAGTAGACCATTCATTGAATGGGTGCCTTATAACCTGACCTGCTCTGCTAAAAAATACGATTATTTGTGTTCATAAAAGATATGATGCAGATATGATATGCGCTGGGGTGCTGGCACTATTTACGACTGGAGAAGGATTATGTTTGCAAACAGACACAATCTGTGATAGAGTTCACACATGGTGAGTGGATATTTATGAAGGATCGGTCTGATAATGCCGTGGATGGGCAGAAAAACCTGTAGAGCAACTTGTGACTGACACGGAGACTGTAAAGACAAACATTGGAAATGACAGCAGCTGACAATCACAAGTGATTAACAGAGTGAGTGACAGCGTTCTCCCGTTGCTGAGAGTCCTGTCTGCTGCCAGGTTAGATGAACAGAAATAAGTCTCCTTCACTCCACAGCTACAGCTCTGACTGGAGCTGAAGACGCAGCTCGAGGCTCCTCCAGCCTCGCACAGGAGCCAAGAGAGGAGAACGAGCGTCTGATTGATGTTGTGTTGGCTAACTTCCTTCTCAGTGGGGACCAAAAGACAGTCTGCACTGCTTGTTCTCCTTTCCTGTCCTTCTCTGCGCATTCTTTTCTGTTTTACTGAACTAGGTCAGGTTACTGGTGAGTTAAACACCCAGCTCCTCTTCTGCCTCATCCATTTCCAGCTTGACGGCTCTATTTTTTTTTTTAAATAGATATGTTCAACGGAGTATTAGGGCCATATACGTTTATATGTATAAAGTCAAATATTTGTGAGAATAAAGTCGTAAAAATATGAAAAAATATTTTTAAAGTATAAATTTATCGAGAATAAAATCTAGATTATATTAGTTAAAAAAAGTCAGTATCTTGTGAAAATAATTTCCTATTTTGTAAATTGACAATTTACAAGATTAAAGTAATCCATTTGGTAAATGGCTGTTTACTGAGAAAAACTTAAACAACAAAAAAACTAACAAATACTTATATAACATACTAATGTGTTTCAGTATGAGGTAGAGTGTATTGTAAGTGGTTACCTCAGCATTGACTTCACGAATAAGGAAATTCTAACACCGGTTGTGTGAGAAATCTGTCTATGACCGTCAGTCTACACTAGGTGCGTTTCCATTAACTGGAATTTTGAAAATAAATTCTCCTAATAGAAACACCACAATTTCAAAAAGACTCGCATTCTTCGCAAAATAAGTTTTTGCGCTTAGAGAAGTTTGTATTTGGGGCCTGTCGAAATTGACATTTTTCGCAAAACTGTAATGGAAACACTTCTTCTGAAACAAAATGCACTTATTGGTAAGAAATGGCTGTCTGAGCGCGGCACAGCGGGCGCCCCGAAGGGTCCCACAGCGTCACATTATAAGTTGCATGTTCTACGGAGTTGTACAGCTCCTCCATAATAAAATCACTAGTTGAGATTTCATCTTGGCTTCATCTGTAGACGCACTTTTGAGGCCTGCAGTCTGAATGAGACGTGGAAGTCTCCTTTGAGGATGAGCGCGAGTGCCGTGACAAACTGAAATGGATCTTGTCTTGTTTCTAAACAGAAAAAAGGATTCAGCTGCTTACATGTTAGAATGTTTCTATTTAACTACCGATTTTTTTTTAATTCCTAGAAATTCAATCAACTTTTGGGCAAATATGTCATGGAAACACAGCTATTGTTTCCATGCATCTCCGATCCATCTCGTACCCACTGGCTTCCAATGAAGTAGTTTTTTTATGTCGAGTAGTTTGTCTCGCACTCTTCACACTTTACTCGTGGCCACTTGGTTAATTGATGCCCTTATTTTTTCCAATAAATTTGTGCTAGATTGTATCTTTTCAAAATCCTAAACTTTAGAAACCTAGTCATGTTTCCCATTTCTCCAGGAGGTTTTAGCCACAAAATTGATGCATCGACAGAATAAAAATAAAACTATAGAAGGCAATGTAAACGTCCCAATTGATTAATGAATATTTTATTGTTTTGTGTCAACGCAACTCAAGGGAGACGCACCGCAGCGTAGATCAAGCTTTAGTCATCACCACAACTGGCTGCATTAAATCATTTAGTCTGCAATTGAAGTTAATAGAAGATTTCACTACAAACTTTATTTTTGAAAAAGAATAGCTTTTTGCTTGTAAAATTATGACTTTTTAAAAAATATATTTTATTAATTTATTCTTGTAAAATTGAAAAATTTTCTCCCTTATAATTGTATGACCTTATTTTGGTAAACTATTGAATTTTTTTCTCATGATTTTAAAACTTTTTTTTTACTTTTCTTCATACTGACTTTTTTCTTGTACATTTATCTATTTATCTGTTGTTTCAATCTGGCCGTAATAATACATCGTAGAAATGCTAAATCTCCTTTGCATTGGTTTTCTTGTGCAGAATAAATAGGATTCAGCTTCATGTACTTTAATTTCTACTATTTGCACCCTTAGGTGAAAGTATAGTGAGGAAACCTGAGGTTCAGGGTAATGTTTTTGTGGAGAAGTTGAGCTGTTTTTTTTTTATTTTCTCCTAAACAAAAAAACTTGGCAAACGTTTCCCACCCCAAAATGAAATGAGCCACATCAAAGAAAACAAAAGCCCATTTTGTAAATGGAGAATTACAGACAAAGTCATTCCACTGTGGTAATACAAGCAAATCTGACAGGTTTGACTCACTACTTAAACTTAATCAACAGAAAAACATTTACTGCATGCTCAACATTAAAGCACTCGTAAAATTGAGCAGACATTTTGATTTCAGCAATTTATGTCAAGCTGAAAGAAGAAAGATGTTGTGTAAGTTCTGCAGAACTACTTTTTCATTTGAATCATGAAATATTTTACTTACTTCTGATGATAAAGCTTTTAAAGGGAGAGTTTTTTAAGGTCTTTAATTTTACATGTCGGTTTCCCAGAAAGGCTTTCACTGTGAATGTATTAGAATAAAGTTTCTTGTGGGACCTGCAGTTATATTTCTGTGATGCAATTCTAAATCTTTTTTTTTTTTTTAAACTGTGTATTTTTTGAGCTGTGGTCTTAAACTTTTTGGTGTATGACTTTAAAAATCTGCACACATTAGAGAATCAGTGGAGGCCTGTTTGAACTTTGAATGTACAGATTTGACAGGTGACCTTTGACTCAATACCCTATGTATAAAAAAATTATATTAAATTATTTCGTCATCTTGAGGGGCGGGGCACCTGTCAAAATGAGTTTGATGGGAAGTATATTCCTTTTTTCTCTTTCATTTGATTCAATCTTCAATCCCAGAAACTAATGAAGAACAGAAGCTGCATTTAAAATGTAATAAACTATCATCTTAATTGTCTTTATTTTTAGTTAGATCAAAGCTAATCATGGTTAAGAAGTGAGCTTTACATCCACTTTGTACTTGACCTGATTAGTCGACTAATCTGTAAAAATAACCGGTGATTTGTCGACTAATAAAATAATCATTTGTGACTTCTCACATGTTCATGATGTAATCTTGATACTATTATCCTTGTTTTGTGTTTTTACCACACAAATGTAATATCCAGCATGTTCTACTAGTATTTTTAGACTTTTTTAAACAAAATTCCTTGTGGTAGCATTTTATTTTGAAAATATATTCCGAGAAACTGGAAGCTTGAAAATGCCAACTTCGGCCCCGCTCGGACCGAGAAGCTATATTGTCAACTTTTAAACCAGTCCGTGCCCTAAAGAAGGTGGGGGGCCACTGCTGTAGAAAACAACAGATTTTGGATTTTTAGGAATAGACATTCTTTGAGCAGGATGTAAAAAAAAACAACAAAAATAAATTCTGATCCTATCAGAAAGGAAATAACTTTTTTGTGGTTAAGTATCTTCACATAAAAAAAAAGAAAACTAAAAAGGCAAAAAGAAAGGTTTTTATTTAAGATTGCATATATTAATTAACATGCCAGCCCAATTCATTCTAGTTAAAGAAAGGTTTCATCATAATGAAAGACTAGAATGATGTGAGAGACACAATAAAACTCCTTTTTCTGACGTTGATGATCATCGTTATGGATAAAAACATGCGACGCCAGTGAGACATTTGGAGTCCAGCCATGCAAACGCTTTCAAGCAACAGCACGATGAACAATAATGACAGTCATTTCTGTGCAGCATCTGATCATATTTGAAATGAACCATTTTGGAAACGCTTATGAAGTGCGGCTGTAGACACAACCCACTTTGCTCAAATGTCTCACATCTTTGCCGAAATGTCACCCTACTTTGACCTTTTAACTAAGTTAGCAAAAATAACACTAAATCCCAGATTAAAATACATTTAGTAATATATATTTTTGTTAGAAAAAGTCACATTTTCTAATGAAATGTTCTTGTGTCTATTTAATTCATTTCAGGAGAACATTTACGAGTGGAAGGTCTGTCGTTTTCATTCAAGGGCTTTAGAAATCCTTTCCATTCGTCACTCAGAAACAGAAAGGCTTCACTCTGTTCAAAGTGGATCTGTCCTCAATTTCAGAAATGAAATGCGTAACCTTTCAAAGTGCCTGTCGTTTACGTCCCCTAAAACACCAACTGCCCGAACCTCTGGAAGGATTTCCCGATGATGTGTGTTTACTTCCTGCAGGTCACATCTCATTGGCTGTCATGCAGACCTCTGAATGCTGGTGGAGTGAATGACATTTTGACAGAAAATGAACATGGCTTGTTTTGTATTTTGATTGCTCGCCTGCAGATCAAGTATTCAGTCGCCGCGCTCCACTCTGAACCCCACAACCTTTCCCTTCTAATATATCATTGCTGCGCTCACATCCGCCCATCTCATGCATCGCATATCCTATTTCATAGAAATTCATTTTGCGGCGCTGCCCATGCTGTGCCGGTGACAGCTTATCCAGCCTCCCTGTTTGAAATCAAATCGGGTGACACTCCTGGGATATCTCTATTAGGTTTCACGGGACAAAAGAAGTCACCCATCCCATTCAAGGCCACCATGTTAATGTCACTGAAGCGCCCCGAGGCTAATAGTTTTGTTTTCACACAAACCAACAAATGCTTCATCTTTGGGTTTAACGTTGGATTAAAAACAAGAGGAATTTTGATGAAGTTACAGAAATATTCATCAACTTTAAAAAATTATCTTTTTTTTTTTTTACTGGACGAGCCTATTTTCTGTGAATATTCAAAAATATGTGTGTGGGCAGATCTGTTAGTTATTTGTACAGATGAAAAAACGAAGAACACAAAAATCAAATGAAGGAACTCCAAAAAAGATGAAAAACAAAAGTACTTTAAAAAAAGAGGGTTAACAACCTCTAAATAAGCCTCTGTTATTTAGTGCTGGCCTTAAGATCTTACAGTGTCGTTAGTTAAGCCTGAAGCTACATTCATGCGCACAAGTGGCCACTTCACAATGACCATAACACATTGAGAATTATTGATTTGATTTATACATTTAAATATATTTATGTAGTTTTTGTAAAAAAAAATTCTCAATGTTTAAATTTATACTATGTGAGATTGTACTTGTGATGTTGATAACACCAGCTCTGATGCAAAGCAGTCTTGAGGTTCAAATATCTGCAGAATATGAAGACATGAAAAGAGTTTCTAATAGAAAATTTAAAATCTTTGCAATTTTTTCTGCTGCTTTGAAGAATGTTTCTTTTCTTTGCTATTTTTAAGTTTCTCAAATTAGTTTGAAATTGAATTATAATTCAGTTGAAACTATGTTCTTTAGCAATGCAAGTTCAAGCGACAACTATCAATGAAAATTCTATGTATATTTATATGCTTAAACATGTATTTTGGGCTTCTGTGTTCAACACTCTGGTGTTATTGCGCAAGTTTTTACGACTGTTTAAGGCTTCTCTGTACAAAATGTGCAGCTATTGAATGACCATTGAATAGGACTATGATTTGATACTGACATATGAATGCCGTCCCCTTTAATTCATGGAAGTGCAACCATATGAAGATTGATCATGCAGAGGAAATTAATAACTGCGGCTGTATACAACCCAAAATCTTTTATATATTGGAATAAAGTTATGAAAGAAAAGACTCGGAGCAGGATTCATGAGATTTGCACCATTTTTCCATTTCAGGCCTCTTCCAACTCTAATAGGCAGACATTCGCTAGTAAACTGTACAAAAGCAAAAAGATTAAAAGAAGAAGCCCCTCCCTGCTTGTCCAGTGTGAGTACAATGAGCTATACATGCACTCCACAACTCATATTTAGCAGTTCTGGAATGTACATCAGTGTGCCCCTGACATGGAACCGTAAGAGGGGTTTAACATGTCTGGGTACTACAGCTTTAAGCATTGTCAGGGTCTGTAGAGCAGAGGTGCCCATATCCAGTCCTCGAGGGCCACCTTCCTGCTGGTTTTCTAGAAACCCTGCCTTATAAGGATGTAACGCTTCTTTGTGCATGGGTTAAAAACTGAATCACACTCGTCAACATTCTCATTGATGCAGGAAATTAAAAAATTGGTTTGTCTCAGCCTGTGCCTAAATTTAGAAATACAGATGACATTTCTTCATGCAGGCTCGTGAGTGTGTGCGCATGTACCTGTGTGTGTGGAGCAGAGTGGCTCAGGGATCTTCTTCTGCGCCCTCTTCCTAGGAAATTCCTGCAGTGGAATCAAAAGTTTCACACAAGTCAGTTCCTCCAGGATTTCGCGATGCTGTGATCGCAGCTATTAGTGCAAATTCAGGCAAACCTGCGATTTGTTGTTCACCCTGCAACTTTATATTTTCGCAGCAACATTTCGCTGCAGCTCTGACCAATCTACCATGACAACAGTCATGGTTGATGATAATTTTCGAGGGCAAGTGCGTGGTGTCTGTCATACATGGAGCACAACATGACCGAGTATGAAAGGATCATTTCAACGTATGTACAACTGTTTATTTGTCTCATTTTCTTCACCCTTACCTGTATAGTTGGAGCTCATCCAATTAAAAGGCAAAGCAATTAAGTTTGTTAGTACAGAACAGTTTATAGACGAGGTGCTTTACAGAATAAAGACAGGTAAAGACCGCATAGACACAAATTAAGATTAATGTTGTAACATCACATAAAATTTAATGTAATTTAAAATGACAAAAGCTTATTAAATTATAATTAAAATCTGTAAAGTAAGATTAAATGAGAGGACCTTCAGCTGTCACTATACTGTAAAAAGGAAAGCTTTGAGTCTGTACTAAAGTATTGTCAGAGTAAAAGCTTGTCTAGCATCAATAGGAAGACTGTTCCAGATTACAGCTCCATAAAACTGAACGCCGCCTCACCATGTTTATTCCTGACTCCCGGCCGCTGCAGGTCTGTCCCGCAGCTTTTCGGTCTGATATGGTTCATATGGAACTGACGTGACAGATAGGAACTTTACTGCTAAACCATGAAGAGACTTTAACTCAAGCAGAGATAATATAAAGTCTAATCTGTGAGCAACAAAAAGCCGGAGCACAGACCTGAGGACAGGACGGATGTGACTGTAATTCCTGGTTTTAGTCAGGACCCAAACAGAAGCGTTCTGGATGAGCTGCAGCTGTTTTACAGCATGTTTACTGAGTCCAGGGAGCAGATTTTTATAGGGATTCAACTCGCATGAGATAAACATGTGAATACACATCTTTAAATTTGGTTTGGACAGAATCTTTGGATTCACTGTTTTAAGGATGTCAAATTGCTAACGATGTTACGGATGCAGTGTCTAAATTTAAGCCACAGCCAATAATAACAATATTTTTCACACTCTAAGGTGCACTTCAAAGCCCTAATTAAAAAGCAGTGCACCTTAAGGTATAGAGCACCTTATGTCACCTATGGATTCATTCTGGTTGTGCTTACAGATGTCGAAGTTATTTTAAGAGGTACATAGCATTCTGTCAAAATGTGTGATTGGTTGATCCAAAAACTGTCAGCCAATGTTTTTTGTTTACCACAAAGGGGATGAGTTAGCATAGTCAAAGTAGCATTTTTGTTAGCATTATCAGTCTGTATATTTATGTATTGCACACAAGGTTGAGTGTTAGCCTACATACGCTAACACAACTAATGTGTAGCAGTGTTAGACTGTGGTTTTTATGTAAGGTTGGTAGTTAGCATAGTCACAGTAACGTTTGTTTTAGTGGTATCAGTCTGTTTTTTTTACGTGTTGCAAACAAGGTTGAGAATTACAGAATTGTGAAAATGTTAACAAGGCTGACATGTAGCAGGGTCGGACAGGGATTTTGTGTGAGTTACTGTCAAGGTTTGGTGTAATCTTAAATATGCTAGCACGGCTAACGTCTGGCAGTGTCAAACTGTGTTTTCTTGTTTATGTGTTACTAAAAAGGTTGAGCGTTATCATAGTCACTGTTTGAGTAGTTACAGTCTGCTTCTTCACCTGTTGTAAACAAGGTTGGGAATCGTGTAATGAGTAGCGGGTCTGACTTTTTTTTTTTGTACGCTTGGCTACTAACAACATTGGCTGGGTGGAGTTTGCATACCTACATTAATTTATGTTTTAGCAATATAAATCAGTTTTTTTTAATTTGTTACAAACAAGGTTGGTAGTTACAGGCATTGTTAAAATGCTACATCAGCTAACGCTTCTAATGTGGCTAACATGTAACATGGTACTAATAATTTTAGAGTTATTGTGAACAAACTCATGTCTGTCTAACGCATGGATTTATGTTTGACTTTTTTGTCTTGCTTAATGCGTCTTTGCATACAAATTGTATATACGACATACGTTTGAAAATTGAACATTCATTGACTGTTCACCTAGATTCTAAATCGGACTTTTAAATATTTGTAGAAAGAGACTAAAGAAGTAATTATTGACATAGAAAACCTTTTGTGTCATTGACTTGACACAGGTTTGGTTAATGAAAACCACTGAAGAAAATCAGTAAAGTGGCTTACCATACAGTGACTTCATGTCTTCTTAGCAATATGTCATTTTTATGTATCTATAAAGATCAAGATGAAAATAAATAACTATATTTAACTCTGATTTTCAATTATGTTTCCACGTGTGCCTGTTCTGAATGTGCTGGTTTTTATGGCATTTTTCAAATCTAATAGTAATTTATCTCCAGATACATTAAGTTACAGTATGTATACATTTGCAAAACTACTAAAAGATAAATTCACCAATCAACAAAACTCAGTGTCATAGGCTTAAATTTGTTAATATTTTTTAGTTCATTTAAAAGTTTTATAATTATTATTTCATGTTGTTTGTCAAAACATTTTTTAGTTCACCACAGCGGAGTGTAAAATGTCAAACTACAACAAAATTATTTAAAACGAGTTTATTTGATTTGATTGAAATGTTCTAATCAACATTTTGGATATTCTCTTTTTAAAGTTTGTGAACGCTCTTTATTTATGAAAGCCTGGGTAGATAGATGGGAAGCTGCCAGGTTAAGGGGAAATGGAGGTGAAGGTAACGATGATGAGTTTTGTAGACAGCAGGGCATAGACGGCTAAATCATCACTGCCCGCCCGTGTGACATGAATCAATTTAACAAGCTAAAACTCCCCCTCTGACACCATCAGGACGGTCTACTTACAAAACGGATTCATCCACAAGTCTTTGTGTTGCTACAAATACCTTCAAAGATCATGGGGTTTCTTATGGTTCCTTCATAAAGAAATTAAAAACACCATGTCACAAACTAATGTAATTAAACCACCAAAAACAATGACACTAAAAAAGTGAAGAAAAAGGATGAGATCGTTTTCTTTTTAGCTCAGATAATAACTAAAGAAGGTTTTGTTTTTAATCATCAAGAATGACAAATGATTGATGAAAAGAAAAGAAAAATGTAGTTCTCCGTTCTTGCATACTTATTAAAAAATGTAAAAATTTAAAAGAAACTGTTGCCACTTTTCAATCTTGGAGGAGTTCAAAGATCATTTCAAACTATTTTATTTCCACAAAAACGTTTGAGGGAAAAATATCATCTTAAATTGAAAAAGATGAAAATAATTTTGTGTCCACTTGGTACAAATAATCATATAATTTCAGTTACAGTGTGTAACTGGAAAAACATCTCAAACATAGTTTGTAGAATTTATTATTTTTTTAAATATTGGATCCAAACAAGCTTCATTAATTTCAGAATATTGTATTTTGGACAAACCAAAAATGAAGATTTTTTTTTTTTTTTTTTGTAACGCACAGAGCCAAATTTGGCAAATGTCAAACGGAAATGTGTTTGTCTCCACCAAATAGATCTGTGCATTAGAAATCCATGATAATAGATCATTGCCAGTGTGCTGCTTTTCAAATGGCTTAAATACAAATAATTAAACTTTGATTTCATTTGTTAAATGTTAACTGTTCTTTATAGTCTGTTTAGTTTTTACCTATCGTGCATATTTTATGACTCCATCTGTGCATCTGTAAAAACTGCAGGCATGAAGCCCAATGAGGCAAATTGAATTTGTGATATTGGGCTATATAAATAAAATTGAATTGAATTGAATTGAATTAAATAGTCCAAATTACTTAGTAAAACAAGAAGTTTGTTAAATTCCATGAAAGTTACATTTGTCCGAACTTCACTTCAGTTCAACTCTGTTTAAGAAAAACGTTAAAGGCAATTGACTATCCTATATATATATATTCTTATTCTTTTACTGTCTGTTAATCCACTTGATTATTTCAGGTTTTTTATTTTTGGTAACCATTGTAAAAAGCCAAGGTTATGATTAACAATGATTCACTTTAGACCATTTAGACCTGTTTAGACTAGCTTGAGTATTTTTTTTTACTTTTGTTTTAAATAAAGTCAGAGACAAACTAACAGGTAGTTTTGACATGGTAAATACCCACCATGATTGAAATTGTGTTTTTGGTGTTTTTACATGGAATTTTCACGGAGGACATGGGCTATATAAAGAAAATAATTAAGCTTAATCATATTATTATTCATTGAATCTGGAAATGCAATATAATGCTGTTTAAAAAGGATAGTTTTTGTGATGTAGAAAATACGCATCAAGCTTCCTCCTCTCCTGCATCCTGATGCATCCACATCCATGGATGTCTTTGTTTTCCTCATCTGAGCTGGATTCCAGATCAAAACTGTTGATAGCTCCAATATTGCTTACCATGTTGATGTCAGGTATGAGGGGCTGTAAGATAGTGGGAGACTGTGTAAACAGATGGATTATGGGAAGTGGGGACAGGCTTAATCCATGCCAAAAGTCCCACCCACAACTTAGAGGTAAATTTCTAATGAACTACTGCTGCTCTGCAGGAACTTTGTCCTAGAAAACAACAGTTTTTTTTACTTTGGCTCAATAATCCAAATGAAAATTCCACCAGTGGAAACGCTTTTAAAATAGATCAAAAGATGATCAAAGTGAGTCTTCAAAGTCTGATGTGGGTGTGCTGATGCATTCTTCAACATAATGGCCATGTGGTCAAAGTAGAGCTAGATTGGAGAAATATATCTGCAAAATTAGAATGAAAATTAGAACAAGTCTTTTTGATCAAAATATGTTTAGATTTTTGTTTTTGAGCTTTCCTGTGCTCCCTCTGAGTCAACCACAAACTCCTCTGAGTCAAAGCATCCGCATGTTTGACCATCTCACCCAAATGAGTCCTAAACAGCTAGAATCCATGTATCAAACAATAACATTTCAAATTTAAATAACAAAAAAAAAGAGAATTCAGGTTTTAAAACTGTGGCTCGTTCAACTCTTTATCCGTCACACAACATGCAGTTTGAGTAACACAATTCTGAAAGTCTACTGGACTTGCAAGGTTGTTTGTGCCCCTGAAGGACACCACCTCACTGCGCTTCACCTCTTTACTGTCAGGCTTGTTTTACCTCTCAGCATCGTGTGAGCCGCAGCCCCCCAACCCTGGAAGTGTTCAGCAGGAATTATGGAAGCAGCAGGCTCTCCTCATGCACAATCCACAAGCTTGTTTCCTCAAGCTGTGAGAATCCTCACACACCGGGGCCAAACTCCCCCCAATCCCCCCGCATATACTTCATTGTCAAGACCAAATAAGGCCTCGACAGCAGCACAGGTCTCTAATCCTTTTGCTCCAAGTCGCAGCAGTTCGCCTTTTCCTGACAATAATGTTTGAATTTATGAGTCATTTACACAGTTCTTAATAAGTAAAATGAGCATGTTGATAAAAATGTTTTAAAAAATTGTTTAAAAATTCTGTTTTAACAACAATATTGTTTTTAGTAAAACTCCCTAATGGTGGTGAATGTGCCTTCAAACTTTTAATGAGGACAATCGTCCCGCCGATGCTACTTCTTAACAATGATCTCATCTGTATGGTGGCCTGGAAGTACAAATCACATCAACAAATCACTCTACACAAAAACACGAGGGTCATAGGAACAGCTAAAAGAACAAAACAAAAAATGTAAAAAGAAAGAAATTATATTTTAGAAATTGAAACTAAATACCAGAACCCTTTTTAATATTTCATTTTAACGTTTTAGGGAATGACTTTAATTTTTCAAAATGTTAATTTTTATGTTGTTTTTGGAATAACGTTGAGGTTTCTGGAATTTTCTTTTTTTTCTCATTTTTTTTTATTTTCAAACAACAAAAAAATGAAAACAAAAAAGTGAATTTTAGAAATCAAAGCTAAATACCAGAAATGTTTTTTTTACATTTCATTTAAACTTCTCAATAAATTACTTTGAAATGTTTATTTTTATGATGTTTTTGGAATCATGTACTTGTTTCTAGAATTTTCTTTCATTTTTTTTTTATCTTAATTTTTATTTTTGAGCAAGTATCACAAAAAAAAAAAAAAAAAAACAAGAAAAGAAACAATTCAAGTGAACTTTTCTACAATCACAGACTTAAAAAAATGTTCAAAATTTGAAAAAGGGCTTTTAATTTCAAACATGTAATGATTTCAGGGTCCAAAACTTGAGTAATGGCTGCTGGCCATCTTGTAGACGGTAAAATCTGACAGCTGTAGTCGTCTTTGTCTGTGCGTCTGTATCCGGTAATGAGCTTTACCAGCTGTTCGTCGTGGAGTTTTCAGTATGTTTGGGGGTTTGGCTCGCCGTTGCAGCTGAGCACTCGCTGAACACTAGCATGTGTATCCAGGTGTCACATTCCCATCACTGTTGATTGGCGCCGAAGTCAATAAAGATTTGGGATTACTGCCAAGTCATCTGATGAAGAACTAAATGCCAGCAGTGTGTTTACAAAACCCAGATCGTATTGAGTCTTCTGTCTGTCAGGACGGAGCTTTAGCCTGATAAACGGCTGCTGTTCGTTTGTCATTTTTAACGTCACGGCCCCCCACATGTGTGTTCATGTGTATACTTTACTTTTGCAGACAGACGGCTGCTCGTGACTATGGCACTACCTGAGACAATACCTGAGAATTAGCATATAGATAGATAAATAATTGAAGCAGCTTTACTTGATGTCATTTCTAAAGGACATGGTGTCTTTTAAGTTAGAAAATGAACCAGCTTCTCTGAGAAAGATTACAACTCTACACACCGAGCTGGAGCAGAAACAGTTCAGGCTTTTTTAAATATAGATTATTGTACTGTTCATTCTCGGTGTTTGGATGCAGACATGTTTTTATGCATAATTCTGTAACGCCTCATGATTCTTGTTTTTTTTTTTGTTTTGTTTTTGAAAGAGCAGTTTTTATGTGACGATGAATCTTACTCAAAGTGTTTATGTTCCTGAGACATTCAGATTTATCACTAACCTATTCACTAAAAGGTCATCACTGGTGTGTTGCGGATCTGTGTGTGGATGCTAAAAAAAAATATACTCTCACCGGCCACTTTTGGGCACACCTGTCCAACTGCTGATAAATGCAAATCAGCCGATCACATGACAGCAACTCAATGGGTTTATGCATGTAGGCATAATTAGGACGAGTTCAAACCAAGCATCAGAATCAGAGAAAGGTGATTAAAGTGACTTTAGACTTGGCATGGTTGTTGGCAGTATTTCAGAAACTACTGATCTAGTGGGATTTTCACCCACAACCATTTTTAGGGTTAAAAGAGAATGGTCAGAATAAGAGAAAATATCCAGTGAGCGACAGTTCTGTGGGCTAAAATGTCAGAGAAGAAGGGCCCGATTGGTTCCAGCTGATGGACCGACAACAGTAACTCAAATGGTTACAACTGAAGTCTGCAGAAGATCATCTCTGAACTCACAACCTTGATGCAGATGGGATGCAGCAGCAGAAGATCAAACCAGTATCACTCCTGTCAGCTAAGAACAGGAAACTGAGGTTACAATTCACATATGATCACCAAAACTGGACAATGGAAGATGATGAGTCTCCATTTCTGCTGCAACATTTAGATTGTACGGTCAGAATTTGGGGTCAACAACATGAAAGCATGGATCCATCCGGTTTTGTATCAATAGTTCAGGCTGGTGGTGTCATGGTGTAAATGATATTTTCTTGACACCCTTAGTACCAATTGATCATAGTTACACCACAGCCTACCTGAATATTGTTGCTAACCCTGTCCATCTCTTTATGACCACAGTGTAGCATCTTCTGATGCTACTTCCAGCAGGATAAGCTCCATGTCATAAAGATAGAATCATCTCAGACTGGTTTGTAGAACATGACAATGAGTTCACTGGACTCAAATGGCCACCATACTCACTAGATCTCAACCCAATATCCCACCATCGGCATCATGGATGTTCAGCTGACAAATCTGCAGCAACATGTGATGCTATCATGTCAAAATGGGCCAAACCTCTCTGAGGAAACTAATACCTTGTTGAATCTATGACACGAGGCAGTTCTGAAGCCACAAGAGGAACCAACCTGGTGATAGAAAGGAGTGCCTAATAAAGAGACCAGTGAGAGAAGTAGCTCTGTGATTTTTCTACTTGTCTTCAGCTGAAACTCAAGATCAAAAAGTGGTTTATTTATGGTCATGTTGAGAGGCTGCGCAGCTGAATCAAAGGTTGTGGGAATGTTATGAGTGATAATATCTCAAGCAGACTTCTCTAACACTAGATGGTTTACAAAGAAAACAGAGTATGGCGCAAAACTCCATGATATCTACACTGGATAATAAGTCCAAATTTTCTGTAAAAAGTATTAATTACAGCTGTTTTGTTTTTTTTTAAATAGATATTTGTTATTTTTCTTTTCTCCGATTCTCTTAAGGTGTTTTTGCTTCAGGACTGGCAAATCCTGCTAGCTTATCTTTTTTTTTTTTTTTGCCCTAGGTTTTATATGAGGCTGCAGCAGAGGTCAAACAATAAAAATCTGAATTTATGTGATTTCAGACGGTCCTGGAGGTTTTGCAGCTGGGCAGCAATTTGATAAATAGCCCTAAATCTGCCTTGAATTTTTATTTAGTGCATGACTCTCTCCACATCGATCCAACCCAGAAATATTTAGCGGCGTGGAAAAGGAAAACACATTTTCTGGTTCCCTGATATATTAAGCAGGGGTAAGATGGAGAAAAGCTTGTGTTTGGTTTCCTTGGCTCTGACTCAGCTTCTTGACATAAGGAGATTTAAAAACAGCACAATCATAAAAGCATGTCTGCAGAAATGAATAATTAATTAAAGCAGAGCAATAGCTTGTTATGATAGCACTTTGCTTTTTTTCCTACTGTGCATCATTTTGTCCTTCCTTCTTCTTCTGAATGCATCACAATCTAGCACATGGTTGTGTCTGTTAAAGCGCTGTGGAGCCATATGCCTGACATATCAAATGTCACATCTCTTTTGATATCAGCCCTCAGCGACTTGCAGGGAAGTTCTTATGCTTTGATAATTCATGTCCTTTTCATCGTGTTACGTAACAAACTAAGCAGACATCAATATATTTCTTCTGGTGGTGCTTACCTGTCTTTTTTTTTTCTTAAAGAACTCCTAAAGATGTTACTGTTTCAAAAGAGACTTTGAAGTTTGCTCTGGGAAGATGTGAAGTAACGCAGGATCCTTTTTTTAAGTTAATAATGCTTTTAGGTGTGTCAGACATAAAAGACTGAGGCCGGGCTTGTGTCTTTGATGGTGATGATGTCTTATCTGCTCCTAAGTTCACAGTCGAGATGGATAAACCTGAAAACTGCCTGAATTTGATTGGGACGGTGTCCCTGAAAGATATAGAAGAAAGAGGTTTGGCTGCCGCAGTCATCATAAGGCTTGGACTACGCTCACATATCTCCAAAATTCCAGCAAATTCGGCAGGTGAGGTTTTAAGAAAAAGCAACTGAGGGTTTTTTTTACAGTGGTCAGTGACCACCAGGGTACATTTGGAGGTTGCGCAGTGGAAGTCCAGGAAAACGCGGGTGGCAGGAAGGCAGCAGCATGAAAATGTACTCTCCGAGGTCCCCAAATCTTAAGATCAACCGATATCAGGCTGCCACCCTCCAGGCACCTCTTTGTCCTTGTGCTGCTGTCCTACAGCCCTTGTATAGTTTCTAACAATCGTACTGTGGAAGCACAGGGCTGTTGGGCTGGGGGTCCGGCGTTGACCAGATGACAATCTAGAGATCCCGGCCACCGTGGGTCAATGTTTCCTGCATCTCACCAGTTTTACCTTTAAGTCCCCCTCTGATGAAAATCATGTTTTTTGAGTTCTTAACATGTATGTGTGGCATTTTTTTTATGAAAGAGAACAAATGTAGTAAGAAATTATTTTGTTGAATTTCCAAGTATTTCTCCTTTTAAATCGCTGTCAATCAAATGGTCTCAGAAAATCTCTGTTTGAATTCATGTGTAGTAGCCATGAATCAACCTTTTTGTTTGTGTAAAAAATGAATGAATAATATTTTGATTTATTATAGTATTGTTTGTCGCCATATTGAGCAGGTATCACCTGGTGCGTCACATGGTTGTGGGCGGAGACGTTTTTTGTTGTTATAGCTCACCTGTTTATTTCACACCTGTAAGGTAGAAGGGAGAGGGTGAGCTGGGTTGCCACATTTTTTGTTGAGCGCTTTAGTTGTCGCTTTAGTTGTCGCTTTATCGCCTTTATGTTGCATTTTTTTGCCCATTCTGTGCATTTTTATTTGGCTCACATTAATCCAGAAATTCCAAGCTGTTTCAATTATCTTTTTGTTATAAAAATAAAAGGCTCAAGTGCATGACCCAATTCAAGTCAATTTTTGTCAAGCGCGTCACACAATCACCGGACCCAGCGTCAGTCTCTCAGCGACTTTGGACTTTTGTTGTGGTCGCTACATCATGAGTAGTTAATACGTCACAATTGCTCTACTGCACGTGCGCAATAGATCAGTGCCACTCAGCTCCAAAAGCCACGCCCAGAGGATATTTTTCAGACTGAAGCTTCATGTCAAGAGGAAAAAATAGCTTTTTAAGACATTCAGGTTGTGGGATTTTGGTTAAAAACTTCATAATCATAATTAAAACACTACTGAGAATGTTTGCTTTTTCGTTTTTTCTTTTTTTTAATTGTCATAGGGGGACTTCAAGCAAGTTTTTTAAGTGTTCTCTACAACCTGTGACCCGCAGCATGCCCGTAGGAAATAAACATGCATGAACATTTTCCCTCTACAGACTCACCAAGTGCTCCCCAATCTTACAGTTTCATTCGGGCCACCTGCGTGCCCGGTTCTTATTTACCTATGGGCAGCTGGGACAAAAGGCCTTGGAGACTATCGTTTAGAGGCTGGTACGTGGAGGTAAAGACAGTGGCACGCTGGGGTGTGACAACAAAAAGCACTTTTGTCGTCAATTTATATTTTTTTATTTGTAAAGAATGAACATCTCTTCTCTTAATGATCTTTGATACTCCGTGGCGTCACAAGGAAAGGGTCCATTCACACAGCGCTATGACTGTGACCTCGCCCCCCCATATAAATAAAATATATATATATATTTTTTTTATAAAACTTTAGTATCACAAAATGCACATTATCTTCAGTGTCAGCCTTTAAGACCGGGCGGTTTAAATTAATGCGCACCGTAGGGAAAAAAAAAAGTTTGCTGCGGTGAAATAAAAAAAGCTGTAATAATTCCTGTGTTTGTAACTGTTGAGCTGACAGGTGTGGGGATCTGAGCGCGTGTCTGGAACATGAGCGCGTGCGTGACTGAGCGTGAAGTTCAGTTTATGTCTGCTCAGCTTTTTTTTGATAATGTTTTTGGCGTCGCTGACTTCATTTAATTTATGTTTACTCAATGAGATCTTTTATATCAGTATTTACTGGTTTAGTCTGTGTTTATATTCACGAGGTTCGCTCTTGTTGGAGCGGTTCCGGTCCAGCATGCAGCCTCGCGGCTGATCTAAGAGATTCCAGAAACAAATGACTGTTGGTTTTAATTTTTCTCCTTTTTTGCATTTAATGTTTGTTTTTAATTGTAAATCTCTCTGAGCTGCAACACATGAAAAGTTATTTTCATAAAGAAAGATTGATCGATAAGTTCATTGTGTTGAATAATAACCAAATGAGGTCAGATAATACTCAGATTTACTTTCTGTTCTGCTAAATGTCAATATGAAATGTAAACAAGTTTTTAAATTAATAATAAAGTTGATCACCACTGCATTTACTGAAGGTGAAAATGAAGAATGATGCTGTCCAGTTGCAGGAAATTTAAATCACTATAAATAGCCAAACAATGAAATAGTAAAAACATTTAGTTTTATATACAATAAAAGCATCCTCACAGAATTAACTAACAAGTTTCTCAGGTTCTGTCTCATCGTGTAACAAAAATAAGAAAAGCCAAAAGCAAACACTTGTTTATGCTTTTATTTTTTATTGTATTGTTACTTGTAAAGTTCTTAGAAAAATTAAGTATATATAGTTATGATGTATCCAATCATATTGCTGTTGGTATCACATACCACAAACCCAGTACTTTTGGTTTTCAAACAAACAGAGCTGCAATACTATTTCAACTATTTTCTTTGTTCCAATATAATTGTAAAAGCAGAATTTTGAGATATGTAAAAAAAAACAAAAAGGTATTTGGCCTGCTGTTTGTGAATTACATTTTTTTCAGATATATTGAAGTTTTCTGCATTAAAGTTCACATTATAGTTAGAGGTGGCTGGATAACTCAGTTGTCTGATGTAGGATCTGGGTTTGGTTCTCTGAGCTAAAATCCAGTGAGGATCCTTAGATAAAACCCTTCATTCTACTGCATAACTTGATCTCTCTGTATCTTAAAATACAGGATTCTATCAGGAAGATCATCCAGTGTAAAACTCTCTGCATAACCACCAGTGTGAATCAGTGATTCACTCTGATGATCTCTGACAGGATAAGAAGAAAGGTGAACAACAGCAGAGTTCACATTATAGATGGTGATGGCACTCTTGTTAAGGAGACCATTTTGAATTGGCACTTCAAGTCATAAACGTTGCTGACCCCTGATTTAGAGGATACATACTTTCTTTACTCCTGTGTTGAGTGTAGCATGCAGAGCATTAGATATGTCATCTGCAGGTTCACATGGGAGTGCAGATGTTCGCTGATGGTGTGTGGTTTTTGCCTCCACAGCCGTGCTATGAGCGGGTTAAGGACTGGCTGAGTGAGAACCTGGTGGCACTGTGGATCTTCGCTCTATGCACAGCACTGACTCAGGTAAGCACCCAGGCATAAAAAAGAGTCTCTGATACTGAAGAGTAGATGAAAAATTCAGAAATTAAAAGGGCCCTACCATGAAAATTCTACTTTATGAGGTTTTAAATGCATTTTAATGTTCATTCCTCACTATAAAGAACCCCAAAACGGTATTTTGATCCGTTCATGTATTTAAGAGTAATCCTTTAAAAACCTGCTCTGTCTGCAGCTGCCCCTCCCATACCCACGAAAACGAGCGGGTGGAAACGTGCTGACGTAAGATCGATGCCAATAGCTCTCTCCCGGAAGAGTCTCCTCTGACAGCTCCGCCCCCAGTCAGACACAAAACTCAATTCATCCCCCTTTTCAGTGACGATCAGCAAAAAAACAACTTTCATTTTAGATTCAGAATACCGTGTCCTGTCTTCAATAAATTCCAGCTCAAACAGGTGTTTGTTACTTTAAACGCGTCGTTCCTTTAAGACCCCCCCACCCCCGGTCAGGCATAGCGGTGCAGGAGATGCGTGCGTGTTGTGTAGCAATGAAGGGATGGCCGGGCCTACCAAAGGCAGATATACCGTATGTGCATTCATACCTGAAAAAAAAGAATGTGATTATTTTCGGGAGAGAAATACAGACGCACTAATTTTGTCTGGGATGATGTCATGGAGTGGACTGCAGCGGCAGGCGGAGCTTCAGGAATCGAGCCACTTTACTTCCGCATATGAACAGAATATAAAAAACACAAAATATAACTAATATTTCATAAATAATGTGTTTTTTAGTGTTCCAAATGTAATATATGATCATATATATGGATATAGTTCACTCTGAAAGGCTTAAGAAAATCATTGTAGGGACCCTTTAAAGGCCACATGGGGGAATGGGGGTGGGGGGCTTGACTAATCATAAAGATGTTCTGCCACCCCTCAAAATGAGTTTTATATGAAATGCTGATGCAATCTCAGTGAAGAGACGCCTAAAAAGTGTGTGTGGCTGCTGTGATCCTGCAGGCTGATTTTCAGTCAGTGCGCCCTGAGGGCGAGAAGCAAAACAAACAGCCAAAAACCTGTGATCATTGCAGATTTATCTTTTGCTGGTCTGTTTACAAGCTGTACTCATTCATGGGGCTTTAAATGAGAACGTTTTACCATCTGCAGTGGAGTCTTTAAAGGAAAGTCAGATTATTGGAAAGATGTCTTTACTGTTTTATAACGTGAAAGCATAGACAACAATCATGGGTGAACAAACCCGTTATGTTCACACTGATATCAGCAATGTGTGTTCTGTCAACTATTTTCAATGAAGAGTCTATATAAACGTCTGGTAAAGGCTTTCGCGTTTCAAAACGTTCTATTTCACACTTCACTATGCAAGATTGTACGACCATTTTTAGGCTCTACGAACAAAATGTATGTCATTGGACGTTTGCATTTAAAGTTAAACCAGGCCAAACTTTGACAAATCAGGGACGCGGATTTGGGATGTATGGATATCGTCCCAGTCAAAAATTGATCATGAAGGAGAAATTGATAACTTGTCCGACTGGAATTATACAACACACAGTATGTATGATGAGGTCCCCTATAAGTCACGGTGGTGCCAATTCCTTGAAAATTGACCATGAAGGACAAAATTAATAATTGCGTTTGTGTTGTTTGAATCATAGGACATCAAGTCTTTCATATATGAAACAGAGCTGTGAAAGAAAAAGCCTGGAGCGAGATTTGCTAAATTTGTACCACTTTGACATTTTGCACCAAACCTCTTGGTGTATTGGAAATGCGCTAGTAAACAGTAGAAAAAAGAGGAACCAGTGTGTACACCAGGGGTGTCCAAACCCAGTCTTCGAGGGCTGGCCTCCAGAAATTCTGCTTTATCTGCTGCTGATTACCTGGATCAGGTGTGTTTGGCCCTTCAATGGCAGGTTGGTTTGAAAACATGTAGGACACTGGCCTTCGAGGACTTTGGACAACCCTCATGTACACCATTTAGTACATTCCTCAACTTGCTGTGACGCATTCTTGAACACACGTTACATGCCAGGGGTAAATGTAGCAATAGAGCTATGAAGCTATTAAACTTTGAATGATTTCATAAAAATCTCAGCTGGTCATGAAAATTCACCTACGCCTCTAAAACCCCATAAATGTGAGGAATGAAAGCTTCATTCTAACAGAAAACTGTCAGTCTCGGCGTGTTTATGTCATGTTTTATAACACCTGTCAATGTTCCATTTATGTGATGTACTGGATCATTTCAGCCCATTGATGCCTCGCACTCGAAACAAGACAGTCTTGAAGTAATCAGTGCGCAAAAAAAAAGAATCTAAAGACGGTATAAAGACCTTTGATTGAAGGAAAATTGTCGTACTTTTTCTTGTGCAAGAAAAATAATCCAATCAAGAAAGTTTTTCAATAGATAAATGATCTAATTTTGAGAAAAAATGTTCTGGTGACTAGATTTATTTTACTTTAAATAAAAATAACCTTTTTTTTATCCCATTGGCATTTTTTTTATTAAAGAAATTTTGAATTTTTAAAGAATTTGCAACTTAGTTCTAAAAGAGCCTAATTTTGCAGTGTGGTTGAAAAATATAAAGCAGCCTTTGCAAACCTTTTGATAAACTATAGATTTTTATTTCATTTTAAAAGGAAAGTGAGACAAATAACTGCAAAATCCAGGCCAAATCCAGGCCACAAGGTCTGCTGGTTTTTCCATAAATCCCGCCTTATCTCCCGTTGATTACCTGGATGGAGTGTGTTTGGAGCTTTAATAGCAGGTTGATTGGAAAACATGTAAAAAAAACTGCCGTCAAGATCTGGATTCTGACACCCCTGAACTACAGGTTTCAACTCCAGGCCTCGAGGGCTTCTGTATCCAGATATCTAGGCCCTACTCATGACTGATTACCTGGTTCAGGTGTATCCAGCTAGTTAGAACATGCCAGAGTAGAGTATGTTGGAAAACATGCCCGACTGCGGTCTTGGAGTTGCCCATCCCCGTAAAAAACAGACCACTATCTAGTGTCAAACGTACACCTCCCACACAAAGACAGAACAACTCTCTTCAGTTCTGCACAGATAAGCCTTTACCTGTCTGTTTTTAGGACAGAAGAAAAAGTGAAACATGAATAACATGAATTTGTTTTTACAATTTATTTATTGTGTTAGTGACACAAGACGTGCTGCAGTGAAGGATTGCTGTTCTCTGGAAAGAAATCTGTGAAATTAGATTTTCGACACTGGAATTATAGTCAATCTAACTCAGGCAACATAACAAAAATCTGTCATCAATGTCATTAAGCTACGTTCATAGCTAGGATGTATAAGAACATGGTTTCTTGAACTCGCTTTTAGCTCATAGAGTTAACAGAGAACTGTCGCTGCCCGATACTAGCGCATGTACTCACAGTTGGAAGAGGCTGGATGTGAAATGTCAAAGTGGTGACAATCTTGTTCCAGGCTTTTTCTTTCACTTTATTCTGATACATTAAACACTTGGTGTTGGTAAGGTATACATTTCTGATTAGAAGTTATGAACTGGATATTGATATTTCATGTAAAAGAAATGGTAAGGTCGAGCCGGGGTGGGATTATATAAGTTCGCTTCCTCCCACTCCCTTTCAAGCGATCTATAATTTGATGCCTAGTTATCTTATGTCTGACATATCTTAGGAAATCTTCTGTTGATTGTATTACGCAGGCATTATACTTGTTTTTGATTGCTTGAAATAAACCATTTCAAATCAAGTCAAATATAATTCTGGTCAGGCACAAGCTACTATAATTAATTTCTCTTCCATGATCAATTTTCAAATGGTTGGCACTTCTCTGTTTTGAAAAGGACGCTCTCCACAATTCTGAGTCCCTGATTGGTCGAAGTTCAACTGGTTTATCTTTCAGTGTGTTTAATGATTGTGTGTTTGTGTGTAGAGCCCGTAAAATGACTTCAAAACTTGTGTGGCTACACACGAACATGAGATTTTTTAACCTGGAAACACAAACCTGTTACTCAAATGCACGTTTCTGAGCTGAGTGTGAACGTAGCATGATATCTGCAGGACCTATCCGAGACATAACTTACAGAAAAATGTATTTTAGCTGAATTCAAAATGTGAACATTTCAGTCCGCTTGTTCTCAACTGAAACAGAAAAGGTTAAATACGGAAAATCAGAAACTGAGCTTTGAATAGGATTCATCTTTGACCATGTTGGAAGGTTTTGATAGAAACACAATAAATGCAGGAGCAAAATGTTTTAATCCATGGGAAGCAGCCATGAAATGAAAAACTCTTAGCTGGTTAATGCATGAGCACATGGTCAAGTATGCCGGGGATGTGGATAAACATTAATGTTTGATACGCTTTCTTCTATGTATATTTCTGCTCCAAGAATTATAGAGCCAACTTCCACAGTATGAGTCTGTATTGAATTAAATAGGAAGGTGTTAAAGAAAACCACTGTTTTAGTAATATATACAGTATATGTACAGTATGTACAAGTACAGTCTAGAAGCATACATCACTTGTCATGGGTAGATTAGGAAATAACTGTGTTTTTAGTTGCACCAGTCAAGCTCAATCAGATTGAACGAGTGGCAATCTTGTTGTAGTAGTGAGGGTTTCTGCTGGGAAGTCTCAGACCCTGACATTACCTTGGCTTTGCTTTGACATGAACCCCCCCCACCCTTAAATGACTGCTGCTGAAAAGGCGCCATGCTGTTCGACAGAAACTGCACACGCCGGCAGCATTAGCTTCCTCCAGGAGGACAGAAGCCAGCACACAACTAAAACCGCTCAGAAAGAGCTTGAAGAAAAAAGACAGAAAGCTTATAGTATTGACCCAGCCTGTTCACTCCCCAGATCCCAATCCGATCAAGAATCTGCAGAGCGAGCTGAGAAAAAAAAAAAAAAATCAGAAAAAAACTTGGTTTCCTAGCACTCCAAAAGTCTGCAGTCTACAGCCAGAGTCTGCAGGACATCACAGACGTCTGTCCACACAGATTCTAATACATTTCACTCACACACGTCCTTTTATCTTTTCTCACACCACCCTTTTGGAATCTACACTCAATTGATGCAACAGATTAACTTGTTTCATAGATTTTTGTTGAAAACTTTGGAAATGTAAATGAAAATGCCTGTTGTTTCTCTGGGACAGGCTGGCAACTCATCCAGGGTCCATCCCGGCTTCATCCAATAGTAACCGGGACAGTCTCTAGCAACCTCACAGTCACAGCGTGTTAAGGGAATGGAAGGAAGTTCAGGAAAAAATCTTTGCATAGAGCGGGCATATTGAATCTTTATTTCTACCC
Organism: Oryzias javanicus; assembly: GCA_003999625.1. Classification (NCBI taxonomy): domain Eukaryota; kingdom Metazoa; phylum Chordata; class Actinopteri; order Beloniformes; family Adrianichthyidae; genus Oryzias; species Oryzias javanicus. The sequence goes on along the minus strand of CM012439.1, from coordinate 9,567,678 downwards.
TTTGATCCAGTCACTAAAAAGTCACATGCCCAAAGCTGAGTGCCTGATTGGTTGACGTACCACGTGAATCTCGCCACGCCTGACGCCCAAATACAACATATTAACATTCCCAAATTGTCACATTTTGATGCATAGTTAGGGAACCTCTGCGTTAAAAAAATAACATTTTTGGTGTCCCCAACTCATCATTTTATGACGTGGAGGCTGTTCCAATTAAATCAGGGCTTCCAAACCCCTCTGGGACGTGGACCAAACTGGTATTCTAACCCTAACCTTAAACCAGTACCGAACCCAAATCGGTACCTGATACAGATCGGAGGTCTGGATGCGGTACTGGTTCCATTTCTAGTACTGTTCTGAATGTTGTAGTGTTAGGGTTAAAGTACCCAGCTGTTTTCCGAGGTTCGGTTGGTGTCCGAAAAAATGATCAGACCCCTGATTTAACAGTAACAGCCAGCATGTCAAACAAACGACGAGTTGGGGACACCCAAAATGTCAAAACGTGACCTTGCGTTAACATGTGACAACTTGGGAATGAGAATGTGTTGCCAAATATCGCCACAAGACCTCAAACGCATATGTACATTGACTTGACATTGAAACTTGATGCCTCCGCACAGGAATGCCACTAGGGATTTTGGGCCTCATGAAAATAATATTTATAGGGGTCTAACACAGCGAAAAATCTGCATGAGGGGCCTTTGCGGGCCCCCCATCAGTGCCTAGGCTCCTGGAATCAGCTACCCCCCCCAAGCCTCCGCCACGTGAATCACCTGCGTGAATGCCCAATAACTAAGTTGCTCTGAAATATAAATTGCTGCCTCATCAGCTTTATTGTAATGAGTGGCTATTAGAAAGAGAGAAAAAAAAAACTATTTTCTGACAAGTTCTACTTTTAGTATTACTTAATCCAGCTGCAACGTTGTACTTTGAATCCCAAAATAAAGTTCTTCAAATTGCACAATTCTGATCAGGCCACTTTAATACTGTTGTTGTGAAGATTAACAGGCCTCAGGAAAAATGAATCAAAAAGCATCATTTCAGAGCAAAACTACATCTAAACAATCTGTTACATGAAACCGTATCATCGAATCTTTGTGATTTCGTAAATGATGTGAAGAAACCATTTTGATATAGCAGACACATAAAGTTAAATGTTAACCTGAGATAGTAGGAAATAGGGGTTCAATAGATCATTAGACACAGTTTGGCACACAAGTGTCCCGCGGACCCCCACCACCTCCTTCCCGCACTATTTAAATCAGTTGTCCGTTCATATCGAATCCTATTCGCATCAAATTCACGTTTGTTTTAACAAGCGTCCAAGTTGCTGCTTGACGGCTATCCAAACGTGTTTTAACCTGAACCATGAATCCCGCTGTGAGTGGGAGGAGCTTCCGTCACAACCTTCTCTCAACCTCATCATGAAGGACGCAGACGATGAGAAATGAGGTTTATTTATTTTGAAAAGGCGAACAAAAGGAGGATGTTCAGAGAATCTCTGTGAGGAGCAGCAGCTGTCCTGCACAGGAGAAATTCACTCCTCCGTCTGTAACGGACATGCGGTCATGGGACGCCAGTATGGCAAGCAAAAGGTATCATAAATCATTAGGAAAAGCGGACGGGGCAGTGCCTCACCTGCACAAGTTCTACGGATAATAATCATTATTTGAAATATTGAAATGTTCCCACAATTTCAATAAAGTAGTTATTAACAAATAACTAGTTACTCCAGACAGATTTGGTATCTTCTAAACTCTTTTCAAGTCTTCTTTTATCTCAGTCTTTGTAGATTTGATCTCAAGAAATGTAAATGTAATCAGAAATGACATGTTTTAGCCTTGTGTTTGTGTTCAAAGTTCAAAGATGTTTTGTTTTCATAAATGGGCCTCAAAGAGCAAATGTTTTGATGTGATATGTGTGTATATTTGTGCTTTGAAGTACTTCACTGTGTATATGTTTTGAAGCTTTTAAAAATGTATATATTTTTTAGCTTTTATCTTGTTTTTTTTTTTTTTCTTTACTGACCCAAAAAATAATCCAAACGGTAACCCTAAAACTGTGACATAATCCAAACCATGGATTTGGTTATTCATTACACTCCTAATACGAAATGTGTATTTTTTTTACTAGAACAGGTTGAAAAGACAGAAGTTAAGAGATTAGTCTCTTGTGTCTAAGACAGAAATTTCAAAATGTATTTTTTTGGGCATTATTGATCACATATAATTAAGGAAATGAGCGTGAGAGCCATGAATTTCTGCTCAAACGTCCATAGGGGACATGTGATCCCATTAACTCCTGAAATGTCTCTTGTGTCGCTGCAGATCCTGGGTCTCGTCTTCTCTATGACAATGTTCTGCCAGGCAGTGAAAGTGGAGACATTCTACGCCTAGCCGCCGACCCTTCTGCCCTTCAGCGCACTTGGATTGTTTTCTCATTAGAGATGGACATGTATAGATCCCCCCCTCCCCCTTCCTCGCCACCCCTCCACATTGACAGACTCTTCTTTCCAAGGCTTGTCCTCCCCGCAACATTTGATCTCAGATGTCTGCTCCGTTTTTCTGCTAACCATCAGCCAGCGCAGCGTCGGTGTTTTTCTCAGTTTTGCTCTGTGTTAATAGCTTTTTTCTGTGATACATTTTCCAAAACAGTATTATAAACATCTATTAAAAAAACTGTGTAACGCTGTTTTTAATAAGAGCTTTCTTTTAAATTATTTCAAAGTTTATAAGTGTTTTCAGTGTGGGAGCTCCGGTGAAGAAAAGTGCACTGTGTGACGGTTTGCAAGTGCATGTCTCCTGCCATGATGTGTATTAAATGTTTTGGCTTGACAAACCAGAACATTGTTATGTCGTCATTTCCTCAAGTGGAAACCATCAAGGTTTTTCTTTTTGACTAAATTAAAAAAAAGTTGTTTTCAAGGACATAGTTTCTACAGAACAGCAGTTTATTAGATTTTGAGTTGTGGGTTGACAAAATAAGCACGCGTCCACTTCCCATCCATCTGTTTACGCGCTCTCAGGCTAGCTTACAGGTTCTCATCTCCACCCTAGCATTAGCGATGCAACAAAATGCTGAGCAATATTTAAGCTATCCAGCCGTACAGTTTTGAACCAAATACCAACTTGGATGAGAAAAACGAAGAAGTATACGGATCTATGCTGAACAAAAATACAATCTCAACACTTATTTTTTGTTTTTGTTTTTTCAAACTCAGATTTTGTTCACAAATATGTCTAAATTGGTCTTTTCTGGCACTTCTCCTTTGCTGAGGTAATCCCGCCTCAAAGCTGTGTCACATCAAGATGCTGATTAGAGTTTTCTTAAGATTTTTGTTTTTAGTTGTGAAGATTTAAATCATAGAAGGAGATTTGATTTAAAGAACCCAGTCGCTCGCACCACTTCAAAACAAATGTGTTTTTATTTTATTGGTGTTAAACTTTGGAACCTACAAAAAAATTGATTTGAAAAGTTGTGCACAGATTCTCTAGTTTAAAGATATGTTTAGAATCAAATTGAAGAGTTATGTTAAAGGTAATTGATTTCATGTTGCTTCTTTTTGTTTATTTTATGGTATTGATTGTGAATAGCCAATGGTGGGGCCACATAAAATATGTATACACTCAAGTGTTTTGATTTTGCAGGGGCAGGCACAACATAAGAAAACAGTTCTTCCATTTGCTCTCTTTCGTTCATGAAGTTGAAGGACTTTGTCTAGTTCTGTATATGACTTTGTTTCTGATGTTCCTGATGCTTCAAGAAAGAAAAAAAAATACTTAATAATGCGGGACTAGTGCCTTGGATTTTTAAAAGCAATTCAAACACCGTGTTCACTACTTTTCTTTCATTTTCTAAAAATCAGATGATTTCACTGATTTCATAAGATAAAAAACGAATCAATGTCTATTTGTGACTCCACTGTGTTCTGATGATGATAAGAATTGTTCAACTGCAATGCATTGCAGTCTATATTTGCTATTGTATGTGAGCATTGATGCATGCTAGTTTTGCTCAAAGACTTCTAAGAAGTCTTGTGCACTTGATTTTGGAACAGTAGATTTGGACAGCACTAGAAAAAGGTGAATGCGCTATATAGTGAGTGGGGAAGGAATTCACACAGAGAATCACAAAATCTCTGTCTTTCTGCACTTTCTCTTTTGCTGAGGTAATCCATCCCATCTCACTGGCGTGCCATATAAAGATGCTGATTAGACAGCATGATTATTGCAGGTGTGCCTTAGGCTGGCTACAATAAAAGGTCATTCTGAGATGTGTAGTTTTCTTTTGAGCTTATTTTTATTTGAGCTTTGAGTGGATCCAAGGCTAAAGCCAAATCCAAATTCTTCCCCTACCCCTATAATTGTAGGAACATTTGGAGGGGTAGTGGTGTCCAAAGTAGTTTTTTAAGGGCTGACCCTTCGCCCTGAGGGTGTTCTGTGTCGTGCTGTGCCGCGGAGCTGAAGAGCTTTTCTACATGTGGGTGTTCTCTGAAGCACAGAAGTTTACATTTAAATGTAAGTATGTTTTTGTTGTAGCATGACCTTTTTAAAGTTATAAAACCAATGTTGTTATGAATTTCCAAGCACTAACAGCTCCACCCTAAGGTAGCTGACCAGCGACTATTGAGGATTTCGAGTGGGAGTAACATCCGAATTTGAAGACACTATTTTTCCATATGTCTCAATTTGAAGAGCTAAAGTAAGACTTGGGGAAGAATTCAAATTCAGCCTAGATGTTGTTGTTGCCCTAAGTATGAACCTAACCATAATCCTTCTTTCAGGTCCATGCGGCCACTAAAAAATATCAGGCCTGGCAACACATTTAGAAAAAATTACATTTGAATATTAACTTTTTTGTTTAACTGGGAGGGTCTGGAGACTCAGTAAACCGTTCAGTATCTAGTGTGACCACCATTTGCCCCATGCTGTGCAACACAGCTTCATCTCAAAAGGCCTGCCGTAAATGTCCTTTTATTGTGCCCAGTCAAAGGCACACCTGTGCAATAATCCAGCTGTCTAATCAGCATGTTGATATGGCACACCTGTGAGGTGGGATGGGTTATCTCAGCAAAGGAGAAGTGCTCACTATCACAGATTCATGAACAACATTTGAGGGAAATGCTGTGTATGTAGAAAATGTTTCAGATCTTGGAGTTCATGCCATGACTAATGGATGTAAAAACAAAAGAGTTCTGTTTATACTTTGTTTAGTGTTTTTGTCTGTAAGTGGATTAATCAGCATGGAGTGGAGCAGGGTGCTTGTAGCTTCTTCGTCACCGCTACTACCTTTAACCTTCAGTATCTCTTCCTCTGCTCCTGATTCGATACATTTTGAACATACTCAAAAATACAATTTTGAGTAAAATTTTCTTCATATATGTCTTCCGTCATAAGAAAATTGCCACAAGAACATATTAAAACACAATTTTCATCCAAGTGGGTCTTTAAAATCTAATCATATTAAGTTTTTGCGCAACACGTTAAAACTTAAAAACCTGGATTTGAAGTTGTTGAATTACTCAACTAATCAAGTATTAATTAGATACACCTGAGGAAAAGCACTGCCCAGGTGGATGTCTTATTTATTGGATGCATTTGCATTGGAATTTTTCTTCTTTCAAGACTGCAGAGTCAAAAGAATGTTAATGTTCGGCTCTGTGGCAGGAGCCTTGAGACTGGCCTGGGGCAATTTCCCTCCAAGGTCCAACGACAAAGATTCATCTGCAGTCTTTGAACTCTCCTCTTTAGTGTGTGTTTTTTTCTATATTGCACTGTCAAGCATAATCCAGGAAAAGAGCACACCAGAGACATGCTGTGATTAAATAGCCCCACAGGACAGAAAATACTTAAATGTTTTCGCCTGCAATTGAAAGTCCAGTCAAGTAGCTTGAACCGCGTCTGCATTTTGTTCACAATTTTTTTGTGTTTCCTCTCCTTTCTATGTCCTTAAACAATGCACAGCTCGAACTATAAAAGTTCCTGTGCAGATAAATGGATGGGAGCGTTTTAGGCATGACCCATGAAGTCAAATAGTGATTATGCCCACTCAGGGAACCTTAAAAAGTAAGGAACATTGATTAATTTATACAATTTTTGGAGTTTCAAACATAAAAAATAAGTTAATGGATGCTGGAGCAGTGGTAGCATGGTCTTGAGATTTTGATCCAAATTATGCCTTTTTCACGTGGGTGAACGTAGTGCAGCGGTAGTGACTCCTGATCGGAAGATTGCAGGTTTGATTCCCGCCTTACTTGCTTATGTGCCTTACCTGCCCAAGTGTTCTTGGCAAGACATTGAACCCCAAACTGCCTCTGGTGGAAAGTTGGCACCAGTGTTTGGCAGTGGAGCCACCATGTGTGGTAGATAGGGGGAATGGGTCTGTGACTGTAAAGTGCTTTGAGTCTTCAAGGAAGACAGAAAAGTGGTATGCAAGTATATGCCATTTACATGCATGTATACAGGGGTTGATCTGCTTTTTTTGCAATCAAAACATTTGCGGCGATGCGTAGCTACGTAATTTTGGCAACCCTTTTTGGTCCTTTGTACAAAACGTGTGGCCACTAAACGCACGTTGACAGTTGAACCAACACATTCTCATCCCCGAGTTGTCACATATTGGCATTTGTTTAAGGACCCCTACGTACCAAAACTTATAGTTTTTTGATATGCTGGCTGTTCATAACATCATGGGTCCACAACCGTCAGGACGCGATACCGAACGTGGACTTGTCCTCGAAACGCGTCCAATACTGGTACTCCTAACCCAATACTGGCACTGGACGCCACCTGGGATCCACCAGTTCATCCATATGGAGCCCACATAGAAATGTTTGCAGGGACATTTTGCACCAAACCTCTCCCAACTATTGATTGACTACATGCGCAAGTAAAGATATAAGTTTCTGCAATTGATTTTGTACTTTATATACAAAATGCATGTCCATTAAAAAGCGTTGAAAGCTAAAACAGATTGAACTTTGATCAATCAAGGTCTCAGATTTGGTAGAAATGACGCGCAGATTTGGTTTATCTGGTGAGTCCAGTCACTGTGACAAGCCTGTTGACTTTGATGTTTGATCTTTAAATAAAGATTAACCAAGGCCACTATCTTACATAACAGTAAGGCATATCCACTATTCTAAGGACACCAGCAATTAACCCATCAGTTTAACATTTTATTTTTTTGCCAACATTGTGAGTCTTGCTGGCTTCGACATTTCGAACCATGCCTCTTCCAACTGTAGGTGGCAGACGTGCTGTAGTAAAATGAGTAAGTAGCTCCTCCTTGCTTATCTAGTGTGAACACCATGAATGAGCATTTAGTGCGGTCTTGAACACACAGCAAATGCTCGATGTGTACATAACTTAAAGGTTGACCCAAGTGGTCTACATTTTAATATTTCCTGTGGGCCAACCACGAGCCCCGTACAGGTTTGCCCATTTTTTTTTTTTGCCCCCAGATAGCCTAGATCCACTCGCAAGGCCAGTTGTGACTAAAGCATAACTTGGGTTGCAAGAAATAGAGAACAGCTGAATGATGAACACACATTACAACTGCAAGGCTAAAATTTTCCCTTTTACCATGCAGCTCTAAAAGCTTTTATATAATTAATATTTATATAAAGGGACAAAGATTCCTATACGCTCCTCATCTGCTGAAAACTGAATGTAATGGTGTACCTGTGAGACGGGAAATGGCACTTCCAAGCTTCTAACCATCAACAAGCTTGAATTACAGCAGACGTGGAAATAGTCAGTAGAGGAAAAAGAATAAAGTAAACACATACTGCTGTTGCAAAACAAATATTTCAAATGTCACAAAGAAAAATGACTATCAAATCAGCACATCATGAATGGATGGAATGGAAAACAGGCTGCATTTTACACAGATATACATTTGCCAGCTAAAATTTAAGTACAGATTAGAAGAATGTTATTTTTTTTCTTGTATCTGAAAAACTTTTTTCTTTTAAAAATATGTGTAAAAAAAGTTTGATTACTTTTCTTTAATGAGCAAACATGTATGTCTTATAGATTCCTTTTGTTGGTTTAATTTATCTAAATAATTTCATATGACATTTCACATAATGATGCTGCCAACCCTGTTCTTGATAACTGAAACTATTTTAAGGTTTTATTTTTCACATTTATGTCATATTAAGAAGCTGGGTCATTTAAATCTCATAAGACTAGTTCAGGTTTGAAAAACTTAGATTTTTTTAAATAATGACTAATCTTTTTTACTGAAGTAATATTTATTTTGAATACCCACTCCAATGAAGATTGTGTTCTTGGTGTTTATAACATGTTCTTGTGTCATCTTTATCATAATGGAGGACATACATTAAGAATATTATTTTCAAAATTAAATTTCTGAGTATTTCTTTATTCAAATTGATGGGAATTAGGAGCAGAGGGAAATACAACTTTTTAAATTAAGAGCATGTAAATGGCATAGAAAATGCCCTGGACGAGCCTCAAGCTCTCTGCTCCGATCTCTTAGCAATGGGAAAGGAAATGGGGGGCGGGATTGCTCCATGCCAACGATCCTACCCACCACTCATTGGTGAATAGCTAATTATCAACAACTGTTCTGCAGAAACTATGTTCTAGTCATTTGTGTTTTTTTGTCTAAAAAAATTGTATAATTATAATTAAAAGACCACTGAACACTTTTACAATAGATCAAAAGATGATCAGAGTGGGACTTTAAATTGAAAAATAGTTCTGTGGTTTTTACTTTATCTTGTTTGGGAACCGAATACAAGTGTTGCACTAATCCCCACTGTTTTTTTTTTTTTTTTTTTTTTTTTACTTGTCCTGTCCAACAGCTAAGCAAACAGACACGGTCTAACCCCGGCTTACACCGCCAGCGTCGCGGCTCTGTTGCGTTGCAGGAGCGGACTAGCTACAGCCGATGGCTTGCACTGGCTGCTGCTCCAGCCACAGGCTCTGTTGATACAGGAAGCCAAACCTGGTCATTTTATAACACTTCTCTGTCTACGTGTGACTTGTCAACATATAATGGGTAAAGCACGGAATTTTTACGTAATATTTACCACACGCTGAAACCGGAAAGTTCAGCAGAAAATTTGTTTTATTTTGAAAATATACCGGATGCACTTTACATTCGCTCGCGTGGTTTCCGGTTTAAGTCGTGAATAGCCCCAACTTCACAAAAAGTGCTGCAGATCAGCTGCGGCGTCTGTCAAAATTTGAATCAAACAAAAAGGATTCGCAGGACCGCAGTGGCCGGTCCGCAGACGCAGGATGTGAACGCCTGCAGTGGAAGTTCCGCTCGCACTTATAAAGTTACGTAAAGACTGCAGTGCACGCATCGGAGCCATAACGCTAGCGGTGTAAGTACGAGGTAAGAGCCTCTAGTGTTGGGTAGTTTACTGTCACAACGGGACAGCATCAGCAGCAGCCCGGACCCCCCCAACAATCCCGCCAAACACCTAGACCAGGGCACGCGGGAACGCTGCAGAGGCCAGGAGGGAAAGGGGAACACAGAGAATGCAGGCCCCAGCCCAGCCAGGACAGCAGCCCCTCCCACCGCACCAGGAGGGCCAACATGGGGCCCCGCCCTCGGAGAGCCCCCAACCACAGAAGAGCAGCCCACCACCCAGCAGCACCAAGCATCCCACCCCAGGTACTCGCCAGGGCCACCCAAGGGAGGCCCACCTTCATACTCCAGACAACCGCCCACCCCCGCTGTTGGAGGTCCAGGGGGGAGCACCCCTACCCAGGAAAGGGGCACCCAAGAGAAACAGAGGTCCCGGAGGAGTGATGTCAACAAGGCCCGACCAGGCACACCCACTGATGGAGTTTTTGGAGATACCCAGATCTTGAGAGCAAGGACCAGAACCCACACCACCGAGACCTGGACACCTCCTGGATCTGATGTAGTTTGATCCCCTGCTCTAGATCTTTAATCTCGGGATCCCTCTCCCGGCATGGAGAAGAGGCCACCGGGCCCAGGAGACCGGCACCCAAGAGACAAGACCACCAGCACACACACCCCCACACACACACACCCCCCGTAGGGGACAGACGGTCGAAGGTCCCACCTTCCTTGTGTGATTCATGCGTGTTTGTTTGTCAGTCATGGCCAAAAGTTTTGAGAATTAAACAAATATTACATTTCCACAAGGTCTGTTCCTTCAGGATTTTTAGGTGTTTGCCAGATGTTTCCCTGATGTAATGACATACAATTAGAAGCATTTCACAAGTATCAAAAGCTTTTATTAAGAATTATGTTAGCTGGTCCTTTTTTGGCAGGGCTGAACTGCAGTGGAAATGTGGTTTCAGTGATAGAGTTCATTTTCAAGGCAAATAGGGACTAGGCAAATAATTGCAGTTGAGTGGATCATTCCTCATAACATTCTGGAGTATTTATAAATTTGCATGAAACTGCAGACTTTGGAAGAATTAATAGTTGTGTCATTCTCAAAACTTCTGGCCATGACTATATTTTGAAATGTTAGAGGTGTGTGTACTAAAGGATGCAGTTAAAATTGGTGAATAGGGCATTGACAAGACATCTCCTGATTGCTCACAGCGATGCCCCGTCACCCTCTCACCAATGGCCCTACATGTGATTCTTATTTCTGCCAGTGTCACCATTGTTGTGTCATCGATTTGTGTCATTTGACGAAGCTTTGTGTTTGAAAGTGAGCTGGGCCTTGTTCCAAATGATGTTATCAAGCTGAGTTTAAAGCTTCTGATTCTGAAACTTCATCATTTTGACTTCTTTAAAGTCTGACTTCAAACATATTTTTTTTCTATCACAAAATTGTTCCCAGGGTAATTATGATTTGGAAGTTTTTAGCCAAAATGTGAAAAGTTCCATAATTTTTAATACATATTTTAATGCACTTCGGTAGTAGCTCATTCAAATTAGGGATGTCCCGATCCGATCACGTGATCGGAAATCGGGCCCGATCACGTGGTTGAAGACTTGATCGAAATCTGACATTTTCCACCGATAATGATCGTATATTTAATTTATTATTATTATCAACACTTCATATTTCAAGCATACCATTTTGGATAAATGCCCCACTACAAGTCTGCATGACATGAACAGATCACACAATGTTGTTGTTGTGAAACCCAAGAGAAGACGGCAGCAATTTAAACAGGAAGCTAACATCAACAATTCAGGTAAAACCAGCTAGATGTTCACAGATCAAACTTACGGGATCTATAACTCTTTTAATAACACTTTACACTGGTAACAACTGTCTCTATTGGTTTATCTTAACGTAAACAACAACATATAAAGGAATTTCAACCAGAAATGTGGGTTTGTTTTTAATGTTAAACTCTTTGTGCTGCTGACAGAAAGACGGCTGCTAACTGCTAAATGCAAGCTCAGTGATTTGACTCCTTAGGACCCGAGCTGTCCTTGTATATGCCTGTTTGATTTGTCTGACAAAAGTTTAAAAAATTAACTACTGTGGTACTAAAACCAAAAATGTGATGTCTCAAGAGCTTAAAAAAGAATTACATAATCTTAAAAAAAAACAAAAATAATAAATACATGGTTTTAATGATATCAGCTAGTTATGAACACTCATCATCGAATTGATGCTAAGCAAAGTCATCATTTATTTTAAATAATTTTAAATGAGGACAGGGATCACATTTGGTTAAAATATATTATTAATATATTATTATTATATTAAAGCTGAAGTAGCTGAAGAAAATCTTTTTTTTTTCCTAGTTTCCTAGTTTACATTTGCTCTATTTTTTATTGTTTATTAAAGCTACTTAACAGAAAATTTTAATATACGTTTTTAATGATAAAAGATGGTAAATGAAATATAAATAAAGGATTACACTAATCTGATTATTCAATTTGTTCATGTTTTAAATGTGTTACAAAAGTATCGGATCGGGACTCGGTATCGGCAAATCCACAAAATCCAATGGCTCGGAATTGGATCGGGCCAAAAAAAAAACCTGATCGGAATATTCCAAATGGAAATACAATTCTGGATTGTGGGCGAGACCGTTGGCGCAGAGCAACCCGCCCCTCTACCCGTCGCTGGGAGTTTATAGTCTCAATCTAGCTAGCATTAGCAGCGCAAAAATAACAACGAGGAATATTGGATCACTCAAGTCATACAGTTTTGAGCCAGAATTATAATTTGCTACAGCACAAATGTGAGGGAGACAGGGGGAGGGGAGACTTTGACACGCCCATTTCAGCAGCAGCGCCATTAATCTGAGCATTTTCAAGCAACCAGTTTTCAGATCCAATGCGATTTGAATTAAGAAATACTCAAATTTTAATCGTAAATTATTTTACATAGGTCTGTAATATAAGAAAAATGCTACAAAAACACGTTAAAAACAAAAGAGACCATTTTCATTGGAGAGGGTTTTTAAGTCACAACTGACATAGATTATGGGAAAATATTTTTCTTTGTAAAAAGACATTTCTGACATGTTTAGTTTTTTCTCTTCCTTGTTCTGTCCAGGTCTGCTGTGGCTCCTCCTTGCTGCTCCCGCCCACTTCCTGTTGTTCCTGCTGGAGGAGTTCACAGCTGCACCTTATCAGCTCATTTAGCTGTTTGCCTATTTAAGTTCCCTTGGTTCATCTTTCTGTGTTGGAGCGTTTGGTATCTTTCTAGGTTTTTGTGTCATCATACTAGTTTTTCTTTTACCAGATTTCACCTCTTTTCCCATCAAGGATAGTGACTTCAATAAGTTCTGACCTGTCCTTCTGCGTCCAAGCCCTCTCTGCATTTTGGTTCTTGAATTTTAGCTGTAACAGTTTCTTCTTTGTCTCTCGGTTGCCACAGCAAATCATCCACTTGTGTCTAACCCACCTCCTCAGCCAATCACCCTCACGTCCTCATATTTCATCCCTCCTGACCGCCACAGGTGGTGCATGCTAGTTGAGAATTTAAATGGAACATTTCACCTGTGACCTCCTGGCGACCCCACGTGAGGCTAGAAAGTCACATGGCACCAGGAGTGCGGTCCTCACGAAAACGCAAGAAACCCAAGGGACCGGGAGTTCTGGCAATCATCCAGGATTCATAGTTACATAAGTAACTTTCGTTTTTGCCCCAGCCCATATCCAGCCTCGCTAATTAGATGTGGAAATAAAGGAAGAAACAGAAATCGGATCAATTTTACAACAATTACTGGCAGACATAGAGAAAGTATGACCAATTTCTGGTTTCAAGATGGCAACTCCTCGTGTTTTCATCTCATTAGAAGCTCCTTGTCAGCTACAAATACCCCCCATTCTTGCATCTATTTTGCAGCTGTGCTTTTAGGTCCAAAGACCATGAAGATTAGTCTTTCATAAAAGCTGTCTTTGGGCTTCCTGCTGGCCGCTTTTTCACAAGAATGTCAGTAAATAATTGGATAAATAAATAATCACTGGAGCCCCTGCTGCTTGGGCTTTAGAGCTTTTCTTCTTCTTGCATCCAATAATCAACTTCTAACTCATGGGCCCTTTTTTTTTCTTCTTCTCCAATTAAAATTATCCTCAATTATCCTCAAACGTAATGGAAGCAGGAGCTTGGGAATAAGGAATATCAGATCCTTCCATGAACGCTCCTTAAAAGTTCTGTGTCCATCTTGCAGTCTCAAGTAATATAAGAATACCCTGATTTAAAATAAATACATTTGAAATTTTTTCGATTTGAACAAAGAAAACAAAGCAGGATGATGTCTTTTTTATGATTTTTTTTTTTTTCGTGGTTTCTCTTTTTACCCCACATTGTCTGTACTCCCATCTATAAATATTGGAAAACCCTGAGAGAACCAGCAGATTTAGTATTGTAGGTGGGCTGGGTAGCTGATGGATCTAGAAATATAACCTTTGTCAGGAACTAGGATGCAACAAAAACTGGACCCCAGGGAGTAAAGACTCAGAAGAAGGACTGATTTATTTTCAGAGGTGGAGATGGCGCCTGGGCTGGAGCTGAGCAGGAACATAATGCCAGAAAGACAGTGACCCTGAAGGAGGACAAGCATTGGAAAACTGGAGGACGAGTATCATGCTGTTGTAATGTGATACAGATTGATGAAGTTCAGTAAAAGATCGGGCATCAAGGTAGAGAAAAGCAAGGGTTGTCCAATGTAGGGATCCAATTCAAGGAGAGAGGAATATTTGGGAGGGTCTAAGAACATCTCAACAAACATTTGACACAAAATCAAAAACATGTTTTTGAGTGAGTGTTTAGCCCATGGGGTTCAGTTTAGCCAATCACAGAGGGGCTTTTCTTCTTCTTTTTATTTTTAGAATTGGTTTAACTCTCAATGCTCGTTCAGTGGCCACCAAGAGCCCGAAAACTGTCCTAAAAATGTGTATAGCTACACGTGAATGCAATAGTTTTAAACACAGAATCTCGAAACGAGCATTACGCGTTTACATACTTTTCTATGTACGTTTTAAATATGAGGGGGGGTGTAGGCGCTACTTAAGAGCCTGTGTCTGGATTGACCTATAGGCTGTAGCAAGGAGGTTTAAATCCTGAAAGGGTCACATTAGATGCAGAATTCCAGATTGTGGTCAGGTAAGAAACATAGCCTAAAAATACATACAGAGCAAAAAGTGAATCAGAAGAAAGCAGAGCAACCTTTGTTTTAAGAAAAATGGTAAATAGTATACCAGGGGGTCCCAAACTATTGCGCTCAAAGGGCCAAAATCTAAATGGGATCCCGGTCCTCGGGCCAAATACAATATTTGTTTTGCATGTCATGAAATAAAAGAAGAAAATAAAGAATATGGTTTAATTTATTTATGTTGATTCCGAATTCATTAAGGTAACACACATTAATAATAATAATAATAAAAAGTAAGTTACATTTTCCTTTGAAACCTTTAACAGCAAGACCTCACTGGCCTTTTTTAATTGCAAAACAAGAGCAATTAAAAACAATTCAATTCAATTTTATTTATATAGCCCAAAATCACAAAAATTTTGCCTCATTTGGCTTCATGGAAGTAATTTTTACAGATGCAAAAAATAGTCATGAAATATGAAAACATATCTAAAGACTAAACAGACTAAATAAACTGGATATCCCTGCTCTTAGACCCTCCCTCTCGGTAAGGAAAAACTTCTAAAAAACCTGAGTCAGGAAAAACGAAGAAACCTTAGGGATCTTAGGAACAAACTTTATTCCAATGAATACAGCAAACAGTGATCCTAATGAGGGACGTGGAGCTTCTCTTTTGACTTTATCCGTTTGCCGTTGTCGCTCTATCTTGGCTAGCTGAAAAAGTCCACTAATAGCATCGAGAGTGACCATGAAGACTCTTGGCAATTTCTAACAAAAAAAAGCCCAGGACCGACACTTGGGGGTTTTTTTTCACCCATAGCCGCAGGCAAAGAAACAGCGCCACCCGGAGGCTGAAAGTATATTACAGTCGTAGAGTTTTGCAACACCATAGAGAATCAATGGGAAACGGGTAAGGGATTTTAACTAAACAATCCACGGCTTCTGCAGCTACGACTTGGCGGGCCAAACGATAACCTTTATTTCAGCCCCCCCCTCAGAGATACACTTCAGGACCGCAGCACCTCCATCAGATGCAAACATTTCATACAAGCGTCTTGATCTGTTTGAGTTTTGTGATAAACCGGAAGAGTCACTTGATTGAAAAAAATTCTGCAACTACGTGAGTCAGCGGTGTAACACTGTAGCGCTTTTCTACCTTCCTCGAAGGTCCAAAGTGCTTTACAGTCACAGACCTGTTCTGACAGATGGCTGCTCTACTGCCGACCACTGGTACCAACCTTCCACCAGAGGTAATTTGGGGTTCTTGCCCAAGGACACTTTGACACATGGGTGGGCATTGAACCTGCAATCTTCAAATCAGCAGTTGACCACCCTCCCGCTGCCCCACAGCCGCCCCTGGAAAAAAATCCTATTTTTTGTCTTGCAAGAAAAAAAAATCAATAGTGAAATAATTTAATGAAAACATGTTTTAGTGACTAGAATTTTTTTTCAAAAAAATAATAAGTTTTGATAAGGCCTTTTTTTAAACTCAGTTGACAGATGTTTTTTCGCTTGTTGAGAGAAAATTTTTCAGATTTTTAGGGAATTTGGGGCTTTTTTTTCAAGAGGCTTGTTTTTACAGTGGCGATCATATCAGAAAAATCCAAGAACTTCCTGACAGAATCAGGGAGTGGAGCAGCTGAATATGAAGGCAGGGGAACATAGGGTGGGAGTAATGAACATGGTTGCAGGCAGAGAATGAGGCGAAAAGGGAGAGGAGGAGCTGGACAACCAAAGCTTCGTATACATACATACTCAAAGGTGTCAAAATCTGTGTTTGTAGTTAAACTATCCAATCATTACTGAAGCTTGACTAAACCAACAAACACAACAATACAGTCTTTAAACTAAAGCCTTTAAAACTTATATGCGCTTTTGGAAGATTGTAAAGTTAATAATATCAATATTTAGCTTATTAAAGGGAAACATTTTTATTTTTGTTATTTTTTTAAATAAGTAAGTAAATTAATGTAAAATTCTACCAGTGAATATATCATATTTAATATCAAGGACTGGGACCAAAATGTTTTTAGGGTTCAGTGACAGTGATTAACTGATTTTTGGGGAACAAATTTAGCCATAAAAAAGTTTATTTTCTTGAAAAGTTTTTGGTTGTTGTTGAAAAGTAGACATGTCAAATACATTTTCTTCTCCAAATCCTGTGTTTCAGAAAGAAAATACAACTAACATCACTGGTTGTTGAAGTGTGTTCAGTAAGAAGAAAAAGGAAAATGCTGGTGAAGTTTGGGACTCTGCGGGGCAAACAAAAATTTATTTTCTTGTTTGATTACAAAATTTCCTGAAAAAACGGAAAATGTTAACTTGCTGTCTTTCACCCGGTCACATCACTCCTTTGTGTTCAGCATTAACCTTGTTCCGTTTCAAGTTGAATAAATTGTGATCATCACGTTGGATAACCCCTTTGAGCATTGTAAATATTAACAAATTTAATCAAAGAGACACAAAACACAGTTTGTAAGATATGTGCTTGTCTAGGAGTATAATTCTTGCTTTGGGTGCAAGAACTCCTGGATTTAAATCCCGGACGAGCCCCCAATTTGTTTTGAAGGGAGATAAAGACTGCTTTTGCATGCACAAAGTATTTAATAAGTTAAAAGACTAATAACCAACAAAATAGCATGAAATGTGAATGTGAGTCGCTACGAGAATGTGTGTTTGCTGATGGGGAATAAAGCAAACCAATAGAACTGCAGAATGCCTACGGGGGCGGGGATGAGATGAGCTGGACCACGGCGGGAAGACCTGCAGTGAAGAGCAGCCATCATCTGATTCTCAAGCTGGAGGAGAAAACGGGCAGGCACCTGGAACCCGCTCACACGGCTCAGTGCTTCTCCACACATTTTACATTTTGGCATAATAGTAGCCAACATCCTTTTACTACCCCAATTCTGTTAGACTTTTTTTTTTTACAAAGTAGATTACTTTTCTTCTCTGATTATGTTAAATAAAGGTTGAAACAAGTTCACAGAGTGCTTATGTTCTCCCATTCGTAGGGAGGTGTCAGGACACGCATGAACTCTGTGTCATGCATGGTTTTCAAGCACTAATTAAAGCTGATTTCTGTGCCTTTTCCCCCAATCTCCCCACTGACAGAGAATCCTCACACTCACAAGGCCGCATCTATCATTCATGGAAAATGTTTGTTTTCGGACATGCAAATTTTACACATAAATAAAAAATTCAGCACATGCGAGTATACAACGGGACTTGTATTTGTGTCGGATCACAGTTGGAAGCATTATTTTTAACAAGGGGATGAATCAGAAAAATGTATTGGGTTAGAACAGAGAAAAATCTCAGATGCTGAACAGGTTGGACCTCAAGGCCTCGCTGCTGCAACACTGGAATGATTTATTTTCTGCTTTCACATTATACTTGTGCTGCCTACACATTTTCACTCCTAACTCATCATATATGGACGTATGGTTCAGGCCCCTTCTGTGTCACTTTTTGACATTTTGGGTGTTCCCAACTTGTTGTTTTACAACGTGCCAACCTTCAGACACGGTCGTGAATGTGGAACCAGAATCGGTACTGGTATGCATCCCGTTGATTGAGAACTCCTGATTAATGCATCAATTTTATTCCAAGTGGCCCTCAGACCGGTACTGGTTCACAAACACAGAGGTTGGGAACCCCAGATTTAATGGAAACAGCCAAAACATAAAAAACGACTTGGATACACCCAAAATGTCAAAGTGACACGGAGGAGGCCCTGTAGCATACGTCCATATATGACGAGTTGGGAGTGAGAATGAATTGGAATCACACCCATAACACTTTAATACCCGAGGCGTCGCCAGTGACGCTTAAACACAACATTTTTAACACACTGTAACTTTTCAACCGTTAACGCAATCGATGTAATTCCAGAAGATTCTGAAGGAAAAAAGCGGCTCAAGTTACAGTACATCAAAGAACATACAGACTGGAGCTCCGGTGTTTAAGGGTTAAATTCTCACTTTTTTAAAGTAAATGACTATTAGCAGAGAACAAAAGTAATAATACGATTCTTTCATGTATGACTAATAAAATTTACACAAATGGGAAACTTTTACAGATTCGCTTGTCTGGCCGCATTCACACTGGACGTGGAAGCGCCGCGGAACGCAGGCCGCGGAACGCAGGCCGCGGAACGCAGGCCGCGGAACGCAGGAACGCAGGCCGCGGAACGCAGGCCGCGGAACGCAGGAACGCAGGCCGCGGAAAGCAGGAACGCAGGCCGCGGAACGCAGGTCGCGGAACGCAGGCCGCTTCCATTCGGCGCCCTTGTTAACCTATGGTGTTGTTCAGGCGCGGAGCACTGCGGCCCTCCACGGAAGGCCCGCGCCGTGCAGCGATCATTTCAGCGTCTGGTCTAATTTGTGCATAAGTCAAGAAAAATCCACGTCAATTCTGGCAGGAAGTTGCATCAAGACACATGAGAAAATCCAGTTTATTTTCAAAATATAACCAAACAGATAGACACACACACGTCTCTGTGCGTCTCAACACCAGATAAATTAAAGATGTGTAGGCCTCCTAACTATTTGCTTCTTCTTAGCAGAAACATTGGGTAATATTTTTGCAGAAGAGAGCAGATGCACTTTGCTCCGTGTCCAGTGTGAACCTAGAGTCAGATGCATCTAAATAACTTTTGTTTAAAAGTACATTTTAATTTTTGGATACAAAATTTTGATTTCTCCAAGTTTAAAATTCAAAAATTAATTAAGCCTCAATTTTAAAAAAGAAATTAAACAGGGATGACCAGAAGTATAAATAACATAAAAAAACTGAAAAACTTTTTTCCTGTTGATCTGAAGCCTTTGTTTCCAAAAATTCCTCTGTGTGGGCGTGGCTTATAGTGCTGAGCTACGTAACCCTTGTTGCCTGAGGAATGCAGTATAAGTGGAATAATGCTGATGAATCACACAATGAAGGTATTGGAAAGAGAAGTGGTAGCTGGACTGTGGTCAGAAGTGAACATTTGTGAGCAACAGTATGATTTCATGCCAATAAGGACAACTACAAATGGGGTATTTGCTTTGAGGATGCTACTGGAGGAAATAAAAGAAGGTCAGAAGAACCTTTATTGTGTCTTTGTAGATGAGAAAGTCTATGAGCGAATACAGAGAGAGGAGAGAAGGCAGATAAATACATTAGTTTTTCAGAACATGTGTAAGACAGTAGTGACAGAGGAGGTTTGACAGAGGAGATCAAGGTGGAGGTGCACCAAGAATCAGCTTTGAGCTCCGTCTTCTTTGCTGTGGTGATGGACAGACTGACAGACGAGGTTCGACTAGAATCTCTGTAGACCGTCATGTTTGCAGATGACATTGTGATGTGTAGTGAGAGCCGGGAGCAGAACGTGTACAGAGGTGGAGGTTTGTTCTGGAAAGCAGAGGAATGAAGGTCAGCCGCAAGAAAACAGTCTGTGTGTAAATAAGAGGGACTCAAGTGAAATGGTGAGGTTACAGGGAGCAGAGGTGAAGACGGTGAAGGACTCTCAATATTTAAGGTCAATAGTCCAGAGAGTGTGGGAAAGAGTGTGAGCCAGAAAGAAAGGAAAGGTTTAGAAGACAGTGCTGAGAGTGGCCATGATGTTGGCTGTGAGAAAGAGACAGAAGTGACGAGGATGGAGAGGATCAAAAAGGAATCCATCAGAGGAACAGCTCATAGTAGATGCTTTAGAAATAAATGTAGGGAAGCAAACTGAGATGGTTTGGACAAATTTAGAGGAGGACCAGAGATGATGTTGGTAAAAGAATGCTGAGATAGGAGGCCAGAGGAGGACCAAAGGGGAGGTTCATGGATGTAATGAAGGAGGACATGAAAGCAGTTGGTGTGAACAAGGACGATGTCAGGAACTGGGATACACATTCTCATCCTTATATTGACACACAGCTAAGGACCGTTCCGCAATCAATTTTTTGACAACTTGGGTGTCCCCAACTCGTTTTTTGACGCGCTAGCTGTTCCAATTGAATCAAGGATCCGATCTTACATCAGACACGGTACCGGAGGTGGACTAAACCTTGGGAAGTGGCTGGTATTGGTACCCTTACCCATTACCCTAACGCTAGCCCGGTCTGTGTCCAGTACCCCGTCCGGAACCGGCACTGATCCACATCCAGTACCAGGTTAGGGTAACGCTGCAGTCCCCGTCCCAGTACTGGTTTTTGGCCCGGAGGTTGGGGAGCCTTGATTTGATTGGAACAGCCAGCACATCAAAAACACGATGATTTGGGGGACACCCAAAATGTACATTTCTTGATGTGGAGGGGTTCTTAACCATGCGTCAACATGTGACGACTTGGGAATGAGAATGTTTAAACTGGGGGTGTGGGACCCAAAATGTAAGAGACCAGGCGCGGTAACAGAACATAAACATTTAATTAATAAACTTGAAAACAATGTTTTGTACATAGAGACTGAAAATGGTCTTTAAATACTTGCGCAGCTATGAGAGAAAGTGAAAGTTTTAAAAGTGGAAGCTTGAAATGCTCCTTCCGCTCTCCTTGGGGTCCAAATGGCTCCAACCACATATTGTTATGCGATTTCTTCCATGGCAAATGTGGACGAAGGGGGACAGGATTTTATGTCTGCCATGGACATTAGTGAAACTCCGAAATCAGTGAAAAAAAAAAGTTCAGCGCACTGTCCTGTGGTGTCCAGATGACCCCACTTTTAATGTAAACAAGCTAAGGAGAACGGAAGGGTTACGTGTATTTATATGGACTTTTGATTGTAAGTGGCTGCTTGAAGGCATGTTACAGAGAACGGTGTGAATGTAGCATTTGATGGAGGCAGATGATTCGCTAAAGAGACGATACCACAGTATATGATCTTCCTGAGATGAGGAAATAAACTATTGTGAAGGTTAGAAAAAAAGATCTTTTGAAACACCAAGAAAGGACTCATAGAGAATATAAGAAGCTGAGAGGATCCGGTACACGATGGCCTTACCTCTACCATCAAGACAGTAAAACATGGGAATGAATGACTAACAACTATAATGCACAAGGCTTTTTCAGGTTTTCTCTGTGCCTGTGGAACACTATTGAGGAAACACAATGAGATCACAACAATGTGCAAATGACTAAGCAAAATAAAACAAATTAAAAAATGCAAAAAGGGCTGGAAAAGATAAAATAAACACGAAAGGGAGAATGATTACAAGGCGACATCAGATCACCATGACAAGGAAATTAGCCAACAATGGATATGAAATTGCAGCACATAAATGCAAAATCTGTTTGTTCAGTGCAATTATAAACGGCTGACCTGGTGAACATTTGCCATCATTTTGTTGCAATCAAATGTTCATTGTAGAGTTGGATGGTTTGCAAAAACTGAATCAAAGTACAGTATTGTCCACATTAAAAGCTTGAATCATTAAAAAACAGAGCCCGTTACACCATACCCCCTTACAGGCTATATGGATGAATCATGGTTGTACATAGTGATGCTAAAAAGATTTGGAGCAGTACACGGCGCTGTCTCAAAATGTCAGTCTCTTAATATGCTAATATGCTAATGTGGCCAATGTGTAGCAGTGTTGAAATGTGTTTTTTATGTGTTATAAACAAGGTTGGGAGTTAGCGTAGTCACAGTGTTTGTTTTAGTGGTATCAGTTATCATTTTTGATCTGGTGTAAATGAAGTTGGGACTTTCAGGTATTGTGAATACGCTAGCATGGCTAACGTGTCAGTTAGCGTAGATACATTATCATTTATTTAAGCGATGGCAAGGGGTGAAAGTAGATTTTTTTTGTTATGCTGGTGAGACAACACAATATCGTTGACACTGAGGCACTTTTGACAGCCAAGCATTCGATTCCTGGAAAAGATTCATTCAGAATGTTTTTTTGTCCAGACTGAAGGAGAATCTGGCAACACAGAAGACTGACCCCGTCATGGCCCCGGTGTCTCAAAGGCATTTTCCGTGCTACTCTCATCTCCCCTTTTCTCTTCCTCATCCTCTCCTTTAGTAGATTTAGCCTGCTCATCTTCATCCTCACTTTGGATCTTCCTCTTAAGGACCTGATTCATTTTTCTCTGCACTTTCTTTTTTTATTTACTTTTTTCTTTTAAATGATTTGCTGCTTTATTTCACAATGTCGCCATTTACTTTTTTCTATCTTGAACTAAATGTATATTGCTTTTAAACTGACCGATCACAATGGCGATGAGAAGTTTAAGGATTAAGTCATTGTTGTTCTTTTCCTGTCTGTGTAGCATACTCATTCATGCTCAGGTGACTATCAATGAACTAAATGCTCCTGAACGAAAAATCAAACACACCCCATTACACGTGCACATACATTAGACATGTTTAGCAACAACACTATCTCATTCGGAAGTCATCAAACACTGATGCCCGGTTTGGGATCCCCCCAAACCCCTGGGTGTCCCCAACTCACCACCCCCCCAAAAAATTGGAAAATCAAGGGTCTGTAACCCTCGGGACGTGAACTGTTCTCAGACACGGTACCGGATGTAAACCAGAACCGGGTTAGGGTACCGGTGCGCTCCACGTCCTGGCATCGGATGGACTCTAGCTATTGATGATGGGAACAGCCGGCATGTCAAAAAACGACGAGCTGGGACACCCAGAACATCAAAAAGCGACGCAGACGAAACCTTAACCAAACGTCAATACGTGACGACCCGGGAACGAGGACCCGCTATAACGAAGGGAAGAGAGTGCAGACCTAGAGGAATAATTACTGGCTGATGTGCCACTAAAAACAATGCAAACATCCAAATAAAGTGCTTCCTGCTTACAGCTTGACTGTCATCCTTCATTTTTATTCCATAAGAGCGACCGTGGCCTCTGACGTGTTATGCAGCGAAAACTGTCCGCAAGGCTGATCTCTCCAGCAGGAGCAGCGCTCCGCCTCTAATTCTTTTACCGGAACGCCGCTCCAGCTTACTTTCACCCCTAGCGATAATCTATAAGTACTTTTTTTTATATTGTCAATACACAACATCTTATCTCTCCCAAGTCGTCACATATTGCATGGTTAAGGACCCTCCACGTTAAAATTAATTTTTTTGGGCGTTCCCGACTTGTCGGGTTTTGACAGGCTGGTTGTTCCAATTAAATTAAGGCTTCCGAACTTCCACTCCGGTACCAGGACGTGGACCGCACCAGTATCCTAACCCTAACCTTAACCTGCAAGAGAACAGAGTTCAGGAAGCTGTGACAGATGTGGACCAGGCTAGTGTTAAGCCTCGTTCCCACTGAGGGTTCGGTCCGGTCCGCTATTTTGGGCGTTTCCATTGTAAAATTGACCCCATAAATAGTTCTGACCCGTACTTATTGGGGTTCCTGATTAGTTGTAGGTCAATAACAAATTAACTGGACCGTACCGTACTACTCCTTACTAGACCAGACCGTGGGAACAAGGCTTTAGGGTACCGTTACCGGCCGCGTCCCATGTCCAACAAAACGACCCTAACCCTGATTTAATTGGAACAGTCAGAACGTCAAAAAAAGACCCAGAGAGGTCCTTAACCGTGCATCAATATGACGACTTGGGAATGACAATGTGTTGGAATATGCTAACTTGTCTAATATTTAACGCAGGTGTGGACAAGCTTTTTGACTTGTGGGCCACAAAGTTTCTAAATTTGACAGAAGGGCTGAACCAGGAGCGGTTTGGTAATTCACCTCAGTAAAGAAAGACAAAACATGGAATCTGGAGAAAATCATGGTTTCATTTAGATTAAAAATTAATATTGATGTTTTAAAACAGAACAGTTTAGAGTTTTTATTTCAAAACTGTGACTTTGTTTCCATTTTAGTCCCAATTGCAGTGATGGATCGATGTCCCTAAAGAAAAACTTGAGAAACGCTGCATTCATGTGGTGTTGAAATGATTGAATAAGGGCTGTCCGACTCTGAAAATCCGAATGACAGTAAAAAAACAATAACAAACTCTTCAAATGCAAAATATCTTCCTCCACCTAAACAAAGGTCAATGTGTTTGTTGTGCGCCCTTTATGTGTAGACACCAGATTTACAGCTAAAATGAAACATTCTTATCAGATTAATTTATTCCTGTTTGGCGGGCCAGATTGAATAGTTTAACAGGTGGCATGTGGCCCCCAGGCCGTAGTTTGCCCACCCCTACTGTTGCATGTTATAAGCAACTTCTAGAGTTATTGTGAATGCAGTTAATAATAATATATAGTGTGAAAAATACAGAACATGTACAATACTCTATTAAACTTACATATTATTTATGTTTTTTGCTCAATTACACAATTTCTTTTCTTTCCAGAATTGTAATAAAGCACAAATAAATCCAGAATCTGTCTGTCTGATATAAAAACCTTTCCTGATAAAAATGTCATCTTTTTGGGAGCTGTTTATGTAATTCCATTTTAATGATGCCTCCAACGCCGCTGCACCTCTTCCACACAGCTCGATAAGCTATTACAGCTTGTCATACACATTGTAAGGACGCGTCCATTCCACTAAGTGGCTTGGTAAGCTGAGAGTGAGCCAACAGGCACAATATTGGGGTGCTTGTTAATGTTATCTGTTCAACCTGTGCCAAGGAAAAATGTCTGCTGCACACTGACAAGTGTTTGCAGACAGAACGGTCACAGACATTCACTGGGACACTATCATAAATAACCATCTTTCTGCTGCATCTGTTAGAATTGCTGCTATTGCAAAACAGAGACGGCGTATTCACTCATAATAGCAAGCAAAGCAGAAGAGCGGGAGATTATTTCATCAAGTGTCGCAATGAGACACGAGAGAGAAAAACCAGCATGAGCAAAACTATTAGTGGAACTGGCTCACCTAAATGGGATGCTGTCATTTTTAATGCAGTCAGTTCCACCCGCTCATTTCCTGCCAAAGCGTTTGTTTCAGAGAGCTTTATTTGACCAGGTCGACTGGGAGCGCTCATGTTGTGAAGTAGATAAATCTGGCAGGAACATTTCAGCTGTGAAGCAGTGGAGCTCACACAATGAACATTAAAATACATTTGTCACACTCTGCCATGAGGTACATGACGGTGTTAGTAATGATCGAAAGAACAAACCTGGAACTAATACATGTCACAACATGGAATGTAGGGGTATAGAAGAACCCCATAATTTCTAAATTAAGCATTTTTGTACACGTTTAGGATTATTCCTTAGCCTGGCATGGCTTTATAAACACTACTAGACTCCTAAAGTGGGTGAGCTGCACGTCTGCAAGAGAAAGTGGGCCATCCAAGAGCCAGAAGTGGCAAACGCCTGGAGCCAGACCCCAAAATGGACAAGTGAGTGGAGGGGAGGGATGATGCAGCTGCAGATGGACCGTTCAGGACTGAGACGCTTAACAGACACACTTTTTGGTTTAGGTTGTAGGGCTGGGCGATAAAACGATAAGGATAGATATAGCGATATAATTTTTTCACAATAGAGGAATGAGTCTATGGTGATAGACTTTTATTTTGAAGGGTCTGAAATTAACACTCGTCAGTAGCAGCATTTTCTCTTCTTTGGCGATTAAAAGTTAGAGAGTTTGTCAATCTAGTTAATCTTGGCATCTAATTATTTATCTATATCATTTTGGTAAATTGTTTTGGACCTCTCACTCCCTTCATCTGTTAACAAATGCTTACGAGACACCGTAGCCCTGCAGTCACTTCCGCTAAACTTCTCCGTTTAATGTTCAGTACCAGTTGATGAAACAGCGGAACATCTCGTGACAGTCAGAACTGGAAGACAAACAGGTCAAAATAAGAAGTGTCGATTTGGTGACCATAATGTAGAATTAGCATGATGCTAATGCTAACAAGATGTCTGTGTTTTTTGCCTATATGTAAACATGGATCAGTTTATAGTCTGACAATATTTACACTGACGGGACTTCAGGATGTGCCGGATAAATACAACAAAACGAATTTGTAGGACATTCATAAACAATGTTTTTAATAAGATGGCAGAATTGAATCCACTGTGCATTAGCAGCAAGTGTTACACAAAAACTGCAACCTAGTGTCAAATGTTATGATGAAACCCCGCCTTTATCTGTCTTGAGAGCACTCCAGATATGATATATAACAACAATAGTCCAAATCTTTGTTTTTAGACAGTTTTATTTTGTTTTGATTTAATATAAAATGTAATCACTTAGAGACAGAATTAGGAAATCTATGGTAAATCTATCTATTTGTTCTCAGTGTGTTTGAATTTGAGTTTACAGTTAGATAACAACAGATACATGTTCATATATAAATTACTTCTATGCAATTTATTTTTTTTAAATTCTGAAAAAAAGTTCAAAAACTGAAACACCTAAAATATTTAGGTGTAAATTTCTGTTATGATTTAATTTTTGCTCTGTAAATCCTGAAAACGTTAGAATTTTTAAATAAATTTATAAATTTAATTTATTTTCTTTTAAAGGAAATGAACAAAGTCTGATTTATATATATATGTATACTGCTCACTAAAATTAAAGGATAATTTTAAAGAAACACATTAGATCCATCAGATCTCAATATGAAGTTGAATATTTATACAAATAACCACAGGGCAGTGTCTCAGGAACAAAAAGGATGCCAAGTCTTTTAATGGGAATAAAAATGTTCAACCTACAGAGGCTCAATTGTGTAGACAACATAAAATCCGAGTGAAATGAAGATGTTGCAGGCTAGTCCATTTTCTCCAAAACTTCATTTCTGCAACTCAAAATGCTTTTCAGTATCTTGTGTGGGCCCCACGAGCTTGTTTGCATGCTTGACAACGTCGCGGCATGCTCCTAATGAGACGACGAATGGTGTCTTGTGGCATTTCCTCCCAGATCTGTGTGAGGGCATCCCTGAGCTGTTGTACAGTCTGAGGAGTAACCTGGCGACGCCTAATGGACCCAAACATAATGTCCCAGAGATGTTCTATTGGATTTAAGTCATGGGATGGTGAAGGCCATTCAATTGTTTCAATTCCTTCATCCTCCAGGTACTTCCTGCATACTCTTGTCACGTGAGGCCGGGCATTGTCGTGCATTAGGAGGAAACCAGGACCTACTGCACCAGCGTAGGGTCTGACAATGGGTTGAAGGATTTCATCTGGATACCTTATGACAGTCAGAGCACCATTTCCTAGACAGTAGAGGTCTGTGCGTCCCTCCATGGATATGCCTCCCCAGACCATCACTGACCCACCACCAAACCTGTCATGTTGAACCACGTTGCAGGCAGCAGAACGTTCTCCTTGTCTTCTCCAGACTCTTTCACGTCTATCACAGGTGCTCAGGGTGAACCTGCTCTCGTCTGTGAAAAGTACAGGGCACCAGTGGCGGACTTGCTAATTCTGGTGTTCTTGAGCAAATGCCAGTGGAGCCCCACGGTGCTGGGCAGTGAGCACAGGGTCCACTACAGGACGTGGGGCCCTCAGGCCACCTTCATGAAGTCTGTTCCTGATTGTTTGGATAGAGACATTCACACCAGTGGCCCTCTGGAGGTCATTCTGTAGGGCATGAGCAGTGCTCAGCCTGCTCCTTCTTGCACAAAGGAGCAGGTATGAGTCCTGCTGAGGGGTTGAGGACCTTCTACAGTGCTGTCCAGCTCTCCCAGAATAACCAGCAATCTCCTGAAATCTCCTCCATGTTCTGGAGATTGTGCTGGGAGACACATTAAACCTTCTTGCTGTAGCACGTGTGGATGTGCCATCCTGGAGAAGTTGAACAACCTGTGCAACTTCTGTAGGGTTAAGGAATCTCCTCATACTGCCAGCAGAGAGAATTACACAAGACAAAATCAGCACGAGTGGAAAACCAGCCAAAAAAGATCAAGAGGGAGAAACTTGAAATGACCTCCACATGGAACACCAGTCCTGTTTGGAGGGTTTTCTAATTGTTGCCACTGAAGTGCACCTGTTGTTAATTCCATCAACACCAATACAGCTGAAATTGATTAACGAGGCCCTCAGCTGCTTGATCAGACAGATTTAATTCAATTCCTGCCAGGCCCAATAAAACAAGTGTTCCTTTAATTTTTGTGAGTAGTATGTATATTATATATATATATATATATATATTATATTATATATATAATATATATATATATATATATATATATATATATATATATCTTTTCTTAGTTATTTTAAAAAAAGTAGTAGCATGACTTTCAGTGCATCTGTTAAGTTGAAAGTATGATAGGAAATCAATATTTAAATCTTAACAACCTTCTGATGATTACACATTTCTTTCTTGACCTGCAAAGTGTTCAAATTTGACAAATGCAGCTATTTTGTTTATACTGTGGTATTTATCTATGTTGCCCAATATGAAAAAAGCTGTATCGAGATATAAAAATGTCCATATCGCCCAGCCCTAATTTGTTGTGACATTTAAAAAAAAACGTTTTCTAATCTGATCAGCTGCTTGTGGAGTTTTATCAGTTTCTGTTTATAGAGACCGAGATTATCCTAAATACCAGTATCTCTTGTGACACGCAACCTATTTTGTTTGGTTGCAAAACATCCTCTGGGGTTTTCATTTGTTCTTGCTATCATATGCGTTCTAACCGGGTGCACGTGACAATTTCTTTAAGTGTGAGCATCATATGAATGCAAATGATTTTGCAAAAACGGAATACGGGTCGTCATTTTTATAATTTTACTTTGAGGAAACCACAATGGGTGGAAAACTGTTCATTTCATTCTATATTCTCCCAAGCCGCGACCTTTTTTTCACCTTTGTCTTGCTCTGTGCATTTAAAATGTTCTACCCTGAGGTTTTTCTTAGAAGTGGACCACATGCACACACATACTAAAACTGCTCTGGAAGATTTCAACTCTTAGATTGTCCCTGAAAACCTCAACATATATATAAAAAAAAGAAATCGAGGGTTTCTGACCAAATTAGAAACACAGCTCTCTCTGACAAGTGATGACCAGGATTAGAATCCCCTTCTCTTGGTTAAAAAAAGCCCTCCATCTCAGCCGTTTTATCAGCTCAGCTTGAGCTCCTGGTTTTCGGCTTCAGGAGCGATCCCAGCATGCAGGGGTGAGGGAGCAAGCATGCAGGTATGTTTTATTGATCAATCACAAGAAGGGAGAGAGTCTTGGAACATGAGAGTGAATAATGCACAAGGCAGGGGAGAGGAAACAGAGATCTGTCGAAGTGGAGAGGTGAAATCTGAGGGAAAAAAAGAGGGACGAGGAGGGTTTGTTGTGATGTAAGAGGGCATTCACATCTGCTGCTGACAATGAGACATTTTCTGACTGTTCAGAAACCGGCACACATTTGTGAGAGGCTGCCAGCAATTTGTAGGTCGTTGAGTTAAGTTGAAATATTCCATGTCTTTTTTATTCACTTTCACCAATGACAAAAGAGCGTTCAGACTCAACAGGAAGCTTATATTGGAAGGCATTTTGTCATACCATAAAGGTTGTTTGTAGTTCACACCTGTGTTTGGTTCCTTCGTCTGCTGTCTCTGTGTCGTATTTTCTGCACTACAGGGCCTACTGGATTGTCAATGAACGATCTATATTTAAACGTATGTAATATATAAGGTGGTTTGCACTATAAGGTGCATTACGTGAGACAAAGAGTCAGAAATAAGTCTGTCTGTTAGTCAGACTTTTTTTTAACTGTGTTGAGAACTTGTTTGTACACACTACAACTGTTGAAGTGTTGGCCACGTTAAAAATATTCACAATACCTATAACTCCCAATCTTGCTCGCAACATATAAAAAACAGACTGAAACAGCTAAAAAACAAATATGACTGTGACTATGCTAACTCCCTACCTTGTTTGTGAAACTTAAAAAAAAAGCAGAGACCAACACAGCTACACTTGAGCTGTGTTAGCATATTTACAACATCTTTAGCTCACATTCATGTTATCAACATAAACAAAAAAAAGCAGACTGATACCAGTAGAACAAAGTACTGTGTAGATACTCCCAACTTTGTTTGCAACTTGTAGAAAAACACTGCTACATGTTGGCCACATTAGCGTATTTAAAGCCTCCCGGCCGGGTTTGCCCCTGCAAAAAACCGACTGGTACCACTACAACAAATGACTAACTCCCACACTTGTTAGTAACGTATAAAAAAGACAACCAACGCTGTTACACGTTAGCGGGGTTAGAATAGTGACAATAACATCTGACCTTGTTTGGAAGTCCAAAAGAAAAAAAAAACAACAAACATTTTGACAGTGTACTTTAAAAAAACAGATTGACATTTTAAAAGAGTGCTGTGAACATCTCAAAATGTATAACCAGAATTGATCAATATGTAAATTACTCTAGATTAGTTCTGGTTAGTTTTCTGACTCATGTCATTTAAAGCCACACTAAACTAAACGGTGCATTAAGTGAGACACGAGTTAGAAGTGAGTCTGTCTTTTAGTCAGACTTTATAAATTGTGTTCAGCAGCCTTAGAACCTATTTCTATACACTACACATTAGCTACAGTGCCGCCATGTTAGCATGTTCACAATACCTGGTTCCCATATCCAAAAAACAGACTGATAGCATAACAAATGTTATTGTGTCTATGCTAGCTTCTAAGCTTGTTAGTAACACATAAAAAACACATTTCAACGCCGTTACTCGTCAGCAGTGTTAACATACAATTACATATGACCTTGTTTGTTTGGAACTCCAAAAAAAAAGACATTTTGACAGCACTGTGTAACTCTCAAAATCGCTTCAATATCAGTTAGCACAAGGAGAAGCAATATAGAAGGCACTCCAGGTTATAAGGTCCTCTGTTGTTTTTTGAATAAAATGTACATTTTTCTGAATGTTAGCCACATTAGCATATCTAAAATTCTGTTATTCCCAACTTTGTTTCCAACTCATAAGAGAACAGACTGAAATAGCAAAAAACACAAACTCCCAAACATGTTAGTAACACACACATAAAAAAAAACACAGTCTGACACCGCTACACGTTAGCTTGTTTACTATAACAGCCAACCTTGCTTGGCACTTTTAAAAAAATCAGATTTACATTTTAAAAGAGTGCCATGCACCTCTCAAAATCGCTTCTACATCGGTAACCACAACCAGAATTAATAAGGCACTCTGACTAACATATATCATCTGGATGTCATATAAAAGGTACGTGAGACAAAAGTCAGAGATAATTCTGTCAGTCAGACTTTATTAACTGCATTCATAGTAATTCTAGAGTTTATTTATGATAGGCTACAAGTTAGCGTATTCTCAGTATCTGTATAATAATTCACCATCTTGTTTTGAACACATAAAATCAGACCGAGACCGCTAAAACAAATGTTACTGTAGCTATGCTAATGCTAACCTTGTCAGAAACATGTAAACAAAAATAGAGTTCGATACTGCTATATGTTAGCATATTTGTATCTTCCAACCATGTCTGCAGTTTGTACAAAACAGATGGACGTTTTGACAGAGCACTGTGTACCTCTCTAAATCCCTTTAATATCACTAAACACAACCAGAATTTGAAAGGTGCTCCGGATTGTAAGACGCACTAGCATTTAAAACCTATATTGTAGCAAAGATGGTAACTTTTTGTTGTGTTGCACAAAGAAAAATAAGGATTGTTTTTTGCAAAATAAGTCACTAGCATTGAAATAAGGCTGTTTTCAGGGAAGGCTGCTGGCGTTGAGTGCATGGCGAGATGGGGGTGGGTTAGAGGGTGGGGAGGGGGTTCTCTGACATGACTGTTGAACGTGTGAATCCACTTCCAGAATAGAAGGAGGAGAAGTCCCAGTAAACTACTCAGCAGTCCCTACCACTCTCTGCGGGGGCTTCCAGTCTGCTGCGCTGAATCTAGCACATCTGACAAAAAAAGACTTGGTTAACACACTCCTGTACTTCTACGAAAAGAGATGAGGATGGGAGGGAAGTGTGCTTTTCTCATCCTGCAAGAGAAAAAAACCCACCCAAAAAAAAAAAAAAACAGCGGTAAAGGCAATGTGTTTGGTTTTAAGGTTCATTTTTCGACTGTTTGCGATATGGTCCTCCAGGAATTTTGCGCTCTTGACCACATCCACAGGCATGCTTTTAATGAGCAGCAGTGAATGAGTGGACTGTTTCTCCTTTGTTTTGTTTTTCCCCCCACACCCCACTGTCATCTCCTCCATCTCCTCTCTGTACGCCTGGTCATTGTCACTCCTGAGCAGACCCTCAGCTGGTGTATCTCATGTCATTAGTCAGTACTGTGAGCCACAGAGGAGCTAAGTTTGAGCACTAGTTACCCCATGAGAGAGTTACTTTCATGAAACAGACTGGAGTCTGTCTGAGTCTAAATCAAGGAGCCATTCACACAGTTATGCAGCTGATCAAATGTTCTTAGTGGTGATTGCGTTGAATGTAGCGCTGTCGATCAATTGAAAGCAAAATCAGGTTATTCACACTTCTGGATTGTGATTAATCACAATTAACTAGGTACATTTTATATGACAATATGGAATTTTGAACAAAACAGGCCTGAGAGAAAATGTTTCCTTAATTTTTATCGTCTGAATTTTTTTATTCAAAAAGTGTTTAATTTGTTAGCAAAAATTACACTTCCAGGTTTCGTTGTTTGTACTCGATTTCCACTGGCTGTTGGGTGTGGATGCACACCTAAAAAACAAGTTCTGGTAACATAGCCCAAAAGTTCTACATCACTGCGCAGGCTTCTTTAAAACAAACTTTTGCTTCTAAAGCGTAAAGAGGTGAACTTTCTCTCTGAATTGACGCTTATCCTAAGGATCAGCATTTATATCTGTCTTTTCCCACTGCAGTAGTCAACAACATTGACAGCCCTAGTTGAATGCTAATGAATGCAATAAAAAGTGCGCTCCATGGTATGGTTCTCAGATAAAGGCCCCTAATGTCAGGAGTTTTTTTTTTAAGCCGGATGTCATCTCGGACGAGGAAGTGAAGATCTTCATGGACCGAACTTCCTCCAAAATCCTGATTCTTTCTCCTTCCAGTTCACCAAAGACTCTGTTAGCTCATTCTCCAATGTTTATTGACGTTGCTGTGATCAACGCTTTACTTTTTAGTTAGATATCAAAAGTAATTATGTGTTTGATTTACCAGCAAAACAAGTCATCTGAATATTATTGTAGAAATAAATACGAACAGACAAGGTAAAAAAAATAATAATTTTCTCAGTAAATCAAGAAAATATAATTTATTATTAATTTTGTACATAGTTTCTCTTTTTTTACAAAATGCATGACCCAATAATCCCAATTAGTGCAGCAGCAGCACATCTGAATGATTCCTCGCATCAGCCTGCATGACGGACACCAGCAGCTCAGCCAATGACCTGCAGGTTCATGTCGGGTTAGAGAGCGGCGTGGCCTGATGTCTGTTATTGATGTGCTGCAGTCCAGAGCCTCTGGGCATCAAAATGGATTCACAAATACAGTTTAAGACTGTTTTTGTATTTTCAATAAATTCTTGAGTGAAAAGGGGTCGTGACTTCTTATTAAAAAAAAACAAAAAAAAACTGCACGTTTGAAACGTGGTCTCGGGTATAATAGTAGCCAGGGGGGGCAGGAAGGGGCTCCTCCAGCATCCAGACTGAAACATCACTAACAAACAGCCAGAGGACAGGTTGTTGTGAAGCTGTGTCCACATAATTGCTCTCAGAGGACTAATCCTTTTGGATCTTTTTCCTAACTACCTCCAGGTCTGTTTGATGTGTGTTACAGAAAAGTCCCTGAGAAAGAACCAGTCTCCTAGATTTGATTAGTCAATCAATTATTTTTCCAGCATCATTTATTTTTTTTAGCTGTGGTTATTTCAGGTTTTGACATTAAGAATTTACACAGCTCAAGCAGCAACTTCAGATTAAAGATAAGACCTGAAAGGTCATGCCAAGTCATTCTAAAATGTCCAACTGTGAAAATAAAAATGAAAAATCACTTTTATTGTATTAGCCTTTTGTCTTATTGGAACTGGTTTATTTCAAGCAATTCTGAGTTTAGCCAAAGCCCAAAAAAGGTGTTATATTTTGTTTTTTCCAAAGGCTTTCATACGAGTACAATGAAAAAATCACTTTGATTTGATTTTGTTTGCTTTCACGCTGCACTCTTTAGATTAAACCTAATTCTCAGGAAACATCATGCAGTTACAACAGCTTTTCATTTGGAGCAATTTTGCTACAAATAAGCTTTGGTTAGAACAAAATAATTGGAAGAGCTCACACCTCATGCTCTCTGGTTATTTTAACAGTCTGTGGTCTGCTGGAAATGTGCTGTTACAAGTCTTAATTTTTTCAACAAAACAACTTTGCTCCTTACAATCTGCACTGTTTAATTCTAGTTATATTTACCAATGTTAAAGTATTTTGAGAGGTATATGGAGCTAAATTGGAGCCAATATTATTTAAAACCCAAATAAAACAAATAAAAAAAAATATTGGTGTTTGTCCTAAAAAATTGTAAAATGTCCAAAACTTTTGGCTATTCTAAAATAACTTAATTATTTTCAGCTTAAAATGTTAATTTTTTTAGGTTTCAAAACTCAAAATATCTAAACTTTTATTTCCCAGTTTAAAATCTTTTTTCACTTTCAATCTTTTTTTTCTTTCATTTTTGAATCTAACAATTTCAGTTTCAAAACTTTTGGCCCATTGCGGCACTTGTATAAAGAGTTATATCACTGTAATTATCCAGGTTCTCAGAGTCAGTGAATGCACCAGGACTGAAGTTACCACCCTCATCGATTTCATGTTAGCTCCGCCCAACGTGACACAACAGGGCCAAATGTTTTGAAACACAAATTTTCTGATTCAAAAATGAAAAAAAAAAAAAAAGAGTTTAAAGTGAAATATAAATTAAAACGGAAAAAAATGTTCTGAAATTGAAATTTTGAGTCTTGGAACCTAAAAAATGGAACATATGACGCTGCAAATCATTAAGTTTAATTTAGAATAGTAACAAGCTTGGACATTTTACTTTTTTTTGGTCAAATAGCGATATTTTTTTCATTTTTTTTTTATTTGGGTTTCAAATAATATTCTCTGTAACTTGTGGGCGACGGTGGCTCAGGTGGTAGAGCAGGTCGGCCAATGATTGAAGGATAGGCGGTTCGATCCTCGCTCCCGCCAGCCAAAATGTCGTTGTGTCCTTTGGCAAGACACTTAACCCCACTTGCCTCCAGTGTGGCTCCACTGGTGTGGCAATGTGTGTGGATGCCCCGGTGATGGTCAGAGGGGCCGTAGGCGCGAACTGGCAGCCACGCCTCTGTCAGCCTGCCCCAGGGCAGCTGTGGCTACAGTAGTAGCTTACCATCACCAAGTATAAATGAGGTGTGAATGAATAATGGGTATGCACTGTAAATGCCTTGAAAAGCGCAGAAAAATCTAATCCATTATTAACTGGCCCTCCTGACCAGTTTGTTTGGTTTCTTTTTGTCCTGGTTTGTGCTGCCTGCTCCCCAGCAGACCAGAGTATGGTGGGCTACAGAGGCTACAACAGAACCCATAGCAGGTTCTCACCACCTTTAGCAGTGCACATTTATAAAACCTAATTCCAATGGAAAAGTCTATGTAAAACGAGTATAAACGCTTGGGCTTCCACTTTCCAAACTCTTAGGTTCAACTGTAGCTAACCAAGATTCTACGACCGTTTTTAGACTCCACATATAAAAAGCATGGCCAATTAATACACGTTAAACTTAAAGTCAGGTTGAACTTTCACCAATCAAGGACTCGGATTTGGTAGTGACGTTAGTGACGTATGAATTTGATTTATCTGGTGATCCAAAACATGGCAGCAAGCCTAAAAACCTCTGCATTTGTTTTTAAGTAATGATAAAACTAGACAACTCTCCTGACATGATGGTAATTCATATGTAGGGATGTAATAAGTATCCGAGTACTCGGATACCTCAACTGCCCCCAAAAGTTTGAGTATGACTATTTGCGCCGTCCAAGATGGCCGATTCACAATCTTTATAGTGTCATTAAAATACAGTTAGGGAATGATTTATTTACTGCTTTAAAATGCAGAATAACATTGGATTCTAAGTTTTTAAACTAATAAAAAAAATGAATACACAGCACTACAGTCATCAGAAGTAAACAAATCTTCAAAATAAAGGCAACGTCCAAATTCCTTCACTACATAGTACACTAAAGTGTCTTAAAAATTCTTTAACTTCTGTCTTTAAATTGTCTTTGATTACGGTAATTCTTCAACCGTTGACAGCATTAACGTAAGTCCATCAGATTCTGAAGTGAAGAAAGCAGCCTCGCTGATCTGCACAACTGCACAGTAGAGAAATGATTATCTGATCAACAAGGACTGACTGATTCTGATGCAGAAATGCAACTTTTGATACTATCTTTGTGCTGATATGCAATGCTAATGTTGCAAAACTTTGAGGATGGAAAGACTGTGGAGAACATTTTCAGGATATATTACTCCTGAACTTAATCAGAGGGTTGACAAAAATAACTTGTTTACAATAACAAACAGCATTTCTTTCTTTTTAAATCTGTGTTTTTAATCACTTTTGATTCTGATCTCCTGTTCTAAATAAAAGTTTAAATGACGGTGATTTTATACATGCAGTTAAAATGTTCATACATCCCTATAAAAACATACAAAAAACATATTAGATTCAAAGTAAGAATCGTGGCTCTGTCTGTGAATTGTTGAGCTTGATTCATGAATCGAATCGGATCGCCGCCTAAACACACCTGATCCACACCTCTATTATTATCCACTGTTGCAAGGACGCAAGCAATGAACCAAAACATTTCCCTTTTGTGCCCAGATTGCAAGATTTGCATCGCTTTGACATTTTGCACCAAGGAGAAAAAGAACAAGACGCCCCTCCCTACTTGTCCAGTGTGAACACCATGTCCTACACGCGTCAATTGCCTGCTGTGTTTGTTGCTTTCAGAGGAGCTTGTAAAGGACTTCCGTCTCCTCAGAAGGTGGGAGTGGTTTTGACCCTTCGTCTACAGAGACTGGCAGGACAAGAGATAGGAGTCAACAGAATCACTACCCTGTAACTGTGAGCTCTCGTGCATGTTGTTATCTTGTTAGCAAGCTCTTTCCTTCAACACATCTGACAGTATACACTAATTGGCGATCCTAGGCGTTCCCGTGGAAAAGAACGCATGGATGGATTGTAAACAGAGTGTCGTGAGATGTTGAAGCTTCCTGTGATTACATGTTGGGACGAGCAGATTAGCATCTGAGCCTGGTTAGCAGTGAGTGGCTGCGTTCCCGCGCTCCCCTCCAGTGTGCTGAAATAAAATAAAAGATTAAGATTCACAGAGTAATGTAGGGCACCTCCCTTTGAATATTTCATGCAATATGGCTGAGCATCAAAACCAATCCCATCTAAGTTAACATGATTAGAAGCACTGCAATATTAACACGAGGGAAGTGATTGTGCAGAGCTAACATTAGTGATTTTAAGATCACTTCTCCATCAAGTTTGATCTTTGTACTGAGGTCTGATTTCAGAAGTCTTTCTCTTCTCTTATCCTAAAAGAAAATCTTTTTTTATCTTTATCACACAGAGGGGAGCTTGCAATTCTTTCAAGTCGGGCGCTCGCCTAAAAGCCTGAAATTGTTTGTTAGCACTTACACAAGTCTTAATCTTCCGCTTTCATGGGTAATTATTGGGTTGGATTACTGAAACAGATAAACAAAACAACCCAGATTCTACAACAGCTTTGGAAATTGCTCAAATATACAGTTTAGAAAGAAGTAAAAGTCTATTTCTGAACAAGGTGATTTAAAGACAATATTGTCACGGTATTGTGGCATTTTTCTCGAGATAGAGAAAAATATAAGGAAAATTACTCTTAAAATCGCATTTCTAAGGGACCAAACTTCTGTGCCCAACCCTAAAGGAGCTGCACCTGAATGACTGCTGCTTTCAGCGGTACTTCTGTTTCTCTGTGACTTAGTTTGATGACTTGCTGTCCTGCATTAGTCCAAGGAGTAAAATAAATAAAATAAGAATAAAATAACTGGACCTTTTTATTATTGTCTCGATGCAAATAAGAAAAATATCAAGTTAATTTGAAAAACGATCAGATTCTCCTCCATGTTGGTTTTGGGCTCCATACACTGACTAGGTCATTGAACACGTCATGGGTGAGTTCCTGATTTGTTGATGAGTCTTCTTAGCCCAAATTGTACCACTACTCTCCAATTCCGCTGCTGGATCAATGCCCCGCACCCGACCCTCAAATCACGCCACAGTACGTCAAGTACCCTCTGTAAATTGGCGAATTTGCTGCACAAATCGAATTAGGTGCTAACTTAGCATTAGGTAACGGACAGTAAGCTAGGAGGAGACGGTGTAAACAGATGGATGATGGGAAGTAGAGGTGAACTTATTCTACTCCAACAGCCCCACCCAGAGGGGAATTTCTCATCAACTACTGCTGCCGCTCTGCAGAAACTACGTCCTAAAGCATGACACAAGCTTTTTGATTTTGACTCAAAACTGCTTAATCGTAATTGAAAGCCCACTGGGAACGCTCTCACAATAGATCTGAAGATGATCGGAGTTGGACTTTAAACAGAAGGCTTCTGTTACATTCAGTTTGTGGCCAAAAATATCAATTTTCCCCACTTGGAAGACCCCAAAAACAATAGGAATCAAGTTGAATCAAACGACAGCTTTGCAGAAGGAAACTGTGGCAGGAGCGAGCCCTCAGCTGCTGCAAGACAAGAATGGCACTTACAAATTATGTGCCAGAAAGCAGAGGCTTCCTGCCAGTGCTGAATGCATTAACCATGCTGTTTAGACTCCACAAAATAGTCCACTTGTCTCCTCAGGGGAAATGTGGAGTTCATCCCGGAAGAATGTGGAGGCTTTACTTGCTTGGGAGAGAACACGGCTCTCTTTGGAGAGACAAGAAAGCCCAATGAAACACTCAAACACACCTTCAGTAAAGTACCATCTCCAAGCGGAAAATCAGGGGCAGTGAACTGCTGCAAAATACAAGGCCTCCAGCGAAAAGCGCATTTAAATAAAAATTTTAAGGTTTGTTGCTGCAGAGACGGAAAAACCTGCAGAACAAACTTTCCGTCTTAAACCTAAAGCAGAATATTGACTGGAGAACCTGTAGGGAGTTTCATTTACCCCACACCCATAAAAAATACAAGTTAAAATAGATAATGCACTTCTGCATAATAAAGTCTGATTTATGGACTGTCAGAAGAGCATGCAGTCTTTAGAAGAGGACGGCAGCCCGTCCAGTGTTGACACCTCATTCATTTCAGAGGAACTTATCTATTTGTGGCTGTCATCGTGTTAATTAAATCCAGATGCAACACGAAACAATGTCCTCATACTGATATGGACTAGAAATGACCAACGTTTTATTATTTTTTTTTAGACCAAACAGGATTCCCCAGTAGATGATTGTTAAAGCTTCAAACCCAGACCTGGTAAACTCCCAGCATGGAAAAAAAAAGAAAGCCTGAAGATAAGGTGAGAGTAGATTTTTCTTCATATTTCTCTGCTCCACAGAGGTCCACTAATGTGAGAAAAGAATGGTTAGAACTGAAACAGCGGAATGCTTTATTCTTATCATGAACAGCCTGATACAGTGAATTCCAGCAACATTTGTGGCCGACTGTATTTTTTGGAGTATAAGTTGCTTTTTTACATAGTTTTGCAAGGGGTGCGACCTATACTCATGGATGACTTATATGTAATAAATACAGCCACTAGAGGGAGCTGTAGGTGTGTATCAGTATTTACTCCTTACAGCATCGCAGAAGAAGAAGCGCCGCTCGTGCTTAGAATCTTACATTCACAGTTAGCATATGGATTTGATGTTGTCGTATTTGCTTTTTTGAGTGTTGACTTGAGCAGATTCAAGATGATTCACTATCTGTGAATTCTGTTTAGTATGCAGTACTAGATCGCTCGAGAATCATGAGAGTGCTGTTGTGTGATAAAGAATTAGATGTGAATTGAAGTAAAATAAATAGTTTAGTTGACTTGTTAGCATGATCCCAATACCACAGTTATCGGAATAATTCTTATTTTGTGCTAATATACTAGATTCCTGTGAAGTGCGGTGAGGTTCATGGCTGGTGAGACACTGACGACATCAGTCAGATTTACAAACATATGAACCCACAGAGCAGCTTATTCACCATTTGATTGCCAACAGTTAAAGTGTGTCAAGAATTTCATTTCAACATTTTTTCCGTTTACAAAGGGTAGCATAGAAAGAAAAAAAAAATCACCAAAATTGGTATTATTGACTTACATTTACCTATAAAGCCTGTTTGCTGCTCCTTCCGAAGAGACACATGAATAACCTGTTTATACATGTCTTTCTTCAGTGTTAAAAGTCTCTTGTGTTTATACAAATTCCTGAGTTTAGACATGTAATCCTAAATTTAGAAAATGATGCTAATCAATATTAAAGAGTATCTGGACAGCTGCACTTGACATGCTTCCCCTAACTACCATTCTTTAGCCGCGGTGTTACGTTCTCTGGGGTTGTAACGGAGACGCTGAGACATGTGGATCCATATGTAAAGGTTTTACTGGCGTGAGGAACAAACAAGGGCAAGGCAGAGCGGAGTCGTAAACCAGGCAGGACTCAAACACATGGAGCGAGGCAGGCAAAGGTCAGAACACAGAGATTAAGGCAAGAAATAACGCTCAGACTGTATGCAATGCAAAAACAAGACTTCGCACCGAGCTTTGGTTGATGCCAGACTAAATACTGTTTGAGATGATTGTCTGATGTGGATCAGATGGTGAGCAAAGGCTGATGGGAGATGCAGTAAGGAAGAAGGTCAAAAGAATGTCAAAACTCAGGTGATGGCTCCCTCTGGTGGTCAACTGTGGAAAAGGATGGTTCAACTGTGACAGGGCTCACCAGCGCCCTCTGCCTTCAGCATGCATTGGTGGACTGCCTGCCTCACCTAGTTTATTTCTACAGCACCAATGCAATCAGACAGATGGCGAGAGATTAAAAAAAATGAAGTAATTAAAAATGAAGTGTCTTTTTTGATGATAGAAAGACAGAAACAGCACCGCGCATGTGTCAGCTGCAGCTCCAGTCAGTCAGTGCGTGCTGCAGAGGGGAGGCATGGACTGCCATTGCCTCACCTGACAATTTCTCGAGTATTTGATCAGAAAACATGTAAATTAGCTACTATCGCACAGAAGAAACGTTGAAAACCCACACTGAAAAAAGTAATCATAGAATAGGCATGTCCAAAAATGTATTTTTTAATTCATCTTATTTATTTTTTTATTTTGAAAGTGAGGCTGTGAATGTATAAAACTAAATAAGCATCAAGATGTTCACTGACTGGAAACGCTGGTTCAAACAGCCACTTTCAATCAAAAATTGTAAACACATAAATGTATGTTTCAGGCTTCTGCATTCAAAGTACTCACATTTTAAGGGTCATTTCCAGGCTCTACTTAAAAATCAGTTCTAGACCAATCAGGGACTCAAATTTGGTTTATCTGGTGAACCAAGACACTGAAACGAGCCAGAGAATACGTGCATTTGTTTTTCTTTAAACAAACAAAAGCCTTATCTGCTATTGTAAGGATGCTAGCAATTCATAGAACTGTTCTGTCCTAATTTGCCAGATTGACTGCTTTAATGTTTCACACCAAGCTGTAGGTTGTGGACATGTGCAAATAAACAGTAGAAGAAGAAGAAGCCCCTCCCTGTGGGCTACGTGTTTAGAACCAATATTTAGCACAATCCCAGGTGTGTCGGTGGTTTTACAGTAATAATTCAGTCTATTATTTTTATATTCTATTATTTTGATTTGCCTTTCAAGATAAAATATCTGTTCTTGTATTATTTAGTACATTTCTGACAAAAGTGTGACTTATATGGGATTATTTCTTCTTTGTTATGCATTTTATGGCTACTACGACTTTTACTCCAAAGAACTTGGTTATCAAACAGAAAAAAAAGCATATATTTTAAGTTGTATTCATGAAATGTTTCATTTGATACAAATTTCAAAAAAGAACACTACAGTGTAAAGGCAGTGAAGGTATTTAAGCATTACACCTAAAGATCATTAACTACGACACAGAACCGATGTGGAGTTCAGCTTCAGTTTGTAGAACAGCATAAATAAAGATTTGCTGCATGCCAGCTTTTTATCTTTTAATCCTCAAGACCTTAAAAGAGACGTTTATGTTTAACAAATTGGAAAAGCATTTCAACGTTGAGCACAAAATGCCACAGCCTGAGCAAACAGAAGGCAAAACCGCATGTAACTTTAAAGAAGGGCAACACAGCTGGCAGCTGCCATGGTAACGCGATCGGACTGCCCAATAGAAACAAATATTCAAGATATGTTGCAGCATATTCATTCATCCATTGCACTTAATCTAATATTTCTATTGACTGGTTTTAAATGAGACTGTTTTCTTGGTTTGGGGAGAATGAAAACAGTGAGATGCCTAAATAGTTGGCCGTTTTCAAAGGTCCAATAATTGACGGTGGAGCCACAAAGTTAAAATGACCTCTCAGACTTTCATATATTTTCTCAATTTTTTTCACATTCAAATGAAATAATATTGCAGATAAATGTGTAATATTAGTTCATAAAAAGTGTGTTGATTAAAAACTAAATACAACTGCAAACATGAATGTTTATATTTAACTCTAAATTTGTATCGTAATTAAAAAGCATCATAAGGTAAATCTACATGAAGAACTCATATTCATAAAAGTCCACCTAATGTATTTTTAATAATAAATTTAAATCCCAAAAGTAAATATACACGATAAAAACAATGTTTAAATGTTATATCTTAAATCTAAATGTTAAATGGCAAATCTGAACATGAATCTAATTTGAACGAATGTTTGGCGTGCAGGAGGTTACATCGTCACCTTTCAACAAGAAGCCCTCATTAAAATTCCATCAGGGTCTGCTGGGTTTTCTCTGGGAGCCTCAGCTTCCTGTCAGAGTCTACAAAAGGCTTCATGGGTTGATTGGTGACTCTAAGTTGTCCCCCAGAAGTGAGAAATAGATGTGTGTGTGTGCGTGTGTGTGGTCCTGCAATGAATTGGCCTAATGTCCAGGGTATAACCTGACTTCACCCCAAAAAAGTTGTGATGGACTCCAGCATCCCTGTAACCCTGAAGAATAATAAAAAGATGTATGGATGTAAATGCAGTTTGAGAAAGGCAAAAAAAAAAAAAAAAAAAAATTCAATGTTTATCTAGATTACGAAAGTAAGAGATTATAACAAATTTAAACGACAAACATAAATAAATGCAAAACTTGAAAAATAAGTGTCAATGTAGAGCAGTGATATGTGAAGTTGGATATTATTGATGTGAGAAAAAAGTTGTAATTTTACCAGAATAACATTGTAAATGTATATTTTTTTTAAATGTGTGATTTTCCTTGAATGAAATCGCAAATCTTTACGAAAAAAGTTGCAATTTTGCGTGGATAACCATAAAATGGTTAGAAAAAAAGTTGTAGTTTTTATGAGAACAAAGATGTAAATTCATGAAAAAAAAATGTCTTTTTACAAAGATAAAGTTGTAAATTTGTGAGAAAATGTATTAATTTTAATGGACTAAAATCATAGATACATGAAAAAAAAATGTAATTTTATTTTTAAAAAAGTCCTAATTTTATGAGAGTAAAATAAGAAATGTATTAGAAAGAAGCCATAATTTTATGAGACTAAAATGGAACATTTATGAGAAAAAGTAATAATTTTGAGACAAAACTCAGAATTTTATGAGAATAAAATAAAAACATTATGACAAAAAAGTCACAATTTTATGAGAATAAAATAGTAAATTAAAAAG
The DNA here is from genome assembly GCA_003999625.1 of Oryzias javanicus. Lineage (NCBI taxonomy): Eukaryota > Metazoa > Chordata > Actinopteri > Beloniformes > Adrianichthyidae > Oryzias > Oryzias javanicus. The sequence goes on along the minus strand of CM012439.1, from coordinate 9,523,367 downwards.
AAAAAGTGATCATTTTACAAGAGTAAAGTTCTTAATTCACGAGAATAAAATCATAAATTTAACAAAAGTTTTGTAATTTTACAAGAATAAAGCTGTAAAATTATGAGAAAAAATCTTCATTTTATGTGAATAGAACCATAAATCTATTAGATAAAAGTTGTAATTTTACAGGAATAAAGTCCTGATTTCATGAGAATAAAATCAAACATTTAAGAGAAAAGCTGTAAAATGATGAGAAAAAATTTGTAGTTTTTTGAGAATAAAAATAGAAATTTACAAGAAAGAAGTTGTAATTTTACAAGAAAAACTCATACAAGTATTAGAAAAAGTTATGGTGGCCCTAATAGTCATCGTTTCTATCTTGTTTTGGTAATAAAAGTATTAATGATTGCACATTTATTGATAATTTTACTAGAAATACGTTGATAAATTGTATTAACTTGTGCACTGACATTTTTTTTCTAAAGATTTTTTAAAATCTTCACTGGTGTTTGTGTTTGTGGCAGACATGACATCCTGTCCACCTTTGTTTACTTTTGTCATGGGAGGGATCAGGGTGGGGTCACCCAAACCGCATAAGAGAGCACGAGGGTTAAACTACTGTATATTTGTGATGATGACAGGAACTTGTTATGTGAAAGCCTTCATCATCTAAAAAGATTTTCTTTAAAAAAGTAAAATAATTCCTAAAGAACTTGTGCTCTAGGATTAGTATAAAAAAAGAAACTATGGAGTTTGTCTAATGTTCATCATGTTTGTCTCGGCTAATTGACATTCTGATGACAAAGCAGTTTTAATGAGCAGCAAATTGATTTTCTCTTGACTTGGTTGATCATGCATATATAAACCCAAATTTCCTGTTTAAAAAAATATGAAGAGCTTGTATGAAAAAGTTTCAAAATGCCTCAATATTTTGCTTCACAGGCTGTTGGTTATTTAAAAAAAGTGATAATGAGACCAAACGTTGGCCTCCTCATGCATTTTAATGCAAAGCTAGAAATAAGGTGCAAACAGTCTTTTTTCCATTTTTGAGATTTCTGTAAATGTCAAAAAATATAATAGTTGATGTTTTCTTCTAATAGCAGCAAAACAATGATCATGTCTGACATTGATTGTTGTCAATAAATATTGTGTTCTTGTTGTTGAGGTTTCCTTTAAACCTTTAAAGAAAACAACAGATGTGCTCTGATATGATAACATTTTTACATCAAAATGATATTTATTTAAAAAAAAAAAAAAAAGATGGAGAATGTTTCAGTATTTTTTTGTTTCTTTCCACTTATTTGAAACAAAAAATGGTTCAGCAGAAACACATTTTCAGACTAAAACAGACTTCTCAAGTGCAGAAACAACGTCTGACTAAAACTGGAATACTTGAAGTCTTTCCAACTTGGACAAAGATAATGGAAAAGCTTTTGCACTTCACTTGCGTGACATTTCTGGGACAGAAGATTCTCATTGTGTTTTCTTTTTGTCTGTATTTTGTTTCAGAGGTTGTCAAGTCTCCACAAAGTTTCTTGAGCGCTCTCCATCAAAGAAATCAAACTCAACAAGCTTGAAGTCATTAGAGATGAAGTTATAATTATTTCAGACATGTTCATCAGACAGAACTGACTGAAGCCCTTGGTGATTGGCCGTGCATTTTTGAACATGCGTGTAACCTTAAGTGTTAACACTGGACTGTCGCTACCTGATCCTAGTGCATATACTGTACAAACATGTTCAAAGTTTTGTTCGTAGAGCTTAAAAGTTGTAGAATCCCCCAACTGCAGGTCACATGGAAATCAATATGGAACTATGTAATTGCGGAAAGACGTGTAATGGTTGCTGGAAGCGGATGACGGAAGCAAAAATGGTTCGACAGATCACCAGCCTGTTTGTTATGCAACGCTCGGGCCTCCAGAATTTTCATTTTATTTTCAGAGACAATAATAAAAAAAGTCCCTTGATTTTATTTTTGTTTATACGTTCCCCCTCTCAGGCTGATGCCAGACGATGAGCCTCCAAACTCAGTCACAGAAACACTGTGCTATCAGCTGTCATAGATATATATATATATGTATATGCACACACACACACGTATATGTATATATACATACATATATACATATATATGCATGTAGCAGAGTATTATGAAAATATAAAATATTATTTGAAACATTTACAAAATTGATAGATATAAATACTTTGTTGATTAATAAATATTTAAATTAAAAATAAGTTAATGGAGTAACTCTAAATGTTGCAATAGTGCTTTACAGTTATGTACTGAAAAACAGAGTTTCTGAGTCTATTAGTCCTGGCTCTTAACTATTCTGACATGTAGCTCTGGTTCTAACGGTTCATGTTGTGTGTGAATGCTGTCTGTGCTGAGTCGCTCTCCTTTCTTCTGCTTCAGTCTGGCGACATAAAGGACTGCGACTGTGGGAGCCACGTCCCAACAATGTGTTGAGCTGTCTTCACTGCAGATCCTGTCTTTGGTGACAGTGCAGCTGGCGTGCTACGCTGACGCAGACTCGCTCAGGATGGACTCCTCTGAGCTCCCGACAGAGATCAGCGAGAGGGTGGGAGGAAGTTTCACAGACTTCTGTCCTCCGCACAAGAACGCCGTCTGTCGAGATGCCTGGTTTGAGCTGGAGATCAACTAGGGGGAGCGGGTCAATTTCTAATCCACTCCTGCATGTTTTTTACCATTTACATTTTACCAATGGTGTTTACACTGGACCGATGCTACCCGATACTTGTCCATGTCCACCACCTCAGTTGAAAGAAGTTTGACGAAAAATGCAAATTTCTTTCACAGCTTCATTCTGATATATGAAAGACATGATCTTGTGTAAGTCAAGTACAAGTCTCAATAATTAATTTCTCCTCCATAATCAATTTTAAACGATTGGTACTTCAGTGAACTAAAGGGGACACAACCCATACGTCCCTACCGAATCCGAGTCCCTGATTGGTCAAAGTCCAGCCTGGTTTAAAGGGTAATCACATAGGGGAGTTGGAGGCTGACTCCACCCACAGCCGAAATGGGTGGGGCTGGGTAACAGGATTACTGGAGAAACTTTCACGGTTTGACCAATCACAAAATTCCACTTTAATACCTCATTTCAACCCTTAGGGGGCAGCACACAGACAGCTTTTGACTACATTTTCAAGAATTAAACAATTTTATTTTAATTGATCAAACATTTGGCAATGACCAACAGAAAACCCTTTTAAAGTCCAATTTATAGAGGTCGACAGCCAAAAAAAAAGTTGATTTAGGGTTTGGTTACCCTTTAACTTCAACACATGGCGTTTTTCACATACAGCCTGAAAATGGTCGTAGAAATTTACGTAGCTATGTGTAGAGGACAGAGTTTTGAGTACTTTTTTAAAATATTTATCTGAAGTTATTTAAGTTATAAATAGACCAATCAGATGCTTCAGTAAAATCATGTGGTACCCATAAGCCCCCACCAGAAATGTTTGACAGACAATTCTCCCACGCGCGCTTTCAGTGGAAGGGGTGTGGCCTTGGACAACTCAATCCAACAATATTCAATTCAATTTCATTTATGAAGCCCAATATCACAAAAGAATTGCCTCATTGGGCTTCACGCCGGTAGTTTTATAGAAGCAGGTCGGTCAGTCAAAAAATATAAACAATAGTTAAAATAAATAGACTAAATAAAACTGGTCATCCCTACCTTTAGACCATCCTTTCTGGAAATGAAAAACCCCCAAAACAATCCTAATTTAAAAAATAAATAAATGAATAAACCTCAAGGATGTCCACATAAAGGGGAGATCCCGTCCCAGGACAGATAGGTGATGCACCAGGACTGTTAAAGAAAAATTAGCTTATCCAACTCTACAACTATGTATTTAAAGAGAATAAAGCCAGATCGGACTGGGGGACAGTAGTTGCCCTAGAAATGCTGACTCGACCAATCACTGTCGACTGGCTCCATCATGGCGAGGTCCACATCGCAGGAAACTGGCAAATGAATTGGCTCCATTTCACTGGAGGCAGCGATAAAGTATTGTTTATAGCTGACATCACAGCTGCTTTGTCCAGTTCTCTATTTTCAGTCGATGCTGCAAAGGGCAGTGTGAACACAGCTTGAGCTGGAAAACGCTGTGATGTTAATTTCAGAAGATCGTAGATCATATGAAGATTTATGGTCTGTGCATATAGCCTTCTTTTGAAATGCATGTACATTTCAGTAAATGAAAGAAGATATGAATATTTAATTTAATTAGTGTTTTATCCACTTTCAAGGCTGCATTAGTACTCTTGTCTCAGAGCAAGAGGGGCCTGGTTCAAATCCAGGCTGGGACCTTTCCTTAGTGGAGTTTGGATGTTCTCCGTGCGCATGCCTGAGGGGTTTGTCTGGAATCTCCAGCTCCCTCCCACAGTCAAAAGATATGCGTCACTGACTGATTCGTGACTCTAAATGTATGAATGCAAGTATGTGTGGCCCTCTAAAAACTGGTGATCTGTCTAAGGCACATGTGTCAAAGTCAAGGCCCGGGGGCCGGATCCGGCCCTCCAGGTGATTATATCCGACCCTCCAGATCATTTTATTTTATTGTTATTTATGGCCCAATGTTATTTTGCGCTTATTTCTGACTTGTATAGTTTTGACAAAAGATATTTTTATGGAGAGGAAAATATAGAAAGTTATTTAAGGTTTAAGTTGATTTATTCTGGAATAATATTCTTCCTGCCTTTTTATTATTCATGGTTATGTTAAAAAGTTTTTTTAAAGTTTTAAATATTTTGCATTCAGCCACTTTTTTGGACTATTTTGCTTATTTTAGAGCATTTACTGAAGATTTTTTGGCTGTTTTAGCTAAAAATTCAGCTACATGCTAGCTGTTCTGGCTAATTTAGGCTTTTTTATTTAAGTTTTTTTTGTCCATTTTGGTGTTTAGCTAATATGTTCTAGGTAATAAGAGCTTTTTGAAATGTTTTTTAGGCTGTTTTGGAGTTAGGCTAATATTTACACGCTAGCTGTTTTGGCTAAACTGTTTTTTTTTTTGTTTTTTTAGGCTAATTTGGCATTTAGCTAACATTTTAGCAGGCTATCAGCTTTAGAGTTTGTAGCTATCAATTTTAGCATCTTCATCTATCATTTTCAGCTGCCAAATTCAGCTTACGCATTCACACTAGCATTACCGCAGGCAATGCTATATATCTAGTTCATAATTATATTTAAAAGTTACGGTTTTAAAGTTTTAAAAATTTAGTTTTAATATTCAATAAATGTTTATCCTGTTCGGCCCGCGACCTAAGGTGTGTTTTGGATTCTGGCCCCTTGTGCGATCGAGTTTGACACCCCTGGTCTAAGGTGTACCAAACAGTCACGAGGATAGGCTCCAGCAACCTCCCCACCCCTAGAGCCATAGAAAATGTAAAATTTAAAAGTTTTTGTTTGTATGAAGACTTTTCAAATGATAAATCTTTCTTTTTTATCTCAAGATCTCCAAGAAGTAGTGCATAAAAAAGCCTTCCTGAAGGTTTTAGTAGAAGTGAAAGAAACAAAAGTGTCTAGATAAAGCAGACTGAAGGAGGAGACTGTAGGTTTAATCTTTAAGGTGAAAGCAGCCAAAATTGAAGGTCAATAGATGCATCATTGAAGTCCAATTTGAGACAACACAGCAGTAAATGCATTTACGTATTGATATGGTTACTCTGAGTATTTGTGATTCCAAGCACATTTGTTGTTTTGACAGCTGTGGCAAAGCGAGCGAGTTTTCGTTAATGCTCAAGGGGTCACATTTGCATGTTGCGAGGACATAATTACGATGATGATGCAAACAGTGTACCTGCACTGCAGGAGGAAGACCAAAATAGCTGAAGAGCAGAGAAAGAAGGACTTTGGCTGTCAGTCACTGACCAGTTTCCCTCAGATCCCCCAGGGCAGAAAATCATTACCGATGAGCGTCTCTGCTGTCAGCCCGCCTGTGTTCTAGTCTGCAACACCTCTGACTCCTCAGACCGCTACATCCTAACCTGACGCTGCTGACGAGAGATGACCAGACACGGGCATGAAATAATTAAAGAGGCGCTCAAGAATATTATTTCTACACGTGTTGTGGGATTTTTGTCATCATTAACCCTTGAATACCTGAGGCATCACCAGTGACGCTTAAACAAAATCTTTAACATACTGTAACTTTTCAACCGTTAACATGATCAACAAAGAGAAAAGTAAATGAAAGAACATAAACACTGAAGCTCAGGCAAAAATCAAGTTTCACCAGATATTATTCACAATCTAAGTTTAACATGGCTGATAAGAAAACTCTGATGGCCCAGCATTCTAGCAGCATTTAAACGCATCACGGATGAATCTTGAAAACGTGACGATTCTCAACCCACATTAGTGTGTGAAAGTGGTTTTGTTTTTGCGCAACAAGCGATTCGTGCGTGACTTTTGAAGATTTACGTGTTATTAGTTTAAAGCTGTTGTCACTTTCATTTGTACATGTGTAAATTGTATGTAGTATTTTTGTTTTTATTTAGTCATTTTTGTATTTATGCACAAAATGCATTAAACGAGTTACAAATCAAGAATTACGTGTGCACAAATCAAGAATACGCACACACAAATCCTAAATTAAGCGAAAATCAGAATTATGCACACATAAATCAGGGTGATACTTATTTCCCTCCATAGGAAAAGTAACAGTAAATCAAAGAACATAAACACTGGAGGTACGGTGTTAAAGGGTTAAAAAAAAAATAGATACGCCCATACTGTCCATTACCATAGATTATTGTGTCAATCTAAATAGTTTCTACACTCGATTTTTAAAATGCCAATTAAAACCATATATTCTTAACTTAGGTTGTACTGTATATATTTGTTAAATTACTTTTTTATACTAAGACTTTGTATTTATTCTATGCTGTTTAGTATATCACATTTGAACTTACTGTATAATAAATATATGTATGTTTGTATGGATTAACATGTTCTAGTATCTCCTTAATGAGTCATTATGATTATGATTATATTCAGTGGTGGATTATTTCTGTGACGTCTCACTGTTCTAACCAGTTTTCTTTATCTCTTTTCTTTTAATGTACAGTAAATATGTACGATGACAGATGCTATGGAATATATTAATAGAGATTTTAACAGTAACTGACATAATTCGATTTTGTATTAGACAAAAACTAGATGAAAAATATGCAGGATTTAGGTGTAACCGTCCTCAGAGGGGAACTAAATGTCTGCATAAAATATTCTAATTAGTAACATTCTTTTACAACTGCATGTTAATTTAACCAACAAGAGACTACTTCACACTAGGAACTATTTACACTTCACTTTTGGGAAAGAAAACTTTCCTCAGGAGTCGGTCATGACGTGTCTCCATTGGCTGGAATTAATGCTACATTAAAAAAAAAAAAAGTGTTTATTGTTTGTAAAATCTGAAATGTGACATATGTTGACCAATTTCTGAGCATCAAGGTCAGAATGTGAAAGAACGACAGACGTTAACAGTACTAAAGCAAAGTTTATTAGAATAAACAAAGAAACCATCACAAAGACAAAATAGCTATAAATCTATCATCTTCCTCATTTTATTTCTCTTCCAGCATGTTCACATCAGATTCAACCTGGAAGTCTAAATCCGTCTGATCTGATCTCTGAGGATCAGTTTTGTCTGTAATGGTCACAAATATCCCAGAGAAGCTTTTGGTGAAGAAACTTTGTTCTCGTCACACACACGCTCACACACTCAAACACGCGCGGACCAAGATGGTTGCTGGGGCCTATAAACAGGTCATCTGTTGTGACTTTAGTCTAAATGAAGGCGGGGGAGGGAGGGCCGCACTCCTCCTCACCCTCGGGGTCTTAACAGCTGACGAGTCATTGACGTCGGAAGGACAAACGGGAACGCGCTGTTTATTTATAGTTATTTACACATCTGGAAAACCCCGACCTCAGCCCCGCCCCTTCACTCGTCACGGCGAGCCACACTAGTGGATCCTCGTCAGCTCCTCCACGATCTTAATCACCTCGTCCACCGTGGCCTCACGCTTCATGCCGCCGCCATCGTCGATCTGAAACAGAGATGACACCCCGCTGTGAGCGCCGGCATGACGGGAGAAACTGCAGCATCTTTATGCACGCCGGACGCCGAGTCAGCTGCTCCGGCGTTGATCTCACAAACTCTTTCATTTAGCTTTTACGGATGAGAGCAATGCTACAATCATTAGAAACCAACAATCTCCAACAAGCTGGTTTACTGTAAACTACAGACTCCACTACAATGAGGGCCAACAGCCCTAAAGCAGACTTGAACCTGTGACCTCACAGTTTACAGAGCACATGACAACGGTGGCTCGGAAGTCCAAATTACATGAATGCAAATGACCACAAATAAGGAATCATAAAATATGACATTTTAAAAATAAAAAGGAATTTTGGTGTTTTTTTTTTTTTCTTTTTGCTTTTGTTTAATGTTTTCTTTTTTTTTTATGTTTAAATAACCTGACCCTGTGATATATTCTAATTATTGTGGAGGCAATGTTTAACAAACCTTGTCATTGGGAATTATGTGTTTGTGTTTTTGGAAATATATATATATATATATATATATATATATAAAAAAATGAGTTACAAAATAAAAGAAAAGAAAAAAAAATAATGAAGATAACATTTTTGAAAACATTTCTAAAGACAAAAGTAAATTCCAGAAATTAAATTGAAATGATAAAAACAAAACAAAAGGAGAATTTTGGGAGATTATTGAAGTCTCTGTCACTTTACACATTGTCCACGTATTTAATTTTGGTCTTTTGTGATACATGTATGATACACAGAAGTGTTTCTTGCGTTCATCATTCATCGATGTGCACAGATGTGCGTTGAGGGTTTCAGCCGACATTTCTTTACATGAATTTGGTTTGGAGCAGTTGAAAACTTTTGGTCGACTGAAAAGTACACCGTATTTTGTGCAGTTTTTACGCAATTATTGCATAAATTTTGCACGATTGTGAGTGATTTTTGTGAGATGCAGATGTGAGTTAGCACTTTGAGAACCTACAGCTTTCCAACCTGAACAGGAACTGAGAGCTATTTCTAAAGTTCTGATGAATTATTAAAAGAAGCAGAAGGGCAGTGGCTGGGAGAAAATTTCCAAGAAGATTTTCGAGGGCAGTTTTGAATCGACGGTGTCGAGGCTAAACTGTGTGGGAAAAGCTTAAATGTCTTCAAGGGAAAACTCGGTTTTTGGAAGCAAAAGTGAGCATGAACTCTTACTTGGAGAGTGCTGACGACCTCCTGCATCTTTGCCCGGCCGAGGTCCAGGAAACTTTCGATCAGGTCGCCGTCTATGAATCCTGTGGCCTGCTCCGTTTTACGCTCCGTGTAGAAAGACCTCCAGGTATCACAGAGTCAAAGAAAAATCCATGCTGGTGCTTTTGCCTCAGGACGATCCCTCTGGGTACCAACATTCTGACTTTCCTCAGGCAGAGTGAGCACATATCCAACATGATGTAAAAACTAACAACGCAATTTTCCAAGAGAATCCTACATTGTAGAGTTCTGCTGACGCTTTTCAACACCTGAGTAAGTCATATAAGACTGTTTTAAACAGTTTAGAACTCTTTAATCTTCTCTTTATGGAGAATTCTTTTAATAGAAGTTAAAAGAATTCTCCATAAAATTATTTTAAAACTTGTTCCTGCACTGGATTAGGCTCACATGTGACAAACATAATAGAAATTATTTTTTTAAGGTGTCATTAATTGTTAGGTTCCTTTCACAGTCCATAGAAATGAGTCTTCAAGTCAGATTCCCGTTAAATCCCCATGCAGGTCACTGTTGTGTGTCGCATTCATTAAAGGATATAAGCTGTGCTCAATCTTGCCCACACTTTTGATAACTTTGTTGAGGCGGTTCTGGAGGTCCAGGAGAAGACTGTGCCAGCCTTCAGACAGGGATGTGACCAGACCTACAACACACAAAAAGAAAGACAGAAACCATTAAAGTGATGTCCGGATGTCAAAGGTCAAAAAAACTTTGGTCGTCGACATAACCAGTTGACGTGTGTGAAATTTTATGGAACAAAAGTTTTCATTCCCCCTATTGTGCAAAAATGTGAAAATTGCCAAATTACACGTTTTACCACAAAATGGCTACCAAGCCGTAGGTCCTGGAGTCATCCCATAATAATCTTAAAACTTTCTTTGGATATCCTTGACATGTGTTTTGGTTTTGTTTGTTTTGCCAGCAGTGATTTCATCTTTTTTTAAGGGTGGGGGATGGGGTGGTGGTGTTCCACTACGCCTGAGATTCATTTTCACAAACAAATACACATTTTGAGGAGTTTTGCTCCAGGAAAGAGTGTGAAACAGTTTGATTCTTGCAGTACAGAACCCCTGCAGACCATCAAATCCTCCATACAACCAGAACATGACTCAGCAGTTTTAGACATGATTGAGTTTTGTGCAGTGAGCAACTCCCCAGCAAAACTAACAGTTCTGTCGCAACATATGTACAAAAGTGCTCCACAAAGATGCAAACAAGGAGCTCATTCGTAATCCAAAGCTTGCTTCTCTGTACAAAGCTATAAGCGCCGTTAAACAAAAGAAGAAATCAATTAACCAGCGCCAAAGTTACACAGGCGTTCTCTATTCATTTCTGCAGGCTTTTAGAATCCTAATACCCATGTTATGAAGGAATTTACCCATTCTGTATTGTATTTGCAATACTCTGTTGTACTCCGTTTACTATTCAAGTCGTTCATGACCTTTAATTATGCAGCAAGGCTGCGCTCTCTTTTCCCCAGGACAATAGGATTACAAAGACAATAGAGCAGTAAGTACAGTAAAAATAATGACAATAAAATGTGCATATTACATCAGGAGAGCTAGTTCTTTGTGGGTAGGTGGTTCTTTTATTTTTAATTGTTGTTTTTAAGATGGTGTACAGCGATACTTTTAAGTATTGAACAAAAGTTGAAGAATCCAGCTCTCACGAGTCAACAATCTGTGGCGTGTTGGAGAAATAAAGCCAATATAAAAGCCCACCTGCGCCACGCCCGACCACCCCCTCTTCATCTGCCCTCCTTGGATGAGTTGCCGTTACAATGCCCTCCATCTCTCTCTCTCTTTTCTGTTGGTTTTATCTCCAAAGCAAACATTTGATTTTTTTGGTCACTTAGGGGGGAGTAACAGGCCTATGTCATTTTTAGAAAGTTAATTTTTGAATTTCCTTAGTAGGGAGGATTTGTGTTACTATACCAAGATTAATAATATGTTCACATCGTATACCGCATCGTTTTATTCAGTTCTAGCTAATAAATCGTTTATTAAATGTCACAATATACCTGTAAAAATGTGCAAGCAGCAGGAAAGTTTTCGTTTCTGCACGACTTTTTTTTTTTAAACAGATGTTGCTATGTATTTTCCAAGCGCGGGCAGATATGCGCTAACATTGATGACCGGCGACTATTGATGACATCATCGAACGTTAGTAACGTACGAATTGTAAGACACTGTTTTTCCATAATTCTCAATTTGAAAGGCCGAATGTAGGGGTAGGGGAAGAATTCGGATTTGGCCAAAGACTTTTCATTGGAAGAGGTCGTCTGAATGTGCTTTGCTGAGACTATTACTCCGTTAGGGGATTTTGAAATGTGTTTTTGAGCCCTTTATCAGAATTTGGCTCCACTTACGTTTTTTTTGCTGTTTTCAACCCACTGTGATGTCATCTTTTTTGAGGGGTGTGTTCACTATGCCCAAAATTCATTTTCATTCAGTACTTCTGAATGAAAATGCCTGGACAAAGCTGTGATCAGCATCACTATCACCAGGATGACTTGAAGATCACATCTGATTAGATCAAATTATGTTGCACAAGAGGTTTTCTAAGAATTTGTGGATCCACTCTTGATCTTCCTCAGATCAAACTACGAGTCTCTATTAACTGTGTGGTGACGGTGATCGTTCAGCCTTGCTGCTTCTTCCTAAAAACATCCAACAGCAGACACCTTTTTGCAGAGCGCCAAAACCCAGCAGTGGTATTCATCTTCATTATGCACTGCATCTAGGTTGGGCTTATGAGCCACGGAGAACGCGGTTTCCCGGTAAAGCGTGGTGGTCGTTCTCATTTCCTGTTAACTTTCCTCTGAGGCTTTTTAAAGAATGACACAAGGTGAAATAATGTGCTGGAGCTCAGTGGAGGCAAAGGGGTAAATTACTGCTGTGTCTAAATGATGTGCACTCCCTCTTTTTCATCACAGCCATCATTACTGCCAGGCTCAAAGTTACTAGTTTCAATCTCTGTAATGAGGGGTGAAAATGTGATTGCCTTCCCTTTACTGTCATTTTCTGAAACGTAAACATTAGTTCGGAGGAATCGGTGGGGACAGATGTGCGTTGGCTTACTCTTTCACAGCTGTTGGATGTTTTTTTCAAAAACTGTCAATATCAATAAAGAAAAATTGATGAGATCTGGCTTTTTTTTAAAGAACCTTTTCATTTTATGATCTAGGTGTAAAATATTTTATAGCATAACTGTGATTTCTCTAGAGGAGCATGAACAGGGTTTCTAAAAAGCAATGAAGTTGTGTTGAGGCAAGAACACACCCAGGTTTCTGTGGCAGGAAGGATGGATAACACCTGATCTGAGATGCTAACCATCCGATTTTTCTGGGGTTTTTCTGCTAACTTAAGCTTTAGACTTTTCTGTATTTAGGTAGATTCTGCTTAAAGTTGGTATTTAGCATTAATAACAGTAATTAATCCTAATCAGTACCTATGAACATGAATATGCTGAACTGATTTAAGTGCAATCAGAAGAGAAAAAGGCTCCAACTGATACTTAATACTAAAGGTCTTTATTTTTCTGGGTTTTTTTGGAATCTCCTTGACTTTTCTGCTCACCGCGGGCTTCTGAGGGAGCAGTTTGGATCAGCATACTAAGGATTTGAGTATTAGCTATAGAAACACCACAAACATGCAGAATCTTTATCAATCCTCTGCTCTGTTCTCAATCTCCTGATTTTAATCCTCTCCTGCTAGCTTACAGACCCGACCTAACATTACAAGTGCGACAAAAACAGAGAGTAATGCTGGTGGCAGCTTGGATGAGGTTGTACACGGATCTAGTCGGCTACAAGTGGATGATGGTCTGTCAATTCTATTCTCACGATCACACTTAAAAGGTTTTACAAATACAATTTTTGTCTGTTCCTCGTTAGAATAAAGAAATACCAAAAAAATTTATTTTCTACCAACATTACAAAAATACCACAAGAACATGTTAAAACATTAACTGGAGTGGCTCTTTAAGCTAAAAGGCAACACTAATAAAGTGGACACTCTTGTTTTACTTTAATTGAATGAGAAGATTTAGATCTTTTTTACCCCTAGAAGAGATTAATTTAGTTTCATTTGTTAGCATATACAGCAATAAAATGAGCCATTTTTAATTGATGTAAATGTGTGTGTGTGTGTAAATATAAACATATATATATTTATGCATAGTATTCCTCACTTATTCTCGAGGTTAAAGACCGTAGACCGCTGCTTATTCGCCAAACCCGCAAATACAGAGAACCCCCATGTCTCTGTCTCACGCCCCACCGCCGAAAAACGTCTGTTACTAATCTATACTCATCAAAAACCCTCTTGACCATGCGTTGTAAAAACGTATTAAAGAACATTAGAGTATTACTCTACATAAAGAGTGTATTTTTTTTCTGAGCGCATGTGCGCATGCAAGCGCGCGCATAGCGGACGGGCTGGCATGCTCTTCAACCGCGCTCCTCTCCTGGGAAATTGCAGCAGCACTTTCGAAAGCAAACGTTTCATACAAAAGAGTTTTCAAGAGTTTTTATGATGAACCGGAGGAATCATGTGACCCAAAACAATGTGCAAATACATGAAACCGCAAATAAAGAAATGCACATACGTGTGGCAACACTGCATATCTACTGCTCACAAAAATTAAAGGAACACTTTTTTTTATTGGGCCTGGCATGAATTCCGACGGTACCTGAAGTACACACTAACAATTGCGAAGTACACGTCTAGTTCCCACAACTCACCGATCGAACAGGAAATAAGCGATCGTGGTCATTCTAGCGCTCAGACAAACTCACTTCTTACCGGCTGCCTCTTCAATAGATGGATGATAATTGAGAATAGGTAGACATGTTTTACACACGCGCCACCGAGCCTGTATCTCGCCGGTGCTTTTTCCTGAATGAAGTGCGTGCGACGCCATAAAATGTCCGACGCAGCGCGCCCAGCAGCACAACAGTTCCATGTCACGTGACTCAAACGCTCAGCGCAACAGCCTCTTCAAATGAAAATAGAAGATCAATACTTGATGGGTGAGAACCCAACGAGAATCGATCGCAGGACTAAATATCACGATATATTTCACAATATCGATATTTTGGCACACCCCTAATGCATACTGACGACACACACACATATATAAAAATGTTTCACTCCCCAAAGTTGAACTGAGGTTTCCACCTCTAAAAATCAGACAGCCGAGTTAAAGAAATGTAGATAAATCTCTTTTCTTCTCAGAGTCAGACATACAAATAGAACTTTTTAGGAGGCGTCACAGCTAAAACCCTTCCACTTTCCAGTGACAGTCTAAGCTTTTGTGAGACCTCTGAAGTGTTCTATTCCAGAGTGCTGTGATGTTATTTTAAGATCTGAATGTTGGTACTTGGAATACAATCATTTGAAGGCCAGTCAGATGCTGCGGGGGCCGCATCCAGCCCAAACTGAAATGACAACTATTCCTTACTGCTGTGCAACCACTTCAATTTTCCCTTCAACAAAGTATACTGACGGTGTGTCTACAACAGCAGGGGGACGTGTAAAGACATCCGTGATGGACTGTAAAGCCAAGAGCATGATTCACCAGCACCACATGTTTTTAGAAGCTGCATACACTGGAATTTTGATATTTTGTACTGAATATAATACTTTCATTGCAAAAACGGTTACACTTATTCAAACCTAATGTTATGTATAAAAATAACTATTTTAGCTTTGATGTAATTAATCAACTTCATCAATAAATTGATTTCTACTACTACAATGTGACCAGATCAATCGGTGTGAGGGAGAAAATTAAAACTATTAAAAAATGAAACAAACTTGATAGCACGTAAAAATGATCAACCATCACTACAGTCCAATGTGTAGAAACAATGACTTTTACAAAGACGTGACCATACAGTGTAGTAGAGTGTTCTAATAATGCTGTTTGTATAATTTCAATGTGGAAAACTAGTGGGCTGCGATTTATGGAACTAAAATGTGAATGGATCTGACATTCATTCTTGTTTATTCATATATTTAATTTACACTTTCTCTTGCAAGAAATAAAAGGAATCTGGGAAAACTTCACCTACACTGTTCAGTATCAGGTATTTATCTCTGAGTCACACTGGTGGAATTTTTGGCTAAAGATGTCCTGGATTGATTTTAGACCCCGGCCATATCTCCCAAAACGCCACTGCACAAGAATATGAAGAAGACAGAACATTGTGCTTTTCTTGGGAAAAATGTCTAAGAATGTAAATTGACAAGATTACAATGTGTGCTCAAAATCTGAGTTGTGAGTGACATGTGGTGCAGGATGGCCAAGTTTTCCTGCAACCGCGGGCTGCTAGATGGGTGACAGCACTTCATATGGACGGCCACCATTCAGAGACATTTACACTTCGTCCTATCAGAGCTGCTGCCGACCAGTGATCCGGCTCTCACAGCTGTCACCCGATTTCGTAATAATGTCTTGCCACCATTTACATTCATGTTCACAACAACGGCTTTCAAAAAAAAAAAAAAAAAAAATTGTCATTGTGACTGGGTGTTTGTATTGTGACTGTAGCATAGCGTCAGTAAATCATTCAAAATGAATCAATATCGACAATGATTCAAAATAGCAACTAGTTATTATATGAGTCTATTTGTTGTTAAAATGAATAACTGCACTCTTACTTTGTGGATTATTGAAGTGCAATTAAAAAACCTCAAGGAAACAGTTTTAAACTGGCGTTTCAGTGTTACTGTCAAATGAGTTCCATCAAATAAAGATTTCCCAGAGCTTTCTTATTTACAGCGACACTCTGCAACAGAGCAATTACTGACATCAAAATGAAGTCTTGAAGATGTACTTTCCTTGTGTAAGCATTTATAACGTGTTTTCAAGACATTTTAGCGCACTAGTCCTGCTTAGCAATGCTTGTCTGAGTGTGAAATTGCCTGTGAGCCTACCAATCATGCCGTTGACGGTGCCAAAGAGCACGGAGCCCTGGGTGGGAGTGGAGCTCTCCCCGAGGTTCTGCAGTACCAGCGAGCCATGGCAGAAGACATTAACAAACTCGCCAAGGTGAAAAACCCCCACCTCCTGCAGGTGTTGCCGCTCCTCGTCTGTGGTGGCCGCACTGTGACACCAACAACGTAAGAATACCGGATTAGAGACAGAGAAAGCAGAACGAGGCAAAGTCGGCGACTAAAAAGAGAAAAGAAAATTGGGAAAAAGACTCCATTAATCAAGGGGGGGGGGCAGAGCAAAGACATCAGGAGCTTGGAAAAGGTCGCAGCCTGATAGAGATGTAATGAATTAAAGGGTGAAACACAGAGCAGCAAAAACAGAGACGTGATACAAAAATGAAGGTCAAACGCATTATCGGGGGAAATCTGATCTATTGGAGGGATAACAGGCGAGGGCATGAATGTGGCACGCACGCATGAGCGCGCGCACGCACACAACTGTAGGCTGAATCTACCTTCATTTATCACCAAAAAAAAAAACCTTATCTATGAGCGAAAACATGAAAATGTAATGTTCTGAGACTTAAAAGTGAAAGGAATCATTATTTTAAAAAAGAAAAAGTAAAATTCTATGGAGACTAAAGAAAAAATTAAGTCCTTATAATGCTGCAGATGGATGAAATCTGCTTTAAAAAACAGCTTTAAACAATAACCAAAAGAAATGAAAAAACAAAAAATGCCACTCTGATCATTTTTTTCATTTTCAAAGCGTTCCCAGAGGTCTTTTCATTATGGATATTGTGTTTTTGTAAAAACCAATAACCCTGTCATCTTTCAGGACATGGTTTGACATCTGAGTTGTAAGACTCGCCCCACTTCCCATCATCCATCTGTTTACACTCTCTCCCGCTAGCCTAAAGCCCCTCACAATCCTAACCCAACATTAGCAGTGCGAGACATACTGGAGCCATCCAGCGGTACAGTTTTGAGCCAAATGTACAGCAATAAAAAAGACAAAGACGTTCGTGGATCTCTCTGTCTGCCAGTGAATGCATCAGAATGGAGCAGATCAGGAAGTTTGACGAGGTATTTTCTACGTCACAAATAGGCTTTTTTTTATTTGCTCCTGATTCACATCAATTTGAATAAATACATGATTTTTCTTTATACGTGTCCTCCATCATCAGAAAAATGCTGCAAGAACATACAAACAGCAAAGACACAATAACAGACAGTTCCATATGGCCGTCCTCCTCACCTGTCCTTCTGGCAGACAAACAGGTTGAAAGCGTTCTCCGCTCCCAGAAAGTTATCGTCATCCAGGATCTCCACGGCGCTCATCCAATTAGGGTTGAAATCACGAGCAATCTGGACAAAGAAAACGCATTTATCTTGTTTAAATGAACAAAGATCTATTCATTTAGAATGTAACAAAGTTGCAGCAAAATGATGTGTCACGACCCAAAAAATGCACAAACTTAGGACTTCATCAATGACTGAGCAGGATTTGTTGATGGTTTTGCACAGTTATATTAACACTAGCTGTGTCTATGTTATACATATGAGTAAAACTTCATAAAATTAAAAAAAACAAAACACACTTTGCCAATTACACTGTTTCCATTAAATCCTATTTATGTGAATAAAAACAAACGCAATAAGTCATTCAAAAACATTGATGGATGTAAACAATAGTTGATTTACAGCAGATAGATTCACATTTCTGTCACAGCACTAGAGCTCTTCATCGTATATCGACTTACTTGGGCCATGGAGCGGAGAGCTGCATGGGAGTGGCTACAGATAGAGATTTTGGGAAATAGTGGTTGATGATTTTACAGAGGAGCTGTGGATCCAACAATTCTGCATGACACGCTCAACTTATGATGAGACGTGTGATGCTGTTGGACCTCTTGTGTGGTATCCGGTTGTTGGTCATGTGAGTCATTTATTTTGAAAGAAGTGTTTCCATTGCAGTTGGTAAAATATGTTAATTTCGATTCGCTTCAAAAACCACCTCCTCCATGTGCAAAAACATTTTAAAAACGCACGCTTTATTCTAAACTGACACGCTTCCATTAGGCAAATTTATTATCGCAAATTCAATTTGTACAATTTCAGAGTCAATGGGAATGCAGCTGTTAATATATTTGTCAAACTACATGTACAGTGTTCCTCACTAAAAAAGTAATTTTTTATTTTTCCAGCGCACTAAGTTTTGTGTCCTGATTGGCTGTTTTCCCTGTCAATCAATCCCTCCGTGGCGTATCTCCTGTACAGAATGCGTTCAGCTTTCCACATCTCCATGAATCTTCAACCAGGATCAGATCTTTGTTTTCATTCTATATTACTAAACTTAATTTTCTATGAAGATTTGAACTTTGAAACTTTTAACAAGAGAGAAAAGTGTGAAAATGTTCATGTCTGTCGAATAAAAGTCTATAAAGTGAGGGGTTTTACTGCCTTAAACCAGCGGTCCCCGAACTGCGGCCCGCAGGCCAGATCCGGCCCACCTCCACATTTGGCCTGGCCCCCAAACACCATCAGAGACTCGTGATTTTTATTTTTGTCTTAATCTGACCAATCGAGGCCCGCATAGTCTAAACTATGACTGAAGAGGATAAACTATTTATTGGTTCAATTTAATTTTTTTTTTTTTGCATTATTTTGCATGTGAAGATTACAGAAATTAATTCTTTAAAATTTGGCTATGTGGGGCTTTCTGGAACACCATAAATGTTTACATTTAGACTAACACTTTTTCTGTTGGCCTACAAACTGACCCCGGCCCCCCATCAGAGAAAAAAACAATTTTGGGCATGACCCCTGCCTTAAACAGTGTATAATCCTACTCTGCAGAGTTCACTGTGGACTTTCATGTCCTCATAGTGACCTCCCTCTCACCTCCTCAAAGTTGCCTTCCATGGGTTTGTAGGCCAGCAGCAGCACAGACCTCATCAGGTCTCCCACCAGGATGAAGTCTCCTTTAGTCTTCAGGTAAAGAGCCATGATGTTGTTGTAGTGGTTGCACTCGGTCCTCAGCTCCTTCTCAGCCGTCCACTCGTACAGGCGGACCTGAAAGCAAACGCTCTCCGTTACCTGGATCAGAGAGGCTCTTGGTTTGATAAACTGTCCTGACATTTCAGCTCCACATTGTCATCACTCTGCCAATGATGTGCCTCAGAGAGTGTGAGTTGGAAATTAGAGAGACCAGCTGCCTCATAAATGAACAGTTAACGGCTAATTAGACCTACTATTTAATAGTGTTTGGACGGACTAAGAGCAATAAAAATGCTTTAGAGGTGAGTGATAGAGAAGCTGTGTTGGAGGAGGAATGATGTGGAGGTGACTTTCAGGACGCCGCCAGAAAAGAATCAGAACAGATTTAATCTGATGTATAAAAAAACGTGGTGCGAGCACAGGGTTAACCTTCTATCGCTCATTACATTTTTACTAAACTAGTTCAACGCCAAGTCGTTTTCTGAAGGTAAACACAGGTAAGGAAAGCAGTGTGAAGGGAAGTGAGTCACTGTGCTCTGTTGAGCTGCAAAAATCTGAATCTCACGACTGTTTGAGTGCAGACCTCTCCAGAGAACACTGCCTTTCAAGCTTTTAATCCCTTTAATCTATCATAGCTCCGGGTGGGCGAGCATGGTTCCTTTCACACTGCATGTCAGGTGTCTTCATTCATATCTTCCAGGGATGAATCTCTTTAGAGTTGGAAATAAGAGATGACTCAGCACTTTCTCTTCAGGACAGCTGGCACGGTTCAGACTCAAGGGAAACACAAAACAATCATCGAGAGCCGTGATAGAGCAAACATGAAACGTGTTTTAGGCGGATTTAATTAAATTTAGACAGGAAAGATGATTACTTTTGAACTTTGAGCTGGTTTTTAAATTGTTTTCCTTGACCAGACACTTTGATAGTGGATAAGAATTTTACAGACAATTGACCCAATAAAAGAATTTTGTTTTGCAAAAAACAAAACAAAAAAAAATCTTAAGATATGTTTACTTTTCAGGTTTCAATAGAAAGACCCACTTTGATCATCTTTTGATCTAGTGTGAGAGATCCCAGTGTTCTTTCAATGATGATTATGAAGTTTTAAGCCAAAATAATTAAAAAAAAAACAAAAAACCTTTGTTGTTTACTAGGACATAGTTTCTGTAAAATTAATATATATTCAGTCTATTTATTCTGTTTAGTTATTATGTTTTTCCTTTCAAGATCAAATGTTGGTTTTTGATCCCATATTTTGCCAAATAAAATTCTCCCAAAAGTTCAACTTATATAAGATTTTTTCTTCTTTATTATTCATTTTCTGGCTGCAGTGCCTTATACTCTGGAGCAACTTTTAGCCTGAAAAATACTCAATGAAAAATGTTAAAAGCAGTATTTTCACTGGAGCGGGTCTTTAAGCTCAAATAAGGCAGAAGCCCCATCCATCAAGACTTACTGTGCTATTAATGCTGGCCAGCAGCTTGCCGTTGAACTCCACCATAGAATAGACGGCTCCTTTCACCTCTTTCTCTGCCACGGTTTGCAGCTTACCTGCAGATAAATAACCCTCAGTCAGAATTAACATTCAAGAGCCAGCTCCTGCAATGTTAGGTTAAATTAGCAGCTACAAGAGCTTAGCGAGTACAACTTTGGGAATGACGTGGGAAAAATAGAAAAGGAGACGGTGCTGCACTAACAACGAGGATGAGGAGAATATAAAGAGCTGGAGTAGGATAAACGAAATTGAAGCAATGCATCTTGAGAGGGGAAAGAGTGCGGGGGAAATGAGGAGAATTGGTAATGGTGAGAAGGGGATTGTCTGATGAGAAGATAAGGGAAAAAAAATGATTGGGTGAGTAGGGGGGAAAGAGCGTTGTAGGACACTGTGTCCATGTGCAGAATAAAAGACAGAAGGGAAGAATAAACTGCAGGATATGGAGAAGAAGGCAAAGAGGGTTGAGTGTGCTGACAAGCAAGAAGAGCTTTAGCCGGGTTTATTACGGAGGACGCCACCAACCGTCAGTGTAATGGAAGACGATGATGCGGCCCTGCTTAGGTTCAGGCTCCTCTGGGTACACCATGGCAGTTCCCACGATGAAGTACACAGACGGGTCTTTTCCCAGACGACATGACACCAAGCTGAGGGCGTACTCGCTGGGGAGGAACTGATGGGCGTGGAGAACTGACAGATACAAAAAAAAAAAAACCCGTCAGACAGAGTAAAGAAGTTGCACAGCATGCGTCTTCAGAGCCTCCCCAGAGCGGTATTAACTCGTCTGGGAGAATCTGACTAAAAGCAGACAGCTGTATTCAAAACAGACTCTAAGCACCCCGTGCAGGTTAAATGACATTTGAAGTGGTCTTGGATGGCAACATCAAAGGGTGCCCTGCTTCAGTCAGTGTGAGCAGTCCCCATGTGGACCCTCACTCTTCCACAGATAGATAGTTCCATCCAGACACACAGGATTTACATTTCACAGAACCCCCTCAGCTCATCTTTGTGCTGGTGTCTGCAGCAGCACAGAGCCAGGCCTCCAGATCAGGCCTGCAGGCCAAGAGGACCTCAAACACCTTCACCTGGATGGGGGCGAGAATGGCTTTGACTGTGGAATAGTGGACTTCAGCACATGTGTGTTCACATGCATGCCAAATATGAAACAGCCAGTAAGAGTTTCATGAAAACTGCTTGATACTTGCTAAGATTTAAAACCTTGCTTTTAAGATATTTGACCAGTTTTCCCCTCCGTTTGCTCCACACATTTCCAAGCTCTTCTCAAAATCGGCAAGATAAGAATTTTTGTCTCATTACAAGCTAGGATCTAGAAATGAGGAAACTATGATTAAAATGAGTCAATATCTTTTAATCCATACTCTTGACAATAGAAAAACTTGATTTAAGCCTCAAGATCTGAGAAATGTTCACAAGACATGTTCATGTAGTTTCTAAGAATTAATTCACAACACGGAGACGCCTCATTAACAAGCATTTGATACAATTAACCATTCATTTCTGTTACAAAAATGCAAGCACTACAGTATTAGCGTGGTGATTAAGAATAGGTTGCAAAGCTATTTAAAGAAAAGACTTCAATATGCTGAAATTGATGGCACAGTATCAGAACAAAGGATAATAATGTGGAGTACCCCAAGGCTCTGTTTTGGGACCAGAATTGTTTATACTTTATTTAAATAATATCAACAAAATTAGGGCTTGTTATTTTTGCGGATGATACAAATTTATATAGTTCAAGTCAAGATATTTTTCAATTAATAATAAAAATGGAAAGGGAGTTACTGATATTTAAAACTTGGTTTGAGAAGAAGTTATTTTTAAATTAAAGGAAAACAAAATGTATGGTTTTTGGTGCAGATAAAGCAAAGGACAACATAAAACTTCATTTTGATGGAATAAAAATTGAACATGTTTACAAAAAAAAGTTGCTTGGAGTCATTATTGACCACCAGCTTAATTGGAAGTCACATATTGAATATATAAAAACAAAATATCTAAAGCCTTAGGTATAATTTATAGAACTAAAAAAAACAAAGAGTACAAAATGTTGTATATTTTATATTCAACCTTATTTCTTCCACACTTCCAGTGTAGTAGTGAAATTTGGGGAAATATATACAAAACAAATATTGATCCAATAATTAAACTTCAAAAACGAGCAATTAGATAATATTTAATAAATAAAGTTAGTTTTCGGGAGTCCACTAATGCGCCGTTTTAAAAATCTAACATTCAAATATGGGGATATTGTCATTTTAGAGTGCTGGAAATTTCTTTTGGTGCCTTTCAAGATAGTTTTCCCTTGGGAGTGCAGTCATTTTTCAAAGATGAACATTATTATTATTATAACATTATAATTTAAGAGGTAATTTTATGTTTGAATCGTGCAGGGCAAGAACAAATGTAAAATGGAGATATCCTTTTGTTTTTGGAACAAGATTTTGGAATTCTTTAAAAAAAAGATCTCAAATTAGCCAACACTGAAAAAATGTAGTTTACTGATAAAATGTAAATGAATATGTTTTGGTCAAAATTTTGTTTTTTATGCTTGTGGCATACTAGACAACTGATGTTGAGTTTTGTTTCTGTGTAAGTGGTATTTTTTGGATGGGCTTTGATAAGCATGATGCTTCAGTCCATTTCTTTTTGGTTGATGTAGATTATTATTTAAAGGTTGTGAAATGTTGAATGTATGCAACCAACCAAATTAAAAAAAAAAAAACTTCATTTTTTGAACAGTGAACACAGCTGTTTTAAAGGCCGAAACAAGAAGTTTTTCAAATGTTGCTCCATACCAACAATCCTGCCCACAACTCAGAGGCAAATTTCTAATGGTTCATGTTTAATGATGTTATTTTAAAGTTCAGTAAGTTAAAGTGACATTTATTGTCATTACTTTAAATAACAAAAATGTATATTGATGTTAAGTGATAATTTTATGAGGATTTATTAAGATGGGCCAACTGGTACTTGTAATCATTTCCTCATGTGTTAATCCCTCGTGCTCTCTTGTGAGGTCCAGATGACCCCACCCTTATATTGATGTGTGATCCCTCCCATAACTAAAGGTGGATGGGATTTTATGTCTGCTATGGACACCAGTTAAGATAAACAATCCTTGAGAAAAAGGATAGCGCAAGGGTTCAAATGAGTAATTTACACATTATATGAGTTTTTATCAAACTACAATTACACAAACAAAAACTAGAAAACACAAACATTTTGTTTAAAAAAATACTAATTATTGGTATATATAACATTCCATATAAAGTAGTTATATCTAAAAAGTTTTTTGTGCTTTTTTTTTTTTTTTTGAGTGTGTGTGGAACTCCTTGTCTCTAGATTTTGATGTTAGCTATCATGTTAAGTAAAATCGACTCGCTGCATGAACAGATAATCTTCCTAGTGATTTTCTTCTTAAGATTGGTGTTCTTTTCCTATTTTTAGGCTACTTCTTCTTGCAGAGAAGGACGCGTGGCTTTCTCCCTACATTTTCTTTCCACCCCAGAACCAGAACTGCAGTTTGAGAGCTTCAGTGTGAGACAGTAATCATCAGAGCTTTACCGAGTCTGAGCTCAGGAACCCCGTCATTACACACTGCTGTGTTTTCTCTCCCTACACAGCATCCAAATAATGGATGAAACATATCTACATGTTTGACCCAAACCTTTTACCACTGATCTGTATATTTCAGCTTACTACAAATAGTAATAGGACCACTGCTGCCTCCCACAAGTGACTGAGTGTGGCATTGATTAAGTGATTATTTGTTCACAGAACAAGGGAGAGATTTAGTGTGAGCAGGTGCAGCCGACTCAGTCAGGAGGCATTTCCCTTCCAAATTGAAGCGCCTGTGTGCTAACAGTTCCTTACTTTGATCCATCTGATTTTCCAGACAGCCTTTGCCGTACATGTAAAGATGCTTCTATTTATTACAAAGAGAGATTGGTTTCCTGGGAACAATAACATCTGACAAAACGGAGAAATATGGGGGCTGGAAAGGTTGTCTGCAATTCACTACACCAGAGAATGGGATTTTACAGCAAAACACACCAGCCGTCCTCCCTGTGACTTCATGTGAACGCTGATGTATGTTTCCATGCTTTTTCTGAACAGATTTTACCCAAAGTCAATTGCCATATTAAGAATATTTGATTGTGGTCGTACACAAAACATTTTCTGTTGGTGCATCATAAAACAGAAAAAAAATATTTTTTTTTGTTTGTTTAAATGTTTTCTTTAGTGCTTCTGAATAGATTTGTCTGGACGGCCCTTATTTTATTATTTTAAAATAATCAACCTGTCTAGTTTTACGCCAAAAGAACCCATAGTGACATCAGTCCCAGCCAGCAAGGCCAAGTGGGCCCCATATGGCTTAAAAGTGGGCGGACGATGTAGGCCCCGATTGGGTTTGTCCGCAGTTTCCACGGTGGCCCCAGCTGTGTTTGCCCACATTGACTTAGGTGGCTACGCTAGCCAGTTGCCCGGTGGACAACATAGCGAGCTCCGATGCCCAGAGTCCAGCAAAGCAAGCAAGTACTGCTGCCCAGGAGTCAGCAGAGCTAGCAGGGGCGCTGTCCAGGCTTCCAGTCCCTGGGAAGTGGAGCCAATGTGGGCAAACACACCTGGGGCCACCATGGAAACTGCGGACAAACCCAATTGGGGCCTACATTGTCCGCCCACTTTTAAGCCATATGGGGCCCACTTGGTCTTGCTGGCTGGGAGTGTAACAGAAAAATATCTAAAATATTTTCTGCTGTCAACTTATTTTGTGGAATTTTCCACATTTTTTTTTTTTTTTTTTTTTTTTTAGGAAAGTCACACAAAACTCCAGTAAAACCACCAGTTGGTTTGGGTTTAAGGTGCTAACTTTGCTTATCCTTTAAGCCAGGTGTGTCAAAATCAATCCAAAACACACCTTAGGTCACTGGCCTAATAACAAACATTTATTGAAGACTCTAAAACTAAATGTTTAAAACTTTAAAGCAGCAACTTTTTTAACATAATTATGAACTAGATATAAAGCATTACCTGTGATGATGCTAGTGTGAATGCTGTAAGCTGATTGGGCAGCAGATGTTAGGCTGATAGCTGAAGATGCTGGTAGTGATACCTTAAAACTTCGAAGCTGATAGTCAGCTAAAATATAAGCTAAAAGTCAAATTAGACTATTAAAAAACTAGGTTAGCCAAAATAGCTAGCATGTAGCTGAAACATTAGCTTAACTCCAAAACAGCCTGAAAAACAAAAACAAAAGTCTATATTAGCCATCTAGCACGTAGCCGAAAAATTAGCTAAACTTCAAAATAGCCTAAAAAAATCTTAGTAAATGCCAAATATAGTAAAAAAAAAAGCTAGCAGAATGCCAATTTTTTTTTTTTTACTTAAAAACTAAGTTTTTAACACAAATATGAATAATAAAAAAGGCCGGAATATTATTCCAGAATAAATCAACTCAAACCCTAAATAACTTTCTATATTTTACTCTCAATAAAAATATTTCTCTGTCAGAACTACTATACAAATTAGAAATAAGTGCAAGATAATGTCAGGTCATTAATAACAAAAAAATAAATGATCTGGAGGGCCGGATCCGGACCCGGGACTTGACTTTTACGGAACTTGACTTGACTTTGACCCATGTGCTTTGAGCTCAAGCGATGGGGATATGTTACTCCTTTGCTATATATGGTTCATCTTTCAATCTCTCTGTGTCACAGATTTTTCTTTTTCAGTAACGCTGTGTCCTGCATCCTGATTGGCTGTAAGTATTATTAATCAGTCTCTTCCGTGAGGTACAGAGTGCACTCAGCTTGCAAAGAAAATTTCGTTCTATAATACTGGACTTATTTTAGAAATTTTTAATATTTGAGAGTTTAAACAAGTGTGAAAATGTTCACATCTAATTAAAGTGTGTAAAGACAGTCACTACATTGTGGATTTTATTTGTTGTAGGTTATTTACAGGACATAACCATTGACAGTACATAGAGATGGACAGAGAGCCTGTGACATCATCCACAGAAAACGCCTCATCTCCAGCTCCAAACAAATGAAGTCAATACAGTTGCCATTTTCCAGCGATCCGGGCATTGTCATGTCAAACCCAGATGAGGTTAGTAAGCGTCATCTGGGTCCATGGCAATCACTCTCGCTAATCAGGAGTGAGATTGTTGGAAAGCCACACCCCTTCCACTGAAAGCAGGCTCTGGAAAATCTGTCAAATGTTTTGAACATTCGAGATGGGGGACTAGTGAGCACCCACATGCTCTTATTGAGGCATCTGATTGGCAAGTTTAGAACTTAAATAACTTGCGCTACAAAAAAATGTCAAAATGTCAATTTAACAAGCTTTTCAAATCTTGATTTGATGAACATACAAGAACGCGCAAAAAGCTTCTTTTTCTTTTTCCGGACAGACACAAACCACAGAAATTAATTTCTCCTCTGTAATCAAGTAGGGGTGTGCCAAAATATCGATATTGCGATATATCGCGATATTTAGTCCTACGGTTGATTCTTGATGGGTTCTCACCAAGTATCGATATTATATTTTCATTTGAAGAGCCTGTTGCGTCTGAGTCGCGGGGCGGAACTATAGCGTAGCTAGTCGCGCTGCGTCGGGCACATTTTGCTGACGCACGCGCCACATTCAGGAAAAAACACCGGCAGGATTCTGGCTCGGTAGCGCGTGTATAAATCATGTCTACCTGTTCTCAATTGCTAACAGTAATTCTGTGGGACTGTTAATCATTTTTACTATTGTTAACATGGAATTTTACAAATAATTCCAATTCAATTGGTTGTAAGTTACAGTATCAGTGATTTTAGGCAACGTTAAACAAAAGTGTCTATAATTTGGTGCATAAAATAAGACATAAGTTGTTTATTATGATTGTGTTTAAGATAAAAAAAATAAAATGGGGATATATTTCCCCTCAAAAAAGTGTTCTTCTATATAATATTAGTTATTAGAGAGGATTTTTACCAACTATCGCAGTATCGCAATATTATCGATATCGTGAGCCATGTACCGCGTATCGTATCGTGAGGTACCCAGTGATTCCCAGCCCTATAATCAAGTGTCAAATGATTGGCAAATATGTAAATTAATAGGACTACATCCATGCGTCAATACCAAATCTGAGACCCTGATTGATTAAAGTTCTACCTGGTTTTACTTGGAACATGCATTCAATGGCCGGACATTTCTATGTAGTGCATGAAATTAGTCGTGTAAATGCAGACTTTTGAGTGCAGAAATCCTAACATGGACTTTTCATTGGAAATGAATGTGGTTTGCTGAGGGTGTGTGTGTAATCAAGTCTACATTTCAGTTAAATGAAGACTAGAACTGTTTTTACCAGATCAGAGCTTCAGGTTAGCTTTCCCACTAAGCATAATTAATGAAAGCCTTCTAATCAGAGGGAGTGCTTTACATGTAATCTGCAAACATTTGAAAAGCGTCCCGACGCAGCAGCTCCACAAACCAGTTCCTTTATTGAGTTAATTATATAAACACGGAGTTTCAAAGTTTCTCACCTTCAAAGGTGTGTTGATCCACAACTAACAGACTGTGAACCTCCACTTCCTCACCGAAGGAGGTCTCATGTGGAGCTGTGCTGCTGGGGAAGAGCTTGCTGGAGCTCACGCTGCTGGACAGTGCCTGTAAATTAATGAGATGGAAAGAGAAGTGAGGACAATCACAGCAGCAGCGTGGGGAACAAAACCGCGCTAATCTCTAGTTCTCTGTTAGCTGCGTGAACAGCAAAGCCAGCACCATCTGCAGCAGCAGATGTGCTCCATTTAAAATCAGTAAACATCAGGCTGGTCATCGCATGCGAAAGCCTCGGTGACGGTAAACAACACAAGAAGAGCAAATATGTCCCTTTGGAGAAGCTGCAGAGCCAAACGGAGAGAGTAGAAAATACAGTGTCCGACAAGCTTATACTGATGTTTCCTCATGATCATCCTCAGCTTTTCTCTTCACTTAGACTAAGATCTAGCAATTCATCTTCAAATCAAATCAATGTGACAGGGCGTTTTGCCAGAAGAGTCGAGTTCTAGCCGCTCTGAGCCAAAATAAGCTGCTGTTGCAAAAGCACAAGACTTTGATTTGTTACCTGAGTGCTTGCACTTGGCCTTACTGCAGATGTGGCACCGCTTGCATCCTGAATCTCCACCCTGCTGGACAGAACTCCAAAGCACTGGGAAACCTCCTGGTAGCAGATGCGCCTGAAATGAGACATTAGCCAGCTAAAATAACTCACATTACACATGTGTGCACAGTGTAAAACATTTGGCTAACAAGACAAAGTACATCCATGCTCTTGATTGAGGTAAATAATCAATCTGAGACACTAAACTGAAGATGAACGTTCACTTCACTGACCTGGGAGACTCATAGAGGGGAACTGTGCGGATGTGAAGCTTCTGAATTTCGTCAATGGTGCCAATGGTCAGAGTGCTGTTGTTGGCCAAAGCCAAACTGAGGAACAAAGATCAACAAAAAAAAAGCATCATTAGTTATAGAGAAAACACATCTTACTGGCAATGTTTGTAAAATCTTGACTCTGTAAACAAAAAGTGTGCATTTCCATAGAATGTGCTGCTGACCTGTCAGGATAGCCTTCAGAGTTGAGTGGGCACATGTAATTGACCTCCTTGAGGTTGACGTTGGAAAACACCAGTTTGTGGTTGGATGAGTAGATGACTGTGGGTCGGTCAGAGCAGGCAAAGACGTTGGAGGTGGACAAGGATCTAAAGGTCCTCAGCACGGTGGGCTGAGTGCCAAGGGTGACTTTCTTGCGCTCACTGAGTGCACCTGGAGAAAGACAAGGAAAAATTCAGATCAAAGCATCTTTCACAAGGTCTGCTGTTGGAAATCTAAAGAATAAATGGATTCATTCTGATTCTGTTTACTGATGTCAAACTAACTTTAAAATGCACGTGATGCTCTGTTTTAGTTAGTCTGTTTAATTACAGGTGGATTGTGAATAAGCTAACGCAGCTAAACTTTTTTTTATAGATTACTAAATTAGTATTGAGCATAGTCACAGTAATGTTTGTTTTAGTGGTTTCAAACAGTGTTTTTAATGTGTTACTAATAAGTTTAGGAGCTAACTTAGTCATAGTAATGTTTTTTTTTTTTAGCAACGTCGGACAGTTTTTTTTTTTTTACATGTAACTAAGATTGGTAGTTAGCATAGTGACCATGGACCGTTAGTAATAACTGGACCTAGCAGGCGTTGAGGTCCCCCCCACAGGAAATGCATTACCTTCAGCCCTCGCAAAATCAATGCCAGAGCCTTCTGCGTCACTTCCTGGTATGTCTACCGCCATATTTCAACCCTTCGACAGTGATTTGTCCGAGTCGGTTTTTAGAGGCAGTACTGTCAACCAATCATGAGTGAGCTTGTTCCAGCTTGATCAACCCCTCCCACTGAAAGCGGCTCGGAGGAATCTGTCAATCAAACGTTGGAGGCGGGGCCAGCGGGCACCACATGTTTCTACTGAGGCGTCGGATAGGTCAGTTTATAACTTGAATCACTGGCGATAAAGAAAAGATAACTTTAAAAAAATAGGATTAACAAGAACGTGTTAAGAAGGAAGCATCAGAGTAAGAATGATTATTCTGACAAATAGAATGACTGAGAAATAACTGTATTTTTCAATGGAAGTCTATGGGACTTTGGCCTTCTTTCAATTCGTGGGTACTTCCTTTTTGGGACACTGAAAGGGAGGAGTTGCTAAGTCCATTGATGGTAGCTTTTTTTTTTTTTAATGGTGTCTGACAGTGTTTTTTATGCTTCACTAAGATAAGGAGTTAGCATAGTCACAATAACGTTTGCTTTAGCAGCGTCACACAGTGTTTATGTGTTTTCTTAAGATAGGGAGAGAGGTTTGTTTTAGCAGTGTCGGACAGTGTTTTTTCTGCATGTGTTACCAACATTGGGAGTTGGCGTAGTCACAGTAACGTTTGTTTTATCGGTAAAAGCTTGACTTTAACGTGTTGCACATAAGGTTTGGAGTTACAGGTATTGCAAACAATCAAGCAATTTTAATGTGTAGTGTATTGCAAACAAGTTCTAGTGTTACTATGAACACAGTCAATAAAGTCTGAGAGACGTACTTACCACCGACTCCTTAATCTCGCTTAATGTATAGTTTGTTAAGCCTTATAGATATATATGACATAATATTCAAAATTGACCATTGATTGACAGTGTACTGTAAAATCCTGTGTGGCCTGTATTGCGGCAAATACGGTAATCTTTTTCTTTCCTTTTCTTTGTTTTTTGTTTGATTTTTTAAGCACAGCAGTATCACGGTTACATTCTGCTTTTGGTTTGGCGGTTTATTTCCTTTACCTTTAAACCACCACAACAAATCAGCGATCACAGTATCTACATAAAGTAATGAGTGCATTTGTATGCACTCTCATATTGAGATTCTGAGTCATACCCTTATTTAATATAGTGCAAGTACAATAGTTTGTGTGGCAGAGTTATTGAATTATTTCCAAGTTCCTGTGTGCATTCTCTCCAATTTCTTCTAATGCCCGAGCGCTGTTTATTTCTGTGAAACTGTGTCCATCGTCAGTCGAGGAGGTGGGCTGAGTCTATTATTTTTACATAATTCAAAGTTAATCATATTCAGTTACATTGGCTGCATCGTATATTTAAACTGCTTGTCTAACAGAGACCAGAAGAAGTTCTCGGGCTTTGAGGAAATTGTGGCGGTCATCAATAATAAATAATGACAATAATTTCTAGTTGCATCTCTAATGGACCACATTTTAACACTTGAGCGCATTTCATTTTGAAATCTCATCATTTGTTAATGTCCCGATGGGTAAAGATGGCTAGTTGGAACTTTTGCCCCTTTTAATATACAGACACACAACTCTCCTAAAACAAATAGCATATAATGCCTGATAAAACCAGATTTAAAGAACAAATATTTGAACAAAATCAAGTTTTGTTTGAGTTGTCAGCCAATTACCAGTGTTCAGTCAGCTAAAAATGTTTGCCATAAATTGCCGCCTTAACACCTCCAACACTTACTACTAACATAACATAAAGCAAGTCTACTAAATGGATTATTTAATTTCAGCAGCATTATCCCACTTTGTGTCGTGGCTTTGCAATCGGACATTTTATCCAGAAAGCCTTTAATCTAAGTGGGCAGAGAGGCATTTAAAACCATTCACAGAGCTATTTGGTGGATTAATAGTTGTGCTTAAATTGAGGCAGCATCCAGCTCTGCTGCTTCAGTTTGAACTGACCAAGCAGTTAAAGCCATTCCAGTCTCACACCAGCCTGATCTCCAGGGAGAGATGCTACATTCTTTGAGAAAACTGAAGCACTTAACCTACTGTCATGGCTGTCAGCGCAGATAATTAAAAAACAGGCACTGGATAAATAATACCATATTTTTCGAATTATAAGTTACTTCAAAGTACAAGTCAGAGCGGCAAAAAAAAGCACGATAAAAGGAAAGAAAAACATATACAAGTCATACTAGAGTATAAGAGGGACTTTTTAGAAGAATTTATTTAACAAACTATGGAAATAAGAACTAACATTTTATCTTGGAGGAAAAGTTGTAACAACGGAAGAGCTAACAATAATAGGGCTGTAACGAGTATCCGGATGCTCGGATTTGCAAAGTTCAAGGTCGCCTGATTCGCGATCTTTATAAATATACTAAATTGTAGTAAAATATGATCAAAATATCATCTGGGGACGATGTATTTTTGCTTTGAGATGCAGATTAATGTTAGATGTTACATTTACGAACTTAAAGTCGAAAGAGCCGCGATAGTCCCCGGAAGCAAACACATCTTCGTGATGGTGAGGCTTCCGGTTTTCAAAGTAAAACTACCAGTACATTTTTTTCCGTTCAAAAACTGAGACTGAAGTTCTGTTCACAGACATAACTTCTGAAAAAATGAATTAGATTTAACGTCGTAGCTTTAGCTCCAGTGTTTACATTCTTTTGGTAATGGTAACTCTTCAACAGTTGATGCCATTAACAAAGCTCCAGCTTATTCTGAGGGAACATTAACATTATAAACATTTTTTCTGTTTCTCCTGGAGGACGTTTCAGTTTGGCCACTAGGTGGTGATCACACTATAGCGCAACATTTTATTCTAGAGGAAGAAAAAAGTGTGAGCACAAAACTGCTTTAGACCACAAATGGTTACTTTAAAAAACGATTCCTTAAAAGAGTTTGGAAAATTCATACCTGTGAGTTTATAAAGATGTTCATTTAAGTGAGAAATGTATGTTTAGGTCGACCGAGCATTAGCATTAGCCGTCCTATGGTAAATTCCATCAAGCTTGATCGATCTATATTTTTATAGATCAATTTGTGATCTATTAAGCTTAGATTGATCAACCCATGATTGATCTATGCTTGTTCTAAAATAGGAACATACTTTTGACTATCCAAAATAAGTTTTCAACCTAAATCTTTCGAAAATAAAATTGTTAATGAAACATATTGAGACACGACACAAATCTAAAGAATTTACAATTTGTCTGTTAAACGCAGCATCCATTCAAAAAGTAAATTCATATTGAAAATTAATAAGAAACATTTTACTTTAAAAGCAAATTTCCACAAAATAATGTAAAGTCAGTTTTCATAAAAATTATTGTAAAGACAAAAAGATTATGGTAAGATATATAAACAACATTTCCACTATTTTCTTGCAATTTGCACCAAACTTATATATGTCAATATATCTCCAACATCATATAATATAAAAAAAAATATATATATATTTTACCTTATTGAGTTCCTCGATCCACTGAGGCCAGTTTACATAAAACAATACTCTAAAAATGTCAATGTGCCCCACGTGGAAGCCCCAAATCTTTCTGAGAAAATCATAACTATTGAGTGCGGCGGAGGAGCAAACCTACCCGACTGCAGGTCAAGACCGAAGTAGAAGAGCGCTCCATCTCCGAGGGCACACAGCAGGTAGTAGCTGCCTTCAAATGTGGTCATTAGTATTGAGCGGGGGATGATCTCTGAGGAAACACACAAACAACTCATTTATTTTCCCCGTACTATTGACTTGCTGGTAAACACACAGAAAATGATAAATGCCTGCAAAAATGTCTTTGTCTAAGTAATCAGTAATGTTGGTTTATTGTTCCACCCACAGGCTGGCTGGGAAAAAAAAATGTTGGGTTTAGATAAAAGCAGGTATTTTTCCTTCATTGTTTTCCAAACATTTAGTTTCTTTGACTTCAAAGGCAGCTCTATCAGGTGCAGCAGTCTGCAAAACAATAATACATGCAACGAGGAAGCCTTTTTTTTTTTTTTTTTTTTAAGAGTTTGCAAAGGTAAAAAGTCGTAATCGGTTGTACCAAAAGTAACAGAGATAAAGCCAGGAGTACTGTGTTAAAACTACCAGCTTACATGGAAAGAAGTGTCAATGAAAGAAAACGCAGATGATTCGACTAGAATATAAAGTTGATAACTTGAATTTTTTTTTCAGGAGCAAAGAGATGAAAAAGTGTATCATAAAGGAATGAATCTGTGCAAAATGTGTTGCCTGGATATGAGCTGCTTATTGAAAGAAGGGAAATATCTTATGCCTTAGTTACATACACCCATACGTAGGGTCGGCCCATAAGAGTGCTGCGGGTATTTGGATTGTTCGGGTCCATGGAGGGTCATTGAGAAGAGTGGCTGGATCTTAAAGTCCCCTTAAGGTGTGAACTTTTCATTTGAAGAAGGTTTTAATGTGTTTGAATTGTGATTATGAAGTTTTTAACCAAAATCCCACAACCTGAATGTTTGAAACAGCGTCCGTCTGCAACAGCTTGATTGACTGATTTAAAGGGAGAGAAACACAATAACGAATGGATTTTCATTGGAGAGGGACTTTGAGGGATGGGTGTGTCTTGCCAACGCATTCTCACTCCCAACTCGTCATACATGGACATTTGGTTTGGCCCCCTTTTGCGTCCCTTTTTGAGGTCTTGGGTGTCCCAAACTGTCTGCGGCCCAGTACAAAGCGGCCTTCTGGTCAGTTCTGGTCCACGCCCCAGGGGTTCTGGACCCCTGATTTAATAGCAACAGCCACCTCGTCAAAAAAAGACGAGTTAGAGACAAAAAATGTCAAAAAGTGACGTTTCTTAACGTGCTGGCTGTTTGTAAAATCAAGGGTCCACAACCTTCAGGATGCGGTGCCGGGTGTACACAGGTCCTTGGGATGGGTCCAGTACCGGTATCCTAACCTTAACCCGGTACAGCTTTGCGCCCAGTACCGCATTGGGTCCGGTGTTGGGTTAGGGTAGCAGTACCAGGTTCAGGTTCAGGTACTGGTGCGCTACATGTTGCAGAACTGGACCGGCTTTGGTTCGCAGCCCAGAGGTTGGGGACCCGTGATTTAATGAGAACAACCAGCACATCAAAAAACGGTGACTTGGGGACACCCAAAACGTCAAAAGTGACGACTTGAGAGTGAGAATGTGTTCTATTGACAGGTGTGTAACAGAGTGAACATGTGATCCACAAGTGCCTGCATCTCACCATCTTTACCCTTAATTACCTCTTCGTGCTGTTTGATTTTTTACTATGACTTGTCACTCGCAGCATACCCATAGATAAAATGTGGATGAACATTTTCTCTCTACATGCACACAATGGTCTAAAATCTTATGTGCATTCCATTAGCATGCCTGTTACAGTTTTGCCCATTTAGACACTCTGTATCCACACATAAGGGCAGTTCTAACTAAGACTTTAATTTACATTTAAAAAGGCGGGCTTGATAGCTTATATTAATTGCTCCTAATTATCCCCATTTTCATCTATTCTTGCCCCTCCCCTTTTCTCTGCCTCACCTCCACCCAGCATCTCCTTATGCAGCGGAGTGAAGCAGGGGAGTTTCAGCACCCGAGCAGAGATGTCAGTCCACAATCCCACGGCACAAAGCGGCGACTCGCTGCTGCTCTCCCCCAGTGGCGTGATGTCCAGACACGCCACTTCATGCTCCATCTCCGTGGTACTGAGGAGGGTATGAAAAAGCAATGCATGTTAAAAGTTACAAACCAGAGGTTAATTGAGTTACTGAGGCAGAGCAGAACTTCTGACTGATGTCTGATCTTAGGGAAAACGCAAATGAATCAAAGTCCTGCAAATCTCTGATTAGCACAAAAGACACTTTATCAAAGGTCATCTAAACCACCACTTAAACCTTCGTTGCATCAGAACACATTCATCTTTTTTTGCTCAGTAAATTTCTGACAGTTACAATGAAATAATCACAAGGCAGGATGAATCAAACGTCCTACGAGGGCTTTGACAGGATGTTTTCCAGAAAACGATTCCAGTTCTTAGCGGGCTGCAGCCCCGAACATTTCTGATGTCAGCTTCTGTGTTTTATGTCTTCCTTTCAGTCTTTAATCATCTGAAATCTATTCTCCAGAAAAGCTCGGTTAACTCTGAATGCTTCTGCTGGACGATTTAACTCCTGATAATGTGACAGCGAACGCATTTCAAAAGCACAACCGCAGTAAAGGAGAATTTAACCCTAAGCTCCAAAATACTGACGGACCATTCACAGAACTCCACAGACTAAAGACAATCTAAATGTTTATTCAGAAGTTTAAAAGTGGTTAAAACGATTAGCTTTCAAATGGTTTGATATGCTTTAAAAGCACACAAGAGCTGACTGAAAATCTTGATTCACAATAGAAAATATAAACAAATCAGACTAGAACACATTTTCTGCATTTTAAGGTCTTTTCTATTTTATCACTTCCACTCCTGAGACCAGTAGTCTGCAAAGCACAAGAAGATAATCCTGTTTTAAATAAAACTGGGCACGACCAAGAAATGTCAACATGAATTCCCAATTGTCTGCAAAGGTGACCTAAACTGGCTTCTTTTAAACTTGATGTTTTATGCAGGACTGTCTGTCATCGGGGGCTCTTTATAGCCAAAGTCATTAGCATACGGCTGCTTACTCGACCGTACTTAAAAGTCCACTTAGATCCTCTTTTCATCTATTCCAAAAGCGTTTCCATTGCTCTTTTTAATTAAAATTTTGCATTTTTAGGCAATTTTTTAAAAATCTGTATCGTATTCTATGACATAGTTGTGGGTGGGATCATTGGTGAGGAGCAACACCGCCCCCCTTCCCCTCCAAATTTGAAGCAGGGAGCTTCTACAGCACAAATAAACAATTTGAACAAAGAAATATTAAATGTTAATCTTAAATTTCTATATATATATATATATATATATATATATAATATATATGTTCTCCATCATTAGACAAATGATGTTAGAACATGTTAAAAACACAAACTTAAACATCATCAGAGTGGGTCTTTAATATATATATATATTTTTTTTAAAGAAACAGTTTTGGGGGTTAATAAACAAAGCGTTTAACCCCAAAATGATACTCACATGTAAATTGTTAGAGAACATGGTTTTTTAGATAAATAAATATTAATTTACTTTTAAGAGGCTGCTTCTCTTTTAGTACAAAGCTTTAACCAAACTAGACCCCTCTAATTCACTGCAAAATTGTGTGACTCACATCAAACCAGCGGCTAGTGGACACAATCCAAAACTCACAATAGAGCTCATTTGAGACACTTCACTCAGACTCTTTGGGTATTCAGTTATTTAAAAACATCCTTTGTCTCAATAAGCCCCAGTGGTCAACTGTTTTAAGCAGTTTGTTCTGCTTTGAGGAGAGAAAATGCTTGGCACGTTCTGTTTTACTAAACAGAAGCTCGAAGGAACACAGCAGAGGAAGCTAAAAGACAAAAGTGGTGAAATACTATTTCACATTCTACAACTAAAACATCAGAAATCAGAAGGAACTCAGTCAAATAAGATCAAATTAAAAACTATACCGTCAATAACTCACCAAGTATCACTGTCTAGTTTAAATATCTTATTTGACCAGATAAAGATTTAAGACAATAAATCTAGAATATCTTATTGAGTTATTTGATCTTAAAAACATCTTATTTTAAGCAATATCTATAAATAAATGTTTTTATTTTACTCAAAGTAGTTACAGATATTTATTGAGAAATTTATCTTCAAATGTGTAATTCTAGTCTTACTTTAAGATGATCAACGTCCAGATTTCTATTCGTATTTTTATTTTCTTTTCCCATCGTTCTGGTGTCTCATCTTATCCTTTATGTCGTGTTTTCTTTTTTTTTTTTTTTTATTTTAACAACTTTTTTTTTTCTTCTTCTCTGGCTTTTAAATTTGGAAATGTTTTTGATGTAAAGGACTTTGAGCCACACATGTTGGAAAGTGATCTATAAATAAAGATTGATTTGATTAGAAATAAGAGAAGTTGGAATGTCGTGGGGCCTAAAATAAGATTTGGGAGGAAAATTGTATAAATGTAAATACGTCATAGACATAAAACTTTTTCTTTAAGGGAAATTTGCTTAATTTAAAGTATAATATTTTTAATATCAGAGAAGTATATCTTAATATGAGTGTTTATAGATTATATGTATGCATAATTTAGTATTAAAAGAGCAGGACATCAACACATACCACTCCAACCATCTTTTTTTCTATCATAAAATTGTTTCCACTGATCTTTTAATAATAACTATGTAGTTTTAAGCCAAAATCAAAAAGTCTGTCGTTTTTAAGACACTTTATGGACAGCAGAGTTGGTTCATTAGTACCGGTAATACATTTCTGGGTTGTGGCGGAACTGCTAACACAGAACTGCCTCGTCGCTGAGAGCTTCCTTTGCGCAAGCTTATAGCCTCAAGCTAGCATTAGCGGCGTAAAAATAACGAGTTGTACTGGATCAATCCAGTCGTACAGTTTAGAGCCAGGATCCCAATTCGTTACAGCAGGAGTGTTCGAGGCTCATGTCTCACTCGCCTGATCGTGAGTGGGCCACTGCTCGCGCAGGGAGAAAGGAGACTTTGGGACGCCCATTTCAGAAGCAGCGTCATTAATCTGAGCTGCTTTTTTTTTGGTTTTCTGATCCAACACCATATTTGAATTAAAAAATACTCAGAAGTGCAGTTTTAATCAGAAACTCTTCTGTAAACAGCCTCTATGAGAAAAAAGTACATGTTAAAAATACAAAAAAAGGATTTTCATTGGAGCGGCTGCTTAAGAAATCTTACCAAGACAAATTCTATTGGATCTATTGGCAGATTTTGTACCTATATCAATGGAAAAACATCATGTATTCTATATTTTAACTTGTTTTGAGAAATACATTTTTTCCAAATGTACACTAGTACAGCTTGTAGCCTGAACTCCACCTATAATTTAATATTTAAAGTAATATCATAGGGTTGTTCCAGCTTGTGGCTAATTGATTAGTGTGAGTCAAAGGTCATCTGTATTGTTCCGAGTACAGTGTGCTCTCTACCTGATCTGTTTGAGCTCTCCTGCCAGGATCTGCAGGTAGTAGAGGGCGCGCCCCACCGCCAGCACCACTTGTGTGTGATTACATGCAGCCACACTGATGTTGCGGCCCTGAGGCTCCTTCCATTCACTCACTAACGCTTTGCTGTCCTGAAGCACCAGCCGCACAGAGCCCGATGTGATCTGGAGGGAGACACAGAGGGGAGAGGAGATGGATTACAAGAAGTTTTAGGGAAAATTCCAGTTTTTCTGTGGCTGGAACTGAACATTTGTGACACCTGGTGGAGTTTCATTTGAACAAACCACCAATTCTAAGATGTACATAGTTGTAGATGCAGATATCGATTGCACACCACTGTACTAGTAGATACATAAATATTGTTTAAGACTAATCAGATACTTTTTTTTAATATAAACTTTTATTGTGAGGACAAAAAAAGATGTCAAAGTCCATCAACAATTACTGCAAAACAACAGTAGCAGAGTCACAAAAAAAAAAAAAGCAATTTTCAGCAAGTTCAGAGAACAAAATCTTTAAATCAATATAGTTGTTTTGCAAAACTTGGTTGCAGCTGTAACCACATCTAAAATAAGCACAATGGAAATGTGATTTAAGGCCCTCGGGCTGCAACACCAAACAAACCTAATTTGAAAACAAAAATGTGAAGCATCATACAGAGAAAAGGAGGGAAAAAAATAGAAAATGGGAATGAAGTAGCCTCACTAACAGACTACAGAAGATTCAAAAACAATTCTGCCAGCTAGACATGGAGCTGTTGCACTCTTGGATGGAATAAATAATATTCAGTGGTAATGGGATGCATGGCTGGACTGTATTAAATATAGGATCTGTAACAGTCTTTGAAAGCAGTTAAAGATAAATCAAGTATAAAATGGGATTTTTTTTTTTTAGAATTTGTTTTAGGATGCAATTTTACAGCACTGTAAAAGGGAAAAGGTCATTTTTGAAGATTAAAGACCCACTCCCATCATCTTTTCAGCTAAAATAAAAAAAAAAACCTGTTGTTTTCTAAGACATGGTTTCTACAGCAGTTCATTAGGAATTCACTTCTCAAAAAAGACGTACATGGATCTAATCATCTACGATTGAATCAGAATGCAGCAGGGAATGGAGTTTGTGTATTTGTGACATCACAACTGCAATCTTTTTTAAACTGTATGTTTTTGTCTGCTCCTGATTCACAAACATTTGAGTAAAGAAACACTCAGAAATTCAATTTTAAGATAAATTTTTTTTTTATCCATCATCATAAAAATGCCACAAGAACATGTTAAAAACACAACTTTCATCAGAGTGGATCATCAAAGAAAAAGTTCATGTTGCTTTGCGCTGGAACATTCTGTGCGATAACAAGCAGTATTCTGACTTTTCAGACTGTTGCACAGCGTATAACGTTTAAGTTGTAAACCAGATATCTTCATTAGCTGTTTATTGTCTCCCATTTGTAAAGTTAACCAGTTAATTGTGGACACAGCTGAAAGATTTCACCTGAAAAGTCTGTAAAGCAATCACCAACATCGTAGCAATTAAACCAAATGACCTACAACTCACTTTATCTTGATAGCAACTAAATCCATTTGTTTTGTTTTCTGCTGTCAACACATATTGATTTTTTTTTTTATTGTGTGTCTATAAACACGTTTCCCCTTATATCATTTTGTCTTCACAGTTTCAGTTGTGATTTCGTCTTCACAACTGAAAAAAATTATTGACTCATGCAAGAACCACTAACTACCAGGGATGCAATGATTTACAAAAAAAAAAAAACAACAAAAACTAAAAATTCAGAAAAACCTTAATTCAGCTGACACACAGTTTGGTGTAAAGTAATAAAACAATAAATTGAAGCTGCACCAACGCTTCGTCGCCCACATTTGACCCAGGCTAGTCAGA
This sequence comes from Oryzias javanicus, assembly GCA_003999625.1. Classification (NCBI taxonomy): domain Eukaryota; kingdom Metazoa; phylum Chordata; class Actinopteri; order Beloniformes; family Adrianichthyidae; genus Oryzias; species Oryzias javanicus. The sequence goes on along the minus strand of CM012439.1, from coordinate 9,482,273 downwards.
GCTGCATGTGACAAATATATGTAAAATCATATTTTTTTTTTTTTTTTTTTTTTTTTACAAGGGTGGCTTTACTATCAATTTTATCACCATGGCAACCATTTTATGTTTCGGTCACCTGGGGATACCGAACAGACAGACACAAGTTTCAGAAGAATCTGCAAAAGTAAACTTTTGGATTTCCTTAGCAATGGCGGTTTTGTGCTAACCACGCCCACGATCCTAAATTTCCATATACTATGTTGTCTCTTTCCGTTCAGTTTTAGCCTGTTATCCATGCATTAAATGTTCACAATTTTCAAGTAAATAATGCGCAAATAATAGGAGAACGCCATTTTTGCGAGATTTACGCTCGCACGCCATTCAAGATATCATACTTTTGATTGCAACGTTTTCTCTGCTTCCCAATGAAAGAAGTTAGAAGATGGTACGAGAAGACAGTTTGTAGCTGGTACTAAAGTTGTTGTTATTGACAATTCTAGATGGTGCCCTCTTCCTGAGGTCAAAGGTTAATAAATTCCAGGGGTCTTTGTAGAGTTAAGCTGGTGACAAATGTGTGAAATTCCATGACAATCGCTCAAACAAAATCTTCCCTTTCTCGTGTTTAGGGAAAACGTCAAAATCACCAAATTTAAGAGTTTGCCACAAAACGGCTGCCAAGACACCCCATAATATTTTCAAAGCTTTGTTTAGATATTCCTAACGCATAAGTTTTAGTTTTGTTAGTGGATCCTGATTTTTTTTTTTTTTTGTTTTCCCCAGATATGATATCATTTCTTTTTTCTTGGTGGTGGGGCGTCATTGACTACACCAAGAATTCAGGTTCACTTGGTATCAGCTGTTTCGACCTTTCGGTGAGTTTTCCAGCATGTGGCGAAGGTCAATCAGCAAAATTTCCAGCAATGTTTTTTTCATTCCTACATCCACAATTCTAATATTGTCATATCATGTTATCATTTGTTTTGTTTTATGTCTTGTTTCGTGTTTTCTTCAGCTTGAGCCAGAGAATTTATGTATAGATTTTTTCACGACAATCCTATAAAATGTGTGCGAGCAAGCTATGATCGTAACAGTTGCGAACTCCCCACACGTACGCTGTTCAAAATCTCAAACTTCTAATTCCAAATTTTTTTCCAAAGTAGCTTCCCAATGAAGTTAGGAGATGATAGATGAAAATCCAAAGGGTAAGTTTTTGTTTGTAGCTGGTACTAAAGGTGGTTTTTTCTTAAAATTCATGATGGCGGTCTCTACTCAAGGTCAAGGGTCAACAAAACTGTTGGAAGTTGTAGACTAAACCTGGCGGCATGCGTATGAAATTTTGTGAAGATCGCTTGAACAAAAATTTCGTTTTCCCAGATTGCGGGAAAACGTAAAAACCGTCAAATCTCAAATTTTGCCACAAAATGGTTGTGTGGCTTTTGCTAAATAATTTTAAAACTTCTTTTGGATATCCCTGACGTGTGTTTAGGTTTTGTTAATGAATTTTCAACTTTCTTTTGGCTCCATAAGCTATTTTTGGCCAATTCATGTTTTTTTTTTTTTGTTTTTTTTTCACGGTTTTGTTCACAATAATGGCATCATCAAGGGGCGGGGTTTATTTGCTATGCCTAAAATTCCTTTTTGCCGGGTACTAGGTGTGTGCAAATTTTGGTGAGTCAAAACTTTGCACCAAGACACTGATTTTTTTTTTCTGTATGCAAAAACAATTTGGTCCTTTGTTCTAAACCAAGAAATTGTGGCATCCCTTCTGAAAACCAAGGAAAACTAAACATTTTGTTAGTTTTAGATTAAACATTATTCACATTTCAGTGTGTCGGAAAGCTACATAAACAGAGCAAAACAAAAAAGCCAGGCAGTAACTAAATCTAAGGCTGCAGAGGCTCCAGCATTTCCTTAAATAGGCATTAATGGTCATTTGGTTTGCTCTGGTAAAATCTGAAATCTGGTCTCCAATTAACTCTGACAAATATGTGGGCATTTCTGCATGTTCAAAACCATTGCAGCTAAACATTTTAAGTCAGAAGGTTGCTTGCTTGAAATATCTGCAGTTTGTGTTCTGTAAGGTTAATTAGCAGCAGCAAAGCTCAAGCACACAGTTTGTGCTGGAGGACGGACCGAAATAATGAGCTACAACAAAGCTAACAACTCACATTACTTTTCTTGGTTTTTTTCTGTATGCTGGATCTTTCATGTTACATCGAGTAATTCAAATCCTTCTTCTGCAGTTCCACTATATTTAAAGAAATGGTAGAACGTTAAGAAATTGGCTGGCACTGATGAAAAAATGTCAGTAATCTGCAAGTGTAAATATAGCGTTTCTGAAAGAGAAGGCAGCAAAATGTGCTGACATTGACATTTCTGCAGAGTTGTCATAACAAATTAAGGATTCAAGGTTGAAGTTCTAATACTTGGAAGAGGTCCCTGCAGGTCTCATTCCCCCTCTTAAAAAGGAAGCAGAAACTTGAATTTAAATGAGCTGCAATATTCATCACAGGCAAGTGTAAAATACATGAAGTCCTTTTGCGCCCTTCATTCTCTGCATTGCCCCGTTCAATCATGCATGCCTCCCCCCGCAAAGTTATTTTAACAAATGGAAAAATTCCCCCGCTAAATATTTAATTTCTTTTAATTTTGGAGTCATTCAGGCTTTCTACTGCAATTTACAATCATGCAAATCAGCTGAACACTAAGTGCCACAAATGGTTGTCAATGTTAAATTGGGAAAAAAGCAGAACCCTGAGAACCCTGAGTGTTTTTCTCGGTTTAAAAACATTAATTAGCTGAAATTGAATCCATCTTGAGTGAGAAAATGCAATGCAGATTTGTTAGTTCATAACTTTAGTTTCCTTTCCAGCATTGTCTGATTTAAGATGGTTTTAATTGCAATAAATCCCACTTCAATTAATGCAGAAATTCCACTTTAGTTCCTTTTAAATCCCAAAAATATTTAAAAACAAATAAAACAACTGTATTTTTCACAGTAGAGGACATACTTAACTCCTAATTTAAAAAAAAAAAATAAAGACAGAAAAACAAAGTTCCTTGTAATCCAGAGGGCCGTATATAGGGATTCATTTTTGTTGTACTTTTACTTATATTAAAGCATTTTGGAGAGGTACATGGCGCCATGTCAAAATGTCAGTCTGTTTTTCACAAGGTTAGGTTTTATTGTAAATACGCTAATACGGCTAACATGTAGCGGTGTCTGACTGTGGTTATGTCCGAACTCCTTACCTTTGCACTATATAGAGCATTTATCATTTTGTAGTGCAATCTAAAATCCCAAAATTGAGGACCCTAGAAATTTCCCTTCTTTGCAAAAAAAAAAAACTAGCGTGCAGCGATACTCACTAGTCACTAGATTAGCAAATATAGACGACAATGCATTGTGGTCGAACAATTTCTGCCAAAAAATGTGTTTAAATGTCATTTTTTAATAAACTTTCATCATCTGAACACAGTGGAGTCACAAACAGACTTCGTGAAATGTTCGTATTGATTAGATTTTCACTCTGTGAAATCGATGGCGTAACATCCAATGTCAATTAGCTAACGCGAATAACGTGTAGCGTTGTCAGGAAGTTTTCCTTACGTTACTAACAAAGGAATTAGCAGAGTCGCAGTTTGTTTTAGCGGTATCAGCTGGTTTTTTTTTTTTTTCTTTTTTTACACACCTTGCCATTAAGTTTGGGTGTTATTGCCAATATGCTAACATGGCTAACATGTAGCGTTGTTGGATATTTTTTTTAAGTTACTAACAAAGTTGGGAGTTAGCGTCGTCACAGTTTGTTTTAGCGGTCTTGTTGCATTTTTTTTATGTATTACAGACAAAGTTGGGTGTAATAGTGAATACGCCAATGTGGCTAACTTGTAGCGGTGTCGGATAGCATTTTTTGATGTGTTACTAACAAGATGGAAAGTTAGTTTAGTCACAGTAATGTTTGTTTTATTGGTATCAGGCTTTTTTTACTTTACAATCATGGTCCCAGTACAGTGTTCCAGCTGTATCAGCCTGTCTTATTTTTATGCGTTGGGAGACATTTGTATTGTGAATAAGCTAATGTGGCTTTTGCTTCTAACAAGTTGTAGAGTTAGTCTGACTCACAGATGAACTTATCTTTGACTCCCGTCTCGTGTAACCCTTGTTCTATCCTAGGTATGTTAACGGTGGGAGTGGGGTCATCTGGACCTGGTCCTCCACCATCCTCATTTGTCATGTGATGGATAACACATCAATGTAAAGTAGCACAAGAGTTAATGTGTCTTATAGCTCAGTGCAGCTTATATCTGACATAATTTTAAAATACACCATTCATTGTTGGTGCTCCTTTTAATCCAGTGCAGCCCTATAGTGCAGAAAATTGTGCTTAATTATCTTGTGAAGTTCTTAATCAATATAAATCAAACCGATTTACACACACAAACCTGAATGAGCTGCTGGTGCGCCACGTTGCCACAGTAAAACGTCTGCTGGTTGTCCACAAAGCCTGGAAGTTCAGTCTCCTCCACCTCTTCTCCGCTCAGCATCAACACACTGGATCAAAAACAGGATTTCCATGTTCAGATATCCAGTCAGAACACAACGCTCACCCGTCAGGCGACGAGCGCAGCTCACCGTGTTTGCCCCACGAACGACAGCACCAGCATATCGTCAGTCTCTCTGCCTGCCTCCGAGCGCAGCGGCCACAGACCTGGAGAGGAATTTAAGAACGAGCGTTAATAGGGACTGGAGCATTCTGCCACCAACATTTTTTCAATTTAAAATCCAATCTTTAATTAAGTCATTAACAGCTAACATGCAGACAGATGAGCCGGTTATACACTCCACTCAGAGAGCTATTGACTGGCTAAGTGAATAACTGACTCTGATCAAGAGGTCGGCGTCAAGAGCCAACAGCTGAGACTTTTAGGGCAGGGACGTTCAATAAGCAGCTGACGCCTTACAAGTGCACGGGTATCTTCTCCGTCCTGCGAGTCTCATTTGAGCAGCACAGAAATCCATTGAGAGGAACCGAATTTGATGAGTTTAAGAGCCTGCTAAAACGTGATAGCATCCTTCAATTCAGCTCCTTATAACGTCAGTCACAGAAGAGCTCTTTAGCGTCCTAAATGAAAGCAGATCTTTCCAAACCCAATCTTGGCAACTTTCCTAGATTTCAAAAGCAACAAGGCAAGACCTCCGACATCTGCGCCATCTGCTTGAACTCGCGTGCCGAGCCGCAGCGAGCAACAGCTGGCATCTTGGCCGCCGAGCCCAGCAGATGCGCAGGTATAAGTGGCTCCACTGTCGAGCCGGTCTTGGATTAGCGGCCAGGACTAAAAAGGATGTGTTGGAGCCGACGCAGACACACACAAACACAACACACAAACCTTTGATTCCTGGCAGGTCGATACTGGCATGCTCATGAATCCCAATGCCGTTGCGGATGATCCGAAGAGAGCCCTCTTTGAACGCTCCTGAGCAAGTCACCAGCTGAAAGCAGCAGAGTCAGATGAGGACATGCATTCATTTTTCCATGGCTGGAGCAGCTGTCACTTGCATTCTACCCCCTAAATGTTCTAATACTGGCCCAATTCTTCTGCTTTGAGATTGATGAATTAAGGATTGTAGGACAGCAACCGATTCCCTGAACTTGTATCTAAAAGTAGAAATTTTAATCATTAAACTGAACATTTACAATCCAGAATTGGAGTACTGGTTTACTTAGATCTAGGGCTAATAAAGTGATGTCATTGTATATTGAGTTAGTACCATTAACTTTAAGAAAACAAGGTAATAGTCTCACAAAAAAATAAACTTCTAGCGTCCGACTCTGATCATTTCTTGATTCTTTTTCAAATTGCTCCCAGTGGTCTTTTTAGCTATGATTGTTGTTTTTTAGCCAAAATTAAAATAAATAAAAAAAGTAGCAATGTTATCTAAGACATAGTTTTTAAAGAGCAGCTCATTAGAAATTCTCCTCTGAGTTGTTGATGGGACTGTTGGCACGGAGTAAGCCCACCCCTCCTGCGAGCGTACAGCTCACCACAACCAAACATTAGTTGTGCAACAAAAATGGCGAGCAATATGGGAGCTCTCCAGCCAGACGGTGTTGGGTCAGATGCTAACTCAGACGAGGACAGCAAAGACGTTCATGGATCTACACCAAGTTGCATTAGTTTTTTGTCTTTTTTCTTCTAAATCTGGCCCCTGTTTGGAACTTGTGTACAATTAAAAAAAACAAAATAGGTCTTTAAGTGTGTTATTTTCCTAACCGCTCAGAGTGTGCAGGTATTGTGTGTATCAGTATTTGCTACCGACACTGACTCTTACACATGCTCAACAGAATTGTTCAAAAGTGACAAATAGGATGAAGAATACATAAGTTTAGGGATTTTAATTGGTATAAAATTTGACTTGTTAGCATGTTCTCTATGCTATGGTTATTGTGACAATTGTTCATATGTTGTGCTAATACACTAAATTGCTTCTATGTTTCATGAAGCTAAACACGGTTACGGTGGTGAAGCGTGCTTTATTCAGTCTATTTAACACTAAAGCTGGTGAGGTACCTCATGATTTGATTACAACTCAGGAGGAAATAATTTGCTTATGAAGCAAATTTCAATAAATGCCACAACTGCATATTTTTTAGAAATGCTTCTTTTTACTGCAAGACACTAGACCTAATAATATGACTGACTTTTCTCCACCAAAGTGCATTATAGCCAGGCAAAATCAGTTTACCTGTTTAACTTAAATTGAGGACACAAAAATTCTAACATAAAAACATTTTGTTTAATGTTAAAAAATCTTTCACAGCATCAAAAGGGAAACATTTTCCTTGAACTCAACAACCTTAAATAAGATAATTTTACGTTTTATGATTAGACCAGCTTTAATGAAACACTCTATAACTGATGTCAAATTAAATCAATACTGTTTAGCTAGATAGTCGTGCATTGTGATTTCATAAATTTGCTGTGTTCCAAACATATTTAATTTTGGTGTGACATAATGGTGTTACTTTTATCCTGTTAACCCTCAGCACTATGAAAGCCAAAATGTTTCCAAGTGAAGTGAAGTCGGGGCCGGTCGGATGACGAGATCTGGAAGGTCAGCCATGTTTGTGTGTGCACTTTAAAAATAGAGTGAAAAACGCGTCACATTTAGTTCCACTTGTTACTTTTACTTTAAATCGTATACATTCATCGATTGTTTTAAAATTAAATTCAGATTTCTTTATCGATTATAATTGATGCTTCTAAAAATTGACTATTCATTAGTTACCTATTCCATCATTAGGATTTTGCATTTCAAGATGATATCTTTGCGTTTGATCCTGTATATTGGTAAATAAATGAATATACTTTGGAGACTTATAGTGCGGAAAATATGTGGATGCATCAGAATGGAGTGGAGCAAGGAGCTCTCAGCTCCAGTGTATTTTCTACATCACAAATGAAATCTTTTTAAAACTATTTGTTTGTCTGCACCTGATTTACAACAATTTATTCAATTCAATTCAATTCAATTTTATTTATATAGCCCAAAATCACAAAGAATTTTGCCTCATTGGGCTTCATGCAGGTAATTTTACAGTTGCAAAAAATAGTCATGAAACATGAAAGAAAGATCACTAAAGACTAAACAGACTAAATAAACTGGATATCCCTGCTCTTAGACCCTCCCTCTCGGTAAGGAAAAACTCCTAAAAAACCTGAATCAGGAAAAACGAAGAAACCTTAGGGATTCCCACATGAGGGACAGATCCCATCCCAGGACGAACAATTTATAAAAAGAAATATTAAGAATTGTATTTTTTTAATATGTCCTCAATCATCAGAAAAAAGTCTGAAGAACGTGTTAAAAATCCCCAAAACAGGATCACATTGGAGTGGGTCTCAAACGAAAAGCCTTTTTATTTTATTTTTTTTTAACTTGAACTTTTTAGAGTCTTTGGTGTCAGAAGTCTGTCTAAAATGAACCAGAATGTTACCTTTCCTGGTAGTGTTGGCACACTAACAAGATTAGTATTAGAGCCCACATAATCCCCCCTCCACCACCTGCCACCCAACAGCTTCATTCTAATCGACATCTCCGTGATGAACCGAGCTAACCGCCTCACTCCCTCGAGCCTGCTCTCAAATACCCTCACAGAGATCATCTTCAAACATTTGTACAATTCTTATTTAAACTGTTTTTTTCCGTTAATGCACTCATTTGGGCTTGGACGACATGCTGGGCGGACAGTGCTTTTGCAGCTAGAGGTCAGAGTGGGCTTCGTCCTGCAGCGACTGCATCCGTCCTATTTTCGTCTTTGCGGTCCTGGAATGCCTTTGCTTCAATTAACAAGGCCAAATGCTCTGTGCAGACTCGCAACAAATGGCAAATTAAAACGACTGGGACTGGCTTCGGCTATGCATCTCAATGTAATGAAATTAGTTAGGGGATGTCTGAAAAAGAGTCAGTAGACGACCGCGGGCTGATCGGTGGCCAGCAGAGGGGCTCAGCGCGCACATGGACCGCTGCCTTTGGAAGCACATCCAGTACCCTGAAGCTCCGGGTCCAGCTCAGCCAACAAAACCATCTGCACACCGAACCTATTTACCATGCAATCTGCCTTTGCATACAAACACAATTACGTAAACTGTATATATATGTGTGTGCATCATCTATATTCATGCATGCAAGCACAGGCTAAACAGCCAAAATCAGGCCTTTATTGAGGGATTTTAAAGAATACCATTGAAGGAAATCACTGGCATTGCAATATGTCCTTTGGGATTGGAAGAACAAATCTAATTTAGGATTGTGAACCACAGATGCTTTTTAGTGGAGCACCCGCAAATATTTTTAGGACAGGAAGTAGGAGAAAGGTTTATTAGGTAAATAAAAACTGTGATTCTGTAAGAAGAAAACTGCTAAACTTTTAGTATAAAACAGAACAGAAAACAGAATTTCAGATGGTAAAAGTCTTAGAAAATATATTTCACAATTGCAAAAAAAAAATTTACATTTCTTTTCAGCTTTTGCAGAAATATCAGACTTGTACCTGTCCCTGGCCTTGCCGCTCCAGGTCGACCACGCACATGTCCACAATAGGGCCCAGATTAGTGAAGGTCTCCATCACTGTCACATAGGAGCCCTGCTCATTGCTGTCAACGTTGAGCTGCACGGAAACAAGGGAAGATTTCGTAAGAATAAACGCATAACACGTGAATTGTTTTCTTTTTTTTTTACAGACACACAAGTTCCATCTGACATTTTTAGCCTTTAAAATAATTTATTTTGATTTCTTTTTTCATTTTAAACTCATCAGAGGTATGATTTCAACATAATCAGGGGACAGTGTGAGGTAGTTTGCTTTAGTGTGCTATAACATGAGGATCAGGCCAAAGATCTTCCAGGTAAAAGAGAATAACTCAACCTTTGAAGCATGAACTAAAAAGGCCACGAAAATTAACAATTCTTTTTAAAGTCCGACTCAAGTAATTTTTTTGATGTGTTGTAAAAGCGTTTCCAGTGATCTTTTAATTATGATTATGACGTTTGTAACCAAAATCAAAAACCTGTGTTGGTTTCTATAGAACCATTTAGGGGTCAGTGAGATTTGAAACCCAAATAAAACCCGTATGTGACGTGACACAACAAAACGGTGCTTTGAACACGCTAGAACAGAGTTTCGGACACAGTTTATACGTGATAAAACTCAGCTTTTCTCTGCTGTCTTGGGACAACACAGAAGACATACAGATATTCTCTGACCGTAATTTTCCAAGTTCCCAGAGTTGGTGAATGCACCAGAACTGAAGTTACCACCCTCATCCCTTTTGATTGGTCTCTTGTATTAGCCCCGCCCCCAGGCGCCAGCACGGGGCCAAAGCTTTCAAACCTTAAATTTTCAGATTTGAAACCAAAAAGAAAAGATTTTAAACTGAAAAACTTTTGAAACTAAAGTTTTGACTTTTGAAACTTGAAAAAAAAAAAAAAAAGACAATTTGAAGCTGAAAATAACATTTATTTTAGAATTGCAGAATCCTTTCAGACACCAATATTTCAGCTTGATTTTTTTTTATTGTTTTATTTGGAATTAAATCTTATTGACCCTGAAATTTGCTAGAACGTAGTTTCTGCACAGCAGCAGTTGTTCATTTGAAATTTGCCTCAGAGTTGTGGGTGGGACCACTAGCATGCAGTAACCCCCTTCCCCGTTGCTGAGAGCTCTCTGTTTACGTGTTTTCTCACTTGTGGGTCACCCAGCGTAATTTCTGTCTTTTTTTTCCCCATATCCTCCTGATTCACAACAATTTGAATAAAGAAATACTCAGAAATGCCATCTTAAGCTAAATTTTCTTCATAGATACGTCATTCATCATCAGAAAAATTGCACCAAAAAACACAATTTTCATCATCTTTAAGAAAATATCAAAAGCTTATTTTGAATCTGTCAGTTTTTTAGACATGACAGTTAGCGCTTTGACTTTCAGTGATGCAGATCCTGGAAGAGTGTGTGTAAAAGCGCCTCTCTCTCAGGTGGTGGATGTGAGCAGCTGGACAGGCGCTGCCCTCCTCTCTCATGGGGAGGACACCTGCCATCTTTCAGGAGTAAAGAACATTTTCAGACACTTGTGTCACCCTGGTCATTACCTGCTCAACCTCCTGCCCGCGGGTAGAATATATGGGTCAGAAAGCACAGACTCTTTTTCTACCAAAGTCATACTCAGAATATTACTAGAGTTTTTACTGTTCTGGTGTCAAATTATTACCTGCATAATATGTTTAAAATGCAATCTGTGTGAAGCTCTGTCCTATTTAACATTCTTTTGTAAACATTTACACGTATTAGGGTTATTTTCCCCACTATGGTCAACTTATTTTGAATTGAAATATTCTTTTTTAATATCTTAGTAATGACTTTAGTCTTTTACTGCTCACCTTCACGAGCTGGGAGTCACCGAGTCTGGAGCCCACAAACACAACGCCGTTGTCCAAGTAGGTCAGACACTCAGCAATGGATGTCTGTCAAAGAACACACATTTATCAGCTCCACATACACGTCGAATAATAAAGGAGCTCAAAGGTTCATTGTGACGGTTGTTCCCACACCATAATATTAATACAGAATAAGATTGGAGGGAACATTGCTGGAAATATGATATAAGGAATTTGAAAACACATGAATTGTGAGTGTTGGAGGTGATGTGACTCAATGGCTTCAGGCCATTATAATGTGTTCTGGGAATGTCTTGAATAAATCATTGCAGGACAGATGTCCATACGTGGTTCAATTCTATGTTTGAAACTCAGATTCTATTTGACTTTATTAGCCTCTACCTAGACCACACGTGTCAAAGTCAAGGCCGGGAAATTCACTGGAATCCCGATGATTGTGTTAACCCTTGAAAAGTTACAGAATGTTAAAGACAAAATCTGGTGTACAAATAATTTTAAGTAAGAGCAGATATTTTAAAGAGGATGAAGATAAACTTTACCCTCAAAAGTTAAGGGGAAAAGTGGAAGCAAAAAAACAAAGAAGTGGATGTCTACTTCAGCCTTGTACGTGCCGGTTTGGGATAATATGGAAACCTTTGCACATTTTTGTTCAATCAACAAACAGAACTCTGTTTGAAATTCACACATTGTTCAAGTTCACCGTGTGAAATTCAGAGGAAATGTTTTTAACTCATTTCTATCCACATCCACACTGGTGAGAACAGTTTTAGACCAGAACAGGCTGAAATAATGTCTGCTATCATCTATACACAATTGATATACGCTTTCCTGTCAATTGAATCTACGGGCGACTGTCTGAAGTAATGGGTCTGAAGCTCCCCACTCACATGTTGCTTGATTGCTTCTTGAGAGAACTAGAAGGCATTTCACTTCTCTAAGCTCTCAGAAAAGTCATTACAAGAGAAGCCCAATAAACTAAATACTGCCTGCATGGATGAAAAGACTGAACTGTTCAAACAGTCATCGTCTAAATCCAGGCCTTCTCTTTTATCTTCTGTACAAACGTAGACGGAGTCGTTTGCCTCTTTCAGGACCATAAACTTTTAAAGTGTCCATCTATGCCAACAAAAGAGTGTGATGAGGCAGAGCGGAAGACTCGAGTGAGGAGGAGGAGGATGGTCAAACAGAGGACGGCTGAATGAACGAGGGGATTTCAGATGGAGGAGAGAGTCCGACCGACCTCTCCGAGCAGCTCCACGTGCAGGTCTTTGAGCGCCACGGTGCCGTCCATTAGCTCCTCCTTCTCCAGCAGCAGCATGAAGAGCCGGCCCTCCATGTCCCCCAGCAGGTAGCGGGAGCCGTTGGGGTCCACTCGGTTGTGGCAGACGATAGTGCTTTGCTGCCATTTAGAGAGAAACGATATAAAACTGAGATCTCTATTCAGACCCACTCTGATGAAAACAGGCTTTTAACATGTTTTAAACATCCTGACAGTTCTTATAGTTCACTCGTATGGTGATTAGAAATGACTGGTGCTAAATAAAGAAAATCTGTGTATTCCTGACTTCCTGTTCTCGTTCAGTCTCATTGAACCTCAGCGTTTGCCTTCATTTCCAGGCGCCTTTTTCCACCCCTGGGTCATCTCAAACACACCAAATGGTGAGGGGAAGAGGGGGCGGTGGTGCTTCGCACCAATAGTCCTCCCCACAATTCTATTTTGCACTGGTAACAAATACAATCTGAGTGTTTTTTTTTCTTAATGTTTGTTTATAACTTGTATAATTTTGAAAAAATATATTTTTACCAAGAATAAAATACTGAAAGTTAAAAAAGTTTAACTTTTACAGACAATTAGGTGAAACTGGCCAAAGAAATGATTGGGTTTTTTTTCTATAGCAGTTTAGAAAATGATAATTATATTAACCACGGATTAAAAATTTTTTTTTTTTCCATTTATTTTACTTTGAAAAACGAATGATACACGGATTAGTTATGGTAATTTTGGGCGGAAATTAAACACCATGCTTTTCTAGTTGTCTCACTAAAATGACGCGATGACCCCCCGCATGAGCCGTGAAAAAACAGCTCAATGGGAGCGAGGCTTTATATAACAAAGAAGGATTCATGCACATTTTTGACAAGAAAAAAAAGAAGCTTTTTTATATATCCTAACATTTCTATGAAAGGAGAAATGCAGGGATCAGCCATCTCATTACTAATGTAATGAGATGAGATCTAAACATCAAAAAGAAAGTTTTGCATTAAAAACCATCTATTAGCCTAGCATCAACTTGAAGTGACTGTTCCAAATATAGACAGGATGAAGTCCAAGCTGCAGTGAAGAATAGGTCAAAAGAGGATTTATGAATTTGACTGCTACACACAGAACCACCAAGCTGCTCACAGTACCACTGAAGACCCACTCTGATCATCTTTACATCTATTCTAAAAGCGCTCCCAGAAGTCTTTAAATTATGATTATGACATTTTTAGCCAAAATTAAAGGACATAGCTTCTGCAGAGCGGTGGTAGTTCATTAGAAATTCACTTCTGAGATATGGGTAGGACACTTGCCCCCCCCCGGCGCCTTCTCCTCCCCATTACTGAGATCTCTTGGTTTACTCTTATTCCTGCTAGAGCCATTCACACCCCCAAATTTACATTATGGTGCAACAAAAATCTCTTTTTGATTTAAAACAATTTGAAATTGAGCTTAGTTTTCTTCAAATACGTCCTCTATCATCAGAAAAATGCTACAAGAACATGTTAAAAACACCATTTTCATCAGAGTAATCTTTAAAGACAGTGTCTCACTAACATAAGTTTGAATGGTTGATTACTTTTTTCAAGTTCATTACATCCTCAAACAAACATCTCATCTGTTATTTCACATAAAACAGCACGAACATGGATGCTTTAAAACATTCGTACAATATATTTGCTATGAATTCACATCACATAAACACAGAAATCCTAAGCGACTCTTAAGCAAAATGGAAATCCTTGTAGTTATTTCGATAGACAGACATCAGATGTAGAGTACAGTATCCACTAAAACTGTATTTGCTACAGATCCATTATCTTTCTTTCCCTCTTCTTTATGGAAGAGCTGTTAATCTGAAGCTGTGCCCCAGTTCTATCAATCACTGCCTGTGGAAGTGAGCTCTGCCGCCGGGTTCCCCCCATTTCTGAAGACTAACCATCTCGGCTGAGAAGATTCGTTTTTAAACTCTAAGCGAGGCACAAAAACATCCACACAGAACCTGGAAAAAGGACTTTAGTAATAAAGTATTTTAAAAGTTTATTAAGTATAGGGTCTGTTTGTTTTTTTAATTACTCATTGCTGCCCTCTAGAGGGCATGAAATGCAAAAACACAGGGGTACTTTTTTCATTTTTGTTCTATATGATGTTCTGTGTTTAGAGGCATGAAGCTGACAGGATTACAGGCTTTAGCTTCTTTTTTTAATCTTGAATCAAACTATTTTAAGTCAAAACATGAAAATTTGATCAACGCAAAATGAAGATTTAATTAAATATTATTTTTTATGCAGAAATGCAGCTGATTTGTGCTCATTTTTAACATAGGTGCTTATTTGATATAAATTCCTTAAGAATAAGTTATCTTACAAACAGCTTCAAAATAGCATTTGAGACTTTCCTAAAGCCACATGAGGCTGAACAGAAACAGAAAAAAAAACAACTTGCGATAAGCTGGCGGGAATAATAGTCGTGATTGAAAATGGTATAAAGCTTGCAAAGTGTGACTCATCTGGCTGTACTCTTCCTTCAAATTAGGTTGTTATTGTCACCGTCTGCTGTACGAGTGCAGTCAATTTCTCAGTCTATTGAACCCTCAAAACGTATTTTTAGTGCCCCTCATACCTGCAGCATTCTTAACATCTTTTGTTAAAGCATGAATCGCCTTTTATTTGCACACGCCTTCAAACACCGGACATACACCACATTTGTTTCCTAAAACAGATTTTTCTGTGTTTTATTAAAGTTGAGCAACACACCATTTGGTTTTTAATTGCTACTTTCATGCTTTATTATCATGTATTTTATTAAAGGACCTATACCGTGTTATTCTTAAGTCATTCAGAGTACAATATATCCATTTAAATGATTATATATATTACCTTTGGAATACTAAAGCATGTATTTTATGAAATATTAGTCGTTTTTGTCAACTTTATTCCTATTTAGAAGTAAAATGTCTCGATCTCTGAGACTCCGCCTTTCTCTCCTTGTGGGTATCGCCCATTTCCCGACATCGACCTAGATCGGGCCTCCGCAGCGTATCTACGTTTCTCTCACGAAAACAAACAACGTCCTTGTAACGTACTTTTTCAAAGATGGACGTGCATTTTGTCCATATAAAATGTGTTTGAAGCATTTGTGTTAGCCTGGGCGCGGTGCTGGCGGAGCAGACTCTTCCTGGAGAAGAGGGCGTACCCAAACGCTCGTTTTCATGGATTGGGTGGAGCTGGTGCTCAGGGAGCAGGATTTCAGACAAATTGTGGATCAAAATACTGCTTTTCTTGAGGAGTGAAGATTATAATAAAGTTAGAGTTCCATTAGTTGTCACACACCTAGATGTGTGAAATTTGTTCTCCAAATTTGGGGGAGTGGTGAGCTGCAGACACAGCTGCGCTTGGAAACTATTTGGTGGTTTAACCCCCTGTCCTGTTCTCAGTTTGTGGGGTTTTTGTGCTCCTGGTGGATGTAATTAGTTGTCATTGATGTCACGTGTCCACCCTGCATACATACTGCTGATTGAGTTCACTCCTGAGCCAGTTCGTTCGCTCTGTTACAGTAATCTTGGCTCTGTGTGGAAGTATTTTATTGAAGTGAGTTTTTTGTTTATCCTTTTATTATTGTTTGTGATCTGACCTGATGAAAGATTTTTGTTTCTTGTTTAGAGCTGTTCTTTGCTTCTATTTCGATTCAGGATTCTTTTGAACTGCTCTTTCCCAAAATGAGTGAAGAGGAACATTTTCTGGAGTATCTTATCTCTACTGGACGCCGTGCTCCCAGTGAATGAGCCTTAAACCACCATTCAGTTCAACTGTAAGCCTGGATTCATTTCCTCTGTTCTATTAGTTTTCTCCTCAGTAATTCTATTTGTTGTCATAGACTCCCTCATCGTGGGGTGCAACGGCCGTTACTTTTGGACAGTGGAAATCCTCATTTTTGGTTATAAAAAATCCTTTCACACTTGCTGTGTTCGGACTTTTTTGGGTTCTTCACAAATTCCTGACATCCCGTCTTGGACGCAACTGAAATACAAGCGGGCAATACAATGACGCGCTGACGTGGAGCCGACGTGAATTTCAATCACTTTTTCTGCTCGTCACATATAAATACGTACAAAAACATCAGCCTAAAATAAAACCTACCAGAGAACGTGCATACTTCCTCAAAAATAACTTCTTAAAAAACAATGATTCTTTCTCTAGTTGAAAAATGTCTCTTTTTCTGCAAGTGATCGAATAATTATTGACATTTTTGTGACCAATAAATCCAATCCATTTTTTCCTCAGATTCCTTGGGAAAATAATGAAAGCTAACATCAGTATGGCCTTTCACTGAATTACAATCCTTTACAGCACAGAAGTGGGATATTATCTTCTCTTCTTCGGTCTCTATGCTGCATCCGGACCAGCTATCGTGACGTAAGCAAAGCCCAGGAATTCAACCAGAGTTTATCTGACAGCATTTGATTGACACAGATTTAAGAGGAGAAATACTCAGAAATGCAAACACAAAATGATTTCTTCTTATATTTTTTCTCTTTCAGAAGAAAACAGCCACACATACATGTTAAAAACTCATAAAACATGATTTTCATAGGAGGAGGACTTTAAAAAATTGATTTTGCATGATATAGGTCCTTTAAGTATATTGTAGGTAAAGAAGTTTTTGGTAAATGATGTTTTGTTTTACATATGTAAGCTTTATTTAATAGCTAGTTTTGCTAATTTTGTAATTTTCTTGTGACCTGGCCTTTCAAATAAAAATGCAGATGAATGAATATAACCCATGGTGACATCAGTGTAACAGAAAAATACCAGAAATGGGCTATGTGATCTACTTGGTTAGTGGTGCATCCTACATCATTTCATTTTGACGGAAAAATAGGTATTTATGGGTTAAGTTGCATGAACGAGTCTTGCAGAGGCGCAAATCTCTCACCCCAAACTCAAACTAATCTCAAAAGTAATGGTTCCAAGTCAAAACCAAAGTCTGTAAATAAAGATTAAACCTCTAATATTCTTTTAAAAATCATCTGAAATTGTGCGACTAAAGCCCTCACAAAGAGCATTCAGCAGGAGCCTGTAGAGACGGTATGTATACCAAACAGTACAGACTGGAACTTGATCTAAAATAGAACTGGAAGGGACGCCATACGGGGACTTTTAGTCATCATCAGCCTCCAGATACAACTTAACATCCATTTCAGGATTCATTAAAAGTGGGCACAGATACTTCAGAATCTCCCAGCGGTAGCGGCGCATTAGTGTGCTCAGCACAGATTAAAAAGGCTGGTTTATTTCAGGCTGCAATTATTTTTATTCTCCAAGAAAAAAAAGGACTACAAAAAGCCTCATTAAACTTGTCAATAATTTGCTGTAAGTCTCTCCTGCCTTGTAAAGACGACGTCAATCTTTAGTGATTGCTTGGAGAAAACCCAATGCTCATTTCTACAAGGAAATAGAATAAATCACTGAAATATTTTTTCTAAGTTTAAATTTCAATTATGAAGTTTCTGTTTAATGGACAAGAAAAAACAAAGTCCACCTGAAATCCTAGTTTGATTGTGTTACCTTGATAGTAGGAGGTGCGATGGCCAGGTATTTGTCTCCGTTGTGGTAGGTGATGGACTCCTGTCCTATGATTATAGCTCCACCAAATGGCTCAGGCACTGAAATACAGGCAGAGGAAGGAGAGGTGAGAACATTTTACTCAAGTGGGCCAATGGACTCATGTGTCTCTCGGGATGAGAGCCGTATGGATTTTATTGAGTGTCGGCGCCAAGCAGGAACTTTTAAAACAGTTCTAGCACCTAAAACTGGTGCTTCAAAAATGATAAAACATTTAAAAAACATACACACACATTGAAGTGGGGCAAAGCAGTATCCCAGGGTGAAGCAGATTGCTTGAATGTCCCTAACTTGCTTCTCTTAATTCTAACAGCCAACGATGCAGCGCTGCATCACCGTTTTCTCACACGTTGAGGGACACGCGTATTTCTACACTCATTACCATGACCATGGTCTTATTCAGAACATATTGCTCTCAGTCAGGTTGAATATGAACCTTTTGTGTGAAGTTTAGCCAACTTTTTGCTACTTCACACAAGGGCTGCTACGATTAGTCAACTAATCGGCTATTAAAATAGTCAACAACTAATTTAATAGTCGATTAGTCGTCACTTTATATGGAGTCAGAGTGTGGTAAAGCTGAAAGTTATAACGGTATCATGCTCGCTTTTTGGACTATTTTGTAATTTATTAAGGTTTTTTAGGCTATTTTGGGGTTGAGCTAATATTTCAGTAACATGCTAGCTGCTTTAGCTAACTTAGGCTTTTGTTTTAAGGCTGTTTTGGAATATAGCTAATATTTCAACTGCGTGCTATCTGTTATGGCAAACTTAGGCTTTATTCAGTTTTTTAGGATAATTTATTTTATAACGAGCATCAGTGTTGTTTGACTGTTATTTCTTTAACAACAGAGATGTCGCCTTTAACAAAAAAAATGTTTTTATTTTTACTTACTGTAGATCTTTAATACAATCACCATAATTCAGTTGATCGTTAAAAGCGGCTTTGAGACAGAATCAGTTGATTTGTGTTACCCGTGTAAACATCCGTCCATTGGCCCTTTACTATAAAAGTGTTGCTTTTCTCATCTTCAGAATCTACAGGAATTACATCAATTGAGTCCAAACTTGAAGAGGAATACCCAGTTATTACTTCATTCATAGTGATTTATAATCTGAAGGATTGACGGTTCGATCCCCGCTCCTGCCACTCAACTGCTGTGTCATTGGGCAAGGCACTTCACCCTCCTTGCCACCTGTGTGGCTCCACTGGTGTGTGAATGCATACGAATGTCCCAGTGATGGTCAGAGGGGCCGTAGGCGTGTACTGACAGCCACGCCTCTGTCAGTCTGCCCCAGGGCAGCTGTGGCTACAGCAGCAGTTTACAAAGTATGAATGAGAGTGAATAAATAATGGATACACAATGTAAACGCTTTGAGCATCTGGAAAAGCGCAGTTTATAGCAAAAGATCAAAAGTAAAACCACCCAACCTCAGTTTGAACAAGACCAAATGATTGCAGATGGGACGCAGTGAAACTGATGTGATAGCTGATTGCTATGAAGTTCAAACCGGGCATTAGGGTAGTTGAAAGAAAGTCAAAGGGTTAAAGATCAAATATAATCTAAACCTTGTTTGGGTTCAAACAGATTGTTATTGGTGTGGCAGATTTTTTGTCAGATAAGCCAGTGTGTTACCTGGAATGACCATCGATGCCTCGGCCTCCACGTTCTCCTGCTTCCATGGACCTTTGTTGAACTCTTTCTCTCTCAGAGAAACCTCGTAGGTCTTCACATGGCGTCCCTGTGGGTCCTACCAGACAAAATCAAAGATAAACATAAGCAATACAGAATTAAAGAAAGTTGCTTCTTTGTTTAATAAATACCACATATACGAGCTGTTTGAAAATGTCACCCATTATGTTGCATCAGTACCTGATAGATGAAACAGACAGTTGGAGCCTGGCAGCCGTAAAGGAAGTGCACATCGATGACCTGCAGCTCCTCCAGACGGATGTTGAAGGCCTTGAGCTCACGGTTCTCCCGGTCCAACGGGATCACCTTGAACAAACCGTCATACAGCCGCAGACCAATCATGCGACACTCCGGATCCACAATGCCGATGATGCCCGTCTCCGATGGCCGTCCAATGCGGTCCTGCAAAAAAAAAAAAAAGGTATATTCTCAGCTCCGACAACAACCACAGACTTAACTGTAACGTTTATCAGAAGAGAAAATAAGGCATGACCCACCTGCACATTCCCATGTGCGCGGGTGATGATGTCAATGCTGTCTCCGTTCTGTTTGTACTCCAGGATGCAAGCGTTGTACTTGGATGTGAGAATGAACAGCAGGTCCTTACTCTCACCCTGAAACCAAAAAAGCATTTTAAAACAGTCCTACTAATTTGATGTGAAGTGTTAAATGATAAAAAAAAAAAATGTTCATAAAATAATATTGGGGACAACCTGGAGGATTGTATAAATGTGTTTATTCTTTAAATGTGTTACCAAAGTATCAGACTCAAACTCTATTGAGAGATTATCAAAATGAAATTACTCCAAACTGAATCCAAAAAAAAAAAAAAACAGATTGGGACTTCCTTAAAATTAGTGATCAAACTTATACTGCAATTCTATTTCCTTGCAACAAACACGTATGCTGACCTTTGGCCTGAAGAGTTCCATCACAGAAATTCTGCCGTACATGCCAACTTCCTTGACAGGCCGCAATCCTTCTGCTGTGACCACATAGATTTCCAAACGTGTGTTTTTGGCTATGAGCAGATTGAGGTCCTCTGCAGATGTGAAATGACCTGCACACAAAAAAAAACAAAGGATCATGGGAGACAACGCTTCAACCAAAATATTCAGTTTGCATCCATTGATTGAAAACAGTCATGAACTTATCTAAGATCTCATGTTTTGAAGGACTCTGTAAAACCTTTTTATTCTATGAGTCAGTCCATAATTGGAGGACAATGGGTTTCAAAGGTGATGAAAAGCGTACCTTCACTTTTAAGATTTTCTCAATAATAGGAAACTGTCAAAAGATTGATAGCTCAGTTTACAGATCAATTTAGCATTTTTTATTACATTAAATGCTTGGTGTTCTCAAAACTTGAAGTAAACCTGTTACCTTTTTTTGCAGGTAACAGGGATGAAAATATGTACTAATGTTAGCTTTCTCTCAGGAGCAGAACCTTGTTGTTTAGCTGTTACTGATGACCAAGAAAAACTTATGTATATAAGTAAAACAACATCAATAAAAATAGAGATTAGGGTTGCCACGATTATTCGACTAATCGACTATTATAATAGTCGAAGACTAATTTAATAGTCGATTAGTCGTTACTTAATATTATATGGAGTCAGAGAGTAATAAAGTTGAACAAAGTTGTGAGCGTTCAGCACCAAAAAATTCACTTTTTTTATATTTGAGTCGGTGAGACCAAAACTTTATCGTTAGTGAAAAATAGTTTTGTTTGAGATGTTGAACTCATTTGATTTAAGCCTTGTTTTGATACCAGAAATTAAAAGTTAAGAGTTTAATAAACTGTCATCTTAATTAAATTCAATTTCAACTATTTTCTTTAAAATTCAATATGGATATTAGGGGTGGGTCGAGGTCAAAATGGCATTTCAGGGTGAACTCCAGACCATTTTCTCTGTTATTTTTTGTAGATTTGGTCTCAATATACATACGTTAGTTCATAAACAACATCTTTTAATATTTTTTAAGTGAAATATTTGAAATATGATCATTATAAAACTTAGAAAACAGCAAGGATTAATGAATTTATCCAACTATGATTATTTTACAACATAATTTAGAATTTATTTACACTAATTGTGTTGTTCTCTTTATGTATTTTATTTTGTAACTATTTCAGGTGTAAAAAGGGAATATCTAGTTTGCACTTTTATTAAGCCAACAAATTTATTTGGTTATTTATTTAAAATACAGATTGCAAAAAAACAGAATTTTAAACATACACATAGACTGAATTCATAATTGACGAGCTGGGATTATTCACTAACACCATCTAATCCTGTCTGCATCATCGCTCGTATTCGTTGCCAGTGAACTGAATGTCGTATTTTTCTTTAGCATGTTTACATGAGAATAATTTGTGTATTCTCGTGTCTATCCGTAGAAGGAAATGCATTTTGAACGTATGCTATTTCAAACAAACAACAGTTGTCGCAAAAAAAAAACAAAAATAAACAATTGAGTATCATTTGAGCAGTTTTGCGTTTCCGGAAGCATTAAAAGTTTTCCCTGCGAACTACGCAGACTGTAAACTCCCACGGAGTGTAAAAGTTAACACGGTTTAGCAGCAGCTAGCATGAAGCCCAGGCCCGTGAGGCAGAGGCTGTAGCGCGGGAGCTTGGGCTAGCATGCAAGGTGGCCCATCTTTCCGCGCGGCGTAGCTGCAAAAAGATGCACATTTTTACCTGTTATGCAGGCGTTGACTGCTGTAGGCTTCTGCGCTGGTACCACGTAGTTGTACGACATTTTGAAGACCACAAAAGACAAACACAAGAATAGTGTTTTAGTCTCACAGAACTAACAAAATCATTGATAATAAACCTCCAGGAAACAGTTTTCCTCGTCGTGAACTGTTGATAACACGTGAGTTAGAGCGCCACCTGTGTCTTGGAGGAATACTTTATTTTTAATTTTTTTTTATTTTTTTTTTTTATTTTTTTTTTTTCAGTCCACTTGTCTGGGGTGAAAAATGCGGGTCAGTATTTTAAATTATAACTCGAAATTTTAATTTGACTCTCTGGGTTTAAATTCCAATTTTTAAAGCCACAAGTGTGGCCAGGTTGTGGCACCAACGTCATGTATGGGTTAAATACATTTAGTAAGCGCTTTTTAATTGTCTGAGTCTTTTGTTTCCCTGTTTCTATGAGTCTTAAAAACGGTTTTTCTTTTATTTCTCAAAACCTTTATCAATTCAATTTGCCATCTCCAATGCTTAGAACACTGCTAACCTAGATCATGTTAACCTGGACTTACATTTGTTGGGACGACAGGGACACCTGCTGTTTCCGTGACACACTTACATGATCAAAATATTTAAAAATTAAACAAATAAAAAAGAAGAAGAAAATAATATATAAAGTATGTGCAGATCCACATTTAGTTTTCAAATGAATTTGGCAAAGTGATGTGCATATATATAAAGAGCAATCATTTCGAATCTGCCATGCGTTGTGTTCAAGGAATGCGTGTAAAATAGAAATACGCCTTTTTTATTTGCTAACCAACAATGTTTTTTTACATTGAATAAAAGCTATTTTGTCATATTTGACTAATTTTAATATTATTTTGATTTGTTTTAGCTTCCTGATTATGTGGTTACTCTTCGGCTTGGAAAATTTGAGTGACGATTTATTTGTATTGCGTAAAGTCCGAGGTTTCCTAAATCTTACACCATCAGAACGTGTTACCATGGAAACACCTCGTTTCAGACAACTGAGCTCGACTTCGCAGAGTTGTTCGCTGTAGTTTTTGTATTAAACAGCCATGGAGACGCCTGATAAGACGGAGGATGCTGTTGTAACCATACAAATAACTGTAAAGCAGGGACAGAACGTGGTAAGTTTATAAAATTACATGTTAACGCAAACATTAATGACGTTCATTAAACGACGGCATTCGATTTGAGGCAAAAAGGCTAATTAGTTTAGCTTGCAAAAGAGTTTTCTCCCAAGTACACTCGTATTACAGCAGTCCTTGTTTTTATTTCTAAGTCTAAGTCACTTTTTAAAAGTTATTAACAATATGGGGCACGTGCAGCTGTAGTTGTTTGCATTTTCAGGTATTAGTCTTAAGTTTTTTATAAATAGAATAGAATAGAATAGAATAGAATAGAACAGACAATATATAGCTGTTATCAATTATTAGACACTAATAATTATTAGAAACTGATATACTTACTTATGATAACACTTTGAATAAGCACTTTGATCAAATTAGGGCCTTTTTGTAAGAAAACAAATGTCAGAAAGGTGTTTTGGGTTTTTAGGTGCTAAATATTGCTTCCTAGATCAGGCTAATTAAAATTCAATTGCAAAATTACATACCTTTTGCTTTGGTCAGAATTATTGTAGTTTCATCCAGTGCCTAGCAGATGTATTCACTCCCTTGAATGTTTTCCTTTTCTGGCTTTCATAAGTCCCTCATCCACTAGAGTTTGCTGAAAGACGTATGGAATGCTCCATCACCACAAGGAAGAAGATCTTTTTTTTTATCAGATGAGACCAAAATTAAGCTTTTTTGGCATCAGATAAGCTGCACATTCTCAAAAGCACAACATGCCGTTTGTGCAGAACAGTGGTGGCAGCTTCATGTTGTGGGGTTGTTTCTCAGCAGCTGGCCCTGGAAAGCTTGTGAAGACAGATGCAGAATAAATGCTGCAAAATACTATAAAATCTTCGGGGACAACCTTCTGACGGCCTAAAAGAGAACCATGGCTTTGGAGAAGATTTCCTTTTAAGAAAGACATTGATCCAAAGCATACTGCAAAAGCTGCAAAGGAATGGTTTTGAGCAATTTTGCCAAGAAAAAGAAAAAAAATGGAGCAATAATACAGACGTAAAGGATTAATAGAGACTTATTTAATCAGACTCATTCTAAATATTCACTTGAAGGGAAAAGTTATGTAAACAATTAAACTTCTTTATATGTTAATGTTTCCTTCTTTGTGGAATGTTGCTTTTACTTTAACTTTAAAGTTTTTTTAACAAACTTTTGTGGGATAAAAGACCAATTTTATTGACCATGAGTGAGCTATGAAAGCTATAATAGGCTAAAACACTTTTGCAAAGCACTGAACTATCAGTAAATAATATACATCTGTCATTGATGTTGTGTGAACTACATCCTCTCATTTCAGCATGGACGGAAAGCAGGCAGTTTTCAGAGCTTTCTGCAGGCTGCATTCAATGAAGAGGTTCTGGGAGAGTCTGAGAAGAAGCAAGGCGATCCTGAAGGGCATCCAGTGGACTACAATTTTACTTTCCTCCTACAACTCCAGAATGACGCTCGGACTCGGACCGATGTTGCCCAAAAACCAGTCACGAGTGAGCTTCATGTGTGAAGAAACTAAAAACAAAAAATGACGATGCACATATAATACTGTAAAAGACTTATATCAAGTGTGCTTACCTGAAAATTATGATTTTGTTTAACTTAAAGCGTAGAATATGATATAACATCACTTTACTTACATGTAAGCTACTGAGTTAAATGGCCTAAAGTTTGATTTGCATAA
The DNA here is from genome assembly GCA_003999625.1 of Oryzias javanicus. Taxonomy (NCBI): domain Eukaryota; kingdom Metazoa; phylum Chordata; class Actinopteri; order Beloniformes; family Adrianichthyidae; genus Oryzias; species Oryzias javanicus. Next base: position 9,457,232 of record CM012439.1, on the reverse strand, counting down.
AGTTTATCAGGATGAAAGTTGTTTTGTATGTGTTTAGTCACAGTTCTGGAGCTCCTTCCTGAAGAGAAGAAGTCAAAGATAAATACTGTGGTGCTGGGTCAAGCAGCATTAGGACTGATGCCACTTTTGCAAGGTGCAGTTATTTGTCGTTTTAAAAGATCTGTTTTTGTGGGACTGGAAGTGGAATTTTATCTTCACTTATTCATATGTGAACAGGTCAGAACAACTTCACATCCATTCTCCCGGTCAATCCAGTGAACAACTCCTCTTTCAGAGACTCCCAGCTGGGCTTCAGTCACAAGGTTGGTTAGTTCGTAATCCTGCAAGTGCATCACTTAATTAACCTCAACCGAAGAGATACCAATGATCACATGTTTGCAGTTTGCATTATGCCCATATTGGCACATGTTTCATTTGGTATCAAAATACTGATGGCCAGCAACGACTAGATTACTTTTGCAATTCTTCTTCCTTTACTGTGCATTAGAGGGAAACTGTAGCCCCCGCCACATACTCAGAAACTCACAAAAACTTGAGAAACCCTTTTGACACTGCAAATTGCAATTAACATTGCAATTGCCTGCAGGCCATAGAAAGCTGTTTGCAGCTGTATTTTCTTTATCTATATTTACTTTAGGGGTTGTACTAATGGTTTTTCCTTAAAGTAAAGTATTGTCTGTGTTATTTTCAGAAACTTTTCAGAAAAGTTGCAACATACCGGTAATCCTTCCAGAAGTTAACTAAAATCTTAGTCATTTCATGGAAATCACAAACGGGCAAACGGCTGGTTCCACGTGCAGGAAGTTTATTAGTTCAGACAGGAACTAAGTTCACAAAGCTAAATCAGGGTCAGACAGGCAGAGATCAGTCACGGGAATGGGAGCATCCAAGAACAGAGTAGAGTAGTCACAGTCCAGGCAAGGGTCAGGGCAAGCGGCAGGAAATTGAAAAATAAGCAGGGTCAAAAACAGAGGATAAGGTCCAGACAGAAACACTCGGTAATGCAGACAGAGTGGTGCAAAATAATACTTTTCATAGAGCAAGGCTCTGTGCCGTGCTTAAGTAACAAGCAGGTGATTATCAGATGAGTCAGCTGAGTAGCATCTAGGGAGTGTGCGCTGGGGTTGCTGGGAGATGTAGTATGTTCAATACTCTGGAGAGGGCTCCCACCAGTGTCCACAGGAGGAAACAGAACTCTGGCTCCTGACACCGCGTCACACAGCCACTATGTACATTTTGTACATATTGCACAGATGAAAATTTGTCATACATAAATATTTGTAGCTGTTTATATGCAATTCCTTAGTGATTTGTGCATCAATTACATAATTTTAGCATATGTGCGCCGTATGTGCAATATTAAAGTTTTACATTGGTGGTTCATGTATGAAAAGTCTTCTAGACATACGCTAAACAGTCAGGGAAATCCACAAATTTATGTATGCTTTTCTCAAAAATCATCCACAATTGTGGAAGATTTACGCCATTATTGCGTATGAATTATATAAATGCAACCAAACAAAAATTTTGAACAGTTTAAAACAGAATTCACTTAAAGACCCGTCAGCCAAAACCTTCGACATACATCTGCGCAAATGGATGAATGACAAACGCAAAACACATTTATGAATTACTTATGTCACACAAGTAACATGAAAGACTGAAATGTCATATGTGGAAAATGGACAATATGTATGTAGTGGCTGCGTGACAAGATCCTTAAAGACTCAATTGCTTAGAAATCCTAATTTACATCTCAATTTTTTTTATTTTTAAACTAAAGTTGCCTTGTTTTGTTTCCTTTTGTGTTGATGTTAAAATTTTACAACCTTGTAAAACATCCTGCAAAAGCATGTAACTGTCACAATCTTGTCTTTATTTGAGGCATTTTTTTAAAAAGTAACACAACATTCTGGCATTTCATCATTTGATCCTCTTCAGCAGCCGACCCTGGATGTATGCGTCAGTGTAGCCGACCCACTGCTATCTGAGGGTGAACTGTCTGCCTCCAATTTCCTGAAAATAACTTTGGATGGAGTCTATTCTGTCCCTGAGTCCTGGGTTCCTGTTCCCACTCCTGTCACATACGCGGCTGCTCTGGAAGTCCCTCTTACTGCAGAGGTAATTTTAGCCATCGCTTGAGTTATTTTTTTCTCATTTGTTTCATAAAATTATTTTTTCCAAAACAATATCTTATCCCGGTGAAAAAGTGCACACGTGATCAACGTATTTCTTTATCTGTCAGCAAGATCAGGTGGTGATGTTCTCTGAAGGACAACTAAAACCAGGAGGGGAAGACGATAAAAAGAAAATGATGAACCATCAGAGTGTGTCTAAAAACTACCTCCAGCATTACGTCCAGTCAGAACAACCAGAAAAAGATGAAGAACCAACCAGTAGAGAGGTAAACAAAAACATATGTCACACATGCAGCCATTTCGTTCTAAACTTTGACAACATACTACATTAAATTTACACAAGTACTGTCAAGCGAATATTTTTTTTTAATTAATTAATTATGACCTGTAATCATTCTAATTAATTAATTTTAATCACAATTTTTAACCTAATAATTACTGTTAAAAGTCTTGTTTTGAAGTATTTTATTTAAGTTTGTGACATTGTGGCACAGAAAGAGATCAAAATAAAACTAAAAAGGTGGCTTTGTTATTATTAATATTTTACTATTATTATTATAAAAGATTTCCAAGCCTTACTTTGACACTACCAAGGGGTAATTACTTTCAATCTTTAACAAATAAAAATAAAAAAAAACAACAATAAAACATCAGGTCCAGATAGTTCAATTTACTTCATCAAAAACCAGTAGGAAGAATTTTCTGAGCAATCAAAATAATATTGAACGCGAATGTCTTATTAAAACCATAATTCAAATATTGATATCCCTTATTCCAAAGTTTACCACGATAGCAAAGCAGTAAAAAAGACATGGGAGTCATTTTAAAGTTTCATTTAACCTATCTGGGTAAGTGTAATAATTTTAAAGACTGGGTTAAATCAGAAAAGAAATAGAGAAGAGAATGGAACACACGGAGAACGAAATGAAACACAGCAGAGGAATGGAACTATTTAGACTGTAGGCATTGTTATTACTTTTTTAAAAATACACTTTTGCTTCATATTCAGGCCAAAAACAAGCGCTAAGAGGTGAATTTTCCCTCTAAAATGATGCTTTTTTTTTTTTTACTTTTTGTGACAATCACCTTTCTCAAAAAAGGGCTAGCGTGGAGCCGTTACCAGGACCACATGGCCCAACGCGTTTTCATATCTGCTTTTGTAAAAAGATAATTCAAACTTAAAAATGTCACAGGACTAAAGTTCTAATAATTGATTCAATATTTATATTTTTTCTTAAACAACCATGGTACGAGCAGGATAAAAGGCTTCGCCTGGTGTGCGTAACACGGAAGTAACCATCTGACGCAAAAATGAGATTAAGACGCAAAAAACATAACAAGCTAAAATGTCTGTGATTAATTAATTGTGATTAAAAGGATAAGTTGACATCCCTTATTTATACTCTCAAGCAGTTTGAGAGGGAGTAACATTTACAGTCTGCGTGAATACATGTGTGTAGGATCAAGCGCTTTGCCAAGAGGCTGAAACCACAAAGAGCATGGTGAGCTGGGACACTGAGATCTGCTGCTTTCTGGATGCAGGAGGAGCTTCCAGGTAAACTAGAAAGATCTTCGGTTTTTAATTTCTGGTTAGAAAAAAGTCTTCTGCTGGATTTCAAAGGCTCATGCAAACTTATGTTAGGCAGATTTTATGCGTTTTACTGTTTCAAAGAACATTTGCCAGCAAGTTCAAGTAGGCCTTCTACAATTTAAAAGTGGGCAGAAAATGTTGGCCCCAATTTGGTTTGTCCGCAGTTTCCGTCATGGCCCCGGCTGGGTTTGCTCCGCTGCCCAAGAACCAGCAGAGCAAGCAAGTGGCACTGCCCAGGAGTCAGCAGAGCTGGCAGGGTCGCTGTCCAGGCCTCCAGTCCCTGGGCAGTGGAGTCAATGTGGGCAAACACAGCTGGGGTCACCACGAAAACCCAATTGGGGCCTACATTTTCTGCCCACTTTTAAACTATCTGTGGCCCACTTGGACTTGCAGGGATACTGCTTGAAAAAAATAAAATATACTGAAGAAATATAAATTCATTCGTTCATTTCTCATGATTTCCTGGTTTCTTCCTTTGTCAAATGTTTAGAACTGCATTTTGATTTCTGTAAATTACTTTAGTTTTCCATTTTCTGGAATTTTGTTTTGATTTCTAATAAACAATGTTTTTTTTTTAATATTGTTTTTTTTTTTTTATAATTCTTATGATTCTTAATAAAAGTTAAATATGTTTTTGAATTTAGTGATTTGCACTTCAGGTCCACCATAGATTACTAACTAACTCCAGAACTAACATCACCCTTAGATATCATGGCCAGCATGTTTCTTCCATTATTTTCTGTCTATCAATCAGAAATGAGATTGCTTTTTGTACATACCTCTGTAAATATTACTGTCCTCCTAAATGGAGTCAACATTTCAAATTTCTGTTTGGGCTGTTTTTGTTCTCCTTCAAATAACCAACCATTTCTGTAGCACATTAGCAGGGGAAACATTGCATTACAAACCAGCACAATGCCAAAGAAACTTAAATTGAACAATGGCAACTAAACAAAATGCACAGTGGCCAAGAGACCTCAATGTGAGATGCAAATTAAAACCATAACTCACATGCATACAATAGCTCTTGGCACCTGCAAAGGAAAACAAAAACCTCCATCAACAGGACGATACCTCAGTCCAGCAAAAAGAACAACGTGCAGGTTCAAATGACAATGCACAAAAGCACACTTAAAACTGCAAATGAAAAAAACAAAACTCAATTCGATGGCATGGCAGTGCTGGCATAAACTGAAATAAGTCTTGATTTTTTTAACGGAAGATTAAGATTTGTTGAAAAATAATCAAAGCACTCTCTTCACAGGGGTTGGATTCATTTTTTGTCAAGTAAAAAAAGAAAAAAAGTTTGAATTCTTGTCTTCTGGGAAATAATTTAGAATGGATTTAACCCACTAGGTGCAGACACATCTTTTAGATATCAAAATCATGGCAGTTTCATTGATTACAGCTATAGATACGCGTTATGCATCTGATAGACATCAGATATAGTGTTTATAGTGAAGAATCAACATTATAAAACGCTTAAAAACTCAAAAAGTTAATTTAGCAATATACAGTATAGACCCTTCAATCCCTGGTACATCTTAGCAGGAAAGTGAACTACTTCTTGGAATGAAGAGTTTTGTGATTACTAGTTGTCTGTGAGTGAAAAGGCTGCATGGTGGTGTAGTGGTTAGCTCTCTTTCTTTACATTGAGGAGAACTTTGTTCAAATCCCACCTGGGATTATCCTGTGTGAAGTTTGCATGTTCTACCTCTACAGGTGTGGATTTTGTTATTCTTCCTCCCAAAGTTCAATAACATGTTTCAAAGGTTAACAGCTGTCTGAAAAACTGGTTCTGCATGTTTGTGTGGCGCTGTGACAGACCGGAATGTTGCACCCCACCTTCAACAGCAGCTGTATTGGAACCAGCAACCCTGTGACCTCAAAGGGGCTTCAGTGGTTCTGAAGATGGATGAGAAATAGCAGTATTTATTACATTTTTTAACTCATAAATGTTTTTTAAGTACTCTAACAGACATCTGAAAATATCCAAAGATTTTGTAAATGGCAACAAGTAGTTGTGTGGTAGACCTCTATATGCAGAGATCTGATGGACTGGTGAATACTATTGGGTATATAGGATGGATGGATGGATGAAAAGATGTTTAGAGGTGTGAATTTAATATAAATTGTTGTATTTTATTTTCATTTTTTTATCTTTACAGCTGTTCCATGTTGTCAAATTGATTACTATGTTGTTTTGGAGGTGTTAAGTGTTCTCCAGTGCGACTAGCAGGAGAAAATTACAGGACTGCTAGGCTTCTTTCAGTCAATTAACAACATTTTTTTGTTGTATTTTTTATATTTACAAAAACGATTTTACATTTCTACTGTTGTATTCTTCTGTTTTCATTTCGGAGTGATATAAATGGTGACTTTCTCATCAGGTTGATGTTTCACAATGTTCTTGTGTTGCTTCATTGCTGTGGGAGTCTCCCACAGTTGTTCTATATCTTTGAGCTTTGGATGAGGAGCTAAAGCCCCGTTATCCATCGTCAGAGCAGACTTCTGCTGTTGGAGCTTGTTTGTGTTTTTTTTCTCAGGCTTGTCTGGAAAACCTGGATTTTTTTCCATAGCTACTTGGCTGATTTATTTGTTTCTGTGTGCTCAACCTGCACAGGTGTTAAACCTGTTTTTGTCTTTAAGGTATGCAGGTGTGTGTGTAAACAATAACTTTTTCTGATGAGTGTGCTCCTTTAGAAAAGGTGATCAGATTTCAAGTTGGAAAAGGAGAGGTTCACATATTTTTTTTCTACCACTAAAGGTGGTGTAGCAATTCATTTTAATGACAATTAGATGCACATCTTAATTTATGGTTGCTAATCTGATTCGTTGGCGATATTGGTTCATTCAGTACGATACAATTCAATCCAACTCACTGAGCTAAAATGGATCCAGAACATCTTTTATTAAAACTTCCACCAGTGTGATTCAGAGATAAATAATTGGTATTGAACAGTGCTGGTGAAGTTTTTCAGATTCCTTGTATTTCTTGTAAGATAATCAAGTGTAAATTAAACATGTGAACAAACAAACAAGCAAACAATATTTAATGTCCAATCCATTCACATTTTAGTTTCCTAAAGTTCAGCCCACTGCTGTTTTTCCACATCAAAATAATACAAACCGAACATTATCAAAACCCTATAATACACTGTATGGTCAAATGTCTGGTAGATTCAAAGTGTTTCCATACATTGGACTGTAATGATGGTTGATCAGTTTTTGCTAACATCAAATGTGTGTTGTCTGCTCTGATGGAAATTAGTAGTTTTTAAAAATATAGTAAAATAATGCTACTATACTGCAATTCTAATGGTATTTTCCAATAAAAATTAAATCTGTTAATTTAATTTTGAAACAATTTTATAATGGTATAGGTTGAGTCAAGGATCAACTTGCCTGAGACACATCAATGTGGTTGAATCATAGTAATAGAAATCAATTTCTTTGAATAATCGTTGCAGCCCTAACAACTAAACATAGTAGTGGGTCACTTTTTACCTACAAGGAAACTCACCAATGTACATGCAAACAAACACATGAAGACAAGTGACTTTATTCACCTACTTTTTAGGCTACAACAAAAGATTATTGAGAGCAGACTGTGGCCAGTGGAAGTCATGAGGTCAACTTCTCCATTTGCAAAGGTTAGTATTTATTTCTTGTGTGTTTTCATTTGGCAAAGATCTGACAAACAATAGTTGCTATTACAGTAATATGCAGCTTGATTGGTCGTATTTGGAAAATTTCAGGATTAAACCTGAATGGACCAACTTATGAATCTGTGTTTGTAGCTGGGTAGTGAAAACTCAGAAATACCTTTCCATGGCGTGGCTTATGTGGACTTTGGACCGCTGCTGTATCCTGGAGTCAATAGTATCAGAGGAGCATACGTCATCCAGCCCTTCTCTGAAGCTGAGCTGCTAAATAAGGTTACACATCAACACTTCTGATTAAGACCTTGATTTTAATGTCTGTGACCTTTCTGAGAAGGTGTTTTCATGATACTTAAAGAATATTCCACATACCCAATACCCTTTATGGGCTAGTTGCAGTGGCAGGTTCTCTCCAAAGTGTGTTTGTTTTTATGTATTTATTTTTTTGTTGTTGTTTCAAGGCCAAGAGGAGTGTAAGTGTGTTGAAGGAGCAAGCTAGAGCAGCAGCCAATCAGGCCAGATCCCGTGCCAACTCAGTTGTTGGAACACAAAAAAGAACTGGGAAGAACTTTGATGGGAACTACATAGCAGCCAAGGATCCCAAAGAGCCAGCCAAGAAGGTCAGAAATCTTTCTTGATTGTCCAAGAATGTTTGGCTAAAAAAATGGTAAGCTACATTTCACGCAAAAGAAGTAGAACACATTTATTTGATGTGTCCACACTCTACTTGGAGTGCCAAGCAAGGTACTTCTAAACTGTACTTCCCCACTGATTATGTGTAACTGCTACTTCCAAGCCCTCCTTTACTTTACTCTCATAAGCCTCGTTCCCACTTAGCTGTCTGGTCTCGTCTGGTATGGTATGGTCCGGTTTAGAATGGACCAGGATTTTCAGGTGAGCATTTCCACTTAAAGTAGAACCGTCACGGTGCATGCAGGGTGATGTCGACAACAAAAATAGAGGTCATCCAGCTGCTTTTTTTTTCTAGGCTTTTGGTACTTTGTAAATACAAAGCATTTAATGAAGATTGCCGGCGGCGAAGAGGAAAACAGTTCCTTTTCTTAGGACTTCCTTTGTTGTTGTAACTTTTTGCCAATCAACAGGTTTTAACAGTAGCTCTGCGTTAACCTGTCCGTTCCATTTTCTATGGACCTACAACCAACAGCGGTTCAAATAATATCAAGCTTAATAGCTCTATTTCATAATGGAAACGCTCAGTACCATACCACTCAGTGGAAACAACACATAAATGTCCAAAACTATTTTATCTCAAAACTCTTTTAAAGTACTTTCACCAAAAAAAAAATACATAGGTTTCACTTAGCTTTGGAACAAAAATACAGAGAAAGCATCACGGATAAAAATGATGAAGGATAATGACTTCACTATTCAGTCAATGGAGTGTATAGTCTGTGATATGTGGTGAAGGATAGTTGTAATCCAGAAAAAGAGGCATACAGTATATTGTCTAGAAATGTTTGTTTTGGTCTCTTCATGTAAGACACAGCTGAGCAAACTTTGAAGATCCACTCTGCCGGAGATTGTGTTTTTGGTGTTTTTAATCATATTTTTGTGGCATTTTCTTATGATGGAAGACCTATATGAAGAAAATTAAGCTTAAAATAGCTTTTCTGAGTATTTCTTTATTCAAATTGTTTATTTATTTTAAAAATTTGTTCTAAAAAAATATTGTACTTGTAGCATGAAAAAAAAATACAATGGTGAGACCACACTGCTCCATTCTGATGCATAGACTTATAAACAACTAGATCCATGAGAGAACATATAAACAGAGAGCCCCTCCCCCACAACTTAGAAGTAAATCACCAATGAAGTCCTGCTGCTCTGCAGAAACTATGTCCTTTATTATTATTATTTTAGCTGAAAACAGTCTTTCTTATGTGCAACTGAGGACAAAGGCATGCCTTCAACGGCACAATCTGAGACAAACCTTTTTTTATCTCTTTCATTTCTGATGTAGTTTATCAGATTTGACAGTTTTCCCTTTTATAGATCGCGGTTGACTCATTTATCTTGAAAAATGAAAACAAATGCATCTGTGTCCCTCTCACAAATGTAATCTCATTTACCATATTCTCCCACTGACAAGAACAAATAAGAAACACATCTAGTATGGGGAATTCTTGATTTGTTAATGTCTGACTTATTAAAAAAACTATTTTTTTGTTCACTAAAAAGCAAAAGTAAGTGAACACTGATTTATTCCAATGAATTGAGTAGTCTGAGATGGAGGAGAATTCATTTATGATTGTTATCGTTTCACTTATAGAACGTGATTTATGAAAAAAAAAAAAGTAGTATGTCATCTGCATTGAGACTAATTTTATGATTGGCATGTTTTGTTTTAATTCCTTTAATGTTCTCATTCTGTCTTATTGCTGCAGCCAGAGGTTCAATAAATATTGGAAAGAGAGAGAGGGAGAGTGGACAACCCTGTCTGGTTCCTCTTCCAAGAAAAAACCTGCCGAACATCTGTTTGTCCATTCTGACTGAAGCATTTGGGTTATGATAGGAAAAATAAAAATAAGTGAAAAATAAGTTGTATTATAAATGTATATGTATAACTGTAAAGCATTTCTCTCAACACTGAGTACTCTCATAATTTAATGTACAAGAAAAACTTTGTCATTAAAACTAATTCTAATATGTTGTGTGTTTAAACACCCCGCAGCCTTCCGGCAGCAACAGAATGGCACCAAATGACACTGCTACCAGTTTGGCTGAAAATGAACCACAACTCATCGTGGAAACAAATGTGAGATTCCCTGTACAGCAACACAACTCGCTGTTAACACTGACAAACCTAAACAGTCATTATTACTCATTCCCTCAAACATTTCATTTCCTGTATGTCAATGACAGATGTACTTGGAGGCCAAATCCTTCATTGTCATTAAAATAGCCTTGGACAAACCACTTGTGGCACAAATATCTCCAGAAGAAGTGGCCAGAAGGTAATGTGACTCAAACCCTCAATTAACTGTTCTTATGAAGATGAGTTAAGAAAACAAGTTTCTGATTGAGTTCACTTTTTAAGCCCCTTATCATCAAATAATGGATAGATATTTCTTTCTTTTTTATTTGGCATATTTTAAAAAAATATATTTACAAATATCTGAGTCTTCATCATCAGAACACAGTGGATTCATTAATAGTCTTTGTAAAAAGTTCAAATTTATCAGTTTTTTTTAAGTGTAGAAATTGCTGACATAGTGAGCAATTAAAATATAGTGAGCATGGTGTCGGATTTGCGTTTAAAATCCTGGGCACTAGAGACCTGCACCATACTTTTTAGTAGTTAGGGAATATAGAGGGAATTTGAACATAGCAAACATCTGTCTTTTGCTTTGTTTAGAGGGTTGGACATTTATTAGCAATCCACATCAGCTGTTCCATTTTTAATATGTATTGCTTGACTTTATGGAGTAAATATAATTTTAAGTGTGTTAAAATGTGTTTTTTTTCCTGCAGGTTGAAGGCACTAATCCCTCCCAGACCTCTGCCACCAGAGGGTCCAAACAGAGCAGAAAAAGTAAAAGCTTTGTCACAGACAAAAAGGTAATCCATACAGACAACTTCTTTTTCTGAATTCTCTTTGCTGTGATGTGTTCTGTTTCAGGCAGTTCTAGAATTCCATAAACAAGTTGGTGATGCAGTAGATGTGATATCCCAGCAGTACAACGAACTGTTTGGAGCATCTCGTGAGCTGCCACTAAACGAAAGCCCGGATCAAATGTTGAAGCAGCTGATGGGAGCTCTCAATGTTTCTGGAAGATACTTTTCCTTCCATGAGAAGTTCAAGGTAAAAAAAAAATACATTTTAAAATACTTTGCAGATTTTCTTGAAAGTGATGCTTCCATTTATGGTTTTCTTGTTTTTCCTGCAGCATTCCATTGTACAGATTGTTCGACATAAGTTGCGGCAGACAGAAGCTTTCAGTGACCCTCAGGAGTCACAAGAATTTGTCAGCCAGCTTTATGTTTACTTGGTGGATGAGATGCGTGTAGCTCTTAGCAAAGTAAAGAAAAATAAACCTTTTTTTTAATTATAAATGTGAAGATTCATGCTAACTTTTAATGGCCCTTTTGACTTTTTCCCTGTTATTTTTACAGATTTATTGCAGTGATGTTGAGGACTGCCCAGATGAAATCTACTTGCATTCTTCCCAGCTCCTACATTTTGCCCGAGAAGCACAACAAACTGGGAATTATCAGCAGGCTGCTCAGTATTATGAAGAGGTACAAAAAACAACAACCAAAACACAAATCTAGAATAATTAAATGGTTCCATAAATTAAGAGTTTATTCACTTTTCATGTTTATCGGTAGGCATCTTCAAGAGCAATTAGGGAACTAAGTTTTAAATATGTACTGTTTGCATGTAAAGTGCTGCACAGCAGGCTGCAGTTGTTATAATGTAATGTGCAAAAATGACAATGAAATAACTAAAGGCTTTTAAATTAATCTTTCATTCCCTTTCAGCTAGTGGTAAGGCACACCCAAGAGGCTTCCTATAAGTTTGGGTGGGGTAGTCTGTTCATGCTGACCAAAGACTACATAAAAGCTAAAGAATGTTTCTATGATGCTGTAGCAACTAACCAATCACACCAACCCAGGTGAGAAACCTGTATTTACATATTCAAACAGCAAAAGTTGACTAAAGAGAAGGTTTTTGCCATTCAAAATAAAGGATTGTTTCTGGACTCTTCTGTTTTGGGGAAGTTATTTTAAAATGGAAAAATTCTCGGACACTGTTGAACAAAAAACAAATCTATCTTGATTATTTTGCCTAATTTACCATATTTTTTAAAAGTAACTTTTTTTTCTTTTTTTGCAAAGTTTGGCCAGGAGTGTGTCTAGTATTCTGGTGGGACTCATATGTGACTAGAAAAAAATAAACAATTAAGTAAATAGAAATAACCATTAGAGAGCACTGTATGTGTGTGTCACTATTTACTACTAACTTTAGTGCAGAAGACGTTGTTCCAGCCTTGGCAGAGTTGCTCCAAAGTAATGCAGGCATTGAAGAATTCCATGAATTCAGGGATTTAAAGTGATACAACAAGTTCTGTTAGCATGTTCTAATTGCTTTTTAAGATAGTTATCTTAAAGAGTCACTTCAATGAAAATGGTGTTTTTGGTGTTTTTAACATGTCTCATGATGGAGGAGATTAAGATTAAAATCTGGATTTCTGAGTATTTCTTTATTAAAATTGTGGTGAATCAGGAGCAGATTCACCAACCCACCTCTTTACCCCCTTCCCCTCTGTTGCTCAAACTGCTCAAAGCATTTTGCTCAAAACTGTGGCTGGATAGCCCCAGAATTGCACCCAAAGGTTAACAAACATTTTTGTTGCACTGCTAATGTTAGCGTGGGGTTGTGAGGGGCTGGAAGCTAGCTGGAGAGAGTGTAAACAAATGGAATGTGGGAAATCACAGACTTAGACTCACTGCTCTCATTTTCTGAACTTCATGATGCTCTGTTGCCTAACAACAAAGCCCCGGGGCCGGATGGCTTCCTGCTGAGTTTTATAAAGCGTTCTGGGAACAACTGGCAGAAACTTTTTAGAAAATAGTTACATTTATCAAAGCTAGCCAATCACTGCCACCTAACATGAATTCAGCAAACATAATCCATCTTCTCAAAGCAGAGAAAGATCCCTTGATTCTTTTAAGCTATGGCCCCGTTTCACTGATCAATGCAGACGTAAAAATTATTTGCAAAGCATTAGCACAGAGAATAGAAAACAATCACTCGCTTAAACCCATAAACTAATCACACCCCCAAACTGGATTTATTAAAGGTAGACACTCGAGTAACAATGTCCGCAGGCTTGTTAATGTTATAGACTTTGCTACTATTAAAAACCAGGAAATGAGCATACTCTCGTTGGATGCTGAAAAAGCATTTGAGAGGGTAAACTTGAAGTTTCTCATCACTGCCCTCCATAAGTTTGGGTTTGGGGAATCATTCATTGATTGGAGTAAAATATTATATCATAATCCAAATGCTTCTGTCAGAACGGACAAACAGACGTCAGATAGATTTTTTCTTGGAAGAGGAACCAGACAGGGTTGTCCACTCTCCCTCTCTCTCTTTGCAAAATTTATGGAACCTCTGGCTGCAGCAATAAGACAGAATGAGACCATTAAAAGAATTAAAACAAAACATGGCAATCATAAAATTAATCTCTATACAGATGACATATTACTTTTTTTTTTTTTTACATAAATCCCGTACTATCATTGAAACGATAACAATTATTGATGAATTTTCCTCCATCTCAGACTACTCAATTAATTGGAATAAATCCCTTTTATTATCACTAAACAGTAACTCTGTGCAAACACTGTCGATACCAGTTAAATCAGGCAATATCAAGGTGTACATTTCTCCCCCAAACTATCAGAACTGGTGTTGCTAAATTACACCCCATTACTGAAAAGCATTCAGGATGATCTAACCTGATGGGTCAACCTGCCCCTGTTGCTCATGGGCAAGGTAGCCACTGAAAAAATGAACATTTTACCAAAGGTTAATTATCTATTCTCAATGATCCCCACACAACCTCCACTAACATGGTTTAAAGCATTAGATTAAGCCATATCCAGCTTTTAATGGAAGAATAAACCAGCTAGAATCAGTCTTAAAACTATAAAATCTGCAAAAAGATGTGGAGGTTTAGAACTACCAAACTTCAACAATTACTTTATTGCCAACAGATTACAGTACATTTTAAAATGGTTAAAAAATAAATAAAATAAACATGGAATAAATCACTTCTTGGAATATCCGCAACTAAAATCTATAATTACTCAACAATTTTAATACAATGATAATGACCTAAAATGACCAGAACTAGTTAGTTATCTCTTTGATTAAGTTTTCAATTAATAAAATTCTCTCAGGAAACCTTTGTTTTTTTATATTTGAGAACACAACAAAAGTTATAAATTGAAACTGAATATGTTTGATTTTATTAATTAATATGTATTTTTTGTGTTTGTAACTTAGATTTTGGGGCAACTCCTTGTCCAAAAAAAATAGTAATCCCTCTCTCCTTTTTCTTTTTTGTTGAGCTTTAAGCTAAAGAACTGAAAAGGGACTCACACAAATGCCTCTCTACATGTGTAACATTTTTCAGCTGCATCACAATAAAACACCCACATAAACTTACAATTGACTTAAACTTGTCTTTTTTACTGTTTAGCTTGATGATGTTGGGAGTCTTGGCTTTGATGTTTGAGCATTACACAGAAGCCCAGACCTTCCTGGAACGAGCCGCCACCACAGATCCGCCAAGTGTACCAGCATGGACGCTGTTAGGTGAGATTCAATATTCCTTTGCATGTTTTCTTTACTTGCTTTGATTTCACTTGAACTAAAATCAGCTGATGTTTGTCTTGGCTGATTTAAATGTTGAAAAGAGTCACAGAGGTTCTTGAGAGGAAATCAAATCAAATCCAATTTTACTAATAAAAAATTCTTTTCAGGTTTTTGAAATTTAAATTAAAAAACACGACTGGGATAAAATGACACTTGTGATTAAAGTTGAGTTGAGGTAAACTGAATTAGAGTTTTTTAATACAGGCATTTCATCTCCATATACAAATAAATTGTGTTGCAAGATAATGAATAGTAGGGATAAAAATGCTTGGTAATTACTTTTTTCTCATTACAGCCTGATTTATGGCTTGAAAAACTGTAATTTTCTTGTGTGCATATCTATATTCTCTGTTAAGGTTTGTTCCATGAGAGCCAGAATGATCCGATCCTGGCAGAGTGGGCTTTTACTGAGGCCAAAAAGCTGCTGAGAGGAGATGAAGCAAAGAGCAAAGGACTCAAAGAGGGAGGAAAAGACACAGAGGACCAAAGCAAGGCAGAAACAGATCAGCAGGGGGAAAATGGGGCTGTGCCCTTGCAGCCTGCTACAGTGGAAGGTGATATGCAGCACAAAAAAAATGGGGAACAGAAAGTGTTTATGACACAGCCTCCTCTGACTGCTACAATTATGGTTTTTCATGTTTTTGTTGCTGACAAGTACTGTTGGAGAGTTATACTTGTCCCACAATTTGAAGGTTCTGATTCCCAGTCTCAGCCACAGGCAGAAGTCAACTTGAACCGAGGCAGATGTTTTCCTGACAGTGATGATTTGTTTTGCTGCCAGCCGCAGAGACTTTAGACCTGCAGGACTCAGAGGGCTGTGATGAGCCTCCAGCACAGCTTGACAGCAGATCTGCCCCCAGAAAACTCCATTCTACAATTTATACACAAACAGTTCAGTTCCTGCTGGAAAACAATGCCCTACAGGTGAACACACGAAGACCCAGAGGTTTTCCAGACACTCACTGGATAAAAATACCTACAAATAACGTTTTTCTTCTTATTATTACTTATAATATAGTGTATCCTAGTTGTTTTGTTGTTTGTAATATTATTATGAAAGTAATTTGTAAAAAGTCTTTGTATTTTGGAAACAGTTGCTGCCACAAACGTCTTTATCTAAAGTTCTCAGGGGTAAGATTTAAATAAATAAACAGATATAAATAAAAAGCAAACAAACAAACAAATGGAAAAAAAAACACTTAAAGAAATTAGAAAAAAAAATCAAATAAAGAAATAAATATTAGATTAAATTGGTCTATAAATAAATAAACTAAATAAATATTTTAACTAATTATTCAATCAAAAATAATGTATGTAAAATAAATGTCACAAATTAGATAAGAAAATAATAAAAAAAAGTTTTAAAAAAGTAATAAATACAAATAAATCAGTCAGTAAATATATAGATAAATATTAAAATAAATATAAGTAAACAAATAAAAGAAATAATGAAAAACTAATTTTTAAAAAACTAAATTGATTTAAATAAATGTCATAGTTAGGAATTGAAATAAGAAAATAAATGAATGAATAAAAACAAATAAATGTATATAAATAACAATAGAAAATCTAACATAAATAAAAAATGACTAAATAAATTGATAATTACACATAAATAGATTTTAATAAATGCCATAAATACAAATATATAAACAAATAAATGAATGAATATAGACAAATAAATATGTACAAATAAAAGAGCAAATAAATAAATATACATAAAATATAACAAAATGAACAAATAAATAAACAAAGTGATCTATTTTTTTTTTTAGATGGCAGAGCACGCTCTTTCGCAGGAACTTCTATGCTCTGAAGGCGGCCGTAGTTTGTCCTACCTCGTCCTTTTGGCCAGGCTGCAGCTGCTCAAATTTGACTACAGCAGTGCTGCTGCCAGCCTCAAGGAAGCACTGTTGCTCACAAATCAGGTACTCCTGCAACTATACGCTCAACAAATAATCATCTTTGCTGCTTCTACACATTTTCTTCTAAAGACTGAAATCTTTAGTAGTTGTCACATTTGTTCAGACGTTAGCTTAGCCTAAAAGTGCAACTTCCTGCAGACTGCTGCGACATTAAAGAAGAGGCAGCAGATTTAACCCAACATTAGTACTTCTAAGGTTGTTAGTATTATCATTTTCAAGGGAAATCTTTCCTGAGTATAATATTTGCTTTATAGTGTGAAAAAAATTAAGCAACATTAGTTAACCCAAATGATCTGATTAATGTGATATTAATGGGAGATTTTTCCTGTAACACCATGAAATTGTGTTTGAAATTTTGGGTGGAAAGAAAAAAAAATGTGACTTTAAAAAACATGTATATCAAGAATTCAGTATTATGTATCCTAAATTGTTAAGTTTAGAAAGAAAACTGTCATTTTCCAACAGTTTCATACAAATCTTGCTGGCATTTTATATTTAAAAAAATTGATTTGAAAATAATTAACTTTCATTTTCTGAACAGGATGCAGATGTTTGGGCTCTCAACGGTCACTGTCACTACCTGCAAGGTGCATTCACTGAGGCAATGGAGAGCTATGAGTGGAGCATCAACATTATCAAGAACCCGTCAGACTCTCACATTGTTTTCCTGCGCCTGGGATCCATCTATCTCGTGCAGGAGAAGGTCAGATATGAGTAAAGTATTTTTGATGGTTAAATGACCACTTTACACATTTTTACTGGGGTTACTTACAAGCTAACATGGTCTTTTTTTTAAACTGGGCATATTCCCATTTAACCTTGAGGCTAATATAAAACAAGCATATGTTCAGTTATAACTCTTTATAATCCCAGACTGTGTTAACTGAAGAATGCATAAGAATATAAAAAGCTGTAACTTCTTTTTACTCACTAATTGCCTTTCTATTTTACGTACAGTTCCAGCAAGCCAAAATGACCTACCTGCAGGCTTGTGAGCAGTCACCATCTTGCCTCACCTGGCTGGGTTTGGGCACTGCCTGCTACCACGTAAAAATGACCTTTTCATACTTTTTGATGCTTAAGTTCTGGACGTGAACATAAAGTAATCAAGCCAAGAAAAAGAAAAGAAGAAAAAAATAATGTTAAATGTGGCAGTTTAAAACATTATTGTAAACATTTCTTTCTTTCTTTATTTATTTTTTGGTTGGCTGCATGAACAATATATTGGTTTTCTCTCTGTGTAGTTGCTGGAGCTTAAAGAAGCAGAAGAAGCTTTGACTGAGGCCAACCACTTGAACACAGAGAATGCAGAAGTGTGGGCTTACCTGTCTCTGATCTGCCTTAAGGTGAGTAAACTACTTAAACACAGTGACCGTCTGTCCCACTTCCAATTCAAACCATGTGTTTAGCTAAATTAAATAAAAATATGCCAACATTTATTTTGTATCCAGACATAAAAAAAATACATCTTACATTATCTTAAAAACATTAGACTGATAATTAAGGAAAAAATGTTTTTTCATTTCCTATTTTTTTAAATAGGGAAAAAGGTCATTTTTTTGCCGTGTCATGTAAGACTGTCATGACCTCTACAAAACATGACTCTGCAACCTGATGCTCCAGAGCAACATCTGCTCTAATACCGCCTTATTATGGCTCTCTGGTTAAAGTAAAATGTTTTTATTTTTAAAAAGTCATGTATTTTTCAGACCATATGGTGCTTCAAGCAAAACAAATTGAATTTTAAGGTGGACTGTCTTATTTTAGAAAAAAATTCAAGGATTTTATGCCATGTATTACTGTATTTTAACACACACAACAAGACATGGACTGAATCACCACTAACACTATCTGCACTTTATCTGTTAGAATTTTTTGATGCTGCGTACTTAAGACATGTGCAATGACAATAAGGTTGAATTCTACTATAATTCTATTCTATTCTATCAAAAAAATATGGCAGGGTCACTTCATTAGCTCTGATTTAATTTAAGTTAGTTAGATTCATGAATTTCTGGCTAAAATGTACCACAAACAATAAAATTAATTGTGTATAATTGCTGCAGACACCAGACTACATACTACCACATTTTTTCTCCATTATAATCCTACTTGGCTCAGGATGTCTTTTATTTTGAAAGGAAGTCATGTGAACTTCTCAAAAATTGCAAACTATTTCACATTTTGAAAATAGGCTATTTTCTATTTATGTTTATGTCTTCTTCATGGTAAAAAAAAACAAAACATTTTATTTGTATTTACCCTATTAGTAACAATAACAAAAATGAAAAAATATAAATCAGTGTCCTACTTCTGAGTTGTTGTCAGAATAAATTGACCTGAGTGCCTCTTTTAGTGTTAAAAGTTGCAGACCCCTGGTCTAAAATATGACCCTGTTGCCTGGTTTGAATGAATGCTTTTAGTTTCTTTTAGCTCCTAGGCAGCATTCAGAAATTTGGCATGAACAATAAATCAATAATTCAACATTTATCATTTATTCTTGCATCGTCTACAACTAAACTAATCGACTGTCTTATGTCTGTTGTTTGCAGTCTGCCCGGCAACAGGAAGCTAAACTGTTTTATAAATATGCAGTGAGGGTGAGTTTGTCCATTTATCATGTATTAGTCACTAAATATGGAAGTAGTGAAGGATTATAGAAACTATACAAAAATGTACTTATATTAGATTTAAAGAATAGTCTTGTTGGATCTAAAACTTCTTTTTTTAATCATTTCAGTTCAACTTGCAGAACGACTCGCTCCTCGAGGAGATCCGTCAGTTGATGAACCAGCTTCATCTCAGTCAAGTGGACTCATGCTTTGGAACAAACATTAAAATAGATTTTTAAAGATGATTTCTTCTGTACTATAGGAACGAACCAGATCTCAAATAACAGTTTATTACATTCAAGTAACACAGACAGCTCAGAAGTACATTAAGACATGAAATTTAGATGAAAACTTGTTCATCATCAAATATACAAATAAACTGAGAGCAACACAAATATCCTCAAACTTATTAAAATACAAGGATTTATGTGTTAATTGTTTTTCACAAAACGCTACGATAACAGCAAAAAGGAGGGACAAATACATGCCAAAAGATCTGGATATTTGTATATGAAATGATTAAGTATAAAGCACATCGTTAAGGCGTAGTAATGTTTGGTAATGTTTCGATAAAAATTGGTAATACTTGTAAACTTGAATCTTTATAAATTCATAGAGCTGTAATACTGTATGGTGAGTCCATGATTTGCTTCAGTGACATAAAGCTGAAATCCAAAATGAAATATATTATCAGGGTCGATGGTGTCATCAAAGGTTTATCCAGTTAATGTGCTTCTAATGAATAAGGAGCTTTTTAGAAAAAGTGGTATCAAAATACTATTATGTTTTATGTACTTTTGTCTAAAATGTAAAAGGAAAACATTTTTTAAAGAGTTAAAATTTTTTTTTAATTTATGAATTTCCTATTTTGGCACAATCTTTTGTGAAAAAAAAAAAGAATGGAATTAGCCAATGAAACTTTTTTTTAACTTTCCAAGTGAAAAACTGTTTCCCCAAAAGTTATGCTGAACTTCAAAAAATAATATTCCAAAACTTTTGGCATCAATTTAGAGAAGATCAAATACAATAGTCCACTTTAGAAGTCTATATGGTTTCAACCATTGACTGTACATGAGAACTGGACTGAGTGACCCCTCCTCCTTTGAGTTCCAAACTCCAGACGTCTGGTTCCTACATGGTGATGGAGATATTACAGAAAAATGACAATTGAATTTATTTCATTTGGTGGAAATTGGGAACAGGTCATTGCCCAGTCCAGTTCTCTTAGACAGTCAATTGGTTTTAACCCAGACAAAAAAAAAAAAAAATCTGCAACAAGTTCATTGCCTGATCCGGGCAAAGGCTTCTCTGAGCCACAAGGAGTCTTCATAAAGACGAGGATCACCCAGATACTCAGAGGTTCTCTTGTACAGGTAGTAGTACAACACAGAGGCTACAAAAAGGAACATAAACAAAAAAAATTACACAAAATAATTGACTTTCTTTCTTCTTCAGGCTTTAAAAACCAAGAAATATACAAACGTCTTCATGCTGTAAGAGTTTAGTCTTATGATAATTTTCTGCAAATAATGAATCACAGGATTGTGTCTACAGAATTTTGGTACTATAATTGGGCAGGTATGAGGAGGCCAAAGTAATATCCCAGACAAGGATCTTCTGCAGACAACACCATGCAATAAATCCTTTCATCCACTAATAAGCTTACAGTATGTAAACACACACATGAACGTGTTGTCATTATAGCCTGGAGATTCAGTGAAGAGAAAAAACTCTATTACTCTGTCAAAAAAAAGTTTATTTTTCAGTTAAAAAATAAAATGATCAAAAAATTGGTTATCATAAATGATAACCAATTTATCTAAACTCTTTCTAATGTAATTATCAATCATTCAATCTACTTAAAAATTAAGTCAATATGTGTTGTGCTCTTATACAAATGGGTCAAAGCTGTAACATAAAACAGTTGATGAACGTTAACTGGGTCTTCTATTATAAGTTCTAAATAACCCTTCAAAGTGATTGCAGATACATTTGAAAAGGATAAAATGAAAACACCATCTTACCAGATCTTTGCAGCACAAATAGAACCTGAAGACCATCCGTCCATATAAATAGGTTTGTGTTGAGCCAGCGCAGATTCTGAAAGAAACAAAAAAGCAAAAGGCATTCCGTTTTTTATTAAAACATATTTTACTTATTGTTAGTGTAGTCCAGGGGTCTGCAACCTGAGGCCCCAAAGACACATGTTGCTCTTTTCTCCCTCCATTGTGACTCTTTGGCTTTCGATGATAAAAATGAACATATATATAATAGGTTTGTAGTTTTTGGTGAATTTTTTTTGTTGTTATTCATGTTTAGACTTTTAACATGTAAGGAAATTGAGTAAAAATGATGGTAAAAGATTTAATCTACAATCAGAGTGGTGTATTATTAGAATAAGGTTAAAGCACTTATTCTTAGCTCTTTGGTTTCCTTGAAATTTTTTCAAGCAAATCTGCTTCAGCGGAATGATCTTATAATTTATTTTGAATTGTGCAGCACCAGTAAATTAAGTTAAAATTGTCATATATAGAAAAAATATCACTTTACCACAATATTTATTTATCATTATATGTTTAGTCAAGAACTACATTGCATAAAGAAATGACATAATGGCTACAAAAACAATTTAAAAAACAATAAATAACGAGGTGGGACATTGAGGCTCTTTTTAGGTTTTGGTCTGTAAGAATGGTTGCAGCCCCCTGGTGTTTTTTAAGCTATGTGCACAGTGATCATGTGTTCAGGGATGCGCTTGAACAAGGGTTATTGAACGCACGTTTAGCGTATGGTGCTCACACAGGTCTGTCGCTACCCAGTGTTGTGGACGTCCTCCGCTAACAGTTGGAAAATGCATGCTGGGAAAAGTCACAGTGGTTGCAAATCTCACTAATCTTAATCCAGACTTTTTCTTTCAAAGCTCTATTATGATATACGAAAGGATTGATGTGAATAAAGATTACATTAAAGCATTTCTCTTCTATGATCATTTTTAAAGTGGTTGCACTTCCGTGAACTAAAGGGGAGACATCACTACCAAATCCGAGTCCCTGATTGGTCAAAGTTCCACTGGTTTAACACCCTAAATTTCCATGTTTTGTACGTAGAACATAAAAGACAGTCTTAAAACTTTTGGAGCCACATGTGTGAACGCAAGAGTTTTAAATGTAGAAGCCCAAAATACATGCATATTTGTAAAACCGACATTGACAACTGACCAGCGACGACTCTCAATGAAAAGTCGATGTAAACGGCCATACACCTGTGTTTTGGGTTTCTGCGTTTAAAACTCTCATGTCCATGTGTCATTATAGAAAATCTTAAGTCCATTTTTGAGCTCTATGTACCAAGTGGGCGTTAATTAAAAATTTTCAAACCAAACAGCTGAACTTTGACCAATCAGGGAGTGGGATTTGGTTTTGAAGTGTCCATTTCAAAAACAGACGTGCTAATCTTTTGAAAAGTGATAATGAGGAGAAATTAATAATTACGGTTTGTGCCCAGCTGTAATCGTGTGACACCAAGTCTTACGATTCATGTGTCGCCACCAAATCCCACTCCCTGATTGGTCAAAGTTCAGCTGTTCATTTAACTGCCAGCGTGGGTTCAATGAATGACCGGCTTTGCACGTGAAGCTTGAAGACAAATTTAAAAAATGGTATAGCGTCGTGTGATCACAGGAGTTTTTTAATTAATTTACTTACGCCTCGTTTCCACTGAGCACTCTGGTACGGTTCAGTTAGGAGGGGTTTGATACGGTCCAGTTAATTCTGGCGAGCGTTTCTACTCAGTTAATCCTGACTTCCACTGAGCGGTTTGTTTTCACAGTGCATGCGTGGTGTAGCGCACTAGCGTGTTATTGTAGTGCGACGACAAGAAAGCAACAACAATGGAGATCATCCAGCTTTTTCTTGCTTTGCCTTTTGCACATTGTGTATAACAAGAATTTAATGTTTGAATGAAGATTGCGGGTGACTAAGAAGAATACCGTCATAAAGAGGAAAATGGAATCGCTAGCTTAGCGCTATATTGGTGCTTTCAAACGTTGTCATCACTTTCTGCCAGTCAGCGGGTTGCAACAGCGGCTCCACCCCAATTTTGCCGTTCCACTTTTCTATAGACCTACAATGGATGGGGACCTTCAAGAGATACACGTCGGTACTATTTGATGGGTCAACTTTACAATGGAAACGCTCAAAAACCGGACTGTAACGTACCGTACCGGACCGCTCATTGGAAACAAGGCTATAGACTTTATATTGAAAGTTGTTTTTTCAAAAGCTCATTACCATAAGCCAAGAATGGAGTATAATGCTGAAGGTCAGGTAAAGAGCAGAGAGCATTATGAGGGCTCTGAAACGCTCCAGTAGAATGGCAACCAAGCCAACCTGGAACACGTAAGTGTTGAAGAGCATCAGCAGGATGATGATCATGTTGAACAAGATGGAAATGTCTTGGATGCTGTTTAAACAAAAAGAAGAACAGGACCGCAAATGCTTAGACGTCAATGCTTGATCATTTTGTTTAATGTCGTTTTTAGAACTTCTTCAACAAATTCCGCTTGACTTACATGAAAAGCACCAACTGGACTGCCGGCTCGTTCCTCAGCAGTTCGCTGAAGGAGTTGACGAAAAGGTCAAAAGAGAGCAGGCTAAGCTGAATAAATAAAACCAGGGAGTAATTGCTGGTTTGGAGCATCTCCGGCCCGAAGGCCGGGTACCCGGTCGGGCTGTGGTTCCACTGCGGATCCAAGGCTGCGCTTTTCTGTCACACTCACAACTCAGAAACATCCACCTGTGCACCACCGGCTCGACAGTTTCAGTCTTATTGGAGCATTCAGATGTTTTTCACAGCTTGAACCAGGCGGTGGGACTAGTTTGAGGCTCCATTTCCCGTGGCTCACATGAATCCTGCTCCCTCAAGGGAGACTGGCGTCCCCCCCGAGGAAGAAAAAAAAAGTCTTGAGCTGCCAAAATGTTGCTGATATTAACATGTCACTGATGGTTTTTATAAGTCCTTCGTGATCAGATTTAACAGCAGAGTGGCGCCGATCCACCAGGACAGCTTTTCTTGGACATTCATGTCAAAAATGGAGGTTTGGACAGAAAAATCCTGTTTAAGGAGACAAAAAATTAGTTTTAGTGACACTAGTTAAGTCTGTAAAAAATATCCCCTTGAATACTATTTTTTCTAGCACAGCTTGTTCTTAGGTCTGATAATCTCGAGTCTGGATACAGTTTGGTGAGTGAATCTTTGGTTTCACTCGTCTTGGGAGCCTTTACAATCTCTTACACTGACACCTGGTGGATCCTCTAATGATCCCTGTATTTATAGCTTTGCACGACTGTGGCAGGTGTGAGGAAGATTAGTGCTCCGTCTAAGCACGGGACCAACAACCTGCAGACACACTATTTTCCAAAGCTGCCTACATTTACGGCCTATTCCCATCTTGTATACAAAGTGTTGTAAAAATTGCAAAATAATGAAAAGTTTAAGTGAAATTTCTTCTTTTAGGTTTTTAGGCTAAAAAACATCAGATTTGAGTTTTTCTTATTACATTTTTTCTTCTATATTGACACTAATGTCCTTGTTGTTTGTCTTGTGTCTGAGCTATCTGATCATCCAATAAACAAACAAACAACTTGTTGCTTTAAATAGAAACAGCATGCATCATTCGAACAGTCATTATTATAGAATTAAAAGCTAGAGCACAAACCTGCGAAGCGAACTTTCCAAAGCAGAAGAAATGTGTGTCCCTCACAGTTATCCATAAGCAGCAGGCATATTGTGCAGCAGACTGACAGCTGTCGTCCTTCTAACCGCTCTTATCTTCTCACCTTTCTAATAGACAGGCAAGAGATTTGTGATTATACCCATGGAGCTCTGGCTGTGTTTGCTTAAAACTGGTATGGATTGTAGGGTTTTTTATCTTGCGTAATTCTTTGTTTTCATCATTTCAGCAAATGGTAAGGCAAAATGTCTAAATAGTTGGGCCTTAAACCCTTTTTTTTCTTACATTATGCTTCCAGTAGACCTGTGTAAACAGCCTGTGGCTTTCTCCGTCTCATTGCCAATCCAGATTACGGTAATGCTTCTGGGAAAGATAAACAGAGTTCAGGTGAAGAGAATCTATTGTCATCTAGTGGCCGCTCCGTATCATCACATATACACAAGGGAAAACACAATTACACTGACAAGTGTGGAAATACTGCCCTGCCTAAGGAACAAATATCCCCACCTGTTTTTTTTAAAGAATATAATTCAGATCACCTGAAGAAGACAACATGTTTATGCAGTCACTGCAAGGTGAGACTTCAAACTGCTTGAATTGTGTGCTTGATGTAAGCTCCAAGACAAATAAAAATAATAGTACAAAAATATGCTAAATATTTGAGGATTTTAAATAAAACACTTAAGAAAAGAAAATTAGACTACCACTTAACCCTAGAACACTTTTGCAATAAAACGTTTTTACCTAATATAATTATACCCCATAAAAAGTATTCATTTTTTAATTTTTTAAAATAAGTCTAAGACAATTTTCTGAAGTCATCCTGACCTATTGACACTTGAAACGTACCGGTGAATTTAATGTTTGGCTGAGTTTCTATTACTCTCATCTCCGTGCTTAGAGGCTCACGCTAATAATCTTTTGATGTAAAAGCGTTCCTAGTGGTCTTTTAATATTGATTTTTATGTTTTTAGATAAAAATTTTGGGATATAGTTTCTGCAGAGCGATAGTAGTTCATTAGAAATTTGCTTGAGTTGTGGGTGGGACCAAAGGCGTGGAGTAAGCCTGCCCCTCCTTTCCGACATCCATCTGTTTACACACTTTCCAGCTAGTTTACAACCCCTCACACCCTCAACTTAACATTACTGGTGCAATAAAAAAAGGGGGAGCAATCTTAGAGCTGTCCAGATGAAAAGTTTTCAGCAAGATACCAGCTGAGGCGAGAAAAACAAAGACGTACACGGATCTAGTCGTCAACAAGTGGATGCATCAGAATGGAGCGGAGCAGGGAGCACCAGTGTATTTTCTATGTCACAGCTACAAACTTAACCTGTCATTTTTTGTAAGCTTCTAGTTCACAATGATTTAAATAAATAAAAAACTCAGAAATATAGTTTTAAGCCCTTAAGTTCTTTATATATGTCCTCCATCATGACAAAAATCCCACAAGAACATGTTAAAAACACAATTTTCATTGGAGTGTCTCTTTAAAGACCTTTAAAGTCCAGTTCTGACATCATCTGACTTCTTTGTGTTTGTATGCCTAAAAAGATCAAAGAGAGGAAATTAGTGTTACATAAAAAGGGGAGTTGTAAAGTTTCAAGGCAGTTTAGGAGCGACCACGGAGAATGCATACTTCTCCATTTCTGACCCAGTTTTATTACTTGCAGCTTTTCAAACATTACTCATTTTATGATGCCTTGTTGCCTGCACACATTTTTGGCATGGAGGTCAGGTTATCACTCTCCTTGGTCACATAGCTCTTTTGTGCCCAGTCTTGTCTTGCTAAAAAAGTATTGATGGCTCCACTGAGCATGTACACTGGATCGGATGTCGATGGATAATATAGTGCTGCCGGCCATTGTGGAAGCCTGATAAGTATTGTGTTGAATTCTGAATGTGTTGCCTTCGGTCACACCTCTATGTTTCCTTTTAGCTCATACTATATGGTTCTATATCAATGCTCTCACTGAGCTTTTAGACCAATGACCATATCTTATTATTTTGTAGAGTGACCTATACTTTTCTATCAGCTCAAAAATGTTGTGCAAACATTGATTATTCCATTAACTTTTCACCTCCTAGTTGAATTCCCAGAGAAAATAATTCACAGTAGGCTTGTCATAGTTAGCATGTCTTGTCGGGTAGTCCTTATTGATATTGAACTCCTTTAAAAAAAGTCAGTCTCTCTGGATGTTTGGCAGACACAATTGTTGTATATTTAATTGAAACTTTTATTTTATTTACAGCTGACATTTTAGAAATTTGTTTGAAAGTGTCACAGAAAGGTTGCAGAACGGTGTTGCCACAGGTTTAAAAGAGTTTAAAAAGGTAATTTAGCTAATGGTGATGAAAAAAATGTACACGTTATTGGAAAATGCCTGGGTCTGCATATTATTCATTTTATAAAAGGAGCCTGCAGACCTTTGAAAATTTAAAGGCAGGCAGTATTTGGCCCAGGCCGAATGCTTTGGACAGGCCTGGTATACAGTACACTTACTTTTACTCAAGTACATTTATGAAAATAAATTCAAGTCTACTTTTTTGTTAAGAGTTGTTTTGGGGACTTTCTTGTGTGATATCAATCCTGAAGTTACATGTTTGTCTATTTTCTGAATTTGTTTAATATTCAACAGTGCTTCAATTTTTTTTTTTTTTTTGCGCTCTCTATGTGTATTTTTAATTATATTTCTTAAGCGGTTGAGTCTTTTCCAGTTCGATTTTGCTTGCCTTTGCTTTGCCTAAAGTGAAGCAGAGTTTGTTTCCTTTGATAATCTGAAACTAATTTTCAGTCTGAATACACCCAAGTGAACTCTGGACTGGGATCAGGAACCGCTCTCAAACCCATCTATTGAGGTGGTCTTGATTTGTTTCCAATTGGACTGAGCTGCAGTGTGCTCTGAGATCCCCCAGTCTGAATAGGCTCTGTGCTCAGAGTGGAACAACTGGACCAAAACGGTCGCCATAGCTGGCGGTCGTGTGATGTAAACAGAGTAGGAATAAAGCTAGCCATGAGCCACGGACAAACATAAAGCAACGACTGTCGTGTTATCAAACAAGAAAAAATGGTCCAAATGCTTCTGATAGAAGGTTTAGTACCACCCTGACTGTTTTCCAGATCTCCAAGCCCTGCCAGCTGTTGATTGGCTCAGTCAGATGTCTCCACAATCTGATTGAAAGAACACACCTGGTCCAGGTAATCAGCAGCAAGCAGTACATGGAGAGCTGGAAAACAGGCAGGTTGGTAGATCTTGAGGACCAGGAATGAGCAGCCCTGATTTAGTTTAATAAAACTGAGTCGACCTTTTAGTTTTCCTCCGTCACAAGCACGTGCGGGCTTCCCCCTTCTTCCTCCCTCCGGGACGTGTAAACTGAGACGGCCGTAAGGTGGCCTCGGGGTGCGGGGTGGAGTCAGCAGCTGCTGCTCAAATCCAGCCTCCGTGCAGTTTGTCTGTCGGCCCTGCGGTGTCACTTGCTCCTTTAGCTAGACCAAAGTGGGATGAAAACGGTCCCCATTTAGCAACACATTTGAATATTTACCAACACAGGTAGGTCCGTTTCTGAAGCGACAAAGCGAGAAGAACCAGCAGCAGGTAAGCGTAACCGGAAGTGTTTAGCGGTCAGCATTAGCCCAGACTGCGGTGTGGTGTGGCTGCTGTGTCTGCGGCGATCTCGCACAACAAAAATCAGTGTTTAACGAATAGCCAGGAACATTTCTGACTCTTTAAAACGTTCGTTTGGAGCAAACGTCAATGAAACCTCGAGATAGACTAATACTAATTTTATGGTTCCGTTTATTCTTTTGCATTAGCTTATATTGAAATGTTCGGTTCGTCTCCTCTTCTCAGTTGTACTTTGTGCTCCTCGTCGTCATGTGAAATTAAAGCTTATTCGACTAAACATGGTAGAAAAGTATTGGTTACAGTTATTGTTTTAAACAATACATATAATTATTAGTTTTCTTTCGCAAATATTTAAGCCCTCGCGGAACAAAAGCTAAAATTGTTGGCTCTTTCGTGGTTGAACTTGGTTTTAAAATGTCAATAATATTGCGACTATCCATACAATATTAGGATATTTTTTTAAATAATATTTTTGTTTCCTAGTAAAACTTTAAAACGTGTCTTTTTTCATAAATGCCACTCATTTACTTTATTCCCAGATGGAAAATCTGACATCTTGTGTTATTTTGCATTTGAAAGACCAGATTTTCATATTAGATTGGAACTTGAATTTTCAAAAGCAGGTGGAGATTATTTAGCAAAAACTAACTAATTGAATTAAAGTCTCATTAGAAGTCACTCACCTAAATGTGTGAAATTTGTTCTCCACATTTGACTCATCTACTGGGGGAGTGGTGAGCTGCAGACACAGCCGCACTCTGGAACCATTTGGTGGTTTAACCCCCCAGTCAAACCCCCTGCTGAGTGTCAAGTTGGGAGGCACTGGGTACCATTTTTAATACTTGACATTTCAGGGCTGGTTTGTAATTTTTTCCCCCAGAAACTTACATCAGTCCTAGCACCTTTTGTAAAAATTTCTGGAGTATGAGCTATTTACTTAATCTGCTTCTATTGCTTGTGTAATAGGAGCTGGACCGAGTAAGAGTGATGTCACCCATAGAAATTACTTGACTCCAATAAAATAAAGTCCATTCAGTTGGTATTTTTTCGTGATATGGACGTCGCCATATTGGAGTCAGACATCAGTAAAGTTAACATTTCATTCTCACCAATCAGGAGTGAGCTTCTTGGAAGGCCACACCTCTATGACTTGAAAGCAGACTCAGGAGAATCTGGCTATGTCCAAATTACCTCTCTACACCCAAACTAAAAAATAATAAAAATCCTACACAGTGTAGAATTATCTTAGTGTCTTAGTAAATTTTAAAAACTATCTTTTTTTATATTTATTAAACTTCTGAGTTTGTTTTCTGATGACGAAAACTTGGAGAGTTTCTAAAAATATATTTTAAAAGTTTTTTTTATTTTTTCCAAATGAATAAGTTTTTAAACGCAATGCACTGTGGTCTATTTCTACCAATCTAGTGAGCATCGATGCGCACACTAATTTTTTGCTGAGATTTCTGGGAAATTCCTATGGCTTTGGATTTTGGAATGGTAGATTTGGACGGCTCTATAAAATGGTGTATTGTGCACTATGTAGTGAGTAGTAAAGAAATTTGAACACAACCTCTGTCAATGAAACGTTTGACATGAGACCACTAACTTTCATTGAGTCTTTTATAACTTCAATAAATTGCCCCATAGAAAAAATATAGGATTAGCAAAAGTGGTTAATCTGACATATGCGATGACTGAGTAATAGTGGTGTATTTCTCAATAGTAGTCTCTGGGATTTTGGCTTCTTGAAGCCAGCGGTTACTTCCTACTTGGAATCTGACGGGCAATAGGGTCATCATATACAGTCAATGTGGCGATATGTTTAATGTTTAGTAACTAAAGACACCCCCTAATCAAAGCCATGATGGGTGCATCTACATTTGTGGAGAATCTCAGTATGAATCTTAAACCCTGTCTCTCTTCTAATGCTGTTTGCAGTTTGAAGTAAAGCTTGGAAGCTTACAGAAACATACTCCCTTTCTTGACTCAGCTTTTTTGTTGTTTTTTTTTTTAAAGCTTTGGCAAATGGAAGACTGTTGGAATCTGGATCTTGTTTGAGTTTAATTAACAGGAACGCACTAAAAAAAGGCTCACCATAACAGAAGACTGGCAGACAAAGTCCAGACTCAGCCGAGCACCCACGTATAAACTGACAATGGAGAATGGAGTAGAGGGCAAAAAGGAAAAAATCAGGAGCTTTAGAAGGAGTCAGCCAGAGGAGTGCAAGTCTGGGCTTGACTGGTAAATTATCCAGGAAAACTGTGGGGGGAGAAAACCCACTGAACAGAGTTAACATGAGGACCAAGGGCTTTTATATGCTGGGTTCTATAGACCTTGAAATTGTAGCAAGACTGGTGACAAAACTTTAATTTAGCCTTTGTTTTTTTAAATTTATTCCTGTATCCCTTTATTGAAGCTAAAAACCTTAACACATTTTTTTTCATCAATTGACAAATAAATGTACTTTGAATTGTTAATTTAATTTGTAAAGAAACTATTTCCCTTTTTCATGGGATGGGTTTTAGTAGGAGACACCTGAGAAAGAGCTGCTTAGATTTTACAGCCTTTGGCTGTCTGTAAAGTCTTGCTCAGTGTGTAGTCATGGATCTTTCAGACACAGGTAATTACTCAGCTCACAGATTTTACCTACTCCACTGACGTCATGGTTTCTCCTGAACCTTTGTCCTGAGACCCTTTACAGGCAAAAAACATTAAACAAGGAAAAAATTAAGTACCTCGCGGCACTTTTTCAAGCTTCAATAACAGCATAGCCTGCTAACAGCATAACCTGCTTTTTTTGTTTGTTTTTTTCCTTTTTAGTTCTTTTTCTATTGCTCTAGTCTACACATTTTCTTAACATTACATTCAATATTTTCAAAGCTATTTTGTTTTTCAAAATCAGAAAAGAAACTAAGCCTTACTGGATTGCCAAGCCATCTGCCAATCTATTGATTTCTTGGTCAAATCCCAGGTTTTACCGTCGCTATTCACATCAATTTGCCTCCAGTTTGATAAAACCTGTATGTGGTTTTGGATAGAATGAATGTAATGAATCATGATGGAGATCTTGACTAATGTCTACTCATAATTGAAACTCATTGAGAGGCATATATTTGCTTTGATGTCTGGAGGACCTACCTAACATTTCAGACATATTGTGTACTTGAGACATGTCCTATCAAACAACTGACTAAAAGACAGTGGTCTCCATAGTAAATGTGCTAACATACCTGCAGCTAAGAGTTAACCGTTTAACACAGGAGATGTCCTCAGCGACCCCTAAATAACTTGTGCTTTTTGACTTAACTGTTTGACCGTTTACGCGATCAATGTAAATGAGGTGATAATGACATGGAGAATAGCAACTTTGCTAACATAATATGTTTCATAACAACACAAAGCCACTTTTCTCTGTGACAGGACCATCTGATAAACATTGATTGCGTAAGTACTTCACCATATCGTTGAGGTGGGACAAAATATCAGTATGGCAAACTATCGCAATATTTCAACTCCCAAACAATTCCCGATCCCTTCTTTCCATTAATTGTTTTTAAAACAATACCAGAGAAGTCCACCAGGGGGTGCTTTTCATGAGCATGACAGTGAAGTGTAGGGATGCGGTACCTAAACAGTCATGAATTTGTATTGGACCAGTACGTTTTTAGCCATATTGTTGTTGGTGCAGTGGTGCACTGGGTACCTCACGATACAATGCAATACGCGATACATGGCTCACGATATCGATGATATTGTGATCATTGGTAAAAAAATGTCTCCAATAACTCACATTATATAGATGAACACATTTTTTAGGAAAATATATCCACATTTCTTTTCTAGCTTAAAAACAGTCAAATTAAACAACTTGTGTCTTATTTTGTGAAACAAACAGACACATTTATGCAACATTGCTGAAATTAGTAATACTATGTCTCTGACGAGCATTAACACCAACTGAATTGGAATTATCTGTAAAATTCAGTGTTAACAATAAGAAACATGAGCAGCAGTGCCAGTACTTAGTGCAGAATTGTTGGCAGACATAAAATCCTATCCACCTTTGTCCACATTTGTCATGGAAGGAGTCACACATCAATATATGGTTGGAGTCATCTGGAGTTGGAGTAATCAGATAGCTGCCTGACATATTAGTGCTCACAACAGCTAGTCTTGCAATGCGCCCCCTATCTACCTCCGAAGGAACATTTTGCTAAAGGATGATGAAAATAACGTTTTACAGCCTCTTCAAACAAAAAATAGAGGATCAATACTTGGTGAGAATCCATCAAGAATCAATCACAGGCACTAGAAAGAACACCAAACAGCTCTATTGGTACAATGTTGAGTGCATTTCAATGTTGTGATCTCCTAGTTTTGTGTCAGTTTTTTCAAATTTCCTTTGATAAATTTTAATCATTAGTTTCTTGGATGCCACAATTTTTGTAGCTCAACTTTCCCTACTGTGTTTAGCACTGAAAGTTAGCAGAGGATACATGATGTGCTCTGTGTATCCTGCTGGTTCTATATAAAGAATTAGTTAGCTTTGCTCATCATAACCTTGACATGTTTGTATGAATGAGACTGTTTTGCAAATATTTTTGTTTAATTTGTTTTTCTAAACTTTTCTAAATGTTGCCATTACTTCATGGTCATTTTACTGGTAATCAAATGTCACTTTGTGTATTAGAGTAAATATTTTCCACACTGAAAACATGTTTTCTTGTAGGCGTAAGTGACTTGAGAACCTCCCACCCATTTTCTCACAGTTCTCTCTATGCCATACGCATGGAGTAGTCCTATAAACTCTAAATGCTCAACGTTGAGCCTAAATAAAGAACGGTACTGTATGTGAGCCCACTAACAGTCTGCTCTGTTTTCCAGCATGGGAGTTTACGAGGAAAAAAAACAAACATGTGGAACCATCTGCCTGAAGTACCTCCTGTTTACCTTCAACTTTTTTTTTTGGGTAAGTTTGCATTTGGGCAAGTTCTGGTCTCATTGCAGACAGTGACTTAAGGCTGGGTTGAAAAAAAAAAATCGATTAGAATCGATTTAAGCTTAGTAGATCAAGAATTGATTCGCAAAAGACATAAATCGATTTAGCACACAAAGCTAAAGTCCACTAGCTTGATCCTAACATTTAATGGAATTTCTTATAGGTCGGCTAATGCTAACACTCGGTCGGCCTAAAAATACATTGCTGACAAAATGAAGAATCTTTATAAACTCACGGGCATGAAATTTCCAAACTCTTTAAAGGAAATATTGGTCCAAAACATCATTTTTTTCCCTTATACTGTTGTCTTCTTCTTGAATAAGGTGTAATTCTATAGCACGATCGCCACCTAGTGGCCAAACTAAAATGTCCTCCAGAAGAAGCAGAACTGTTTACATCAGGGCTGCTCATTCCTGGTCCTCGAGATCTACCACCCTGACTATTTTCCAGATCTCCAAGCCCTGCCACCTGCTGATTGGCTCAGTCAGATGTCTCCACAATCTGATTGAAAGGACACACCTGGTCCAGGTAATCAGCAGCAAGCAGTACAGGGAGAGCTGGAAAACAGGCAGGGTGGTAGATCTTGAGGACCAGGAATGAGCAGCCCTGGTTTACATTGTTA
This sequence comes from Oryzias javanicus, assembly GCA_003999625.1. Classification (NCBI taxonomy): domain Eukaryota; kingdom Metazoa; phylum Chordata; class Actinopteri; order Beloniformes; family Adrianichthyidae; genus Oryzias; species Oryzias javanicus. Next base: position 9,422,920 of record CM012439.1, on the reverse strand, counting down.
ATGATCTGAACATTTTAGTTAGAACTTCTGCTTTTGAGAATCCATGTAACACTGGATGATATCAATAATCTCTAATACATTTTACAATATGTGAACTGTATCAGATTAATATAAATATATTCAAATTATATAGCAGATTATGAATGTATTTCTAAACAAATGTGTATAAATGTGTAAACTCAAAAATTGAATTGAATGAAATTGAAAAATCAAAATTTATTTAATCAGAATTGATTCGGGGTCTTAAGAATCGAATTGTTTCTGGAAGTTACAATCAATACCCGCCCCTACCGTGACTTTGTCTGCAATGGTGCAAGTCTTTACGCTTATAAGAGTGAGACTTTTTAGCGAGACCTGGGGGGGGGCATGATAAATGGCAGGGAGGGGAGATGGAGCGATGACAGACCTCAGTTGAGGCTTTATTGCAACACAGCTGCAATGGGGCTAAGGTTTCTTAGGATTCCTATTACATAAGTGTATGCAAACACATCTTCTGTTAACTTAGAAGCTGAACTGTGAGATCCCATTGAGTTTGTTCTGTTTTCTGATTCTTTTTAAAGTTGTTTAGTGAACATGAACCGATATGATATCTGTGTCTGCTTTAACCACTGGCCAAATTATTTCCGAAAGCTTTGGGTATAATCAAATCAAAGTTTAGCATGTGCTAATGCCTTAGTCACAACTGCCCTTATGGGTGGATATAAACTACAAAATATGGGGAAACCTGTACGAGATATGTAGGTTGCTCGCACACAAGGGACGGCCGTAGCGAACATTTGAACAACACGCATCGATGAATGAGGGTTTCATAGGTGAGACGTGGGCTTGTCATACAGTTTTTTTTTTCTTGCACCCTGGCTGTTAGATTTGAAGAAATTAATTCAATTCAATTCAATTCAATTTTTATTTATATAGCCCAATATCACAAATTCAATTTGCCTCATTGGGCTTCATGCCTGCAGTTTTTACAGATGCACAGATGGAGTCATAAAATATGCACAATAGGTAAAAACTAAACAGACTATAAAGAACAGGTCATCCCTGTCCTTAGACCCTCCCTCGCGGTAAGGAAAAACTCCTAAAAAAAACCTGAGTCAGGAAAAAAAGAAGAAACCTTAGGGATTCCCACATGAGGGAGAGATCCCATCCCAGGACGGACAGGCGATACCAGAACGGTTAAAGAAAAGTTAGCTGCTAAAACTGCATATATGAGTAGAGTTCATTCATATAGAGCTGAGTTCATTCATATAGAGCTGAGGGACAAGTGATGATTAAGTCCATAGTCCAGATGAGGCAGAACTGCAGACCACGACCAGGAGCAGGAGGACAGACGACCCACCAGGAATCACTCCCACTCAGAGATGCAGGATGGTGACGGATGGTGACGGGGCTTCATCCAGATGGGCGGGGCTTCGTCAGGATCACCAACAAGTCTCCCGGAAACTGCAATCTCTCCCGGTCTCCCACAGGGGAGTCGGAGAGAAGGAAAAACATGTGAATTATACTGCACCACCAACAAAGGCATACAATTAGAAGTAAATAAAAAAGTAGAGGAGAGGAGAAGTAGATGGAGAAGAGGACAGAGCCCCAGTGCACCATACTTTTCCCAGCTTCTAACTTCTAGCAGCCTTCTATGTTATTATGTAGAGAATATACATATTTCATCATTTATATTTCAAGCATATATTGGAGAAGTATGTGATTATAATAATTATTTCCCCAAACTTCAGAGCAGTATGGGAGCATTATGTTAATTATTCTATGATTACTGGCTAGTCTGGCAGAACGCCTGTCCAAAGAGGAATGTTTTAAGGCTAATTTTGAAGGTAGAAACTGTACCTGCCTCTCTGACATGGGCTGGGAGCTTATTCCATAGAACAGGAGCTTGATAACTGAAGGTTCTACCTCCGACTGTACTTTTAAAAATTCTAGGAACTACAAGCAGTCCTGCATTCTGTGAGCGAAGCGTTCTGATTGGCTGGTAAGGAACTATGAGATCTCTAATATAGGATGGGGCCACACCATTCAGAGCCTTATATGTTAACAGGAGGATTTTGAACTTTACTCTAAATTCAACTGGGAGCCAGTGGAGAGAAGCCAACACAGGAGTGATGTGTTCTCTTCTGCTAGTTCCTGCTAACAATCTTGCTGCTGCATTCTGGACAAGCTGAAGACCTTTTAAAGAACTTTTAGGGCATGCTATCAGTAAAGAGTTACAGTAATCCAGTCTCGACGTAACAAATGCATGGATGAGTTTTTCAGCATCACTTTTAGATAACATATTTTTAATCTTAGCGATATTGCGTAGGTGAAAAAATGCAGTTTTACAAGCTTGAGATATTTGAGCATTAAATGATAAATCCTGGTCAAATAAGACCCCTAAGTTTCTGACTGAAGAATTGGGAGCAATATTTACACCATCCAAGGAGACTATCTTATCTGAGAGAGCATCTCTCAGGTGTTTAGGACCCAGTATCATGACCTCAGTTTTCTCTGGGTTCAGAAGGAGGTAATTAATTGTCATCCAGGACTTAATGTCTCTAATGCAGGAATTCAGTTTTTCTAGGTGGTCATTCTGATCTGGTTTAATGGATAAATACAGCTGTGTATCATCTGCATAACAGTGGAAATTAATGCTGTGTTTCCTGATTATGTCTCCTAAGGGCAGCATGTAAAGCATGAATAGGATGGGCCCTAAAACTGAGCCCTGTGGGACTCCGTAGCTAACTCGAGTACAATGAGAGGACTGTCCATTTACGTGAACAAACTGGTGTCTATCAGATAGATAGGATTCAAACCACTGGAGGGCAGATCCTTTGATCCCTATGTCATGCTCTAGTCTATGGAGTAAGATGCTGTGGTCAATAGTATCAAAGGCTGCGCTGAGGTCTAACAGGACCAGAACAGAGATTAGTCCCTTTTCTGAAGCTAATAGCAAATCATTGGTAACTCTGACCAGTGCAGTTTCAGTGCTATGGTGAGGTCTGAAACCCGACTGAAAATCCTCAAAGTGATTGTTGTCCTGTAGGTGGCACTGCAGCTGCTTTACCACAACTCTTTCTAGGATTTTAGATATGAATGGGAGATTAGATATTGGTCTATAGTTGGCCAGAATGTCAGGATCCAGGCTGGGCTTTTTCAAAAGAGGTTTAAACAACAGCACATTTAAAAGACTGAGGCACATAACCAGTTTCCAGGGAGGCATTTATTATGGTTAGAATAGATTCACTGATTAGGGGGAAGATTTCTTTAAAAAGTTTAGTGGGGATTGGGTCTAGGAGACAAGTGGAAGTTTTAGAAGATGTAATAACTGATGCTATTTCTGCTTGGTCCACAGCAGTAAAGCAATCTAATGTTACAGACATTTCTATGGATGTTTTCTTTCTACCATTTTAATTTGCTCAGGGGTAATGGTAGGAATAACCTTGTTCAATTTGCATCTGATATTTGAGATTTTATCATCAAAGAATGTAACAAAGTCTTCAGAGCTGAGGGCAGCAGGAATATGTGGTTCAACCGAGCTGTGGCTGCTGGTCAGCCTGGCTATGGTACTAAAGAGAAATCGTGGATTATTTGCATTTTCTGCTATTAAAGATGAGTAATATTGAGTTCTCGCTTTACGCAGGGATTTTTTATAGCTTAAGAGGCTGCATTTCCAAGCATTCAGAGAGTGCTCTGAGCCAGAACGGCGCCATTTTCTTTCTAATTTACGAGTTATTTGTTTGAGGGAACGTGTTTCAGCGTTAAACCATGGTGCTACTCTGTTTTGTCTAACAAGCTTGAGTTTCAGAGGGGCAACAACATCAAGGGTTCCTCTGAGGGCTTGCATGGTATCATTGACAAACTGCTCATTATCAACGGGGCTTAAAGAGCTCTGAGAGTATTTATCTAACATGTTACTAAACATTGGTTGGACTGAGAGTTTAAATTCAGATACAGAACGGTCAGATAATGTTCGTTTCAGCTCTTTCTTAATCACTGGAGCTATGGTGAACCCTAGTTAAGATGCAAGACTCAGACAACCCATAAATTTGCAGCATCTGTGCAAGTCAACCTCCCATAGGGGTGAATGTGACTAAGGTATAGTTTCTACATTGAAACCATTCTGAGCAACCTTTTATATATGAAGATCTTCTAAACGAAGTAGAGCTAGACTGCAGCCTGTTAGTTAGGTTCAGCCTTGTTTGTAATATTGTTTACATGTGTCATATTTTAAAGACCCACTCAACAAATTTATTTTCTATTGTCAAATAATTCCCAGAGATCTTTTAATTTTGATTATTCAGCTTTTAGCTAAATTCAGTGTCATTTCTTTCTGCAGCGCAGAAAGAATTTGATTAATCTGATTAGAAATGTGCCTCTGAGTTGTGGGCGGGGACAGTTAGCCTGTCTAATTTCTCATCAACCTTTTGTTTACACTCTCTCCTGCTAGCTTATAGCACCTCACAAACCCAAGCTAACATAGGCGTACCAACAAAAACGGCGAGCAATATCAGAGCACCATCATGTTTTTGTTGGAGGACGTGTATAAAATAAGTAAAGATTAAAACTGTGTTTCTGAGTATTTCTTCATTCCAGTCGTGATGGATCAGATGAAAGCCTATGATTTGAAAAAGACTTTCATGAGTTTGCCATAGTCTCCTTGCTCCACTCCATTTCTAAATCCTCCATTTGCAGACAAATAGATCCGTTAACGTCTTTCTTTTTCTTATTAGAGCTGCAAATTGGCTCAAAACTGTACAACTTGATATCTCCAATGTTACCGCCGTTTTTTTTGCTACGCTAATGTTCGTTTGGGGTTGTGAGGGGCTTTGAAATTTGAAATGAAATTAACGTAAGGCTTTCTTCTGCGCCAACACTTCCAACCACAACTCAGAGGTGAATTTATGATGAGCTCCTGCAGCTCTGCAAAAATATGTCTTAGAGAACGACTCTGGCTTTTTTTTTTTTTTTTTTTTTTTTGCTAAAACCTGAATAGTGATAATCAATAGACCACTGGGATTTACAATGGAAAAGGTTGGAGTAAAACTTTAAATTCAGAACTCGTTACACCTCAGTATTCTGACAGCTGCACACCTGTAGCATCTCTACACCAACTAAAGCTGTTTTTAGGTGAAGAACCCTTCAGAGGACCAATCAACCAATTGGAATAGCTGCTACCCACTCGCTATAAGTGCAGTCTAGATTTAAACAAAATAACAGTTTATATGGATGCACATTGCATTTCTTTTGGTTGGCCAAGACTGTTTTCTGCTGTTTCGTTCATGCAATGACACAATTGAGCAACCACTAGCAGCAGCAGTAAACTCTTTCATTCAGGATGTATTCAGGCGTCTGCTTTTCTGGTTTATAGACTAAAGACCTGCTTTTGCATGTCTTTTATTCAAAGCATCTTTTTCCTGAGTAAAGTATATGATGCTATAAATACCTGATGTTAGCTTTTGGATGCGTGTCAGAAATGTTAATTGAACTTAGGTGTTTTCTTCTCCATTCCGGCGAAGGCTTGTGATTCTCACTCATTCTCAGTGTGATCTCACCCTCACAGCTTTCGCCACATTTCATAATCATATGTTTGCCAGCAAAGATCTCTAGTCTTGTTGGCAGGCAGACATCACGGAATCACTGCAGTGCCAGATGTCACAGTAAATATTTCAGACCAAATCAAATCCAGTTATTTGATTTTTTTTTTTTTCTTCATTTTTTATTAACTTAGGAGGACAGATTTGTTGTTACTTTATGATCAAGTAGAAGAAAATCTGGTGGTGTTTTCCCTTAGACATTTAATTAATTTCAAGAGAAAATCAGCTTGTACCATTTTTTTTTCTCCATAAAATGTAACTGTTTTACAACCTGTTGACTGACTGATTTTTGTAGTAAAAGGCAAACATTGTAAATAATTTCAGTCAACAACTGTGTAACTGTTTTTTCAAACTGTGTAAAAAACTGTTAAATTTTGCTTCACTGTGTTAAAACAACTAAGTAATTTAGCCTAAAACAAACACATATTTTAAATGAGGTTATATATTTATAAGCAAAATAATAGCTTTCTGTTTAACCTTTTCAAAATAAATAAAACAAATTAATATTACTTCTGACTGATCAGACAGGCTGAGTTTTCATTGTTTTACCTCTTCATGCCTCTAGGTGGCACTAGAGTAAGACTGTTTTTATGTGGTTGTATGACTATATCTGTGATGGTGTGACATTCATTGTTGCAGAGTTTATATCACAATATGTGTGACTGAAGATCATTTTTCATAACTTTTTTCTATAATCATTTCTGTGGAAAATCTGGATAATTCTGTTTAAACTTTTTAAATTTGGAATATTATATATATATTTTTAAATCTTTTCGTTAATTTGAACTGGTTATTGCTCTCCGAATCCTCATGCACACAAGGTGAAACATATGTTATAAATGTTATGTTTGAAACGACAGTAAATGATTATTTGTTAAACATAATCTGGATTTAAGGCCTAAAAAAGTGGAATGTTCCCTCATAATGAAGATAAATTAATTTCACTTTTGTATATCAAATTGATGTCTAATTAAAAAATGCACCAGAGTCTCAGCAGTGATGTCTGTCCAGCCGGCAGCTGAAAGCCGAGTTTTAACGGCACGCTTTCTCTTCCAGTTGGCAGGGGTTGTTGTGATGGGGGTGGGCATTTGGACCTTGCTGGTGAAGAGCGACTACATTAGCCTTCTCCACTCCAACACCTATGCTGCATCTGCCTACATACTGGTCCTCGCCGGAGCCATCGTCATGGTAACGGGCGTGCTCGGCTGCTGTGCCACTTTCAAGGAACAGAGAAAGCTTCTTCGAGTGGTAAGAGATCACATCAAGGTGGACGGATAAAAGATCTCTAATGTAGCTCAGAGGGTGGAAACGGAAGTCGGACATTTATTTCTCCCCAAACTACTGTGACATTTGCACATTTTCCTGCCCTGGTTAACAGAATGCTTTTTAAAAAGGGTGTTTATTGGAGACACTTTATAGAGGAAAGGTGTTTCAACAAAAAACATAACGCACCAACCCTCACCCTTAAGTAGGGCTGGGCGATAAAACGATAATTATTGATATCGCGATAGAACATTTTTTCGATAGAAGAATGAGTCCATCGCGATAGACTTTTATTTTGAAGGGTCTGCAAATAACACTTGCTAGCGAACATTTTCTCCTATTTGACGAGTAAAAGTTGTAGCGTTAGTCTCCACATGGCGAGTAAGTGTTTGTATCTAATTATTGTGTTTATTAGCTCTCATTTCGGTCATTTTTTGGACTCCACTCCGCGTCCTTCGTCTGCATGAAAGGTAAACAAACGCGCACGAGCCGACTTCTACCAGCAACCCCCGCTGCAGCTGCGCACCTCGCGCCCAGCGCGCTTTATTACAATCGTTTGTCCACGCCGAATGCATTTGGGGTCAAATTAATTTACTGTACACTGTATTAGTTTTAACAAGCGTCAGATTTGATGCTTGTTGGTCATCAGAAAGTCTGTGGCTCTGAAGTCCTGCTGCGTGTGGGAGAAGCTTCCGTCAAAACTTTTCTGGAACTCTTGGTTAAGAACGCGGATACCGAGAGATTGATTTATTTTGAAGAGATGAATAAAAACATCGGTACACATCTCCATGTCGGAGTTCAGGAGACCTTCCAGTGAGGAGCGGCCGCTGTCGCTCTCCTGCACCCAGCTGACAAGAGCCAACAGGTAGAGCTATGGCAAGCCGTTTGGGTCAAAATTAACCAGAAAAAACGCGGGTATGGCAGTGCGTCACATGGACATGTGCTATGGTTAATAGTACTTATTTGACATATTTAAATGTTGCGACAGTTAGTTTCAATACAACAATTAATACCAAAAATAATGAAAGTTTAATTCAAAAATTGTAATTTAATTTGGTGGGATAGCATATTAAGTATTCCTTTCTCTCAGTTTTTGCAGACTTGTCTCCAGACATGTATATGTAATCAGAAAATACATGTTTTGTTTATGTTCAAAGTTCAAAATGTGTGAGTTAATGCTTTTAAGTACTTTTTTTAAACATATATTTTTAACTTTTTTTTAACAGAAATTTTAGGCTTTTATCTTCTTTTTTCTTGTTGTTTTTTTACTTGTTACTGATCTGAAAAATGATCAGAACCATGACCTTAAAGCCGTGACACGATCCGAGCCGTGTGTTTTGTGATCCGTTACACCACTACTAAATACAACAAAAATAATTTGTAGTATATTAATACATTTTTATTATATGAACCCTGAAAACATTAGAATTTATTTGTAGACTTAATGCTTTGTTTTTTTAATGGAACTGAAGAAACAATTTAATAGTCTAATATAAATAAATATAGTCAAATATAGTGATTTGGTTTATATCGTGATCAATATCGTTATCGCACAATATGTAAAAAGCTATATCGTGATATAAAAAATCCCATATCGCCCAGCCCTACCCTTAAGCATAAAAGCTATAATATTATTATTACAAACATTTATGGCTGTCTTTATGCATAAGAAACAAATAGTATTTATGAAAAATTGTGTCTTAGGTATCTTGAATAGTTTTACCTTAAATTAAAATAACCTTTAGAGCTGTGTCATCGGTAAGCAGGAGAGAAATATTTAGACAAAAAAATAAAATGTCCTATTTAAATCCTGTTTTCCACATAGTTTGAAATGCTACAACTTGACTGTAATGAAAATCTAATTTAGCGTTATTATGATCATTTTTATATAAAAAATAAACTACTATTTAAACAAATAAATTACTGTGTTCACTGTTTTTTAGCATTATCTTACCAGATTGACTCGAACTGTATTTTTATGCTATTTTAAAGTCGTTCCCAGTCTTTTAATCATGATTTTGCAGTATTTAGATACAAATATAGTTGGGGTGTGACTTTAAATGATCACCCATTCACTATTCGGTCACTTCATTTCTCCATCCATTCTTTCATTTCCTCAACCCGCTATATACCTTTTGGGCTCATGGGGTTGCTGGAGCCTTTCCTGGCTACTGTTGAGTGAAGGTGGGATCATCCTGGACAGGGCACAGGTAGGGACGTTTCAGCATAAGCAATCAGCCTTTGAATCCTGTTTTTAGACTGGGGGAAGAAGCCGGAGCACCCAGAGAAAAGTCACACATGCACTGGGAGAACATGCAAACTCCACACGGAAAGATCCCAGCCGAGATTCTCTCTGTGAGGCGGAAGCGCTAACCACTGCTCCACCGTGCAGCCCGCACTTAGTTCCACCTCTCTGCTAATTCCTAAAATTCCCTGGGAGTTGAACAGAAGTTGTGATTTTTCTAATGAAGTTTTAAAAGTCTAAATGAAGATGCAGACATGTGTTGCTCTGCATTTTAGTCACAGTTCATACATCTCCAAGGGCCTCTCAGCTGACTTGTTTTCTTGTTGTTTGACTGTCTTTATTTCAGCTGAAAATAATCTGAATCGACTTTAGTTAAAAGGTCTTGGACAAACATTAAAGCTCTGTTTGATGTACTGTTTTGTAAGATTTCAACATTAAAAGTGGTTTTTACATACTCTTTATCTAAACATTACATTAGTTGCAGCAAAATAACAATTTTATTGAATCATTTCTGCATATTTAGTGTAAAAAAAGTTTTATCTAAAAGTTACTTTATCTGTTATCAATTGTACAAATGTTTTTTTTCTGTGTCTGCTCATCAGACCCTGATAGCACAACTATTTTTTTAAATGTCACCCAAAAAAATTGCTCTTAATTAAAACGTTTGAAAAGTATGCAGTCAGTAATGTTTTTAAATCTCCTTTCTTCTGTATCCAGTAAATTTAGTTCACTAAATGCGTTTCATTTATCTGAAAATCATTTGTCTTTATTTAAATCTGCACCAGACAAACTGCTGGATTTTGTTCTGTGTAACTGAATTGTTGCACAAAAAAAAAAAAAAAAACTGCATAATTTTGTATAATTTGAATTCAGGTTGTAATGGATCATGAATAACCTGTGGTCCGTACGGATGTGAAGCTCCCGCTGCATGTGGGAGGAGCTTCTGTCAAAAACTTTTCGACTTCATGAAGGACGCAGATCGATAGATATCAGGTTTATTTAATTTTTAGAGCGGAATAAAAGCATCGGTACACGTTTTTACAGAGAACAATTTATTTAAATGTTCCCATAGTTTGCGTTACGTCCCCTGGGGTACAACATGGGTGGGGAGGAAGATGGTAAAAGACAAACAAAGGGGACAGTAACAAAAATTGGACACAAATTACAAAGAAACATAGTTTATTAAAATAACCACCTGTGTCCTGAAATGAAGATCAAATAATTAGTGAGCTGACAAAACAAAAAGACAAACCAAAACAGAGTTGGAACCATGGCCAAAATTAAAATAAGTCAGGGAGACCGCTGACCCAGCCATGATGACTGTCGGAGTCAGCAGCTCCCTGCTAAAGGCTGCTTAACACAAATACCTAATCAAAAGAAATTAAATAAAGCCTGCAAATCAGAACTACCATGGTCCAACTCCAAACTAACAAAATAAAACCCAGCAATCTAAGATTGTTGAGGACAAAAGAAAGGCGCAAAAGACACAAAAACCAAACCAGCACCACCCGCCTAAAGCCCAGCCCAGCCCAGCCCAGCCCAGCCCAGCCCAGCCCAGCCCAGCCCAGCCCAGCCCAGCCCAGCCCAGCCCAGCCCAGCCCAGCCCAGCCCAGCCCAGCCCAGCCCAGCCCAGCCCAGCCTGCTGCTCTGCTCCCTGCCTGGCTTGGTGTGGCCTCCTCTGCCTTAAATAGACAGCTGGTGACAATCAGGGGACATTGGCCACACCTGCCAGGTGAGCCGAAGGAAGTGGAAGGAAAAAGGAAAAATAAAAAAGGCCTGGCAGCAGCAGCAGGACGCAACAGTTAGTTTCAAGTTTCAATAAAATAATTAATACCAAAAAATATTTTAACTGTTTTAATTTCAATTTATTTTTGACATTAGGGGGTGGGTTGAGAAAATTTGTACTTTAAGGGGTAATCCAGATAGATTTGGTATTTTCAACCCTATTTTTAAGCATTCTTTTCTCCCAGTGTATGTAGATTTAGTCTAAAGACATATACATATAATCAGAAACTACATGTTTTAGTATTTTGTTTGTGATTAAACACATTTCGTTTTAATTAATAGGCCACAATGACCAAATGTTTTGATGTTGCATATATAAATATTGTATGTGTGTAATACTTTATTTGCTTATTGAATATATAATTTGAAGCATGTCCAAAAATTAGCGTAACTTTTATATTGTTGTTTTTTTTTTTTTTTTTTTTTTTACTTTTTACTGATCCGAAAACTTATCTGAAGCATGACCCTAAAACCGTGACACTATCTCGTGAGTTTTGTGATCCGTTACAGCCCTAATTTGAATAAAAGCTCAACTCTCGTTCGGTGCCATATTTTTCTTTGATTTAGCAAACTGGCAAATGTTTGCAGTTTTCTAAAAGTTCAGCATTAATTCACACAAAAAACATGCAAGGAGACATTCTCCTCCTGTCACCTAAAGCTGAAAAACATGAAGGTTGTGTGGTAGCAGGAAGAGAGGTTAGAAAATAGATGGTTTTTTAAATTTTTTTGAAGGTGTGCATGCCAGTTTTGTGCACCAGCGATTGCCATCACCTTGTAATTAAAGTGAATGTCAGAAGGTCCAACAAGCAGATAAGATAAAACTTCATTAATCCCAAAGGGCAGCGATGGCAGACACATTCCTCTGCTTCCCTGCAGTATTTTGCTGCTGTAATCCTGGAATTAGGCAGATGCAGCCGCCCTCTAATTGAAGGGGAAATGTTGTTAGACTTTTACTTCTTAAATGTTAAACCAAACAAAGAATGAGGGGTCAAGAAGGACAAAGAGATTAAAGAGGCAAATTGCCTGGTGGGAGGAAGGGCGTTTTGTTCGTCTGCAAACACACACCTCTATCGTTTTGTTAGAAAAGAATGAGGAAACAATCATTTATGGAGAAGAAAGACATTCTTTCTTTGTGAGGGATCAAATACTGTCAGCGTCTGCTTTTTTCATTCGTTTTTCTTTTTATGTTTGTCTTTTCTTCACATTTATGCAGGTCACGCTTCAAAAGAACCTGTAATAAGTGAATTAGCATTAATAATGTTATAAATGAGTAAAAACCGAGCTTTTACTGGTATATAGTAGGTGGCTTGTAAAGAAAAAGAGAAGTGTCCAAATATTTTATAATTTTCTGACTTCTGCTTTAATATCTTAGTTTTACTGTAGAGATTTAGAAAGATCCTCAGCCTTTAATCAGAGGAAATCAAGCCACTGATACACTTACTTGGCCAATTACAGTCCTGACTAATTCGTTTTACAGTTTTTGCACTGTCCTTTTTTTTAACACTAGTGTAATCTTTGTTTTTCTGCATTCTGTCAAAGTTCAATTCAAAAACTTGTGGAATTTTTTTTAAATTACATGTTATCATTACCTTATTATAACATCTTTTGATCAATAAAAAAAAGCGTTCCTATCCGAGGATAAATATGCTGTTTTTAGGCAAAGTAAAAATATCTGTCGTTTTCTAGGACGTACTGCAGGAGTTCATTTGAAATTTGCCTCCAAGTTGTGGCCGGGACTGTTGACGCGGAGCTCCCTCATAACTGAGAGTTCTCTGTTTACACTCTCCTGCTAGCTTACAGCCCCCAACAACTCCAACCTAACATCACCAGAGCAACAAAAATGGCGAGCAATTTCAGAGCTAGGCTAGAGTTAGCCTCATTTCCACTTAGTGGTCCAGTTCGGTCTAGTCCGGTATTTTGAGTGTTTCCATTGTAAAATGGACCCATTTAACAGTACAGAGCCATAACTCTTGAGGGCCCCCATCTGTTGTTGGTCCATAGAAAAATTGAAGTGGACGGTTAGGGCGGAGCCACTGTAACCACCTGTTGATTGGCAGAAAGTGATGACAACATTAGAAAGTGCCAATAAATCACTAAGCTAATGTTTCCATTTTCCTCTTTAACGGTGTTCTTCTTAGCCTCCCGCAATCTTCTTTCAAACAACATTAACTTCCTGTTATATGTGATGACGTTTTCAATCTTTGTATTTATAATCCTCTTAATCTTAGACTTGAACAGTTTTATATTTTTTTAAAGTAAATGGTTTGTAGGTCAGTGTGCCCTGAGGATGAGGACTGTAAAACTTAACACTACAGCGTTTTTGCTTTTCATGCATTGAGGATGCAATAAGAGGATGAAAGCAAGTGACAAGTTCTGAAGGAACAGAATGAAGGACGCAAACGGAAAAAAAAAAAAGCTCAGATAACGCATCGTCATCTCGAAAACAAATGTGCTTTCTGCAAAGACAAGTGAGTTCTTTTATTCAGCCCCCACACACTGCAGAATAGAGTCGAACAGTAGAGCAGGACTTGAAAGAAACAACAGATTGATGTAGTGCAGATGAACCCACTGACAGTCTTTGTCAGGATTGTGTCTCTTAGAGAAGTGAGGAGTCCTCATGAACTGCTGCTTTAACATGCGTCACACCCTGTAGATGTAGGATGATCAGTGTCTGAATGCCACAAAGGTGGAAACGTAGAATTGTGACACTAAACTTTCTTTACATTAACTGTTAACTGGGTTCTCCTGTGCAACCTCTTTGGAAGTAAAATTTCCTAGTAAATGCATCCGTCCAAGTCCTTAAACTTATTGAGGATTGGAAGGGAAGTATGTTGTTTCCCCTCACAATAGATCAAAAATGTATCGTTATCAGATGTCCCCCTGTGCAAAGCATACATAGAACAAGATGGTGTGAACTGGGTTTAAATGGCTACCTTAAATGTTTACACACGTGATCAATCAATTTCATATTATACTTTCAGATTGAAGTAATTAACAAATTAACTAAAGCCCTGTACACATTTGACCAACTGTAAGGCCCCCTTCACGTTGTTGACCAATCACATGGAGCCCTATGTAAACGTGCATAATTTGGTTACTTTACATTTGGTTCAAGAAATATTGTTATCCCAATTTTGATCACTAATATCGCAAGTTTCATGTGTAAACTGGAGTATAATCTATGTTATACTGATTTTTATTTTTTAAAAATGTTGCAGTGAAATGGAAATGATTTATTAACTGTTGATTGATAATATCGCAAGTTTTCCTGATATCGTGCAGCCCCAGCGTGTTATTTATCACAGTTGTTGACATATGCAGCACACAGCAACCTGCAGAGTTGTTGAGGTAAATTACATTCATCAAGTGGGTTTTCTGCTATAGAGCTAACAGATATAAATTACAGTCCTGATTTGGTGTATAGTCATTATTTTATCTTATTTTTGTTTCAGTGTCCGTAACTGGAGGTGTTTTGGTTTATTCTGGAACTCCTCAGAAACCCGCTCTCAGGCCTCTTCATCATTCAGAGCTCCTCACAGATGTAATCAGCTCAAGCTTTCACATCAAAGATCAGGCTCACTTCGCCCGGCGCAATTTCTTTCTGTGATAGCAGAAGGGCAAAGGAATTTTAAGCCAAGGTCTCACAATCTCCCCGGGTCTCTCATTCTGTGGAGAGAGGCTCCGGTTCTCTCTTTGCATGAAAAGTGGATTGTCCCTGTCGGTGCCATTTGTGTGGCCATAAATCACATGCAGAAGATAAACTTTGAGCCACCTTTGTGTCTGAAAACGAAGACGCTGACATGCGCTCCTCTGCTTTAACTGACTTTTACAGTTTAAGGTGACAAAACTTTGAGATAAACAGCTGTAGGTAAACCAATACACAGCTAATAACATCTAATATTGGTGAACCTTTAGCTTTACCAATTGAGAATTTTCTAAATTCTGCAATAACTGCAGAACTTAAAAAGTATTTCTCCAATAAATTCTTGTTATTCCTATAAGATTATTCATCTTCTTTAATTCCTTTTACTGCAAGACTGTTCATAATGAAAGTAACAAGAAATCAACTCCTAAAACAATCAGTGCATTGAGTTCTTGTGGTGAGAATTACTATGGATTGGTAGAAGTGTCTGCTCAGGAGACTTTGCCCATCTGTTAATCAGATTTTTAGTGTTCAATAAGCTTCCAGCTATGGGCTTTGTTCCCCCTCATATCCAAATGATCAGTCATACGAGTTCTCAATTTTACTGTATTTAATTTCAGCAAAATGGAAAACATTTGTTTGGAACAGCTGTCCTTCTGAAGCTCAAACAAACATTTCTTTTTCTACAAAGGTGGAATAGGTCAAAAAAGTCAAAGCATTGAGCTGCAAGAAGAAATCCGAGTGTGTGCGGGGTGTGCATTCACCTCCAGTTCACACCAGGCATGTATTGACGGTGGCTCAGGTGGTAGAGCAGGTCGTCCAATGATCGAAGGATAGGCGGTTCGATCCTCGCTCTCGCCAGCCAAAATGTCGTTGTGTCCTTGGGCAAGGCACTTAACCCTACTTGCCTCCAGTGTGGCTCCACTGGCGTGTGAATGTGTATGAATGTCCCGGTGATGGTCAGAGGGGCCGTAGGCGCGAACTGGCAGCCACGCCTCTGTCAGCCTGCCCCAGGGCAGCTGTGGCTACAGTAGTAGCTTACCATCACCAAGTATGAATGAGGTGTGTATGAATAATGGGTATTCATTGTAAGCGCTTTGAGCGTCTGGAAAAGCGCAGATAAATCTAATCCATTATTATTATTATTTTTTCGTGACAGTAAACAGGCTTGTACTCAGCTGTGGTTATTTAGTTATTTAGAGCTTCTACGATTAATTTGACATTGTCCACCTTGACTCGTCACCAAGTGCTCCATGCCTCTCTCTCATTGACTGTGTTTTGAGACGGGGGTTCTCTGCATTTGCGGAGGGCTCCAGTCCCTAACCCCGAAGGGAAAGGGGGGAATTCTGCATTTTCATCTCTACAGTCTGTTTAGAGGCAAAACTATGAAAACATTTTCCAATAGCGGCATTTTATTGTGAAAAATTGGTTATATTTTGAAAATTTACTGGATTTTGTCACGTGTCATGGCATGACTTCCTGCCAGGACTGAAATGGATCGCTTGCGTAAAAAGTAGACCGGATGCTTGAACAATCGCTGCTTAGTGCGAGCTGCCTTCATGTATGGTGTGAACTATACCTTTGGTTAACAAGTGCGCCGAATGGAAGCGGCCCTCATTTTGCGTTGCTTCCGCGTTGAAGTGTGAACCTGGCGTAAGTTGCTTAGCTTTTCATCACAATACCCTTCACTTAATTGCATTTTGTCTCCTTTCTGTGTCTACAGTACTTTGTTCTGCTGCTGTGCATCTTTTTGCTGGAGATCCTGGCTGGTGTTCTGGCCTACATCTATTACCAGCAGGTAAGACTTTTTTTTTTCTTCACAGAAAAGTACAAACACACATCAATGTTTAATGGTACAAATGAAAGATAATTAAGATGCCAGTGATATATATATATTTTTTTACATTTTCTTCTTTTATTCACAGGGACTTTAAAGTCCCACTCTTATCATATTTTGATCTATTTTAAAAGATGATGATCACGCCATTTTTAGCCAAAATAAAAAAAATCTGTGTCATTTCTAGGACATAGTTTTTGCAGAGTGGCAGAAGTTTCTCTCTCCAAGGCTTGTTTACATAAAAGTGGGGTCATCTGGACCCCACAAGACAGTGCAGCAAACTTTTTTTTTTTTCCAATGATTGTCGATCTTTGCTGGTGTCCAATGACAGACATGAAGTCTTGTCCACCTGATCCACCTTTGTCATGGAAGGGCTAACACCTCAATGTAAGGGTGGGGTCATCTGGACTCCACAAGAGAGCATGAGGGTTAAAAATTTCCTTCTTAGTAGTAGGTGAACTGCTGGTGTGTGGAGTAAGCTTCCTGCTATATCCCATCATCTATAGTTTATGTACTCTCCCAGTAGCTTCTTGTCCCTTTCAACCCCAGCATAATATTAGTTGGGTTTTGCATCGTCGTTCGATTCCAAGTAGGAACTGTCATGATTTACGCGGTTCTACCGAAACCGAAACAAGCCGCTGCAATTCAGTTCCGCATTTCAGTGCTTAGTTTCATTTAAGGTCTATTTTTCTTAGGACATGTCAAGCACTTCTACTCTGTTCAGTACTTTGAAGTTCTAGACAATCCCTCTCTGGCTGCAGACAGCCTCCCAGACTTCAGTGGAGCTCGCTCGGATCTCCTGAACTGTGATATTTTACTTATTTTCATCGAGAAAATAATAATGATGAAAAAATGGTCGTCGTCGTCCCCCCCCCCCCCCCCCCCGGTTTAATGGGTTAGTGGGGACCAGCTTTCAAACTCTGTCACAGAGACACAGAAACACCAGAACCGGCTGCCATCCAGACCCCCCCCCCCCCCGAGTGACATCAAAGCTCCAGGAACCCCTCAGACAAGGTCAAGATCACGTTTGACAGGTGGCGAGCAGCAAATTTCGCCGCTCAAGTGTCGGGCCACCGATTTGCGGCTTGGAGGTTGGGGAGCTCTGATTCAATAGGAACAGCCAGCACGTAGAAACACGATGACACCCAATGTCACTTTTTGACGTGGAGGTCTCAATGTGTCAATATGTGACTTGGGAATAAAAATGTGTTGATTTGGGAAGATGTAGGCATTATTTTTGATTACTGAAGTACCGAAATTGGCACCGATTAGGAGCAGAAACCAAAGAACCGCTTTGGCACCAGAACCGAATAAAACCCAATCGTGCCCAACCCAAAATATTAGTCGTGCAAAAAAGAATGGCGAATATCAAAGCTGTCCAGCCAGGTGTAATCTCAGACAAGTAAACAAAGACGTTCATGGACCTATTTGACTGCAAGGGAATGCATTATAATGGAGCGGCACAGGGAGCTTGTGGCCCGCCGTATAAAGTCACAGCGATTTCAAATAAACACCTAAAAGTGTCGTTTAAATCTGAATTTTCTTTATGAATGTCTTCCGTCATTGGAAAGTGCTACAAGAACACGTCAAAAACACCATCGTCATTAAAGTGGGGCTTTAACGTTTTTTCTAAATGGGATTAAAACAGTCCAACTTGTTGCTGAAAAACTGTATGCAGTGTTAAAACTCCATGTTAAGATATGTGATACTAGTAATACATATACACTTTAATGTTTATCAAAGGGCTGTTGTATAAAATGGACAGCTGTTGCAGTTCTCATGTGTCTCTTCCAGTAGTTTAGTTCTCCCCGTGTCAAAGCCAGCATGTTTAAGGGAGATTGTTAGAAAGTAACGGGCTGCTCATGAAAATGCAAATACCTGACCTCTCACATTACTCGTGGTGCATTAGGACCAAACAGAGCGAAAAAAGGCCTCTGGTGCTTCACACAATAAGGGTGCATGAATCTTTCTAAATCTTTTTGAAGCCTTTACTTGGCTTTTTGTTAGTGTTGGTTATTATTAAACCTTTTTTTAAATACATGTGTCGATTATACATTTTTATTAATCAAAAAAATATTAAAATGCCTTCAGGTTTAGCAGAGGAAAGTTTCATGCTGTTCAAATTCTAGTTGACTTTACAGCTTTACAGTGTTTTGGTGTTTGTTTGGGCAAAGAAGAAAACATTTTTCCCTCTTGTAGCATTTATTTTCACCATCATACCAAATATTACTTTTATTTAGGATTTATGTAGTATTCATAGAGTAATTCTTTAGATTTGATTCAAAAAAATAAATTTCTTTGTCATTAAAACAGCTAAAACAGCTACGTTCACGCTGGGCGTTTGAAAGCGCTTGAATGTTCATGCTGGACAAGCAGGGAGGGACTTCTCCCTCTTTTTCTACTGTTTACTGTTCATCCGGAGGCTTCGTGTGACATCACTATTCCAATATATGAAATACTTGGTGAAATATAATTACACAAACTACAATTATTATATTCTCCTTCATAATCAATTTTCAGACATTTGGCTCTAAAAAAAAGACGCCATGCATACGTCACTCTCACATCAGTCCCCGATTGATCAATGTTTAACCTGGTTTGATTCTTTAGCATGTTCAATGATCATGTGTTCTGTTCGTAGAGACAGAAAACGTTTTGCGTCGCTACTGAAATATCTAACGTGTAAGCTCTAATCATGCGCTTACATGTTTATGTAGACTTTTCATTGGAAGTAGCCGCTTGACCCTGAACCGGTTGTCAGGTCATCGCAGGGCAGACACCGTATTTTCCTCACTATTGGGTGCACCGGAATCCAAAATGCACCATGAATTAATAATCTACTTTTGAACTTCAGTCATATATAAAGAACACCGAAACTACAAGGCGTATTAAGTGTGACAAAAGAGTCAGAGATAAGTCCGTTAGTCAGCCTTTATGAACGGCAACACAGTAACTTTGATTCTACACTCCCTGACCCGGGTCCAGTTTGGCAGATAGATCAACAAATCCTAATAAGACGCAGGTTTTCAGGTCTTCTGAATAATTATTTCCACATCAAGAAATGCAAAACTATGAACAGCATGCAATAACAAATGTGTGTTAGCATGATGCTAACTTATCATTGAGTTTTACATAGAGCTGTTAGCGGCTAACATTCACATGGCCTAATTACATTCTTATAAGAAACAAACAAATTTTATTTACTCACAGGCATGAATTCTCTGAGCTTTGTGGAAAAAAAAATGCAAATCAAGTGCAGGTTTGTGCTTGTCTGATAGCTTGTTTTTGCTCATCTTCCTCTTTAGCTAAAGCTAAAAAACGCAGCACTCCTGCTCCACCTAGTGGTCAAGCAATAAAACAACTTAAACCAGAGGACAGAACAGGAACTCTAGAACTTACTTGTAACATGCTACACGTTAGCTGCTAACTTTGTTTGCAAAATGTAAATTGACTGATATCGCTAAAACAAACGTTACTGTGACTGCGCTAACTCCCACCCTTATAACATCTAAAGAAAAAACATCCTCCAACACTGCTACACGTTAGCCACATTAGTGTATTTACAATAAAACCCAGCTTTGTTTTCAGCTTATAAAAAAAAAGATGTATGCCGCTAAGAATGCTAATTTAACTATGCTTACTCTCACCTTTGCTAGTAACATAAAAAAAACCACCCAACTTCGCTACACATTAGCAACAATAGTGTATTTACAATAAAACCCGACCTTGTTTGCAGTTTTTAAGACAGACTGATACAGGTAAAACATGTTACTGTAACTTTGATAATTCATAACTTTAATGTGTAAGGAAAAAAAAAGAAGTTGGCAAATGCTAAATGTTAGCAGCGTTAGCGTATACATTAACAGCCAACATTGTTTACAACTTTAAAAAAAAAAAAAAAAAAAAATCAGTTTAACATTTTGACAGAATAAATCACTTTGCTATCAGTAAACAAAACCTGAATATATATAAAAGGCTCCCTGGATTGCAAGGTGCACTGCAGTTTTTGTTTTGTTTTCTCTTAGATGAAGGCTGTTCAGTACACATTATAGAGCAAAAAATACAGTTTATGGCTATTTTGTCATAATTTATAGAATAAATGCATCATTTTCCAGTCAAGCACATCTGTTCTCTTATGTGTTGCAAGCATTGTAACTTGGCAGTCGGCACACAAATGGTTTTGTTCTCCATCTGCATCGCCGTAAAGTAGCTAAAGCTATTCGTCGGTTTTGAGCTGTTGAGCACAACTGCTTCATTCTTATTAATACACCTGCCATAAGAGGACTCTAAAGCCCACAGGTCTCCTTTATTCTGCAGCAGCAAACACTAATGTCCCTATCAGCTGATAAAATCCACAGGGCCACTGTTCTATTATGCCGTGTTGTGATTATCGGTCACTCCTAACTGGTGATAAATCAGAAAAACGGTGGGTTTAATTTCATAATGAGCTCCATATAAGAACAGTAGCTCAGATTTATTCACATTTTTCAGTATTTTACCTTCAGCACATGAAGATAATGTCATAGTGTTGCTATTATTTTCTGTTTAATATTTAAACACCTCAGCTTTCAGCAGAATGGCATTCTTCAGCAGCAGCTGTAAATGTCTGCTTGCCCGTGGCTCCTCATTATGAGAGAAGCGAGGCATGTGGCTGCTTATCATATCAATGCAGACTGACAGTAAATATCACTGAAGCTGCTTCTCATTCAAAATCAAGCCGAAAAGATATTTACATCGACGCAAAGTGTGTTCTTAATGGACAAATAGTAGAAACAGACCCTGAGACATAACAGCATTCTCTCTGAAGCTGCAAATGTTTCTATTTTTGTCTTTATTCTTCGCAGCTACTGTTGACTTATTTTTCTTGTCTAATTCTGTTTGTGTGTCGTCTTCATACATTTCTAGTTATTTTCTAACTTCTGGTTTTCTGTCTTTTACTTTGCAGAAACAAATAAAACATTAGATCAGCTTCACTGAAGTTACTCTAAAGTTAAAGTACTAATAATATGTGAGCAATGACAGATTGGATTGTGATACATACATTTGCATTTAACTAAAATAAAAGTGATAACATGTTACATATAAATAGAATATCTTAAATTTTTTCTATGTTAAAAATACACTTTTGTTAAAATTGTGTTTTTAACAAGTTTTTGTGGCATTTCTCTAATGATGGGGACATATATATTAAAAAAAGATAAGCTAAGAATTGCATTTTAAAAATTTTCTCAAGTCGTTGTGAATTAGAAGCACATGAAAAAAATGCTGTTAGAAAAATACTGTATTTGTCGCATAGTACATACTGTATGCTGAGTGGGTAACTAGCTTCCTGTTCCACTCCATTCTGATGCATCCACATTTTCCTCATCTGAGCTGGCATTAGGGGTGTAACAGATCAGAGGCCACGGTCCGGGACACATCCAGACCACTCCAACCCCTGTGTGCACATGTTGCACTAGCATAATTTAAATCAATTGTCCGTTCACATCAAATGAAATTTACATCAAATTCATGTAAATCCTCTTTGTTTTGACAGAAAAAAAAAAAAAATTGCTGCTTCATGTTTATCTTAAAGTCTGTTCACCTGAAGCTCCCGCTGCATGTGGGAGGAGCTTCTGTCAAAAACTTTTCTCGACTTCACAATGAAGGACGCAGATCGATAGATATCAGGTTTATTTAATTTTAAGAGCAGGATATAAGCATCGGTACACATCTCCATTACTGGGTTCAAAGAATCTCCCAGTTAAGACCAGCAACTGTCCCACACAGGAGAGAACCGCTCTGTAACGGACTCGCCGTCAGGGGACGATTGTATGGCAAGCCAAAGAGAACAAAAATGATCAGGAAAAGCGGAAGTCACACGTTTTACAGAAAACAATTATTATTTTAAATATTTAAATGTTCTCACAGTTAGTTTCAATAAAACAATTAATACTAAAACATTTTTTAACTGTTTTATTTATTATTTAACTTAAAAATTGGGTGTGATGAGAACATTTGTACTTTAAGGGGTACTCCAGATAATTTGGTATTTTCAACACTATTTTTAAGCATTCTTTTCTATTTTTGTTGATTTGGTCTCAAGACATGAAAATGTAAACAGAGACTACATGTTTTAACATTTTGTTTGTGTTCAAAGTTTAAAGATGTTTTGTTTTAATAATTAGGCCTCAATGGTCAAATGTTTTGATGTTGCATATAAATATTGTCTGTTTGAAATACTTAATATTCTTATTGAATATATGATTTGAAGGTTTTTTTTTTTTTTTTTTTTTTTTTACTGATCCGAAGAATGATCCGAACCGTGACACGATCCAAACTGTGAGTTTTGTGAGCCGTTACACCTCTGATGGCACAAATCTTTACGTCTGGATAGCTCCAATATTTCTCTCTATCTTTGTTGCACCAGGCTGAGGTTGTGAGGGGCTGTAAGCTAACAGGAGAGCGTGTAAACATATTGCCCAGTCATGAGCGACAAGGTTGTACTGCCCACAGCTTCTGTGCTGGAAACTAGTTCCTTGAAAACAAAACATTTTTTTGATTTTTGGCTAGAAAATCCAAAGAATACTTGGATCATGTTTACAACACATCAAAAAAAGCCACTTTCTTACCTTAATGTCTCAAATTTCAATAAAAATGCCTCAAAATTGGCCCTTTCACACCAATTCTTTGATTAAAAGTAATTGTTATAAAAATAGATTAATTATTTACAGGTCACAATTAATTAATAGCACCAAATGAAAAATCCCATGACGGCACTGTTTTAAAGATTTAATTCACTTATTCAAACTTGAGTTTATTTAGCTGCTTAGGAAGTAACAGCACGATGAACTCATGAACAAACTTAAAAACAGGGTTTAGTTCTGACACATTTATTTGTGAAGTCACAATTTTTTTACTTTTTAAAAAGGTAAAGCTGTAAAAATGAAGCAATGCTTCAACTACTGATCTTTCTTTAATATTGAACTCAGGGGTCTGGAACCTGTGACTCTGGAGCCCCATGAGACTCCTTTATTCTTTTATTGTTGCTCTTTGGCTTTGAAGAAAAATGCCTACAATTTCAGTAAACAACAGCTTTTGTTATTTTATTTTTAAAAAACGTAGTTTCTTTCAGATTTTAAACATACCTTTTAACTGATAAAATTATGGTAAGAGTGGTTTATTATTAGAATAAGTTATAGCATAAATAAGTTAAAAACAATGTTTGGTTCTACATTAATGTTGTTATGGATCTATTTGATGATAAAAGTAGAAAAAGGAGGACAGAAGTGAAAGAAAATGTCATATTTGTCTTGCGTTTCTTGTATTTTTAATTTAAGTGAATTTGCTGCAGCTGGAGGATCTCATTTAACTGTGTTTAGTTTTGCTGCTGTCAAAAGGGAAAAAAGTTAATATTTTTATATATACATATATAAATGAAATTACAACACTTTTAGAATTCAGTTACTGTAAATATTTAAAATCTGCATTTTATGCATGTTCTTAATAGCCACAAAAACATAAAGTGTATTTTTCTGAACTGTAAAGTTAGATTTATGGCTCTCGAGACCCCTGGTTTACCCTGTTTTTAATTATTCTTTCATTTTGATACAGAAGTTAAAAGTCAGCTGTAGCTTCAGATGGAGCTGTGTAATGTCAGGATTTCTGATGAGAAGCAAGTTTGATTGGAATGTAATAGAAAACAGATTTGAGTATTCCTCCTCGTGAGTTAGCCAACCGTGAATTCTTTTCACAGCTCACATCCTCTTATCAGTCTCCCACAGACGCCATGTCTTGTTTATTTAGCTGAAGCTGCTTTGCAGGCCTCACATGTAAATGAATGTGCATTTAGAGATGCATTTGGAGGGAACCTCTATTTACCTGTGTCTTTGCAGGTAAATAGAAGCGATCCGTCTAGTTTCACAGCTCATGTTTGTTATTTGTGTGAGGGGAATGCGGCGCTATAATAGCATCCGTCGTCTCACCCACTGTTCCTTCTGTTTCCACTTCACTGCGGCGGCGTTTGACGACAGTCAACAGGTACAATGTAAAGCCGAGCCCCCCCCACACCTCTTTCATTGTCTTCCCCTCGTCTTTCATCTCTCTCTCTGCCCTCTATTCCTGTCTTCATCGCTCATTCCCTTGATATCGCCTTCCCACTTTGATTTACAGTGGTTCCCCAGCTGGCTTGTTGCTATAGCAACTAAGCCCCCCAGACTTATTGCCTCTCAAGTGAGCGTTTTCTGCCACCAGTCTACAGAACACCAAAAAAAAAAACCATAAAATACAGACAGACTTTCTCTGCCTTTGCCCCAGCACAGCGAGCTCCGCTGGTGACGGAAACGCCACGCCGCGCGTGACGTGTAGATCTTCAACCCTCCGTTCTATCTTTATCAAAGTCAGAACTAATTCCTCACTTATGCCCAGTGCTGCAGATTTTAGCAGTGATTGTGTAGTAACCTGTTACTTTGTCTGTGCCCAGTTAAACGAGGAGCTGAAGCTAAACCTGAGGAAGACTTTGATCCAGAAGTATGACTACTCTTCCGATGACCACATCAGAAACGCTGTGGACAAGCTGCAGCAGGAGGTAAGTGCATTAGCACCACTACACGCCAGAGGAAAGGTTTTATCGTATAAACCCTTAAGACGAGCTCAATCTGGTTACACAAATTAAAGCATTTGTATTTTGCCCACTCATCATTTTGTCAGATTAGAGGTTTGGATGACGGAGCGAGTCAAAACAAATCCCATTCCAGTCCTTCTGATTTCAGCTTAGCGTGACCCATTGGTCTCCATTCTCATCAATTATCCTGTTTTTTGCACCATAAGTTACTCTGGAGTATTAGTCGTAGACGCCAAAAAAAGTTCACAAGGAAAACTCTTATGTAAATCACACTTTTGGGAGGAATGTATTTAACTCTGCATGAGAAGAAGAACAGACGTTTCATCTTGAAAGGTAAACTATAAAAACGGTATAGATGACCAAGGCTGTGCATCGCTAATATGTTCCAGAATCGAATCGATACACCAGAGCCTGGATGGATTAGATTCAGATTCTTTTTATCCACTCAACTCAATTTGATTCAATTTTGAGTTTACATGGTTTACACATTTTGACATATTTGTTCAGAAATACATACATAATCTATATACATGTTTTGAAGATATTCATATTACTCTGATACAATTCACATACCGTACCATTTATTAGTAAAATAATAATGAGATTGTTGATACCATACAGGGTTACAGAGATTATCAAACGGAGAAGCCTCGACAATTGTTCTGCTTCTCCTGGAACCTGTTTCAGTTTGGCCACTAGGTGGCGATCGCATTTTAGCATTACACCTTATTCCAGAAGAAGAAGAAAATATGAGCCATAAAACGACCACAAATGATTCTTTTTTGCAAAATCAACCACCATCTGTCCTTCTACATTCCTCTCCTGGATACCAAACCTGACCATCACCTCCTCATCACCTCGGTTTCCTGCACCAACATGTCCATTGAAATCTCCACCAATGACAACTCTCTCGTTTCCGGGGATGATCATCATCACTTCATCGAGGTCCAATCAGAACTTCTCCTTCTCTTCCAGCTCACATCCTACCCACTAACAACATTAAACATCACACCCTCCATTTCTATCTTCAGACTCATCACTCTATCTGACACTCTTTTTACCTCCACAACACTCTTGATAAGCTCCTCCTTTAAGATAACTCCTCCTCCATTTCTCTTCCCATCTCCACCATGATAGAACAACTTGAACCCTGCTCCTGCTTCTAGCCTTGCTACCTTTCCACCTGGTCTCCTGAACACACAGTATGTCTACCTTTCTCCTCTGCATCATGTCAACTAACTCTCTACCTTTTCCTGTCATAGTTCCAACATTCAAAGTCCCAACTCTCATTCCAACACTAGTGACTTTCCTCTTTTCTCTCTTCCTACAAACCCTCCTTCCTCCTCTCCTTCTTTGACCAACAGTAGTCCAATTTCCACCCTCACCCTGTCGGTGAACAGCACCGATCCGGTATGGATATCGTAGGTCTGATTCGCATATTTGATATGGCAAAGATTTTACATCGGATGCCCTTCCTGACACAACCCTCTATTTATCCATGTTTGGGAGCGGCACAATCAGATCCTGGCTTGGGCCTAGGGGTGTAACGGATCACAGAAGATCCGTGATCCGTACGGATAAGACGCCACGGTTCGGGCCAGGTCTGACCCGCGGATCGCGGCCCCCCCAAAAGAAAAAAAAAAAACACGCACACACACGTGCGCACCTCGCGCTATCATAATTTATACCAATTGTCCGTTCACATCGAATTAAATTGTCGTCATATTCCTGAAAATCCTCTTTGTTTTGACGAGCCCTGAAGCAGCTGCTTCCCGGTTTTCCTAAAGTCTGTTTACCTGAAGCTCCCGCTGCGTGTGGGAGGAGCTTCTGTCAAAAACTTTTCTCAGATTCATAATGAAGGACGAAGATCGATAGATATCAGGTTTATTTAATCTTAGGAGCTGAATAAAAGCATCGGTACACATTTCTATTACTGGGTTCAAAGAATCTTCCAGTTTAAAGCAGCAACTGTCCCGCACAGGAGAAAGCTGCAGCTCCGTAACGGACTCGCCGGTACCGTCACTGAACCACGTATGGAAGGCGAAATGTGTCAAAATTCATCAGGAAAAGCGAGCGCGGAAGTGCCACGTTTTACAGATAATTATTATTTAAAACATTTAAATGTTCCCACAGGTAGTTTTAATAAAGCAGTTAATACCAAAATTAATTTTAACTGTTTTATTTATAATTTAACTTTTAAGGAATTATCTAGATTGATTTGGTATTTTCAACACTATTTTTAAACATTCTTTTATCTCAGTTTTTGTAGATTTGGTCTAAAGACATGAAAATGTCATCAGAAACTTCATGTTTTAGCATTTTGTCTGTGTTCAAAGTTTAAAAATGTTTTGTTTTAATAAATAGGCTTCAATGACCAAATGTTTTGATGTTAAATATGTAAATATTGTGTGTCTGAAGTACTTTAAATGCTTATTGAATTTATGATTTGAAGCATTTCCAAAAATGAATTTAGCTTTAATATTGTTTTTTTTTTGGTTTTTTTTTTTTTTACTTTTCACTGATCCGAAAAATGATCCGAACCGTGACCCTAAAACCGTGACACGATCCGAACCGTGAGTTTTGTGATCCGTTACACCCCTACTTGGGCCCCCTCGTGGCTACATTGGAAAAACCGTTACAACTACCAGTTTATATTGTTCCCTTTGTTGTTTTCAAGCAGTCATTTTTTATGTCTATTTTTTCTACTTTAGCTAATTATTTCTAGAAGTTTTTGGGCTTGAAATTCTTATTCTTGCATATTTAGATTTTTTTCTTATCGTTAAAAGCAAAGCCCCACTTTATAATTGAATAGAATTCAGCTCTAAGAGCATAGACTGTCATACAACAGACAGGTATGTCCTCCCCCTCTCTGACACACATCAGAAGTATGTGCTAAAGCTAACTCCAGGCGCCGCTGACCTCCGTTTGTTAAGTCAGCAAGCCCAGCTTGCTTAGATTAATCCATGACCAGGTCAAGAGTTACAGGAAGGAATGAGTTGCTTCAGTGACTCAAAAAAAGGAGACAACTTGTGGATCACGAGTGAATTTTTCTAGCAATTTTAGTAAAGTTTTTGGAAAACAACTTAATTCTATCTCAGGTAAAGACCCACTCTGATGAAAACGGTGTTTTCTGTGTTTTTGAACGTATTCCTTAACATAGTTTTTAACATGTGTTACATGAGTGGCAGGTTCTGCCCACAACTCAGAGGTGAATCTCTAATTTATTCCACTCTGCAGAAACCATATCCTAGACACCGGTTTTTGATTTTAGCTAAAAACGGCATAATCCTAGTTAAAAAAAACAACCTCCGGGAACACCTTTAACAAAAGATCACACGGTGATCAGAGTGGGACTTTTATAAATTTAAGGACATTTAAATAAACCTTTTTAATACTGAATTTGTTGCCAGCAAGAGAAAATGACACAGGCTCTTCAAACTCCCGTAACTCCTTGATCATTTACACATTTAGCATAATTCCTACAGACTCTAAAGCCCCTTACTTAAATTGCATAACCTCTTCACTACTGTTCAGTGTCGCATAGTTGTACAAAGCTGTTTTTTTGTGTTTCAGAATCCGTTAGAAATTCTTAAACACTCAAAGAATTACGGTAATAATTGAACTACTTCCTAGTGTATGTGGATTTTCCAATTAATTTGATGAATAATTATCTTAAGTTTTATATATATATTTGTGTAGATATAAACTTCTATTGACTTTTTTGCATTTGATTGTTTGAAATAAACTATTTCCAATATACAGAATGTCAACACTGGAACTAAAACTCTGATGTTAAAGAGTTAATATTTGAACGTCTAAAAAGCCTGTGAATAACAGGCATCTTTGCATTGAACAGGGAAGCTAAAATCAGGATTTGTTTTGACAAAGGATAGCAACTGTTTGTAAAAGTGTCATGTAGTTGTAACACATAAACCCAGGTCTGCAGTGAAATTGAAAAACCTGTGCTGGCACAGGCCCACGCATCATGTTAACCGCAGTCCGTCCCTCCAGCTGAGTGTATAAGTTGAAAGAGCTTCATGTTTGAACTTGATTAACTGAGATGTTGACAGAGTATGGTTCTGAGCCCCAAAACTCACTGTGAAGGTGCATTAGTGGAGCTGCTTCCACATGTGCACCCCCCCACCCTTTGTGCATTAAAATTGTTCTGCTTTATGTTTTTTAGGAACCAAAAAAAAGGCTTCATGTCTCAGTGAAGATTTTCCATTTTCTGCCAATAGAATAGATTTCTTATTCATCACACTTTTCTCTTCCTCAGTTCAAATGTTGTGGGAGCAACAGCTCGTCTGACTGGAAAGAGAACAAATGGGTCATGGACACGGGCAGGAAGGTTCCGGACAGCTGCTGCAAGACTCGCACTGAAAAGTGCGGCGTGAGAGATCACCCCTCCAACATCTACAAGGTGGAGGTGAGAGCATGAAGAGCACGGTGACAATCCCATCTGTACTCGTGTCTCAGCGTACCAGAACAGAGATTGGTGCTCAAGAACCCACTCTGGAGGAAATTGGGTTTTTTGTGTTTTTAACATGATCTTTTAGGATTTTCTGTTAATAGAGGACTTATATGAAAGAATCTACAATAAAACTTTATTTCTTAGTATAAAATATGTTTTAAAAACTACAAACACTTCTTGATTTTGGCTAAAAACCGCACTGACGATTTTACTAAAGAAAAAACTATGGCTGGAGTTTCTGATGATGGAGGACAAATATAAGAAAAATTAAGAATAAAACTGTATTTCTGAGCATTACTTTATTCAAATTGTAGCAGACAGAAAACATCATTTGTAAAAGATTGTATTTGTTTTGTAGAAAATTCTACTAGATGCGCATACATCCACTTGTAGAAGACATAGATCCGTGTACATCTTTGTTTTGCTGGCCTGAGCTGGTATCTGGATCAGAACTCTACAGCAGAATAGCTCCAAGATTGCTTACCATTTTTGTTGCACTGCTAATGTTAGCTTAGCGTAAAGGGGCTATAAGCTAGCAGGAAAGCATGTAACAAATAGATGACTGGAAGGGAAGGTGGGGTTGCTCGTCCAACCCACAACTCAAGCTACTTGCAGTTTAAGAGCTTTGAATGCACATTCAGTCTGTAGTCTTCACATTGGATAAGCAGGGAGGGGCTTCTCTTCTTTTTATACCATTTACTAGCGTGTGTTTGTCACCTACAACTGGAAGAGGCTTGGTGGGTTCAGGTTCGGGTTCACCTGATAAACCAAATCCACGAATAATCAATTTTTTTGTTACTGGGAATGCTTTTGCTAAAGATGTTCAGGTTGAGACTATTAAGTGATGTTTACCTGAGCCGTAGACAGAGCACACCAAAAGTCTCCGGACTTTTCTTTCTCATTTAGGGCGGCTGCATCACCAAACTGGAGAAATTCATCCAGGACCATCTGAAGATCATTGGAGCCGTGGGGATCGGGATCGCCTGTGTGCAGGTGACAACAGAACTCTGCAAATACTAAATATAAACAGAAATGGAGCGAATGCAATAACTCGTGCTTGTTTTTTAATTCCCAGATCGTTGGAATGGTGTTTACTTGCTGCCTATATCGAAGTTTAAAGGAAGGGCCGTATTGAAAGAAGCAGACGAGGGAAAGAACGAATGTGCCTCACTGCAGAGCATCCTCAAACAGCCCATATGGGCTTTTCTTTTTTTTATATTGTTCTTTTAAAACATGGCAAAGGGGATAATTGGACATCTGAGGATATGATTATGCTAAACAAAAAGTAAAAAAAAAGAAACTGCACGTTTTTTGGCTCTCAGATTGCAGTCTCAGTAACATCTTCAGCATCTCAATGTGCAGAGGAACTAAGGGAATTAAAATACAGATCGTGTGAATTAGCATAAAACAACCTCATTTGGACTAAAACATCATCGTTTCCTTCCACTCCAATTCCCTCAATGTACATTTAATATGCATAGACCAGCTGGTAGAGTGGCATAGACATTAGTGGATTAGTTCTGGTCTGAATTGAGTTTTTCACCTTACTGCCGTGGCTCTGTTTTTGTTTGATAAACATGTCATTTTCACCTGGTTTCCTCCCAGTTTTCCTGTCTGCATCGTCATAGCGACAAAATGTCTTTGTTTAAACCTCGTTTCACACAACGATGCAGCGTAGTTATGTAAAGCCTGATGCTAATGAAGGGACTTTATGGTGTTATTGCTGAGGTGAGAGAGTTATCATGAACATTTCTTACAAAGTGCCTTGTTTTCTTATTTTAGTGCTTCTTCTATATGTAAAATATTTGAGTCAAAAACAGTAAAGTCCTTCTCATGTAAATCTGTATCAATGGTACTTGTGGGCAATTTTTCTTTCTTTTTTTTTTTTTACATTTTTTAAATTGTTTTTTCACATTTTAAAAGGATCTTTTTCCTGGTGCCTCAAAGCCAGCACTAACTGACTGCTGTATTTCTACGATTGTGCTTTATTTGGAATAAATTTAATCCACTGCTTCTGTTTTGTGTCTTTCAGCACAACTTGAACGTCAAAATGACAATTGTTTTAATAAACACAGATGAGTAAAAAGCCGAACTGCCCCCCACATTGCAGTTAGGAAGTCTTATACTCCTTTAAAGGAGCAATACCACGAAAAAACAACTTTTTGAGCTTTTAAGTGCATAATACAGTTCCTGAATCAAACCCTAAAACGTATTTCTGAGGAATCCTCCAAAAATCTGCGCTCTGAGCAGCAGCCCCTCCCATACCCACAAAAACAAGCGGGTCCTCACATGCTTGCATCACATGTTGAGAACCGCCCCCTCCAAGAAGAGTCTGCCCCGCCCCCAGGCTAAAACAAAAACACTTTGTCCACTTTGCGAGCCCCCACCCCCGGCTCGTGCACTCGTTGCTCAGACGTCGGCTGTCTGTTGTGATCCAGTTTAACAATGGCAAAGAAACGAGCAGTAACTTCTGGTGAGGAATCTGCAGAACATGTTGGGATGGATCCTGAATGTATCCAAGAATGACACAAGTAGACGGGGGAAATTGGGAAGATGGCTGCGGAAAGGGAGCAGACTATTTCCTGGTAGAGAAAGGGAGCAGACTATTACCTAGTGGAAAGAGGGAGGAGACTATTTTTTGTAGAGAACAGGAGCAAACTTTCCTGGTGGAGAAAGGAAACAGACTATTTCCTGGGAGAGATAGGGAGCGGACTACTACCTGGCAAAGATGGGAGCAGACTATTTTCTGGAAGAGAACGGGAGCAGACTTTCCTGGTGGAGAAATGGAGCAGACTATTACCTGGTGGAGAAAGGAAACAGATTATTTTCCTGGGAGATATAGGGAGCGGACTACTACCTGACGGAAATATGGGGAAGACTATTTTCTGGAAGAGAACGGGAACAGACTATTACCTAGTGGAAAGAGGGAGGAGACTATTTTTTGTAGCGAACGGGAGCAGACTTTCCTGGTGGAGAAAGGGGGCAGACTATTTCCTGGTGGGAAAAAAAACGAGCAATGAAAAATTCACAGCCAGTGCTAATCAAAGCAATGTTCTCATCTGGTCATCAAAGGTTCATCTGGTTCTATTGTATGCATTTTTTGATCGAATTGTACCTCAAAATGAACCCCTTAGCCATCAAGATTCCATCTATGCCAAATTTTGGGGATAAAAACCCAGGCTGTACAGAATGTACATTAATATATATATTTTAAATGGATGTTTTTATTTTTTTGTGGGTGATACGCTGACCAGAACGACTCTAGATTGACGTTGTGAAATGGGCGGCAAAAGACAGTGCCTCATAGATCGAGTCGTTTTACTTCAGAGAATGAAAAAAGTACTCAGAAAACCTCATGTAATTAGTTTTTAATTGGTGTTCCAAAGGCAATGTATTATCATATATGTGGACATATTTACTCTGAAAGACTTAAAGGGGCATACCATGATTTTCTTAACATCCCACTCCAATCTATCTTATTGTCAAAGCATTCCCTGTGGTCTTTTAATTATAATCATGCCCTTTTTTATTTTTTAGCAAAAATGAAAGAAAAAAGATCTGACAGTTTCTGCTAGTGGCAGTAGTTCATTAGAATCACTACTGAGTTGTGGGCATGGATTAAGCCTGTGCCCACATCCCATTGTCCATCTATTTACACTTCTCCCACTAGCTTACAGCTCCTTACACACTCCACCTATAAAAATGGCGATCAATATTCGAGCTACCCAGCCATACATTTTTTAGCCAAATGTCAGTTCGGACGAGAGAAACAAAGACATACATGAATCAAGATATCTACAGTTGTATTAACTTCAATGTCACACTTAAAATCTTTTAAAAACTGCATTTTTGCTTCTGATTCGTAACAAATAAGTACTTAGAACTGCAATCTTAGGCTTTATTTTCTTCATATATGTCTTTCATCATGAGTAAAAAATGCTACAAGAACATCATCTGAGTGGGTCTTTAAAATGCTGAAAACACTTTTCATAGAGAGTGTAACCAGTGGCCCTTACACAATTGGCACCAGCTTACAGGTGCATTAGTGTATTAACCAAAAGACAATTCCCAAATGTCACCGTATTGTGCTGTGGTGATGCTGCTGTGGGCTGCGTGCCATATTTTTCTGACAGCTGCTGCAGGAATTTACAATGGGCTGTAATGAGAGTCGCCGTGTTGTCAGAAACAAGGTTGGGTCATTTGAGCCGAGGCATTGTTGGAGGAGACTTCTGCACTGGTGGTGTCCTCCTCACTGCCCTGCAGATCCTGCATGCAGACACAGGGGGGCAGCACTCACCACGCTTTCAGTATTACCACTACTAAAGAGGGATGAAAACAGCTGGTGAGAAAAAAAAAATCATGGAGGGTGTTGTGATTACTACCCCCCCTCATTTACTCACTGTCCAGACTAATGAGAAAAAAGGCTTCATATGTATCATCCTGAAGTGTCGTGTGTTCAGAGAGGAAATCAAATGGCAGCCGGTCAGTCCTCTTTATGATTTCCACAGAGACCGCTAACAAGCCAAATGCAGTTATTTCTATGTTTGTGAAGCTGGCAGAGTTGCCCCCCCCCCCCCTCTCCCGTGTGTGGCGGGCGGGCGGCGGGCATTCATGATGGAAGAAAATGCCAGGAATCAGTGGTCATTTTACCCTTGAAGTACTCTCACCGCACACCTTGTGAAAGCTGAGTCATCTCCTGTAAAACGACTATGCTTTTTTTTAACTACAAAGGGGAGGTTCATTCAGAATTTCCACTGAGTAAAAATAGTGGCATTTTTCCATTGAGCTCAACCGCCGAGGACGATACGTCACCAGCCTTCATCTGTACAGGTAATTCCTTTGCTTATTGCAGACAAGTCATGGAAACCCTTTGAATGTCTCCGGGGTTCCAAGCTAATGGAGACTGTTGATTTAAACTAGAATAAATCTTTCCCCTCCTTTCCAGAAGCCATCCCTGCCCATTCTCCATGCTCTCTCTGACAGCCTGCATTCAGACTAACACAAGGTGTATGCTAATAATGCCGGTCCGTGACATTTCCAAAATATCTCCTCCGATTCTCTCTGAGCTCTTGTCTATTCAGCATGGATGTCAACTTCTGCATCCCAGCCTGTTAGGCCCCATTCAGCACAGAGCGGTGGCTCTTTCAGTCCAGAATGGAAGGAGGAGGTGGTTATGGTGGGGGTCTTGTAAAGCCCTCACCTTTAACCTTTACCTCAGAGACAGGTGATGCTTCTCACAGCCTGACAAAAGATGCAGCTTATGGATAAAACCTGGAGCAGAGGATTGAATCAAAACTGGAGACTGTGGTGGGTCGTTTAATACAGGCATGTCCAAAGTCTGACCCGTAGGGCAAATATGGTCCCGTTCAAATTTCTGCATTATTAAAGGTAATAATATTTGCCCCCTAGAACGAATATCTCATTTGTGTTGAACGTCATTTTAAACATGCGGCCACTTGACCTTCAGACATTTTATATGAACACAGATGTCAACAAGATAGATAGATAGATAGATGGATACATGTGGAGGTCAATTCAAGTTTCTCCCTCTTGATCTTTTTTGGCTGGTTTTCCACTCGTGCTGATTTTGTCTTGTGTAATTCTCTCTGCTGGCAGTATGAGGAGATTCCTTAACCCTACAGAAGTTGCACAGGTTGTCCAACTTCTCCAGGATGAAACATGTGCTGCAGCAAGAAGGTTTAATGTGTCTCCCAGCACAATCTCCAGAACATGGAAGAGATTTCAGGAGACTGGTGGTTATTCTGGGAGAGCTGGACAGGGCCGTAGAAGGTCCTCAACCCCTCAGCAGGACCCAGACCTGCTCCTTTGTACAAGGAGGAACAGGCTGAGCACTGCTCGTGTCATACAGAATGACCTCCAGAGGGACACTGGTGTGAATGTCTCTACCCAAACAATCAGGAACAGACTTCATGAAGGTGGCCTGAGGGCCCCACGTCCTGTAGTGGGCCCTGTGCTCACTGCCATTTCCTCAAGAACACCGGAATTGGCAAGTCCTCCACTGGTGCCCTGTACTTTTCACAGATGAGAGCAGGTTCACCCTGAGCACCTTTGAAGGAGACTGGAGAAGACGAGGAGAACGTTCTGCTGCCTGCCACGTGGTTCAACATGACAGGTTTGGTGGTGGGTCAGTGATGGTCTGGGGAGGCATATCCATGGAGGGACGCACAGACCTCTACTGCCTAGGAAATGGTGCTCTGACTGCCATAAGGTATCCAGATGAAATCCTTGAACCCATTTCCAGACCCTACGCTTGTGCAGTAGGTCCTGGTTTCCTCCTAATGCACCACAATGCCCAGTCTCATGTGGCAAGAGTATGCAGGCAGTACCTGGAGGATGAAGGAATTGAAACAATTGAATGGTCTTCACCATCCCCTGACTTAAACCCAATAGAACATCTCTGGGACATTATGTTTGGGTCCATTAGGCGCCGCCAGGTTGCTCCTCAGACTGTATAACAGCTCAGGGATGTTCTCACACAGATCTGGGAGGAAATGCCACAAGACACCATTCATCGTCTCATTAGGAGCATGCTGCAATGTTGTCAAGCATTCATACAAGCTCGTGGGGGTCATACAAGATACTGAAAAGTATTTAGAGTTGCAGAAATTAAGTTTTGGAGAAAATGGACTAGCCTGCCACATTAAAAGACTTGGCATCATTTTGCTCCTAAGACACTGCCCTGTGGTTATTTGTATAGATATCCAACTTCATATTGAGATCTGACGAATCTAATGAGTTTCTTTAAAGTGCTCCTTTAATTTTTGTGAGCAGTGTATATGTTTGTGTATATTTATATGAGGGATAGGGTATATATATATATATATATATATATATATATATATATATATATATATATATATATATATATATATATATTTGTGTGTATAAAGCCAGTATTAAATTGAGATATGGCTAAAAGTTTTTGATATTCTAATGTACTCAGATGTAGCTAAACAGAACTTTTTAGTATTCTGCTTGCTCAGTCAAATTGACTGATTGTATCTGTATCTGTTTGGACAGTTATCAACAAAGTTCTCGTGTGCTGACTCTCCTTATTTGCGATGCATATGTGAAAGCAGAGGGCTGATTATATAAGTCATTTACATTTTGTGTAACTTGAGAGTGACTGGCTCAGCGAAGTGAGCAACTGAGCCTCAGCAGCCTTCAAGAAACCCCCCTCAGACTAATGCTGGCGAGCTGTGGGGAAGAAAAGCTCACACTGAGATGCCTCTCAACTTCTGGGAGTTGTCAGCGGTGCATCTGTTTTAGGGGGAAAAAGTAGAGGAAGCAACTACTTGCAAGAATGTCCGTCAAGGTAAAGCTGCCGTGTGCTGACAGGAGGCTCACATGCGGCTCTCATCCCTCAGCATGCAGATACACACGGCGTTCATCACCACCTCCGTCACTCACTTGCTCACTCATCCCTCGATCACCTCCTGAAGCGTGGCACCTCAACATCTGGCGCTTCATCCCCATCCTTTTTCTGGGTCACGTCCCAGCCAGACAGAGGAGATTCGGAGTGCTGGAGTCAGACCTCCTCCAAGGTGGTTTGACCAGCTGGCTTTTGATCTTCCTCCGGGGGGGGTGGTTTTTATGTGTGTGGAACGGAGGTATTAACGTCGCTGTGCACTTTCAGCGAGGGCAGCGGGGTCTGCAGCTGCAGACATGGGACGGGGAGCCGTGTGTGATGTACATGTAAAAGCCCACATAACAGAACAATAAAGTTCTTTGATGCAGAAAAACGTGTAACCCTTTGAAACAGATGTTGGGGGGGCGTTAGCTGACAACAAAGCAAATGAACCTTTTCCTCTTTGTCAAATTTCAAATTCAACATTTATATTTGCTCATTTTAATACATATGCTTAATATATGTGATTTTCAAATATTGAACATTTGAATTTTAATTAAGTAACATAAATTTGACACTTCGTTTTTATATATTTGGGCTTTTTGTGCAAATTTCCATTGGTGCTGTATTTAGTTCAATTTTTGATATTTTCTTATTACAATGCTCTGTAATTGGTTGCCCCAGGATCAGAAGCACAAATTATGTTTCATTCTGTAGTAAAATGACAATAAAGAATCATTTTGTTTTCCTACTTTTATTTTGTAATGAACATTGACATTTCATCCAATCAACCATGACGACAAACTTGTTGTTGGTTCCGACAGCATCATGAAGTTTGCAGACGACACCATGGTGATCGACCTTATCAAAGACGGTGATGAGGTCGTCAATGGGGAAGAGGCTGATGACCATGGACTGTAAACGAAAACTGGACTGAGTGATTTGATATATAGTATATCCTGTATGTCCCTGAGACTTCAGTTTCCAAGAGGCCCATTGGTGCTCCTGTTCCTGGCAGTGGACCTCGTCACTGGCTTGTTTTGTGTCTCGGAATGGGAGAGATACCAGGTGGCTATTCTATTCTATTCTATTCTAATGGAGTGTATTGGTCCTTTATTCTGCCCAGATGCACCCTTCACTTCTCAAATGCTCTTCAGCTTTAGTTTTATCGAGTTCGATTTGGCGAATACATAACTGTTTTCAAATTTCACCTTTACAGCATCATGATCGATTACAACCAGCAGTGACATTTAGAGAAGACTATACTTTACGGAAGAGACAAGGCTTACAAAAAAAAAAAAAGCAACAAAACAGGGCAAAGGGGGCTCAAAAACAGAGACGACAGGACGAACCTGCACGGCGACACAGTGGCAGAAAAAGCAGATTAACTGTAGCTTCAGGATCCTCAGCAGAGACATTTACGAAGTTTGATACCTCAAAAAGGACAAAAAGTGACTTTTGTATATACTTTTATAAGGGAAGGGAAATAAAACGGTTATGAGAGCTTCTTTGAAGCAGAAAACTGAACATTATGTCTTCAATGTTTCATCAAAACTGATATTTGAAAAATATATAGATGATAAATATGAGTAATATTCCAATTAATTATTGCTGTCTCTAAAATTAGATAATGTATTTGACTGTTGTTATAAAAAAAAGATCAAATTTATCAAATATTGGCCTTTAAATACCAGATTATTTGCAACATTTTAAATACAATATTGGTGTAATTCAACTGTGGGTGGGAGATTACTTTAATGTATAGATTTTACAATTTTATCTTTTTCTATTTTTCTGTGAAAATGTAAGAACTATCATTACATTTTCAAAGAATTGAGACACTAATGCTTTAGCTAACAATTTGCATTAGCCTTTTTCAAGCACCTCAAGACTCATTCTAACTATATTTTTTTCTATTGTAAAATCATTAGAAATTTGACCTTTGAGTTGTTGTGACTGTTGGAGCAGATTTTTGCCTCCAGTAATTTCCCACAAACCATTTCTTTACACTATCTCCTGCTAGCATATAGCACTTCACAAGCCCAAGCTAACATTAGCATAGCAAAAAAAAACTCAATTGATTGAACATATTTGTGCTTATACATCCAATGCATGACACTTTTCTTTTCAGCTTTGGTTCGCAACAGCAAATCAGTTTCCTCCATCTAACAATGTCGTCTTCATTCTCTACTCTAGCAACATATTTTCCTCTTCTCTGTCTTTCTACGAACACGCCTTCCTCCCGTCCTGCTTCGACCAACAGTCCAATTTCCACCGGCACCCTTGATGCTGATTGTTATTAATCCTGGCCTTGATCGTAGCGGTATAGATATCATCTTTCTGATTAGTAAACATTTGATAAAAATTTAATAAACTTAAATATTTCTCTCTGCAACATTGGCATGATTGCTCTTTTTAAAGTTTTTATTTTGCTTTTGTACTTATTAGACTATTTGCTTACGTTTTAGTGGTGAATTACGATTTCTGTAACGTTTTTCTGAGTGAAAATGTAACATAAACCTCTTCAATTAGCACAATTCAGCACTGTTTAATGTGAAAAACATTCAAACAAAGGTAATTCAGTGTTTTCGGACAAGCATAATTTCTACTATATTGGTTGTTTTATTCCTGAAATCTTGCTTTCAGGAAATGTCCTTCCAGAGAAAATACAGAGCATGCAGCAGACTCTGCAAAGCTATTATTGGAGTTTGGAGAGTCTGAGTGAAGGAGAAGAGGGACACTCTCACCCTTACAGCTTATAGCAATGATGGGGGCATCCACGGTATATTTAGAGATGCTTTGTACATGTTTTCCTTCCCGGTAGGTTAATCCAGTCAACCTGCTGCCATTATCATACATTACAATATAAGCTTGTAAACATCATTCAGTGTAGTGGGCACAATTCTATTAGAAATTCTCATTTTTTCTTCTATTTTTGTGGTTAAATACATTGTTTAACATGGCACATTTGTGTGTTTCAGTCTGTACCACATTATCGTCCCAGGTCCCAGCTTGCACTGAGACACACATTTTTAGTAGATAGTCTTATATAGAGAGCTTAGTTATCATTAAAAGTTAAATAAGGAAAAAAAAAGGACCATCAGGTTACTCTTCTTTGATGGTTTGAGTCTGGACTCGTGCTGCAGGAAGGAGAATTCTACATCTACTGTGAATATGAATGCTATTATATCTGTAAGTTTCTGTCACCAAATTCTAAACGCTGCCGTGATTCAGGGGTAGAGCGGTTGACCTCTGATAGGAAAGTTGCAAGTTTGGTTCCACCTTGGCTACACTTGGGTTGAAGTGGGCAAGACACTGAACCCCACATTGCTCCTGGTTGTTATGGGTTGGGGCCAGTGTTTGCCAATGTGTGAATGGGTAAATGGGACAGACTGTAAAACGCTTTGGGTCTTCTAATTATGTGTGAACTGTTTGTCATTTATTATTTATTTATTGAAAAAAATAACTACTGTAAAATAATTCAATCTTTCATAATACTTGTGTATGCATAATACATGTGTATATAAATGCAGCTCATAAGTGTTACTTGCATTTGCCATTCGTTATGTGCGATGATTGTCTTCACCTGAATTTGGTTTTGACCTGTTCAAAATTTTTCCTTGGTTGAGAACTACGCAGTTTTTGTTTTTTATAGGCATGTAAAAGATATTTGATACGTATTGAAAAATCGATCGGGCAGTGGAAGTAACAGAAGTATCAATTAGGGATATAAAAAATAGATACGTATTGAAGACTGATCGAGCACCTGCAGTTTTGTTTGAAAACCACTGATATGAACAAGATTATGTTGTTTAAAAGGTTTAAAATCAATCAAGAAATAAATAATAAATTTCTGACAAACAACAGTTTTGTCTTTTTTTTTTCTACCGTCTTTGTCTTTTTATGCGCGTGTGATGCAAACAAAAAGACGTCCAATTGTAAGTTTGCTTCCTCCAACCTGAATACATTTCTCTGTCAAATGCCATGGATTATTATTACTTATAGCTTTAAATCCATATCAATGAGAAATATCTAGATTTAAGCAATTTTGGTAAAAGAATCACACTGTATTGTGTCGCCAAAAACGTAGTTGAATCCCTGATGTATCGATTCATGGACCATGTATCGAGGTGCGTATCAAATCGTGTGAGAAGAAAAATACACAACCTTTGTATGTCATGTAGCTTTTATGCTAATATTACGTAAATCTTACACAATTGAGTTTGAGTTTATGCGAGATGTATTTGCAAATGAGTGACTTTCCACGTTTGTCTGGCAGTTTTCCTACATGTACCATCCATGTATAACATTTATATATTGTATGGATCACGTATAATGGTAAAACTACATAATTGACATGCATCATGCATGTACAATTCGCGCACTGTGTGGCGGGTATATAAATCCGTCGATCTTTAACCCCTCCAGCAGTCTTTACTGAGTGGGGGTCTCCCACTCTCCACGTCCAGTTTGTCCAGGTGGGGAGTTGGGCTTCTTGCTGGGTGGTGTCCAGTGCCACATGGAAGCCAGGTCCGGGGAGGGGGTTGGGAACTGCAGGTGTCAATACGACGCGCGCCGGGCCCTTCTTGAGGATGTCCCCTTATCCTGGCTGAACCAGAGGACTTTGAAACAAATGTTCTTTGCGTGATTTATTTGTACTTCTTCAGTGGTTTCAATTTGGTTCATCCATGATACATCTGGGAAAATTTCTCATTAAAGATCACAACTTTTCTGGCTTTTGTCACATGTATTCACGCTGATCAATTTTCATTCATGCAATATGCACAAAATGTACACAGTGGCTTTGTGACACAGCCTTTAATAGTTTACTTATTTTCACATTTACATAGAATAACATCAATTATTGACAAGGAATACACAGGTATATCTGATTTCTAACAATAGATTTCTACTTTATTTACTTAAATAGAAATCATGAAAAATCATGCAAATCTTCTTTGTCAAAAACAAAGAGAATTTGCATGATTTTCATGCGAAATCTATATTTATTTACTTAAAACATGTTTTAAATGAGCTTTACACTAAAAAGGTTCTGTTTTTTTTTATACACAACTGATGATTAAAGGAATTTTCCAGATTGTATTTTGTAATTTTCAGCTGATTTTGTATTGTGTCAAACATCAATCCGAATTAATTATTTTATATGAACACGTCGACCCCTTTTTGTCAAAAATTGCAATATTTGCAACACATTGCTGTAGTCCCTGGGAATATATAGAATTTACGCACAGAGGATTGTCAACGTGCTAAAGATAAGAGTGAGGGGACATCATATATTAGTAGTGTTTGTTGTTGTTGTTAGAGATGGTTAAAAATTAAAAAAATAATCAAAATTGAATCATGAATCACATTTTGGTCATGATTTTTTAAAGCAGCCTATAAGTTTGCTATAGATTTTTTTCTTTCACTAATAATAGACAGAATCACACTATTTACTTTGCCTTCCTGCAGCTGTGATTCTCACAGTGTATCACCTCACCTTAGATGCCTCAGAGTCACTCAGGTTGAAATTGCATTTTCTTTCTTTTTTATACTTTTGCCTTCCCTGCAAAAAAGAGCCAAGAGGTGTTGATGAGCTGTGTCTCCAATTTTGCGCATTTGTCATTGATGGGAAAAGGCATGGAGGAGAAAAGGGGGGGCCTTGGGGATGCACGCTGGAGTTGGTGGTGGGGTTACGAGCTGCTGGGGTGTAAAAAGTCCACTACCATTTGTCACCGTCGATTCAGGGCCTGGCTGTCAGCGGTGCTCGCCTATATGTGGCAGCAAAGGCCTCTGGGAGTGTCTCAATGCACAGATCGACCGGGCAGTAACGTGAACGCCTGTTGCTCGCTTTGCATGAGGATGCTGGCGTGAGGTGAGCTTGGGGAGGGCAGACAAAAGAGGTTTATCAGTCTGACTCTTTTCACCTTGCAGCAAGCAGGCTAATTTAGGAGCACAGAAACAACACAGACCGTGCCTTTTCTTTGGGTTTCTTACACATAAAAAATAAACTTTGGATGTTTTCTTTAAAACAATACAACTAGTCTGATTAGGCCATCCTCTGGTCCACAAAGGAAAATATTTTCAAACAATATTTTATAACAGTTTAAGGTCTAAAAGTTGAAAGAACTCTTAGTTCTTTTATTTAGTTTCACAGGTTTTTCATCCTCATTTCTGTTTGCAAAGTCCGCCTCATGGATCACAACATCGATAGTATCGATCTCAACTCGGTATCGGTATTGCCTCGATACCAGCCCGAGATATCAATATTTCCACTCTTGTTTGAAACTTTCTTTACCTGCTTAAAGGACCCAGCTTTAAATAAACTATTTTCAATTTAATTAAAAATATTTTCCTAATTCTGTTTCACGTTCATCTAGTAATTTTAAAAAGGGAAACTTACAAAAAACATTTGCGGGGATTAAAAACAATTTAAAGTTCATGTAGAATTCCCAACATTTCCAAAAAAAATTGATATTGGTTTCGATATCGACAATATTTACCAGTATTGGTATCAGATCGATACCCAAATGCTCAGTATCACCCAGCCCTACTGCAATGCCTTAAATCCTATTGAGAATTGATTTTTATACTTTCTAATCAAATAATTTATTCACATTTAATATAAGAAATAATCAGTTTATCTTTCTTTTTTGTTTTTCCGATTACATGTTAAAAATAAGCTCACTTCTGATATATTTCATTAATCACTCTATTTTATAGAAATATTTGATGTGAAGCCATTTAGACTCACATTAGGAAAAAAAAATGAATTTGACAAACAATTAGACCAATAAACTTGGAAGGGGAGTATAAATACATATGTATATTTATACATAACTGTTCAACAGTTCACTTGGAAATTTTCCTATTTTGACAGAAAAGTACAATTTGGATCAAAAATACCTTTAAAATAATCAGAAACACAATATATTAATTACTGATGCAGTAAATCATAATAAAATGACTATTCTTGCTGCAGATATCTGTTTTTTGTACATTGTCTATATAGGCGACTATAGGCCCCAGCAACCATTAAT
Organism: Oryzias javanicus; assembly: GCA_003999625.1. Taxonomy (NCBI): domain Eukaryota; kingdom Metazoa; phylum Chordata; class Actinopteri; order Beloniformes; family Adrianichthyidae; genus Oryzias; species Oryzias javanicus. The sequence continues at coordinate 9,379,086 of CM012439.1, read as the reverse complement.
CCGGTGTTCTAATGGTACAATGTGTTTGCTCATTGTGTCAGAAGGCTAATAGATGATTAGAAAACCCTTGAGCTGAAAACAGTGCAGCGGGTTAGAGAAGCTAAAAAACTGACCTTCCTCTGAGTAGGCTCAGTATCTGGAGCATCACATTTGTGGGGTCGATTAAATGTCGTTAAAATGGCCAAAAAGAGAGAACTTTCATGTGAAACTTGACAGCTTATTCTAGTTTTTAGAAATGATGGCTATTCCATGTGATAAACAGCCAAGAAACTGAAGATTTCCATCAACGATGTGAACTACTCTCTTTAGAGAACAGCACAAACAGGCCCTAACAAGAGTTGAAAACGAAGTGAGCAACTAAGCGAGAAGCAGTTTGAGGAATAGACTCCTCACAGGTCCTCAACTGGTAGCTTCATTGAAGAGTACCTGCAAAACCACAGGGTCAACATCTACAGGGAAGAGGGGACTTTGAGATAATGGTCTTCAGGACAGAGTGGCAAAGAAAAAAGCATATCTGATACTGGTCAGAATATCTAAATAAGAACCCAGGCATTGGGCAGAAGAAGATTAGGAAAAAGTGTTACTGATGAATGAATTGAAGTTTTAGATGTTTGGATTTCTCAGCAGAACATTTGAAGGACACAGAACGACTGAAATCATGTCAAGTGCTGTTTGTAAAAGCAATCCAGCCAATCCAACTTATGCTAGAAAACAAATATTTGGAATTTAATTGATCAATTTAGATAATTTACCACATGGTAAAATTTTCTTCTGTCATTTTTCTTTCAACAAATTTGTTGAATTATACTTATGCGTTTGTAGTTGTATCAGTTTAGCGTCAACAGAAGCGTATCAAGAGTGTTCTGTTTGAGGTTTATTTTGAATGACTGACTTCGGACCAGTTGAGAAAACTAAAGCCTTGTTTCCAATGAGCGGTCCAGTGCAATAGGGAGTGGTACGGTCCAGTCAATTCTGGCGAGCGCTTCAACTCGTTTAAAGCCTCGCTTCCATTCGGCAGGTAGTTTTGATGGCACATGTAGACCGCTAGCGTCTCATCCCGTTATTGTAGTGCGACGACTAGAAAAGTAACGAGAATGCAGTTCATCCAGCAGCTCGTCTTTTTGTTGCTTTACTTCTGGTACATCTTGTAACAGGAATTAAATGTTATTTGAAAGAAGATTTCAGAAGAAGAATACTGTTGTTGGAAATGTTAGCTTAATTGAGCGCTATATTGGTGGTTTCTAATGTCGTCGTATAATGGGTCCATTTTACGATGGAAATGTTCAAAATTGTAGACTGTTCCATACTATTCCTGACTGCTCAGTGGAAAAAACATTAAGGCGCACAAGTACATTCATCTATAGTTGAGAACCTGAATCTTTCTGAAGTTTAGGATGAAGAAAACAACTAATTTTTGAAATCCCCTCACACCTCCATGTATATTTATATGTATAAAGTGGATTCATTTTTAGGCTCGCAATCTACCCACACATTGTGCATCGCTGCTAGATGCCTTTCAGTAATTTAAATAGGAGGTGTATTGTCTTTTTGCTGTTGTTATTTTTAGATCATTATTGACCTGAAGGCCTTGAGCAAATGTTATATATCAGCATGTGTCAAGAAATTGCAGCAAAAGCTTTGGTAGAAGGTAAAAGTCCAATTATAGCATACATATATCTACATAATGTGAATAAAAGCAGAGTCGCCCACACAGCTTAATTTGATTATTCTAAATATGACCTTATTTAGAATAATTTAATCAGAAAGGTGGCCTTGCCTTGAACTGAAAGCAGCGTTTTCATCAGGTTGCTAACTGTTCTCATAAAAAAGCCGTGGTTAACATCGTCTTTAAAAATAAACACCAATGCAGCTACAGAAAACTAGCTCATTGATGCCTTTGGCTGGATCTGTCAGTCACATGACCCTTGCTTTGCCTGTCACGTCGGCCTGTCGAGACACTTTTATGTCAACACGCTGAAGTGCATGATGTGGCGCTCACGCAGCAGCGAAAATTTGAGGGCAAAATAAGGAACGCGGTATGTGTGTTTGAAGAGGATTTGGCTTAACCTAATGTGAAACAGCAGGCAAGAACGGAGACGGGCAGCAGTATCTCCTGTCCACAAACACACAAACACACACACGCACACTCTGGTCCTCCCCGAGGCCAGTACTTCCTCCCTACATGATTCATCTCTCTTGACACACAGGTCATCAGCTCAACATGGTAATGAATGAATGAATTCCCCAGCATGCTGAAGTAAACGGCAATCACAAGATGGGCTCAGGATGTCTTAGTCAAGCTGTCTCTTGCATTAAGGTTATATAACTGAGGGAGAGAAAAAAGACATGGGTGCGTGCGCGTGTGTTGATGCAGGCTCAATTCTTCTTACAATTTTACAATTGTACCCCACGTTTGCTCCTTTGAAGACAGTCGAAGTGGCAGATGGCTTCAAGAGGGTGGTCTCCAAAGGTCATTAAAAACTGTTCTTGCTTCGTGATCCAGAAAAACTTCTGTATTCTCTGCACTGTAAGCTGTTCTGTAGTTTAGGTCTCAGCAGCCAAGAAAATGGATAATAAAGAAGAAAATAATCATACTTACAGTGAGTCGCACTGGAGTACTGTTGGGTGATATTTATTTAATAAAATGTGGAACAAGAACAGACAGTTCATCTTGAAAGGCAGATCATAGTAACGGAATAGATAATAATAGAGTGGATATACCCACGCTTCCCCACTGTAACACATTGATGCTTATTCAGCTTCATGAAACATAAACAGAACAGCACAACACTTTTGTTTTTGAACTCAAAGATCTGAAATATGGACATTTGGTACTGGCTGTTCCCATTAAAGCTCGGGTCCCCATCCAGACCCAGTCCAGTACCCTAACCCAACACCGGACCTGAACCGGTACAAGACGCGATACTGGGCGCAAACCAGATGCAAACCAGTGCCGGTTTAAGGTAGGGTACGGGTACTGGATTAGGGTACCGATACTGGATGCGTCCCGAGGACCAGTGTGGATCCAGTACCGCATCCTGAGGAGCAGTGTGCATCTGGTACCGCATCCTTAGGTTTGCGGGCCCTTGATTTTATGAACAGCCAGCACGTCAAAAAACGACGAGTTGGGGACACCCAAAACGTCAAAAGTGACGCGGAGGGATCCTTAACCAAACGTCATGTGATAATGTGTTGACAAAATAAAAATTTCTCTCGACAATTGTTCACAAATGTGTCTAAATCTGTAATAGTGAGCACTTCTCCTTTGCTGAGATAATCCATCCCACCTCACAGGTGTGCCATATCAAGCTGCTGATTAGACAGCATGATTATTGCAGAGGTGTGCTTTAGACTGGCTACAATAAAAGGCTATTCAGAAATCTGTAGTTTTGTTTTATTGATAGGATCTAGGGCAGGGGTCTGCAACCTCTAACACTTAAAGAGTGATTTGGGTCGATGTCTCACTGACCACAACTCAGTAGGAGCCACATATCCTTTAGAAATATAAGACACTAGTTTGTATTTATGTTACTGTGTTTTTTTTTTTTTTTTTTTTTTTTTGAGAAATATAAATAGATTATTATTTTTTTGGCATAACTAAAACAAACTTTATTAGAAAATAGATTCCCCCCCACCCCAATATTTAAAGGTTTATAGCTTTTAATAGAGGTCCATAAGACTTCCTTTCAAAGTAAAAGACTTCCCGTGTCACATCGGATCATCTCAAAGGAGCACATCTAAGGAAGGTAATGTAGCAATAAAAAAAGGTGGTGAAGCAATGTGGTGCTTCTTAGCCAGATACTCATAAATCTAAATATCTATAAGTAAAACAGAGCTAATTAACAGTTTTCTTTTAACCATGAGGCACACTTAAAACATTGGAAATCGTCAAAATGTTTAGTTGTCAATTAACGAATCACTATGGCTAGTGTGCTTTGGAGGCTCGCAGAGTGATGTTATTTGACTTTTTTTTTACTTTACTTTACAGTTACTTTTTAAATTAAAAGCTTTATATTTTTGTCTACAAGAGAGCCACAATGGAGAGGCAAAAGGCTCTCGAGCCACAGGTTGCAAACCCCTGGTCTATAGGTGCCTCAGAAAACCGCTAAGTATCTGGTGTGACCACCATTTGCCTCATGCAGTACAACACATCTCTTTTGCATGGAGCTGCCCATGGTGGCAATGGGGTTATTGCATGGGCAGACTTATATACACAGACAAAGAACATGGATGCATTCTAGTATGGCTTTATGAATGCACAAAGATATCATGACGAGATCCCGAGTCCCATTGTTGTGCCATACCTCCAATAACATCACCACACGTTCAAAGGATCTGTCTACAATCCTTGGAAGCTGAAAACATCCCAGTTCTTGCAAGACCAGCATGCTCTCTGGACATGACACCAATTGAATATGTTTGGGATTTTCTGGATCGGCGTGTTCCAGTTCCTGCCAAGACCCAGCAACTTTGTACGACCAGTGAAGAGGATCGGCAATCCAATGTAAAGCTGTAGACACACTGACCATGGCAACTCGCGCACAAGTGAACACTGTCAAAACATACATACATGCATAAAAGTGTTTTCAAAACTCTCTAATCCATGCGTAGCTACACAAGTTTCTAGGACCGTTTTAAGGGTTTATATTACAATCAGTGAACTGGTCTTGAAAGTTAAACCAGAACTTTAACTCATCGGGGACTCGGATTTCGTAGTGTTGTGTGGATGGTGCACTTCATGGATTAATTCATGAAAGGGACAACTGCTTGAAAATTGATCATGGAGGAGAAAATGATAAATGCTGTTTGTGCCCGGACAACACATTCTAACTCCAAAGTCTTCACATACTGACGTTTGGTTAAGGACACATCAAAAATTGACGTCTTGGGTGTCCCTAACTCTTCGTTTTTGATGCGCTGGCTATTCCCCCTAATCCACAATTCTCCAACCTCTGAGCCGCAAACTGGAACCGTTCCAGTACTGAGACGTGGATCACACTGGTACCCTAATTTGGTATCATGTACGGGTCTGGTTCAGGTGGCGTCCAAAATTGCATCTGGTACCATGTACGGTCATTGCCGGGTTAGAGTAGCGGTACAGAGTTAGGGCATCAGTGTCGGCCTCGTCCTGAGGACGAGTCCACATGCGGCACCGCAGCCAGTACCATGTCCCGAGGGTTGCGGATCTTCAATTTTACGAACAGCCAGCACGTCAAAAAACAACAAGTTGGGAACATCCAGGATGTCAAAAAGTGACGTGGAGGTGTTCTTACCCAAACGTCAAAATGTGACAACTTGGGTATGAGAACGTGTTGTTCCCGGACAGAATTAAGAAAGACCAAGTCTTTTATATCAGAACTGAGCTGTGAAAGAGCAAGATTAGCACTGATTTGACATATAACACCACGCGTCATGTGTGTCCAGTGTTAACACCATGGGGAAAATGTGTGTTCAAGAACCTGCGTTCACCATGTTCTTGAACACGTTTTATCTCTGGTGTGTCTGTAGTGTTAGACTTAACAGCACTTCTACTTCTGTGTTGCTGCCCTAAGCAAAATACACCTGGTTACGTCCCCAATGGGCAAACCTGCCTGAGTCTGGGGGATGGACACAAAAAGGGACAATGACATCAAAAACTGGACACCAGTAACAATAAAAAGAATACAGTTTGTTAAATAAGAACAAACCTGTGTCTTGCAAACAAAGAGACTAACCAAAGGGATTGGAACCATGATCCAACATAAGACTGTCAGAGTCAGCAGCTCCCCGCTAAGGGCTGTCTAACCAAAATCTACCAAATCAAAAGAAACAAGCAAAGCCTTCAAACTAAGACTACCCAACCCCAAACTAAAATAACAAAACCCAGCAGTGTAAGACTTCTGAGGACAAAGAGGGGAAAAAGGAAAAAAGGACAACAAAACCTAAACCTCAACCCCAGCTGCCTCCTCACCTGCTCCTCACCTGCCAGGTGAGCAGAATGGATAGAGTCAGTGCGAAAATAACATACACAATACCCTTTTTTTAAAATCACATGAAAGTCACACCTCTGGCCAATCTGCGCAAAAAAAACCCAACGCAAACCGAAAAAAAATATAGATAAAATCTGGTTTTAAAGAATAGAAAGTCTGTCAGATTGAATGAACTGGACTCATATTCAACTTAAATAATAGTACACAGTTTTAAAGCATGAAAGTGTTCCACGATAGATGGTCTCTTTACATGTTTAATGTCTGAATAAACAAGAGACAGCTACCACAAAAAGTTTGTTTATTTGAGAGTTGAAGAGGGAACAAAGTGTGTGAAGCTGCCAAAAGTCCTTTCATTGGTTTTCCTAATGTGCTCTAGCATTAGTGGGGAGTTCTTTCTTTTCATCTTAAAACAACCCTGCATGTGAATGAGTTTGCATGCAGAAGGCTTCTTGCTCAAATGCACGAGTTGTGCGTTTTCTCCCCCCGCCGCTGTACTAGCTGGGGGGTGTTTGAGGCTGCCAACGTCAAGGAAAAACAAGTGTTAGTGAGAGTAACGATGAGGGGGAAAAAATACAAGAAGGGTTTATGTGCGTGTGTGGTGAAAACGAGTGAGCGAAAGCCGAGATTTGGGTCAAGATAGAGTTGTGTTTGAAATCTCACAGCAAACATGATCATTTAATTTTATGTCGTCATTTTTCAGTCTGAAGTTGTCGCTGGACTTGGACCTCACAAAAGAACAGCGGCTTTATTTCTTCTCTGCTTTGGACACCCAGTTGGGTTTCAATATCTCTTAAAAGTGTTTTATACTTTTATGTGCTATCACACATCAGAGAAAACGGTAGAAGGAATGATGTCTGTCTGTAAAAGAAGGCCTCTGATTATCTCTACTTTGTGCAGAAACCTTAATCCGTAGAACTGTACAGGGGGGTTGTCCTGTAAGGGTTCTGAGAGGTTTTGGATCATATAGAGGAGGTGTGTCTTCCAGTTGTGCTGTGGCTCCTGCAGATTCATGTATTTTGAAGTATTTGTAAGAATAATGTCATTGTTGGCTCTTATAATGTACGGATGACGCTGTCGCACCGCACCCTTATGCAACATTCTAGTCCAGGGGCGTCAAACTCAATGGTGCAGGGGCCCAAAATCCAAATCACACCTAAGGTCGCGGGGCGGACAATATAAACATTTATTATAAGAATTATGATTTTTAAATGATTTTGTCATTTTTATGATTTTTTTCATGATCTCGCGGTCACAACATGATTTTTACAGGATTTTTTCATTTTTATATGATTTTGTCATGTGTCATCCTAAAGCAACATTTAAAAAAATGTAACCTTTTCACTTTACTATGAATAAAAACAAGCAGGAATATTATTCCAGAATAAATAACTTAAACCTTAAATTTCTTACAATATTTTCCTCTCCATAAAAACATATTTAGTCAAAATTATACAAGTTAGAAATAAGCAAAAGATAACATCGGCCATTCATAATAACAACACAAAATGATCTGGATATAATTACCTGGAGGGCCGGATCTGGCCCCCAGGCCTTGACTTAGACACGTGCTCTAGTCATTCGTAAGGTGCGCGTACCTGTTCTGACCACGTGCCTGAATGCTGCAAATAATACTACTAATAAACTTTATTTATAAAGCACTTATAGAGACCCGATTGCTGTACAATGACAGAAAGATAACATTTAAAGGATCAGATAAAAATAGATTAAAAGAGTAAAAGATAAAAGAAAGACCCTGAGATGAAGAATGATATGTATTGTAAGTGTTCATCAGACAGTATAACGCCAGCACAAACTATACTGTGAGTGTCTAATTTCCTCTACAATCTTGATATTTCCTGTAGTCAACCAACACCTCCCATACAGCTTTGCCCATTTTTTACCTCTGAAAACCTGTAGAGTAACTGGTGACAAAGACTTACAGGACCACATGTGTGAGAGGCAAAAGATTCAATGAACACAAGAAACAGACATGTTTGTCTAATATTTTTAGTAGTATTTTCTTAGCTAGATAAAAATAAAAACTTTCGTATATCTATTTAATTTGAGAAAATTATCGACATTCAATTTAAATGAGTGTCAGACAAATGTACAAAGAAGAGCAACAGTTAAATCAAAGAATCTTTTATGGAACCAAACAGCATTTTACCAGATCTCCAATAAAACTAAGTTTGTCTTTTATAAAGAAACTTCCCTTCACTCGTGCAAATTATCAACTTTCTAACTGTTGCTGGGCAGAAGGATTATTGCAGTATGAATAAAAAATGAAAAGATTTGAAAGTTCCTGTTCACATCTCAAAAAATACCCAAATGTGGCCAAAATTCAACATAAAGACTCTGGTGTCTAATTAGCTTCTCTCAGAACAATAATTAAAATAAAGGATACAGCATTACAGTGTCATAAAAATGGGAAAAAATAAAAACCGTCTCCCTAGCTGAAAGGCATCAACATTTTGTTCATTATTTACAATAATATGTCAAAACAACATCGACAACAGACTGTAATGCTGCACAAGTGAGCATGTGGATCGTCAAAGGGGGGAAAAACCTTAAAAACCCAAAAGTACAGACCAAAGTACAACACATGGGTCTCAATAATAAACTCGGAGTAGAAGAACTGCCTCTCTTCCATTTATACTTTAAGACTTCTCCAGTGAAAATTGTATTTTTTAAATGTTTTTGTGGCCTTTTTTTAGGTGATGGAGAACTTTTTTTTATTCAAATTGTTGCGAATCAGAAGAAGACGAAAAAATGTTTTTTGATCACATTTGTTATGTAAAAAATACACTGAGCTCCAATAGTGTTGTTAATGTTGCACCGCTAGTGTTAGGTTGGGGTTTTGAGAGGCTGTTAGCTAGTGGGAGAGAGCGTAAACAATGGGATGATGGGAAATAAGTGCAGGCTTACTTTATGCCTATGATAACTCAGAGGTGAATTTCTAATGAACTACTGCTGCTCTTCAGAAACTATGTGGTAGAAAACGATAGGCTTTTGGATTATGGTGCTAAAAATGGCATGCCCAAAATGAAAAGACTTCTGGGAAGGCTTTGAAATAGATGGAAAGATGATCAGAGTGAGACTTTAAAGAGGTTGCAGTCACAAAAAATAGAAAAATGAAAAAGATATTAGATATTTTATAATATCTGGGAAGACTTACTAAATTCAGTAGACTATTTTTTGAACCTGATTGTAACTAGTCTGATTTGGTTTGCCGTTACAAAAAAAAAGCTTCAAAGCCGCTTTTTCTCAAAACGTCATTTCTCACATTCAGGAATGTGTGATTGCAAATCTTTCTACTGTGTTGAGAGAGGCAATTACTGCCTGTGAGTGCACATTGCACCAAATAATATCAGACAACAGCCTCACATGGAGGAGCCGTGTATGTGCAGGCCCCGGGGGAAGTTAGCAACAGCCTGTTTGTCATACATTTGACATCCATGGACATCTCATTATGATAATTTAGAGCTCTTTAAAGAGGAGTTAGCCGTTTGAATCCTGAGGCTGAGACAGAGTGTGCAGCAATTAGATGTAAGGTTTTTCTTATCTTAAAGCGTTCTTGATGCAGGCCGATGGGGATAATGCTGCTATGAATAATTGTTTTTTTTTTTTTTTACATTTGGAGTTTTTCTTGTTTTATTTCATTTTAAATCTCAAAGATCGGTTGACCTGGAAGCTTAACAAGGACTAATTAAAAAAAGAAAATTGTCTTCTTTTGTAGAAGCAAATTATCTGTGTGTTTTTGGATGGAATGGAGACATGTGGGTAATATCCTGGGTCTCCCTATTATTCTTTAACAGAAAAGCATTCATAGAATGAGGCTGTAAGCATTGTGCTTCTAATTTTAAGCAGTTGTAATACAATTTAGTGTTTTTTAATACTTTTCAAATGAAGGGATTATTTATTTATTTGTGTTGGGGGTGGGGGTCTGTTTTTAGACAGAACAGTGAGTCAGATTTTGTTCTGTCCGTTCAGCATGGCAGTTGCTGCCAGTCATTGCATTAAGGCTACGATTGTCATGTTACATCTCAGGCTTTTTCTCTCAGGGATCTGCTGTGCAGTCGACCAGAGATTCACGGAATCTCTAATATTAGCGTTTGGCTAGCTCCCAAGTTTGTACGTCATTTGAAGTTCCTCGTTTCTGTCAGGATTATGCCTAAAAACAAGGCCTGAAGATACATTACATTACAGCCCATACAGTGAGGCAAACAAGTGTATGATTTGTAATCATGGAGGGGTCTGAAATTGTCATTTTTAGGTGACTGTGCACTGTGAGAGACATAATTTTTAAAAAAAAAATCAGTAAATCCTGTTATATGATTTTTTAAATCAATGTATTGGCATGCTACTGCTGGAAATAACTATTTAAACATATGTTAATCAGCTAGAATCAAAGACCTGTTAGTCCTCCTTGAAATAGTCCACCCCTGCTTCATCCTAAATCAGAAGGACCTGTTTGAGGTGGTTATCTGCATAAAGACACCTGTCCACCTCAGAAAGTCAGTAAGACCACACCTACTATCAGGGCCAAGACCAAAGAGCTGTCAAAAGACACCAGAGACAACATTGTTAGACGTACACAAGATAAGAAAGGGCTGTGGGTCGACTGCCGAGCGGCTTGGTGATCCTACAAAAGGTGAGGACCAGTCCAGAACTACACAGGAGGAGCTGGTCAGTGACCAGCTAAAAACTGGGACCACCGTTTCCATGGTTACTGTTGGTATCACACTTAGACATCATGTTTGAAATCATTCATGGCACGAAAGGTTTCCCTGCTTAAACCAGCACATGTCCAGGTCCACCTTAAGTCTGAGCACGATCCAGAGGAATCATGGGACAGAGTCATTTGGTCAGACGAGACCAAAATAGATTTGACTCAATATGTTTGGAGGAAGAAGAATGATGAGTACCATTCCAGGAACTCCACCCCTGCGGTGAAGCATGGGGGTGGTAGCATCATGATATGGGGGTGTTTTTTGCACATGGGACAAGATGACTGCACTGTATTAAGGAGAGGATGACTGGGGCCATCTATTGTGAGATTTCGGATAACAACCTCCTTCCATCAGTTAGAGCATTGAAGATGTGTTGGTGCTTGGGCTTCCAGTATGACAGTGACTCGAAACTCACAGCCGGAATAGCCAAGGAGTTGGACTCCACGCGCACGGAGCTTCACCTCCAGTTCATACCAGACTTATATTTTTCAACAATGGTCAACTGTGGTTATTTAGAGCTTCTACAATTAGTTTGACATTGTCCATCTTGACATGCTCTCTGCCTCTCTCTAGTTGATTGTGTTTTTAAACATCCAACACCACACCCCCCACGCCACAGTCGGCTCACTACGTTGATCTGTGTGTGTCTCGGTGTCTGTTTGTTTTTTTTATTTTGTGTTGTGTGTTGTATGAATTGTATGTGTGTTTATTTTCATCTCTACTTTCGTCTCTGTTTAGATACAAAAATATGACTATATTTCTCAATCACTTTATTTTATTGTGAAAAATTGGTTATATTTTGAAATTTGACCGCAACTTCCTGCCAGGATTGACAGGGATCACTCGCAGCTCATGCAAAAAAACAAGACCAGACAGCGAAACGATCACTGACCGCAACGCTTCATATCTGTTGTCAACCACACCATAGGTAAACAAGGGCGCCAAATGGAAGTGGCCTCCGTCCCACGCCGCTTCGTAACATTTCCGCGGTGTGGACCTGGCATAAGAAACATACCAAGGTTCTGGAGTGGTCTAGCCAACCTAAACCCAATAGAAAATCTTAAGAGGAGGTTTAAACTATTTATCTGAACAACAGCCCAGTAATCTGACTGATCTACAGAAGATCTGTGTGGAGGAGTGGGCCAAAATCCCTCCTGCAGTTTGTGCAAACCTGGTCAAAAACTATAGGAAATGTTTGATTTGTGTAATCGTGAACAAAGGTTACAAAGGCCAATAATTAAGAAGGATTTTCTCAGGTGTTCAAATACTTATCTGCATCGTAGTAGACAATACATCTTTTAAAAAAATCCTACAATGTGATTTCTAGATTTTTTTTTCTATTGATTACGTCTCTAACAGTAGACATTAACTTAAAATGGACATTTTAAAACCCTCCCTGATTTCTAAGTGGGAAAACTTGCAAAATCCCAGGATGTTCAAATACTTCTTATTTCTTGATGATGGAGGATAAATCAATAATTGTGGTTCGGGTCCGGCCAGAATTCTATGATACCAAGTCTTTCATAGATTGTGAAAAGAAAAAGCCAGCAGCAAGATTTTTTTTAGATTTGTACTACTTTGACCTTTGACACCAGGCCTCTTCCAACCATACGGGGTGGAGATGTACTGGGAAACAGCAGAAAAAGAAGAAGAAGAAGCCCTTCCCTGCTGGTCCAGTGTGAACATCATGTACAGAGCGCGTGTTCTAGAACGTGTGTTTACCGTGCTCCTGAAAGCGCGTCACATGCCCGGTGTGAACATTGCTTCAGAGTGATTTATTTCACAGAATAAACCAACAAAAATCATTTGTGTGAATAGATGTCAAATGCGCTGAAGCTTTCCGAGCCTTCCTCCATCTCTCTTTGTCTCCTCTGGTCTTCTCCTCTCTGTTTGCGGCTCAGCACCTCCACCGTTTGTCCGCAACCATGTGCCGTCATCTTATTTGCCTTGACAAGAAGGGTCTTACCAGACGCTTATTTAGAAAAATGTTGGAGCTGCATCAGTGACTCAGTTGAAACGCGTCTTGAGAGCATGCCTCGTTTCTGGCCCACAATAACTCTGACGTGACGCGGCTGCAGCTCAGATCCGAACGGGAGCGGCTTTCTCCGCGCTCAGACGCGCTCATTAATGTCAATGTGACTTGACAGTGATCACAATTTGCACTGCCGTTTTACTGTGTTCTTTTGCCTCCGCGTTGCCGTTCTGTCAAACAACAATTTTACATTTAGAGTACTTTTGACAACTGAACTTTTTGGTGATGTATGCACATATGTAATGGGCAGTGTTGTTTGGAGAACTGGTGAAATTTGAGGTGAATATCTGAGCAGGATCTAAGCTGTAATCTTTTTTGTTGTGTAATACAGGAGCTACAACTGGACCCGCGTACTCCCACAGCAGCTTCATGAGTCTGAGTGCCAAGCAGTGATGTAACCAGAAGCTGACCTCTAAGTTTCAGTGGCAGAGAGGACAGCCTACTCATAAAGCCAGTGAGCTGCATGGGAGTTGACAGCACTGTGTGAACATGTAAAAGTTCAGTTAGCTAACAGAGAAGACTGGAAGTGTGCAGGCACCAGCTCAAACAATGGAGGAGGGGCTCCACTGGAAAATGTCGCATTAGCTGCATTTCCGTTGACCCTGACGTTGCGCTAGCTGGATACGCAATAGAACATTTGCCTGATTGAGACGTGAAAATGTTGCGCCTGGAGGATGTGGTGTTTTATCTTTTCATCCGTAGCCCCTCCCATGTAGCTTACCGCTCCGTGGCCTGAATAAGATGCTGACGTCTCCTTTGATAGATGATGATGAACGCTAGTGCCGTGGCTGAAATCTGAATGTATCTGCTGTTAATAAGTATTCCTCACATTCGTTGCTGTGTTTTTGAAGGACTTATCGCATGAGTCGGTTTATGTAATTCACAAAATTATAATTTTAGTGGAAACAGTAATTGTGTGTTATTTTTAAATTCTAGAATTTCAATAAACTTTTGTGCCTGTGGAAACGCAGAATACGAGACTTGTGGCTTCTCTTGTATTTTAATGAGATTCTTAAGGGCACCAAGAATTTAATACTTTCCTACTAAATTATAATAAATAATAAATAATAAATAAAATTAAAAAATAAACATCATAAACAGAAGGATGATGATAGATGACCATATGCAAAGTTCTAAATGGGGTTTGAATGAAGTTTAGCAACCTATTGAATCCAATACGTTTCAGGGAATAAAAAATAGTTTAATAATCGATTTTAATAAAAAAAAAAAAAGAATTTATATTTTAAATATTTTAAATATATCAATAAATCTTGTTGATCCCATGTATCTGTAAATTACCTCACCTTTTATAATTGAATAAGTCAGGGGTCTGCAACATGCAGCTCTCCATAATGGCTCTCCGACTTAAGAAAAATAAGTTGACTATAATCTTTTTATGTAAATTAGCTAAGTTTATACATTTTTAGACTCACGCGTACGTCAAAGATAAACAATATTTTTACTTTCCTGCTGACTTGAAGAAGTCTTTTGCTCCATTCTTCCTCCAAAATACACAGATTTCAAAATACTTTGCAAAACTGTAAAAACTCTGATCCTTCATCAGTTAAAAGCACATATTATCTTATGCTGTCCAGAGCTTCAATAGAACGATCCGGTCTAACACAACGCATCTTTTATTTTGAAAGGATATCATCCAAGTTTCTGTCAAATGTAAAAAAGAATTTCACATTTTGAAAATATGCTAATTTCTCTTTATATTTTTGCTTGTATTCATACCAGAGAAGAAGCTTAGTTCATATGATTGAAAAATACATTGAAATGAATTCACAGCAATAATAAAATAAGACTATGCGGCTCCTTCCAGGTTTAGATCAGTAGAAAACAAGACAAAATGGCTTTTTTACTGTTAAAAGTTGCAGAAATAAGTGAATGATTGAGAAGAACAGTTTATGTCAAGTCCAACTACCTTCTATTAAAATAAGAGTACATAATCCAAAAAGTCAAAAGAAAGGAAAAGTTTTGATCACTTACCTTTATTTTGAACTGTTTTTGACAATCCTGATCTCCAGTTATAAAGGTTTTCTCTTTCTTTGTATTTCTTTGACTTTATTTACTTTTGTTTAGAAGCTGTGCTGCTTAAATTGTTTCTGCCTCCTGACCAACCTTTGATCTGTTGTAAAAGCGTTCCCCGGGATCTTTTAGTTATGAAGTTTTTTGCCAAAATTATAAAAACATGTGTTGTTTTTTTGAGTAGGATGTAGTTTCTGCAGAGCAACAGGAGCTCATTAGAAATTTGCCTCTCAAGACTGTTAGTTATAGAAGTAAGCCCGTTAAAAAATGAAGGAGAAAAAAATGCAATTGAGTTAAGAAAAATGTTCTTACAAAGAAAAAAAAAGATTTTTCTTCTTATAAAAACATTCTTGATTTGAGATAATTTATTTGACATTTTATTTTCTTGAAATTAAGTTATTTTATGACAACAAAGCATGCAAATGTAAGAGTTATTTATGAGAGAATGAGCTTTCAAAACTCTCAGTGGTGCCTGGAGTGAATATGTAAATCCCATACAAGTAGTAGACAAAAATGTCACAGATATAGAATAAGACTTGGAAGATACCAGCGATGAATGGATAAACCTGTATGGGTTATGCAGGTGGGCTGTTGTGGATCAGTAAATCCACAGAAGTTGTTTTTGCTGATTTCTGACAGAGAGATGGGTCAGTGTCATTTATTTATTCATACCTCGGTGCATACGTTCATTTTTAAAAAGAACATCAGCCAAAATGTATATGTTGCCCTTAAATCTCCCAAATTTTGCAATTAGTTCCTTTTGTTCCTGATCCAAACATATTATTTTTGTACAAAGAAATTACCATGGTCATGGGATTTCTTAGGCGGTACCTGTAACGTTTATGTTCTAAATCTGAAATGCTTGTTTTTGAAGCTTTTTATAAAAGAAAAAGAATAATGTTATGCATGATCCAAATACAAAAAAACAAAACAAAAAACAAATTATTCAGAATATTAATGTGGACACAGAATCTTTCAGTATGAATTCCCTGTGGAGCTGTTGTTGCTGGGGTGGAATATTACATTTCCCTGAAATAAAGCATTGATCATAATTTAAATCAGATTTTTTTTTTCTGTCTGATTTTTTTCTTTGTAAGCTTCCATGAAACACCTTTCAAAGACTTGTTACACTCACTTGTTAGTCATAAGTGAGAAATCCTTTTTCAGATGCTAATTTATGCAGGATGGGGCTTAAAAATTAATTAGGGTCATTGAGTTTGTATGAGTACCTGTAGCGTACGCGGTGCGCTGTCAGATGCATCACACAGCCGCAGTGTGACCTCAAACACAGGGAAGGTTTTACCTCTGCTGGGTCACGACAAGACGGGCTTTGCACTTTGTTGCAACAGTTGTTTGTATCTTACGACGGACTATTAGGGCCAATATAAAATAAAAAAAAAAAATGGATTTGTTAAGGTAAAGTCATAAATTTATAAAACAAAAATCGTAATTTTATTAGATAAATTAATGAGGAAAAAATTGAAACAAAATATGGGAATAAAGTCCTAAAATTTTGAAAAAAGAATCATAATTTAAAGAAAAATGATCTAGAATCATGAGGAAACTGTTGAGATTAAAGTAAAAAAATTATTAGACAAAACTAATTTCATGACAAAAAAAAGTCATGAAAAAAAAAATCAAACATTTACAAGGATAAAATCGTCAAACTGTGAGTAGAGTTGTAATGTTACACAAACAATAGCAAAATTATTCGAAAAAAAAATCATATTTTACAAGAAAAAGTTGTAAAACTTTAAGAAAAGAGTCGTAAATTTACCAGAATATAGTAAAAAAATTTACAAGAATAAAGATACAAAATTATGTGAAAATGTAATGTAATTTTAAGAGAATAAAATTTTAAATTATGTGAAATAATGTGTAATTTATCAGAAAAAAATTGTAAAATTATAAGAAAAATGTGTAATTTATGTTAAAAAATGTAAAATTCTGAGAAAAACTGTTGTGTACATGAAAAAAAGTTGGTAAATTATGAAAAAAAAATTGTATTTGACATGAAAAAAGTTGTAAAATTATGAGAAAAGACTTACAGTTTTGAAAGAATATAGTCATAAAATTTCAAAATTCATAAGTCATGATTTTAATAGAAGAAGTAAAAGATTTAAGAGAATAAACTTGTAAAATAATTAGTAAAATAATCAATATTTTACAATATTAAATTTTAGATTTAATCTGTCAAGACTTTATGTAATTAAAATCATAATTTTATAATGCAAAAGTCTGGGTAATAAGAAAAATATAAACTAGATAAAAAGAAACCAACATTATGTTTCAGTATGAGAGATACGGAGTGCATTTTACGCAGTTTCTTTAGCTTTGGTTTCACAAATACAGAAATACTAATTCTTTAAGTGAGGTAAACTTGTTGTATTATAAGTATGAAGGCTTTAAAAAGAATTCACAGGCTTCTTCAGAAGAAGATTCTGGTTTGAGGCTGAATAATGTGGATGTAGGCTTACACGAACAACTTTATTTTCAAAAAAACACAACTTTCTCCTTATAAAATTACACATTCTTTCTCATAATTTTCCAAATTTATTCTTGTAAATTTAATTCATTTGTGTTCTCATGGTGGTCCTAATACTCTTCTATTTCACCCCCTTCACTTGAAGTACATCAGCATGGATATGATGATTTGTTGGTTTTTCGATTTTTTTCAGAACACTTCTGCTGCCTTCTGCTGCCCGCCACTGCAGCACCCCAACTTAACCATCAATTATCCCATTTTACGAGGGGTTCAGAAAAACATGACGACTGCTTCATCCTGTTTGACCGATATTAGCCCGATCAAATATCTTAATTTTGAGTTCTGATCAAGTTTTTTATTCGTTAATTTTTTGAGATATTTTATTTCGCACATGTGGATAGAATCTCAGAATCTCTTTTGTTCCAACTAAACGGCTGCGCGAGGAATCCAATGCGGTGTGACAGGCCACTTTGACGTTAACGGGCCATCGAATTGGTATTATGAAAGCTGACAAAAGCACATTCAGAGGCTTGAAATGGTGTTACACGTATCACACCAGTGGTTCTCAAAATTCAGAGCCAGAAAAACATCAGATTAAACAAAATCATCCAAATCTCCATCTTTGGATGGAACCTTCAAACCGTTACCCAACAAAACCACACTACATACCTTTTTTTTCTTGCAGTTTGGCAGTGAACCAAACGCTGGATCGCAATAAATTGCTTTTAAAACACAACAATCACAGCGGCTGACTGCATCTTGGAGATACGATTTCTATTGATTTTCTGTTTGTGGTCAACAATTCTACGTCAAAGAGTGACGTGTTATGCAAGAGCAAAGTTATTACGACTAATTACGTCACCCATCGACGGACTGCAGTAACATGAGAAAAGGGCGGAGGCAGCACTGCACCAATTTATTTAATAAACTCTTCAGACTTTAACCTATTAATTGTTATTAATAGATGAATTCTTTTAAGTGTGGTTTGTTTTCTGTGCTGGTGATTTAACTGCAGCATCACTGAAATGGCTCTCACTTGCTGAATCTTTGCCTCGGATGTTTCTTGTCATGACGCCCAGTTCAGGACAGTGAGCCAGACAGCATCATACTGAGCGGAGAAGGCAGGTCCATTCATCACTGGTTGGTGTGGTTTGCACCGCAGATGATTGATTGGTCACTGACAAATGTGGGTCATTTTATCAGCCAGAATGATCGTGGTCATCTGTGTCTGCACACACTTTATGATCCAGCACTAAAGCAGAGCTTGAAAGGGTTCTGAAACTTTATTCAAATAAATATAAATAACACAAGCTGGTTACTTCTTTCACATGTTAGCACAGGAAAAAAAAAAAAAGATAAAGTTGCTCATTTAATTTTTGATTTATAGGATACAAATTCCTCATTTTTTTATGTATTTCACAACACTTCTTAAACCCTATACAACCATTTGTAACATATTAAATTTCTTAGACCCCTATCTTATTAATAAGATCCAAACTTTCCTTAAATATCCATTGGATGGATAGCTTAGTCCAGTGGTTCGGAGCCTTTTTCAGGCCAATGACCAGTTTCAATAAGACGATGTTTTCCCGGACTGAACGGGGCAGAAGTTGGTATTTTTAAGCTTCCAGTTTCTGAAAATCTATTTTCAAAATGAAGGAATTTTGTTTAAAAATTCTAAAAATATCAGTAGATATTATTTTTTTAGTTTTTTACAGATCATAAAGATTCAATGAAACAAAGTTTGTAGAAGTCATTTCTGATTGGAAAAAATTCCATCGAGGAAACATTATGTGGTTTATTTTTTTCCCATAGAATGCTACTTGAACCATCAATCCTGGCTCTGATTATCTGTCAAGGCAAAAAGATTGATCAGATTCTGTTTAAACACAAAGAAACATATTCTGTGCTAAAGTTTCTAAACGGACGCCTCCCTAATTCAATCTTGCTGTAGGAAAATTCACAAATATCCCTTTTACAAGTTTCTATAAATCAGCAACTCTGTAAAATGATTGCAAGTAGTTTGAACTTTTTGATGAAGATTTTCCCTTTAGTTGGAGGCTAACACGCGGACGCTAGCTTAAGCTACGTCTGAGCTTATTAGCTTTGGGCTACTTACTTTATAGGTAGCCGCAAGTCATGAGAACAAGACGGATGTTGCGAACATATTCAAGAAGTTTTTCTAATTAAAACTTCCTTCAGGATCAAAAAAATAAACCGAATGGAAAAAATCTGATTTAGCGCATGTATTTATTTCTTTCAGTCCCGGTACCAAGTGACCCAGTACTGGTCTACGGCCCGGGGGCGTTCTCAATGCCAGCCATCACATATTGAGTTTTTGATGGGTGACCCTAATTTGACGTTTTTCGACGTGGTGGCTCTTCTCATCATATCACGGGTCCTTAACCCCGGTACTGCAATATATTCGCCATTTGATACTATGTTACACTATATTAATATGGTGCTTTTTTTCCTTGAAAACTTGCACATTATTTTGCACCCTAATATTGTTGTGAGCAAAAGGTCACCACATCACCCTGTATTTCATAAATAATACTATTTATATAACTTTAATAAGATATTGCAAACCTTTTTGTGGATTTCATCAACTGGTTTATAAAAATGTGGATATTTAGTCATTCAGTTGGAAGTAGTGGGTTTTACAGGGTTCAATATCTGATCTAAATTCTGCAACTTAGCTTCAAAAATGTTCAATTTCATTTGAGAAATTCCTAAGTGCTGCATGGGAAGACTCAGAAGCTGAGAACTGGCTGCCAGAGCAAACCCAAAGCCTATTAGTGACGTGTCGTCCCCCGCTGACAAGTTTAGGCTATTGTCAACTGCAGCTAATTCTTGTTGTGTGCACGCAAAAAAGTCATGCAAACAGCATGGCATGCAGAGCGCTAACTGACAGATAATCTCTCATTTCAACAGGATGACAACAGCGAGAATAAAGCAGCAAACGTGGCGTGACTGCTTCTGCTGAAAGACAAGACCAAAAAATGTTGCTTTTCAAGTCCATCGGAATTCCGTTTTAAAAAGATTAAATGGAAAAAAACAAACACATGGAAAATCACAGGTTGATCTGTCAACATTATTGTCAGTGGAAACCCTTTAGAAAGCTGCAGCACCCTCAAAGATAACACTCGGGTTTTATTCTTAGCACATCCTCACTGTTCTCTGGTATGTGAGATGTCAGTCCACTATTACGCAAGGATTTCAAAGACTGCTAGTAGCATAAGGGAGAGCAAATGTTCAAACCCCGAGAAGGGAAGTTTAAGCTGACATAAAGATAATATTTACTACAATATATATCATCTGTTTTAATACAAATGTAAAAAAAAATGTAATGCATGTGAACTTAAAAAAACCTTAATAATGATATTAGTGATCAGTTTTAATCCCGCGCCCTCCTCTGACCTTTCTGATCGTCCTCAAAATGAGCTGAATGCAGCAGTTTTCAAACACTCGGGCGCATTGTGTAACCTTGTGGGATTGACAGTCCCTTCAAAAGTACTCAGAACCTTTTCTGGAATGCAGCCTACTATTATGAGACCTGGGCCCAAAACACATTTGTATTCATGAGACTGAATGGAAAAGGTATTCATTCTAAAGCCAGAATACATCGGAAATATATTTTGTGCAAAAGCACGGATGATTTACTGTTTGGAGCTGGAAAGCACCACTCCGACCTATTATGTGACCTATTGTAAAAGTGCTCCCAGTGGTCTTTTAGTTATGATTCTCCCATTTTTAGTCAAAATTCCAAAACCTGCTGTTTTCTAGGAATAGTTTCTGCAGAGCGGAGGGAGTTAATTAGAAATTTGGCTCTGGATTCCCATCATTCTTTTGTTTACATTCTCTCCTGCTAGCTTACAGCCCTTCACAACCCCAACCTTCCATTAGCGGTGCAACAAAAATGCTGACCAATTTCAAAGCTCAGTGTATTTTCTACACAACAAATGTGATCTTTTTCTAACTGCATTTTTTCGTCTGCTCCTGATTGGCCAGTCCACAGCCCCCTAACACCCCCAACCTTCCTTTAAACCGGTGCAACAAAAACGGTGATCAATATTAGAGCTATCCAGCTGTACAGTTTGAGGAAGATAATAGCTCAGATGACAAAAACAAAGACATACAGTAAATGGAATTATTTGGGAACCTGTAGCTTGCCATTGTAGATTTCACGTTACAAATACGATCTTTTTTCAAATATTTTCTTTTGTTGGCTTCTGATTGACAATATTTGAATGAACGAGTACTCAGAAATTTAAATTTAAGCTCAATTTTCTTAATTTATGTCTTTCATCTTGAACAAAATGCCTCAAAAACACGTTAATTTTAATTTTAATAAAAGTTAATTTTAATCAGAGTTTATTTTAAAGGTGGCCATGCATGCATCAGTCTCCATCAACCTAAATCATAAAACTGTATTACCTTAGTTGTTTTCATCACTTTTTGATAGTTTCCCTTTATTATAGTGAACAAAAGTGAGTTCATTAAAAACATTTTATGGCAAAACTTGTCATCTAAAGTCCATAACTTTAGGGAATGACTGAAAACTGATCTCTTAACTAAAATAAAACATTAATTGCATCCCATAAAAATAATTTCTTTATGCCTCAAAGTGATTCATGTGTAACTGCAGACCTCTACCTCTTCTTATTTTATAGGGATCAATAATTATGCAAATGCGCTGAGCCTCGGCCTTCTATTTCTTGGCAACATTGCTTGCGTATCTGCATTCTGGAAACCTGTGGATACTCTCAGGACAGTCTGAGCTGGGAGCAACTCTGAGCCAGCGAGAGTTTGCAACCCAAAGTAAGAAACAGAGCCAAAACCTTTTTTTTTTTTTTTTTAACTCCAGTTGGGAGTCTGCTGATCCTGGAGCTTTGCCCTGGAAATCACTCATGGCCTCCAGGATCTTTGGAAACAATTAGGAGCTTTAAATTCAAGTGAGCTGTAGGGAGGCCTGGTTTTCATTTAAACAAGTACAGTAGAAATCATTTTCTAAAGAGCTTATATCATGCAAGATATACTTTTTTGAGACTTTAAGTGTATTATATTGTTAATTCCTTATAAAAAAAAAAAACACTCCAAAGCGGTATTTTTGCTTCATTCAAGCTTTTTGGAGCATTCTTCGAAGTGCTTTCTGAGCAACAGCCCCTCCCAACACACAAAAATGAGCGGGTCCTCACCTTGTTACATACAAAGTGGGGAACAGCGCCTTCCAGGATGAGTCTGTGTTGCCAGCACCGCCCCCCCCAGGCCGTGGAGTTAGCAGTGATCTGCAAAACACTTTCATTTCATTTGCACAATATTAACATCCGGACAATCCAAAAACATGCTTGATAGGTTAATTGGTGACTCTAAATTGCCCCTCGCTGTGACTGTGAGAGTGAGTGTGTGTGTTTGAGGCCCTGCGACAGACTGGCAACCTGTCCAAGGTAAACCTCGCTTTCACCCATCAGAAGCCGCGTTAGGCTCTGATACCCCCGTGACCCCGAAAGGGATAAAGCAGCCAAGAAGATGAACGAACAAATGAATGAATGAATGAATGAATGAATGAATGAATGAATTAACATCCATCTTTGAAAAGCTCTCATGTCGTTTGTTATTGCGGACGAAATGCAGACGCGCTGCCGAGACTGGCTCTAGGATGAGCGAAAGGCGGAGCCTCAGGGATGGAGGTGTCTTATTTCACGAAAGGAAAAGGAGCTCGCAGAAATAACTCATATTTACTAATACTTCTTTCTTTAGTGTGAAAAAGGTAATATATTGTCATAAATATGGATATAACTTACTCTGAAGGGTTTGAAGTCCCCCTCCCATGAAAATCATGGTTTTTGAGTTTTTGACATGTATGTTTGGCATTTTTCTTATGAAAGAGAACAAATGTAATAAGAAATTAGTTCGTTTTTGCATTTCTGAGTATTTCTCCTTTTAAACCTCTGTCAATCATCTGTTGCAGACAGGCTCTGTTTGAATTAAAGGGGCCCTACCATGAAAATTCTACTTTTTGAGGTTTTAAATGCATTTTACTGTTCATTCTTCACTATAAAGAACCCCAAAACGGCACTTTGATCGGTTCATGCATTTAGGAGTAATCCTCTAAAAACCTGCACCGTCTGCAGCAGCCCCTCCCATACCCACGAAAACGAGCGGTTGAAACGTGCTGACGTAAGATCGTTGCCAACAGCTCTCTCCAGGAAGAGTCTGTGCTGCAAGCTCCGCCCCCCGGCTTACCACAAACACTCCAATTTATCTCCCTTTTACCGAGATAATTAGCAAAAAAACTTTCATTTTAGATGCAGAATATCCTATATCTCCAGTTTTGTCCTGTCCTCTATAAATTCCAGCTCAAATAGGTGTTTGTTACTTTTTCCGCGGTGCTCCCTAAAGACCTCCCCATCCCCCAACACCCGGTCCTGCGAAGCCGTGCAGAAGCCGCGTTTGTTTGTGTTGTGAAGAAGTTTAGCGATGGCCAGACCTACTCAAGGCAGATATATTGTATGTGCATCCACCTCTGAATAAGTTTGGATTATTTTCGGGGGAGAAATGCAGACGCACGGATTTTGTCTGGGATGACGTTATGAAGTGGACAGCAGCAGCACGCAGCGGCAGGCGGAGCTTCAGGAATCAAGCCGTTTTACTTCCGGGTATGAACAAACTCCCAAAATATAACTAATATTTCATAAATAATTTGTTTTTAGTGGTCCAAATGCAATATATGATCATATATATGGATATAGTTCACTCTGAAAGGCTGCTTAAGAGAATCATGGTAGGGCCCCTTTAATGACCCTTCTTTCCATCCCATCAGCTCAGCTGCACATGCACTAAACCCTCATCTGGCCCTAGCGTGTCTAGTTCAGGTTCTGGAGAAGATAAGATGATATCTTCACATTGACTGCAGTCAAATGAGCCGCCGTTCACATTTCCGTGGTCAAATCAGCCGTTACTGGATTTTTTGTGTGAGTTTAATCCAATACTTACGGTAGCAGGGCTGAGAACTCTGGAAAATCTCCATCAGACTCTACAGAGTTTCTTGATGTGACCATGGAAATGTGAACGGAGGCTCATTTGACCGCAGTTGGAATGGATTGTAAATCAATGAAAGATCATTTTGATGTTAGCTTTCATTATTTTCTACTCTGAGAAACCAATGGATTGAATGTATTGATCACAGCAACGTCAATAAACATTGGAGAAAGAGATAAAAGAGTCTTTGGTGAACTGGAAGGAGAAAGAATCAGGATTTTGGAGGAAGTTTGATCCATGAAGATCTTTCTTTACTTCCTCCTCCAAGCTGATATCTGACATTACAGATATTGCTTGACATTTTATGTAGCAGCAGAAGAGACACAGAGCTATCACAACAAGATGTGTGGGGGGGAGATCAGGGGCCACACCCCTCAAGGTAGATTTAGGAAACAAAGACTTCAGGTCAACATGAAAAATAACTTTTTAGGACATCTCTAATTTTGGTTAAAAACTTTGTAATTAAAATTAAAACACTATTGGGAATGTTTTTGAATTAAAAAAAATTTCATAGGGGGAGTTTTACAATAGCACGATCATTAAATTAACATCGTTAACATTAACACACACAAAAATATATATATATATAAACAGAGATGTGCAAATAAAATCGCCCTCGGCAACGCGTCTACAAAAACCACTTCCAACGAAGTCGTTTTATGACAGTTTTCAGGCTATATGTTCAAAACCTGCTGTGGCTATTTAATGTGGATTACAAATTATACCAGGTTGAACTTTGACCAATCAGGGACTCAGATTTGGCAGTAACGTATGGATGGCGTACCTTTTAGTTACGGAAATGCCTAATTAAAAAAAAAAAAAAATTCTGTTTCACCAGTTATTCAAGTTATAAACTGACCAATCAGACACCTCAGTAGAAGCATGTAGCTCCCACTGGCCCCACCCCCAGCATTTGATTGACAGATTCCTCCTAGCTGTTTTCAGTTGGAGGGGTGTGGGCTTTGAACAAGCTGGAAGAAGCTCACTCCTGATTGGTTGACAGCACTTCCTCTAAAAACGTGACTCAGACCGACTCAGACTAATCACTGTCGATGTGTTACAATATGGCGGTAGACATACCAGGAAGTGACGGCAAAGGGTGGAAGGTAATGCATTTCCTGAGGGGGACCTCAACGCTTGTTATGCCCAGTTCTTATTAAACGGTCTATGGTGTAGACACAATGATCTGGAAACCCGTGCTTATCTTGTTCTCGGTAAATTCCTAAAAAAAAAAGATGAAACAGTCAGAGGTTCAGTGATGAAGACAGACTGCAGTTGAAAAAGGAGCTCCATTGAACAAACTTTAAACAGTCCAGGTGCCATGTCTACTCGCGGAGAGGGACGGTTTACGCAGAGCAGCGATGAAATCCTGCACATTAGCAAGGCAGCACGTTCTCTGAATATGAGGCCGATGAGATACAGCCTATAAATATAATGGGTCTTGTTCTGATGTTTGGCTCACAGAAATATGACTGGCTAAACAAACTTTTGGCAAAAAAAATGCTGAGTTTAAACTGAGCAGCGCGTTTACTGTGTTTCAGTTCTTGGCAGATCTGGAGTTGCGTTGTCAGCTCTGCATTCTGTGTGCTTCTTTGTGTCTTTATTACAGCAGCCGGACTGAGAATCCACATTATCATCCTCCTACAGAGCAGAGCCAAACTCGCCTTAGATGACCAGTCGACCTGCACCTTTTTCTGTCTAAACTTTTATACATCATTCTGGAGAATTAGTTAGATCATTGGATGACCCTGCAGGTGAACCCGATTTGTCACATTGGCATGCAGGAGTCAGCACTGTGCGGCCCAGGCTACTTCCTGGGACAGAAATCTTGAGGGAGCCATGTTCCAGCAGATCGAGGTCTCCAGCGTGTGAGTAAAGGGGAGCTGGCAGAGAGTCCAAACTTCCCTTTTGGCTGGAAGTTGTCAATTTGGCAAACAGAAGGAATTTTTGCCACACCAATTATAGTTCCCGTGCTTAAAGACAATGTTTTTCCAGCAGAAGAGAAAAGCTTCGTGTAATAAGATTGTTGGCCCTGTAGTATCAATCTCAAACTATGAATATATTTGAAACTTTAGGCTATAAAAAGTTGGTCTGTCCTCTTCAATATATTGCCGTATTTTACTTATAAATAGGATTCAACTTTTTCTACTTAAATTAAATCAAACATGTTTTAAAGCATTTATTGTCTCCCAAGTAGGAATATATATTTTAACAAGAATTACTATGATTTAGCTCTATCAAAATGTGTGTTTGAAATGGTTATCTATAAGGGCTGATTAAGTCATTTTGATCCATAAAAGTAGAGATCAATTTAGCACATGAAGCGAAAGTCTGCTAGCTTGATGCTAATGTGTGATGGAATTTTCCATAGGGTGGCTAATGCTGACGCTCAGTCAACATAAACATACATTGCTGAATAAATTAACATCTTTATTTACTCACAGGCATGAATTTTCCAAACTCTTTTAAATAAACATTTTTTTAAAGGGCTAGTAATGGGGTTGTAGGTAATTTTCGGTGTTAACTGTATTTTGCCTTATATTTACAATTTCCAAATGTTTTGGAGTGTTTTGAGCAAGAAATATTGAAATAAAACGGCTTTTTTGCGGCCAATCCATATGCAAATTTCCACTTCCGGGAAAACGCACCGTTTTGGTCACGTGGTGCGTGTGACGTCACATGGGTCAACATAGCAAGACGGCTTCTGCTTTGCGTGTCGGAGCTAGCGATAGCGGCGATATTTCAAGGTCCACAATTCTGTCTTCAGACTCAGATTGTGGAAACATTTGTTCTGAAAGTGACGCTGATTCAGAGGCACCGAGTGTTTGTGGTTTGAGGACTGTAAAGCCCGATCAATTTGAGCCGGCAGTGTGTAAAGTAACAGCTCACAACGGCAATGACACTGACGCTGACGCTGAGAATGCCGATTTAAAGTCATAATTTAATGAGAAAAGAACCAAAGCTGTCAGTTTATCAGAGCCATGCTCGAAGCTGGAAGACGTGGAGCATCTCGTGAAGCTTTATTTACAGATCGGTTTGAAAAACAAAGAAATTCTGAACCTTTTGGTGACTCGAAATCAAATCATCATCAATGAAGCTGACTATCCGGGTCGGTAATGCAGAGTTTCACATGCAAAATAAAGAGCTTAGAGACATGTTTGCCGGACCGTCCGCCACTTTATTATTCACTTTATTCACATACCCGGAAGCTCTTTCACCACCTTACTCTCTGACATGCGCAGAAACCAAAGGAGAATGTAAACAGAGCTCCACGTGAATCGTCCCGTTTCAACACACATCAACAACAACAGGGGATGACAACAGTCTGTCACGTTAGCTAAGTACACTGAAAATTCCAAAAACGATTCCTCTTCAGATGAAAGCATCACACAGAAATGAATGAGATCTGATCTTTCACGGAGGAAGAAATGACTGAAGTGGACAGCTGCGCGTGTCGATGGTTTCATCAACGGATCTGCAGAGATCCTGCAAGCCACCATCAATGATTAATAAACTGCAAATCAAACAAAGAAACTTCCAAACATGTGCAATGTTTTAAACATTCAGTTTACCTGTTGAAATCAGAAGCTTTTCACAGTTTAGTCGGTCTGGTTCTGTCACAGTGTTCATCGCAATAGGCTCATTTCGATTGTAAATCTCGTACATTTACGACTTTAAAAATCATAATTTTAATGTTTTTTTCTTTTTTGTGGCCCTAATACTCCGTCGTACCATAACACCGACGTTTATAGGATTCAACTTTGCCCCAGCGCACATACACATGTATCTGCAGACACACTGGGTCCGCCTGCATTCTGCTGCTGGCGCTGTCTTACCCATGTGACGTCAACGCGTCACGTGACCCAAATCGAGCCGTTTCTGAAGCAGGGCGAAATTTGTCGTTGATTTTGTCAAATTTTACAAAAACCTGCGTTTGTCAACGGTAATTATTTGTTATTTTTGATACATTAGAACATATGGAATATATCTGGATATGCATTTTAGCTTTGTCCCAGCCCATTACTAGTCCTTTAAAGTAACCATTTGTGGCTAAAACAGTTTTCTGCTCATTATTTGCTAAATTCTTCTTTAAAAAAGTGTACTGCAATAGCGTGAGTTCCACCTAGTGGCCAAAATGAAACGTCCTCCAGGAGAAAAAGAACAATGTTAATGTAAATGATCTGAACATTTTTGGTGGAGCGTCTCTTTTTGAGAACCCATGTAACTTTTGTATGCTATAAACAATCTCACAATTTCACTAATACATTTTACAATATGTGAACTGTATCTGATTCATATAAATATTTTCAAAACATGTGGTAGATTATTAATCAATTTCTAAACAAATATGTTTAAACGTGTAAACTCAAAATTGAATTTAGAGGACTAAAAGAATAAAAAAAAAAAAACTCGAATTGATCCAGGCTCTGATCGATTAAACTAAAATTATTCCTGAAATGATTGTTGATACCCAGCCTTACTATTTATTGAATTCCTTGAAAATCTAAAGTGTATTTTTAAATGCAAACAAGGTTCCTGAGTGGCTCATGAGCTTTTTATAACCAGAGGAAACAACAAGTTATACTGTGTTCCCTCTGGGTGTGACGTACATTCAACAACAAACTAAAAGCATATTATGGGCTATGTCCGAATTCCTTCACTACTCGCTATATAGTGCGTTCACCATTTTGCAGTGCTGTCTGAAATACAAATCAAATATCGAGTGCCCTAGAAATTTTCCAGAAGTCTTTGTGAAAAACTAGCATACATCGATACTCGCTTCATTCGCAAATATAGACCACAATGCATTGCGTTCGAATAATTTAATAACTTCTTTAATAACTTCTCTCAGCTACATAATGAATGACGCAGATTGAGAGATATCAGGTTTATTTAATTTTAAGAGCTGAATAAAAGCATCGGTGCACATTTCCATTTCTGGATTAATAGAAACTCCCAATGAGGAGATGCAGCGCCGTAATGGACTCGCTGGTGGCATCAGGGGACAACGGTATGGCAAGCCAAAGAGACCAAAAATCACCAGGAAAAGTGAGCACGGCAGTGTCAAGTTTAACAGAGAACAATTATTATTTTAAATAATTAAATATTCCCACAGTTAGTTTTGATAAAACAATGAACACAAAAAAGTAATCTTGACTGTTTTATTTATGATTTAATTTGGACGTTAGGCGGGTGGGATGAGAACATTTGTATTTTAAGGGATACTCCAGATAGATGAAAATGTAATCAGAAAGTACATGTTTTAGCCTTTTCTTTGCGTTCAAAGTTTAAAGATGTTTTGTTTGAATAAATAGGCCTCAATGACCAAATGTTTTGATGTTGTATGTAAATATTGTGTGTGTGAGGTACTTTATATGCTTATTGAATATATGATTTGAAGCATTTCCAAAAATGTATCTTTTATCTTGTTGCTTTTGCTGTTTTTTTTTTTTTACTTTTTACTGATCCAAAAAATGATCCGAACCGTGACCCTAAAACCGTGACACCGTGAAGGTACAAGCTTGAAACTTTGTTTGCATTGTTTTAGGACGATAAACAATTTGTTTATTATTATTAATATTATTATTAAAAAATATTTCAGTTTGCTGTGATGCCTGAAGTTGTCCCTGTTTGCTATTGTAAAAGTGTCTTAATGTGAACGAAAAAGTAAATATTACTGAAATGAACCCAAAATATACTGAGTAGACCTTTGAGGGGTATTTTTATAACCCAACCCATTGAAATTTTAACTGGTTACCACTGGTATTGAGCCTGAAAGCTGTCAATTTATTTAAACAACTTTTAATTCATTTATTTTAGCAAAAGTGAACACATTTTAATTATTTCTTTATTTGATTTCTTTATTGAACTTTGAGGGTGCCAAATTTTTAGAATATAGACAACTAAAAAAAAAAAAAAAAAAAAAAAAAAAAGAATCTTAAATTCCCACTCCAATCATCTTTTGATCAGACATTAAGTTGTCTTTTAATAGAGATTTTGCTGGGTTTTTTTTGGTTTTTTTTAGCCAAAATTTAAAAAGGACATAGTTTCTGCAGGGTGGCAGTAGTTCATCAGAAATTTGCCTCTGAGTTGTGGGCAATCTTGCCCCCTCTTCCTGGTCGTCACCCAGCTGTTTACCAGCTCACAGCCCCTCACAACATAAGATTACAAGTGCAACAAAGATGGCGAGTAATGTCAGAGCTATCCAGCGGTACAGTTTGGAGCCAGACGTCAACTCAGACAAGGAACCCAAAGACGTCCATGGATCTATTTGTCTGCATCAGAGTGGAGTGGAACCGGGAGCTTGTGGCCCATTGATTGAACCCACATCACAAACGTAATCTTCTTCCAACTGCTTTTGTTTGTCTGCTCCTGATTCACAGTGATTTGAATAAAGACTCAGAAATGCAATTTTAAGCTAAATTTTCTTTACATATGTCCTACATTAGAAAAACGTCTCAAGAACATGTTAAAAACACATTTTTATAAACCTCATTTAGTCCAGAACTCAACACATAGTCTCTGCATGAAGCTGCTGAGACATTCCTCCTGCAGCAAAGCCAATCTCAGAATCTGGACCACTACCGCTCCATCACTTCTCCATCCTGCCAGTACATCTCCTCTTGATGATCAGTAGCATGAACAGAAGGCACTCCAAAGCTCGCTCCTCCAAAGTTTTGTGCTTTGCCAACTTATGCTGGTTGGCACCACACAAAATATTGTTTTCCTTCACAAAACATTCTTCATTCTTTATAAAAGAACCAGCACAAGCCTGGAATGTAATGTGGGAGATTGTCAATAACCTGTGCAGATCATTTATAGTTCAACAGAAAGATCTCTGTGAGGAATGTGTCAAAGCATCCAGCCCACCGGGTAATTCTATCCAGATCATTTTATTTTATTGTTATTAATGGCCCGATGTTGACTTGCGCTTATTTCTAACTTATATTATGTGACAAAATATATTTTTATGGACAGTAAAATATTGAAAGTTATTTAAGGGTTAAATTGAAGTTTATCTGTAACAATATTCCTGTCATTACTCATAATTTTGTTAAAAAGTTAAATTTTTAAAGTTTAAAAACTAGCATTCTGCTAGCTTTTTGGACTATTTTGGCATTTACTAAGATTTTTTGAGGCTAATTTGGAGTTAAGCTAATATTTCAGCTATATGCTAGCTATTTTGGCTAATTTAGGCTTTTCTTTTTAAGTTTTTTAGGCAGTTTTGGAGGTAGGCTAATATTTACATGCTGGCTGTTTTTGCTGATATAGGCTTTTTTCCTGTTTTTTAGGAAATTTTGAAGTTTAGCTATTTCTTCAGCTACATAGAAGTTTTGGCTAACCTATGTTTTTTTAGGCTAATTTGGCATTTAGCTCATATTTTAGCAGGCTATCAGCTTCAGTGTTTCCAGCTATCAAGTTCTTCATCTTCATTGACCTTATAGCATTGTCGCAGGTAATGCTGTATATCTAGTTCATAACTATATTAAAAAGTTAGAGTTTTAAAGTTTAGATTCCTGTCATGGGAGATTTAAAAATGTTTTACTTGTGGTTCTCTCACAATCCTAAACTCCTCCCCCAAATCTAATTGTTGGCTTTTGACAAGATAAAAACAAATGCAATAGATATATTTGTCAACCCTGTTCCTAAAGTCTTCCTCATCACCACTATTACAATCAATTTATGTGAAACATTTATGGTTTATCGCCCTTTGGTGTTATAATTTAAATTTAAAGAACAATTTATGGTTTTATTTTGAAGTCAGTAACTTCAGTTGAGAGACAGGAAAGTTTTTTCCTTTTATATGCAATGTTCCCCTTGTGAAATCAGAATAAATGAGTGCCATTCAAATGAGTGAAACAGTCTCTTGTTGTTATAAGTTTATTTGAGTTCAGGATTAAACAAGATAATTAAACAAAGATGAAAGTTTACTGTAGAAAACTCTAGACACACATTCATTAACCAGTGGTTTCCCTCACGGGGTTGCTGGAGCCCGTCCCAGCAACTAATGGCCAAAGGTGGGGTACACCCCGAACAGGTCGCCAGTCTGTCCCAGGGCAACAGAATCACTCCCACATGCACACCAAGGGACAGAATACCCATCAACCTATGAAACATCTTTTTAGAAAACCAGATCACATGCAAACTCCACACAGAAATGTCTAAGCTGGGATGTGAGGCGACCGTGCAGCCTTCTACTAAAACATGGTACCACAAAGAATGTACATTTGCACCAGAAAAACTGGATTGAGACTGAAAACCACAACCCATTTCACGCTCCTGGACTGTATTGGTGAGTGTGGCGGGTTCCCCTCAGAGCAGAGAGGAGGTTCAAAACGAAGGCTCCGTCACAGGTACGGCGCTGATGGGATTTAATTTGCTCGTCCCCAGAGAAGCTGCAAATGTCCAAAACAGCATTAGGAGGCATTATGGTATTACTAGTATTTACAAAACAGAAAAAAAAATATTCAAAGATTCAATCATTGCCTTGTACCTAGTACTCAGAAATAAATGGAACCAGAGAAAAAAATATTTCCATGACTTTATATCTGTCACTTTTTGCTGTTTTTTTTTTTTTTTTTAAACCAGTTTAGCCCCTCCCCCTTGGGCAATTATTTACCCAAACTGATAACATGATATTTCCTCCATTTGCTCAAGTCATTTAACCCTCTAACACTGGAGCTCCGATGTTTATGTTCTTTGATTTACTGTAACGTTTCAACCGTTAACACGATCGATGTAATTCCAGTGGATTCTGAAGGAGAAAAGCGGCTTGTTGAAACGTAGTTTCTTCGGAGTTCATTAGAAATTCAGCGCTGAGTTGTGGGTGGTGCTGTTGGTGTAAAGTAAGCCTCCACTCATTTCCCATCATCCCTTTGTTTACACTCCATCCCACTAGCTTAAAGCCCCTCACAACTCCAACCTAACAAAACAAAAATGATGAGCGACTTTCCAGCCGGACAGTTTGGAGCCAGACAAGGAAAACAAAGACGTTCATGGATCTATTTGTCTTCAAGTGGATTCATCAGAATGGGGCGGAGCAGAGAGCTGTCTGACTGCAGCATCCACATCCGTCACAGCTACAAGCTTACTCCAACTCCATTCTTTTGTCTACACAATCTACAACAATTTGAAGAAAAACATACTGAGAAATGCTTAAGTTTTGTTAGTCATGTCCATCATAAAAAAATTCCAGAAGAACATGTTAAAAACACAATTTACATCAGAGTGTATCTGTAACAAAAAACAGAAAACGTGAGAATTTATAAACCACACTAATACAAGAACCATGAAGCAAATTAAACTTTATTTTAAACAAACACTGTTTTTACATGTTAGCTTAATGTAATTTGTGATTGCTATGCAGTTCATAAGTTGTTCCTCTGGGGGGGCGAGGGAGATTCCAGATTTCAAATGGATCATCTGTGCTCTTGTTCCTGGCCTTGGACCTCGCCTCTGGCTCATCTTGACTGCAGACCTCGCCCCCAGCTGTCCCCCAGTTCTGTCTGGATGACCTCTATTCAATAGTTGTAGGGTTATATAAGATAGTTCTTGGTTTATCTGGTGGTAGGGGGGTTGACTCCTGATTAGGAGATTGCAGGTTCGATTCCCGCCTTGCCGGCCCATGTGTGGAAGTGTTCTCGGGCAACACACCAGACCCCGCATTGCCTCTGGTGGAAGGTTGGCGCCAGTGTTTGGCAGCCGCGCATGTGTGAATGTGTCTGTGACTGTAAAGCACTTTGGGCTTTTAAAGGAAGGTAGAAAAGCGCTATAAAAGTACATGACATTTACCATTTACAGTCCTGGTACATCATCTGTCCATCCTAGGACAGGATCCCTCCTTCATGTGGACATCCCTGAGGTTTCTGTTTTTCTTTCTAGAATCAGGTTTTTCTTTACCAGGAAGGAGGGTCTAAGGGCAGGAATAACCAGTTTAGCTTAGTCTGTTTAGTTTAGCAACCAGCTATTGTTTAGATTTTATAACGGACTTTCTGTCTGTCATCAAATTTTTGTTACATCACATACGATAATGGTTGACGATGATTTCTTCAAGTTTCTTACAGCCTTCAGCTGGGGCTTGGCTCCTGTTTCTTGATGCACAAGATGTAAACAACGTCAAGCAGTTAAGACGAGCAGATTAAAGACAGAGAAGTTAAAACCAAGATTGTTTTTAGGAGAAATGTTGAAAACCCGAACAGAAATAGGTAACCATTGAAAAAAACATGACTAAAAATATAACATTTGATTTTTAGTTGTCATTTTAAAAAGTAAATTAATGTAATTTATGCTTTTTTTAAAGTTATATTTTGCTGCTCCCCTGACTGCACGTCACTGGTCATCTTATTTTTGAGTGTTTCTTTATTTACTGCAAGAAAAACCCCGTCACATATGGTGTCGGAAGTGGGATAAGATGGCCAGCCGTGGAGGAGTGGACATTTTTTCATCTGCTCCTGATTAGCAACAATTTTAATAAATACATTTTAGGCTTAATTTAAAAAAAAATGCTACAAGAACATGTTAAAACAACCACTTTCATCGGCGTGAGTCTTTAATATCAATAGACATCGGGTTTTTTTTTTGCCCCATTTGTAGTTAAAGTGGGTACAACTACAACACAACATGCTAAATAAAAGAGGAGAATCACAAGCCTTTTCGCCAGCAGTTCTTGTCTGTGCTGTGTTTATCTCTCCAGTCTTGATCTACATTTGGCATGGCTGGATGGTCATTTTGCCAGAGGAGAAGTGAAAGAAAGTGTCTGCAGCCCTTGAGTTTATGTTCCCCCTTTAGGTTTCTCTTTATTTCAGCAGAGCAAAGTAGAAGCCAGGAGACAGGTGATTAGATACATTTATATTCAACTGGCTGCTGTGCTGTTTTTGCCCCCAGTGGGCTGTCCACCAAGCACAAACGCCGGCGTGGGGGTTTCGCATCAGCTGTTTGCAAATCAAATTTAGTTCCTGGGACGATGAATTTATACAGTACAATTAAAATGAGGCAGGAATGTCCAAATGAGAGTGGCCTGGGCTCAGCCAACACACGCCTTGATGAGGATTTCTTACCATGCCTCAGTGCATCAGAGCATCTCTTGCCTCCAGATGCAGTGAAGAGAAAAGAACACATCCTGCAGAACTGACAGAGTTTATTCTTGTTACTATCAGAGCTATTTGTAAAATCGCTTTTTTGGAAACCATTTTTTTTTTTAAAAAAAGAGCTTTTTTATGAATTGCAATTTCTGACAGACGTTTCCTCTCAAAGCAGCGACAGTTGAGTGCAGGTAAACCCCAAAATAGACAGGCAGCTTCCCAGGGGTTTGTGGGTATGGATCCTCGCACGAGGACAGCTCTTTGGAAGCGTTTCTCTAACATTACCTTCACAGCACGCCGTTTGGCAGCTTTGTGGCACCCCCGTGCTCGCTCCTCTCAAAGCTCTGCTGGCACGGGGGTTACATGTTTGCAGCCTCGCTACGAAAATTCATTAACAGAGGGAAGCTGAAATGAAATAAATGCCTTTTTCTGCCTCATCAGTGAGATTCAGACTGAGCGGGAGTTGCATAAGTGCTGCTAAATTTATCAATGCTCATTTTATGCAAAGCCTGAGCTCCCCAGCACAGACTGTGTGATGTTCAGAATGGGGGAAGGCTTTTGTTTCCCTGCGAGCCATTTGATTTCTTCTTTTTGTGTGTGTGTGTGTGTCTGGAAAACAAGGAATTAAAAAGGTCAGGATAAATTTAGCTGGATTTTCTTGAAGGAGAAAGGACACGCGAGTCTTTTCAGTCAAATACACAAAGACAATCAAAGCAGACAGCTGTGGTTTCGCCATTGAGCGAAGTAAACCTGAATTAGATGTGCCTGACATTGAAAAGTCTCTTCAACGTCATTTTTGTTTGTATGAAGTCTGTCAGAATTTTGTTCAACAATAAAAAGAGAAAATAATCTAGCAGATTTCAATTTTTTTGAGAGATATTTGTGGTTAATATTAACGGCCTTTCTTTAATCTCCAAACATTGATACTAAATCTTTAATGTTTGCTAGGTATTACCTTCTTCATTGATAAGAACTTTTTAGATATCTGTTAAAAGTCAAAATGTCTACAAGATGCAGATCAGAGCATCAGTATTGCTAAAGAACTGCTGAACTAATTTTACCAAATAGAATAGACAGACTTATTTAATTGTTTTGTGCTTTAATTGAAGCTATTTTTTGTTTATGCACAGAAGTTATCCCAATCTTGACCAGTTATGGTGTAACAACCTGGATTTTCCAAAACAGTATTACCTCACTATATTGCAGTCCACTTTTTGCAGCCTCGCTGATTCATTTTGATGCAATTTTGCGTTTTTTTTTTTTTTAAACAACGTACCGTGTTCTGTCCTCTGATTGGCTGTAAACCTGGTCAATCAATTTTTTCTGTGTCGAGGGTCCTGTACAGAGTGCCAGATTTTCATTGATCTTCGATTGCGAGGAGACATTTGGTTTTACTCTGTAATACTGGAATTATTTTTCTATGAGGGTTAGAATTTTGAGAGTTCAAGCGAGAGAGAAAAGTGAAAAAAGTGTGTATTAGGATTTGTTTAACAATAGCTGATTGCTAAACTAAACAGACTAAACAAAACTGGCCAACCCTGTCCTAAGACTGTCGTTCTCAGTAAGGAAAAACTCCTAAAAAAAACAGGTTCTAAAAAAAAAAAAAAAGAATGAGAATAAAAAGAATAGAGGACATCCCCAGTGTGGCATACTTAAAAACTAGCAAATATAAACTGATTTATTGATAGTTGAAAGGAATCACTGACACTTAAACTGATGGATCATTTCAAGCTAGTTTTGACGTGGTATTAGCTGACCAGGTAACTTGTTAAAAATTTTACCTTTGAATTAATTTATTGTTTTTTTAAATGGATTAGAATAATAGATTTAATACCATTTTAAAATTTGCCAAACCATTTCAGATTTTAAGGCATGCATGCCAGCTTCTTGACAGTGTAATCATAAATGGATGTATTACAGTCATGCATACAGTAAAGAAAAATGGTTACTTACCATTCAAGCCTCTGTCTTCTTCATTCAGGGAAATCTTCGGCCGGTCTGTGCCTGAATGAGCCTGGGAGCAGTACGTGTGTTCTTGTGTTGATGGTGGATTCCTTCTTCTGCACATGCAGGAGTCAGTCCGCGTTCGCCTCATTCAAAGAAAGCTGAAAAGCTGTCAGACTAAAAAGGGGTTTCTCACACAGCATCTGTGTAGGGACAAACAAGGCAGTTTTCCAGGTTTCTGATGTGTCACAAAACACGCTCACACATCCACACACGCACATTCCAGTTTTACAGTTCTACTGACAACCAGCATTAATGATATTCACTCCGTTACAAGATAACCTTTAATCCCTGTCTTCGCTTAACTCCATGCTTAAATCCTCATCTCAGCCCAAACTTAATCCTGATTCTTTTCCGCATTTGAAAATCTTTGCAGAATTTTCCTCTACCCCTCTGTGCATCACATTCACGTCTGTGAAGAAAACTGACAATCCAGTCTTTCATTGGTTTAATGTAGTTCTGCTGAACTATTTAACACTGATTAAAAGTTGATGAAATGGGAAAAAATGAAAAAAAAATCTTAAATACTCAATCGCACAGGGGGCCAAAATCCAAAACACACCTTATGTCAAGGGACGAACAGGATAGACATTTATTGAAGACTAAAACTACATTTTTAAAACTTTAAAACCGTAACTTTTTAACGTTATTATGAACAAAATATTTCAGATTACCTGCAATAATGCTAACGTGAATACTTAGCTAAACTCCAAAACAGCCTAAAAAAAAGCCTTAATTAGCCAAAACAGCTAGCTGAAATATTAGCTAAACTCTAAAATAGCCCCCAATAATAAAAACATAACCTTTTAACATAATTATGAATAATAAAAAGGCAAGAGTATTATTCATTCTCCAGAGTAAATCAAGCTTTCATGAAGTCAGCCATTTTGAAACGAGCAGGAAAAGCCTTGCTGCCTCTAGAGGAATGATGATGAACTACAAAGCAGAAAGTATTGACAAAGTCACATGCAAGGTGCTTTTAAGAGAGTTCATTTTAAGAAGATATAGGTCTAAAAAATGTAAATATAAAACAAGGTAAAATTCTAAATGTTGCTAATAAAATATTTTAGCTTTTGGTGACAGATAGCAAGAGCAGTATAGTTGAATTATTCTAAAAGAAAAAATCCATATCTCCACACGACAATATCAAATTGTGATTCTCCTGCTCCTTTCCATGTGTTTTTTGGCATGTAAAAACTCAAATGCATTTTCAGCGATTTCAGCAATCTTGGTATCAAAACATTTGGCGCGTTTAGGAATTACTGCTTGCACTTTTGATATTCATAACATTTATAGTTTTTTAAATATTAAGCAAAAAAGGCCCAATGGGAAATCAATGAGAAAGTATTCAGATTTTTTAAGTAGATTAGCCCCAAGCCTTTAAATATATTTATGGGCTATGTTTTCATCTTTTATAGTAATTTTCAGAAAATTTGGAGATTACCTAATGTTTTGGCATCATGCTAATGATTTGGGCTAGTTTGCTATCAACTGAGGTTTTAAAGGCTAATTACAGAGTTTAGCTTCTATTTTATCAACAGGCTAACTTTTTTGACTAGTTGACTGATTATTTTTGGGCTATTTTGGAGTTTAGGTAGTATATTAGCAATGTGCTAGCTTTTTTTCTTAGCTAAATTTGTTATATAGAGGTTTTTATGCTAATTTTGAGTTAAACTTATATTTTAGCAACATACAACAGGTTTAGGCGAATTTGTTATCCACTGATTTTTTTTAGATGAATTTAGAATTTCTATTTTAGCAACAAGCTAACATTTTTGACACATTTAGTTTATTGAGGATTTTAGGCTATTTTGGAGTTTAGCTAGTATTTAAGCAATGAGCTAGCTTTTTTGGCCAATTTGACTAAGGCATTTTGGGCTAATTTAGATTATAGCTTATATTTGAGCAACAAGTTAAATATTTTTTGCAAAATGGATTAGAGATTTTTAAGCAATTTTACTTCAAACTTTTCAGAAATTTAGCTTAACTTCATTACTCTGTCATAGTTCTTTAATAAAGTTTCCAGTCTTTTATACATTTTACATTTTGCAAATAGCTTTTGCATTTTTAGCAAATCCCTCCAGCAATTAAGGTAAATGGCATCACCATTTTCAGCAAATAGCTTCAGCGTCTTCTGCAACTACTTTCAGCATAAAGCATTCACACTAGCATTATTGCAGGAAATGCAACTTTTCTTGTTATAAATTATATGTAAATTTTTTTTATTTCTGTCTCCATGATCATAAGCTTCAAAATGTAATCCCCCACCTTTCACCTTTATTTTCAGACATGGCTGATTCGAAATCCCACTCCATTAGAAAAAATGTGCCTCCCTCACAGCCCCCAAAGAGTCAGTGACTCAGCCTCACTTATGAAGCCTTCACAGACCACGACAGTACTATACAGCAGCTGAGTTTTGGATATGAAGCTGCACCTTTGTCTCTTTACCTCTGCCGATCGGTGTTTCCCGATGATTCAGAGCTTTGTGGATCACTAAACATTCTAAAGACAATTCGCTTCCCCACATTCAAAATGGTGGAGAGGAGCTTTTCAGTGAGGAGCTGGATCCTGATCAAGCCTTTATGCTGCTAGGAATATGTTGTTGCAACAGACCACACTGCCTGTTACCATGACAACAGTCATTTCCCTTCAACGGGTTTCATCACTGGAGTCCTCCTGCCCTGTTCTTGAGGTAACTTCCCACTTCTCTGGTACAAATCCTCATTTTTTTTCCTTTGTTTTGAGAGCAACCCACTCGGTGTGAGGCCGAATCCCTGCGTCTGCAGCAGAATGAAATGAGATACTTCTCAGAGACGGGTGAAGTGATGAAGTGTTCAGCAGTGACCCAGCTGTGCAACCACTTCAAGCTTTCTGAGAACACTGGGCAGGAAATCTGTCAGGTCAACACTGGATGGATGACAGTGGGGAGGACAAGGACTCCTGCTTGGAAAGTACACATTGTGGTGTCAAATGGTAAAGAAATCTACTTTACCTTTTATTTGTGGAAGGCGATGAAGACGAGTAAATATGGCCAAAGGCAGCAACCAACGACCGTATTAAGTATAAATGCTCTTTTTGTTGTTTGTTTGTTTACTGTGACAGCTGATCTTAACCCTTTTCTCATTTAGCAGGTGTCAAAATAAATGAAGATCTATTTGAGCATCTTCATTGGACAATTGCAGGTCTGAGTGTTGACATTTCCAAAAGAATTTGTCTCCATAAGAAAAGCCTAAAAAGGTTAAACAGCAGATTTTTGTCATGAAACATAATTAGATATTTCATTATTTAAATCATAATCTGGGGTGAGAAATGAATCTCGTTTTGTTGGTCTCACTCCTTTTGAAGAAAATAATTATCAGTAAACTCTTTGAAAAACTTCACATTCAATAGATACAATGTTTCCTGTACGGCTACGCTTTCTATTATATGAATTTAAGTGGGGTTGTACTTTTGTAATACCTAATGAGTACTTACATGTCACTTACAGAGTATTTAAGTGGTACTTACAAGTTATTATTTTGTAGTTCCTACTGAGTAATTACATGTTATAGGGTATTTACAAAATGCTTTTGTAGTACCTACAAAGTATTTACATGTCACTTACAGAATACTAAAGTAGTACTTACAAGATACTTTTGTAGTACCTATTGAGTAAGTACATGTTGCTTACAGGGTACTTGAGTGGTACTTACAAGATACTTTTGTTGTACCTGCTGAGTACTTACATGTTACTTAAAAGATACTGAAGTGGTACTTACAAGACACTTTTGTAGTACTTACTAAGTACTTTCCTGTTATTAGGTACTTACAAAATATTGTTTTAGTGCCTACTGAGTACTTACATTGTGCTTACAGGGTACTTAAGTGATACTTAAAAGATACTTTTGTAGTACCTACTGAGCACCCACATGTTACTTCCAGGGTATTTAAGTGGTAATTTTACGTTTGTTGTACCTACTTGGTACTTACATGTTACAGTGTATTTACAATGTATTTACAGGGTCTTTTTTGTTGTATTTACTGGATCCTCAGATGTTACTAACATGGTATGTACGTGGTAATTATAAGGTATTCTTGTTTTACCTATTGAGTAGTTATTATAGGGTATTTAAGAGATAATTACATGGCACTTTTGTTATACCAATTGGGTACTTCCAGTGTATTTTAGTTACCACTGGGTAGTTTTTCAGGATATTTAAATGGTAACTACATTGTTCTTTTGATCAGGCAACTGGTTACTTACACAGTACTTGCTGTGTATTTATGAGGTAATATCTGGTTCATATTTATGTATTAATACTGGGTATTTATGAAATATCAACTGGGTATTAATGTTATATCCACTGGGTTTTTCACTGTATATACTAGGTATTATTGAGTTATTGTGTCTCTTGCGGTACTTACTACATGTAAGGACAAGGTACATACAAAGAAAGTAGTTGTGGTATTTACCATTTGTAAAGAAAGTTTTATCCAAATGGGTCTATTAAAGATTGATAATCATTATGACATCATTTATTTGTGTATGTGGAATAATGAGAGTGCAACATTTTTCCATTTATACATTTTTATTTTCCAACCAAATCATAATTAATCATACATCTAAATATCAATATTTGTTTCTTTTGTTTTTTTCTAGTGGTTTTTTTTGTTGTTTTTTTTTTAATTTTGATTCCATGAAGTGAACCAAATGTGTAATTAAAAAGACTTCTCTCCATGCTTGGGAAATGTTTTAGTTCAAAAAGCATTTTTGTTGTTTTATGCGACTATCTAATCTCTACATTTTTGATTTTGTACGTGGCAAGAAGCTCAAGTCTTAACTTT
Organism: Oryzias javanicus; assembly: GCA_003999625.1. Classification (NCBI taxonomy): domain Eukaryota; kingdom Metazoa; phylum Chordata; class Actinopteri; order Beloniformes; family Adrianichthyidae; genus Oryzias; species Oryzias javanicus. The sequence goes on along the minus strand of CM012439.1, from coordinate 9,336,889 downwards.
TTATAATACTTTTTAAACATCTGATCTAATGTAATTTAAATTAGCCATGCATACAATCTCAAATTTGTGATGGAACTGTTGCAGAGCTTCCATCTGCGTAGTGTGTTACATGCTTTAATTAAACTCCATTATGAGGTAACTATTGCTCATATTGTCACAAGGTCATTTATATCTTCTGTTTTTTATTCCTTCTCTCCTTCTCTACTCTCAAACTTTAGGAAAAATAAATATTTTAAATAAATTAGCACTCATGTGGTTAGCAATCCAGTTATTGAGAAAATGTCGTCTCATCAGATTTCTGAAGATTAGAGTAAGGCACCTGCGGTATCTGACAAAGACAGGCTGTTTGCATGGTCTCCTCAATGATCTATTGACTAAAAAAGTCAGATATTCAGCAGAGTTTTGACGGGAACTGAAGCACTAATATCCTCAGGGAACTGTTTTTTAAACCTCTGTAAACGTGTTCAATAAGCTACGGTTGTGGGTCAAATAATTACAGTTGTCACTAAGAGCATTGGCCATAGGATCAGACATCTGTGCAGAGCTGCAAAAGTTATTTTCACCTTTTCAAATGTAAATTCTGAAGCTTAGTTTTGAAAAAAAAAAAAAAAAAACTAAAAGTGTGTAAATTAAAGAAAGTTGGTCATTCACATTACACTGTGTGGGCTGACTATTGACTATATATGGGACCTGGACTGGGAAATTAGGAAATCAAAGTAAATTGATTACTCAAACCAAATGAAATCAATTCAATCACCTTTTTTTTTTGCAATACAAATGGCCCTATGTTGGAGCCAGATAATGAGAGTATAGAGTATATTCAGACTTGATATATTTGGTAAACTTACAGTAAACTAGAGTTGGTTTCATTCAATAATCTGGAACAAATCTTCAATCTGAATACATCCAAGCAGATGCTGGTCCAGGACCAGAAACTGGCAACTGGACCCAAACGGCCACCGTACCTGCTCTTTACGTGATGTTAACAAAGAATTGTGGACTCACATAAAGCAATGATGCAACCGCAACTCATTAAAATGGGATCAAATAAAGGCAAACTCATTAAAACCACTTTTAACATGATACACAATGCTTCTTACACTGTCTATCTATCTATATATCATTATCACTTATCAGCGTATTTTCATGACCGTCGTCTCATTAGCAACCGTCTAGCAGCATGCCTCCACAGTATAGAAGCAGCTGTAAAAAGTCCACCTGACGCTGATACAGATGTTCAAAATTGTCAGCAAAATATAAAAGTTTTTTTACGTGAACTATCACGAGATTGGTTGCAAAGTGTAAGAATTCCATTATTCTTTCTCTCGCGGCTTTGCATTGACCTAGTAATTCCTGGCCAATGACTGAAGAGACCTTTCGTCATGTGGTTTTGTTTATAAGCTTTGGTTTAACAAAGAAATGTTTGTTTGACAATAGTATAGCCCAAGTCTCAGTCCAGTTCTCTATATGCAGTCAATGGTGCTGACTTTTGCCGCCTCATCATAAGGAATAAACATAAATAACCCCAAAAACACTGTATATTGAAAAAACGTAGTCCATCACATTTACGATCTGCCTCCAATGTTATTTTCACAAAAATAAAATTAAAAAATGGTTATTTATTTACAATTATTCCAAATTAATTCACCAATAATATTAACACTGGCATTTATTTAGGCTGAACAGCTTTTATAGTCAATGTTGAGATGCATCACTGTATGTGTTAAAAAAAAAAAAAAAAACTCCTTTCATTTCTGTTTGTAAGAAAACTGTGAAAAGTAGCACATTTGGATTGAGTTTACATTTCGAGTAGTATTATCAGATTAGAAGCAGTGCCTCTGACATCCCAAACAGTGATTCCTTCTCTCTTGGTGTGCGGAAAGATTTAAAAGCTAACAAGCTGCCTAAGCCTCTCAGCTTCAAAGCAGCTGTTGGACTGTAGGATGAGTCTAAAGAATCTGCTGATGCTGGATTTGGGGTTTCACTGCTGCTTTTTTGTCTTTTTCTCACCTCTATTTTTCTGTAATATTCTTCATAGTTTTTTTTATTATTATTATTTTATAATAATCTAAGTGTTCCACTGCTTTTCTGGCACGCGTTTCTTCTTATGATAAATGTGAAATGTTCTGTTCAAACATTCCTAACGTTCCTAAAAACACATTTATGTGTGTCACTGACTGTCAAATCATATAAAATAGTGTGAAAGGAATATGCCAATAGGGTAAGTCCAAGGTCAGCACCACAGGATCTGAGAGCAAAAGCGGGTAAATATTCCTCTGGGAGATCGTGGCTCGAGGAATGCTGTGTCTGCAACAACGGTTGCCGACAACTTTTCCATCAGTCCCGTGGCAGTGGTGTTGTTTTGTAAAAGAGCGGCGTGGAGCTTTTGGGATTTGGCTGATTGGGTTTCATGGGCTACCTTTATACGGCAAGAAGGCATTGAGTTTCCTTGCAAAGGAGGTTGGTGAATGCCAAATTTGCCAGCATGATTAAATGAGAACAGCTTTTGACTTGGCTGGGCTTTTGTTCCTTGTTAGGTGTCCAATGACACCCCCTGTGTTAATGGACAGACCCTTGTGAGGCAGATGAAGTGAGAGATGCTTATACATATTTTTACATTCCATAAGTAATTAGTTAGCGTCACTGATTTAAATTAATGAGCTCAATTGCTTTACGTAAGCAGAAAAAAACCAATCTATTTTGATGTAGTTTTTTGGGAGTAATTTTTACAAATCTTCTGTAGTCAGACAGACTCTTTAATTATCTTCAACAGTTTTTAATTTTCTATGATGTCACTTGGATAGAAAAACATGGATGTTTCAGAGTCCTAACAAATTTCCTTTTTTCCCACAAGTTTGTGAGGCTTGAAAAATAAATGATTTTCCTTGGTTTTTCTGGGAATGCAGGGTCAAAAGTCAACTGCTAGGAAAATGTAATGCATCCATCAGGCATCGCGACGGACCCGTGTGAAATATTTAAACAGAGTTCAACATGTACGCTCCTTGCATCAAGTTTCAAAAGCAGCCTCTGTGGATGAAACGCTTTGTCCCCGGGACACTTAGACCCCCTCCTGACAGAGCTCTTTTCCTGACTCCACTGATGTGCTGGAGCTCGTCACAGAGCTACAGCTAGCTTCAGGTAAAACAGGTTAGGAAAACAGACAGCTGGGAATGATGTGTTCACATTTTAACAGGTGACTTTGCTTGCTTTTATGATGGCAAAAAGTAAAGCTAGACGACACAAAAAAAAATAAAAAAAATTGTGTGCAATCGCACTAGAGCGATCAAACTTGAATTGCTTTCTGTACTTTCCACATTATAGGGCTTACTAGACTATAAGGTGCACTATCCAAAAATTGTCTATTTTCAAACTTTTGTCATACATAAGATCCCAAAAACTTAGCAATAACTGCGTTCACAGTAATCATAGATATTGTTTATAGCACGCTACATGTTAGCCACAATAGAATTGTTAGCTGCTTTTGTGTATTAATAATACCTCTATCTCCCAACCCTGTTTGTAAAAAAGCAGAATGATACCGCTAAAACAAATGCTACTGTGACTACGCTAACTTGCAATGTTGTTAGTAACTAATAAAAAACACACACAGCTAAACACTAACCGCAATAGCATATTTACAACACCTAACTTTGTTTGAAACACTTACAAATACAGACTTATATCAAGCGTGACTTTAATACGCTAACTCCCAACAATGTTAGTAACTTAAAAAACACAGTCCCACACTGCTATGCGTTAGTTGTGTTAGCATATTCGCTATAAAACATAACATTGTTTGCAACACATAAAAAACAGCCTGAGATTGTTAAAACAAATGTTACTGTGACTATAGAGTAACTCTTAACATTGTTAGTGACATGTGAAAATACAGTCCTACACTGCTAAATGTTAGTTGCAGTATCATATTTACAATAGTAACCTAGTTTGCAATACATTAAAAAAAAATAGACTAATGCCACTGAAATGAACATAACTGTCACTAAGCTAACATGATTAAAGATGTAAAAACAAACAAACAGTACTTCACTGCTGCACGTTAGCCGTGTTAGCATATTCACTATAAAACCTTTCATTGTTTGCCACAAATAAAAAATCTTGACATTGTAAAATCAAACGTTACTATGACTATGCTAGACCCCAACACTATTAAAAATGAAAAAAGACACAGTATTACAGTTTTACACATTAGCCGTGTTAGCGTATTCATTTTTTTTCATCATATAAAAAATAGACTGACTTTTTCAAACAAACGTTACTGTGACTTTGATAACTCCTAATATTGTTAGTGAAGTACAAAACAGTCCTACACCGCTAAATGTTAGCTGCATTAGCGTCTTTAAAGTAACATTCAACCTTGTTTGGAATACATTAAAAAACAGACGGATGCCTTTAAAATAAACTTTACTGTGACTTTGCTAACTCTCAACATTGTTAGCAAAAAAAAAAAAAACACTGTAGCCTACTAAACGTTACTGTTACTTTAACTACCAACCTTGTTTATGTAACCGTGGCTAGCGCAACTAAACATTAGCCATATTTACAATATCACCCAGCCCAGCCTTGTTTGCAACTTGTGAAAAAAAATGTTTAACATTTGATCAGAGCGTGTTTACCTCTGAAAAATTCTGTACCATCAGTTAACACAACCAGTATTGGAACATTTATTTAGGTGCTTCAGATTTTAAGATGCACTCTTAAGTGTGTTTTTTTTAAAGGCTTTTAGGGTCTTTTAGAAAATGCGATACTTGTCCTGAAAATTTTTGCCCTGAAATTTTTAAACAGCAGTGAAAAACTATTTATTTGTTAAAGAAAAAAAATGACTGGGAGTGATGATTGATGGATGAATTCCGTAAAAAAAAAAGCATTGACATCAGCAATAATAACTCCCACGACATATTTTTCAGAGTTTTTATTGAATATATTATATTTTTCTTTAATCAACATTGCACATATTCCATTTTCAATCACATCTCATATTGCTGTCTACAAAAGATTATGAATGTAGAAAATCCAGAAGTTGTAAGGTCTACCAAAAACAAAACAAAGGACAAAAAAAGACAAGAAAAAAGAAAGGAAAACAGATAATTAAGGTGAAAAGTGACAAAGCCCCAAAGATACAGAGAAAGAGAAGAGGAAAGGAAGAGGAGCACCCTCGGAGGAGAAAAGTACAAACATACCTTAGGTTAGGATGCATATTTCTCAAAACAACGCATCATGCAGAATAAAATGCAAGGCTGCCCACGTGTATATTTCTCAACATCCGAACTGAAGAAATATATTTTTACATGTCTGATAATATTTACCAGCAACTTCCTTTTGATGCTTGGTGATGCTGTTATGATGTTGTTGTGGTTAAACGTTGGGTGAACTGAGGTAATGCCATTGTAATGAATGAACCAACCAGCACCATCTTTTTTTGTCCCAACATAATAAATAAACACAACCATCATTATCAAACAGAACAGTTATTGGAATCATAGTTTCGGATTTAAGCTTATCACTGCTTTATTATTTTACTCCTATTTCTTTATTTTTTTAGATGACGATTATAATTTGTTATTCTTTTGTGCAACAATTGTGTACACAGTTTTTCATATATGCACATTCTAGAGTTAAAAAAATAAAAATAAAATTTGTTTTAGAGCCAAAATAAAAAATAAGAAGCCCCATTAGCCCACTGAATGATAGTCACAATTACACATCCTTAATGTTTCTCAGCCCTTTCCATTTTACTTATTAGGTGGAGATTTATTTTGCCCCCACACTGTCGGTTAATGAAACTCTTACTGGAATAAAACACGAGCCAACAAATTAATTGATTTATCGATCTGGAATACCAACTCTGCTCTTCAGTTTTTTTCCCTTTTTACTTCGATGAACACGTTTATTTTACAAAATAAAGTCATTCCACGGAACCCTGTTGAATAGTTTCTTCCCTTTCAGAGCACACAGGCACTGAGGGAACCATGAAGAGAAGCTTGTGGCTCTCAAACTCACATTTTTAAGCTTTTACTTCTTTCCGAATGTGTTGCAGCTTGGTGTTTTCTTGTGTTTCGGGGCGCTGTGCTTTAGGGTCCTCAAAACCAGAAGTGACAGGACACATTACGTCGCCTTATCAACCCCCCCAGAGCATTCAGAGTCGTGCATGCTCCAACGAGAATTCTGCTGTTTTTCATATTGGGGGATGGCAACTGCTGTTTGTTTCTGCAAATTTGGCAAGTACTTTGATGATGATTAGGACAGTTAAAAAAAATGTTATGACCCACAACTTAATTCCATTTATTTTGATGCTCAAACTTTTATTTTCAGATTAAAATTGTGCTTTTAACATGTTCTAGTGGCATTTTTCTGACAACGGAGGATATATATAAATTGTATTTCTGAGTATTTTGTTATTCAAATTGTGGGGAATCACAATTTGATTGATGCTGTTATGTAAAATCTACATTTAGTGGTGCTTTGCAGACAAATAGATCCATGAACGTCTTTGTTTTCCTCGATCAAACAGGAATCTGGCTCCAAACTGTACGCCTGGACAGCACCAATATTGCTAGCTATTTTTGTTCCACTGCTAAAGGTAGGTCAGGTTGTAAGGGTCTGTAAGCTAGTGGGAGAGCATGTGGGTGACAGGAAGGGGGGGGGGAGTTGCTTTTTTGATTTTGGCAAAAAAAATAGCATAACCATGAGTAAAAGACCAGTACTTTAAAATACTTTAAAAGATGAATCGGAGTGGGGCTTTACTTACAGTTCGATCTGTTTTATGAAGTTCTTACACTGTAAAAAGCGAAACATTGGATCAATTAACACATTAAATTAGTTTTTATTAAATTAGATGTTTTAATTAAATAAATCTTCAACTCAAATTTGTAATCTGATGAAAACTCATACTTTTCAATGGAACTGATCCAATCTTTCACTTTTTAGAGAGTATTATTTGTCACCCTCACAGAAAGATGAAGGAAGGTTGACAAAACATCTTCAAAAAGGTTGAGAAACAAATATGAACCAGGCAGGAGTTTCCGCACCGGTTCATCCAGTCTTGCACAATAGAAGGTGCTGTGAACACAGAACGTTTCTTTTAGGTGTGTGTTCATCCACACTTTTGTGTTTTGTTTTGTTTTTTTTAATCTTTTATTTCCAACCCGTCCCTCCACTTTATCAGCTCTGAGCTCTCAGTTCCACACTGCAAATGGAATCTTCACATTGACCCCTCCCTGACAGTTGAAAAGTGTTTAAAGATCTTCCCAAATTAAGGCTGATTTTAAATGTTTAACTTTTTTTTTTTTTTTAGATCTAACCTAAGCTTTATTTTAGATCTTTAAAACACAAATGAAAATAATAGTATACTTTTTAAGAACAATTTACTAAAGCCTGACGTGGACATGATTGGTAACGAAAGAAAACCCACAGTGGTCACTGGCAGAGCTAGTAATCGCAGTGTTTGGCAGCGGAGCCCCCATCAGTGTGTCAATGGGACTGTGAGTCTGAAGCCTTCTAAGAAATACTATTTAGGAATACACCATTTTCCATGATAAATAATACCAGAAAACTTTGGAGAAACTCACATTTTGCCTTGGGATTATTGTTAAGATGAATCATTTTGTACATACCCTTGATTTAATATTCTTTTGCAGTCTATGCATGCAAGATATTTCTCCACCTGTCAACAAGTATTTTGGTTCACTATTTATAGGCAAACTGCTCCAGCTGTTCCAGGGTTTTCTTTTCTAAACAGCACAGTTTAGCTCCTTTCATAGATGTAAACATACTAGATAGAAAGACACTTCAAATGGGTCAAACATTTTGTTGTTGTTTTAATTGGATCATTAAATTGAAAGAACCATGATCTGTGACTGAGATCAAACCCTCCGACTTTAAGCAGGCCGTTTCTCTCTTAACCCTGTAACACCAGAGACGTCGACGCCTAAATAACAAACGCTCTTTGACACACCCTAACTCAATGATTGCTGATGCGATCAACATGAATTAGCTGATTTTGGTGTGGAGAGAAGCCTTTTTTCATATTGGCTTAGTACCGTCATGCAACACTTTACATTAGTAATGTGTTGCATATCAGTGCAAATCTGCTTGTCTAGAGTTATATTAATTACATCAACGCTTGAAGAGTTGAAAGAATGTCAATACTGAAGTTAAAGTTTTAGCTGATAAAAGGTTAAAAACTAAAACCTAAAAATTTCATGGAACTCTGAAAATCAAAACATCTTGCTACCGATACAATAAAAGAACAACAACAATAATATCCTGTATCGTCTCTTTTTTTTTTTTTTTTTTGTTATGCTTCAATTTTTCCTGAACTTTGAGGTTTTATCTTCTGATGACCTGCTTTCCACACTGGTATCATTCTTGATTGTGTCCCATGAAGTCCACTTTGGCTCAAACTGTGACAAACGGCACAATCATACACCAAGGTATTTTCCCCCTAGGCGTCTGAAAAATAAGGGCAGGCGCAGTCACAGGAACATCAAATTGTAGAAGTGTAACTTTAACACGTCTGGCTACGAATTATTTTCTGGTCTCCTGAGGAAATTTCATCTTTTTCTTTGTGTGGTCCATATTTGGTCTGGTCAGCACCATGTCACCAAACAGCTGTTATCACTCTTTGAATGCAGTCAGTAGTCACAAGTTTAACTCGTGACTATCTTATGGGGTCCAGATGACCCAAGCCGTACACTGATGTGTTATCCACCCTATGAAAAATGTGTACAAAGATAGACAGAATCTCATGTCTGCCACGGACACCAGTCAAAATAAGAAATTATTAGGGAAAAAAAAAAGTTCAGCGCGCTGTCTTGTGGGGTCCAGATGACCCCACTTTTAAGGTAAACATGCCTATGGGACCCCATCTGGGCACTGAACAGACATAAAATTCTGTCCACGTTGGTCATGGGATGGATCACACTGGACCCCATAAGATAGCTCAAGGGTTTTAAAGGGCGTGCAGGAGTCCTGTGTGGCCACTTCACGAGATGTCGTGAAAATGGAATACAGCATTGTCGTGCGTGTGGTACGTGTATCGTGAAGTATTTGTAAGGATAATGTAAGTTACACACACGTATGACGCTCGAGTGTTTCTTTCGTACGGTGTCCTTATCCAAAGTCTAGTCACTAGTGTAGTGCAAGTACTTTCAAAAATGGTGCATCCAAAGGTTGGGCACAGGATGCTAGTAGAATCCCAACACAAACTAAAGTTGATTGTCTGATGATCAATTCTTGTGTAGCAAAGGATGAACACAAAATTTCTGAACCCAAAACTTCCATTCACGTGTTCTTACATAGACTTTTTATTGGAAATGGTCACTTGAAAGCGTGTTTCTGAGAGTGTGAATGTAGCATTCCATGTTGTGTAAGTGTTCACTATGACAATGTTGCCTGCAGCATGTCCATAGAAAAAAATGTGCATGAACATTTTTGCCCTATTGACTTACCAACCGGTCGACGACCTTGATGTTTTCTGCGTGCCCAGTACAGATGTTCCCAAATTTCTCCTCTGCAAACAGTTTCTATCCACTCATAAGGGCAGTTCTGACTAAGATGTCTCTTTAGCCAAATGTGACCTTTTCTGATGACCATCAATTCCAAACCAATGTCTGATTTTCAACTGTGTCTGATTGTTCCAGTGACTACTGCAGGTTTTACTGTCATCAATACACGGGCGCCAAAACATTTGTGCACGTCTGCTCGAGTTTAGACGTCAAAGACTCGGTTTCAGGCACAAAACAATCTTTTATTCAAGTCCTAATGCTGTTGTGCGGGATGCAGATGGTGGAAATCCCCCCAAAATCCAGTCAGGCACATAATATCTCAGGCAAATACTTGATCGCAAATGCAAACTGCGTCACTGTCCAAGGTTTTTGCAGCTTCTCTTACTGCACAGCTTTTAGAACCAGATAAAGACGGTGAACAGGTCCCTGCTGCTGTCTAACACTGAGAACGTCATAACAAATACTGGATTTTAGTTTAGAACTACATCCTAACTGCGTTTTAATGGGGGGGGGGGGTGTACAGTTGAGGGCATTTAGAAACTGTCTCAGATTCTATGGTCGCTCATGTTACTAATAGATGTGAGGGTATTTGTACTTGTTTCTACAGTTTGTCGCCACTTCAGATTTCTTGAAATTTCTCCAATATTTTAGCATAAATTAAAAAAAAAATTGGTTTGGATTCATTTGCACCAATTAATATGAGTAAAAGTTTTGAGTCTATATATGATATTTTTTAATTATATTGTAGAAGCATTGATATTCATTTAAAATTGTCATGGAACTTTGTTTTTATCATCAGTCTTCTTCGCCTTTACTTTAGACAAATGCAAGGAGAAAGTATGTGAATGCTTTATCAATGTAAAAATACAGTGGCCCTGAAGTGCCAATCACACTAACAAAACTCTCAACACAAATATAAAGATCACAAGAACAAATAAAAAAGAAAAAGCGACAATAAAACACTACAATTTTGAAATCTAATCAAAATTCCAAAAACAAAACCAGAATTTCAAAAAAGGAAAGAAAATTAAAATGAAACATTTCAGGAAAAACAAAATCATTTCCAGCATCCCATCATGCCAAATAACTTTCAGCTAAAATGACGAACAAACGTCATCATCCATTCGTCCCTTAAGTCCCCTTTCAAAAGGTAGGTACTTATTCAGGTCCCCAAAAAAAAGAAAAATATTTTGGAAAATAGAAATGATGAAAAAAAATAAATAAATAAAAAGAACTGAAAAAAAAAAAAAAAACGTACCCAATCATTTTGATTTCTGGAGATCAATGGAGAATTTATTTTGGAGTTGTGTTTTGGTTTCTAAAATGTAATGTTTTTTATGCTTGTTTATGCGTTAAAGTATCCCATGACAAATTTTTATTTAAAAAAACTAATTGGATTTTATGATTGTTTTTTTTTTTTTTGTTTGTTTGTTTTTTTTAACCAAATTTCCACAACCTAAATGTCTTAAAAAGCCATTTTTCACGTTGATCGGAATCCTCTGTTTCCAAAATCTCCTCTGAGGGGGCGTGACTTTTGGTGCTGAGCTAAGTAGTCACCGCTGCTACATAGAAATGTCAACCAGTGTCTGTAATGTCCATCCGGATGTCAGCTCGGATGAGGACGTGAAGAGCTCCCTGGACCAAACTTTCATTGATTTAAAATCCTTTTCAACTGCGGTCAAATGAGCGCCGTTCACATTTCCGTGATCACATCAAGAAGTCTCTCGGACGTTTTCCGGCGTTTTCAGCCCTGCTACCGTAAGTATTGTATGAAACTCGCACCGAAAAATCCAGTGACGGCTGATTCATAAGAAAAATGCCACAGGGGCACCTTTAATTGATTTGTTGATGTGTTTTGTACTTCAGGGCCACCGTACAAACCAAATTCCTAATAAGAGCTGACTGATGACCGGACTAAACGATGGATGATCCTAACTCTTTTGTTGTTTTATTTTTAGTTCAGCTCAGAAAAACACCCTTGACGCATCTCTGAAGGATGTTGTTCCGTGTATTCATTTGACCCCCGCACACGCCGCCGTTTCTGTTCGTTCAGCCTCAGCGTGTACGCCGTGACCTTTGTTCACCTCGTTCTTCTTTACACGGCCTCTTAATTGGTTCCTCCTGCTCCAGTGGTTAAAGCTGTCTCAGTGTCCTCCTAATAAATTATTTCAATGCATAGACTAAAGAAACTGTCTGGAGGTGTCCTGAAGTGTTCTCCTTGACTGGTCGCGGCTCCTTCCAGTATCAGTTCCGAGGCGCTCGCCGTACTTGTAGTAACCCAGCGGCGTGTTATCCTTTTCCACTGCATCTTTGCAGCTGACTCATTTGTCCCTCATTAATGTACAGCCGTGGCTGACTTCCAACCACCATTTAATGTCTGTATGATTAGTTCTGCAGCTACATCTCAGGTCTGTAAACACCCTGTGAGTTCATGTTCAGATTAGAGTCCCTGGGTCAAACCCCCCCATTCCAGCTCCACACTCCCCAGACTGATGAGGCCTCCGCCGATGGAGCGCTGCAACAGCTTGTGCTTCAGGCGCGTAATCTGACAAGATCAGTGTAACAAAATCATTCCAGGGGATGTGTTTTTTCACACTGACTATGTTTTCATTTAATCCAACTCTGAAAAAAAATTGCTAGACATGAGTATTATCGCTCTCATTTTTGTCTTCGACGTCAGTGGTGTGAATATGTCGTAATACGCTCAATAATAACCCAGTATTTGGTCTGGCTCTGCTTCAACCTGCCAGCACCTCTATCCATGAAGGATGTTAGATTTTGTTTTTCCAATCTGTGCACAATTGGGGGTGGGATGACAGGAAGAGTTGGGAATGTATTTGAAGATTTCCAGATTTTGTTCATATGACCACAACTTAAAACATGTATTTGTTGTATGCCTCTTCAACCGATTAATCATTAAAGTGTGATGGAATAGCATGTTTTTGGTAACTACCTCAAGAAGCTCCTGACATCTATCCATCCATCTCCAGACCCCGCTGGGCACAAACACCCTGAACTCCTGACATCTTTACAAAACTAAATATTGATTTGTAAACGTTTGACACTAAGGAAAACTGAAACATTTTTGTTCAGAAGAATACCCTTTATGAGGTATTAAGGGAAGAAAATTGTCAAAGAATGCCAACTTTGGATTTTCTCCAACACACACACGCACACACACATAACTCTAGATTCAAGCCTTTAGGTGCTATTATAGCAAACAATGTAAAGGATGTTCTGAAAGTAAAATATTTAGGAAAATAAAACACCGTCTTCATAAAAATATAAGATATCACTTACTACTACTACTGGCATGTCAGTGGACATCTCTAAACATTTCATTGACAGGAAACATTGCTGGTCTAGTATATGCAGTGCTACGTTCACACCGGGAATGTGACGCACGTTCAAGAATTCGCTAAAAGCGTGATGTTCACTTTGGTACCTCATACTAGCACATGGACTGGTTATCTCATTCCCAAGTCGTCACATATTAGCGTTTTGTTGAGGACCCCCTCCGTGTCACTTTTTGATGACTGGGGCAGCCAGGACTCTTTGTTTTGGTGTGCCGGCTGTTCCAATCCAATCCAATCCGGTCCGGACGTTTAATCGGTTGCACACCTCGGGATGTGGCCGGTACCCAAACCCTAGCCTAGTCCGCGACAGTACTGGTACCAGACATGGGTCGGTACCAGATGCAAATCTGTACCAGACGCGGAGTAGTACTATTACCAGACTGCAAACCCTGAACAGGTACTGAACATGAATTAGTACCGGTACGAGATGCAGATTGGTACCAGACACAGATCAGTACCAGTATAAGACGTAGTTTGGCACCAGACACGGATCAATTCTGGTACCAGACGTGGATTGGTATCGCGTACCATGTGACGCATCGGGTACTCATCAGACCTGTTTGGTACTGATCCGCGTATGGTACCGGTACTGATGTGGACTGGGCTAGCTGGGGGTACTCCACGTCTGGTACCGGATCTGATTTGCGTCTGGTACCAGTACTGACCCATGTCTGGTACTGATCCACATCTGGTACCGGTATTGGTTTGCGTCTGGCAATGATCTCTGTCTCGTACCAATCCGCAGTTTATACCGGTGCTGGTATTAATCTGCGTCTGGTACCGGTACTGGTACCGAGGTTAGGGTAAGAAGGAAAGCATTGGAGGGCAGGATCTAGTGTACACTTCAGGGTACTGGTGTGTTCCACGTATCGGTACTGGTTAGTGACTCGGTTTGTTGGGGTCCCTTAATTTAATTGGAACAGCCAACATGTCATAAAATAACAATTAGGGACACCCAAAACGTTCATTTTTGATGCGGAGGGGTCCTCAACTATGGGTCAAAATGTGACGACGTGGGAACAAGAATGTGTTGGTACCAACTGTTGGAAAAGGGTTTAGTGCAAAATGTGGAAGTGGTGCAAATCTTGTAATTCTTGTTCCAGGTTTCTTTTTTCACAGCTGTGATAAATATATGAAAAACAATATATGAAATACTTGTTGTCATAGAATAAAAATGGCAATTATTGATTTCTCCTCCATAATGAATTTTTAATCGATTGGTAATTTTGTGTTTTGAAAATGATGCCATCCATACATTACTACCAAGTCCCTGATTGGTCAACTTGTTTAACTGTCAGCATTTGTTTAATGGTTGCACGTTTTGTACGTAGAACCCGAAAAAAGTCTTGAAAACAAGAGTTTTCATGGAAAATGGTCTCTAGAACGCACATGGCCGAGACCGGTGTGAACGTAACATCACTCAGCTCAACGTTTCTCCACAAAGGCTGCTCAAACAACAGCAGCATTTTAGTTTCTGACAGAGCAAAAACAAACCAGATGGTCAAATTCCAACAGGGATTTATACATATGTAAAAAAAAACAAATAAACAAAAACAGGCAAAAGAAAATGACACTTCCAAAAACATGATGATGAGGAACGTCGGAGCAGCATTCGTAACAATAAGAACATGATTGTATCAGCGAGGACAAACCAAATACAGACCATTATGGTTGATGGTTCTAACAGTCAAAGAAAGTAAAAAGTCTCAAATTACTCTATCTGAAACACATCTTCTGACACACAAGTATAAATGTCTGATATTTACATTTTTTTTTCCCTAATCTGTGTGCATCTATGTCACAACATTTTCCAGAAGTCCACAACTTACAATAAACTCAGGGTTTCACCTTTGGTTATGTAATTATCAAGGCTAGGTTTAAAAAAATATAGAACACATGTTACTTTTGCATACAGGTAAATTTAGAGTGAAAACATATCAACAAAGCAGCTGGTCGGCTCTAAATTTGCATCTGTGGAAAAAATAATAATAACAATAAAAGTACTTTTGTCTTTATGTTCACCCATTTTTATCTGCCAGTTGTTCATGGTAGAAATAGCAGATCTTTGAGATGGATGTTTATGTTCCTGACATCTTTGCTTTAGTGGATTGTAATGGATGTTCTCCATCTGAGTGCTGCATTGAACCAGAAAGGGTCTCCCAACCATTCATGCATTGTTTGAATGAGGATTGTATGTGCTATGATGGGGAATCAAGGTGTTTTTTTGTTTGTTTTGTTTTGTTTTTTGCCAGCATTTGATTGAACAACAGAGTCCAGCCTTAGTGAGGCTGGAAGTACGAAACAAGGTAAAAAGTGCCAGCTGCATAAAAGCAGAGAGCAGCCTCACCGTTTAATGACACCTACAAAGCCGACCCAACTAAAACATGTTGACGGTACAACCAAATGTTTTCTCTATCTTATTAAAATATTCACATCTGTTCCATACAAGACACTTTTTTTTCACATGTAAAGAAAACATCTGTAAGTTCTTATAAGTCTCTCAGTATTGTCGCTTCTTACGTCTGTATTTGTAGCAATTAAGGCAATCATTTAGGGTGGGGAGGGGGGTCACGACTTACTCTATGCCACCTCCAGTCTCAATCCATGGAGGTTTGTCCACTGAGACACAACAGCAGCTTTGATCTCCTCTCAAAAGTTTCCAAAAGTCCCGTCCCGCTGGCGCTTTGCAGAGTCCGCTCGCGCCGCAGTAGATGGGGTCACAATGTTTCGCTTGTTCTCTTCGGTTTCCGGACGTGTCGGGGGAAGGGGAGTTTCTTCTTCACTTCTTGTTACTGGCAGCACTGGAGAAAAGAGAGAGACACAAACGGAGATTTGTCATCAGTCGTCATCTTACACAAGGGTCCCCAAATTTTTTCATGTGAGGGCCGCATAACTGTTTTCTTCTCTGATGTGGGGCCGGTTAACAGAAAAATGTAACAATCACAGCTTAAACGTAAAGATTTATGGTTTTCCAAAAAAAAAACACACATAGCGAAAATTTAAATAATTCATTTCTGTAAACTTCACAGAAAAAATAAGACAAAAACATTTTAAAAAAATAGATACTGTATAGCATTACCAAGATTAATGGCTGAAGACGCTTAAATTGATAGCTAAAAAGACAGAAGCTGATAGCTGAAATCACTGAAGCTGATAGCTTAGCCGAAAAAACAAACAAAAAAAAATCTTAATTAGCCAAAACAGCTAGCATGTAGCTGAGATATTAGCTAAAAGCCAAATTAGTCTAAAAACTGGATAAATGTCTAATTTAGCCAAAGCAACTAGCATAAAGCTAAATTATTAGCTAAACTCAAAATTGGCCTAAAAAACTGACAAAAAGCCTAAATTAGCCAAAAACAGCTAGCATTTTTGGAAACATTAGCTAATTGCCGAATTATCCTTAAAGATTGAAAAAAGGCTAAATTAACCAAAACAGCTAGCATGTAGCTGAAATGCCAAATCTGCCTAAAAAAACTAGAAAAATGTCTAATTTAGCTGAAATAATTTAGGGGACCGTGCCAAATGTGGAGGAGGGCCAGATCCGGCCCGCGGGCCATAGTTTGAGGATCTAACACAGTGTCTGACTGAAGATAGTCATTTAACACAAATACAAAGCTGTTTGTAAATCTTTTAGTGTTGTCTCAACAATGTCAAAAGTTCCTTTGAAACTGTAGTTTTTAACTTTTTCAATAAAGGAAACTGAGACGTATTTCTAACAAAAAACATCCCGATCTTCAACCTCTCCTTTTAATCCTCCTGCCCTGCCTTTTAACAGTTCTTATCCAGCAATGGGAGGATAAAAACACACACACACATTACACAATGCAAGAGGGTGCAATTAGAAATACAACATCCAAATCCATTTAAACGACAAGAACATTTCTAGAACATGTTTTGTTCTTTTTTAGTTGAAAAATTCATGTTTTTCAGAAAAAAAAGTACATTTTAGCTGCTTTCCTATTACACATGTGCGCAAAACTTTATCAAAATTCTAGAAATGTAAAAAAAAAAACGTTTCACATTGACTCTGTTTCCATTAAAACATAATTACGCAAATATACAAAGAAAAACTCATGCAATAAGTAATTAAAAACATAGCGATTGATAAGATCAAGTATTTTTTTTATGCAATTCACTAAAAGGGAGTATTTGGGTGACGTCCCAGCAGTGTAGTGCAGCTAGTACATTGACAGTCTCTGATACAAGTGAGAATCCTGTTCAGCTGTATTTTAAAAAATAACCATTTTAACAAGTAAGAAGCTGGACCGTTTTTCTGTTTGAAAACAGAACAAGATCAATTCAAGTTTGTCACGGGACTAGGACTCATCCTAAAAGGAAACTTCTTCGTCTTATTCAGGCTGGAAGCCGCAAAAGTGAAGCTGCAGATGAAGTGATGATGAAATTGTTGGTTGGTGATTTTACAGAGGAGAAACTGTACGACTGTATGAAACGCAACTTATGTTGAGCTGTGACGCTGTGGGACCTTTTCTTGCGCCCGCTGTGCTACGCTCGGGACAGACACTCCCTACCAAACTACCAACAAATGAATTTAATTTGTAAAAAGTGTTTCCATTGCAGTTTTTTTGAAAAATTTCCATTTTGATACGCCCCAAAAACCACCTCCTCTAAGCGCTAAAATATTTTTCCAATGAATGCAAGTTTTTTCTAAATTCTGGTGTTTTCATTTAGAGAATTTATTATCAAAAATCTAATTTTCAAAATTTCAGAGTTAATGGAAACACAGCTACTGTCTTAATTAGACCGAGGCTCCATATCCCAAAACGTCACCACCCAGCAACCCGAATGCAAGTTTTTTATCAAGTTTGGCACGTGGCGGTATTTGTACTCAGAAGTCACACATTGGCTGCAGAGGTTTTCAGTAAATGTTGAAACTTTACAACGACTGTTTGATTTGTTTCTAAAAGTTGACATCAGTCAGTGGCCGCCCGGACGCGTCCAGTGACAGGTGGGGATGACGCCAACACAAAATCAGGCAACAGATGGTCAGCCACAGGTCAAGGGTAGCCAGAATTGCCATTCATACCAGGTCCATGACCGGTAGCTCAGATGTATATAAAAAGTGGAACATTCTGCGCGCCTGACGGCAGACAACACCAACAACTTTCTGAAAAATCCAGCGTTAGCATGAAATCTTGGCAATGCAGATATGGCAGTTGTATTTGTGACCCTGCACTACAAAGGACCCATTTTCACTATTTTTGTCCTGCCTGCCAAAAAACTGGGTTTAGGCAAAAGCTCTTCCACAGTTTACATCTAGCAAAATAAGTAATGCTTTAAGCCCCTGTCACACTAGGCTGCGATTCTACGGAGTTCACACGGCGTTATGAAATTTCTCAGAACGCCATAGAAACGCAGGAAAATGAAGCGAAAATTGTTTCAATTTTCGCAAGATGGAGATGTCTCCGCGCTTTCACGGCGATTATGGCGTTCCTACGGCGCATCCGTGGCGTGCTACTGCGTTCCCACAGAGTTTTACTTGGCGTTTCACTGCGTTGTCACGGCGTGCTGACGGAGTTCACACGGCGCGCCAAGAGTTGTCACTGCGTGCCCATGGCGCGTGCACGGCGCGTGCACGGCGCGTGCACGGCGCAGGTGCCAGAGCGTCCCTATGACGTCACGGCAGCGTGTATATAGTCAGTCAAACCCGCACTGTTCCTGCCTGTTCCCCAAAGCATCATGACAGGAAAAAAAAGTCAAGAGAGGGCTACGAAAAAACAGCCCCCCAACCCCACTGCACCACCGTCTCCTCAACATGCGGAAGTGGAGCTGCTTCCGCCTGACTCTCCATCCCCATCAAGGTCAAGCAGCCCTTCCATCCAGGCACAAAAGACGATGACGGACCTGACTCCTGCTGAGGAGGACGATATGGCTATCTCTATATGATATCTCCGTGCAAGCGCCCCTGTCTACAGCTGCGTCCTTGTGGCGATTATGTGCGTCCTGAGTGCGCGCCTACGGCGCTGCTGTGGCGCTCTCGGCGTTCTCAGTGCGCTGCTACGGTGCTGCCACGGCGCGCACATCAGAACGCCATGAACACGCCGAGCCACGGCGCGCACTTTGTGCATGCACAAAGTGCGCGCCGTGGCTCGGCGTCCATGGAGACACCACGGCGTTCATGGAGATGTCACAGAGATGCTACGGCGCTCATGGCGACCTTACTGCGTTCACCTCAGCGTTCTGCATTTTTTGATGGACGCCGCGCGATCGCAGCGAGAACGCTGCCCTGGTGTGACAGGGGTTTTAGTCACATGCACCCACCCCATTGGGGGTGGGGTGAGCTTCAGACACAGCTGCACTCAGGAACCATTTGGCGATTTAACCCCCTCCCCCATTGCAACCCCTTAATGCTGCCTGTCAGGTTAAGTCTCACTCGTCCAAGGATTTGAACGCACAACCTTCCAGTTTCAGGGTCGGACACTTTACCACAAAGCCGCTAAGCTCATTTTCACAATGCAAAGAAGAACCCTGACAAGGACTCTGCACTCAGGCGTCCTCTTGCTTGCAGTGATGAGAACTACTACAGCTGCTAAAAAAAGACACACTCAAAATGTATGGGAGCAAGTCTGTGCAGGACCGAGGGAAAAAAATGATCCAGGGACCAGAACCACATGACTGCAGAATATACATCAAGCTGCATTTCTGCTGTTCATGAATATAAATGACTTGAATCATAAAGATTTGTGTTTATGTTTTACAGTTTTTATTAAAGTAAGAAAAGTCAACAGTTATGTCATGATGCAGATGCTGAATCAGAAAACTCTTAACTCTTTAATGCAAGCATCTGAAACAGTCTTACTGCTTCTTTGGAATCTCTTCTTTCTGTTTTTTTTTTTTCATTACTTATTTTCCTGTCAATTAAAAATAATAAATATCTGATTATGATTCAAAAGGAGTACTGGTAAGAATGTCCCAATCAGGTTTTTTTTTTTGGCCCAATCTAATTTGAAATAATTTGAGTTTGAATATTTGCCAGTTCTAAATTCCAATCTGATAGTTTTATAACACATTTTAAAAATGAACTCCCATTTTAAACGGAACCAGGTTGTCTAAGAGTTTCTAAAATTATCTGTCTTTTATCATTTAATCCTCAAACAGAGCACTTGTGAACAATCAAATGTAGTTCAACAAGAAAAAATGTTAATTATTAATTAGTAAAAATATGTGATAATTTGTCATGTGAAAAGCTAAGTGACTGTGACTAGTTTTAGTATCTTCAGAACTTTTGAACCTTTTTGATCAGATGTGGTTCAAAACTCCATCAAAATTCTTAAAAATGAATGACTTTCTTCTAAAATGGTTGTTGTAGAATGAATATGATTATTTTTCAGTAGTAGCTCATATCAATAGAACCATTTAAAAGTTGTGGTTGTTTTTTTCAGAGATTATTATGGGATGTTTTTTTAACCTCTTAACCCTTCCGCTCTCCTTAGCTTGTTTACATTAAAAGTGGGGTCATCTGGACACCACAGGACAGTGCGCTGAACTTTTTTTTTTCACTGATTTTTGAGTTTCACTAATGTCCATGACAGACGTAAAAACCTGTCCCACTTCGTCCACATTTGTCATGGAAGAAATCGCATAACAATATGTGGTTGGAGCCATCTGGACCCCAAGGAGAGCGGAAGGGTTAAGATCTGCGTCAAGATGAGGGAAAATGACATTAGGGTTTTAATGCCAAAGTAGGAATTACAGCTAAATAATATAATAATAATGATAATAATAAATACAATGAGTAAATGAAATAAAACAAATTAAAAACTAAAACTAAAAATATACATGATTAATTATTAATAAATAGTAATAAAATAATAAATAAAAGTAAAAAAATGCATGCATAATAATCAATAAATAAGGATAAATAAATTAAATAATAAATAGTAAAAAGCAACATTAATAAATAATAAGAAATAAAATAAACAAATAAAAATGTCAAAAAAATACATAAAAATAATTAATACTAAATAATCAAATGAATAAAAGTAAAAAATAAACAAAAGCGTTGCCTTAGTTTTCCCTAAATTGTTTCACAACTTTTAATGCTGAAAAATTTAAAAATATTGCACAATTACTAAAATGTAAAATCTAATACAGAATGACCGTCTCACTGCATTGAAGCAAACAGAAGTGAAATGTGTTTGTATCATTTTGGCTGTACCTCCTCCAGGGCCAAAGACTGAGCAGAAAAACTGTTGTGTGTTCCAGCTTATTAAGATGCATACTATTAGAGACAAGCGTCCTATTTAAACACAGCAGCAGTTGTATAATTCTCCACCTCAATAATTTAAGGATTTCTACGTCGTCTCCCAGGAAATAAAGACATTTCGTATCCAATCATTGCTGCAGCAGGAAAAAGGCAATTACAGCAAACGTAGTGTGTGTTTTTATTTAACTCCCTTATTAAGGCTCTGCAGCTGAATTTGCACTTGTTTTGCATTTGTTTACTCTTGAATACACAGTGTCTGAAGTGCTAAGTGAACCAATGGCATATCCAACAGTCAAGCAATTATCAACAATTTACTGAATATTAAATTTGCTGCGTTGAATAATAGAGGAGTGGTTGTTTTGTCCTCTGACGAGAGAATCTGTCAGTCATAGTGATGCACAAAAGATCCACATTTATTCAGATTGAAATGTTTTACAGGTCACATTCAAAACAACACTTAATGAAATAATGCAAACACTTTAAGTCAATTTTTTTTTAACTTTTAGGATATTTACGTGGACAAAGAATGGGACAATTCTCCACCTTGGAGTAAAAATTTTACTCCCAACACATTTTTAAAAAACTACCAAAATTAGCAAACACCTAGTGAAAAGGAATTCTGGGTATAGCGACTGACCCCAATATTGATGACATCACAATGGTAGAAACCGTAAAAAATATAAAAATCTCTTAGGAGAATAAAAAACTATTCAAAATCCTCCAACAAAACCAAAACCCATGTGTTGGGGATATCTGACGTATTTTGTTGACCTTTTATCTCAAGAAGAGGCCACCATCTTGAAAAAGAAAACAGTACCAGCTATACCCTCCCATACCCAGAAAAACGAGCGGGTCCTCACGATCTGACGTAATGTGAGGCATTGCCCTCCAGGGAGAGTCTGCTCTGCCAGCACCGTCCCCAGTCTGCAACACTCAATCACTCAATTTCTCCACAGATTTAGTGATGATTTGCAAAAACATTCACTTTAGATGCAGAATATCGTATATCTTCCAACTGTGTCCCATCTTCAACAAATTCCAGCTCAAATGGATGTTCATGACTTTAGACACGGGACACCTTTGGGTAGAGTGAATGATGAGGTTATTTGGCATAAAGTGGTGCTGGATATCATGAATCAATTGGTGATGTTCCATAACAGCTTTGTTTTTCTGGTTTCTCATTGAGTTTTCTGGCATTTTTTTTTTTTCCAGAAAAAACTTTTGCCTTCCAAAATGTTTCTTTTTTATTCGATTTTTTTGGAATTGTGTTTGGATTTCTGGAATTTTATTTTAATTTCTAAAATCTCATTTCCATTGTTTATTTTGCTTTTTTAATTGCCTTTGTGATGTTTAACATGTTTTCCTGTTGTGAGTTGTACTTCAGGGCCACCGTAGCTTTCGCCACCATGGCTTTCTCAGTCAACCATCTGTTTTATGTTCTACTTCCATGGAATCAGCCTGAATGATTGACATGTTTGGATCCTAATGATAGATATTTATAGTTGGGAATACCTGCATCGCCAAACGTACGGCCTGGAGGAAACAGATTCTGCATGCGGGGCATTTTTGCACATGAGCCAGAAAGAGTGACAAGTGAAGTAGTTGCAGGCTTTGACGGCAGGTTTACACGTGTTCTTCACAGTGGGAGGCTCTCCACATGAGACGTGTTCTCGCTACTGGAAATACTGTGGCATGACACTCTGGAGGAGTGCAAGACATGAAGTCAGATGTTGACAGGCTCGCGCTATTCTTGTTTACAGCAAATCAAGGATCAGACTACCTATTTGATCATAGGCAGGAATGCTTTTGTGTTGCTGTCAACAGCGTGTAATTATGAGAAGGGTCAACAGCAGATAGAATCCAGCAGAAAAGGCTTCTCCAGACTTCTGACACATCCATCAGCCATCCTCTGCACATGCATGACTTGGTCCGAGGGAGCAGGAGAGTCTGTGGCATCGTCATTAAGACATGCTGCTTCAGCTGACAAAATATAGCACATTCATTCACAGCTGAATTATTAGTTTGGCTAATAATGTCAGCTGTCGTCAAAACAACATCGTGTGAGTAATGAAGGATCTTTCACACATAAAGCTGGAGAAGAGAAAAACATTTGCAGATATATATTTTTTTAAGGCAAAGCGTGATTTTTTTTAAATAGAATAATGAAATGTTAGTGAACCTCAGCACATTACTTGTTATGTGTTCATTCACATTCTTTCATGCCTTTAAAACCCACTTTAATGAAAAAAGTTTTTTCTGACGATGGAGGACATATATTGAGAGTATTTTTCATTCAAATAGTTGAGAATCAGGAGCAGACATAAAAATGCTGTTTGAAAAAGACTGTAGTTGTGACATAGAAACTTTCTCTACTAGATCCATGTTTGTTCTCAGATCTTTGTTTTCTGGGATCTGGCTCAACTGTACGGCTGGAAAGCTTCGATATTACACGCTATTTTTGTTACACCGGAAATGTTAGACTGGGGGGGGGCTGCAAGCTAGCATGAGAACAGATAGATGACGGGAAATGGGGCGGGCTTGCTCAGAGGCAAATTTACAATCTCCTGTAGAAACTATATTTTGTTTTTATATTCTGTGAAGCACTTTGTGATTTTTAATCCTGCTAAATTAAAAAAAGTTTATTATTATTTTTATTATAATAGAAAACAACATGTTTTTTTTATTTTAGCTAAAAATATAAACATAATCACAGAGTTAATGGAGATTTAAATGCGCCGATGCAGATTTGGATTCTAAGTAGCTAAGTAAAAATATGAAGTCTTTTCACCAAAGCAAATGTTTGATCAATCATAAACCAGAGCTACAACATTAAACCAGTTCAGACCATCAGAACCATAAACTCCTCTGCATTCACGGTTCAGAGTCCCGCATTATGAGATGGGATTTTTAAAGGTCCAGAGCATGAAATTAATTGAACGAACAAACAAACCTGCAGGCGGTTGATGAAACCAATAAACCCTCATTTCTTCACTCAGCAGCTCCTTTACTTGATTTTGGGAAATCACTTTCACTTTTTAAGACAAACAGCTTATGTGATGCAGTTTTTTTTTTTTTTTTTTTGCTATAAAAACAAGTAGAGTAGTACTATGCTCTTCATCACATCATAGTTTCCTCTTTTGGCCAAAAAGGGATAGTTTTACCTCAAAAGGTTCCTGACCATTTTCCTTATGTATAACCCAAACACACAAAAGATATTAAAGCCAAACTGACTATTAGCTAACTGAAAAATTATCACACTGTTCATTTTTAAGAAGCATGTGCACATGAAGTCACGTCAAAGCTACAGCATTTTCAAATCCTTCAATCCCTTGTGCATAATCCTCTTTCTTAAGCAAGTATGAGGCTAACATCGGAAGAACAGGGTTGGAAGTTGGCTCCAAAAAAAAAAAAAAAAGCTTAATCTAGTTTTTCCTTCATATTCATCTGCATATTAAGTGTGAAGTTCAGGTTGTGCAAACTCTGGTATCCAGGGAAGCCGGATGCTTCCAGCAGATCCAGGCTAATGAGCAGCTTGATTGTCAGATACACGAGTAAATGTTGGCTGCTCAGCACCAATGTTAATGCACTGAAGTGGGCCCGGATTTAACATTAAAAGTGTTACTGTATTATGGAGTGAACGCAAATCATTTAATTTCACAACCGAGTGCATTCCTTCTTGGTTTTCTTTCATGGTAAAAACAACTTTTTTTGCTTGTATTTAGTTTTTGTGCATGTTTATAGTGGATGTGTTCAGAAACTGGCATGTCTCTGGTTAAAAAAAGCAGGGCAGGCAGGTTTTCCACACGGACAGAGCGCTAATATCTGTAGCTCAGACTGGGAAAAACTTTTCAGGGGGGCAACTGGGTGAGGAGGGCATTGGCAGCAAAAGCTATTACGGCTAAATCAAGCTGGGAAATGAGACATAACAGCTTCCTATTACTTGTTACCTTCCTTCTACATCCAGCCTGCAGGGTCTTGTTAACCCTAACTAACAGTTTTTTAAAGAGACAGGTAAAAAATGAATGTGATTTTTTTGGGGGGCCTCATGCATTTTGTTAATAGAGTCTATAAGATAACTGTTTGACTTCTTTTTCAGAGACTAAAGCTGTCAGCGGCCCCTGAGGCTGAATATGATTTAAATTCAGTACAAATAACAGATGTTTTATTAGAGGGCTCACAGAGTAATTCATCATGATCACTGCTGCTATTTATGGACATGTAAAAAATAAGAGAAAAATAGTTTACAAAAATAACTAGAAAAAGTAAAATATATTAAGGATATTAACATAGTGCAGAGCTCTAGATATGAAAATTTAAAAAATCATAATAAACGGTTCTCTCAAAATAGGGATTTGTGGCAAAAAAGTTGTATTCAAAAATTAGCTTTATATGGCAGGAAATTAGCATGTTTTGGGCCCAAATTAGTATTTTAGTATATTCAATTACTACTACCAGTTTGTAGACATAGAAAATAAAGTGTTTAATTCTGGGCACAAAATGCTAGTTTGTTAAACACAAATTGGTATTTTGTCCAAAGAAAATGTTAAATTCTGGGTACATAATACTTATTTATGCTCACAAAATACAAATTTATGCACACTAAATGCTAATTTGTGTACACTAAATGATAATTTGTGCCCACAAAATATAAATTTGAGCCCAAAAAATATCATTTTATGAAAACAAAATAATGATTTTTGCCCACAAAATACTCATGTCAACACTAAATGCTAATGTGTGAAATCAAAATGCTAGTTTGTGCACACAAAAGATTATGTGCAAACACAATTCCAATGTTTCCACAAAATGCTAATTTGTGTGCAATAAATGCTAATTTGTGCCCACAAAATATTAATTTGTGTCCAAAAAATAAAAAATGTGTTCAATGAAGTGTTAATTTGTGCCCAAAAAAATGTGTGCAAAGAATATTAGAATATGTGCTCACAAAATTTTAATTTATATGCTCACAATGCAAACATGTGCCCACAAAATGTTAATTTGTGGCATTAAAGTGCTAATCCGTGTCCAGAAAATACTCATTTTTGCTCACACTAAGTGCTAAATTATGTGCTTCAAATACTAATTTGTGTGCACAAAATTATGATATGTGCCCCCCAAAAATGTGTGCAAAAACAATGTTATATGTACCCACGAAATGCTAATTTGTGCGATCCAAATGTTATTTTTATGCTCAAAATGTTATGTGTGCCCACGAAATGCTAATTTGTGCACAAAAAGTAATTTGTGTGAAGAAAATGCTAATTTTGAGCCCACAACTTAATTATTTTGTGTACTTAAAATTTGTGTGCTCAAAAGGCTAATTTGCGTGTTCAAAATGTGAATGTGTGTGCGCTAGAGGCTCATTTGTAGTTTTATTCCACAAAAAGGCTAATTTGTGCCCAAAAAAATGCTAATTTGTGTATACAAAATACACATTTTTGGCCACAAAATTCTGATTTGTATGAAAAATACTTATGTCACTTGTAATTGTGATGTGACTAAAATGACTATTTGTGAGCAAGTTTTTTTTTTTTTTTTTTTGTTAATTTAGACATTTAAAGAAGAAAAAGTTTTTGTTTGCTTGTTTTAAATGTCATGTCCAGGTCTCCATACTACAGTAAAAAGCTCCAGACACCATTTTAGTCTTTCTGTGACACTTATGTTTCTGGCATCAAAGTGTTTTTGTTCACACTCAAATGTGTCAAAAGCACGTCACTGACAAATGTCTTTTCAGCTTTTTCTTTTTTTTTTCCAAAGCTTTCCTTGTGCACAATTACAACTCTGGACTTTATTTTATTGGAGGGTTGGGTCTTCTTTTTGTAATCAGGGCGATGTTTGTGTTGCTTCCGTGGACAAGAAAACGACAAATGATGAACAGCTATGACCCACAAAACCCGCCAGAGCTGCTCCTGAATGGATAAAAATAGGACACTAATATTTACAGGTGTGAAAATAGAAGAAAATAAAATGTAGCCAAAACAAACCATGAAATTCATCGACATAGCTTTCACATTTAGAGGGATATTTGCAAAACCAGTTTAAAGGAGAATGAATGTGACATAATTATTGGCTAAAGTTCTGCAAATTATACTTTTTTTTGCAAATTCTCCTTTTAAGAAGCAAACAATTTACATTTACACAAAAAATGTCTGGCTAAGTTGCAAACAAAATGATCAATTACTGGTTTTGAGAAAAATGCCTGAACCCATGCAGTCATGTCACTTCAGATTAGTTTAAAAAAAGGCCTGAAGGTCACAGGCATCCACTCGCTTCCTTTTATTTAATGCCAGGGGTTTCCACATTTTCTGCATTATTATTTCATAACAAACATGTTTTGAATGATTTAAAGAACAACAATAGCTCATTAGTCCATGTAGACTCATTTTAACACAAATAATATTTTAAATATAGCAGTAATGCGAGAAGGACAAAGTTAATTGAAGGGTAGCCGAGGAGAGGCTTGAGAGTTATGTCACGAAATGAATGAAGCAAACAAACGAAAATCCAGCGGGGTCTGACTTCAGGAGGATGCACATGTAGCTCTGTGCCCGACTTCCTGTTTGCTGACATTAATCCAAAGACAGCGGGGATTTTCTGCCTCTTGCTGCTTCTTGCCTCACACTCCTGCAGGGCTCTAAGATTCACACTCGCTCTCACAGTCGCAGACACACAAGCATACACATGTGAACGCACAATAGACTATAAATATTCAGGCCAAGATTGGCAGTAGGTGCAACGCAACGCGCGCCGGCGACACAATCGTTCGTCTCAGCGTCATTCTGTGGGGAATAAACATTAGCACATCTGCTGATGTGCTGCTGTTCATTTAGGCAAACGTGTCTGTGAATGCACCAGACGCCACGCGCGCCCTTATTGTGCTCATCAGATCCGCCGGCTGACAAGCCCGGCTTCAGGTGATGTGCGTTTGTTTTGGTCGCGGTTTGAGGGCGAGGGCTGCTGTTAGGAAAGCACATGTGCAGCACAATGCGTCACATTACACCATGACACTTTGTCACAGCCGGTTAAAGTTAGAACGCGCAAAAGGAGGCCGGGGTTCGGGGAGGAATCAACCTTTTGCTCCGGTAGGTGACCAAAACAGCAGAGTGACACTTTGACTGGACGTCACAAACAACAAAACCAAGTTTCTAAATAAAAAAAAGCCCCAACAGTCCCACGGATGTTCAAGTTGCATAACCGACGTGCAATTCGTGTCTCTTGACATGACATGGCAGAAGCAGCTTAAAACTAGGTTAGAACCAATTACTTTAATGCCGCCAGCCAACAAATCTATAAGTTTGGATGTTTCCTTTTTCAGTGACACTGACACTATCAGACAGCAGCTCCTATCTGAGCTTTGTCCCTGACGACTCGCTGTGCACTGAAGAAAGGAAAGACTGGATCAATTATCAAAAGCTTTGTTACATTTAGAAGTTTAAAAGTGTTTAGTTGATGGTTTATTCCACTTAAAAATTTGATTTGATAAAAACTAATATTTTTAAATGTAACAAATTGCAGAGCTTTTGCTCATTTTTTCAGCGTAGAATGAAAGGTTTTGAGCCCAAATGGTCTGAAATAAAGATGTGATCTACGGTAGCCCCGAAGTTCAAATCTCACCAACGAATCACTAAATACAAAATCATAATAAAGATCGCAACAATTGTAAAAAAAAAAAAAAAAAAGCAAATAATTAAATATCAATATTAAATTTTAGAAAACAAAGAAAAAATGTGGAAACCAAAACACTATTCCAAAAAGTGAAACTAAAAAAAGAAGAAAAAAACGCAAAATCCTGGAGATCAAAATGAAATGTTTAAAAAATGGGAGAAAAAAAGCATAAAAGTAGGTAGTATTGGATTTTGCAGATCGAATTAAGACATTTTTTTCATCATCTGATGATGCTCCATAGTACCTACCATTTCTAGCTTCTGTGAAAAAAGAAGGAGAAAAAAGCATTAAAAAAACAGAAATAATTTATAGAAATCAAGATGAAGTTAAAAAAAATGAAACAAAATAAGAAACCTTAAAAGGTAAATATTATGGGACATCACTGATTAGATGATGACGTCATTTTAGGCGAACAATCTATTTATAATGATTCTCCTTTCTCCTTTTCGTACTTTTTGGCATGTAAAAACGTTATCACACTATCAGCAGTCTTATTATCAAAACGTTCAGCTCGTTCAGGACATCACTGCTGCTATTTTTGAAAATCAGATTTGATTTGAGCTAAATCATTTGGCTTATTTGCTATCTACTGAGGTTTTTTAGGATAAGATTATCTAATATTTTAGCTATAGGCTAACAGTTTGACTAATTGGCATTTACTGAGGTTTGTTTTAGCTACTTTGGAGTTTAGCTCATCTTTAACCAATGTGCTAGCTTTTTTGGGGGAAATTTAGCATCTATTGAAGTTTTTTAGGCTATGATGGAGTTAGTTATTATATTAGCAATGCGCTAGCTTTTCTTGGTTAATTTTGAATTTACTAAGGTTTTTTGGGCTTTGAGTTTAGCTAATATTTAAGCAACACACTAAATGTTTTTTTCAAAATTGGCATGAATTGAGAATCTGAACGAACTTACTAGAAGTTTTCAGATATTTAGGCTACCTTCAACAATCTTTCATAACTTTTCAAATGGAATTTCAAGTCATTTAGCATTTTGCTAATACCGCTTGCATTTTCAGCAAATTCTTTCAGTAGTTAAAGTGAATTGCTTTAACATTTTCAGCTAACAGCTTCAGTGACTTTGGTTCAGCAAACAGCATTCACACTAGCATTATCGCAGGAAATGTGACTTTTCTAGTTTTTTTAGTTTCATTTGGATTTTTGAACATTTTTCAGAAACTTTTTAAAAATGTTGTTTCATTCTTTTGGAATTGTGTTTTGGTTTTGATTTTTAAATTTTAACCTTGACTTTATTTATTTGCTTTGTTTTTTTGTCATTGTAATCTTTAATATGTGTTTGCGTTGAGAGTGAGTGAGTTGCTGTTGTGATTTGTACTTCAGGGCCACCGTAGTGTTGGATCTAAAGCACTTACAGCAACACTTTACAGCAACTTAGTTTTTTAAACTTAATTTCCAAAAATGTTTAATTTTATTTTGAAAATGATTTTACTTTGGTAAAAAAAAAAAAAAAGATTGACCAGATGACTACGTTTAATATTCAGCTGCTGTTAGAAATGTTCATTAAATTCACATTAAACAGGAATTGCTGAGGCAGTCAATTTGACTCCTTTCAAACTTTGCTGTCACAATTTGGTCAAAAAAAATATGAACCAATAAGATTTTAACTTTTCGTTCATGTGTGTATATTTATTTTCTCAAACTGTTTCATCATTAAAATATCAAAATACATCTGAGTATTTATACTTCAATGACCATAGTAGTCAAATTTACTGCTTAATTCAAGCGGGTTCATATTTCACAGTTTCAACATTTTTCTGATGCATCTCCTGCTCTTTTGTCTTTTTGTTTTAGCAACAGCTTCATTTTAAACTCAAGAGAGGCAAAAATGACAAGCAGCTGGAAAAAAATGGCATTTAAGGAGGGCACCATGTATTGTCAAAGGCCTGATGAAATAAGATTAATTAGGTTTTTGTGATAGTAGAACACTCAATTATTATAGTTTTCATTTCGTGTCCTGGTGTTTTATTTTTTTAAACTGTTCTCCCAAATATCTTTTCAATACAATCCAAATTGCCCTACTTTTTCAGACTATGAGTCACTCCAGAGTATAAATCGCAGCATAAAAGTGAAGCAAAAAAAATATTTATAAGTCACCCTTTAAGGACAAATATATCTAATAAAATATGGGAACAGGATCAGATAATTCATCTTGAAAGGCAAATCATAACAACTTAAAAAATAAAGGGAATCTCTGCACACGTCACTACCTTAACACATAAATGTTTTTTTAGCTTTATGGAACATAGGAGGAATCTAGTTTATTAGCGCAACATATAAACAATTACTCAGATATCCATCAAGAACATGTTAATGAGTCAATTGAACTCTATAGATCACTTTTATTCACTGAATCTGTTAAATGATCTCCTTCTATGTGTTTAAGTGTTGCTTCTTCTTCTACGCTGTTGTCAATAGCAAATACTGATGCACACACCTACAGCATCTTCTAGTGGTTGTTATGATGTGATACACATCACAAAATACGTCTTTTGACACAAAACCTATCCCGATAGACATATCATGATACGATGAGCGTATCTCGATACACGATACAATAGATATCTCAATAAAAATGTCATGACGTACGTGTGAAGATATATCTCACGTCAGTACCAGAACATTTTTACATTTTACAATTTTTTTTAAGTTAAAAAAACCTCTACCTGAATATCAATACATCTTGTTTTATAAAATGGTGAAAAAAAAATGAATTATATGATGGCAACAAAGCAGTGCAACTGCTCTCATATTGGCTAAAAGTTGTTTTTTCCACAGCAAATTCATAATGATTTTCTTTTTGGTAAATTAAAAAATATTTATTCTAAAATCAATATTGTCTGATTTCAACAACAAAATATGGTTTAAAAAAAACATAGAATTAATGTGCCTTAACCAGAAAGGTTCTAAAAGTATGATCAAGGAAATAAATTTCTGTTTTTTCCAACATTTCTAAATGGAGTCTTTAAATGAAAAAGAACTCTGAACAGTGCTGTTTTGCCAACTAGCGGTCGAGGTTTTAGGTGGAAAATAAAAGTAAGATGCTGAATTATTTTTGCTCATAAGTAGTTAATTAAATATTGTTTTAAATTTATACAAGTATCGCTAAATGAAATATCGCGATTGTATCTCCAAATTGAATCTTCCCTACACCCCTAGTAAACATGCTACAAATATCTCCTTCATCTGTTGTAAAAGTGACAGTCATACATGATCTGTGAGGAAGAAGTGGATAATCTACTAATGTCTGATCTGGAATTGTCACTTTGAAGAAAAATATGATTAGAGACCTTTTCCATCTCTGCATTAGCAGAAGCTTCTCTGATTCACAGCGGGGCTAATTCCAAATGAAGGTGCTGAGATGTCTTTTTTTTTTTTCTTGCTAAACTTTTCAGCATTACTATGACTATGTATGCATTTAGCTGCAAGCGCCGCTTCCCCAACATTCAGCTCGTCAAAGCTACATTAACAGCAGCAGATGCCAGCTCCTATTAGGAGCCAAACCTCATTCTAAAACAGAAATACGAACAACCCTGTCAAATACATTAAATGATAGCTGAGCGGGATCTTACATAACACGAAATATTATGTAAAAGTGAATTTCACAATAACATTCCCACACATGAGAACGAGTAATCCATCCAACTGTATGTGCACACTCCAAATTGTTTGACACTCGCAACAATTTCAGAGCTCCTTTTTAGGCGTATTAGATAAACGACTGTGTTTAACCACCTCTGGAGAGGTGACGGTTTTTGTCTGGAAAAGTGAAAGGAATAAAATTCAGCTGCGGGAGGAAGACGGAGAATGTGTGTGGAAATGAGAGGGACTGAAGGGGAACGGCGAGGGAGCAGAGGGGAAGATGTTCGTAGGATTAACAGTCCGGAGCAACAGGAAAGAGGTGAGGGAGCGCGCACTGGCAGGTTGGAACGGGTGGAGGAAGGTCTCCGATGGGAAGTGTGACAAAAGAGAGTCACCAAGAATGAGAGGAAAGGTGAGAGCAGCCATGTTGGTTCAGAGACTCAGGAGACAGGAAATGAAGATGACGATGAAGTGGATGGACGGAATTAGAAATGAACAGATAAGACGAGGTTTTAGAGATCAATGCAAGGAAGCAGATTGAGATGGAAACATTAAAGAGAGGGACTGTAATGATGTTGGTAAAAAGATGCTGCGGTGGATTATTTGCTGTAGTGACCTCTAAAAGAAGAAGAGAATTGTCAAAGAAAAAACTCCGGTAGCTTTATCTATCATTAATCAAAATATTCTTGTTGTTGCTCCGATCATCGTTTAATATATTGTAAAATTGTTATCGGTGGTCTTTTAATTAAAATTAGTAATTCAGATTTTAGCCAAAATTAAAAAAAACCTGTGTTTATTTCGAGTAGGAGCGACTTATTTGGTTTTTTTTTTTCTTCAACATCAATAGGTTCATATATTTGTTATTTTCCCAGTAAACGTTGGTTGTCCTTTAGCGGTTGTTTTCTTTAACAACTGCTAGAGGGCGCTGCATCTAAGTATAAGTATTTGTTAGTGACAGCAGAAGAATAAGTGTCGTCCAAAAACAAAAATGGAAGAGAATCTGGTTGTTTTCCATTTAAACTTTGATATTTTTCTTATGCAGATCAAAAGATTAGCACTATTATATTTATATTGCTCACAAAAATGTATTTTGGAAGAAAAAAAAATATTTTGGAACGCTTTGAAGATTTTAAAAATAATCAAAGTGGGACTTTAACACTCACATCTGTTTGGCTGTGTTCTTTTAAGTTAGACTAACTAATCTTAGATGATTCCTTTTGGTCATTTTAGATAATGTATTGTTCCACAATTCCATCCTAAACACAGTAACTACATTCATGTGATTTATTTACTTTAAGGAAAAACATCTAATAATTTATGGTGAAATATTCCAAGGAAGAAAATGACTGACAGATATTTGGCCTTTCCTCTACAAATACACTAACTTTGTCTTTGGATAGATTCCATTTGGATTTGAAATCTAAACATGCACATAGTTTTACTTTTGAATTTCTACTAAGAATAAATTGTGTTTTTGCAAATTGGTGTAAGTACCACACACACCAAATCATCCTTATTTTAGTTTGTGAGTAACTTCTCAGCAACGTAAGACAACACAATTCTAAAAGATTTCCATCATGCAGAGTCCAGTCTCTAGTTTCAGTCAGCAGAACTGGATTTTTTCAGATCCACTCCCACATTTCTCTGACATGTGTGTTAGGGTGTTTGGTGAATTTGATCAGTGCAGTGGGAGTACATGCCTGGCAATTCATCTTTTTTTTTAAACATGTCCAAGTTGCACCCCGCCTTTCACCCACAGACATCAGAAAACACCTACAGCTTAAGAAAAAAAAATACATGCAAGAGTAAATATATTGTGTTTTAGACTTGTGTCTACAAGACTTGTGTTTTTGACAACCTCCTCATCATGAAAAGCACAAAGCTGTGTACAGCACTTTGATGTGTTTTGCTGCTAATACTTTCCCTAATTTATAGACTAAATCAATGATAAACACATTTTTGACCCACTATACGTCTCAAAATATTTTAAGCTTCAATTATTTTAGTAAACAGTTTTCAGTAAGAACTTTAAAAAAACACTTTGCAAACAACAGTTTAAGAAAATTTTATATTTAGGTCTCTAAGTAATAACAAGGATACATGTAATGTTTGTATTAATAACAAGAAAAGTTGCATTCCCTGCGAAAAAGCTATTGTGAATGCTTGTTGCTGACAATGAATAAAAGAATGAATGAATGAATGAAATGTTTTATTTCAAGCAATCAGGTTATAAGACATGAAATAACATCACATAATCAATCACAAGTAGATCGCTTGAAAGGGGGTGGAAGGAAGCAAACTTATATAATCCCACCCCGACTCGACCATACCATTTTCTCTACATGAATGATCAATATCCGGTTCAGGACTTAAAATCAAATATCAATATAGTTACAGGTTATAAAAGATCAATCAATATCAGTTATGTAATAGAATTTCAAAAACATCCATAGACAAGTCATTTATATTAATCATCAACAATAATGGTAATGCAATTTTATTTAATTGCTGAAGGGATTTGCTAAAAATGCAAAAGCTATTTGGTAATTGTTTAATTTGCTAAAAGGCTCAATTTTGTTAAAAAACTATGAAAGACCGCTGAATTTGGCCTAAATGTCTTAAAAATTGTAGTAAAATTGCTTAGAAATTTCTAATTCATGCAAATTTTGCAAAAATATTTAATGTGCTCCTTAAACATGAGCTAAACTCAAAATTTAATCCAAAAAACCTTAGTAGATACCAAACTAACAAAAACAATTTTTTTTTAATTCATGGTATATAGTGAAAATTGTGCTCAATATTTCAAAAACTATAAAGTTTATGAATACTAAAAAAAACAAGCAGTAATGCTCTGAACGAGCTTAATATTTTGATCCCAAGATCGCTGAAATCGGTGAGAGTGTGATTGAGTTTTTACATGCCGAAAAAAGTACAGAAAGGAGCAGGAGAATCACTTTAGTGTGAATGCAATACAATTATTACTTATTATGTATT
Source organism: Oryzias javanicus (assembly GCA_003999625.1). NCBI lineage: Eukaryota > Metazoa > Chordata > Actinopteri > Beloniformes > Adrianichthyidae > Oryzias > Oryzias javanicus. Next base: position 9,301,527 of record CM012439.1, on the reverse strand, counting down.
ATGTAATAAATATTAATTTTTTTGTGTATGGAAGTAAATTTGGAAGCCGAAGATTCACTGTGGAAACTTCTAAATGGAACGATTGAAAGGCAAAGGAGAAGTATAGTGTTATATATAGTAACCTTAAAAAACAACTTTTGTTTTGTTTTTTAAATATAAGACTTAAAACTTAAAAGCAAAAAACTGATTGTGAGATTTTGTGTGTGTTGACAACTAGCGGTCGGGGGCTTAGGTGGACAACATAAGTAAAACACTAAAAGGACACACACAAAAAGTTAATTAAATATTGTCTTGTCAGCATTTTAATTGATACAAGTATCGTCAAATGAAACATAGCAATATTTTATATCACGATATTTAATATCCCGATATATCACCAAATCAATCTTTCCGTACACCTCTAGCTATTATTGATTCAACTTCCTGTTCATCTGAGCTCTCCTCTCAGGGGTCACTACAGAAAATCACGTGTGATTTGGCCTCAGCTTCACAGCAAATGCCCTTCCAGACACAACCCTCCTCATTCATCCAGACTTTAGACTCCTACATAAAAACACTGGAAAGTAAGGTCTCAGTTTCTACCTGGTAGAAACTGGACGGTTTCTCATCTAAGGACAGACCAGACACAACCCTGCTCAGCATCTGACATCAGACAAGATTGGATGTGTTCAGAGTGGCCCGGCTGTGCTGCTTCTTAATTAGAACCTAACTTCAATAATTAATTCATGGAGAAGAGAATCTGATTCGCATTTAATTGTGTCTTGTCCCTGGTTGGTCAATGTCACAGTTTCAAGCAATTAGTCAGAAAACTCCCACTGAACAGCATGTGTTACAGCAAATAATCAAGGATTTATTAGATTTATCAGTGATCGACGGTGACCATGAAGTGCAAATCAGACCAACAAACAACTAAAATTTGATCCATACACGGAGTTGCATACAATAGAGAAACATGCTATAAATGAAACATTGCATAAAGAAACAATTTTGTATTCTTTCAACACAAAAAGTAGTGAATGAAAAAATGAACAACAACAGCTGAGTTTTTCTCACCATAAAATTTTGAAAATTAACTAAACTTTTTTCCGCCAAAAGAAGTGTTTTTGAGATTTCATGGAAGCAGCCATTTTGAAATAAGCAGGAAAAGTCTTTCTACTGCCCCTAGTGGAATGATGAAGAAAACATAGACCAGTTATTAACATTTGGTTTTTAAGCTAAATTTGGATTATGCTAATGACATTAGAGTCTCAAAAATGTTTGAATCAAGTAGGATACAAACAAAAAACACAAGCACATGCATTTCCTGTGTCCAATCAGTCAGAAGAACACAGTTTCTTCAGCTGGCCTTAACATTTCTCACATGTAAATTCTATGCAAATCACAAAAGGTTAATTATAAATCGTACAAATAAAAGGGAGATTCTGTTATTTACTGAAATCGTTGAATGTTAAATTTTAGAGTAATTAAAAACTGTAAACTATCCTTCACAATAAATGCAGTAATCCTCATGAATAAAATCAGAGGCGGTTATACTAATTAAACGGCATTGAGACTACAGGGAAAATTCCTGCTTTTTACAACAATTACTGTCCAACAAGTCAAGAATAACTGGGCTTTTGTCTCATAGTCTTTATCAAAATATGTGCTACATTTAGCTGAGTTGTCGTGTCATTTTTAGCCAACCATTCTTTTTTCCCCTCAGGAGGCCTTACAAATGATTTGCCTCCTGGGTTATGAATGGCAGCTATTACCTGCATACAGTAGGTGCTAACAGATGTAACGCCAACCTTTCATGTACAAAAGCTTTCAAACTTGTTTGTTAGAGTGATGAAATATCCTGACTGAATCCAGCCAGCTCCGCACACTTATGTGTAACTAAATATAGGAGTGGGAAACATGTTTACCCGTGTCTGACCTCTTTCTCATGGATTGTATGAGCAGCCTCATAAATCTGAATCGAAGCATGCATGCATACTAACCACATCTCATCCCATTGGTAGTACACACACAGGCTTCACCTCTGCGTGTGTGCTACTGTATTTTAAGCGCTAAAGGGCACACCCCTTTATAAGTCACACCACCAATGAAATGGTCTTTTTTTAAATTACGTCATAGATAATGGGCAAGGAACTATAAGGCGCATTAGATGAGAGAAAGGAGTCAGTAATACTTTAAACAAGTTTATTTTAATTTGTCAAAAAAATTAGCAAAGGCCAACAGAAAGCACTTTTAAAGACCCATTTATAGAGATTAACAGCCAAAAAAAGTTAATTTAGGGTTTGGTTACCCTTTCCTGAGTTCAAAGTAATTATAGACATTTTTTATGCGACTATCCAACATGATAGCAATGTTAGCGTGTTCATGACTATGCTGACTTTCAACCTTGTTATTAACATGATAAAAGCACAGTCCAATACCACTATATGTTATCCATGTTGGCATATTTACAATACCTGTAACTCTCAACCCAGTGACTTGAAAAACAAACCAAGAAAAAACTGACAGGCTACCAGTAAATCAAACGTTTCTGTGACTATGCCAAGTCTCAACCTTGCTATTAACTCGTTAAAAAAACAGAGTCCGACCCCACTACCTGTTAGCATATTGACAATACCTGTAACTCCCAACCTAATTTGCAACAGGTAAAAAACAGACTGATGGCGCTAAAACAAACATTACTCTGACAATGCTAACTCCAATCCTTGTTATGAACTCATAAAAACCACAGTTAGACATCGCTATATGTTAGCCCCGTCAGCGCATTCACAATGGCTGTAACTACACCTTGTTTGCAACAAAAAAAGATACATTTTGACAGAGCACCATGAATCCCTCAAAATAGTAAGATCATCCAAACATATAAGCAAAACCAGAATTAACCTATATTTAAGGCACCTCAGATTATGAGGCGAACTGTTGTAATACAAAAAAAATAAAAAATCAAGGCTTTTGAGTGTGCCTTATAGTGCGGAAAATACAGTAGTTTTTGTCTGAATTTGAGATTTTTGCCTACCCCTCTGGATTATTTCCATCCCTCCAATTATTGGGGCATTTGAAGGGGTAGTGGTGTCCAAAATAGATTTTTTTAAGGGTTAAATTGCAGAGCCCTCCCCCCCGGGGGTGTTCAGCGTCGTGCAGAGCGCTTTTCTTCATGTGGGTGTCTTCGGAGGCGCGGAAGTTCACATTTAAGTGTAAGTCATGACTTTTTGGTTTAGCACGATCTTTTAAAGTTATAAAACGTATGTATTTTTGAGTGCTAACAGCGCCGCGCTAATGTAGCTCACTGGCAATTAGGGATGATGTCACTAAGTGGGAGTAACGTCCAAATTTAAAGGCACTATAGTTTTCCATAACTCTGTTTGGAGGGCTAAAATTCATATATTTGTTGTTCAGTACTGTGTGTGTGTGAGTGTGTTAGCATCTAAAGTGGATTTTTTTGACTCAGCAAAACCAAGGCAGAGTGCGGTTGAACAATAAATAAAAAAACTTAGCTGCATTAGGAACACAATAGTTCTTTGTCTAATCGCTCAATCTAATCTCGGGTGACCCTGAATCAAACCTTTATTCACATTGCTATACGTATAGACTTCTGGGGGTCATTCTAGAGTGTGCCGAGCCTTTGTCCTCGTGAAGAATGTAGAGCAGCATTCTCTCTCATCCATTAATGGATTTTTTCTTCTTTTTTTTATCTCACAAGAGTTGTTTTGGTTCTTTCTTGGTCTTTCTGACCCCAGAAGAGACAGCAAATTTATCAACAGACATCATTTCTTTTTGCTAGAACTATTTCAAACACTAAACAGGTCATAAATAGATTATCATAAAATCCATCAAAGGCTGACTTCCAACTAATTGAAACCATAAATCCACATTTATTAGAACTGTCATTTCAGGTTGTAGTTTAATTAAAACTGTAAATTCTGGTTCATTCAGTCATTTCCCCAAACTGTTAAAGAAATTGGAACTGGAAACCAGTGCAATAAGTCATTCCTTGCCACGATCATACAACACCTCCACACATTTGGTGTAATTGGATTGTTGAACGCCTCCGTTAGCGTCTCATCTTTTTTATAATGTCAAGATAACTTACAGCTTAGAGATTCATCTGGAAGAGACTCCAACTTTTCTAAACAAGTGGAAAAGTTGGACCACATATGGGAACACTCCTTTCTCAAAGCACAGAGAGTCCAGTTCAGTTTAAAGTCCCACTCTGATCATCCTATGATATTTAGTAAAAGGGTTCCCAGTGAGCTTTTAATTATGATCATAGAATCACAAGTAAAATATTTTTTAAGCTGCATTTTTTTCACCTGCGTCTGATTCATTTGAAAAAATAAAAACTTAGAAATGCTTTTTTATCTTAATTTTCTGTAAATACGTCCTCCATCATCAACGAAAAATGCTACAAGAACATGTTAAAAACACCAAAAAGTAAGTGGGTCTTTAAACACATAGAAGACTTCCACAAATTATATGATTCAAGGTGAATAAAAACGAAAAAAAAGGTTGAGTAAAATACTCTTCCAAGTCTTCCTTAATCTCCCAGAGACCCTTTCAGAAGCCTTTATTCATTCGACTTAAACAGGAAAAAACAATATTTTTGCAGAATTTTGAACATTTTATCTGAACTTCACACAAGTTTAAATCAGATCTTTAAACATAGAGCAGAAATAAACCACTAATTTCTGTTCCCAAACCTCTGACTTTCAATGCACGTGTGCATTTATTATCATCCAGAGAGTCATGAGTGCACTGACTAATACTTCGTTAACCTGTTCAGATTGACTCAGCTCATCAGTTCACTTGGCATGAATAATGCGGCAGTGAAGCTCAAGAAGCCACATTCAGGAATGGCAAATGTTGAAGGCTAATATCTACTTACGCTCTTTGGAATTTTCAAATTTTACCCTGAAAAGGTTTTTTTTTTCTGTAAATGAACATTTCAAATAGATTTTTATGTTTCACAGCTTTAAAGAAGAAAAAGCATGATTGCAAAACTAACCTCGGCTATCCAGAAAGAAGCTTAATTTTGCTGGGGATACTTTTGAAAATGAACATTTCAAATAGAATACAGCTTTAAAGAAGAAAAAGCATGATTGAAAACTAACCTCGGCTATCCACTTTTAAAACTGCCTAAATGAAAATCATTTTACCAGAGGTCTGCTACAAATGCAAAAATAAAAAGCCGAAGCCTCTATGGATTACAGGGGTTTGAACTGTAATGGATCTGCAAATTCCCCGTGAGATTTGGATGAACTCCAGTAAATATTGACTTCCAACTAATCAAAACCGTTAATCAGAGTTTAAAATAACAGTGAACAAAAGACCATAGATTTAATGAGATCCATTTTGATTCCAAATCCTGAAGGTCAAAATTTGATACAGTAAACTCAAGCTTGTTGTTCAGAGAAGGAAAAAAAAAAAGTTGGATTTAGGAGAATAAAGTGTATTTAACAATAACATTTTCACTCCAAAACAAACACGTTCTAACACAAAATCATCTTTGGCAACTTCTAAACATATATAAAAATATAAGAATAACTGAATATTATTAACTGTATTTTATGCACGACAGGGACCAGCGGATTATTACGGTGGCCGAGACGGCTCACATGATTGCAAAAGCCACAACACAACGGCAAAAGCCGAAACACGAAGACAAACGCCGAAACACGACGGCAAAAGCCGAAACACGAAGACAAACGCCGAAACACGACGGCAAAAGCCGAAGCACAACGGCAAAAGCCGAAGCACGACGGCAAAAGCCGAAGCACGACGGCAAAAGCCGAAACACGACGGCAAAAGCCAACACAACGAAAAGGCCAAAGCTCCAGCAAAAGCCAACACAGAACGGAAACGAATCAGAACGGAAGTGAATAATGGACTTTTTTTCTTAACCTTTCATTCAGTTTCAAGCTATTGGTGATTCTTGAGAGATACGTGATTTTGGTAAGGGATAGGTGAGGGTGGACATTCGCCGGTGTTGCCGCTTTTATTTCTTCTTTCAAAGCCTTCACGGAGAGTTTTCGGGGAGAAAAAAAGGAGGGCGGAGGAGGGAAAACGGGATCTGGTTTTTTGTCTGCCATTCTTTCTTTTTTTACCTATTTTTTATTACTTTTAAATACCTTCCACGTTATCGTCAGTGTAAACCCTAATACTGGGGGTCTATATATTGAGTTTAAACGTTTGGATACGCAAGCTGTGTGGTGGCCTAATGGGTAGCACACTTGGTTACAGTCCCAAAGGGTTGGGGTTTGAGGCTTGCGGGTGTCATTTAGTACGTATACATTTTTTTTCTGTAAAAAAAAAAAAAGTATCATACGTGGTTCTTACGTACATTTTGAGAATCAAAATAAATAAATACTTCTTGCAACATAATTCCAGGCAGTTACGTCGTTTCAGTTCAGGATGTGGGGTTGTGGCACGCAGCGCCAAAATTCCCTTTTCGCCATGGACCCCATGCAACAAAAATGACTAAACTACCTGGAATTATGTTGCAAGAAGTATTTATTTATTTTGATTCTTAAAATGTACGTAAGAACCAGTATGATACTTTTTTTTTTTTTTTTACAGAAAAAAACAAAAAAAAACACTAAATGACACCCGCAAGCCTCGAACCCCAACCCTTTGGGACTGTAACCAAGTGTGCTACCCATTAGGCCACCACACAGCTTGTGTATCCAAACGTTTAAACTCAATATATAGACCCCCAGTATTAGGGTTTACACTGACGATAACGTGGAAGGTATTTAAAAGTAATAAAAAATAGGTAAAAAAGAAAGAATGGCAGACAAAAACCAGATCCCGTTTTCCCTCCTCCGCCCTCCTTTTTTTCTCCCCCGAAAGCTCTCCGTGAAGGCTTTGAAAGAAGAAATAAAAGCGGCAACACCGGCGAATGTCCACCCTCACCTATCCCTTACCAAAATCACGTATCTCTCAAGAATCACCAATAGCTTGAAACTGAATGAAAGGTTAAGAAAAAAAGTCCATTATTCACTTCCGTTCTGATTCGTTTCCGTTCTGTGTTGGCTTTTGCTGGAGTGCTTTGGCTTTTGCCGTTGTGTTTTGGCTTTTGCCGTCGTGTTTCGGCTTTTGCCGTCGTGCTTCGGCTTTTGCCGTCGTGCTTCGGCTTTTGCCGTCGTGTTTCGGCTTTCGCCGTCGTGCTTCGGCTTTTGCCGTCGTGCTTCGGCTTTTGCCGTCGTGCTTCGGCTTTTGCCGTCGTGTTTCGGCTTTCGCCGTTGTGCTTCGGCTTTTGCCGTCGTGTTTCGGCGTTTGTCTTCGTGTTTCGGCTTTTGCCGTCGTGTTTCGGCGTTTGTCTTCGTGTTTCGGCGTTTGTCTTCGTGTTGTGGCTTTTGCAATCATGTGAGCCGTCTCGGCCACCGTAGATTATAAGTCACGTCGTCAATGAATGGTCAATTTTTGAAATATCTTATATAAACTTCACCCAACTATAAGCCGCATTAAGCGAGACAAAAGAGTCACAGATAATTTTGACAGACAGTCGGACTTTATTAACTGCGTTCATGAAAGTAACTGTTTGTAACACGCTTTGCATTAGCCACGATAGCCATGTTAGCATTTGTAACTCCCAACCTTGTTAGCAACACATATAAAAATAGACTTGTACCACTAAAACAAATGTTACTGTGACTGAGCTAACTCCCAACCTTACAAGTAACGCATTAAAAACACAATCTAACACTGATATACATTAGCCCCATAAGCTTATTTACAAACCACTCAATGTTGTTTGGAACTCAACAAGAACAGACTGGTATCCTACAGCTAAGAGAAATATTAGCATGACAATTTTAACTCCCAACCTAGTTAGTAACACGTTAAAACACAGTCTGACACCGCTAACATTAGCCACATAAGCTTATTTACAGAGCTGCTCTACGTTGTTTGGAAATCTTAACAAAAACAGACTAGTACTGCTAAAACAAATGTGAACATGACTAATCCAACTTCCATAAAAAACAGTCTGACACTCCCACAGGTTAGCCATTAGCTTATTTATAGTAACACTCAACTTTGTTTGCAACTCTTCCAAAAAATTAAGAAAAAGCTGATCCAGCTAAAACAAATTACGCTAACTCCCAATCTAGTTAGTAATATGTAAAAAAAAAAAAAAACACGTCTGACACTGCTATATGTTAGCTACCTTATCTTATTTTCAGTAACAACAATGTTTACAGCTCTTCAAAAAAATAAACGAATGCAGCTAAAAATAATGTTAATGTGACTACGCCCAATTCCCAACCTAGTTAGTAACTTAAAAAGAAAAAAAAAACGTAGTCTGACATTGCTAAATTTTAGCCACATTAACTTATTTACAGTAACATTTAACATTGTTTGCAACTCTTAAAAAAAGTGATACAGGTAAAACAAATGTTAATGTGATTACACTAACTCCTACAGTTATTAACACGTAAAAAGAAAGCACAGTCTGACACGGTTACACTTTATCCCTGTTATCTTGAAAAAAAAGACTGACTTTGACAGAGCACTGTGTAAATGTCTGCAACATGATCAACCAGAATTAATCCATATACAATAGAAGGTGCTCCAGATTATTAGGCACACTGTTGTTTTTGAACAAAGATCAAGGTTTTTAAGTGTTCCTCATAGAATGGAAAATTAGGCAAAAAGAACAATATAGAAAGCAGAATACTTTTTCTCATAAAAATAATAAATAAAGGGATTTATGTAAAATAATGCTGATGTTTCAAAGTCTTTTAGCAACAAAGTTTTCATTATAATGTCAACGCATATAATGTTACATCATTTTCCATTGAGAGAAAAAGAACAACAGTGTTCCTCGAAAAAGATTGTCTTCACAGTGTCATGTGTTTACACATCACAAAATACTCTAGAAAAACAAAAAGTTGTATTGGTGCTCCTCACATTTTTTTCATGCTTTATTTATTTTCCCTTTATTACTCATCCTTTATTCTCCTGAGCCAGAAACTATTATTAACTACTATGGAGCAAGGACTCCTTTTCTAGCATTCTTGGAGCATCAGTAAAGAAGTAAACATTCTTCATACTTTTTTTTTGTCTGAAACTGTGAATATTAAGCTGTTATTAGATTTCACACTGACAAATAAGACAAATTATTTTCCTGAAAAATAATAATCTATGCTTTTTAAAAGTTCTGTTCCACACAGGTACAGAATTTGTAAATGTCAATGTCCCATAGTGATATATACCTATACAGGTTTAACCCTGCTGGTTTTGGGGTTGTTGTGGTCGGGCCAGTAGAGCAGCTGCATCTTATAGGTGTTTGGCCAACTGATTCTGACTCCAATTTTGTCATTTATGGATGTACAAAATGGGACAGCAGCACCTACAACTTCGGCATAGACTTTTCTTCTAATCAACCCTTGCTTATACTTGCTCTATCACACAAATGTTTTTTGCTTGGCTTCTCTTAGCTCATAGGTTTGGAATTTTCACCTAGCTTGCGGTCAAAACGAGCGGCCAATTTATGTCACGTGACTCGGCAAGACATGCAGATGTGGTGACCAGAATCCAGTAGTTTTCCAATATGAAACTTTCTTAAAGGATCCCCGAAGGGGAAAAAAAAAACGAAATTAGGGAACCTTTTTCCTTATGTTTTTTTTTTTTTTTTCAATGTTTCGATAAGGCCAAAGCTACCTGCCTCTGCACCATGCAGCAGCTCTCGCACTGCCGGCATATCAAGTGAGTGAGCTCCGCTGCAAGAGCGAAAGGAAGAAGATAGAATTTCTGGACGAAAATGCTGTCATTGAATTAATATTGTACCTGCTGATTGAGTCATTGAAAACGTCACAAACCCAAATCTGAGTTCCTGATTGGTAGATGTGATGTGGCAACCTGTCAAACTTCAGATATTAAAATTTTGGCCTCGCTCCACAGATAAAGCTGCTGCCAGACCGCCGTGGCCGTTGCTCATATTGTGTTGTTGGACTTCAAATCGGCTAAATTCGTGCCTGTACCATTGACTGAACACTGAAACTGGTCGCCTCCGCCGCGCAAATGGCATTTGATGTGAGTGCACCTTTAGAACCAGAAAAGTAAAAAAACAGAAACACTCAAAGCTAGCGTATGCATTTTTTCCCTGTCTGGTTACCAGTACCGGTTCGCGGCTTGAGGACTGGGGACCCCCTGATTTAACGGGCACAGCCAGCACATCGAAAAACAAGTTGGGGACACCCAAAATGTCAAAACGTGACGTGGAGGGTCTTGTTTAAACTTAACAGATCAATAACCGATTCATAAAAATAGAGATTAATTTAACACATACAGCTAACATCCGCTAGCTTAATGCTAACATTTAATGTAATTTACCATAGGATAGCTAACTCGCAGTCGACGTAAAAAATACATTGCTGACTAAGTGAACATCTTTATATACTCACAGGCATGCAATATTTTTTCAGGTAAACATGTTTGGTCTAAAGCACCGTTTTTGCTCTTACTTTCCTCTTCTTCTGGAATAAAGTGTAATGCCGCAGCGTGATTGCCACCTAGTGGCCAACTGAAATGCCTTCCAGGAAAGCAGAACAATGTTTACATTGTTAATGATCAGAACAACTGTCTTCAAACTTTTCCTTTTGAGAATCCAGGTAACACTGTATGATATTAACAATCTCATTATTTCACTAATACATTTTGTAGTGTGTGAACTATATCAGATTAATATAAATATATTCACAACATATAGTAGATTATTAATGTATTTCTTAACAAATGTGTCTAAATTTGTCAACTCAAAATTCACTTGTATTTAGTGGATCGAAAGTATAGAAAAAGAATCGCTATCGAATCGATCCAGGCTTTGGTGAATTGAATAAAATTGTTTCTGGAAATTATTAGCGATAGCCAGCCCTAGTGCTAGGTATATCATGAAGTATTTATAAGGAAAATGACACAGATATGATGTACAGGTAATGCTGCCCTACAGTATCAGGCTCTAGACCAGAGGTGTTCAAATCCAGGCCTCGAGGCCCGGCCTCTTGCTGGTTTTACAGAAATCTTGTCTCGTCTGCTGTTGATTACCTGGATCATGTGTGTTCAACCAATAAGAAGCTTCAGTGGCAGGTTGGTTGGAAAACATGGTGGACACTGGGCCTCGAGACCTGGATTTGGACACCCCTGGCCTGCTCTACAAATTAGTCCTTGTACACGTGATACAGAAGTGATAAATTAATTAAAATTTGGTGCGGGCCACCTGTGCAGACACTTACTTACACTTACAGACACTTACCATCAGACATCCCAGTCGTGACAAAGGTGTTTTTAATGGAGTGATTGTTTCCAGTTTGGTGCAGATTCAGTCATTCAACTGAATTCATTTATTTCCTGATTTTATCCAGTAAAACAAACCTTTGATCAATTTTTTATGTGGTGAAGCGTTTTACCTGTCCCTTCCTCATCATCTAAACCTCAGATTCAGATGCACTAATTCGTTGTTTCTAATGATGTCTTTCCTACTGTGTGGCTCACTCTGCTCAGTCATTGAGGGTTAGCATGCTTGGCAAAGAAAGGCCTGTTTTCTAGTGCTCACCCAGCGAGGAATCATTGGTCATTAAATTTAATGCATGACTACATGGATGGGAAAGATACCAAAATAAACACTGACAAAATCATCAGGGTATCCAGAAGGTACAATACTACCACACAGTACCAGAGGATTTCATACAATACATCTGTGGTAGATGAGTCAAATTTGTTTGCTTAAAATTTAAAATCACACTAAGAAAATCTGCTTTTTTTATTTCTTCGTCTTTGTGCGGCAAACATTTAGGTTGCTTCGGAAACCCCGAAGAGACAGGACAAGCGCTGCATTTAAATAGACACGGTGTAACATTCACAGTATAATGCATAATTCAGTCCCGCGCTGTGGATTAAATCCTGCTCCCCAGCTGTTACACAGAGCCACTTAAAAACAGCGTACAGCACCACAGCCAAAACCCTCGGCTGCCACTGATATCACGAGGCCCCTTTAACTCTGTGTAGGCTGCTGAATTCCCAGGATGCACAGCAATTTTAGGCGCGCGAGAAAGGCACTCGTATATTTATGTGAATGCCATGTGATCCGTCTGGAAAGACACATCTTCCTGTCGTGTAGTTTTCTATGCACTCAAACAACCCAAACACATGGCACTCAAACACTCAGACAAAAAGCCTCCATAAGAGATTCCAGGCCTTGTTGCTATGACAACAATTACATTAATCCAAACACGAGCTTTGGAGTTTTGACTAATGGAAGAATATTTCCAAAATAATGTATGGAAATGCAACCCTGGAAAATTATGTGGATCTAATTAATCACGTCTGATAAGTTGCTGGTGTGTGCTGTGAGGGATGATGGGAAAAGAGGAGTAGAAAATGTTTGCTATGGTTTTTAGCCCAGATGGAACACCTATTCAATTTAAAGACCCACTCCAATGAAATGGGGTATTTAATATGTTCTTGGGGCTTTTTTTTACTGATGATGGGGGACATACATACGTACACACACACACACATATATATATATATATATATATATATATATATATATATATTAAAAATTGTTTAAAAAATTTAAAAACTGTGTTTTTGAGAATTTCTGTATTCAGATTGTTGTAAATCAGGAGCAGATGAAAAAATGTTGTTAGAAAAAGATGGTATTTGTAGGAAATATGCTGGGTGGGGCACAAGCCCTGACTGCTAGTGCTGGGCACATCTATCCAAAATATCGATAATATCAATCTCAAGTTGGTATCGGATCGATAAGGACCCGCAGATATTCAAATTTCCACTCTTGTTTGAAATTTTTCTCTCACTGTACGCATGCAGGTGGCATGCATTGTTCCCCCTATTTCCACTTTATTTAAAGGATTAGTTGTTTTTAAGTTACTTTTCACATGTTCTTAATCTTCTACTTGAAGGCTAAGAAGTCAGAAACTATTTATATTTCTACCAGTATTTTAGTTTTGTTTTTGTTTTAAATTAAATAAATAAAATCCATTTATTTAATTAAATAAAAATGATTTATTTATGCATTACAGTTACTTGTTTATTTTGGTTTGTTGACTGTTTTGCATTTACTTCTTCACTTTTTATTTAATTTCAAGAAATTTTAATGTTGGTAAACTGTTTTCTATTTATTTGAAAATATTGCCCAAATTCTTTTTTTTATGTTTATCAAGTAATTTTAAAAAGGAAAAATTACAAAAATAAAAATTCAAGGCGATTAACAAGAATCTAGATTTTGGAGTTCATGTCACATCTACCGCATTTAAAAAAATATTGGTATTGACGATATTGACCGGTATAGAAAGATACTCAAAAGCTCAGGATCGCCCGGCCCCACTGACTTTTTTTCCATACAAGAAACTAACATAGATAAGGAAACTGTCTTTGGTTCAAATGATCTTTAAATATTTGTGCAAATATTTAGTTATAATTGCAAAAGAAAACCACTGATAAATTTGAATAATTTCTACATTTTATCTTAAAAAAAACGAATCAAATCACTTTTTAATTCAAATTGATTTAATTCAATTGATCTCAGCTGAAATTTCTTACATTACTCCCAGTGCTCGTTTTGGCGTCTGTGTACTAGAGCCGGGCAGATTGATATCAAATATTGATCTCATGTTGATATTGGTATTGGACTGGTAACAAATTGCAGGTATCAAGATTTCCACTATTTGAAACTTTTCTGTTTTTATTCTAGTTAAAGGCTAAGAAGTTAAATATTATTTGTATTTCTACCAGTGTTTTTTTAATTGTTAAACATTTTCATTTATTGTTGTATCATTCACTTGTTTCTTGAAACAAGTGAAAATACTTTCCTAACTCTGCTTTTATTTTCATCAAGTAGTTCAAACAGGGAAACTTACAAAAACCCATTTTACAATTGAGATTTCGACCTTCATGTCAGATCCACCGTATTTTTAAAGAAATATTGATACAGTTTTTTTTTATCAGCCATATTGACTGGTATTGTATCAATACCTGAATGCTAAGTATTGCCCAGCCCTGCTATGTATCGCTGTTTGAGCGGCACGCGTCGTGTTGCTGCTGTGACGTCGTCAATGTGCAGCTTTGTAGTTCTTAACAGCACAAACAAGCCCACAACAGTGCAACTATTTTTGATTATGTAAGAGATAAAGACTGACGAGTGTTTGTCATTATTGATCACATTAAACAGTAAACTGTGAAATAAAGAATGTCAAGTAGTCAATATTTTTTGGATTTCTCAAAAAAGTGTTCCCACTGTTTTTATGTGTTAAATTAGAGCTGTGTGGACCTGATGTTTTGTTCTTGTGTTTTGTAATTTTCTTTATTTGTTCCTATTGCTCGAGATTGAAAAAAAAAACACTTTTTGGTGTAAAGGTAAAGTTTGGAAGTTTATTACATTAGGAAAACTTCACAGCCAGTTGTTTTTGTTGTAATTTCATGTTTTACTGCACAAAAAACTCGCAAATTTAAATATAAATCTAAACATAATCATTATTAGAGCAGTTATTAGGTTAAAAATATACAGATCATTAATTGCATGACAGTAATAATTATAAATAAAAAAATAAAAATAAATAAAAATCAGAAGTTTCTGTAATAAACGAAGACAAATTCCTCTATAATTCTGGAGTGGTTTGGGATGGAGGCTGGAGACTTTCTTTTAGTTGTCTGGTCTGTCTGACTTCTTTTTTTCTTTTTTTTTTTTTATTGGAGGACCTGAAGAAAACCCAAGCTTGCACAAATGTTCTGAGCTGAAGCTTGGGTCAATAAGGCCAGGTCGTTCTCATTGTCTATTTAAGCCAGCAACAGATTACAGCAAAGGTTTTTTTTTGGTATAATCCCTGAACTGAGCAAACAATTGAGCGACAGTGGAGGAGAAAAGTCCCCATTAATGGAAGAATAGGAAGAGACCTCCAGCTCAACAGTAAAGTGATGGGCTGGTGTCAGAGAGGACAGTAAAGGTAAACAAAGAAAGAGCCGAACAAATGCTTTTAGGTTGCAATGAAAGAAGAAGAACAAAAAAATATATTTTTACGATCAAACATTTACAAAATTAGAGGCTGAAATGAAATTTCCTGACAAATCTAGAAATTCAAGCTAATCTATTGAACCCCTTTTTACCTTTTGAAACCAGAAAGCCTGAGAAATACATAAAAAAAACAGACAAACTCCCTCATGCAGCCATCTTTTTTGACTTGTCTTTTTGCCTCTTTGAATTATTGTTTTTTTTATTTTCCTAAACATTTTTTTGTCTGGTCTTCCTTTCAGATCTGTCTTTGAGACGAGGAGTTTTGTGGCCTTATGTCCTGCATGTCTAAATATTCAGTAAAAGAAAAAATATCTTTTTTAACTGTTTTTTTTTTTAATCTTTTCCTACATCTCAATATTTTTCATTTTATTCTGAATTTCTGGTAAATTCTTCAATGTTGTTCATAATTTGAACTTCACTTTCCTCCTTTTCTAAGTGTTTCTTAAATTATCAGCTTCTTTATGTTCTATATATATTCCTTTATTTTATATCCTCTATTCTTCCCTTTTTTAATTGTCTTGTGATGTGTTGCTGTATTGTTTGCAGATCAGCCCTAAATTCTCCGATCTTAAGTCTCTTTTATATTCATGTTGGTTTCTCAAACAAATTTTTTCCCCATCCTTCTTACTCTCTTTTCTTCCATTAATTCATTTTGTTCCTCATCCAGACACATCCTTTTTTACCCTTTTTTTTTTGGTCAACTAACTCTTATTTCTCCTGGACTTGTTTCAGACGTATCTTTAATTCTTCATTCATAAACTACTCTCTCTCATCTGTTCTTCTAGTTTTTTTCTTTTTTCTTCTAGTTTCTCCAACGACCGTTTTTTCCCCTCCACCTTCTACTTTTTCTTGCTCCCTTTCCTTCAACACTCCAACAGGATCAATGTCCAGTCATTTGTTGCCCCCTTTCCTTTTTTCCTGCTCTTATTCTGCAGATTTGTGCTTGCTGGCCTCTGAACCGTTTTCTTCAGCCCAGCTATGTCAGTCACCACAACGCTTGATTTCATAGCAGTGTGCTGGTTCTCCTCGGAGATCGTGTAACCTTTGGTTTCCCTCTCAAGGTCTGTGGCATTATTTCTTTCAAAATGTTCTCTCGTCTTTCTCCAGCTCATTCACCCGTTTCTCTGGCAGGTCTAGCAGAAAAGTTGCTGGGAATGGTTTCTGGAATTGATCTTTTAGATTTTGAAGTTGCTGGACTTAAAGAATCATCTTAGAGTTTCTTTGTTTCCAGCTCTCAACTGTTTCCCAGGCTTTTCTAATAAGCTCCGTTGAATTTTCAAGGTTATCCTCGTCCTGCCTTTTTTTTTCCATTTAAGTTTTATTGATAAAGTGCAATGACAAATGAAGGTTGGTAGAAGTACACTATTCATTGTGCTGCTTTATCATCACAATTTTCTATTAGCACATAAGCTTAAACAAATGAACAAACAAAACAAATAAACAAAGAACAAAAAAAAAAAAAAAACAAAAACATCTTGGGAGTGTGCATGGGAGGGTAGCCATATTACTTATATCTATTATTTACATATTTCTATAGTCATATGTAGAATATATATCTATATCTGTGTATACATTCATTTATATATATATATATATATATATATATATATTTATATGTATATATATTCCCTTTTTACAGGGTACAGGAGTCAACAGGCTTCACATATTCTGTCCACTTTGTCCAAATTCTGTAGAATGAATCCATTTGAAGTTTAACTGAAAAAGAGAGCTTCTCCATTTTATAGATTTCCTGCACAGTGTTTATCCATTCTTCAATTGTTGGTGGTTCGGGATTAAGCCATTTCCGTGTTATCACTTTTTTACTTGCTGCCAATAAAATATAAAAAAGTTTCTTATCTTTCAGTTCCAGTTTGCCCGTTGGTATGTTGCACAGAAACATGGTTTCAAAGTCCAAAGAGAGAGAGAAAGCAAAAATGTTCTGTAAATGTCCATGAATATTTGACCAGAACTGAGAAATAGTTTGACAGTTCCAAAAAATATGAAAATGGTTAGCAGTCCCTTCCCCACATCTCCAGCAAGACTCTCCAGTGCCACGGTTCTTTTGGGCAGGAGTCACAAAGAACTTAGTATTACATTTCCAACAGAATTCACGCCAAATGTTGGATCCAGTTGTAACCCATGGGATTTCACATATAAGATCCCAATTTTTCTCAGAAATCACGATATTACCCTCCTTCTCCCACCTTGCTTTGATATAAAAAGTACTATCCTTTTTACAACTCAGAATACTGTCATATAACCTGGAAATAACTTTTTTGTGTGCTCCTGGTTTGGTGATTGTTAGGAAAGTTCCCACAAATCCAAGGTTATTTAAATTCACTTTCAGGTCGTGGTTGTAATAGTGTCTAATCTGGAGGTATCTGAAAAAATCTGCAGAACTAAGTCCGTTTTTCCTTTGCAAGGTTTCAAAAGATTCGAAATCTCCTTTGTTAATGAAGGAGTGGTAATCGGACAATCCCTTTGGAATCCAGTTTTTAAATCCATCGTCAAGTTGATTCGGGTGAAATCTGAATCATAGGCACACCATCTCAAGATTTTTACAGTATCTTCCAAATCACAAATCTTAATTATTTCATTCCAGGCTTTTATCATTACATGAGAAATGGGTTCATCTGATAGGTGGATCTTATTCTGTAGTTTTATGTCTCCTAATAGGGCTCTGACTGGGATCCCCTTAACCGTTGTCCCCTCCACATCTTTCCATCCTGCAGTGTAATCAGATCTACATAAACATATCAAAGGTCGTATTTGTGCTGCGTTGTAATATTCCCATAAACACGGAAGGCTGCGGCCCCCCCTTTCTTTTTTCAGTTGCAGGGTTTTGTACTGAACTCTGGGTTTTTTCCCTCTCCAAATGTATTTTGACAGTATTCTATCCCAGTCTACAAAGTGTTTTCGGGGTATGAGAATCGGTAAACACTGGAAGAGATAGAGCAATCGAGGAAGAATGTTTAATCTAATTGAGTCAATCCTTGAATGTAGTTCCAAAATGATAAAGTGCTCCATCTTTGTATATCTATTTTTATTGCTGTAATTAAGGGGCTATAGTTAACTTCAAATATTTTAATGGGATCTCGAGGCAGTATTACTCCTAAATATCTAATATTTTCAGAATCCCATTTCAGACTATAGTTTTTATTAAATTCTTCTGGTGGGTTATAGTTCAAAGAAAGTACTTGTGTTTTGTTTACGTTAACCTTATACCCTGAAAAGGAACCGTAATCTGATAGTATCTTAATTATTTTGGGAACCACTTCTGTGGGGTGGGAAATAGTCAGTAATAAATCATCTGCGAATAATGCTAATTTCTGCTCACCTGCTGTTGTCACTACTCCAGTTTTGTCTTTGCTCTGTCTGATCCACTGGCCCAAGGGTTCTATAAACAGGGCAAAGAGGAGTGGCGAGAGGCAACATCCCTGACGGGTCCCACGCTCTAAAGTAAATGACTCTGTGAGGTTCCCGTTGATTTTAATCCTAGCAGTTGGTCTATTGTATAATCCTGAAATGACTTGGATTAAAGATATGTTAAAGCCGAATTTCTCAAGCACTTTATATAAAAATGACCACCTCACTGAATCAAATGCCTTTTCAGCGTCTAAACTCAAAATCAGAGTCTCTAATTTTGCTTTTCAGCCTGTCTCATTAGGTGTAAAACCTTCCTTATGTTATCCTGCGTCTGTCTGTGTTTGATGAAGCCTGTTTGATCTTTGTGTATTATTTCAGGTAAAATTGTTTCTAATCTTTTGGATAATATACTGGTGAACAATTTGTAATCTATATTCAAAACACTAATTGGTCGGTAGCTACCACACTGTAATCTATCCTTGTTTTCTTTTGGGATGATAGAAATGATCGCTTCACTCCATGAGGGGGGTGTTGACTTTCTTTCCATCACCCCAGTTAAATGTTTTCTGTAAGATTGAATTAATGCATCTTTCATTATCTTATACCACTCTGGTCCAAAACCATCTGCGCCTGGCATCTTTCCTCCTTTTAATCTATTAATGGCTGAGAGAATTTCTTCTTTAGTTATAGTAGATAGTATATGTTTGTTTTGTTCTTCTGTCACTGTAGGTAATTCAAGTTCAGAGAGGAAAGTATTTACCCTAAGGTTATCGTACAAGTGTGGTTGAGAATATAATGTCTTATAATAATTCAAGAAAGACTCTTGAATTTTTTCTGGTTCAGTTTCTATTTGATCATTTAAAGGGTTTTTAATTTTATGAATAGTTCTCTCCACCTGCTGCTTCCTAAGCTTATATGAAAGAAGTTTTTGTGATTTTCCTCCAGCCTCATAATACTGCTGCTTTACAAAAATATTCTTTTTTTGTATTTCAGTAGTATTCATGTCATCAATTTCTTTTTTAAGTTCTTTTATATCTAATGCAATATTACTGTTTGGACATCTAGAGTGCTGATGCTGTAATTCAAGTAGTTTATTTTCTAGGTCTCTGAGCTTTTGCTGATTTAACTTTTTCAAATGGGAGGAAATACCTATTATCCTTCCCCTGGTCACTGCTTTAAGTGTGTCCCATAGGATTCCCGGTGTCACCTCATCATTATCATTATGAATTAAATACTCCTCAATTTCTTTCTTCAAACAATCTTTGATCTCAGAGTTATTAAGAATATTAGTGTTTAGTCTCCATATAGTAGATCTAGTTTTCATATTCAAATTAATATTAACATAAATGGGATTATGATCTGATATAGTACAAGGGCCTATCTCACAGTCGTTCACTCTGAAAAGATCATTTTTAAACATAAGTATATAATCTAATCTTGAGTAAACCTTGTGGGCCCAAGAATAGTGGGTGTATTCTCTATTAGTGGAGTGTCTATCCCTCCACACATCAACTAATCCTAGTTCGTTCATAAGATGCACCACTCTTTTACCTATATTTTTCCTATCTCCTTTCCCATTTGATGAGTCTAATTTTGCGTTTAGTGTGAGGTTAAAATCACCCCCACACAGTAATAATCCTCGACTCCTTGAGATAGCTAATTCCAGAATTTGTTTGTAAAATGACAGTTCACTTCCTGGAGGGATGTACACATTAAGCAGACTCATGGTATTACCTTCAATCTTCCCTGTTATCATTATAAATCGACCCTCCTTATCCTTATGCTCTGATATGTGTTCATAATTTAAATCACCATGAAGCAGGATAGCCACGCCTCTTCGCCTCCCTGAACTGTGGGAAGAATAGTAAACCTGTTTGAAGCCCAATTTGTTCAGTTTTAAATGTTCACTGTCAGACAGATGCGTTTCCTGCATGAAAACAATTTGGGCTTTATCTCTTTTAAGTTTAGTCAGGGCTTTCCACCTTTTTACTGGATTATGTAAGCCATTAATGTTGATTGATACCATTTTGACTGGTCTGTTACTCATCTTAATTAACCAAATAATAATAAAATACACATGTTGTCTCCCCACCCCACCCCTCGCACACCCTCATAAACATTAAAACTTAAACATAGGAACAAATACTCAGTAAAAAGAACATAAATAAAATAAAATAACCTCGACTCCCAAAGTGGGGGTCCCTGCGGTGGACCCTGTTTCACCCCTAAGGGTAGCTTCTCCATCTATCAGAGGGGAGACCCTTAACGGTAGAGGCCTTGCTGAGATGAATACTGTCCAAAAAAAACCATATTTATTTGCTAGTTCCACACCATTAAACTGTCAGAAATGTTTTTACTTCCCAGAGAATTGAGTGTCTGAACCTTAATTTCCAGAAGGTGTAGGTGAGGTCTTCTGGAAAACTCTGAGCTTGTCTTTGTATCCGGGTCCTCTCCTCCTGCTCGCTGCGCTGCTCCCTGCTCCTCCATCAACTCTGGTCCAAGTCATCTGCTTCAGCTGCTCCAGCGCCGTTTCTGGTGATTTGATGATCTTCACAGAGTAACCTCTGCTGGACATGTCGGCTGTTGCTTCCGCCACCGTGCTGTAGATCTTGGTTCCATCACTAAATTTCACCTTCAGCCGGGCTGGGAAGAGCGTCTGGAAAGGAATCTTCTGCTCTTTCAGGACCCTGCGTACCTCTGCATACTCTCTTCTTTTCTTCACGATGAGAGGAGGGTAATCGTGATCCATGCTTATTTGGTTCCCCTTCCATTTGAAACCTCTCTTCTGCCAGGCTTTGCGGAGCACAAGGTCTTTGGTATTGAAGCTGAGGAATTTCACCACGATAGAGCGCGGGGGGGCGCTGTCTGGCGGTGGGGGGCCCGACGAGCGGTGCGCCCGCTCGATGTGGAGGTCGAGCTCCTCCCGGGAAAGCTCCAAACCGCTGCGCAGCAGCTCCTCCACGAACTCGTTCATTGTTGTGAAGTCTCGCTCCGCAGCTTCCGGGACGCCGTAGATCCGAACGTTTTTTCTCCTCGACCGGCTCTCTAAGTCAATTAATTTATCCTCCAACCGTATTTGGAGCGTTATTATTTCCGTCATCGCGTCCTCCACCTTCTGGGTCCTTTCCTCCGTCTGCTCAATCCGCATTTCTGCCTCGTCCATTCTAGCAGTGATCTTAGATATTTCTTCCTTAATCTCACCCAAGCAGACATTGTTTTCTTGGCGAAAGTCCTTGATTTCTTTAAGCACTGCATCCAGCTTGGTCATTTTGTCTCACTTCGCGGTGGAAATTTTCCACAGCCTGCAGGCTTCGTGATTGACGGAGTTGGCAGGGGAGTTAGGACCGTCTCTCTAGGTGGAAATGCCCAATCTTCGTTGGTAACTGCGCGATTTATTTAAGGTGTATTTTAATTTACCCCCCTTTTTTTTCTTGAAAAGCCAAATTCTTGTGGTTCCAGGGGTAAAAGCTGTTAATTTTCACAGGTTTCTTTGGGAGCTCACTCACAGCGTGGCCATCTCGATGGCGTTCGAACCGGAAGGCTCCTTTTTCATTTAGCTTTTTTATTTCATCTTCCAGCTCTTTCAGCTTCAGTTTGTTCAAACATGTCTTGAACTGTGAGTTCTTTATTCTTTTTAAAAACACATTCCCATGTAAATTGTATTTTTGGTGATTTTGACATGGCTTGTCTTATTTATTTATTTATATATATATATTATATATATATATATATATATATATATATAGTCATTTTTCATTGTCTTCTTTGTGTGTGGGATTATGGGTTGTATGTGTTGATAGAGGGTGGGGGGTTGGCTTTTATTGTATATGTTTTTGTTTTTAATGTAAAGCGCTTCGAGCTGCGCGAAGCATGAGAAGCGCTTTTTTATAAATAAAGTTTGATTTGATATATATATATATATATATATATATATATAAATAATGAAGCTTAAAATTGCTTTTCTGAGCTTTTCTTTATTCAAATTGTTATGAATCCTGAGCAGATAAATAAGTGTCATTGGAAAAAGATTATATTCGTGACAAACGGCAAGTTATAACCTCCCTGCTCTGCTCCATTCTGATACACCCACTTGCAGACAGATACTGTAGATCCATGAACGTCTTTGTTTTCCTCATCTGAGCTGGCATCTGGCTCTAAACTGTACGGCTGGATTGGATAGCTCCAATATTGCTCTTCATTTTTGTCCCGCCCATAACTCAGAGGCGAATTTCTTGGACTTGCCATGTTTTTGACTTCCTTTTTCAGGTCAGCATGTTCACCTCATCTTTACCTGTTTGAATTGTTGGCCCAATCTAAATTCTTCCCTTCCCCTTTCACTTAGCCGGAAAGGTATGAAAAAATTGTCCCATATTTCATACGTCACTTTCGTTGATGACGTCACCAATAATCGCAGGTCCGCTAACTTTAGCACAGAACTTCCAATGCTTGAATAAAAACAACAAAAGTGGTTTTATAACTTAATAAAACGTCATGCTACAACAAAAAGTCATTGCTTACGTTTAAATGTAAACTTCTGTTGTATTGTAACTCGGAGGCGTTTGTAATGCTCATCCAGACCACCAGAGGGCAGTAGTTGTGCCTGTTGTATTATGTTCAGCCAATAAGTGGTAGGACGGTAATAGCTAGTTTTTCAGTGCTGCACCAGGATGGTTATTGCTGTTCATTCTAAAGCATTCACTCATTTCCAGCCCTTTGAGAGACAATATGAGTTTTATGTTACATGTAAATTCTGTCAACAATATATGTGTTCTGTTTTAAGTTTGTGACGTTTTATGTAGATGTGTCAAATGCTTATGCTAAGGGATGTTTTAGCAAACATAACTGTACTTTTCTGGCATTATTAGGTGAATATGGTTAATTTACTGAATACCTTTCTGTATTTTATATCATTTCAGTTTCACACTTTTTTGCATTAAATCTTGCTAAATACAGCACCTGTCTGCTCCTTGGAGGAAGTGATGCAAGAGAGAGTTTAGCTGACGGTGAATCTCATTCAGGACACGGGGTCACGTTGAGTGCAACAGAACATCTGTGCTTCAGAGTGCACCCTGCTGAAGAAGAGCGCTTCTTAGCACGACGCGGTTTACCCTCGTGATGGAGGACTTTGTATCCCTCTCCTTGGATGATGGAATTAAAAAATATGTATTCTGGACACGACTTGCACTAAAACTGCCCCTTCAAATGGAGGGGAATTGAGAAGGGAAAAATTCAGACTGAGCAGTTCTCTTGGCTTCTATTTTGAAAATTTTAATTTTGGTTTTCTACAAATTTTTTTTTTTTTTTTACTTATACAATAAACATGCCACATAGACAGGGTTCATATGGTTTAATAATAATAATGTTCAAGCAATACAAAATCCTCCCATCTTTACATTTTGTATCCTAAAAATGTATTTTTCAATTCAAATTATATTTTTCTCTAATATAAATAAGAACTAGTATTCAATTACCATTTTGAGTTCTAAAGACTTGTAATACAGTGTTCCCCCACGCATTCGCAGTTCTTTATTTGCGATTTATTTATATTTCTTTATATACCCCTGCATGGAGAAATGGCATCAGATGACAGAAGCGGGTGAAAAAATCCTGATTAAGAAAATCGTAGTGGACAACTACTTTCCAGAGCAGGTGAAGTAAGCGCTCCTGAGTTTAAGGCACAGAGAAATACTCCTCATCTGCTCATAAAGTCACTGTCAGTGGTGTGAAGTCTTTAGTTCTGCATAAAAGTGAAAAATAAAATCTCTTTATGTTGAGCAATACTCCAATGTTATTTAATAAATGTTTTACAAAGGATTGATAATAAATATATGTTTTTGATGAGTAAGGATCGGTATTGGACATTTTTCAGCCGGGGGGGTGAGGTGTTCTCCATATTTGCGGATTCCGCATATTCGCGCATGTCTCTGGCCTTAACCCCTCCGGATGAGGGGGGAATACTGTATATATTTTTTAAATCTTCTTAATTTCTCAATATTTCTTTCAAGTTTACAATGTTTGCTTTTGAGTTGGATTTTTTTCCATTTACTTTTTCAAATTTTCAATGTGTATTTTTCAAATGTTATTGCTTTTTTGGTTTTTTTAGGGATGGGGGTTAGGGTGAGACTTAGATATTTGTGGATGACTCTGGTCCCTAAATCCTGTGAATAAGGGGGATTACTGTTTTACTTTTAAAAACAAAATTTTCTAACTGTGAGAATTTCTTCAAGTAGATATATGTAAAGACAACAATGTAACGCGATCATAGTTGGCATTATGTCAGTCTGTAAACTCTACAAGTTTTACACCTGCCTCTTCAACGCCGCTGCACTTCCATTGAAAAGTACATGTAAACACACATAAATGCGCGCTTTGGACTTCGCCGCTCAAAACCCTCACGTTCACACATCGCCACGTATGTTTCTATGACCGTTTTTGGGCTTTATGTACAAAATGCGTGAAATTGCAGTTTGTGTCTGACCGGATTTAAATGATATCAAGTCTTTCATACAATGGAATAAAGTTGTGAAAGAAAAGAGAGTCACCAGATTTGCACCGCTTTAACAACTGTATAGGTGGCGGTCATGAGCTAGTAAACAGTAGAGAGAGAAGAAGAAGCCCCTCCCTGCTTGTCCAGTGTGAACACCATGGGCTAAACGTTTTGAGTATTCTTGAACACGCATCCCACACTCGGTGTGTTTGAAGTTTGAAAGTGGTCAGAGCTGTTAAAATGTGCATTTTATTCAAAGGTATTTGCATATATGCCAAGTACACATTTGTTATCAGACTTGTCACCACGACTTGATAGATCTTTAGAGTACTTTATTGAGTCTATTGACAAGTAATGATCTTTTGGCTGCTCCCCTGTATTTCAGAGGTTGCAGCGGCAAAGTGAATTGTACAGTTATTTGGCAAAGAGCTTTAAAAGACCTGCAGGTTATGAACTGGGTGCAGAGCCCCTTTCACATCACTTTCCTAAAACCACAGTCCACAGAAAGGGGTCAAAAAGATAAATAAATGATGACAGTTCTACAGGGGTGCAGGCAAAATTTCATTCTACTTTTTTTTCCGACACAAATGAATGGTTTGTGAAAAATATTGAACAAAAATATTAAAATAAATTGTGTTTGTCTGTCTCAACAATTGGTACATATAGAAAAACAATATTCAGTTCAGAAAGTATAAAGCCAAAATAAGGTATGATGACTCAGCTATGCTTTCATCATTTAAGAATTGTTTGTGATCCATCACCTCATTTGAATCCATCCAAAGAAGAACAATGAGGGAATTGGAGGGCCTCAATTCAAAAGAGCAAATCAATCTGAGAGTAGGAATCAAATTTATACCTGCAGAGCATGAATGGGTCTTTCAGTGCTGGAAAAACCGTTTGGTTCCTCTGAAGGTGCATAGCTTTTCTCACACATCTGAATGAATGCTCAGTGATGCTCCACTTCACCAATCAAATTTATCCAATTACAACCTGTCAGTGAGAGAGGCCGGCTCTCTGTCTGTGCTACAGAAACAGAAGAGACGTTTATCATCAGCGTTCTGAGTCTTTTTCTCTTCCTCGCGCTCTCACCATCCAGCTACTTTCTTGATGACTGAAACCTAATGTTATGAAATCTATTCATCTTTGTCCAAATGTTTTTTTAATCATTGATAGATTTGAAAAGTCACTTATGCGTGTTCATCTCTGCTTTCTCAAACTCAAGCCATTTCTTCGTCTTGGGTAATAGATTCCACATATCTCCAAAATCTCAGTTTTTTTCTAATAATGTTTAAGATGGCTTGTTGCTGCTTTAACCTGTGATTTTGTTATTTTAAGAACCATATTGGATAGTCCTTGCTATAGCGTGGACTTTAAAAACTTTGTAAAAATGACGCAGCGCTTTATGATCCAGAGATGATTTAATAAAATATGGACGTGAAAAGTGAATTTGAGAGGTACACAGCATTCTGTCTAAAGGGTTGGATGTTGTTGTAAATGTAAATTTTTACTTAGTTACAGAAAATATGTTACATTTTCCTCTGGGTTTTATCTACATAAATGCAGAAGTCAGTGAAGTACTAAAAACAAGATAGGAACAGAAAAAAACAGGAATGTAAAACTTTTTTTTTTTTTTTTTACAATATTTTGCTTTATTTATTTCAAGAAACATTTTTGTTGCATTCACGCACTACTGAGGATGCTCTAGTCAAATGCGGGGGTGCAGTATTGCCTAATGACAACATATTCAGAATCTTCATGTTTGTTTAGCATCATTGTTCAGCAAGTCTCTTCTCCCTGTTTCTAGTTTATTCTCCTTTCACAAATCAATTTATTTACTAAATTGCAACTTTTCATTCATGTTTTGTGGTATTTTACACAACCTTCCTGTTTCAATGTCTTGTATTTCCTCATTTTTGATGCAGCAGCCACCAAATGAAGGTGCAGTTTCTGTGAGACAAATAGTGTCCCTGGCAAGGCAGGAAATGCTCTTCCTATTTTTAACTGCAAACATACATTTCTTCAGCTGGGACACATGGGAGGGCTCCAATTAGCTCACAGGAAACCCACAGAGGCAAACACTGAGATAACTAATAATACCCTCCACCCCCTTACTCCATCCACCCTCTCCACCTCCTGCTGAGACACACTGAACCAAGAAAAAAAAGAAAGGACAACACGCCTGGAAAGATTTCTGTCTGAGGAAAACTGTTTAGCTCTTTCTACAAGATAGTTAACGAGTGTTTAGCCAGCCACTGGCGAGGATTGAAGCTTTCACTGAAAAACAATACAGACTTTAACAAAAAAAACCCAATTTATTTGTTTAATTCTTTAACCAATGTGGTATTTTTATTTGTAGTTGTTTTCTTTTTTATTTAGTCTGAATACATTAACTCCAGATATGTCACAAGCAACACACAAAGCAATGTGCATTCAAGCTGCCACTTTCTATGGTGTATATAATTGTGCGTAAATGCAAATTTCAGGCTTCCACATTCAAAACTCACTTTTGCGTGTATTTGAGTTTTTTTTTTTACAAATGTTTTGGAAATGAACACATGTTAAAAGTTAAACGAGGTCAAACTTTGACCAATCAGGAACTTGGATTTGGTAGTGACTGTCAGGGATGGTGGTGGAGCACCCAAATGCAGGAGACCAGACTTGGTGGCAGAAACAAACATGTACTAAATCAACTAAAACATGACAAAACCAGGAGAACAAACCAGTGCAGTGACACTTAAATACACTGAGGTTGATTAACTAAATGAAGACAGCTGTGGATGATTAACCTGAACATGGTAAAACTGACAGGGAAAACAGAACATGACAAAACCTAAGCACAGAATCATGACAGTGACATATAAATGGCATTTCTTATAATTCATGGAAGTCCCAACTGTTAGAAAATTGATCATGGAGCAGAAATGAATAATCGTGGTGTATGGAGAAATATAAAACACCAAGACTTTTATATATCAAACAGAGCTGTAACATAACTCAACACACTCTCATTCCCAAGTAGCCACATATTGACGTTTGGTAAAGGACCTTTCCGTGTCAAAATGTAAGCTTTGGGTGTCCCCAACTTGCCATTTTTTGACGTCCAATTAAATCAATGTTCCCCAACCTCTGAGTCGCAAAACTGGTAACGTTCTGACACTGGGACGTTGACTGTACCAGTAGTCTAACCCTAACCTTAACCCAGTACCAGACAGTCGGTACCGGACGCGGATCAGTACTGGTTCCGGACGCGGTACCAAATGCGGATCAGGCTAGGGTCAGGGTACGAGGTTCTGTCCGCATTCAATAGTTACGTTTTTAAAGTTTTAACATTTTTGTTTTAGCCTGTTTCATACATGTTAATCCTCTTCGGCCTGCAGCTTAATGTGTGTTTTGGACATTGGCCCCCTATGCGATTGAGTTTGACACCCCTGAACAAGAGGCGCATTCAAGAATGCATGTTTGATGCGTTTAACACATCACATGCCTGGTATGAACGTAGCTTAACCCACGCTCGCTCGTTGACCTGCTGTGACTATTTGACAGTTTATGCAACATGAATCATTCAATTCTGATGCAAAGAAAAGTGGCTCATTGCTGTAATGCAGCCATTGACTGTATATGAGAACTGGACAGAGTGAGTGTGACATCACCCACTGAAAAAGACTTGCTTCTGGGTCCAGCGAAATGAAGTCACCATTGTTCCATGATACGGACATCACTATGTTGGAGCCTAATGACAGTGATTATGAGTTGGTCTGAGTCAATAAGCTATATATAGGCTAAAGGTGCTATGCTAGCTTGTTGTGTACGCAAAGTTGGACGCCATATTGGATAGCTCAAGATGCCTATTTACTGAAAAACAAGAATGTGACTTTTCACAAGTAAATTATTACTATCAGCTGCCGAAGGAGAACTTCTAGAAAACATTTTAAGAAGATCTGAGTGAGTTTCTCAAAAGTGGACGTTTAGCTGATCTTATAGCCTATTCAACATCAATAGTCGCACTATTACCACGGTTTCTGGCAGGGCCACAATCCTTTTTGTTTTATGGAGGATGACCATAGTATTTCTGTGTGTTTGACCTCAGATCAGATCAGAAGACCCACTGGTAAGCAGATTAGCAAGAGAAGAAAAAAAGACTTAAGCAATAGCAGCAAGCAAAGAGAAGAGTTCAGCGCCAAATCCACGTCCGACAAGTCAATAGGGGCATTTGGCAAACGGAAAACTGCCTGCCTAGAATGCCTGAGTTCATCTGATAAACGCTGTCTAGGATCCACTTGTGCATTTTCCCCGCGGTGGCGCATCGTGACCAGCTCTGGCTCGATAAACCCCAGCTAGAGCATCTTTTAAGGAGAACGCCACCCAGACCTTGCTGCACAGGGGCTATGAACTGACGTTACTAGCATTAATAGCCCAACTTGGGTCTTGTTTTTGTGATAATCATAGGTTTTTCCCTTTTAAAATTGGACCAAAGATAAGCATTTCATGGTCATTTTGCTGTATCTGCTAAGCCGCATCTCAAGCT
This sequence comes from Oryzias javanicus, assembly GCA_003999625.1. Taxonomy (NCBI): domain Eukaryota; kingdom Metazoa; phylum Chordata; class Actinopteri; order Beloniformes; family Adrianichthyidae; genus Oryzias; species Oryzias javanicus. The sequence continues at coordinate 9,272,124 of CM012439.1, read as the reverse complement.
TTTCTTGGACAATGGTAAAAGGCCAAGAAAGTGTTTCTATGACAACTACTGTCGCCAATTAGGAGTAATCTTGTTGGAAGTTCACACCCCTTCCACTGAAGGGACTTAGGAGAATCTGTCAATCAAATGTTCAAGGTGGGGGCCAGCGGGGACCACATGCTTTTACTGAGGCGTCTGATTGGTCAGTTTATAACTTATACATTATCCTAAAGCTCTTTTCAATCTGTCTGTCAGTTGAAATTGCCTCTTTTTTGGAGTTTTTCTTTAACATCTAGTGAAAATTGTTCATCCAATATTCTTAACACCTGTTTTCAACATTTCCAAAAACATTCCTGACATATGTTTGAACTTCCTAAAGGTGTTTTTTTACCATGTAAAGGGGGAAAAAAAGAGACGTGGCTGAAGGAAAACATGAACGACCATAAGTTGCAAGGAAAAAATTAATCAGATGGAATTTTCCATGACTGCTGCAGTGACCATTAAACTCTGCCAACGGCTGAATCTAATATCTTAGCACAGAGGCAGAAAACATGCTGACATTCAACTAGAGGGTGGCTGGAGGCAAACAGGATTCACTGTCAGAGGCTGGAGAAGGAGAAACAAAACTCCTAAAAGAAGACATTGTGGTCTTCCTGTGTGAGCCAACAGACGTCAGTGAGCGAAAGCCGTCCAAAATAGCAGCGTGGAGCAGGCCCAAGAAAAGCCAAACTGCTAAGTTTCCTGAACACAAAACCGTTTTTCAGCCTGAAAAATATGAGTGAAGCCAAAACTGGAGAAGTCTGCTGGGAGTTTTTTTCCACATCATAGTATTATCAGCATTTCACAGTATTTGTAAAGACAGAAAGATTTCCCTATGAGTGAATATTTTGTAAAACTGCTGATGCAACCATATCCAAGGAAGAATAACCAAACTAACAATTTTTCTGTGAATCTATGACCTAAATACAAAATATTATAGAAACAACCTTGCCACAGGCGTATTAAATTTACCTAAATGCATGAAAAATTCACTTGCGTTTAATGGTAAAACACAGCAATAAAGTGTATTTTTCTACGGTGGCCCTGAAGTGCAAATCACTCAATGCAAAAACTAATTAAAAAAGCCAATTAAATAGTAAAATAACTTTTTTAAAAATCAAAATAAAATTCCAGAAACCAAAACTCAATTAAAAAATGAATAAACGAAACAAAAAAAAAATGTTTTTAAAGAGACAACAGTCATTTCTCAAAATCCAAACTAATAAAATGAATACCATGTCAGAAAAAATAGGTACTATGGGACATCGCTGATTGGATGACAACGTTTGGTTTTTGACAATTTAGTTTTTTTTTTTAGTGTATTTCAATAAATTTGTTTTCCAATTTTTTTTTCTTTTTTTGGACAAGACAATTTAAGGTAGATTGATTTCATTGAATTAGATTTGTTTTCCGAAACATTTCATTTTAATTTTGTTTCACTTTTTTACATTTCATTTTGCTTGTCCGAAGTTTTCTTTTTTTTAAAATAGAAACCAGAAAGGATAGGTAGGTTGATTTCTGGAAATTGTGTGAATCCTGGGCTGCACGGTGGGGCAGTTGTTAGCGCTCTTGCCTCAAGGTAAGAAGTCCAAATCCTGGCTGGGGAGGTGCTTAAGGCTAATTTGAGCTTTAGCTAATATCTATTTTGCTAGCTCTTTTGGCTAATTTAGACATTTTTTCCAGTTTTTAAGGCTAATTTAGACCTTAACTATTTTTTTTAAATTTGTAACTGTTTTGGCAAAATTAGACATTTTTCCAGTTTTTTAAGCTCGTTTGTTATTTAGCTAATATTTTGACAAACTTTTGGCCACACCATTTTCCGCTATCAACTTAAGCCTTTTTTGCTACCTATCAGTTTCTGCATTTTCACCTGTCAGCTCTAGCATCTTCAGCAGCCATTCCAGCATTCTGCTTATAGCATTCACTCTAGCATTATCACAGGTTATGCCATCTAGTTAATTTTGTTAATTTTTTTAATTGTGTTTTTGTTTCTGGAATTTTTTTTTTTGATTCAGGCAATCTAATTGTTTTTTTTAAATAATTTTAATGATTGTTATTGTGAAATTTAACATGTTTTACATTGAGAGATTTGTTGGTGGGATTGGTACTTCAGGGCCACCGTCATTTTCCCCTTTAGGAAAAAGGCTGATTGTAAAAATACAATGTAATTTGAAGTATTTTAATTGTGTCCAAAGCTAAATGATGTGGGTCAAATGTTAACCCTAACCCTAACCCTTACTCCAGGTCTGTGCTGCCAAGAAAAGAGTTCAACAATGGCTGCACCTATTTTGAAAATTACGTGCGAATAGTCACTTCCTTAAAAAAAGAATGCTACAGAGAACCCACACACTGAAACCAAACTGTTTGCATCATTAAAATTACAGAGTGGCGAGGCAGAGTAACAAAGTTTCAGTGAAAAAAAGCTGAAACAGCATAAATAAATTAAAATTTCCTGCAGTAAGAAGAATCAAAAGGATGTGTGCGGCAGCGGGAGGGTGTGTGATCAAAGAAGAGCAGAGGGAGCGAGGCTGGGAGGCTCCGCAGTTCCACTGAGGAAAACAGTCAAGTAGCTTTTTTTTCTTTTTTTTAATCACAGTCTAGAGTTTACATTCAACAGATATCTGCAGAGGACAGAAGCAGTAATTATTTGAGCAGACATGGCAGCAAATGTGAATCTTGCTTCAAAGACATTCACAAACACAAGTACCAGAGTTTGTCACATTCCAGAAAACTGTACAATTAAGTACCAAGTCACACGTAAATGATTTAAACAATTAACAAGCGTATTAAATCAGATTTCAACGAGAAAATGAGATGTGTCAGACAATGGGAGAATGCTACCACATCCAGCTCCACTTTGGTCTTTTTTACTAGAGACTCGGCCTCCTTCTACCAGTTCACTTTCCCTGCTCATTTCCATCTCAGTCTGGCTTCTATCTGCAATATGGAATAATGGCTGTCCTTCTGGTTTCCTGAACCTCCACATTTCTTTTTCCTGTTTTCCTCCTTTAACTGCTTCAGTCTTTGTGGCATGACCGGATATAGGCACGGCCAAGGGGGAAGCAAATCCCCAACAAATGCCGTGACTCCATCCGAACATCGCCAACCATGACAAAAGACAAAAAACATAAAAAACAAAAAAGGGACAAAAATAAGTAGAATAAATCAAACACAAAAAACACAAGAATGGATGGACAAATGGACAGACATGCAAAGAAAAAAATTAAATGGCCCCAACAGGGCACAAACCAGTGTCCTCCTTGCCTGTCCCTAGCCCTGTAAATGCAGAAGTGTCAGGAAGAACATTTTACATAAAACTTGGCCTCTCATGCAAAAGGGGACAGTCAAAAGCACATTATTCTGACATAATTTTAGGCTCCTGTTGTAAGCTGTGAATTTGTCTTCAATCCATTTTCTGAACTTATCGAATCTATTTCAGGGTCACGGGTGCTGGATCCAACCCAACTATCTGAGGAAGTAGATCACCAATCTGTTGTTAGGCTACACATTCACAACTATGACACCAATCAACCTACGAAGAAGGTTGTTGGTCTTTGAGAGGAAGCTATGGTGTCCAGAGAAAGGTCCGGTCAGGATTTGAACCAGAGGCAGGAACACTACGCCACTGTGTAGTCCCGTGTTAGGAAATAGAAACAGATTAAAATATGACTATTTTGACAGCAGACAAATCACAAATTCCCACGATGCACCGGGACTTGCAGTGGTCCTTTTTATATGAAGAGTGTAGACTTTGGATTCCTTGACAAATGGCAAAGTACATTTCATGTAGCCAAAGTCAACGGCTCTACTCAACCATGACAGCCTGTGTGCATCTCCAGTTCTCAGACTCAATCTGAAATTAGTCCCTAAATACATCCTGTTCCCGACAACCCAGCTACCCATTTGGTATGGTTTTTATTTTCCTTATGCTGATACTTTTTTATCACACATTCCGTCAGACACTTAAAGTCTCCCCAAACTTTGCTCATGACTGTGTAAGAGAGGGGTCTCAAACTGAGACCTCGAGGGCCGGTGTCCTACATGTTTTCCACCAACCTACCATTGAAGCTTTTTTCCTGAAGGTTTCTGGAAAACCAGCAGGTCAGTCCTCAAGGCCTGGATTTGGTCACCCCTGGTATTTCAGAACTGAACTAAATGAACCCCCTCCCCTTGCATTCCAAGCAGGAAGTACCCACTGGCTCCAATCACTGGTTACTAACAATGGCAGCCTCCATAACGCAAAAAAGTGAGAACTGAATTGACTTTGTTTCATTGGAACCAAAAGTAAGTCATTTTTAGCGGGTTGTCGTCACACACACACTGTCGATCCTCATGCTTTTCCTTTTTCTCTGTGCTCTTCATTTCCCTGGATTCTATTAGTACTTAAAGTTCTTCTTATCTACATCTTGCAACTTCCACTTGAGCCTCTCTCATTCATGAAATGAATGATGAAGGCAGATCCTATGGCTACTAAGTCAATGGATACATGGGTTAGATGATTTTGTACAGTTCAGAACATCCTTCCTTCCTAATGAGTGCTTTCCTCTGACAGTCCTCTTCGTTTGCATGGGGTAAGGATAAATATTCCTAACAGGAAGTGGCATGGTTCATTCAACACCAAGGGCTTCTAATAATAAGCATTGACTGCAAAGCTCAGGGTCAGCTTGAACTGACTCAACTGGATCATTGAGACCTGATTTCCTGATTTGGAGTTTCTCATAGATATCTCAAAATGGATTAGCATGCGGCGCCGGATCCTTCTAAACTCCCGCGGATCGTATAGGGCCGGTGGGCTGATCTGCCCTGTGGGTATGTAAGAAGACCTCTCGCTGCAACTGCCATGGGCCTCAGCCAACCTTTATAGAGTCAATTCACGGAGTTCTGGCCGGAAAACGTGACAACTGCCAGCAGAACCGGCCTGCTTCTATCTGCAGTAGTTTAGAAGGGTCAGGCGCTGCCTGCTCTCCCTGTGAGTGTGACTAGCTTGTACTTGTACTTGTCCAGATAATGTATTTTTTGAGTTACAAATCAAGAATTACACACACACAAATCCAAAATTATGCACAAATCAAGACTATGCATGCACAAATCCTTATTTACGCACAAATCAGGAATTACATACACATAAATCCAAAATTACACACAATTTTTGGAATTATACACACATAAATTAGGGTCAGTGTTTGGGGTAACAGATTACAGAGTAATGAATTACTGTAATTTAATTACTTTTGTCAGTAATGGATAAATGTTACTACCAAATCAACTTTATTTATAAAAAGCGCTTCTCATGCATGCGTAGCTCAAAGCGCTTTACAATTAAAAACAGAAACACAAAAGTTCAAATAAAACCCCAACCCACTTTTTAAATAACTTCTAAAAGAAGGTTTAGGCTCGGCTCTGCTGTGAGGAGGAAACAGTGTTTGGGAATCTTTTTATACCAGCAGCCAGGTTTGTCACGGAACATTGCCACAGCTCTCACCCAGACCAAGACAGCAACGGGGTCCACTCCACAACCGTGAGGCCTTGATGCTGGACCCCAGCTGCACCAGATGGGCAAGAGCCACAACGACGACCACTGACAAGCCAACAAGCCCTAAAATAAAGGATCCCCACAGGAAACATTGGGCTAAAATCATAATAAGAAAAGGTTAAAAGCCATAGAAATCTATCCATATGTAGATACATAAATGAAAAGTAAAATTAGATAAATCAAATAAATAAAATACAAAAAAAATGTATAATATAAATGATAAAAAAATAGATTTGTAGAATTATCTAAAAGATAAATTAAAAAGATTGGTCTTAAGTCTCTGCTTGAAAACCTGGACGGTCTCTGCGGCCCTCAGGATCTCCGGCAGGCTGTTCCACAGGCGAGGACTGTAATGGCAGAACGAAGCCTCACTGTAAGTTTTGGTCCTCACCTTAGGAACACCTAAACTAATCTAACCAACTAATCCTAAAATCAATCGTGAAACGCACATGGAGCCAATGCAGCGATTTTAAAGCTGGGGTAATGTGTTCCCGCCCCCTGGTCCTCCTTGTGCCGCTGAGTTCTGTAATAATAACTGTCCATTTGAAAGAGATTTTTTTGGGTAAAACAGAGAGCAGAGCATTACAATAATCTAAACAACTAAAAACAAAAGCATGCATCAGCACCTCTGTGCTGGCAAGAGAGAGGAATGGGCGGACTCTGGGAATGTTTTTAAGATGATCAAATCCTGTCTGATCGACATTTTTAATGTTTGGGATAAAATTCAGCTCAGAGTCAAAGAGAACGCCCAGGTTTCTCACACAATGAGAAAGGTTAAAATTTTAAAGATGTGGGAAAACCAGCTTTCTCTTGTCTTCAGGACGGATGATTAAAACTTCTGTTTTGTCCTGGTTGAGCTGTAAGAAGTTTTATGCCATCCATGACTTTATATCTAAAATACATTTTAAAAGAGTGTTTAAAAGTTCAAGGTCATCAGGTGACACGGCGATATAAAGATCATCACTGTAACTGTGAAAGTCAACGCCGTGTCAGCATCTCTGCATCAACCAGGACGAAACTCCCCAGCGTTTCCTCGGGTTAAAACAATGCTGGTGATCTGTTAGAACCAGAATATTGCACAGAGGAAATGCTAGACCTTATAGAATTGATTTTTCCCATGAAGTCATCTTCGAAGTTCTCACATACAGCATTAGATGATGGCATGGAGGACTTGTTAAAATCTTCTAAAAAGAACATTATGGATTGTTTTTTTTTTCTAAGATAATGTTTAAAAAGTAAAAGGTTCTAGCCTTTTCAATTGAGTTATTGTAAATTTTGAGTTGTTCTTTTAAAATGTCTTAATGAATTATTAATTTAGACTTCCTGCATCTCCTTTCAATCTTCCTGCAATTCTGATGGATTGATTGATTGACTGATTGGTTGATTAATTTTAAGCATTTTTCACACCGAGCAGCATGAGATCTGTCAATATGAGTTTGCGCTTTGACTGTAAAAGATGTGAAGTCATGGTCTGCGCCATTGTTGGTTTTCGCTGAGCAGAAGGGGGAGGGCCGAAAGTTTGCAACACTTGCAGGAGCACAGGGAGCGCACACGTGCACGAGGGAGAGAGATCCAGTACAGCTATAAGTTTTTTCCCTTTAAATAAAAAAAGGAGAAAATCTATCGAGTCAAAAGTTAAGATGTAATTAAAAAAAACACATCATCACTATTCTGGTTACATTTTATTTGAAGTTAATAAATAAAAGCATCTCCATATAATTAACGTTCATAAATAAAAACACTTTTTTTTTACATTAGTAGATTCTTTTTTTGGCATAATTTTATTTTTTTGATGATAATGAAGGAATTTAAACCTCAAAACAACCTGAAGAGCTTCTTGGAAGCTGAAAGAGATGGTTCTTTATCGTGGGATTGGCCAATTTTCTAAGAAGAGCTGGAATTGTCATCACTAGCCCAGCCCCCTACCATCAGAATGACTTTTATCCATTTGAGGAACTGCTGGAGGCATTAAACAGTTTGTGTTTTTACTTTTAGGTTTAATATATGTACTTAGATGTAACAATGTCCCACATCTCTCTTTGAGCAGTGACATAGACCACAGATGCTGTCACTTTGTGTCATTTTTCACACTGATGTCTAATTTCTAATGAAGTCAGGTTATGTCTTCAACCATGTTCATGGTTTGCACAAGATCATTGGTTTAAAAATAAAATTAAAGGAAAGACAAGAGAATCTTGTTGATTACTTAAACTTTTTTTTTCCTTTGAGAATGTACATGGCCAGAAAAAAGTCAAGTAAAGTAACGAGTAGTGAATTACTTTTTAAAATGAGTAACGGGTAAAGTAATTTCATTACAATTTCACCTAGTCACTAAAGTAAAGTAATCAATTACTTTTTAAAAGTAATTCACCCAACACTGGTTGGGGTGATACTTATTTTCTCCATAAGAAAATGTTCAGCAATTTTTTTAGAGTAACTTGCTATTTTGCTGTTATTTTGTTATTTGTTATTTGTTATTTTACACGCAAGCTGTTTTTGGCTAATTTAAACATTTTTACTGTTTTTTTAGGCTAATCTTGAGTTTTGCTAATATGTTAGCATTATTCTAGCTGTTTTGGCAAAATAAACATTCTTTCAAGTTATTTAGACAAATTTGGAGTTTGGTTAATATGTTAGCATTATGCTAGTTTTTCTGGCAAAATTAGATTTTTTTCATTTTTTTGGCTAATTGGCATTTAGCTAATATTTTAGCAAGGTTTGAGCTTATACATTTTCGGCTATCAGCTCTAGCTTTAGCAGCTAGATTCAGCTTACAGCATTCACACTGGCATTATTGCTGGCACTGCTATATAACATTTTACATTTTCATTAATGTGCAATGTTCTTAAATAAACTTTTATTTTTCATGTTTACCACCGTGTATGTGTAAATCCGAAGATTCTGTGATCAAACCATGCAAATCTGTATCCATTTGATACTTGGTTTTTGTTGTGTATGTTTGTGATTAAGATTCACATCTGAATATTACTTATTTCTCTTAAACTTTAAACATTTGTTTGACTTAAAACTCAAACATGAGTCATTTTTGAAGATAAAAATATTAATACCTAAAAGTAATGAAAGGAGAAACCTGGGAAACTATTGCTAGAAAGAGTAATCAGTGAGACACAGACAGGCTGAAAGAGAGGAAAAAATATATAATATCTGACTGGAGATGAAGTCTGAAATAAATGTGAACGCGTGAATATTTAATATTGATTTGATTGATTTTTTCTTTGCCCAGATGGTGTTTTAAATTAACTTTGGTCTAAAATGCTTTCAGCACTCAATTTTTATGTCTTCTTTAACCTAAGCTAAAAATTAATAAGAGGCAAAGCAAAATCTCAAACGCAGCATCGGAATTAGTGTAGAAGAACCTTACACATGCCCAATACTGTAATGTCAGGGGTGAGAGGTGTTATCAAATAAAGTTTCTAAGATGTCTCCCAGGTAAAACTCCACTTTTATTCATTATTGTCAGCAGAATAAGAGTGTGCTGTCCCACCCCACTGTTCTAATTCAAATAGTAAGCTGACTATTGGCAATGGACCAGTCATCAATTAGAGTGCATTTTGATGCTAACGTTTTTTTGTTTTTAAATTAGCAATTAGAGGTCCAATTCTCTATCATTGTGGTGAAGCTGCAGGAATGGAGACCGCTTACTCTGATTGATTGATTGATTGATTGATTGATTGATTGGTTTATTTCAAGCATAGATTGAAATTACAGGACAAAACACACAATTAATTCAAACTCATTACAGAAACAATAAGATGCATTGATTAGAAAATAGAAAACAAACAAAAATAAATACTCTCTTGTATCTAATCAGTCAAAACTTGGTTACATAGCCTGACAACCTTTTGAAATGTTGTCTCCTACTTTCTGAATGTCCACGATGATGAAAAAAGTATTTACTATTATTGAAAATACCATCCTGTACTGACGCAAAAAGAACTACGGTGCATTCACAGCGCAGATTTACCCTTTGACGCTGAGACGCAACCCGTGGAGCAACCACAAAGGTTTTTCTTTACTTCATTCATTGCAACATCATGGAGCAAGTAGCTTGGGTTAATATGTTTTGGAGAGTTCTACAGAGGCACCACCAAGCAAGTCACCGTGTCTAAGTTCACCAGATCAGAGTTTCTCCTGGTGTGGTGTACTTCACTTCTGACTGCCTCTTTAAATGTTACTTCTTTTAAACGTTAATAATTTACTTAATAAAAACGATGAAAACTTCACTAGCCCAGGGAGGTAGAGCGATGACGGCACCCATAGCAACTCTCTGTCTGCCAGCGAGCCAACCGACCATGGGCCAAGATAGCAAACTCCGCTCTCCAGGGACCAGACCTCGCTTGCTCTGCCAGACCCTAGGCGGTGGCGCTTGCTAGCTCTGCCAGAGCACAGGCAGCGGACCATGCTAGCTCTTCAGATCCTGGACGACAGAGCATGCTATGCTGTCCACCAGGTGGATGGCTAGCGTCGTGGGTGTGATCATTCCAGCTCCATGGGCTCTCTGACAAGCTGGCGACCTGTCCAGGCTTTATCCCGAATTTGCCCAACAGTAACTGGAACAATCGCCGATAACCCTGCGGCCCCAGCGGGTTAAGAATAGAAGTTCAGGTCGAAAATCTCTGCATTGAGTAACCATATTGGATTAATTTTTCTCCCCTATGATCGAGTCACTGAGAAAGTCATGTACCCAGAGCTGAGTCCCTGATTGGTTGATGTGCCACCAAAACCTCAGATTGTGTCTGTATTGACTAAACATTGAAGCTTGACGCCCCTGCAATACAAATCGCCTCCGGTGTGAATCCACCATTAAAGCTGCAAGCACTCTTTTAACAAACCCTTAGTGGCTGTTTGGCTTTTCCAATTTTTTTTCCCCGAGCAGCTTCTCGATGCGTCAGGAGTCAAGAGGTGATAGATTAAAGTCCGTACAAGGAGTTTAAATTTCTGGTTGCTACTAAGGATGATGTTTTAGAAAAATTTAAGATGGCAGCCTTTTCCTGAGGTCAAAGGTCACGGATACTTTGCTTGTGTTAGTAGACCTAACTTGGCGGAAGTGAAATTTCATGAAGACCACTCAAAACAAATGTTGTCTTTCACCATGTTTTGTGAAAATTGCCACATTTCTCCACTTAGACACAACATGGCACCCAAGCCGTAGGTCCTGGGGCCATCCCATAATATTTTAACAACTTCCTGTCACTGAACACTAGGTGCATGCAATTTTGGTGAGTTTTTAAGTATGTGGCAGGGGCAAAATATTTGCTCAAAGTGAAAACACTATGGACCTTGCAGTCAGACCTGCTGTGGGATATGATGGTGCAAATGCTAAGAACGAGCTAACGTTTATCTATGAGAGGTAAATAAATGATGCAGAATCACTATGCACAGACAGTTGACTCTTCAGATGATAAAAAATTAAGCTGTTTTAGTGAAAATATTAGGAGATATGCTTTTAAAAGGTTTGACCAGTCCTCTTTGCACCTAAAATTGTTTTATAGTGAAGCTTTAATGTGTAAAATACTTTCTGTATCAAGTCATTTGACTATTTATGGTAGTGTGTTTTTTTATTTTTGTGTTCATTATAATCCTGACAGAAGGCTTTCCTTTTTACTTTTTTAATTAGAAAAAAATCAATTTGAGTGTCAAGTTTGTTCAAAACTTGTATGTTTTATTTCTCTTTTCTTAGAGTTACTTCTACATGCTTATTTTTTACTGTTAAATTTATTTAAAGAAAGAATAAAACTAGTCAGAAATGATGGATGTTGTGGTTATCCAGCATAAACAAACCCATGAAGGTCACAAACATACATTATAACTAACTTGGGCTGTCCCAAGAAAAAAAACAAAAAATGACAGAACGCCCCTTGAACATAAAGACATATTTTTTTCCTCTGGGGAATAGGCCAAACTATAACTGGCAACAGTCATCCACAGGGGAAAGCATTTCGACATCATGATATGAAAAACATGTCCTAGCGTTTGTGAAATCGAAAACCAAATGTGTGTATTTGGCAAAATACAGAGTTTTCAAACAGATTCCTTCAATTGCAATAACTGCTGTGATATTTCCACTCTGAAGCCACTCAGAAATAACTTGGTCATATAATTTATTAATTTGTTGTTGTTCACCTTCGGCTTATTCCATTCGGGTTAGCCACATCGAAACAGCACACACTGTTTCGCATTAGTGATTTGGCAGAGTTTTTTTTTTTTAACACCGGATGCGATTCCTGACGCAACCCCGTATTTGAAAGTTTTCTTCTTACTTTTCTTTTTTTTCTCTCTATGTGTTATGAAAGAGAGTGTGTTGCCCAGGTGCGGTCAGCCTCCCTCTGATTGGACATACCTGTATGCAAAATTCCAGGAATTCCTCTACCTTGTGTGGTTTGGGAGTGTGGCTTTGCACACGCTCGGTTTGAATCAGTTTACAAGCCGTTTTTCCCAGAAGTTCTTAAAGTAAACTTTGTTTAAGTTCCCAAGAACTGTTTTCATGATCAAATTCTTTGAAAAAAAAAAAAACATACTGCACCTTAAGTTATCAGTCAAACTGATATGTCTGCTTTCAGTGTTCTCAATAAAACAGAATGTTCAGAGAATATTTGAAACAATGACTTGACAGCAGCAGATAAAGTCATGACATAGCACTTTCTTTTCCCATCAATAACACTTATTACTGCCAGGAAAAACGACCATTGTTGAAGTGATTCACAACTGTCGTCGCTTGTGTTTTCACCATGATAGTTGAAGCTTAAACAAGCTTTAAGTACCTGGAAGTTGCCTGGGATCAAATCAGGATCAGCTTAAAGTGAACAAAAAACCAGACTGTAAATATGGAAACAGCATTAAACGTAAAAGTGGACAAAGTAAACTTGAAGAACATACTAAAAATTTGAAGAATAAAATAGAAACAAATTTGGTACAGACTTTTAGGAAATGTTGAAACTTTAGTTAAAACTAAATACATAAATGAATGTGTTTATTTGTAACAGTGAATGATTTGTGTTTAATTTTTTGCTTCTGTCAGTTTTAACTTAAAAAAATAGTTCAGCTTAATTTTACATGGGGAGGAGCTCATTGGCTTCTGGTAAATGATTGACAGGATAGAGGGAATGGTGACACCATTTCAGCTCCAAAACAGCGTCTAAAGTGGTGAATGTCGGTGATGACGCTCACCCAAAGTTTGATACATCTGAGAAAGGATAACACAGGTGGTACTAACGACACCACAATGGAGCGTAAATGACATCACTGTTACTATAACACTTTAACATTATTTTAAATTTAAGTTTCAAACTGCGTTTTTCTCTTAAATTCCAATATTTTCTACAAATTTAAAGTATTTACAGTGTTTCCCCGTGTATTTGCGTCTGTTTATTCGCGCTTTCATATAATCGCAGATTTTTTTCTAACACGTAACTCTTCCAGTTCATCACAAAAACTCAACAATTCAAGATGTCTGTATGAAATTTTTGCATCCAAAGGAGGTTCTGCGGTGCTGAGATGTTACTCCGCTGAGTGGAGATACCCTGTCGGCTGCCCCCCTCTCCGCTCCACGCCCCTGCATGGACAAACGTAGGGCTGGGTATAGATATTAATTGCCAAAATTGATTTTATACGATTATTTTTACTTTAAAAATGTTTCTTTAAAAGAGATTGAGAAATTCATGCCTGTGAGTGTAAATCTGTTCATTTAGTCAGCAATATATGTTTATGTTGAGTGCGCGTTAGCATTAGCCCTCCAATGAAAAATTCAATTAAAAGTTAGCATCAAGCTAGCGAACTTAAGCGTTATGTGCTAGATGATCTCAGTTTTTATGGATCTATTAAGTTTAGAGGTTTATGTGTCAGAAGATTTTCTGTCAGCCCAAGAGAAAGTTGACTCAAAAGCGGCTGAAAAAAATCCTGATATCCTGAAGAAGATAATTGCAGCAGATTATTATCATCCGGAGCAGGTGTTTATTATTTGATAAAGAAAGAAGCATGTGCTCCTGATTTGAAGCCTCAGAGAGACAGGGTGACACTCCTCATCTGCATCATAAATTACGCTGTTGCTGCGGTACAGTGCTTTTTTTTTTAATTAAAAAAAAAGAAAAACTCTTCATGTTGAGCAACATTCTGAAGTTTTTTAATAAATGTTTATGAAGCATGATCAGAAGTGCTTTTGACGAGTATGGACAGTCTTTGGTCATGAGGGTGGGTTTTTTTCCATATTTGCAGATTCCGCGGATTAGCGGATGTCTCCAGTCCCTATCCCCAGCGTATTAAAAGAGTAATACTGTAAAAGTTTTTTCAATCTTTTCAATTTCTCAATATTTCCTTCAAGTTTACAGTGTGTGCTTTCAAGTTTAAAATTTTCCTCAAACATTTTCAAATTTAGCGTCTGTTTTTTCATTTTTTTCTTTATCCACTGAAAGCTGATCCTGATTTGACCCCATAGAGGCGAGTCGTGAGGCTGACATTATTCACTGCTAGATCGCCCTGGGGAGTTTAGAGAAAGTTCATGAACTTTTCATGACTGGAGAGACTTTTTGTTTTTGTATTTTTCAACAAACTTTGTCATTTGATATTTAGTACAGACAGAATGCAGTAGTACAATTTCTGATAATTGCTGATAGTGGAAATAATGTTTTCACATCCGTAAATATTTCAAACAAAATCTGTTTACTCCTTAAGGTAGCTTATCTGGTATTACTGCATCAATAATGAAATAATCATGTTTACACGACCGTGTCATATCGGGGGATGAGAGTTTATTCGTGATAAAACTGTAATATAAACAAAACAGGATTTAGTAAACGTTGTATACTTATAAATGCTTTACTACCTTCCTTGAAGGCCCAGAGCGCTTAGTCCCATTCACACATTTACAGTGCTACTGCCAAACCCTGGCATTAATAACCACCAGGAGTAATATGGGGTTCAGTGTTTTGCTTGAGGGCACTTCAACACAGATTTTTGACCCTATAAGAGAATTTGCCCCGCTGCCAAAATCTGTTGATTTAGGCATTGCTAGCAGATTTATCCGTACTACTTTACTTTAGTCCACATTCAGTAACACTTGCATCTCAACTTATCCATAAAAAATGTATTTGTTCAAAACACATGATATTAATCATAGAAAAAAAGCAGCAGATAGGTTTTACTTTTTGCAACAATTAGTCACTTTGACCTTCATTGAGTTTTTCTTCAATGACTAAACGCGTTTTTCTGTCAGGCATGTGACAGTTTGTTTTAACCTTATTTTGAGTCATTTCATGCTTTAGTCATAACTTCCCTTATGGGTGGACACAGGTGGAAATGGGCAAATTCGTACAGGAAACAAAATATCAGTCATAGACTGGGTGCAAATGGGGTGAAAGTGTTCATGCACTTCTTTTTTTTTTTATTGGAATATTGTGGGTGTCGAACACTTAACAATCAAGTAATGGTACATAGGGTTGAAGTACGCAAGACGAAGGCATGTTATACAGATTTTTTTTATAACTTCATGACAATTACATGACAAATACATGACTATGCCAACAATTTACAAAACAATCGAGCTGTAGCAGCTGATCCAGAAGATGAGTCCTGTAAACTTAAACATATTTAGGCTAAAAGAGGAAAGCTTTTAAGGTTATCAAATTGAATTTTCCCAGAGCGGTAGTGGAACAGAAAATGGTAAAAACAAAATGATTCATCGCCCATGAAAACAAGTTTGAACAGAATGAATTTTTGGTAGTTTGCATCTAAGAGTAGTCCAAAGCCCACAGTAAATGTTATAGTTTGTGGCACTCTGAACTCACCAGTCTCACCTCCGACCTCCTCCTCTCTGGAACTCTCATCCCACTGCCCTTCCATGCAAATGAATTGGTGCAATGGTACGCTCCAGCGTTATGGTCCACAGAAACTATCCTGCACATTTGCAAATCAAACCATTTTTGTGGATGGAGATGAAGTGTAAGTGTGTGTGTGGGGTTGGATCTCCGTGGACCATGAAAGTGACTCATCTTCATGTAAGCAAGTCAAGCCCTGGTATGTTGATTGGCTTCGTACAGCCTTCACGCGCGCACACATCAATGCGCAAACTCGCACACATGCACATCCAGTGAGATCTACCCCAGGCCCTTTAGAGCAAGCATTAGTCACTCCACATAAAAGCATCTAGTCACTCCATAGCAGAAGAGCAGAGAACGAGTGGGAGACGAGGTCTGTGGAGGTCTGGCCGAAGCAGCCATTTTTCGGCACGCACAAATGATTTTTGGGGAGAACGAGAACTGAGAAGGCCATGATACTGAAGAGCCAGGCTCAAGGTTACGTAACTGAGATCGATGTGAGATACCCCCGATCCAGGCCCAAGCTGGACCGGACGGACCACAGGGCGAAACTTGAGGCTGTCTGAATATAATTGATGATGACTGCACATGTGACACTTACATAACTGCCGATTACCTATTAGCGTTTCACATTAATGGGTTGTCAGGCGATCCAGAACTAGTGGGAAAGCTATGAGAATAAGAGATGTGCGCTCATCTGTACTTGACACTCTGATTTGATCTCAATTCATGCCTCAGTTTCTTTGTTCAAAAGCACTACAAAAGCGTAATATGCCATGAACTTGAATGAACCACTCACTGACAGTCCTACCAATCTGTGTAATATGGAAATAATTCTATCAATCACTTGGAATGTCGTGAAGCATGTCGGAAAATGCACGGACACCCAGAAAGTTGTTGGTGATGAGCCCTTGTTAGTATTTGAGACTGTACAGTGTTGTATTTTTAGAAAAGATGCATCAGTGAACAGGTCAATGCAGTGAGCTGATGACTAGAAAAACAACAAAATCCTGTACCAAGAACTACATTAGCATTTTAAACTGCTGGTTTCTTTTAGGGAGCAATTAAGAAAAAATGCCAATAGACTTTACCTACAAAAGTCAGGTGTTCTGTAAATAAAACAAACTAGAACTGTGGTGAAAAGGTTTCTCTAACATGGCATCATCTTGATGCCAATAACAAACTAACATGTCTACAAAGTTCAACGCCATAGAAAGATGACAGCTGTCAATGAAATCTCACAACGAAGTTGCAAAGCTTCAGCCTCCTCTTTGTTCTATTATTAAATGATCATCATTTCACTTCATTTTCTTCACTCAAAAGTTTAAAAAAAGTTGTTTGTGGTCAACTCCCATTATAAAAGATAAATCGCCCCATCACTTAAGAAAGCTATACTCATTGGAACTCATAAAGTAACAAAAAAAAAAAAAGAAAATTAGCTTATAAACAAAATAATTGTGACTTTTCATTGATGACAATAAATAAATAATATACAAAACAAACGTGAAGCCCTGCCGTCCATCGTTATCAACTGAGTGACGGACAAAAAGGAAGTGCAATTCAACATTATACCTCTGGGGGTGATAGTGTGTCACTTTTTGCTAGAAAGTAAAAAAAAATGAAAAGGTTGTGACCTAATTCCTTCACTGTTCACTACACTCTAAACAGTGGGTTTGCCTTTTTTTGGAATGTAAGGATCAACAGTTTTAAAATCTAGTGCTCTAGATCGCTCCCAGAAGTCTCTGTGCACTAGTCTATGCTCACCAGATTGGCGAATTTAGACCACAACGCTTGCATCTGAACAATTTTTCAAGTGAAAAACTTTTTTTCATACATTTTTTATAAATGACCCAAATAAAGCTTTGTAAAATGTTCATATTTATTAAATTTTACTCCAGGAAATCCATGTCCCAAAAAAATAGTGAGCATGGTCTCCAAATTGCTTTTCCAAATCAAGGGAACTAAATAGTCCAGCTGCACTATATAGTGTTTTTAGTGGTTGGGTAGTAGTGAGGGAATTAATTTTAACCAATTTCATTTTGTTTTGTAAATATTATAACTTTTCTTAAACTTTAGTAAAAAAAAATGAGTAACTTTGAGTTTTATCTCCGATAAAGTGATCTTTGAATAACCTGCTATTAATTGGGGTAAAAAAAAATTATATTTGGTTTTTATACATGAATTTAAGATTTTAATACATTTTAATGTGGTTATATTTTAGTTATTTTATTTATTAAATATAATGAATCTATCCACGCTCTTAATCTGGTTAACCAAGGGAGTTTTTAAAGGCTAAAATAAATAATGCCTTGATCAAAGGTAACGTATGAGTGTTTTCTAATTGGAAATCTGTTTTATTTTTAATGAAATGTTGTGAAGTTTAAAGGTTTAGAGCCATGAATTAAAACTGAGTTTTTACAACTACTGTCTGGTCACATTAATAGCTACGTTCCCACTGACTATGAAATTGCGCAAAATTGGATTTGCAAAAATAAATTTACCTAATGGAAACACGTCAATTTTGAAAAAACTCCCATTGGTCAAAAAACTGGTATTGCACTTGGAGGTGGTGTTTCGAAATTGACATATTTTGCAAAACTGCACTAGAGACACTTTTTTCTAATTTTTTGGGTCATGTGACCAACAGCCAAATACCATACAAGAGGTCCCACAGTATCAGAGCTCATCAAAAGCTGAGTGTGTCATGCAGAATTGTTGGATCCACAGCTCCTCTTTAAAATCACCAACCACCATTTCCCAAAATCTCTTCATCGGTAGCCACTCCCATGTAGCTCGCTGCTCTGTGACCTGAGTAAGACACCAACGTCTCCTTTGATGGATGATGATGAGCGCTAGTGCCGTGACAAAAATCTGGTATTTTTACAATTACTGGTATGAATCACAATAAAATGACTGTTTTGTGAGATTGGGCAATATAAATACAATTGTACTGAATCTACAGTAAATCCAAGTATGGAATTGTTCATATCAGTCGCCGTGTTTTTAATGACTTATCATATGAGTTGGTTTGTATTTATCTGCATAATTGTGATTTGATGTAAACAGTGCAATTGGGTTTTTTTCCTTTATTTTTATGTTATTTCTAGATTTTCAATAAAGTTTTGCAGATTTGTATAATGGAAATGCAGCTAGAACATTGTCAGGAGGTGCCTCTGCTGACAGCTGAATTGAATAGAAAGATTTTAACTTTTTTCTCCTGATTTTAATTTGGTTAAGATCAAACTCATATTTTGGATCAAAATATGTTCCAATCAACAAGTTAACACTGTAAAGTTTAAAACCTGTAAGTTTTGTTGTTGATCACAATTGGCACAATATATTTAACTTTAGTCCCATTTCCAAGTACATCAAAGTAACTTAAGTCATCCTTTAAATTTTGTACATGCACAGAATCTTCGATGTTACCATAAAAGTATCAGGTAAAGACTAAAGGATAAGAGAAAAAAAGTCTTACCTGGTCCATAGAAATTAAAAATAGAAACAAATGTATTTTTGTTTTAGTAAAAAGGTTTAAAATTTACATTTAGAATACAAGTTTAAATTTACAATATAAGTGCAAGAGACCTTTTTGTTTTTTGTTTATTACTATAAATTTGCAAGGGTTTTTTTTGTATTCTGTCGAAAGTTAACAGTTAAACTCAAATCCATTGTAATGCTTCATTTCTAGTGAGTGAGATAAGAGCGTGATGCTTAGATTTCTATGGAAAAGTTATCATGACTAGAACAAAGAAATAAGATTGACCGCGATACAGTAATATCTGATCACAGCGCTCTTTTGTTATTTTTATCCTGTGCACAAACCGTACCTACAGGCTGAGCCAGAGGTGGAGAAAAGGTAAACAAAAACGAAAAGAAAAGTACAAGCAGAAGACAAAGTCTGCAGTAAAACAGAATACACATAGCCAGTGGGTAATAACTAATAATTAATGGGTACAACTTTTATGAGTCCGTGGTTTTTCTTCTAACTTGCAAATGCAGCACGTACACACACATACGCACACTAAATGTAATATATTAATGACCTTCTTACTAAATATTTTTTTGTTTTTATAGGAAACTACACTGTCTAATAACCAATTAATCATAACACAGAAATCCTTGTTGTTGAAGATTCTCTTTCGTCTTGAAGTTGAGTCATGACTTCTGGACTTAAAGTCTACTTTTAACATGTCACCGCTCATTCAAGTGGCTTCATCAGTCTAAAGCCACCTGGATGAGGGGTGAAATGTTCTAAGGAAGAAGAGTTTAAGTTTCTAAAAATAAAAACAAATTCTTTCTATCATTGTAAGTGGTTTATAAATGCCAGGTTTGTCATTAAAATTTCCAAAAACAATGTCTTATACATTGGCTTGTAACAATGAATTCATGAATTGATTAATATTCATCCAACCAGATTGATCAGTCTGAGACAAGATGTTATTGAACCTATACCATTATAAAATCCTTTTAAAATGAAATAAATTGATGATAATCACTCGTAGAAACTACCGTCTGGATTGAGGAACTGAAAGTTTACTATAAAAACAAGCCTCAAAATGGACAACACGTGATGTCAGCAAGAAATGATCAACCATCATTACAGTCCAATGTGTGGAAATGCGGATTTAGCAAAGTCATGTAACCATACAGTGTGGTATCATGTTCTAATAACAATCCGTTTGTAATTAAGTACCCAGGTATTTACTTTTGAGTCACACAGGTTAACGTTTTGGCTAAAGATGTCCTCGATCAATTTTTGTTAATTAGATTGTTCAAAATAAAGCAATATCCACTCTAAATCGTATCAACAACCACAAATGAAGATATGAATCGAATCACTGGACTGTAGAAATGAATCCTGAAACATCTTCAAATATAACACAACGTTTTGGAGGTATAAGTGGGTATTATTGCTAAATCGTGTACTTTATTTCACTTGACGTGTTTGGAAAGTGCCTAAAACTCTTCAAAAAAGCTTTGAAATTTTGATTAAATTATTCGTCAGGCTTCAAAACCTGTCTAATTCGGAGCAGGGTCATAAGAATGCCAAAGTTTAGACAACATTTTAGACAATAGTTTAGCACAACTGAGACACTTCACCAGTTCATCATAGAGACACACCAAAGACACTCACATTCACAAAACAATTTAGTCAGCAACCTTCCCACAAGACATTGTTTCAAACTGCAGGAAGAAGCCAAAAAATAATCCATGCATGAACAGGGAACATATAAGATCCACATAGACGATACCGAACCAGGATTAAATTCTCGCTGTGAGGTGAGAGTGCAAACCACAACACCACCAAGCAGCCTTGATAAAGATTTCTGTTGCTAAATAATCCGATTGATGCAATCGAGGAGTGATTTGCTCTCCTTTTTCCTGACCCCAAACCTCAAGCTCAGCTTGTCCCACAGCAGTCAGTTAGAGGAAAAAAAGGAAAATTGTTAATTTTCTAATCAAATTGTGTGTACACAGGTTTATTTTTAGATAAATTGATTTAACAACACACACTATGTATGTAATTAGAGATCTGAATTTTGAATTTCAAATTATGGCTAATTTGACATCAGGAAAGAAGGCTTTTGAAGTTGGAAAGTTGCACAGCTGAATCCAAAGGGCAAGAGAAAAACACATTTGACAGTCTTTGGGTCATACTCGAACTATTGTTAATGGCAGTGCCCTTTTTCAGGCCACGGAGGGGTTTGATGTCAGAAAATATTTTCACAGACAGGCCTGTAAGAGGTTGAAGTGAACGTCTGATTTTTTTTTTTTTCTTTTTCTAGCTTCAGATTTTCCCTAATGTTTGAGGGTAAAATGTACCTTCAACTCTTTGTAAAATATCTGCAGCTGCTTTGTAAACTAGGAACCAATAAAATGTGATGTTGATTTTCCCATAACCCATATCTGTGAAAGTAGAAGCTAAAAAATCAGACGCCAACTTCAGCCTTGTCCGACTCTTAAAGTGGAACCATGAGTACAAAAATGCTGCCAAAAGTAGTAGTTTCAAAATATTTTCATAAACATGAATCCACTGTTTGAGAAACTTTATTAGCAGCATCCTCATAACAATAGATACTTGGTTGCTGAATATTATGCATTAATATTATGGTATGTGGAAAATACATAATAAAAGTCATAATAAATCCATTTTTGGATTTAAAAACTCCTGTTTTTTTAGTCTAATCTCTTTTATTTTTAAGTCAAAGCCTCTTCTGTTTTCTTCTCTGCAAAAAGATTTTTTTACAAAAATGTCTTTTTTTTTCTAGCTTAAGGGTTACAGTGGTCGGAGAAGCCGCTTTAGTGGTTGCATTTTTGTCCGAGCAACTTGACCTGTAACAAGAATTAGTTGGATGTGGTGGAGAGAATCCAGTAGTTTTCCAAAATAAAGCTTCCTTTAGAATGAGATTATAGGACATAAAAAAGTAGAACATGTACTGTTACTGGTTACACGGGTTGGGGACCAGTGATTTATGGTACTGCTGTGAACATGTTTGTGATGGCAAGCAAATGAAAGCAATATTTTATAACAGTTAAAGAAACAAAACTAAAAAAGGGATTAGTAGAATGACTTAAATATCTTTGACTAACCTAATTTTCCAACTGCTGACCTTTTACTGTAAATGCTATCTGGTTTTCAATGCACTCTTCCACCTGTAGCAAACACTTTCAAAGTCACAGGAGCTCTTCTCCCTGACCTTTAAAAAGCTCTCAGGTTCAATGAATGAATTATGAAAAGCATAATAAATCATGGGATCTATTATTCTCATTGTCTGGTCAGTGTCCAGACATTGTTCAGGGGCCTCTGAATTACTCGCAGTCTATTTCCAAAACACAAATTTTTATAGAAATGTCAGGACAGTCTTATGATATTGATCAACCATTAAACATTCTCACTCCCAAATTGCCATATATGGACATATGGTTAAGGCCCCTCTGCGTTGCTTTTTGACATTTTTGGCGCCCCCAAATTGTCGTTTTTTTGATGTGCTGGCTGTTCCCATTAAATCAGGGATCATGAACCCTTGGGACGCGGTGTGGTACTGGACGCGGTAACAATCAATCAATCACTTTATTTATATAGCACTTTTCACCAACTTTGCTGTTGCTGAACAAAAAGACATATATAAAGATTATTTAAAACATAAGAAGTCATAAGACACGGTAGATGAAAGAAGCAATTATAAAAAAGGAGAATACCGGAAATGTTGAGGCCAAAATTTGACTTCATGGAATTAAAGGATAGACAAGGTAAAAACATAAAAATGATAAACCATAAAAGCCATCAAATACTCAAAAGCCCAGCATATGAATAAATACATCGATTGAATGATAAATGTAAAAGTCAAGTTGAAAAGATGCTTCTTTAATTTTCATTTAAAAATCTCGACTGAAAAAAAAAACCTTTCTGATCCTCAGGAAAACTAGTCCACAATTGAGGATCACGAAACTGAAAGGAGGCCTCACTGTGAGTCCTGGTTCTCACAGTGAGAAGAGACATTAGAGCAGAGCCTCAAGATCTAAGAGTTCTAGAAGATTTGTACGGACTGATGAGATCAAAGAGGTATGCACATCCCAAACCATTAAGACATTTAAAAACTAGAAGAAAAATCTTCAAATCAATCCTGGAGCAGATGCGGAACCGGTACAAGGTTAGGGTACCAGTGCCAGGTTAGGGTACCAGTGCCAGGTTAGGGTACCAGTGCCAGGTTAGGGTACCAGTGCCAGGTTAGGGTATCTGTCAGTACCAGACCAATCCGTACCCCGAGGGTTGGGGACCCTGATTATCGTCTGTGGCCCAAAACTGGTTTGCTGCCCCAAATGTTTTGGGCCCCTGATTCAAAAGGAAAAGTCAGCGCGTCAAAAATTGATGAGTTGGGGACAATGAGGGAGGGGCTTCTTCCTTTTTTTCTACTGTTTAGCTGTGCATGTTCCGCACCTACAGTTGGAAGAAGCTTACTGTGAAATGTTGAAGTGATGCAAATCCTGCTCCAGACTTTTTCTTTCACAGTTCTTTTCCGATAAATGTAAGACTTGGTGCCATATTATTCCGTCTGGGCACAGACAACAATTATTAAATTCTTCTCCGTGATCAATTTTGAAACAGTCGGCACTTCCGTGAATTAAAAAGGATGTCATCCATACGTCACTACTGAATCCAAGTCCCTGATTGGTCAAAGTTTGACCTGGTTTAACTTTCAGCGCGCGTTCAATAGAGTCTAAAAACAGTCCTAAAAACTTGTGAAAGCAGACACCGAATAGCAAATATATTATTTATTTTCATTGGAAGTGGTCGCTTGAATGCGTGTTATTGAGGTCGATGTCATCGAAGCTCAAAGCTTGAAGTTTTACGCCCGGTTCACACTGGACGCAAAAGTGGCGCGGAACAGAGGGCGCTTCCATACGGTGCCCTTGTCAACTTATGGTGTAGTTCAGACCAGACGCGTAACGGCACGGTCCTCTGCGGAAGTTTCGTGCAGTGCAGCGGATCGTTTCGCCGTCTGGTCTATCCTGTGTCAATTCTGGCAGGAAGTTATATCAAGATACATGAGGAAATCTGGTTTATATTTTAAAATATAAGCAAATTTTCACAATAAAACACCACGACTGACAAATGCGATCATGTTTTTGTATCTAAACAGACTGTAGAGATGAAATTAAACATACAACTACAACACACACACAGAAACACACAGACACACACACTTCTCTCTGTATGTCTCAACAACAGAGAAATGAAAGAAGCGTAGACCAACTAACTACTTGCTTCTCCTTAGCAGAAACATGGGGTAATATTTTTAGGTTATTTGCCATGATGGCAAAAAAAAAAGCTTTAGGAGAACCACCTGTTGTCCGTCGCGGAAAAATGCGCGTCTGGTGTAAATTGCAGGAGAGAGCGGATGCCGCGCGCTCTCCGCACCGCTTTGCTTCCGCGTTCAGTGTGAACCTAGCATTATCGTCTCCTGAAGCACCGTTCATTGAGTTTATCCTTTTCCCAACATAATCTGATTAGCTCATCTCTTCAGTCTCACAGTTAATAATCAGCATCTTCTGGAAATAAAAAATTTACAGAGTCCGTCCTCTGTTCCTCTTTGTCAAAAAGGCGGGAGGGAAACTCTTCACGGCTGAGCAGCTGCTCCATTTAATCAAATCTCAAGCCTGTTCATAGAAAGTGGCTGTGCTGTGGGGTTTTAGTTTGCACTCTGAAAAATGAGGGGTAAAAATCCTCAACTTGGTGTGACAAATCTTTGAAATGCTTACCTTCCCGATGCCACAACAAATCTATAATCCTCTGTTGCCCCAGATTGTGTGCGTGTGACAGCATACCTAATCGGCATTTTGATCACACTGTGAATGCTGCAGGTATAAGACTTTAAAAAAAAAGACCAGTCTTTAATTTTCTAACCCTTGATTCAAAACCTGCTAGAATCCCATCAGTGTTTCTGAAGCATCGTTACACAGCTGTTGTCTTTCTGTAATAACCACAACACACATCTCGATGTTTTGTTTATGCCTGGACAGATGTAACACTGTGGTATATTAAACTTTATGTGCAATTAGTGGCACAATCCAGACACTGAAAATGAAGTAACATGCCAAAGCCTGAGACACTGCCAGATTAATGCAGCCAATTGGAAAGAATCATGTTGCTACCTGTCAACAGAGGAGCGTTATGTAGCTGCTGTTCGGTTTAAGCTTACAGCGATGGAAGCTCAGGTGGGCTTTATCAGACGCACTTGTGTAGACAATTAGCTTTGTGGAAAATAAAGGCTTCAAACATTTGTTAATTTCAATACATTTATATTTAGATGTATTGAGTTGAAAGCATTTAATAAAATTCATATAATTCCAAAGGCCATTTGAATAGAATTTCTTCAGTAAAATATATATATATATATATTTCTTTTTTTTTGCTTAATTCAGCTCATTTTTCTGCTTTGACTTTTGGGTTTTGTTTTGTAAAACTAATGCATTCTTTGTGCTGTAACCTCAGTCGCTCTCCCTAGTGAACTGACCCTTTATGAATGAACTGAAAAATTAAAATCAAAGTTTTTAGGTTTATAAGGCATGCTGTTTTGATTTGACATTTTTTGTGGATTATAATTGTTTGTTACACCACGTTTGAAACCCTACTCCAGGGTCATTCTTGTTCAGTCCATACCATTGACTGTATATGAGAATTGGACTGAGTGACACTTCCCTCCTCGCATTCAAAACAAGAAGTACCTGCTGGCTCCAAAAAGCCAAAATCCCATAGACTTCTATAGAGAAATAAACAGCTATTAATTACTCAGTCATTTCCTTAGTTAGAATAACCATTCTTGATCAGATACTTCTATAACATTTTCCTGTCAATCCCATTTTGATTCATTAATATTTGATTGCATATATATATATATATATATATATATAATTATATATATGTATAGATGCATGAAGGAAGCAGATCTGCTAGACTGTCAGTATTAGAGACACAAGACTCATCTGATCAGCTTGATGAACAAGGGCAGGACATCAACCCTAATGCTGGAGCAATCCATAGCCACTAGGACCACTGATTCTAGGCCTGGCTAAAAGAACATTTTTGTCGTCTTTTTCATACACTTTTGACATACTCTTTAAAGGGGCCCTACCATGAAAAGTTACTTTTTGAGGTTTTAAATGCATTTTACTGTTCATTCCTCACTAAAGAACCCCAATGTGATATTTTGATCCCTTCATGTATTTAAGAGTAATCCTCTAAAAACCTGCACAGTCTCCAGCAGCCCCTCCCATATCCACAAAAACGAGTGGTTGGAAACGCGCTGACGTAAGATCGTTGCCAACTGCTCCCTGAAGGAAGAGTCTGTGCTGCAAGCTCCGCCCCCAGACTGCAACGAACACACCCCCATCCTCTCCACAGAGCTGTGGCAGGAGATAACTATCTTCCTGTACCAGGAACCGCTCCCGGACCCATTTTTTAAATGTAGTCTTGCTTCTTTTCCAATCGGACTGAACTCCGGTTCACTCTGAGATTCCTCAGTCTGAATATGAAATGAACCGAGAGCGGAACAACTGAACCAAAACGGCCACCGTACTAGACAGTCACGTGATGTAAACACGGTAGAAATGAGGTGATCGGTGAGCCGCGGACAAATGTAGAGCATTAATTGTCATGTTATCCAAAAGGAAATAATTGTTCCAACTGTTGACTTGTTAGAACGTTTACTTTAACACCACTGAAAAACGCCTAACTCGCTTTTCTGTGTCTCCCACCAGCAGTGAAAAGTGTTGAATCTGGCCTTCATACAGACGTTCAAAATCCATCAGCAAAATAAAAAGTTTGGAAAAGGGAAAAATCCATTTGCAGACCTCAGCGCATCCATCTTTAGTCATGTGGTTTTGTTTACAAAGTTAGCTTTGAGAAAGCAGGCTAAACGATGACGTCTTGAAATGGGCGAGACCGATAAAGAGCAAAAGGCGGAGGCCCAGAAATCAAATCGTTTTGTTTCTGAGTATTAAAACGGGCCACAAAAATGACTCATATTTCATAAATAATTTGTTTTTTAGTGTTCTCAATGTAATATATGATCATATATATGGAAATAGTTCACTCTGAAAGGCTGAAGAAAATCATGGTAGGGCCCCTTTAAGGTATATCTGACTGTTTTACAGACTGTAAGGGTTGTAATGGTTATACTTTATATTTTACTTTGTAGCACCACAAGTTAACTAATAATGCTTTAAAAGGATAAAACCAGAGACACTTGTCTCATATACTGACATCATAAAACCCAAGCAAGACTGAAATGTTTTTCATTTAAAGGTTTAACTAACGCACATCCGATCTACGATGCGCTCTGACATACAGTACATGAACTTTGGCAAAGAGCAAACTTGTTAAGTAGTTTCAGAAATGTTGGTGCAACACAGCCTGGAGGAATAATAATGACTCTACTGCACGTTGGCATTTACCTTGGCCCACATTAAAAAGAAAATTTACCATCGACACTGGAAAGCACGTCTTTTTTTAGTAGGTGTCAACAAAATAAATGCAGTGGTCTTAGGTTTTCAAAGACATTTAGCATAAACATGACGACATCTGGGACTGTATTGCGTGTGTTGGCAGCGAAGCCAACTACAAGGCCTGATTTACGCACAAACAAAACCCCTGAAAGGAAAGGCATTCCTCCCTCATGAAATTTCATCTCATTTCATAGCTGTTATCCTTCCTGCTTTGATTACTTCCAAGGATACCGATGTTATCAGTGAAGCATAGTGGCTCATATGACTGGATTACTCACAATCAGCACTTAAAACAAAACTTTTTCAGTTTGTTTTTTTTTAATACACAAGCAAAAATATATTTTTTCCAAGCTATGGTATTTTGCTTGAGTAATGACTTTTCCACATATTAATTTGTGGAAAAAAAAGGAATCTATCTTGGCCCGTGGGTAAAAAGAACAACATTCCTGGACAACTTGGTAATCGTTTTGCTTTGCTGTAAGTCATCTTCATCAACTTCACTCTATTTTTATAGTCTGGTTTCTTCCATCAAAACACACAAAACAAACATGTTCTAGATCCAAAAGATTAGGTTTGAAATGCTGAACACAGGATGGTCTGTAGCATTCACTGTTCTTGAACCAAGCATTTGTCAGGAATGATCTCAAAAAGTGTCAGGAAAACAATCTGGAAAAACTTGGGAAGCCATTCTGGAAAAAGTGGGAATTCCTTAATGGACAGTGAGCAAGATTATCTTTGTACAAAAAATACTCAGAATCTTTTCCAGTCTTCCTCACTTAAAGTGAACGAGAAATAAGGGTGTCTCAAAGTTGATTAGTCGCAACTATGTCGACTATTAGAATGGTCGACAATTAATTTAATAGTCAATTAGTTGTTTATTTTCAATTTTTTCTTAAAACTACGGTCTGCCATTGTCTTTGGCACACATGCGCAGTAGTGTTAATCCGGGTGATGTCACAGAAAGACCGTAACAACATGCCATCGGAGCTCGAAAGAGGGAAACATAAAAAAATAAAGTGAAAGACGAACGTGTCCAATGCATTATCTGCAAGGCAGAACTTGTGTTCCATGTCAGCAGTATGGTGATGGACGAGCACCTGAAGAGGAAGCCCATTGTGACTGAGTATGATAAGTATGAAGAGGGATCATCGTCAAGGAAGGCTAAGCTAACATTGGCACAAACAGAAAGCAAACATATTAGCTAACATTTTCCTTTGCATCCCTGCAACCTCTACCTCATCGGAGGAAGACGTATCTGCTGAAGGGAACGTCTGCTCTCAACAGAGATCAAGTCTTTCTGCAAGACATGTAGAAATGCTAACTTTCCTGGATACGATCAAGAGCATCGTACAGAATGCTATAGAGTCAGAGACTAGGAATACAGCTGTGAGCACTCAGGACCACAAAATGAACTTTTGTCATATTTGAGTCAGTGAGAACAAAACTTTATATTTTGTGAAAAATAGTTCCTTTTGTTTCAGATGTGGACCTTATTTGATTTAAGTCTTGTTTTAATACCAGAAACAAATTAAAGAAAGAAGCTGCACAATTCATTACTCAAGGTTTAAGTTATAATTGTCTTTATTTTTAGTTTGCATATATAGCTTAAATACTTCAAGTTTGAAGGTAATGATGATTAAGATGTGTGTTTTACATCCCAGGTCATGCATGACCCGATTAGTCATCTGATCAAAAAAATAATCAACGATTAGTCTACTATTACGATAATAGTTTTTGGCAGCCCCAGCCAGAAATGTTGTTTCAACATCTAACCAAGCAACGCTCAGAGATGTTCTGAAACACTCTCAACCAGAGGTCTGCAACATAAGGCTCCAGAGACACATGTGGCTCTTTTAGTCCCCGTATGTGGCTTTAAAAAAAAAAATGCAAATAAATAATGGATTTGTTGTTTGGTCAGTTTCTTCTAGTTACGTTAACTTTGTCATTTCTGTTTAGATTTGTCAAATAATTTATTTAATGTTATTGTTTATTTAAAAGGGAAAAGTACAAAAGAACATAATCATTGCATTGAAACAATTTGATGAAAATACAAAATGTAAAAAAATAAAAACTGTAGAAATTAATTAATAACCATTAGAAATAAGTAGAAAATATACTCAACTATACTTGTATTACACATTTCACAATGCCAAATAATATATTTCATAGAATTTGTTTGCATTTCTCTGATAACCCGAATTTAATTAGTTTTTTTTAAGGATGGACACTTTGGTAAAAAAATGTTATATTGGTGGGGAGACTGTTCCACAAAATGGCTCCTTTCACTGAGAAAATATTTTGTGCAAAAGATGTTCAACAAAATGGGACTCTTGAAATCTGTTTAATATGTCTTTTCAAATTTAGCTGTGAGTCCAATATCACCCCTAAATACTTTTTTTCCTCTCCTATTTCAATTGATTCTCCATTTATTTGAATGTTTAGGTTATTTAGTGCTTTACTTCTTTTCAATGACAAGCAAAGAGATTTAGTTTTCTTTAGGTTAAGAGTTAGACAGGAACTTTACACCCAAGCTGACACTTTCTCAAGTGTTCGAGTCAAGGTACTGCTGATAGCATCAGGGTTTTTTCCAGACACATAAACCACAGTGTCGTCAGCGTACATCTGAAGGCCAACATCAGGACACACTTCAGGCAGATACATTTTGTACGAAAACAGCATAAAATGATGGTAAACTGCTTAATCCACTGTCCATCCATGCATTCTTCCACAATGATAGAACATGCCATGTTTGACTTGGCTTTTCTGCATTTTTAATTTAATTTGCAGCAGATGGAGAAGCTTTTTGGAAAGAGTCAGATTTTATTTTATAAAGGAACTTGGATGTTCTACTGGTGAAAGCAAGTAGAAGCTAAAGTGGTTGTTTGTAGAAAATATATACTCCTTTTATAATTCAATTAATGCCAATATTTAAAAGCTAAAAAAATAACTTAATGGCCACAAAAACATCAAAGTGTACCTATTTTACCAGTAAAGTTCTGGCTACAAAACTGGAACAAACTTTTAGTGTGAAAGACCCACTCCAAAGAAAATTATGTTTTGGTGTTTTTAACATGCTCTTGTGGCATTTTACACTTTATAGAATAGCTCCAATATTGCTCGCCATTTTTGTTGCACCATTAATGCTAGCTTGGGATTGTGAGGGCCTAAGCTAGCGAGAGAAAGCGTAAACAAAGGCATGATGGGATATCAACAGTGGCTTACTTCCACACCAACTGTCCTCCACACCTGAAAGGCGAATTTCTGATAAACTCTTGCTGCTGTGCAGAAAATATGTCTTTGATTTTGGTTAAAAATCGCATAATCGTAATTAAATGACCACTGGGAACTACCTTAATAGACACAAATATAGATGGAGGGGGGCTTTCAAAGTTGCAAACCCTACATCTTACTCTTAAGAGTGTTTTTTTTTTCACTTCCATGACATCTAATCAGATAAATAAACCACAGAACTTTCAGTATGAATAATGTGAATCCCTAGTAACACCACTTCGTTAGAAGACCAAATCCTCAGATTGTAGGAGGAGCGTAGACATGCCTCTGTGGCAAAAAAAATTCGATCCAGACTTGCCCTTTTCTGTAAACACACTGGGGCTAAACCAGTGGCAGATGAAGGGGTGCACCTATCCTGTCTGATGTGTAGCCTGTGGGGAGCACGGTATGATCTGGGGTTACACCAGTCGGTTTAACAGCATGATGGAGCTGACTCATTTTATGAGCTGAAGAACCAGGCTCTTTTAAAAACACATTGTTTTCCTCTCCCACTTGAAAAATGTATAAACAAATGTATCAGATTATCTTTAGGTCTTTTTTTTGTTGGGTTTTTGTTATGGTTTCTCTAAACTGACTGGAACAGCAGTTTTGAGCATCTTATCTTCACATCAGCTTCCTGTTTCTTAAATAATCCTTTGTGTTTTGGAGTCGTGCTTTCGGCAGAAATTCTCTATCAAGATAAGGTTAGGTTTTGTTGTCCCTTTTGGCTTTGATTTAAAGAATTGTCAGGTGTTTGTCATGTCCGCCTTCAGTCAACTGCATTTGTGTCCCACAACCACTTTCCATGCTGAAAAGTACCATCTATTTGCTTTTGTAAAAGAAAAAAAAATAATAATAATAATAAAAAAAAATAAAAAATTTTTTTTTTGCTTCAACTACTATTATTTTAGTCAATATCTGAAGGTTTTTTGGTAACAAAAATGCTGGTACCTGTTGCTGTAAATTGTCATGCTTTTGGAAAGAACCAACAGGGCTTTTCACTGATTGTAAGGGAGAGATCGTAAGCGATACTGATCTAACAGTGGGTTTCATCCTGATCTAAGTAGCAGCTGAAGGAAACAGAGAAAAGTTTAAAAGTGTACTTTGTCACTCTGTGTTTTGTAGATACAATCAGATAAGCGATGCAAAGCTTTTAGCCTGCAGTAACCTTTTAGATAGTTTTAGAAAAATCCAGCTAAACCACGAAGGCATTTTTATAAGGGCAAACAATAAAGAAACTAAACCAAGAGTTAAACAGCAGAGATTATGAATTATCTATTATGAATGGCACTTTCTGAACAAGAGATTTTTTAATATCCATTTGAGACAACGTAAAAGCTAACGTGTCCCTCAGAGAGATGTTCTGCAAGTTCTTTTTCTGACCGCAGTGAGATGTTCATCTTGGTGATAAATGGCCTTACTTAACTTGGCACCTCATTGAAGTGCAGCGGAGACAGAAAAGTCACAGTGCAACACTTCGTCTTTCTCACACGAGTGTGATAGCAGGCACGTTGTCTGATTTTCTGATGAACTACAACAAAAAAGATAACAAAGACATTACTTATGTAAAGTGTAGCTAACCACCGCTGTTAACCTGACATTTATTTTCACCAAATTCACGAAGAAAAAATTATAAACACCTGCCTTTGAAACCTACGTAATAATAAATAAATTTATTAATTACTAACTGATATGATGAAGCTGCACCAACATACATGCCAAAGCATCATTAACCCTTTCATGCTGTAGGACACTAATTCACAACGATCCATTACATCCAAGATTTTGCTTGATTTAGTATTACTTTGAACAGTAAAAACATTTGAAGAATATTTTTTCAATCATTTTATTTTATGGAAAAAGGAGTTATAAAGCGCGTTTTTTGTACTTTGTTCGTGTACTTTTTTTTAAGTGAAAAAATATGATTAATTGGGAATAAAGTCAGAGATGAAGGGGTTGAGAGATAGTGCAAGTTGTGTTTAGAGGGCACAGTAGTGTTTTCTGAGCACCGCTTAGACATACGCCGGGCTTGACGAAGTTGCTCCAAAGCGGATTTATTGATTTAAAGTGATCTAAAGGGTCTAGATGACTTGATAGCATGTTCTTTATACAATAGTTATGTGAATAATTGTTCTTATATTGTACTAATATACTAGATTCCTCATATTTCTATTTAAGATAAATGAGCATCAACGTACTACAGTAGTGAAGCACATACATATATATATATATGCTTCAGTACTGTAGCAAATCGATGCTTATTTATTCATGCATATTTGGTATATATATACATATATAGATATGTCTGTTCTTTTTACCAATTTGACTTTTATACAATGTTTTTCTTCTTTTTTATTAACTTTTTGGCTGGTTATACTGGTTGAAGTAAAAATAAAAAAAAATAAAGAAAATTATTTGCCTTTGCTTAGCTATGTACACATTTGATGTGCGTTCAAAAACGCACACACTGGACAAGCAGGGAGAGGCTTCATCTTGTTTTTACTAACTGTAATTTTACTAACTAAGATATGGACTACCATCATGTCAGAAGAGTGACTTTGGTTTATCTTTATTTAACCAAATCCATACGTCACTACCACATCTGAATCCCTGATTGGTCAAAGTTTGATAATTCATGTAAAGAAAATGGTAAGGTAAAGCCGGGGTGAGATTATAAAAAATCACTTCCTCCCACTCCCTTACAAGCAATCTATAATTTGACGCCAAGTTATCTTATGTCTGACATATCTTTGTGGATGTAAACCTCTGTTGATTGTATTACACATGCATTTTTCTTGCTTTGATTGCTTATAAATAAACAATTTCAAATTAAAAATCAAACCCCCAATGGCCACTTGCTTTGTGCATAGAACTCAAAAATGGTTGTAAACTTGCATAGCTATGTTTGTATGCAAAAGTTTTGAACAAGAAAGCCCCAAACCCCACCTTTATTTGAGTTTATGTAGACTTTTCATTGGAAGTGGCCACTTGAAGATAAGTTGCTGAAGTGGGTGTGAACGTAGCTTTAGAGTGACCTTGTTTCTAGGTAATACTAATCTTACTTGAGTGCAACTTTTGGAATTTTGACCCACCTCTGCTTCTGAGTCTGAGTTTGTTATTTATCCTAGTGACCAGCCTTGAACTTCTTTGTAACTTCTTGCTACAATCTGCTCCTCCATGTCACATTTACAACCAGAGAAGAACATGTCAATGTTCTGGCTCAGTATCAGTAGAGAAATTCAAATAGAAAACCCAGTTTAAGCTGCTGTCAGCATCAATACATGCCGACAATTTGCATTTCATATTTATAATGATGAGTATGATTTAGTCTGGGAGTTATTACGCTGAGGTGTCCATTAACCTTTAAAGTCACAGGTTAATGATATTGATAACGTGTTCTATAATAAGCTGAAGTGTCTGTGTCGTAATAGCAAATTAACTTAATTCAGTACACCTGCATAATATAACAAAATGACAGTATCAGTGAGTTATCGGGCCACTAAAACAGCCTGTTATCGGGCATCCTCCTTTTCTAAGGGTGCTTACATATATCGGCTCAGCTTGTTTTGGCGTCTTCGGGGACGGGACCAGCTTTTGGCGACCCTGGGCACGTACCAACAGATGTAGAAGATGGATGAACGTCTGTGCTTCAGGTGAGACTCATTTTCTGAAAAGCCAAATGGGCCATTTTTCAGCAGGGTCAGCCGTGACTTTGACCTATGGTTGTCAGCACAAATTTGCCGTCTGTTATGCAGAGCAGGTCGTTTCAGACTGAAAGAGTCACAAAACGGAGGACTGCAGGATGCTGGCAGTTTAATTAGGTGACAGGCAAACTTTTCTGAGGTGTTCGTTCTTGTTAATGACTTTGACATGTTAGTTTGCACATGCAGTGCCTCTTTAGACCTTGAGTTATTTTCGGAGAATTCCCTCCATAACATTAAAGGCCACGTACTAGCTTAAAAATACCAAACAATATTAATAAACCTTCATCCAGGAAATAAATACAAACTAGATTTATAGCATTGCCTTGAATAATGCAAGAGTGAATGCTGTGAGATGAATGTAGCCGCTCAAAATGCTAGCTTAAAACGCTGAATCTGAAAGCTTGCCAAAATATTAGCTAAATCCAAATTTGGTAAAAGAACTTAAAAAACAAGACTAAGGTTGTGTTCGAATTTCTCCGCAACCACTATATAGTGCACTATATAGTGCGTTCGCCATTTTCTTGTGCTGTCCAAATCGAGTGCACTCAAAATTTCCCAGAAGTCTTTGGGAAAAACTAGCGTACATCGATGGTCACTAGATTAGCTGATATAGACCACAATGCATTGCGGTCAAATAATTTTGAACAAAAAAACGTGTTTAAATGCAATATTTGAATAAACCATCCACATTTTCACCCTCAGAACACAGTGGAGTCATAAATAATTTGATTTTCACTTTGTGAAATCGATGATGTCATAACCGTTTTTCAGAAAAATGAAAGTAAAGTAGTCAGCATCATGTCCGAATTATAGTCCCGCACTATATATTTTTTTTTGTAGTTAAGGGTTAGGAAGGGAATTCTGACATAACCTAATTTTGCCAAAACAGCTAGCATAATGTTAAAATACTAGCAAAACTCAAAAATAGCCATATAAAATTTAAAACAGTCTAATTTAGAAAATACAGCTAGCATAATGCTGAAATATTAGCTAAACTCAAAATTTGAATAAAGGACTTTAAAAAGTCTAATTTTGACAAAACAGCTGACATAATAATTGAATATTAGCTAAAGTCAAAATTAGCTAAAAATGTCTAAATTGGCCAAATACAGCTAGCACATTAGCCTACTAAATGAAAAGCTATATTCCAAATTACCCCATAAAAACCTAGTAGTTCCTGAACATTTTAAAGTTTGAATGGTGTCTTGAACTGAAAGTATATGCAGAAGTTCATAAGTTTCAAAGTGCTCACAGCTTTTGAGGGATTTGAGCAATTTCTCATTCATTTCCTATGGAGCACATTTTGCCCAATATTTAAAAAACTATAAAGTTTATAAATACCAAAAGTACAAGCAATAATATCCTGAATGAACTGAACATTTGGATACCAAGATTGCTGAAATTTCTAAAAGTGTGATTGAGTTTTTACATGCCCAAAAATGTACGAAAGTGGCAGGAGAATCACTGTAGTGCTATAAAGTATTTACAGAACAAGTTCTTTAAAAACATTTTATGGCAGGTGATAATTAAAGCCTTCCCTAACTTCTGGTCGTGTACCTCTCTATGTTAATGAGCCATATGTGACTGTTGTTCTATATTTTTATGTCACTCTCCCAGTTTGAAACTGAACTTTAGAAAATAAATTACTTTCACCAAGCCTTTGGGGTCTTGATACAGTACAGATGTGACCTCTAGACTTCATTCTGGAGGCTCAGCATAGTACTATAGATCAAAGGTCTGAAAATATGACTTTTTTTTTAAACCAATGAATATTTATACTAAAAATAAGACAGCCAGTGACCTTTACATGGTTTATTTTTCTCATTATGTTTGGCTGCGTTTTCTTAGTTTGATAATATATGAATTTTCATTAAGATTTATTTCAAATCAAAGCCAATGCTGCTCTGCAAATATTACTTTGACTGATTTAGTATATAAAAATAAATAAACTGTAAATCAGACAAGTATCTCTGTGTTCCAATTGTATTGAATTTATGATCTGGTGCTAGTTTGTTTTAGCAAATTTATAGAAACTTTCAACAGGACCTGCTCAGTTTAAAATTGTGTCTCTGGGGTTTTTAATGTTCTTGTGATATTTCTCGATGATGAAGAACATTTATAAAGAAAATTATGGGTAAAATAGAATTTTGGATTATTATTTTTATTTGAATTGATGTGAATCAAGAGTAGACAAAAAGATGCTGTTGGAAAAAGATCGTAATTGTGATAGAGTCTGACGCATCCACTTGTAAAAGACTAGATCTTTTACCGTCTTTGTTTTACTCGTCTGAACAGTACCTGCCTAAAAACTGGATGGCTGGATAGCTCTAATATTGATTTTTGTAGCACAGGTAATCTTAAGTGAGGGGTGTGAGTGGCTGTAAGCTAGCAGGAGATAATATTCTGTAAAACTCAGTAACAGGAGGCGAAAGGGTCAATGGTCCCGCCCACAACTCCGAGGCAAATTTCTAATGAGCCCTCCACTCTGCAGAAACTATGTCCTAGAAAACAACACAGGTTTTTGATTTTGGCTAAAAATGACATCATCATAATTAAAAGACCAAAGGGAACATTTTTAAAATAGATCAATTCTGTCAGAGGCAGCTTACAAGGCCTCTAAAGGAAATGTCCTGTTTCATTTTTCTAGCATCTATAACAGGGGTGTCAAACTCAATCACATAGGGGGTCAAAATCCAAAACACACCTGAGGTCATTTATTGAACTCTCTAAAACTAAGTTTTTAAAACTTTAAAAACATAACTTTTTGACATCACTATGAATAATAAAAAGGCAGGACTATAACTTAAGAATAAATCTACTGAAACCTTGAATAACTTTCTGTACTTTACTCTCTATAAAAGTATATTTCTTCAAAATAATACGAGTTAGAAATAAGCACGAGATGACATTAGTCCGTTAATAACAATAAAACAAAAGGATCTGGAGGGCCAGACATAGTTACCTGGCGGGCCGGATCCGGCCCCCGGGCCTTGACTTTGACCCGTGTGGCATACAGTGTTCACTGGAGTGTCGCTACCTGATATTAGCGCGAATGGTCCAAATATCATAAATATTGCTCCATGCTTTTTTTTCCCCCCCACAGCTCAATTCTGATTTATGACAGACTTTGTGTCTATTATTTCTCATTAATGATACATTTTCATGAATAGAAATGAATGCCTTCCACACATCATTACTGAAGCTGAGTCCCTGATTGATCAAAGTTCAACTGGTTCAACTTCCAATGTGCGTTTTACATGAAGAGTCCAAAAACTGACATAAGTTTTTAACACAGAGGCCTGAAACACAAATTTACATAGATTTTTTTCTTTGGAAGTGGTTAAATGTAGCTTTACATGGTCTATATTTTCAATACGGTGCAGATCTATATAAATCCAATCGACCAGTTCAAGCTAAACAGTCATTAGAATATATTTTAAATCTGTATCTTAAAGTAGGTATTTTTTTATTTGAATCTTGTCGAGCTTGTCAAAAGTCCTCTTTTATATTTGTCACAAAAAATGTCAACAGGTGTCACATTTTCACAATAAGTAAAGCTCAGTCCAGGTTTTTGTTTAGCCTAACAGATGCTTAAAATTATTGTAAAAAAAAAAGTATGTTTTTTCTATAAACTTAGCCGGACATTTTTGCTACCTAGCTGTTTTTTTTCTCCTCCCCTTCTCTGTGTCCTTGGATGGACACTGAATACCTTTTCGTGAAACAACCCTAAATAACTCTCACTTTGTCACACGGCCCAGCCATATGTTTTAAATTTACACTGCAAAGCTTGAATCCGCACGTGACAACGGAACGCCACGAACAGTTAGAATCACCCAGCGCCTGTGGCTGAAGATGATACAGGCTGTGTTCACAGTCCAGTCAGCAGCCACAAGCCTCAGAAAGCATCTAACCCGCACACTGATTAAAGAACACTTTCAATTGTGTCTTCCCATGAGCCACACGGGGCTCACCTCGAGCATCAAGGGGGAGATCCAGGTTTTTGCAGCATTCAGGTGTGGGTGTAAGAGAAAAACTCATCACTATAGATTACCACACACTGATGCTTTGACTGTGTGCTCAGAGGCACTGATGGATGCACGGGTCCGCTTCTGTGGAAGGAACGTGCTGGATGTTGACATAACAGACGGAGCCTTTTGGCGTCAAAGAACCGCAAAGTACTGCAAGGCCTGTACTTAAGTTTTTCAACTTTTTGACAGTAACAAATGCTTTCTCCACTTTTTGCAACATGCAGTATAAATCATTGCCACGCTTTTCCAAAATGAGCTTCTTGCCTACTTGCATATTTTGAAACCAGGTGGTCAATTTCTGTTTATTCTTTTGTTTTTGTCGAGTTTTTTGGAGATGAAACTCAACACGTGTGTTGTTATTTTTGCAGTGGCATCCCAAAATTAACCTTACTTCATTTCTTAGAGGGATGCGATTTGTTCCCTACCCATCTAACTTCTGCCTTTTTCTCCATCTGTAGGGGCATTTGAAGCTGTAGCGGTGCATGAAAGTGTTTTTTTAAGGAGGAGCTGTAGCGACTTTGGGCTGGCTAATCCTCCACCTGCAGGATGATTGGGAGAACTACATTTCTTCATGCGGGAGTGCTCTTGAGCACGGAAGTTTAAATTTAAATAGAAGTAATACCTTTTTGTTTTAGCATGACTATTTTTAAGTTCTAAAACTGACTTTGTTATGTATTTTCCAAGTGCTGGCATCTACATGCTAACGTAAACAACTGTTGATGACATCATCAAGTGGCAGCATTATCCAAATTTGAAGACACTGGCTATGACAGAATACCTTCCCTACTCACTATATAGTGTGTTTGCCATTTTCTAGTGATGTCCGAATCTACAATTCTAAAGTTAAATGCACAAGAAATTTCCCAGAAGTCTTTGCAAAAAACTAGCATGCATTTTTTTAAATAAACCATCCACATGTTCATCATCAGAATACACTGGAGTCAAAAATAAACGTTGTGAAATGTTCGTATTGATTCGATTTTCACTTCTTTAAATCGGTGATGTCGTATCCAGCGTTTAGAAAAACAAAAGTAAAGTAGTGAGCATGGTTTCCAAATTGCTTTTTTAAAATATAGTTTTTTAGCAGTTATGGATTAGGATGGGAATTTGGACATAGCCACTATTTTCCATTTCTTTTTGCTTGGAGGGATACATTTAGGGATAGGGAAGCAATTCCAATTCAGTCTTAGAGTACGATCTCATGACATAACCCTCCTTTATCTGATTCAGAATCCATTATGTTGTAACTTTTTCATTGTTTAAAACTACTCTTATTTCACTAATAATTCAAGCATGAAGAGCATATAAAGTTTAAAAGTTCCAACAAGCTAGATATATTTGATCACAAAGGAACTAACTGTCGTCAAGTGAGTTCTTCTTTGGCTGAAGCTCAGAGAGAAACGTTCCTGCTTCAGCAGACGGTTGTAAAAACATCCCACTTGTGCCAAAATCCTACAAACACACACACACACACACACACAGTATCTCTCCCCTCTTTTCTTACAACAAAAATCACACACATTAAGGGGCAGAGCTACGGAGAAAGCTGTACGCCCCCAACAAAAAGTTTCCTCCCCCAATTTTTGAGTCAATATTAGTACTGTTATTGACAAAGATTTAAAAAAAAATGCCTTCCTTCAGCATAAATCAAAGCACCTCAGTTAAAGGAAGTGCTGTTTTAATATGAATAACAATAATAAAACTGTTTGATCCTTACATTTCTATCTTATTTGCCACCCTTCCAAAGCCTTCTGCCCCCCCTAGTACTGCCCCTCCATATAAAAGGTTCTAGCTCCGCCACTGCGCACATGATTGAACACAAAATATCTTATCCAGTTATGTTAATAAAATGCTAAAGCAGCATTTCTGGTGGAATCCAACCTTGATTTGATTCATTTTTTTCTTTTTTTTTTTTGTGTCTACTTTTATTTTGAAGGGCCAGAATTCTCTCAGCAAGAAAAAGCTAAATTTAATTAAATTACATTTTTGTATTTCTTTTGCCAAAAATGCAACAGGGAATCACACATCTTAAGACCAGACAGAGTAAACGATGCCCTTCCATGAGAAATAGTGGACAGGTCGGGGTTTGTGTTGCTGCTTTTTTGTTTTTACCAAAGCTTTCTGGACTCGTTCTTCTGATGTCATCATGGATGAAATAATTGCCCCCGTCATTAATGAAAACCGCGGTGATACTGTTGCAAATGAGGTTTGAGGGTTAGCTGTAAACTTGCACAGGAGAAACATTAACTGATGCTGGCAGGAATGTGCGTCATAGTCGTCCAGCGTTCATATCGTGTTTTACGCACGGTTACGCACGCGCATCCATGCGTCATTTTTTTGGTCTAAGAGATAACCGAAGTAGTAGAGATGCATCTGAGGGCGAGAAGATCGCGAATACATGGAATTTCTTCACGTGGTGGCCTGTTTCCATGGTTTTTGTGTCAATAAAACATCAGGAAAAAAATAAAAAAGAAGGAAAAAAGCCACATACCTTGGAAGACATCCTTCTCCGCTGGTTTTCTGAGCCATGTACGCTTGTGCATTGACTTGAGAAAAAAAGGAATTGCGCGTAAAACTCTCCTTTGAAGAATTTTCCACAACAGTCGTTTTTGCTATAACCTTCCATCCTCGTCCGTGTAAAGGGATATTGTCATTTTGAGGTGATTTAAATGAAAGTGGAGGAAAAAATAGCATAAATAAAAAAGAATTTGTTGATGCCAAAGCTCCAAAAACGTCCATATGACCTGCGGCGAGTCATTTATCCAGCTTTAAATGATGATGCATGTGCTTAACTCTTTTCATGATGAGGATTTTGTTTGGTTCTGGATAGGAAGGGGGTGTATGTCTTTGTAGCCCTAACTCTTTAAAGGAAAACTCCCTTAAAAAGATATATATCAATTCTGAATATGTGTTCATATTTTAAGTGTTGGAGCAGATAAAATAAATTCTTGTCTTTTTTTTTTTCTTCTGAGGGGTCCAGTTAAACCGGCAAGTTTTTTTCTATGCTTACTTTGCGTTTTTGGAGCGTTATTTCCAGCAAAGTTATGCCTAAAATGTTGCCATCTGCATGGCCTACAGTTTTCTGTCTCTATAGGAACCTCCAGCGCAAATACTACTTTAGTGCAAACAAATGATAACTTTTATTGCATAACAGCAAACCGATCGTCCCTACCCCTCGGATGTGACAAAAACTCATAAAGTGCGAATGCATAGCCTGTCTCTTCTGTGGAATTTAACTTTTTTTTTTAAGTTGGAAGCCCGCACAGATCAGATGAATCTATATGTTGATGTTGAGAAAAAAATATGGAATGGATGGATAGATGTGTGCGTTTTGGGGAGTTTGGACGGTGCGTAAAAGTTGCGTAAAAGTGGTAGTCACCTGATGTTGGGCAAAAAAAAAGAGGGGAAAAAATCACACGTCTGTCTGAATAGATTTAGAGTTAGTGCTGTTTTTCCTGCTTATGTCTGTGCCGTTTCCTTTACTGGGGCTTTTGTCCAGCCCGCAGAGCGATTCCGTCACCCCTTCCTCCATCTCCATGTACTCCGCTTTGTCCCCCAGCGAGGAGCCCGAGGGCGAGCCCTTGAACCTCCTTAAAAAGTCGGGGAAATACGGGCACCCCGGAGGCATGCTCTCCACCACGGGCGTCTGGTCCTCGTTGTCGGTCTCCCTGTGGTAGAAGTAGTTGAAGTTGGACACGATGACAGGCACCGGGAGCGCGATGGTCAACACGCCCGCGATGGCGCACAGGGAGCCCACTATCTTCCCCCCGACGGTGATGGGCTTCATGTCTCCGTAGCCCACCGTCGTCATGGTGACCACGGCCCACCAGAACGCGTCGGGGATGCTCGTGAACTGGGAGGTGGGCTCGTCCGCCTCGGCGAAGTACACCGCGCTGGAGAAGAGGATGACCCCAATGACCAGGAAGAAGATGAGCAGCGCCAGCTCCCGCATGCTGGCGCGCAGGGTGTGACCCAGGATCTGCAGCCCCTTGGAGTGGCGGGACAGCTTGAAGATGCGGAACACCCGCACGAGGCGGATTATTCTCAGGATGGCGAAACTCATGGCCTGCTGGCCGTTGCCCTGGTGCTGCGCCAGGTCTGTGCCGAGGGTGATGAAGTAAGGCAAAATGGAGACAATGTCTATGGAGTTCATGATGTTTTTGAAGAAAGCGGTCTTGCTGGGACTCGCGAAGAAGCGAACTATGATCTCAAAGGAGAACCAGATGATGCAGACGGTCTCCACGATGAAGAAGGGGTCGTTGAAGGGCGTGAAGCCGTGGTCGGGCTCGGAGGAGTTGTGGCGCGGCTGCAGGTACTCCTTCTCATCCCTGAACTCCGGCAGCGTCTCCAGACAGAAGATGACGATGGA
This sequence comes from Oryzias javanicus, assembly GCA_003999625.1. NCBI lineage: Eukaryota > Metazoa > Chordata > Actinopteri > Beloniformes > Adrianichthyidae > Oryzias > Oryzias javanicus. Next base: position 9,229,366 of record CM012439.1, on the reverse strand, counting down.
GATGACGATGACCAGCACGGACACCACGGCGATGCCCCGGGCCGGGCTGGAGCTCTCCGGGTACTCGAACAGCAGCCAGATCTGACGCTTGAACTCGTCCTCCGGCAGGGGCTTCTCCTCCTCCTTCACGAAGCCCTCGTCCTCCCGAAACTTCAGGATCGCCTCCTCCCCGAGTTCGTAGAACTTCACCTCCTCGGAGAAGATGTCGAACGGCACGTTGACGGGTCTTTTTAACCTCCCCCCCGACTGGTAGTAGTAGAGGATGGCGTCGAAGCTCGGCCGGTTCCGGTCGAAGAAGTACTCGTTCCTGAGCGGGTCGAAGTATCGGATGCGCTTGTCGGGGTCTCCCAGCAGAGTGTCCGGGAACTGAGTCAGCGTCTTCAGCTGAGTTTCAAACTTCAGACCTGAAACGTTGATGACGACCCTCTCGCAGCAGCCGCCGCACTCGCTGTAGGCGCTCTCGTAGCCGGACTGGGGGCGCCTGTCCGTGATGGACACGGTCTCCTCATCCTCATCCATGTTGCACAGAAAGCTCTTGTCTCCCCGGCCCCCCTGCTGCCGCTGCTCCTCCTCCTCCTCCTCTGCTTCCTCCTCCTCCTCCTCCTCTATCATGATGTCCTCCTCCGATCCGAGCAGCGCCAGCTCCGAGTGGCGCAGGTCTCCGCCGAGAGTCCCCCGGTTGCGTCTCCACCGTCCGACGCCGCGCTGCTTTTTCCGCTCTCTGAGAACTCTCTGCTGCTGCTCGGGCTCCTGCTGGGGCCAGGAGGAGGAGGAGGAGGAGGGGCGCGAGGCGGTGCCGCCGCTGATGGAGGAGGAGGCGGCGCGAGACTGATGCTGGCGGTTGTTAAGGAGATGAGCGCTCGAGGAGGTGGTGGTGGTGGTGGTGGTGGAGATGGACCCCCCTCCGTGGCCTCCCCCTCCTCCTCCACCCTCCGCAGCAGAACCCCCCTCGGTCGCCGCCGCAGCCGCCGCCGCTCTGGACTGAGCCGCCTGGCGCTCCCGCTCGCGCTCCCTCTCACGCGCCCGCGCTTGGGCATATCCGTACGGCAAGTGACTGTTGCACCCGCCGTCCGCGCCCACCATGGCAAACTCCATCTTAAGTCTGTCTGGGCGCTACAGAAACCGCCTCAAGGTGATGTGGACGCACAACAGAGGAGAAAAAGTTGGAGCCCGGCGCGCGCAGGGAGGGCGAATAAGGCATGAACCGTTCCGATCAACCAGTCAGCTCAAGAAACATCAGTCTGCTTCAGGTTCAGTGAAGCTCCTCACAGAATAGGGGGATCTGAAGCCCCATCTTCTCATGTTGGATTACATGACATCATTAGCATCACAAAAAAGGAAAAAATAAATCCAAAGGCCGGTGGAATCGCCTGTTACGCAGGCGCTCTGACAAAAGTTGCAGCCCCCCTCCTCTATAAGCTCAGCATTATAAATCACCGAGTCAACAAGCTACACCAAAGCAGTCTGTCCGCGGCTTTTCCGGAGCCCATCAGGTGGTTAATTTCCTAAAGATTGGTGCTTGCGCCCAAATGCGTCCATCGCTCCTCCGTGGTGCCATTTTCGTTTAAAGAAAAGGGTAGGAAAAAAAATGTATATATTCTCCTCTGTATTATAGACTCCCAGTCACGCCGAAGGACTTTTTTTCCTCATGTGTTCAGCAGAAGCTGCGGGAACAGAGAATGCACATTATGCAACTTGATCATCATTGAAACTGCTAATATCGTCAACATCGAACATTACGCACAGGATTTTCACCCATACTTACGTCTGAAAAGGTGCCAAATAAAAGCGCCTCAACACCCAAAACAAATCTGCTGGAGGAGGAAGAGGAGGAGGAGGAGGATGCACATTTTTTGCTCAGATTCCTGTTGGAATTGTTGGACGTTAACATCCCAAAATCCCTCGTCGTGTCCAGCCAGCGACCAAAATCCACATCCAGTATATACATCCGTGCTCTGACGCACTCTGGAGATGACACTTTTTTTTAGGGGCTGCGTCTCGACGTCTTGTCTCAATTCAACAGGATCTATTGGCACTTCAGCCCCCGTTCCTGCAGCATCGTTCACTCTATGGAGGCAACATTCAGCTTTTAGGGAAAAATAAAAAAAAGGGAGGAGGAGGAGGAGAATCAGGTGTGCGAATAGGGAGTTGGCATTAGTGACAGCTCCGCGCAATCAAAAAAAGAACGGAGGGTGGGGGGGGAAAGTTTACCACGGCGTTGATGATGAGGGGGGGAGAAACGGCCCCCCGGCTAAGTGTGAGCATCATGCGTCTGTCTGTCTGCCTCTGTATCCCTACCTATACTCCTGCATCCCTCCCATCCTGTGAGTGATGATGGAGAATCTCGGTGAGAAAGCGGTTTCTGCGTCGCAGCGCGCGCAGGCGGCGCTCGGTCCTCCCCCAGTGGACGCAGCGCGTCACTGCGCGCCGTGCTGCAGTCTCATAGCCGAGCCCCCCCTTTTCATCGTCTCTCCTCTCCCCGAAAATAACTATGGCAGCGCGGTCTTTTCATTCACAAAACCACGTGATCACATCAGAGCGCATGCCTTCTTGCGAAATTAGAATTTACTGCTTTTTTTCCTAGAGGATGTCATTTTCTTTGAGGCAGAATTAAAATACAATAACTAAAACTTTTACATTAAATGCAAATTTTAAACGTGATCTTTAAAAAAACAAATTTCTATCTGAGTTTTACACCTGAGTGCATGTTTATTAGTTTCCTCTTTGAGTAAACAGCAAAAACCATTAAAGCTCACTTTGTCTGCTTTCCTCTGATGCTCAATTAGGGAAAAAAAGAACACCATCTGGTATGGGAGTGAAGTCTCTTAATATATTATTAGATTGTCTGAACATATTGCAGAGCAAATCATTGAACAGACGCAAACAGAATCAACAGGTAATTCCAAATAACAGGAAAAATATCACATTTTACTACCTTTAAAAATGCATTTCTGAAGGTTTGGATTCAGAGACGGATGAGCCTGAGGGTGGTTTGAAGACCTTCTCTGATAGAAATTGTGTTTTTAACATGTTCTTGTTGCATTTTTATGATGATGGAGGACATATAATTAGGATGAAAACTATAGAACTGGGTTAATAAAAATCGATTAATCAGTTTGAATTATTTTAAGCTTAATAGATCAATAATCGATTCTTAAAAAATAGATTTAGCAGTTAATGCTTAGCATGATGCTAACATTTAATGGAATTTCCCATAGGACGGCTAATGCTAACGCCCGGCCGACCTAAACATACATTGCTGACTAAATTAGCATTTTTATAAACTAACAGGCATGAATTTTCCAAAATCTTTCAAGGATTTTTTTTAAAGAAATTATTTGAGGTCCAAAACAAAGTTTTTTCTCATACTTCCTTCTTCTTCTGGAATGAGGTGTAATGCTCAGGGCTGGGTTGAAAAATTGATTAATCGATTTGAATCAGTTTAAGCTTAATAGATCAATAATCAATTCACAAAATATATAAATCAATTTAGCACATAAAGCTAAAGTCCACTAGTTTGATGCGAACGTTCAATAGAATATCCCATAGGATGGCTAATGCTAATGCTCGGTTGACCAAAAAAATACATGGCTGACAAATTAACATCTTTCCAAACAAAATAATTTTAAAGTAACTATCTGTGGTTTAAAACTTCGTTTTTTTCTCTAATACTGTCATCTTCTCCTTGAATAAGGTGTACTTCTATAGTGCAATCGCCACCTAGTGGCCGAACTGAAACGCCCTCCAGGAGGAGCAGAACAATGTTTACATTATTAATGATCTGAACATTTTGTTAGCGACTTTTGTTAGAGAATCCATGTAGTACTGTATGCTATTAACAATCTCTTTATTTCATTGATAAATTTTACTGTATGTGAACTGCATTATTAATATAAATATATTCAAATTATATTGTAGATTATTAATGTATATGTAGACAAATGTAACTAAATATGTAAAAAAAAAAATTAGAATCGGATTGATCCAGGATTTGGGAATCGAATCATTTCTGGAAATTATTATTGATACCCTGCCCCACTCAGAACTGCATTTCTGAGTATTTCTTCCTTCAAACCAGGAGCAGATGAAAAATGCAGTTGGAAAAAGATTGTAGGTGTAACGTAGGCCTCAAGCTTCTTGCTCCATTCCATTTCAATGTTGACAAATAGATCCGTGTACGTCTTTGTTCTCCTCATCCAAGTTGGCTCAACACAGCTCAAACTATCTTCTAGAAAAGGATACTGGTTGTTTTATATGGGCTCAAATTGGTATAATTATGTCTAGAAGACCACTGGGAGCAATTTTATAAAAGATGATTGGATTGGGACAGTAATGCACCATCCTGGTTTAACAAGAGACCTCTGGATCCAGAATGATATCAGAAGTCCTGCTACATATTGAATAAATCTGCTCCACACAAAGTGCTGTGCTATCTCTTTTTATACTTTATCTGGTAAAGACGCAGTTCAGAGGTTAAAGGCAGCTGGGTGCATTCCAAATGTCTTTTACAGAATAAACATAGTACAGAAAACACAGAGGTCTGAACCTGTGTCACTCCTGATGGTTTTCACTAAGTGATGTGCCGAGAGTCTTTATATGAATCTTTATAGAAATATATTTAAAAAAAGGCACAAGTCTGTTGCCTTTAGAAACGCAAGGCTTTTACTAAGAATCAACGTATTCAAAAAAATTCCCTTTATTAGAGCAATCTAACAAAATATGAATCAAGCTGAAAATGTACTAAGATGCAAAGAAAACGTCATATAAGAAATGTAGTAATCAAAGGTTTCATATTCATGTTTTAATTCTAAACCTACGTTCAGACCTCCCTCGGCAACGTGTGTTCAAGCATCTACTTCTAATGAAAAGTCCATGTAAATACTTTTAAACGTTGCAAGCTTCTGTGTTCAAAACTCTTGCATTCATAGCTATATACGGAAGCCAAAAACGACCTGCCCTACTTTTTATTATTATCATTTTCTTGTGATAACAAAATAATATGTCATTATCACAAAACACAGTAGTACCAGGCATGATAACGGATGCAGAACCAGTACCGGGTTGGGGTACTGGCATTAGGTTAGGGTACCAGTCTGGTCTGCGTCCCAGTACCAATCTGTTTCCTGTAGGTTGCGGACCCCGATTAGGATCCGTGGCCCGGTACCAAGTGGCCATCGGTTGGGGACCCCTCACTTAATGTGAACAAACATAAATGTCGAGTTCGGAGTGAGAATGCATGGAAAGTTCAAACAGGTCAAACCAGGGGCTTTGAATTAGTAGTGGCGTATGGATGGCGTCCCCTTTTAATTTACGGAAGCGCCAAACATTTGAAAATTGATCACTGAAGAAAAATTAAAATTGTGGTTTGAGTCCGGTCTGAATTCTGTGAAACCAAGTCTTTCATGTATCAGAATAGAGCTGTAATAGAAAAAAAACTACAGTTGACATGGATCAACCTGCGGCTTCCCTCTCCAACCACCAGAGGGAGTGCTCACCTGAGTTCTGACCCTGCACTCTCTCTCCCCTGTCATCAATCAATCCCTCTGTCAGGATCTCCTCAGCTGTTTCCCATCTACCTCATCACCACCAGTGTATATAGTCTGCCTGCTGTCACCACCTCAGTGTGAAGTCTTGCATTGCCACACAATCATCTCTGAGCAGTTTATTCTTATGTCTGTCTCTGGTTCCTGCCCCCTCATCTCCCTGCTTGCCTCTGTGTCCTGACCATTGCCTGTATTTTGACCTCGTCTTGCCTCAGCCTGCTTTCTCTATTAAACCTTGTGTGCACATGGATCCACATGCCTCTGCCTCTTCATCGCAACAGTAAGATTCAAGAAGTTTGCACCACTTTGACATTTTGTACCAAGCCTCTTCCAACTGTGGTGGACATGCGCTAGAAAAAGAAGCCCCTCCCTGCTTGTCCAGTGTGAATATCATGGGCTAAAAGTGTGTTTAACATTTAGTGCAATCATGTAGCCACAGTAAGTGAATTGCTTAAGTTGTGTGTTTTGAATCTCTTTAACTATTTTTCTTAGAAGTTCAACCATTATGAACCCACTATTCACATTTTCTTTTACAAGTCTCACTTTTGTCACTTAACTGCTTGAGCATTGAACTAGAAATCGTTTTGAGTGATACATTATGTTTGTAAGAGTTGGTTTTTATAAGTTTTATCATTATTGTTATATTACTAAGAAGTTCTACACTTGTCATAATCTCTGATTTCAGACTCTCCAGGCTAATATGTGTTTAGCCTTTATTTTCTACTGTTAAGTGCAAGAACCACAAAGTCCCATTTTATCATTTAAACATGCACAATATTTATACTTTTTTGGCAATAAGCATTATTTATAAAATAAGTTTTTAAATATTACAATAATTGAATTACAACAATGTCTTTGTGTTTATATATAACAGTCTTTTTACTTTTGACAGCAGCACACACTAGTTCCTTTCAAAATAAAACCCACCTTGTGTTAAAAAATGTCCTCCTGATGCAGCAGCTTTTCTGATATTAAAAATGCTAGACGGAAAAGAGCAATATTTTTTATATTTAGGATTTTGGTGGGCTTTGTTTTTCTGTGAATCTCAAAAATAAAAAACATTTTAGTATAATCTGTTTATTAAAAAAGAAAAAAAAAATCAAACATTTAGAATAACCTGATATTTTAATTGAAATCAACTCTAAATCGTTTCAAACCACAATTGTTCAAAATCATAACCATCCATCCATCCTTCTTCCACCCATCTGGGACCGGGTCGTGAGGGCAGGAGTCCCAGATCCTCTGGGAGGATTGCAAGCCATTCCCAGGCCAGCCGAGAGACGTAGTCTCTCTAGCGTGTCCTGGGTCTTCCCCGGGGCCTCCACCCATATCTGGAACACTTCTCCACGGAGGCGTCCAGGAGGCATCCGGGACCAGATGCCCAAGCCACCTCAACTGGCACCTATCAATAGCTCCTATCTACTCCGAGCTCTCTCTGAGTGATTGAGCTTCTAGCCCTATATCTAAGGGAGAACCGATCTCGCTCTTTCGAGCTTATGACCATAGGTGAGTACTGGAACAAAGATTGACTCGTAAACAAGATCCAAAGACAATTAAACTCCTCCACCTCAGGCAGGAACACTTCACCCACCCAGAGAAGGCAAACTACCTTTCTCCTATTGGCCCACCACTTGAAGCAGAGCTCAGAAGGGACCGGTCCAATGTGATTTGGGTGGCAGTCAAAGGTGAGTGCCTCGGCGGCCGAAATTATAATCATATGTTGCAGACCCCTGGTCTAGATGCACGTTGCAGAGGGCGGAGCTTCAGAGATATTGTTATAGATCATATTTCTTTATCAAATTTGTACCACAAAGCACTGCCATGTTAACCCTTTAACACCGGGAATCAAGTGTTTATGTTCTTTGATTTAATTTTATGTCATTGTTTTTATTGGCTCTTGTACTTTTATTATCATGAGTGTCTCTTTATTTTATTTTTACATTTTTATCACATATATGTGTGTGTATGTATATGTATATGTTTTATTTTGTGGATGGATTTTGAGCATCTATATGAAGGCCAGATTCAGCACTTTTCACTGCAAGTTTGGTACCGCAAAGGAATCCTGCATAACGATTACTAGGGACGCTACGGCTATAGGTACACATGCTAAGAAGAGTTTGTGACATGTAGATTGTCGGTACAATCTATGTGGATCACGTTAAAAGTTGTTTTATTGAGCCTGAATTCATCCGAACACATTTAATGAGTTGCTGTGTCTCATCGTTGTGGTGTTATGGTCTTGTTTTTCAGAGAATTCTGTTAGAACTACAAAAGAGCTTTGAAGATGACGTCACAGCAGCGCCCAGCACGTGCCGCGTAACGAGACAGAAAAGCAAGTTATACATTCTTTAGTGGTGTTAAAATAAATGTTCTAACATATAAACAGTTGGAACAGTTATTTCCTTAACCTTTACTCACTGATCGCCTCATTTCTGACGTGTTTACATCACATGACTGTCTGGTACAGTGGCCATTTTGGTTCAGTTGTTCCGCTCTTGGTTCGTTTCATATTCACACTGAGTAATCTCAGAGCAAATCAAAGTTCAGTTCGATTGAAAACAAACCAAAATCACCTTGAAAGAAGAGTCCGCGAGCAGTTCCTGGAATAGGTGTGGTGCCAAAAATCCTCTGCCTGGATACACATTCTGGCAGGGGATAACTACCTCAGCACCACAGCTGTACGGAGAAGGTGGGTGTGTGTTCATTGTAGTCAGGGGCGGGGCTTGCAGCACAGATTTTTCCTTCCTTGACGGGGCAGTTCGCATCATGCTGATGTCAGCACGTTTCCACCTGCTCGTTTTTGTGGGTGTGGGAGGGGCTGCTGCAGACAGTGCTGTTTTTTTAGAGGATTACTCTGAAATGCAAGAACGGATCAAAATACCATTTTGGGGTTCTTTACAGTGAGGAATGAACAATATAATGCACTTAAAACCTCAAAAAGTAGAATTTTGTTTTAAAAAGTGGACTATCCCTGACATTTGGGACTATTTTGGCATTTACTAAGATTTTTGGCTATTTTGGAGTTTGGCTAATATTTCAACATGCCTGCTGCAATTGCTAATTTAGGCTTTATTAAAAGTTTTTAAAGCTGTTTTGGAGTTAAGCTTATAAATTACATGCTAGCTGTTTTGGCTAATCTAGGCTTTTTCAGTTTTCTAGGCTATTTTTAAGTTTAGCTATTTTTTAGCTACATTTTAGCTGTTTTGGCTAAACTAATATTTTTTATTTGTTTGTTTTTTAGGCTAATTTGGCATTTAGCTGCTATTTCAGATGACTTTCATCTTCAGATAGTCCAGCCATCAACTTCAGCATTTTCAGCTATCAGCTTCAGCCTTTTTGGCAAACAATTTCAGCATCTTCAGCTATCAGCGCTTGCATCTTCGCTAGCCAAATTCAGCTTACAGCATTCCCACTAGCATTATAGCGGGTAATGCTATATGTCTTGTTCATAATTATGTTAAAAAGTTAAGGTTTTAAAAATGTAGTTTTGGAGTGTTCAGGCATGACCTAAGGTGTGTTTTGGATTTTGTCCCCTTGTGCGATTGAGTTTGACACCCCTGCACTAGAGGAAGGTCACTGTGAAAACATGCATCCCAGTGTATTTTTCTCTGCGTTTTTGCACACCTGGTTATTTCAGAGAACACAATTCTAAAAGGCAGACAGAGGAGCAACTGATCAGATAACTGTTGAGTCCCTGCTAATGATCATCCACCCAGTTTCCAGGGAAAAAGCCTGCATTCATTGTACCTTTCAAACCTCCCAGGTTGAATTTCATTGTGCAGATAATTAGTTTTTCTCCGGGTCCCCTACAGGCCCGGTGCTGAGATCCACAACAATCAGCAGCTGCAGCCATTTGACTTTAATCTATTTCATTTAAGTATACATTTGAATCAAATGCTCTAATTAGGACAGAACAGCCTGTTATTCCAGATCCAATATCCCTCTAAGGAATGTTAATCATCTCCAGAGTTATTCACTAAATCTCTGGCTGTAAATTTCCTCCAGAGGGTTTTTTTACTGCCACCTCTTTCCAAAATGGAATAAACTTTTTTTCTCTGCCCCCTTTAATGCAACTTAAAATCACACACTTTGCTAAAATTTCAGAAATGATGATGCTGTGCAGACAATACGAGTACTTGCCGTCCTCCAGCATTTCTTTTTTAAAACACCAGAGGAGCTCTCCGGGTGAACATGTGCAGCCGGCTGCTGGCCGCACATTCATCACCCGTGCATCTCATTGAGCATGCTCCTCAGCCGGCACCAGGGGGAGTTGTGAGGTCAGTAATAATAAAAGGTGATGAAGTTGCGATGTTGTGATGGACTAGCAGCCGGTGCAGGGGTGCAGACCGCTGATTACCCACTGACAGCTGGGATGCACTCCAGTCCCTCTTTGGCCGTTAAACAGCGGAAGTTAATGCAGAGAAGGTAGCAGTAATGTTATGTTTCAGTGTTAGATACGAATGCAGCTTCGAGAGTCATCTCAAAAATGATTTTTCAAATTTGTCCTTTGTGTTGCTGCTTTTTGTATTGTATAAAGGAATAATAAATACAGTACAAGACCACAGTAAAAATACAAAAACAACAAAAGAAAATTAATCAGCAATTAATGTTCACAAATTTGAAAGTCACATTTTCCAAATGTAATAGTAGTTCATGTCAGTATTGACGCATGTTTTTATTTTATGTTAATTATTTTCTTCAACACACAAAATAATTCCAAAAAAGCCAATCTGATGTCAAGGAATCTTAAAAGTCACATTTTTCATTTAAAAAAAGTTTATTATAATATTGATTTTAGCTCAAATGTATTTTATTGTCATTTATTTCCTTCATTTGTGTATTTGTTGGCTTGTTTATTTGTTTTTTACGTCTTCTCTCAAACTAATTTTGTATATTGTTTAGTAAACATCATGCACTTTTTACATAATTTCAAAATTTAGTTTTTTACTAAATCTTTGAATTAGAATATTATTAACTTAAACAATAATGGAGTAGATGCATCCTTATATTTACTTCCTGTAATTATTTTCATAGCTTTTTATTTTGAAAAATGAACCTGTTCATGTCATTATTAACTCATGCTTTTATTTTATTTTAAACCACAAAAACAATTCCAAAAGCATCAATCAGGAATTTGAAAGTCAATTTTTTTTCCATTTTAAAATTAGGTCCATTTTAAGTATTGACTTGTACACAAAATTAGTTTTGATTTATTTACTTTTTAAATTTTTATTCTACTTTTAAAAAACACCAATTCAATGTCTGTAAATATGAAAGTCACATTTTCCAATTAAAAAATTAAGTTCATTTGAGTATTTATTTATGCATTCATTTATCTAATTATGCCTTCTCTCTAACGTAATCTTTGTATTTTTTAATAAACATTTATGATGCACTTTGTACAATAATTGTAAAATAGCACATTTGACTAAATCTGTGAATTTTATTATTATTTAAGAAAAGTTTTAAAGTTTTTTTGTTTGTTTTTAGTCAAATTAAAATTGAATTGATATACAGTTTTGTTTATCCAAATTCCAGCACAATTGATTAAGTTAATTGAAGTTTTATAATTAATCTCTTGACTCTTAAGTTTAGGAAAAGTTAATTTAATAGGTTTACTTTACTGAATATGGTTAAAAAATAACCACAGTATTCATCCAATCACAAGGAAGACTCAAACCTGAGTGGAACAAATACCCTGCAGTATTTGAGTCATTCTTGTTGCTGCCCTTGAGCAAGGCATTAGTTCTCAGTTGGTCCAGTGGAGCCGCTTATTGGTTACAGGTGATTGTACTGGGCAGCTCAAAGGTATAAATGTGGATCTGTGTGAGTGGGACTTATCTTAAAAAAAGATAAGACTTGTATTGCAAATAAATGTGGTTTTCTCGACACTTTGCAGCCAAAATAAATCTTTTTAGATGTAACAGGTATCACCTGCAAGTTTCTTCCCACGATGCAACATTTCAGGACGTTTATTTTTTTCTTAACTCCAGCAGAGCAAATTGACTTTTCTTAATACTATAATATTGACAAGAATTCTTATGTGGCTTTTCCAGATTTAGGAGTAATATCAATAAAGTGTGCATGTAACATTTATCCCAACGCTGTGCATGCACAGATGCAAGCTTCAGCTCCATAATCATTATATTGTATTTTTTTAGCTCAGTTCAAGAGGAACCGCCAGCTGCTGTGTCAAAAAATGACAAACGACTTGTTCTACCCTAAATACAGGACTAACCAGCTATGACTTGAGTTCATTAAGGACAGAATGCATGCTAACAATGATGTATTTCACCTGACATTTCACACCTCAGAGGAGGAGGGGACTGGATCAGATTTCCTGTAGTCTTGATAAGCGGGTATGGCACTTCAGCAGGATGCAGGAAGGAACAGGGATCCCGCGAGGCTGCAAGGGCAGACAGGGAGGTCATGGATGCAGCATGGCTGCTGCCCAGGTAAAGCTTTTCTATCACTGCAGACACTGCATTGCAAAGGCAACAGGAGTGTTGAAGATTCTTTCACAGCACTGTAGAAACAAGCTGTGTAGAACACCAACTTCAGCTATTTCTTTGCTAGTTTGCTTAGTTTCCTTTGTGTGATTGTTCATTTATCTAATATTTATTAATTTCTTGGATTGATTTCACAACCTTTTTTTGTGTTTATTTTTAATCTGATCTAAACCAACCCATTGTCCTCATACTAAATCTAGTTCTGGGTATGTGATCCAGATATGCTAAACATGCTAACTACCATATCCCAGTCCATAAATGATCAAAGTTCAACTGATTTAGCTTTCAACCCACGTTGAAAGTTAAACCATTCAATCCAGTGTGTGTCGTAAGGCTTCACACTACACAAAGGGGCCATTTCTTGGTTTCACTGCACTGGTTCCCAGCCCGGATAAGGTACAGAGTTTTATCAGGATGGAAGTGAATCAGGTGCACTGTTGCGATCCCTGAAAGGATCTTCTGAAAGATGAACAGCAAGACAGACTTTTCATTGAAACTATACTGCTCACAAAAATTAAAGGAACACTTGTTTTATTGGGCCTGGCATGAATTGAATGAAACCTGTCTGATCATTTTCTTGTTGGTTCAGCAGCTGAGGGCCTCATTAATCAATTTCATCTGTATTGGTGTTCATGAATTAACAACAGGTGCACTTCAGTGGTAACAATTAGAAAACCCTCCAAACAGGACTGGTGTTACATGTGGAGGTCATTTCAAGTTTCTTCCTCTTGATCTTTTTTGGCTGGTTTTCCACTCGTGCTGATTTTGTCTTGTGTAATTCTCTCTACTGGCAGTATGAGGACATTCCTTAACCCTACAGAAGTTACACAGGTTGTCCAACTTCTCCAGGATGAAACATCCACACGTGCTGCAGCAAGAAGGTTTAATGTGTCTCCCAGCACAATCTCCAGAACATGGAGGAGATTTCAGGAGACTGCTGGTTATTCTGGGAGAGCTGGACAGGGCCATAGAAGGTTCTCAACCCCTCAGCAGGACCCATACCTGCTCCTTTGTGCAAGGAGGAACAGGCTGAGCACTGCTCGTGCCCTACAGAATGACCTCCAGAGGGCCACTGGTGTGAATGTCTCTACCCAAACAATCAGGAACAGACTTCATGAAGGTGGCCTGAGGGCCCCACATCCTGTAGTGGGCCCTATGCTCACTGCCCAGCACCGTGGAGCTCCACTGGCATTTGCTCAAGAACACCAGACTTGGCAAGTCCGCCACTGGCGCCCTGTACTTTTCACAGATGAGAGCAGGTTCACCCTGAGCACCTGTGATAGACGTGAAAGAGTCTGGAGAAGACAAGGAGAACGTTCTGCTGCCTGCAACGTGGTTCAACATGACAGGTTTGAATTGAATTGAACTTTATTAATATCCCAAGGGATAAATTTATCTGTTATGGCACCCATATATCTAAAACAGGTTTGGTGGTGGGTCAGTGATGGTCTGGGGAGGCATATCCATGGAGGGACGCACAGACCTCTACTGCCTAGGAAATGGTGCTCTGACTGCCATAAGGTATCCAGATGAAATCCTTGAACCCATTGTCAGACCCTACGCTGGTGCAGTAGGTCCTGGTTTCCTCCTAATGCACGACAATGCCAACGTGACTACTCGAAGTACTGGATGAAACTCACACCAAAAATCCAGTGACGGCTGATTTAACCACAAAAATGTGAACGGCGGCTCATTTGACTGCAGTCGATGTGAAGATACCATCTTCTCTTCTCCAGAACCTGAACTAGATACGCTAGTACCAGATGAGGGTTTAGTGCATGTGCAGCAGAGCTGATGGGATGGAAGGAAGATCATTAACTCAAACAGACAGTCTGCAACACTTTGATTTACAGCGATTTAAAAGGAGAAATACTTAGAAACGCAAAAACAAAATTATTTCCTATTTCATTTGTTCTTTTTCATAAGAAAAATTACATGTTAAAAAAAAAAAAGCTCTGTTTTTTTATTGGAAGGGGAATTTAAGCCATGGATTGAAAGCGATGTAAAGAAACTTTGAGGTCGTAAAAAGTAATCATGAGGAAAGAATATCCAGGGACGATGAGGTTCCCACAGTCAAAATACTTTCAAACAACATCTTCTGAGTGTTCTATGAAAACATAACGCTGGATTCATCATATTTTAAAGGTTGTGTTTAACATTGTTTTTTTTTTTTTCGGAGGCTACTTAGCTTTTTCCATTTGCTGTCTGTTTTTCCTCTCTTGGCTTGGGTGCTACAGAAATATGAAGAAGGGAGAAACTGTAACGACAGAGACAAATAGGCTCATGAACTGTATATGAAAGGTGGGTGGATCGACTGGAGCAGAGACAAAAAGCCAGCGAGACAACCCCACAGATGCCCATCAGCCCCCTTCTCTCAGTACATCTGTGAAAGAGAGTTCTGCCATAATGTTGAGTATTGTGTCACAATTACTCTATCTGACCAATATAGCCTTTGAAATTGTTTAAGTTTATAGTTTTATACCCACTGAAAAAAAAGTCTGCACAGCAGGTATAACATGCTTTAACAACAAATTCAAAATATTGTATCTTTAATTCCCATGCCAATCACTTTTTGATTGGAGTGGGAGGTCGTTTAGGTGTGATTTTGCCATTTTTAGCGAAAATAAAAAAACTTGTGTTGTTTTCTAGGACATAGTTTCTGAAAGTAGCAGTAGTTCATTAAAACTTATCTGCACTGAAATAATGATGACTTCAGGCCGGAAAAAGGTACAAAATTTCAAACTGTTTGATACAAATTCAGCCTTAAAAAACATCCTGGATGGTTCAGAAATGAGCGATTACATATACAGGCAGCAATGTGCATCAACTCCAGCTTTAAATGTGACCCCCACACAAAGCAGAGGAGGTGGAGCACGGCAAATTAATTACTAACTCTCATATCGGTGTTTTCCATCTCACTGTGGGGGCAGACTTATTTTTAAGTTTCTCTGCTCCATCTGAGCCTTTCACTCGTGTAATCTAAAGCGATTTTTGAAGATACCTCGCCCCCCTCCGCTCCTGGTGTGTAGGAGGAAAGGCCTTGAGCTGGAAGCCATCCCCTCAACCTTTGGTGGGGGAAAAAAAACACAGATTTGCATCAAGTATAAAAAGGTAGGAGAATCAGAACCAAGCCAAGGCCGAGAAGATTAACAGGATTACCAGCAGCACTATTTAAACCACAGTGGCATGGGTGGTGAACTGATGCAGTTTAGAGACGAGCAGAGGAAGCAAAACTTTCAGCCGAGCTCGCAGTGACGCTGGAGATCTACAGGTAGGATTTGTGCCAAACTGCTGGAAATGTTGGCGATTGATAAAGTGAAATGATGTTTTTGACCTTTTGGGGGAAATGTCAAAAGTGTGTGAACTAATTCACTTTTTGCAACTCAATGTAAAACATAATAACTTAATACCCAAGTGTTTAGTGCACAGAAGACAAATTTCATTAGAAAGGATTTGAAAATGCATACAATCTTTTAGTTTTCAAAGCTGCATTTTGTTTTGATTGTTCATCAGGTCATGTTTTTGAACAGCTATTTCATTATGAAGCCCTCTTTGAATGAAACTTTAGTGTTAATAATGTTTTAAAGTTATTTTCGCATATTTTCTGATTTTTTTTTGGAATATAATCTCCTACAACAGGCTAACGACCTGTCCAGGGTGAACCCTGCCTTCGCCCATCAGTACCCAAGTTAGGCTCCGGCCGGAGAGGGACAAAGTGGCCAAGAAAATGAATGAATGAATGAATGAATGAATGAATGAATGAATGAATGAATGAATGAATCTCCCAAAGCTGTAGGATCTTCTGTTTTCTCTTTGGTAAACCACGTTATCTCTGGCTCCCTCCTGTGGTAGGCGTCGGTACTGCACCAGGCAGAGGATGCAGCTGGTTGTCATGGCAGCTGTGCTGGTGCTGGCGGAGGTGGGGAAGGTCTGCAGCTTTTCCTGTCATCCCATAAACGTCAGCATACCTGTGGAGAGCTGTGGCATCAGCGGGTGCGTCCACACCACCATATGCGAAGGACGGTGCTACCACGAGGTGACAGATGACTCACGAGTGTCAAATTGTGACGCAACATGTTTTCTGTCTCAGGAAAGTTGGGAATGTCTGTTAATTTGTTCTGCTTAAGATGTTTCAGCATGGGTGCTCCATAGTTTAAACTTTTATACCACAATTAGTGTTACTCTTAAATCCTATAAATCCCATTACATCAAAGATTAGACAAAACAATCAAATTGGGGGGGAATTGAGGTGTGTTTTAAAGCCTTTGATGAAATCTAAAAAAAAACCTTGCAATATAATTTTTTTTTAATGACATATATCAGTTATAATATATTGGGTGATTTGTTAAGTTCCTGGTCACAAAAATGTTAAAATATTGACATGACTAGGAAAAAAGCTCCTTATTTACCCACCGTCTCAAATTAGATCCACATATTTTTATATGGTGTAACTATCTTGTGAAGATTTAACTGTCGACAAATTTAGCATTTTTTTAATCAGCAAGTAGTCATTAAAAACACCTCAGCAATAGTAGTTATTTTCACCATAAAGTAAAAAAAAAAAAATGAACTACAGGGCAAAAAACATGGACCATGTTATTAACGGTGGGTTTTTAAGGAATGTTTTGAGCATGCTAATCATATCAAGTTCTTAGAAATGTGTGTATTAAATGTGATACAAATAATTACAGGGATAAAGCATTTATAAAGCGCTCAGGCTGAAGATGTCTGTGAGCTTAAAGTTCTATGAAGAAGGGGAGCTCTTAGCTGTCAAGTCTGTAAATTTTCTAATATATTTTTTTTTAATAAAAGAAATTTAAATCTTTTTTAGTGGTAAAACTCATTAACTCATGTGTCACCATGTTTAAAATGCATATATTTTTTCTCTACTTTTGGTAGGATCCCATATACATCAGCTATGAAGACCAGCCTAAAGAAAGGATCTGCAGCGGCGACTGGTCCTACGAAGTCAAATTCATTGAGGGATGTCCGGTGGGTTTCAAATACCCTGTGGCTAAAAGCTGCGAGTGCACTACATGTAACACCAGAACCACATACTGCGGCCGTCTTTCTGAAGACATGCCGAGATGTTAAAGTGCCCCTTTGTTTGCCTCACGTGATTTAATTGCCTTAATGTCTTCAGCACTGAAATAAAGAAATTGTGCCCCCTTCCTATTAGTTTTTCTGTTTTCCCTTGTTTATGTTTTAATCTACCAAATTATAAGATCTTAAATCAAATTCTTCAACTCTAATTAAAGCCTTGGGCGTCATTGCATGGCCCGCAGGTGGAACTTAATAAAAATAATAATAATCATAATGCATTTTATTTGAAAATGACTTTCAAAACATTCAAGGACACTGTTTAAATATTAAAACATAATAACGTCACTTTAAAAACACAATAATTAAGTTGACATTTTAATCAAATCAGGTTACAGATGAAGGAAAGTTTGGGAAAGCAGATTTAAACAGGTTTTGAGTTTGGATTTAAAAACTGAAAAGGAGTCAACATTGTAGAGGTCAGGGGGCAGAGAGTCCCATGGTGACCAGTCGGGCAGGAGGGATGGAAAGCTGAAGAGAAAAGGACGACCGGAGAGAGCGGAAGGAGGTTTTAATATGGAGAGGATTAGACAGATATAAAGTAGCCATGTTATGGAGGGCTTTGAAAGTGTAGAGAAGAAGTTTAAATTTAATCCTGACAACAACCGGGAGCCAGTGTAGCTGTTGTAGAACGGGAGCGATGTGATGGAAGAAGGGAGTTCTGGTGATGATGCGAGCCCTTACCATCACCCTTTGACCCGCCCCCACTGGCTGAGTTGTTACACGACCTTCTCTCTCTCTCCTTTTGCCCATCAGCCAGAGCTGTATCAAAACAAATTCATTAAAAAATAAATAAATAATCCCTAAAAATAGGGGCTTTTCTGTCAGTTTCATCTCCATAGCAACCATTTTATTTTATTTTTCAAGGTCACGAACGAGTCTATGTAATTTCTAGAAGAATCGGCTGAAGTAAACGTTTGAATTTCCTTACCAAAATTTCAAATATGTTCATATCATATGTAATTTTGTTTGGTAATTTTGTTTGGTATTACATTTTTACAATATTTTGTTTAAAAAAAAAAAAGTCAGAGGATTAAAGAGACTCTCACTATAATTATGGCTTTACAAATCTTCAACTAAGGATACACGAAATTTTATTTTTTACCCAGTAGCTCATGGTATTTCTGGTAAGTCAAGACAATCTATTCAAAAATCCCTTGGAGATTTAAAAATTATCAAGGATTATTGTCAACAATAGAATACTTCAACTGTAGTTGTAGACTTAAGCTGGCATGTGTGTGAGATTTAGTGAAGATCACTGGAACAAATATGTTCCTTTTCCATGTTGTGCAAAAATGTGAAAAATCACCAAATGTCACATTTTGCTTCAAAATGGACACCAACACATAGATCTTGTGGCCACCCCATAATAATTTTCCCTAATATATCTCAAACATGTGTTTCATTAGTGCTGTGATGTCATAATTCTTTTAGAGGGGGTGGGGGGGTCACTCTACACCAGAGGTGTCAAACATACGGCCCGCGGGCCGTATCCGGCCCGCTAGATGATTTAATCCGGCCAACTATGAAGAAAAAATATATAAGAATTTTCAAAAAAGAAGCAAGTTTCTAGCCCATTCCTGTGGCGAGTTATGGTTCTTTAAAGAAATGGATGCAATGCGGCGATTTAACACTAGGGGGAGCAATGAAACTCAAAAGATCAAGAAATTAACATTAACATTGCTGTGGAAACCCCCAAAATATTTAACAAACTGTTTTTACAACATAAAATGACAGTTTTGGGTGTAATTTCATAAAAACCACTAAACTAAATTTAGTCAACAAACTAATCAACATATTTTTGACTGAAAATGCAAAAGACAATTTCAGGTGAAATTCCCAGATTCCTCATTTGGGCCACAAATATATAGAGGAACATGACAGACCTCACAGCTCCATGATGTTTTTGTCCAAAAACTACAAATAAAGGCCATATTTTGCCTTTAATTCAATAAAATATCAGTTCCAGAACATAAACTTTTATTTTATCACGTTGATCTCACAGCTGCACAGCAGGACGTCTGAGGGCGTCCTTCGGTTCCTGAGGGTTCATTTAGTTTGATTTTTCATTGATTAAAACATTTATATTTTTAGTTTACTATCGGGATTACTTTAATGTCAGATGTAAAACATTCAGTCTGTATAAAATTAAATAAACCTTTTTTTTTTTTTTTTAGTGAAATCCATTTTATTTGAAATGCTTTGGACTCAGTAAATAAAAATGTAATAATAAGTGATTAGACTACTAGGTTGTTTGAAACAGTTTTTGCAACTAAGAAATAAAAAACAAAAATAAATCTAAAAATAACACGTTAAACAAAGGTTATTTTGCTGTTATGTTTCTGGCCCGGCCCACTTGAGATCAGACGGGTTGAATGCGGCCCCCGAACCAAAATGAGTTTGACATCCCTGCTCTACACAAAACTTTATTTTACTGGCTGCATGCAAATTTTGGTGAGTTTTTGAGTATGTGGAGGGGACAACACATCACTCAGTTCCTCAGTAAGAAAGAAAAATTACAAAAAAACAATCTGGTCCTTGCAGTCCAGAACTGATTTGGGCCAGAACTATGTACTGTATCTAAACCACAGCAAAACTGAAGGCAGCAGGTCAATTGTAAGTAAAAGACTAACAGAAAAAGATCGAAAGTCCAGGTAATAATTCCCCTATTTGTCCTGACCAGAATAACTGACCCATAAAGGGCAGTAATTCTGTGAATCAGCTCCTCATCCTGAGAGCAGGAGGTCATAGAAAGACCAGAGCCCCTTTCTGTCAAGAGTAAATGAAAACAGAGAGTCTGCAGTGTATCTAAAAAATAAAAAAACTCCAATACGATAACTGCTGATCAGTGCGGTTTTTCGCTTCAGAAAATGCAGAAACAGCTCAGTAAATGTTACTGGAATTATGATTTATGTGATTGTTATTTTTCTTTAAAACACGTACAGCATAACTTTGGTGCATTTCTTTTTACATCTCTCAGCAACAAAATACAAAAATTTGACACTATTAAAGATTTTTTTTTTTAAATACAAGAAGGCAGTAATTTCCAAGCGCAATACTTTTCTGCACTGATCCCCACATATTCCAGACAGAAGAAATCAGCTCATTTCTTTGCAGTGGATTTCACTTTCACCTTAAATTATTTAGTTTCTAACTTTACTTTGTGTTTTGTGTAAATCTAAGCTGCTGACCTTTTGGAGAGTTGCATATTCTCCATTTTTTACTCTCTTCTAAAGTGCAGACAATTTCAGAGAAATAAAATATCATGAAATAGCATATTATTTTCCAAAATTCAATTTAAAAAAAATCAAACTCATAGATTATAAATTCAGGGTTCACTGTTTAATTCATTTAAAGTATTCATTTATTTATTTGTTTGTTTCTTACATAAAGTGGAGTTCCAACTCATAAAACCCATTAAAAAACAGAATTTCATAAAATTAGAATCTGAAAGTTGTTTTTTTTTTTTTAATGGAATTATGGAAATGAAGTCACTTTTCTATGATATTTTAATTTTTTGAAAGGGTTGGTGGCTTATAGAATTGCCAAAAAGCTCCAAACACACCAACTTTCTCCCTTGTTAAACTTCTTGCACTTTAATAACTAGAAAAGTTGCTTGACCTGCAATAACGCTATGTGAATGTTTTTTGCAGAATCTGGAGGCTGAAAATGCTGAAGCAATTTACTCTAATTGGGTTTGATGAAAAAGCAAAAACTATTTGCAAAATGCCAAACTCGCTATAACACTTGCAATTTTGTTAAAGAACAATGAAAGACTGCTGAAGTTGGTCTAAATTTCTGAAAATTTTTTAGTAAGTTTGCTTAAAAATCCTCAATAGATGCCAATTTTGCAAAACCATGAAGTGTGTTGCTTAAATATAAACTAAAATCCAAATTATATCAATAAACCTCAACAGAGTCAGAGCTTCCACCTTTTCATAAAACTTAGAGTGAGACTTGGTGCAGGAATAAAACAATCCCTATAGAGCTCTGGATGACTATTCTCCCCGATTATCTTCTTTAGCATATCAGTTTTTTTTATCGGCCGGTTCCTTTTTAGCTGATGGAGAGAGGAGCGGCCCCTCCTTCCATGTTACTGAGGGCTCCACTGCGCCCAGTGCAGCACGGACACAAACATTTCATACGGACGTCTTGAGTTAGAAACGGGAATAAGCGAGAGAACTCCGTACGTCACTTTATCGCATTCCTAAAGATCCGGAGAGGCAAACTAAGTGGATCAGCACCAAGCTAGCAAAACAACACTAAAGGATTCTGTTTGTGCTGTGATTACCTTATATCATGTATGTTACCATATACAAAGCTTACTTACTTTCATTATATGCTTTAATCGTGGTTTCAGATTGACGCTAGTGTAAAATCCCAATTCATTGCATACAATTTTGTCGTCTTTAAGTTAGCAAGAGCTAATGTAGCAATCAAAATGTGGATCCTGAAATGTTTATTTATTCAGTAGGACTAAAGAGTGATAATCCAATGACTCCGGACTTAATTTCATCTATTTCTAACTATCTTTCAGCTCCAGAGAAGAGAAAGATGACAACCAGACGCGTTAGCCAAGCTAATGTCAACAAACAACAACCCGACCCTGCTGCTATCCATGCTAATGTTACCTGGCTGGATTACAACACTTACCCTTCCAGTAATGATTCAGCAACTTTTTGATTTCAGATTCCACAGCTGAATGTTAGCTACAAACCCAGATTGAGTCCATTTATAACCCTACGGGCTTTTGTAAACTTTTAGTCCCCCGCGTGGAGCAAACTACGACCCGGGTTTGCCCACTCCTGTTATAGACTCTCCAAGAGGCTTTCTCAGCTCTGAAACACTATGATTGTAGACAAGGTTATATATATGCTCCTAGAGAGAAAGCATTTAAGTCACAAATCTTTCATTCTGTAGGGGTAATTTCAAAACAAAATAGTTTGTGTTCATGTAAATTGCCTCAAAAATGCTTATTTGTTTCTTTGCTCTTCATTGTGACTCTTGCTTGGTCTACTATTTGGATTTTGTCCTGAAAACACACATTTGTTGTAAAATGATTGTTTGTCTAGATGAAAGTCTCCCTGTTGTTTCAGCACAATTGATTTCTCAATGAGAATCTGGCAGCTCATTAGGTACATAACCGTAGCAAGAGTGACAGCTCCAATGATTCATGCTCTCTGAAGATCCACAAAGACCTTCTCCGTAACCTTGAAGTCCACAGATTTAGTTCCAGCCTTAAACCGACCCCTCCCTCCCAACTCCTGCCCAGAGTCAATACAACAGGCTGGATGTCTGCTGACACTTTCATCCGTTCAGGTCATCACTGCCTTGTGATACTGGCTTGTTTTTATCCAGCAGCTCCCTGGAGCTTTGTGCTCTCTTCTCTTCTCCTCCTGATGACTTCTGCAGCCAATATTTAAAGAGACGTTTTGTCAACTTTGTTGTCCGGTCTGTCGCTCTGCTCCCTCTGCCTGAGGGAGGAACTGGACACCATGACGTACGCGCAGTTTGGTGATCTACCGAAAGTTTCTAACAACCTGGATAACTGCTTCAACCTGTAAAGCACGTCAAAAATGAACAGAATTTTCTATTTTTTGGGGAATTAAGATGTTTTCAGACCTTTTGTTTAAGATGCAAAAATATTTTTAAAAAAAAGAACCTCAAATGTCACACATTTTAACATGATGTAACTGTATTATAAAGAATTATTTATCAACAGATTTCACATTCTCTCAATCATAGAAAACAATAACAATAGATAAGTTGTTCTTAATGGAAGACTTTGCAGTTAGGAGGCCCCAAGTGAAAAATAACAGGGCTCCTTGCAGTGGTTGTTTTAACCTTATGCTACCATTTGTATTTCTGCAACCCATATCTCAATAGCATGATCTAAACTTTCCATAAATAACCATTGTATGGAATTTGGTCCATATTTTCTGCCCTGCAGTGCGTCATCTGTCCACTAGGGGCAGTAGAAGGAGTTTTACTGCTCATTTCAAAATGGCTGCTTCAATGAAATCTCAAAAATGCTTTTGGCGGGAAAAACTTTTTAACTTTATTGAGAGAAGTCATCTATAGTTTCTCATTTATTACTAATTTCAATGTTAAAATAATGATGAATTTGTTAATACATTCTTGTTTATAATCTTGGTTAAAGATGTTTGCATTAAATTTTAAACAGTGTGTAAATAAGATGCTTTTTT
The DNA here is from genome assembly GCA_003999625.1 of Oryzias javanicus. Classification (NCBI taxonomy): domain Eukaryota; kingdom Metazoa; phylum Chordata; class Actinopteri; order Beloniformes; family Adrianichthyidae; genus Oryzias; species Oryzias javanicus. Next base: position 9,206,005 of record CM012439.1, on the reverse strand, counting down.
TTTGCTGAACTCGCATGTATTTTTTTTGCATTGTTGAGAGCAAAAACGTATTACATCACCAAATGTTTCAAAATTGATACTCTATATTTTACATTTAAAAAACGATATTGCTATTTTTGGTGGATTTCATTAAAATGGGTTGAAAATTCTTAATTCCAAACAAATTTATATTTCTGTCAGTTAGTCGTTATAGTGGGATTTACAGGGTTAATCATCATAGTCAAGTAGGCAAAATAAAAAATACTAAATACTGTAAATGAATAAAAGATGGAACTAAACAGTTCATTATGGAGTGCCATCAGTTACAATAAAAAATTCTATGTGACACCCCCCCCCCCCCCAACACACACACACCTTTTCTCTCATTTTAATATGATGGGAGTATCCATGAAAGAAAGATAAATATGTGAGAGTAAAGTCGTAAAATTATAAGAGAAAAAGTCAGCATTCCACAAGAACAAAATCATGCTGAGTTAAGTTGTAACTTTACATGGAAAATGTTTTGAAGTGAAGCTGTAATTTACTGATGTCTTTGCTGAAATGTTTTAAAAGCTAAAAATGTAACACTTTAACATTTTGTTTATTTTTAAAAATGTGATTTTCATTGTAAAATTACAAATATTTTCTCATAATTTTACAGCTTTGTATTTGTAATATTAAAGACTTTATTTAGGAAAGTTTGATTATATTCTCATCTTTTTTTTCTCATGATTTTGGAACTTCACCCTTGTAACATTTTGACAGTTTTTATCATAATTGTGTTGTTCTTTTTTTCTGTTTTGTTTTTCTTTAGCCCAAATTCTTATCTTCTGCAGCTAGTTGCTGTTCAGAGTCGAAGTTCTTAAAGAATAAAATTGCATATATATATACATACATATTATGGAGTCTCGAAAGAGCCAAAATGAAATAAATATATACACCATTAAATAAATAAAGAAATGTGGTATTAAATAAATAAATGTGGAAATAAATAAATAAATGTTAAAATAAATGTGGCATTAAAATATTAAAAGAGCACATTTAAGTATTTCATGACATATTTATTTATTTCATTGCCCAGTGTGGGTCAAAAGAGCCAAATTGAAATAAATATATTTAATATGAAATAAATAAATAAATTTGGCATTAAATAAATAAATGTGGAAATAAATAAATAAATGTGGCATTAAAATATTAAAAGAGCACATTTAAGTATTTCATGACATATTTATTTATTTCATTGCCCAGTGTGGGTCAAGAGCCAAATTGAAATAAATATATTTAATATGAAATAAATAAATAAATTTGGCATTATACAAATAAATGTGAAAATAAATAAATAAATGTTGAAATAAATAAATAAATGTTGAAATAAATGTGTCATTAAAATATTAAAAGAGCACATTTAAGTATTTCATGACATATTTATTTCATTGTCCCTTGTGGGTCAAAAGAGCCACATTGAAATAAATATATTTAATATGAAATAAATAAATAAATGTGACATTAAATAAATAAATGTTGAAATAAATGTGGCATTAAAATATTAAAAGAGCCATTAAAAAGCCATTTTTAACATTTCATAATATATTTATTTATTTCATGATTTCATTATACATTTCATGAAACAGGAAGTGGACACACCATGAAATTGCAATCTGTCAGATTCTCTCGTCAAACTCAGTGGGCGGGGCCTAACTCTCATGTCTCTGCTCTGTTGATCTGGCCTGGTGCAAAGTTTTTGTTTTATTCATTTATTTCATTTGGCTCCATAATATATATATATATATATATATATATATATATATATATTATAATATAATATATATATAATATATATATATATATATATATATAATATATATATTTAATTAAATTCTCAAAAAAAACTGTTTAAATTAGATTTTTAAAAAGGACAACATTGCACTAAAGTCATGATAAAAAATGCCTTTTATTCACTTTTATTCAATATAAGGATCTTCTTTGACACAAAGTTCATGTTATTTTGAAAGGAATTTATAAAAGTACGATTCATTTTTTATTATAAAAAAATTGAACACAATTATATTAGGTATTGTAAATATTTAAAAGCAACATTTTATGAATGACTGTTTTATTGGAAAAAATAAAGTGTATTTTCTAAAAGTTGATTTGGCAGCTTTCACTGGATTTTATTCTGTAAGGAGCTGGACCAAATTGCTTTTTTAGTATGAACGTTTGCAGCCTCCTGGTCTACTCCAGGTTTTTTTGTCTGCACCACACGCTGCCCCACCGGGGACGCATTGTAAACTGCAACTAATTCTAGAGTGGAACAAAATTTCTGCTCCTCTGATAAACGACTTGTTCACATCGACTCGCCCAGAGCCTTTTATAAATATTAATAGGCTTAATTTATTCGCAGCCCCTTCACCAATGAGCTATGAAATGCACCAGGCCATGAGAGGCAGCGGGGAACCAAAAACCAGCAAACCCACATTTAATCAAACCACACTAGTTTGGTGAAGCACCTGCACACATTCCTCCTGTGAGAAAATTCAGTCTTTAAAAGAAACCGTGTTGTCCACAGAAGTTTAGGTTTGACCAGATCGTGACTTTCATGGCCCGACAAAGGTGCAGGAGTTTTATGAGGCGCAGCTTCCTGGAGCTGGGCAATTCTTCATCTCGGGCTGCATGACTTCAGAATGTGGATAAATGAGACGTTTCCTCCCCGAGGAGTTCTGCGACTCTTTTGTCTTTTAGCAGCGCGAGGAACTGCAGTGTCATGCAGGGTGAACGCTGCCGGACGTCACAATGTGGAAAAGATTCCATTATTCAAGCTTAGTTTTTGTCATTTATATATATATATATATATATATATATATATATATTATATATATATATATATATATATAAAACGATTCTTTCAGACTGAGGTAAAAGAATAAAAGAAAAAGTGAAGGTGTCAGATCTTAAACTAAATGATCTGGTATTAATTCTTGAACTAATGCAGAGTTTTACCTAAACCTGGGGTCTGCAACCTACAGCAACAAAGCCACATGTGGCTCTTTTAGCCCTCTATTGTGGCTCTCTTGTTAAAGTCCCCCTCTGATGAAAATCATGTTGTTTGAGTTCTTAACATGTATGTGAGGCATTTTTCTTATGAAAGAGAACACATGTAGTAAGAAATCTTTTCGTTTTTGTATCTCCAAGTATTTCTCCTTTTAAATCGCTGTCAATCAAACTGTCTCAGAAAATATGTTTGAATTCATGAGTAGTTAATACATCACGATTGTTCTACTGCACATGCGCAAAGTGTTTCCGGGAAAGAGCAACTCGGCTCAGCTCCAAAAGCCCCGCCCCCAAAGAGGATATTTTCTGATGGATGCTTCAGATCAACATAAAACAGCTTTTTTAAAGCATTTAGGTAGTGAGATTTTGGTTAAAAACTTCATAATCATAATTAAAACACGACTGAGAACGTTTTTTTTTTTTTAAATAAAAAAAATTGTTCTGGGGAACTTTAAAGAAAAGCCTTAATTTTTTTAAAAAGTAGCTCTACAGTAAAAAGTAACTTTAAAAAACTGTTAAACATTATTCAACAAGGACAGTTTGCATCACATGTCAAAGTATTTAAACTTGCTGACAGATTTTTGCTCGCCGTGTACCACAGAAAATCGATTGAAGGTCAATGAACACAACCAGAATTAAGGCGGAACCGAATTATATCGCAAACAAGCACGATTTCTGTCTCTCACAGACCTTCTAAGAAGATCCTCTTTCCTCCACTCGTTACCTGTAGAAATCGCACCTGTTTGAACTCGTTATCTATATAAAAGACACCTGTCCACAACCTCAAACAGTCACTCTAGAACACCCGAAACAAAATTGGAAGAGCAGCTTGGTGGTAAGAACTCTACTGTTTGGAGGAGAAAGAATGTGGAGTAACCATACCTACTGTAAAGCATGGCAGTGGAAGCATCATGGTTTGGGGCTGTTTTTCAACGAAAGGACCAGGATGACTGATCTGTGTAGAAGTAAGAATGTATGGGGCCATGTATGGTCAGATTTTATCTGAAAATCTCCTATCAGCAATGAGGTTGAAGATGAATCGTGGCTGGGTTTTTCAGTATGACGACTCCAAACACATTACCCTGATAAGGAAAGAGAGGCTTCATAAGACATATTTCAAAGTTCTCGAGTGGCCTGGTCAGTCTCCAGATCTCAACCCATAGAAAATCTTTAGGGGGAGTTGAAAGTCTGCATTCATACATCACTGCTCTCGAGGAGATCTGCTTGGAGGAATGGACCAAAATACCAGCAAGTTTGTAAAAACCTTGTGAAGACTGACAGAAAACATTTGACTGCTGTCATTATAAGTATGAGATTAACTTTTGTTATTAACCAAATAATTATTTTCCACCATAATTTACAAATAAAGTCTTTAAAAATCAGATCATGTGATTTTCTGGATTTTTTTTCTCATTTTGCCTCTTGTAGTTGAGGTATATCTATGATGAAAATTACTTTTTAAGTAAAATAACTTGCACAACTGATGGTTGACTACATACTTTTTTGCCCAACTGTATGTGACACAGGGGTATTTTATTTTGAAAGGAATTCATTGAATCCATATCAAAACTATTTCATATTTAGAAAAAAAAATGAATTTGTTTTACGTATGACAAAAAAACACTTCTTTTATATTTATCATATTAGTTACAATGACATAAATACAAACATGTCTTATTTTTCTAAAGAGGGAAATAAGACAGTGTGACTTTTATTGCAGAGAGAAATCGACACGAATGTCTGTGGACCCCAGACCGAAGTCTACCCCCCCTCCCCCCTTTTTAAAAATCTTTTTAGGCTTAACTAATTCTAAAATGACTATTGATTTCCCAAAGCAAAAGTTTCACAGTTGTTGTTGAGACCAGTCCTAACACAATAACACAAGCAGAATGCTCAAAGACAGAGCTTTCAAACTGAAACCAATTTGTTTTTTCATCAAAATGTTTTTATTATTCCAACAGAACTACAAAATAAAAGCATGAACACAGTATATAAATGAAGGGAACACATTTTAAAATGAAATTATGTCGTAATATTCTCTCATACACATTTGATTGTTTGTCTTCTACAATTAACTTTAGAACTTGGTGTTAGTTTATCTGAGTTTTTGGAACGCTCAAGTTTGTAAAGCATATTAATACTGCAAACATAAAAAAAAAACAAAGATTTGGAAAAATGCTATACAGCTCAACCTTTTTTACAAACCTTCAGAGATAAAGAACAGCTCAACAGTCACCAAAAGTCTCTAAATGGCAAACTTGTTCCGGATGATTTCTCCTCCTTCCACCTCCACCTGCTCGTACAGCCACTTCCTGTCGCAGCGGCACTCGACGCCGCACTTGCGCGACCCGCACTCGGGGCAAGGGTAGAAGCAGCCCATGCAGTCCACGTCCAGGCAGTCGCACACGTCCTTGCCGTTGGAGAGCAGCCGGCCTTTGCTGTCGTACACTTTGCTCTTGGCCGCGGCACTCAGCCTGCGTGGTGAAAATTTCAAAGTGACACGTTGCGGCGTGCTCGCTCTGATGCAGCAATTCCACATTTTTAGTCTTTCTACCCTCAGAGATTGTCCTATAATTACTTTGACTTATTTACATCTCACATTATGACAGTGTAAACTGATCCCAGCCAGCATTACATGACACATTCTGGCAAAGTCGACTAATTTTGCACTTAAGAAGACGGTGAAAACCTCGGGACAGCTTTGACTTTCATTTAATTAGAAAGATCAAATTTGACGTTAATTTTAACTTTCAAGGCCCCAAAGGAGAAAGAAAACTTCTTATGATGTCTAACGGGTGAATCAGTCCTTTCATCATGTTTTTGGGTAAACAATAAAGAAAAACTGTTCAGAAGAACAGAAGTCTCACTCCAATCAGTTTCCAGTGGACTTTTAGTCATGATTATTATGTTGTTTTTTTTTCTTTTTTCTTTTAACCAAAATAGTATTTCAAACACGCACTTCAAACATACATTAAATAAAAGTAGTTGTGGGTAGGACTGTTGGCATATAATGACTCTTCACTCTTACTAGTTAAAAGCAGGAAAATGACATTTAGAAATGGATCAGCATGAGTGTCTCACCTGTCGGACATCTGTTTGCCTCCGCGACCTCCTCGACCTCCCTGAAACGACACCAGCACATTCCACGCTCACCTGAGTCATGCTTTCACTGACACGTGTCACACATTTGAGCTCGAGTTCTCTTTTTCTGTATTTTCAGTCTCATATAACGTGATTTAATGAGTATGTTTTAAAGATTGGTAAATGAGTCTTTTGATAGCTGACATTATGCCAAAATAGTGATATAAATCTTATGGATTTATATTCAATTTTCTTTGATATTTCCTCCGACATAAAAAAATTAATTTAGTTAAAATACTTTCCGTTTGGACAGAAGCAGAAATTCACAGCAGCAACTAAAGGCACCATACAATTTAATTATGAAATCATTCAAATAATTATGAAGCAATTATCAACACAGATCTGTATTTTGTTTTAACAGTGTTTCTCTTTACTACAAGACACTAGACCAATATGACTGACTTTTCACCAGCAAAGTGCAATTTTAAGTAAAGACAAGATCAGTTTACTTGTTTAACTTTTATCGAGAAGATACAAATTCTGACATGAAGAATATTTCATTTGATAATCAAAAATCTTTCACAGCATCAAGAGGGAAACATTTTTCCTGAACTCAACAACCTTAAATAAGATAAACACTCTTTAACTCATGTTTAACTAAAAAAAATAAAATCTAGCTAGCCGCACATTGTGATTTCTTAAATTTGTTGTGTTCCCTATATATTTCATTTTGCTGTGACATAACTGTAACTTTTATCCAATTGACCCTCAACCCAAAAGTCAGGAAGAGTTTGATTTGTTGACTGAAAGGCAGTGAGAGGAAATGAACTACTTTTACATTAAATTCAACCTTAATACATTACTACATGTGCATTTATCCAGAGACTCACCCTGAATCCTCCCCTTTTTTCTCGCCGTATGGCGCTTTCTCTCGCCCTCTCCCTCTCTGCCTGCGTCGTCATCTGATTTGGCGGGTTCGGCTCTTTCGGCACGACTGCTCTTTTCCGCAGCTCGATCTGCAGAAGGAACACACTTGGTTTAAAACAGAGCCACGCACAACCATTAAAACGGAACAGAATTGAATTCGCGACAGCCCCACCTTTGACGAGTCCTGCCCCTGGGTGAAGATGGTGGGCACGGCGTCTTCTCGCAAAAACTGCTTGCCGTTATAATCCCTAAAGCAGTCGTTTCTAAAGTGCTCCGAGCAGAGGCAGGTGTTGGAGGTGGGGATGAAACTTTTCATCCCCAGACTCTGCACCCATTTGCTAGCTAGTTGAGGTTTACTTAGAGGAAACCTGAGAAAAGAGAAGGAGGACTAGTTGAGGCAGCTGCTTCACTGACAGACGGGGAGATTTCAGTTTAGCAAACTCTTGGAGTGATTTTGATGTAAGAGTTTCATCTCTACTGAGAATTTTATAATTGTCTCTCCATCATCATCACCAAGTTCCCATTTTTTAATAAAGCGTAAACAAAGCACAATTTTAACAAATAAATCTTTTCATCTTGGTGAATCTCTGCATATTTAAACTGTTATTTAAACTTTAAAACACTGATTATGTAGAAACATAGTGATTGATCAAATAAATACAGAATTCGTTTATTTTGTCCTCTAGTCCTTTAATGCATTTCTTATGCATTTCAGCTGCAAACAATAACTTGGCAAAAAGGTGTATTTTTGTATGAAATTCTGTGAAATGTGAGTTCATTTCAATTAAAGCAAAGAATTTTAATTATTTTCAAGGATTTTGAAATAAGTTTAGACCAACATCAGATGCTTTCCGATGTGTGAATTGTCCATCTTTGTTTTAAATTGACAGAATTCAGGAGAATATGTGCAACTTTTTTAGGATGGCCAAACCCCGGTCCTCGAGGTCTACCACCCAGACTGCTGTAGATATCTAGAACCTGCAGCATTTATGGATATTAAATTTCTCGCAAGTATTTATAAATATATGTGCATCAAATATGCACAAAAGGACGTCTATGTGGCTCTGAAATTAGACTTTTCTCATCCAAATTAAAACATTAGAACTCTAAGGAGAACAATGGTACAAGTGTTCATCCAAAACTTTAAATAATTTTAAGCCAAATACTACTTAAATGTGTCAATTAGCCAACAAAGTATGCTTATATAGTGAGTAAAGTAAATTTGATTTGATTAAAATGCAAATTAATTTTAAATTGAATTATAATCTACCAGTCAAAATCAACTTTAATGAGAGTTTGTCTTATTTAACATGTGTATTTACTTACTTCTACATGGATCTGAAACCTTTGACACTAAAAGAGCTTTTGGGTCCAGTAACTAACCAACCAAAACCCAACAAGAGCTGCAAAGCATTGGAAAAATACACTTTATTTATGTTTTTGTGGCCATTAAATATTACAAATATTTAATGCCCACTGGTATAATTAAATATTACAAATATTTAATTATACCAGTGTTATGTCTTTTCTATTTATAATAATTTAACTTACTTTTGACAGCAGTGAGTACAAGTTCTTTTCAAAATAAAACATCTCCTGTGTCAAATATGATCCTCCTGCTGCAACAGGTTGACTTGAATTAAAGAAATAAACTATATTAATGTGGAATAAACGCAAAAAATTAGAAAATATGCTAAAGCTAAAGTTAATAATAATCCATCCTGCCTGAATATTTCACATTTTAACATGCTTTTGATTAGCTTTCTGACATGATAAAACCCTAAACACAAAACTTAATCAATTATAAGAAACTAAACTGTTTTTTTGCCTAAGTCGATTGCATTTTTCTTAAAGCTAAATTGGCACAATGGAGGGATAAAGAAGCCACATGTGGCTGCAGACCCCTGTTCTACATTTGTGTCCTAATGCCAAAATATGACGTATACATTTAAGAACTATCATGTGATAAGAAAACCTCAAATAACGTGTCGTTTATCGTCGTATTTGTAATACTAAAACGAAGTATTCTATATCGGTACAAAGTGCAAACAGGCTAAATAAATGTTTTAGTAGAAAAATTAACTATTGAACGGAAAAAAAACTTACCTATAAAATCTTATTTCCGACCCTTTAACAAATTTATTGTTGCATCCTGCGGCCGCACAGATTACAGGCATGTTGTCCTTTAAACGAAGACTATGCAAACATTGAAAATTTAACAACAAACGCAGCAGTAGACGGAGAAAAAAAAGAAACACCAAACCACCGCTGCTCCTGTTCGTCTTCTCCTTTGGTGGCGGAAGTTAATGTTCACAACTTCCTGTGGTCCATTGCAATGAGAGTCTGCTGCCCTCTAGCGGCGGTTTACACCATTGACTGTCGAGTGGTCTTGCACATGGAGCGCATGCGTCGATTCATTGTTAGTCAACTTGGAACCTTTTAAAAACTAAAATATAAATATTAACTTAGCTAGCATTGCATTTTATTAAAAGCAATTAATTCTATCGTATTACAGTCGCTATCGTTTGTTGTTGCTAAGATAGAAAAACATTAATTTACATGACATATGTTAGAGTTTATGATGTTTACTATAATGTGTCCTAAAATGCTTCGTCTCTCTGAGTTTTATACTTTTTTTTGCAACAAAACCTCTTAATTGTGTTAGAAAATTAACACTGACAATCTAATTGAAATAGCAGATAGAAAGTCAACTTAGTTTAGCTTTTACTATTTATTTTTTAATATTTATTCTACCTTTATTTGATGGCAAAATCCTGGGTAACTCATCATTTAAATTGACTTCGATTACCTTAATTAAATATCCTCTTGTTGAAAACAATTATTATTATTATTTTGTTGTTATTGTTATCATTATAACTATAACATTACAAATAATACTTTATTAGTATACATTATGATTTAAACTTCATTGTAAATTATTCTGCAGTGCAACATTTTTGTCTCTAAAATTCTTTATAGATTATTTTTTATTCATGAATTGATTTATTTTTTGATATGTTATGTGTGCTACAGGGGTTTTCTACCATACCTATTTTACAACTAAAATTTTTGTCTGTTTTGTAACTTTATTTTTATAAACATCACAATGTATTAAGTTTTTTAAATTTTAATTTGTTTTAGAAAAACTATGGTATGTTCACAAATATTACATGCAAGAACCACAATACAATTTTATCTATTTTCTTTTGGGACATTTAAAAATTCCATCAGTTCCATTAAAAATTAATTTTAAAGAAAGCTAAATGTGTATAAAAATGTTTAGTTTTAGAAGCACAGTTTAAGTACATAGTGGTTTATTTATTTATTTATTTATTTATTTATTTATTTATTTATTTATTTATTTATTTATTTTTTTTATTTATTTTTTTATTTTTCATTCATTTTTAATTTTTCTAAGTGTGGCAACGTTACTGGTGTACGCCACTAGATGGCAGTAGCAGTATTGATTCTCAAGCAGCTGTGGCAGCTGCTGCTACTGAAAGCTGTTGTCAATAAAGTTTTTTTTTTTTTTTTCTGTGGTTAGTAAACCTGCCGCTAGAAGTGCCAGAACGACTTGCTGCTGCCACAATATGATTCTGCTGGCTGTGTCACATGATGAAACCAAGCTGAGTAGCAGCGAGTGAGCTAATATGCTAGCTGGTGTTGTCAAAGCCGCTGTGAGGAACCACGAATCGAAGGAAAGCAGTTTATCCCCACTCTCTGATAAGCAGTCACGAAGACGACGAGTCCCTCACAAGTAAATATCAAAGCTTTTTTGTTCTGGGCGTGTTTGTGGGATTTGTTTTCTGGCTAGCGCTAAGTTCACTCAGAGTTGAACTTGTTAACGGGGAGTTTCTGTGTGTTATGCTAGCGCTAATAATAGCCTCCTGAAGCTAATCTCACCTGAACATCCTGGTTTATGCTTGAGTGGAGGAGTTTTTACAGCCTAAATGATTACGCTTTAAAAGTAGTTTAAACATTTTCTTAGCTGGGTGGTGTTTTTTAAACGTGAAATAAACGTGTTACATCATTGTTTGTGTTTTACGTCAAATGTAAACACTGAAGTTATTTAGCTAACATTAGCAAAGGCCTTTGGTCACAAAAGCAACGAATTTGACTGCTACTAGTTATTGTTGCAACTTAACAGAGAGCGGGTGTTGAACTGGTGTTACTAGTCAGTACTTGCTAGTAACAGCCGAACTCTTTTAACTTAATTAGCTGGTTTAGTTTGACAGAAGTTGGAAAGTTTGTTTGCTAGTGTTGAATGCTAGCAGCGTTTGAGGTTCTGTAAATCCCAAACGATTATACAGTGGAAAGTTTGGGCTTTTTAAAATGTGTGTGTATGTATATGTATGTATGTATGTATATATAACAACACTAGATAAAAATGAGCTATTGCTTTTATCAACGTTACTATTAATTTAAGAGTTTATCTTAGTTTTCTTCCCATCATTGTTCTAGAGCAGTTATAAAGTTATAGAACACACAGGTCTCAGACCTTTATTACAGTGTTCTATATTACTATGCAAAATGTATTTAAGTGTCAAAAAGATACAATTCTTTACGATTAATTTAACTCAAAGATGATATTGTCTTACACCTGTGGTCATTAGCTTTCCAGGTCAGGCCAGTTCAGTTCAGTTTGGAAGGGTGAACCACAATATTAAATGACTTTAGTGCTTCTTGTACTTTGTGCAAACTGTCTGGATGTCAGGGAATGCTGGAGATTCTGGTAAAGTAACGAGATGGAGAACCTCTCCATGAGTCTGTGATGTTAGTCCAAAAGTTGTCCCAAAAGTGTCTGCACATGGCAGCCCTGCAACTCAGCATTGCTGCTGAATGTTTTCTCAGTAAAGGGGGAAATTGTTGATACTCTGGGAGTTGGACTTCCAGTGAGTTGATGAAAGTCCTTTTCAAGGTTGTGATGAGTTTGAGTATGCATCCAAATACTTTGCAATAAGCTTTTAGAGTGTTAAATGCTAAAAACAAAAAGGATTTATTTGTATGTGGCATAATGTAAATATTGGGTTCCTGTTTGTATTTTTTTTTCTTGCGGGTTTTCATTTTGTGTTTGTATGATTAGACCCACTCATTTAGTCATCCGTTTGTATTATATGTAATAATAAGAGAGGGGTAGGGATTTATAAGACTTTGTCTTCATCCAACTATTGTTCTTCCTTAGTAGATTGTATATAGTGTACATTCTAACTGAAAAAAAGAACAAATAAATAAATAAATGAAAAATTAACATTTACCTTTTTTTGAAGAATTATAAAGGATTTGTTTGGAGAGAAAAAAAAGGACCACCTTTTTTATACTATCAGTAAATCTATCATACAGAGAGTGCTAGTCCGTAAAGGAGCCATACCACGATTTTCAGATTAAACTATATCCATTATAATGATCATATAGTACCTTTGGAACACTAAAAAGCAAATTATTTTTGAAGTATTTTGTGGAAACTTCACACGTGGAAGTAAAACAACTCTATCTACGAGGCTCCGCCTTTCGCTCCCTGAGGGTTCCACCCACTTCATGACGTCATACTAGAGCCGGCGTGTCACCCTCGTACAAAAACTTTCCGTACTGATGTAGGCCCACATACAATGCAGCTTGGCCGTTTTCCCCCCAAATTTGGGTCAGAGTGGTCACAGCTAATGGGTTTTTGCTGTGAAATTTGGTTAAAAAAATCCAGATAACACCAGATAGACTTTTCAGGATTTCTTGAAATGATGACGTATAATCTCCTCATCAAAAATCCTCTTTGCTTTCATGCAGGTCCATTTACCTTTCTATCGTTGCTCAATAATCCACATTTAAACCAGTTCTCCTAATTCGTCGCTCGCTTTTTCCTCCAGGAAATAGTCTGCTCCCTTTCTCCTGCCGTCTTCCCATTATCCCCCGTCTGCTTGCGCCGTTCTCAGATATGTTTAGGATTCATCTCAACATGTTGTGAAGATTTCTCAGCAGTCCACACGCTCCTACACCACCGCACTAGGCTATCTGCAGCACAGACAGCCGGCCTCTGCTGCGCACGAGCTGCTAGTTTTACGGAGAAAGTGTTTATGTTAACCTGGGGGCGGAGCAGACTCTTCTTGACAGGGGCTGTCTCCTGTTGTGACATCAGCATGTGAGGATTCACTGGTTTTTGTGGGTATGGGAGGGGCTGCTGTTGAGAGCGCAGGTTTTTAGAGGATTACACAGAAATGCGTGAATGGATCAAAATACCACTTTGGAGTTCTTTATAGTGAGAAATGAACAGTATAATACACATAAAACCTCAAAAAGTAGATTTTTCATATGGCCCTTTTGAATCATCTTTTGATGTCCTCCAAAACCATTCCTGATGGTCTTTTTAATTTTGGTTAGTCAGTCATTTTCTCTGACAGTTTTTGCAGAGCAGCCATAGTTTATTAGAAATTCACCCCTGTTGGAGTGAGCCTTTGTTAATTTCCCATCATCCCTTTGTTTACGCGCTCTATTGTTAGTTTACAGCCCCTCACACCCCCAACCTAACATTACTTGTGCTCCAAAAATGGTGAGCAATTTCCGAGCAATCCAGCTGCCCGGTTATGAGCTAGATTCCAGCTCAGACAAGGATAACAAAGAGGTACATGGGTCTATTTATCTGCAATTGATGCATTGGATTGGAGCAGAGTGAAGAGCTTATGGCCTGTTGATTGTAGATTTTTTTGTAACAATCACATTTTTCAAACATCTTTTTTTTTTCGTCCGCTCCAAAACTACAAGAATTTAGATAACGAAATTCTCAGAATGGCAATTATAATCCTAATTGCCTTTATATATGTCCTCTACCATGGGGAAATGATACAAGAACTTGTTAAAATACCTAAAACACCCTTTTTATTGGAGTGAGTCTTTTTATTAAATGAAAAAAAAAAAAAACCTTTGCATGATTGGAAAAGTGAGCAGTGGACACTGTGCCCAGAAGGTGGAACATTCTGCCATGTTTCAGGTCATTTCTGTTGTTAAACTAAAGTTTTTATCAAATTGTTTGTTGTTTTATGCTGTTTTTTTTTTTACATTGCATGTAGTGGGTCTGTGTAGAGGTGTTGTCCTATAGTCAGCGCGTCCCCACCCAGAATTATTTCCTTAATCTTAAAAAAAAAAAAAAATGATCTGCAGATTCAGAATGAAGCACTTCTGCTTCCCATGTACGGCATGCTGGGAAAATTCCTCTGAAGGTGGAAGCTGTGATTCCTGAAATGACTGAGCTCTTACTTTCACACCGAGCTGCTGCTGAATGGCCTTTTTGTTTTTGCTTGACTGGTTGGAGTCGCATCCGTTGTTGCTCTGAGACTCGCAGCAAGAAACATTTCCCATTCCTTTTTTGCTGACGGATTTTTAACTTGATGGTTGATTTTTACTGAATCACAAAGAAGAAACGCATCTTCTGCTGCAAAACATCTGACAACACAGTTTTGAACATGGGGAGATATATTCATTCCCATTTATTTCCATGTTTATTGTTGGGGAGACTGAGGGTTAAAGCAGATGTGAAAGAGATTTTATTTTATCTTTTGGTCTGTTTTAAAGCATTCCAAATAGTCTTTTAATTTAGATTTTGCCTTTTTTAGAAAAAAAAAAGGTCATTTTCTAGGACAGGGGTCTGCAACTTGAGGCTCCAGAGCCACATGTGCCTCTTTCACCAATCCATTGTGGCTCTCTAGGTGAAGAAAAAGAAAGTTTTCATCTTAAATGTATTTTTTAAGCAAAAAGTAAGTCAGTTCATAGTAGCACAAAATAAAAGGAAATTAAGTTTGTAATCAAATACTTTGACATATTTTGTGCATCACCTTGCACAAAAAAAAAAATTGAACTTGAGCAAACAAAACAAGAATTCTTGCTTGCAGCACACCAGAGTATTTAGGTGAAAATACTGTATGAGTCACTTCGTTATCTCCGATTTAATTTAATTTTAGTTAGTTTGATTTTCACATTTCTAGCTGAGGTGCACCAAAAATAGTGAAATAAACTTTTATTTTTTCCTCAATCATTTTGGAAATTACATTGTACTACAACATGGTCTGACGTGACTCAGGATAGCTTTGATTTTGAAAGGTAGTCGTGAACCTCTGTTAAAAGCTATTTCATATTTTGAAAAAAAATATTTTTCCTGTTTGTTTTTTGTGCAAAGAAAAACAATACTTAAATTGTATTTATCCTCATCATGACAGTGAAATATCAGTGTTGTGTTTTTCTAAAGGGTCAAGTCAGACTGTGGCTCCTCAGTGGGTCGTGTTCAATAAGAAATTAACCCAAATAGCTTCTTAAGTGTTGAGGTTGCAGACCCCTGTTCTAGGACATAGTTTCTGCTGTCGGAGAGTCGTTTCTCCAATCATTCCAACACCAAATGAACGCAGCATTTCTCTAGATTGAAGAACATCAATTCATTGGTTTTACTGGCACTGAAATGTGAACTAAAGTCAAAGTTTTGAAATAAAAACTCCAAAATATTCAGTTTGAAAAAAAAATTACATTTTTAAAGCAATTTTTCATCCAGATTTCTTTTTTTTTCTTTTATGAGATGGATTACGTCTTGCATCTGGTGTGGTTCTGTTAAATTTTAGAACCTTTTATGGCGCTCGAGTCACCCCTGACGTACATGGATATTTTTGTCTGCTAGTGGAAGAATCTGAATGGAGCAGGGAGCTTGTGGCTTGCCTGGTGTAACTTTCCTTTTTTTTTTTACATTTTTTTCCTAATAATTCACAATTTTTGAAGAGAAATTATTCACAAGGATTTGAAAAGAAAAAACCTCAGAAATGCAAATTGAAGTTTAATTTTTTTTCTACTTATGTTCTCAATCATCAGAAAAAGGCTACAAGAACATGTTAAAAACACCAAAACATGATTTCACCATCAAAAAATGCTATTTCATTGGAATGGGTCTTTAAATTTGAGTTTGAGACTTGCGGTTGAATCTTTTGTTTATATAAAAACTATGTTTTATGAAGGTTTTGTGCGCAAAAAGGTAAAAAAAAAAAAGATGACATAATTGGTATGAGTTGGGAAAAGAAAAAAGAGGTCTTCATTTTGCCGTGATATTGATTTTTGTTAGCACTTCCATTTCCAGCAGTCGGTGAAAAGCGGCTCATGGACAAAGGTGACTGATAAAAGAGCGGGGAACATTGGACTCTACCAGTGAGATCAGGGTGGGGTTTGCTGGGGGGGGTTCACACACGAGGCT
The DNA here is from genome assembly GCA_003999625.1 of Oryzias javanicus. NCBI lineage: Eukaryota > Metazoa > Chordata > Actinopteri > Beloniformes > Adrianichthyidae > Oryzias > Oryzias javanicus. Next base: position 9,189,759 of record CM012439.1, on the reverse strand, counting down.
CAGATGTTTTACAACTTAAAGAGTGAGAGTTTCTCGCACTTCCTGATTTATAGCGACAATGAAAATATTTTGGGGTTTGTTTTTAACCAACTTTTGATTTTTTTCTTTTGCCTTTAGTTTGTTTCGGTGTCAAAATATTCTCACGTCTGCCTCTCGTACAGTTCCTCTGTAACTTTATTTTAGAATGACTTGTGACTTTTGAGTAGTGTCAGGGTTGCTCTGTAAGCAGTTAAACTTTTCATGATTTGGCAAAAAAGAGGGAAAATTAGGACAGCCTCTTTAGGACTGCCTGATTGGCTCCAACTGACTTGAACATAAAGTTACTCAAAGTTTAAAAGGCCAAAGCCGCCACCAGCTACGATCTGAGAGCCACACTGGAATGACCAATAGTAACCTCTCTGCCTCTCCCTCCCTGTCCTGTTTTTTTCCAATCTCCCGCAGGGCGCTGTGAAGACAAAAAAAAAAAAAACAAAAAAAGCAGGGACTTCTGTCATTTTCACACTCAAAATTTCAAGCCTTTGAAGTCCCAGGAGATCCTAAACCTCGCAAGACCTGATCAGAAAAGGCACTGGTCTACCGGGGGCAGAGACATTGGCAGACTGAGGCTGTGGGATCACACAATGGAACAGCCATAAACCATCACAGGTGAGTTTGGACCTGTCACACCTGCTGTCTGTCTGCTCTCTATCACAGGTTTGAACTGTATCAGTGCAGTGCTCAGCTGCACTGTGAGTTATTCCACACTGTTATCTTAACGTCTGCTCTGAAAAGGTACAAGTGTGAAGTTTCACTGTCAGTTGTTTTGTGAAGTCATCTAAACTTTACACACTTTGGACAACAGTTACATTTCAAACACTGATGTTCATCTGGCTAAACAGAAATGAATTTAATTCAGTTTGTCTGTTTATGTAACACAAAAACTCAGCATCACAAGTTAGATGAATAAAGAATACCTGATATTGAACATTTGAAACAGCTAAAAATAAGAGCTTCAGTCTTTATTGCAGATATTAGTGCTCTTTTCAGGCTTTTTTCCAGGGAGATACAAGTAAACAATCATTCACTTGTTTTATTTATGCATTCAGAACAAGGAAAGGATAAATACTTGGTGATGCAAACATTCACTTTCCAATTTTTCAAAACTCTATTTTTGCTTTCTTTCAGTTTGCTGTTAAGCAACAATGAGAACAGTTTCAGCACGTTCAGTAATGCTTAGAGTATATGTTTATAATATATAAACTTTTATTGAAATATTCAACGACCATAGATGCTGCAGAGATGCAACAATTCACCTTGACCATAATTTGATTCAATCAACACTACGCTCTATCTGAATGAACTCTATATAAATACATAGATTTAGAGGCCAATTTATCTTTAATAGTTCTAGTAAATTGGGGATCCGTCCTGGGACAGGATCTCTCCCTTATGTGGGCATCCCTAAGGTTTCTTATTTTTTCCTGATTCAGTTTTTTTTTTGGAGTTTTTCCTTACTGGGAGGGAGGGTCTATGGTAGGGATAACCAGTTTTATTTTAGTCTGTTTAGTTTTTAGCTATTGTTAACATTTTATGACTAATTTTCTGCAACTGTAATATTACCACCATGAAGCCCAATGAGGCAAATGTTCTTTGTGATATTGGGCTATATAAATAAAATTGGATTGAATTCAATAGTGTAAAATAGGGTTTGGTTTTTGATGGATACATATTTATCTACTTCCCTAAAAACCCATTCTGAAATAACAGTATTGTTGGTAATAATAGTGATCATAATCATGATCAGACTAATGCAAACCCATAAAATAACTCATCTGGCTGATATTACTGCAGCACTATCATCACAGCTTATTGTTGTTATAATTATAATCATTATCACTTATGCTAACATGGAGCATTTAGAATCCATTTAGAACTGAATTATTTATTCAAATTCTGCTTCTTTGTTTTGGTGAAGAACAGTCTTGTTACCATGCCAACAGCTTTGCTAAATGAGATTACTGTATGTTATTGATATATCCCGAAATGCATTGTTTTAAATCAGGGGTCTGCAACTTTCAACACTTCAACTTTCAACTTTCCAGATGATAATCCCAATATTTGAATCAGGAAATTATCTTATAAACAACATTTTTGTTCACACCCCAGAGTTGATAAATCCAGTCTTTACTCTGCAAATAAGAACAAAGTCATTTACATTAGTATTAAGTACATAAACAAATAAAAAGTCAGGCTCAGAGAAACCTGGTAATGCTGCTTCAACTAGATGAATGACATTTTCTGTCCTCTGTTTAGCTTTAGTATTGACTTTTTTTTAATATATTACCTTTAGATAAATAAGTCTACATCTCTGGTATGCATTTTGCTGTTAAGTAATTTACGATACGCTGCTTCATGGTCCGTTGGAAAATACTGTAATCTAAAGATTTATTATCAGTTATTAGTTTATCTGGAGTAGTTTGAGTTTTTGTTGTTTCAGTACTTGTGCTTCAAAACTGTGTTTTGTTTCCTGCAGACTGACTAAGAATAGCCGAGCATCGTGCTTATGTCTTTGCTGAGTCAGGTTCCTGAAATAAAGCACATGACAAACTTTCATTTCTGCTTTTTCACATCTTCTGGACTCTGCTGTGCACACCTTTGTGAAAGCAGAAAACAACCTTGTTTTCAAATGTTTAAAGTTTGATTTTCCTCATAAGCTACATTTTGAAACTGGATAAGTTCAGGATAATAATAAAGCTCTTTTATTGTGGAGGGATACTGCTGAGTGTGGGGAGGTTCAGATCCCTGCCCTGTTCATCAGGAAACGTTCACCACACTCGACGGCGACGGCGTTCAAGTGCCAATTCCAATGAAATGTTTATGTAAACATGCGTTCAAAATTATCATTCATGTTTAGCTATATACAGTACATTTTACTAAGGTTTTCTGGCTTCACTTTCAAAACATGCAACCACTGAATACACGTTGCAATTTAAAGCCTGATTAGTTAAACTTTAACCATTCAGGGATTCTGATCTGGTGGTGATGTATGGATGGCGTCCCTTTTAATTCACAGAAGTTCCAACCGTTTAAAAATCATGGAGGAGAAATTAATTATACCAGTTTGTGCCTGGATGTCTGAATTCCCTCACTGTTTCCTTGTAAATAAAAGGAAATATTTAATGTAAGACTATCCAGTACTATGGATTTTAAACAACATTTTTTTTAAAGGCAAAAAAAGACCTAACAGATTCCCTGAACTAAAAACTTTAAAAAAAATAGGAACATTTTACAATGCTTATTTATGAATCAAGTTTGCTCTGAGGGGGAAAACTTGGACGATTTATCAAAAAAAAAAAAAAAAACATTACATAAATTTCTTGCACAAGAAAAATCAGTCTCAAACTGTCGGTCCACGGGCCATTTTGGGCCCCCGCCTTCATATTAAAGTTCAATATCTACTAAGCAACATCTTCCGCATCTCCACGCTTCTTTGATGATAGCTTTGCATTTGCTTTGTGATGTTTCAGCTTGCTTTATGTTTAAAACTCTGCATTTGCAATTGTCGTTGGATCTGGCCGTCAGAAAAGTCCTTAGCAACAGTTGCTAGCGTTGCTAGCCCCACGTTGTGGCCCCAAAAATAAATTGATTTTGAGAACCCGGTGAAAAATTGTTCAAGCATTGTGTACTCTATTTGCCAATACAGTAACCATTTATGTACACTAATTTTTCATAGGGACTTCTAGAAAATTTCTTCTACACTCAATTTTAGAATTGTAGATTTGCACACCTTGACAAAATTGCAAATGCCTGAGTAATGAATAGTGAAAAAATGTGAACACAACCTGAGTCTTTCATGTATCCAAATAGAGCTGTGAAAGAAAAATCCTTGGTCCAGGATTCGCATCGCTTCAACATTTTTCACCAAGTCTCTTCCAACTGCAGGTTGCATACATGAGCTAGTAAAAGATAGAAAAGGAAGAAGAAACCCCTCCCTGCTTGTCCAGTGTGAATATTATGGGCTAAACGCACGTCACAGCTGGGTCCATCGCACATCAAATCTACGGGGTGTCTGTAGCTTTGGAAAGTTCAGCATTGTTTGCTGTTCTGCATCTGATCCTGCATCCACACCATTGTTGGTTGAACTGATTAACACAACACAATTCATATAAGACTCAAATGGGCTTTAAATGTACTGTTTTTAAAATGTAAATTGTTGTTGAGAAGCTTCAGGTGGAAAAGAAAGGCTTTTCCTTTGGAGGCAACATGATGTAATGGTCCGTTGTAAATGATTGCTTGTTTATTTGATTGCACAGGTGCATGTTGGTTTCGTAATGACAAGCTGCTGTGCAGAAGATGTCCACGCTGTCGGTGACTGATATCCCAGATGTTGGTCATGGTAAGAGGAACAGGTTTTTATTCTGAAAAAGGAGTAAACTAGGAGTTGTGCTTCTTTTATGCATCACTACTTTTAAAAAGAACTTTTCTGGGATGTGTTATTTATGTTTTGTACACCACTTAAATAGGATGATTTCAAATATGTTCAGTTTTTTTGCTAAATTTTTAAATACATGCATGGATGGCACAGTAAAAGCAGCTTTGAATTGACTGACTCGTCTCCCGTCAGAGGAGAGGAAGGTGTTTGATGGGACGCCTGAGCTGCAGCTGGACTGCATGGTTGAGGAGAGCAGTGGCAGCATGAGCATGAAGCCCGATGACCTCCAGTCACTGACTGAGCTCTCCCAGCCGGATGACTTCCCCGCTCAGAACGGCCCGTCTAAAATGAGCAGCGCCATGCCGGTGGAACCAAACGATATCAAGCTGGATCCAGCTGCAGGAGACACTTCTGTCACTATAGGTAAGAGGAACACAAACACAGAAATTAAATGGTTTCTCCAGAATAAATTAGTTAATCATTTGTTTTTTGTAAATGTCACTAAAGTGAGTCATCCTTTTGGACAGGGAAAATGACAGCTGACCGGTTTGTCGGCAGCTCCAGACCAGTTTTTTTCCATGACAATTTTTTAAAATGATCTTACTGAAGACTATCAGGCCGGTCATTTTCACCCAGAGAAAGTCCAGACTTAACTGTAGTTGTTGGTCCACACGTGCTCTGATCAGCAGGAGGCTCTTTTCATCTGCTGCTCTCTTACAAATAGAAACACTCAGCAGTTGGTCCTGGGTCAACCACATTTGAGGCAGAATGTGATGCAATCCAGCACACCGCGGACATCTGTTGGGGTTCTATATATAATAGATGTGGTTGTATGTGTTTGTTTCGTTAGTAAAGCTGGTCTGTAAAGAGGCAAAGAAGTGATAATTTACTGATGGAATACAGTCTCTGCATGCAGCACTCCTGAGAATTTTCCATCCTCTGGAATGCATCTTAAAGACTGAGGAAAAGGGTATTTTTACATTTGTTAGGCATTTTTCTGATGGAGGACAAATATAAAAAAAAAAAAATTAAGTTTAAAATTGTATTTCTGATATTTGGAGCGTTTGTGACTCATAATTCAAATTAAAAGTCAATACTGAAAATGCTTTTTCATTTTCACTATGTACCTGCATTACTTGTTTCTTTAATAAAATGAAAATGCAATTCTCTGAACGAGAATTTTTTTTACTATTTCTTGTTCAACACCGCTGATTCTGTAATTTATTAAAATGACAAAGAAAAGGGCATTTGACATCACATTTCCAAAAAGTTTTTAAGTAAATAGGTACCAAAATTGAATAAGAAATATCAAATTAAAAAAAATAAATGCATAAAAAGAAATGCTTTTTCATTTTCACAAAGCTATTCTCTGTACGGCTTTTTCATTTTTTCTTCTTCGACACCACTCATTTTGTGATATAATTAAAATGTTAAAGAAAAGGGTATTTGATGTTTTATTTTCAAAAATTCTTTGGTAAATCTGTACCAAAATTCAATTAGAAATATCACATTTATAAATTAAAATGGACTAACAGAAATGCTTTTTCATTTTCTAAATGTAACTGCATTACTTGTCTCATGAATAAAATGAAAAAGCAAGTTTGCAAACAGCTTTTCCATTTTCTTTATCATCACTGCTCATTTGGTGACATAATTAAAGTGAACTACCGGTAGTTAACTAAATAATTAAATAATTTAAGTAAATAATTAACCGTTTTCTTCTCTGATGTGGGGCCAGGGTCGGTTTGTAGGCCAACAGAAAAAGTTTAGCAATCACAACCTAAACGTAAACATTTATGAAATTCCAGAAAGCCACACATAACCAAATTATAAATACTCAATTTCTGTAATCTTTAATGAAATAATAATACTAAAACATTATTCAAATAACCAGTCTAAATACTCTTTCCTCTCCCATCATAGTTCAGACTGTAGAAGGGTGGAAGAAAAATTCATGTTCTATGTGGGTCTCAATCGTTCCCGATTGAAAAAAGAAAGAAAAAAAAAAAAAAGATGCATCACTGATAGTGTTTTGGGGGCCCGGCCAATGTGGAGGTGGGCGGGATCCGACCCGCCGGCGTGACGCCTGGTTCAGAGTGGGAGGAGCTGAGAGAAAAATATCAGCTATTGTGGTTCTGGTCTCATCCTTCTGGCAAAGTGTTCTTGGCTTATTAACCCTTCCGTTCTCCTTAGCTTGTTTACATTAAAAGTGGGGTCATCTGGACACCACAGGACAGTGCGCTGAACTTTTTTTTTTCACTGATTTCGGAGTTTCACTAATGTCCATGACAGACATAAAATCCTGTCCCCCTTCGTCCACATTTGTCATGGAAGAAATCGCATAACAATATGTGGTTGGAGCCATCTGGACCCCAAGGAGAGCGGAAGGGTTAAAGTGGTTCTAGAAATGTAGAAAAGCTATTGTTGCGTTTTGCTGCCACTTAGAGGAAGGTTGGGAAACTTTGGGAGCAAAATGACTGAAGATTTGGGGTTTTTTTCCTGTAGAAAAAGTCAATTTGTTAAAATAATTAAAATATTTTAAAGGAATTGATAGTTTTTTTTATAGTGGTGTGAGAAAAGCCCTGCTAACTCAAACTATCAGTATATTTTGTGAACTCATTAATACCCCCCTACACTGCAAAAAAAAAAGTTTTTTCTTCTAAAATTCGAAGCACGTTTCTGTTTTTGCAGATTATTTTGCAGGACAGGCATGAAATGCAGAATTCACGTGTCGCGCTGCAGCACTTTTACATTCTAGGCATTTGTCCTGCTGTCTACTAACACAATGAAACCAAAGATTTCTTTGCCGGCGGTGTTCATGGCAACAACAGTCTGCCGGTTGTAATAACCTGGAGCTGCTGAGAAGGACTGTCTGGGTTTTCGGTATTATGAACCAACCATTATTTCCTGCTAGGATGTTTTATGAAACTCTCTCCAGAAATTCCAAACAGCTTGTGAAAATGCAAATGTCTAAATTTGCAGCAGAAATATATCCAGATATGAGGTTTATTGACTTTATAATCATTTAAGCCTTATATAAAGAGGTTTGATAGCAGGAAGCAACATCAATTTAGAAACTTTAGTGACTGCAGTGCATATGTGGAAAACATTTTTTTTTAAATCACCCAAGACGTCACTGGTGACGTCAAATAACAAAGACTCTTTGAACTACTGTAACTCTTCCAAATACATTGGAATTACATTAATTGGAAAAACAATCAATTATGATAATTAAATAAATGTCAACAGTAGAGCTAAATTAAGCTGAAGTTGCTTTTTGTAAACATGTAGACGGTCAGCCTGTGAAGAGGAAGAAGGGCCCCGCTCCAAAGATGCTTGGAAACGAGGTGTGCAGCGTCTGCGGGGACAAGGCCTCGGGTTTCCACTACAACGTTCTGAGCTGCGAGGGCTGCAAAGGCTTCTTCCGGCGCAGCGTCATCAAAAGCGCCCAGTACTCCTGCAAGAACAACGGCCGCTGTGAAATGGACATGTACATGCGCCGCAAGTGCCAGCAGTGCCGCCTGCGCAAGTGTCGGGAAGCCGGCATGCTGGAGCAGTGTGAGTTTCAAAGCATCAATTAGTTTTTTTTTTTGTTTTGTTTTTTTTAAATGTGTAAACTGTTGGGCCCTCTAGGTGTGCTCTCCGAAGAACAAATCAGACTGAAAAAGATGAAAAAGCAGCAGGATGAGGAAACGGCGCGCACGTCGACGGTGGTCACCCCCACCCCACCACAGGAAGCAGCAACCCTCGATCCCCAGCAGCAGGAGATGATTGAGAAGCTGGTGGCCATGCAGAAGCAGTGCAACAAACGGTCTTTCCTGGATCGGCCGAAAGTGACGGTAAAAGAAACACGTTCTGTAAAAACAGGAAGTTCTAACTGGACTTCAAAAGAAGAAAAAAATGTAATCTTGTCGTTTTTGATCGCAGCCTTGGCCACAAAGTCAGGACCCCCAAAACCGAGATGTGCGCCAACAGAGGTTTGCCCACTTCACTGAGCTCGCCATCATGTCAGTCCAAGAGATTGTGGATTTTGCAAAGCAGCTCCCTGGTTTCCTGGAACTCACGAGAGAAGATCAGATCGCTCTGCTAAAGACGTCAACTATAGAGGTTTGTTGTTGATGAGCGATGGAGAAACCTGATAAAGATCATATTTGATGAAGAGTTTTAGACTCCTTTGCATGTGACAAGCCTGTTACCTCGGGTTCCAACTAAATGAAGTTAATTCAGTCACAATTTTCCTGCAGTGCAGATAGGGCGGGGCAATAAAACCATAATGATATATATATCGCAATAGAACTTTTTCTCGACAGAAGAATGAGTCTATTGCGATTGACCTATATTTTGAAGGGTCCGAAACTGACTCTTGCCAGTAGCAGCATTTTCTCTTCTTTGGCGAGTCACACAGCGAATAAATGTTTGCATCTAACTATTTATGCTTGTTAGCTCATTTTGATAATTTATTGGACATCTCCACTTTCTTCGTCTGCACAAAGGGTAAACAAACAGACACCATTTAATTTTTTGTTTCAGCTGATGAAACAATGGAACATCTGGTGATTTTTTTTTTTTTTTTAATTCATTTTTTTATGGGAGACTGTTAGAACTGGAGGACAAAACGGCTGGACTTAAAGCAGCAACTAAAAGTTTAATAAGAAGTGTTGATTTAGTGTCAACTTACTTTAAGTTTGAAAGTGATTTATTGATCGTATTATTTCTTCTGTTTTATTTTGTGTTTGTAGTGGCTGTGATGTAATGACAGCTAAGAATGTTGCTTCTTACACAATGTCAAAGCTTCTTTACAACAAAAAGCAACATTTGCAAATCTAAAGTCACGTTAAAGCCAAAACTCATAAGTCAACTTCGCGGTAGCATCATGACACCAATGTAGTAGGTTAGTATTTTATTTAACGCTCAACAAAAAGTGCTTTTGTACAGCCTTTTTTGAAAAATTAAATATAATCTCTTGGCATCCTCTGCATCTTCCATGCATTGTCATTGAGATATACACAGACGCCACTCCATGTAACGATCAGGCTTAAAACATCTGTTGGTAGCTCCTACCACGCGCGACGGGGGCGTCAAGCTTATGAACACATTTTTGGATGAGCGTCAAGCTATGACAAGTGAAAAGTATCATAAATTGCTAGGAAAAGAGGCATAAAGAATGGCGTTTTGGCCTCCAAAAACACTGTTTTTTTTACTGTAAATTCATCATGCAGTGAAAGAGAGACGGCCAACGTGCATTTCTCTCAACAGCTCATCTAAAATATATATATATATATTTTTAATTACCACACTTCAACATCTTTTTCTTCTTACTACAGTTACACAGTTAAAAAAGGATTAACAATACCATACATTTCAACCTGGCATTATATTCTGGTTCCAGCTGGCATCCTTTCAAAAGTATTGAACTTGCACCGAATAACACTTTCAATCACTATTATATTTATGACTTTTAAGAACAGTAAAATGTGTAACCAAAGGTTAACCTGGTATAAAATATTCAGCACATTGTCTGCTGGCATCTGTAGGACGCCACCCTTCCCGTTTGACCGCCACGATCCATCATTTTCTGTCTTCATCCAGTGGAAATCTGGGAAATAAAAGGCTTGAATTTGGAGTTGTTTTGAAGTGACAACTAACAGCAATTCATGTGTAAAATGGCAGACAATGACGTGCATCATATGGGAGGCTTAAATGACTATTTATTAAAGTATGTTATTTGTTGAATGGGTTTGTAAAAATCAGAAACCTTTTTGTGAGTTGTGTTCTTTTTTTAATGGTGCCAGTGTTTGACTGACATGTTGGTCTTCCTCAGATTATGCTGCTGGAAACGTCTCGGAGATACAATCCTGCAATCGAGAGCATTACTTTTCTGAAGGACTTTAGTTATAATAAAGAGGACTTTGCAAAAGCAGGTGCAGTTGCTGAGTTTTATATATGTTCAGTGAATTTTGTTGTGTAATTTGAAACTTTTTCATGTTTCAAAGAGATTTGTTCCTGAAAGTCATTTATTTACTATTAATTTAATTTATTATTTTTTCCTCTCCCTAAAGAAACTGAAGCTCATAGTAGATCTGCATCATGTCCCTTTTTGTTAAAATGTTTTTTCTCTTTGTTAGGACTGCAGTTTGAGTTCATAAATCCTATATTTGAGTTTTCAAAAGGAATGAACGACCTGCACCTCGATGAGGCTGAATATGCCCTGCTGATTGCCATCAACATCTTTTCTGCAGGTTTGCATTTATAACCTAATCTCTTCATCTAAGAAAAGCATAGAGCGGAGTAACACGTCTTCCTAAAGTTGAAAGCTTCTATAACTTTTGTGCTTGTTTTGTTCATCAGACCGGCCGAATGTGCAGGATCACGACCTGGTCGAGAGACTGCAGCAGCCGTACGTGGACGCCCTGCGCTCTTACATTATGATAAAGAGACCAAATGCAAGTACCCACTTCTACTGCTGTAATCAGTGTCAGAATTAGATTATTTTGATTAGTTCAGACTAGGGGTGTCCCAATATGTTTTTTTTTATGCCAATTCGATTCAGAGTCAATTGCTTTTGAGAATCTCTTTATACCGAGTCCTGATCCAATAACACATTAAAAAATGATCATCTAACACTTAAAAATATGATGTAGCTTTAACTATCAAGTAAAAAAATTGTCCAACTCGAAAAATTAACTATTATCTAGTAAAAATTGTGGATAAATAGTCACCTAAGAACGTTTATTTACTGCAGCTTTAAAGTCCCCTTCTAATAAAAATCATGTCTTTTGAGTTTTTAACATGTATGTGTGGCATTTTTCTTCTGAAATAGAAAAAAAATATTATAAGAAACCACTTCATGTTTGCATTTCCAAGTATTTCTCCTTTTAAGTAGCTGTCAATCAAAGTTCAGGAGAAAAACTCAGTTTGAATTCCTGAAACTTTCATATGTCACTAAAGCTAGCTAGGCCGGATGCAGCTGTAGAAACCGGAAGGATTGTAATTCAGTGAAAGGCCATACTGACGTTAGCTTACATTATTTTCCCAAGGAATCTGAGGAAAAAATGGATTGGATTTATTCGTCACAGCAACGTCAATAATTATTCGATTATTTGCGGAAAAAGAGACATTTTTCAACTAGACGGAGCTTGATTGCGTTGCCCGCAAGTATTTCAATTGCGTCCAAGACGGGACTTTTTTTTAAAGTTGGCCTCACGTATTAAAAAAAAAACTGGAAGTAAAATACCATTGGCTGTCACAAATATGCTGTCCGAGTTTGATCCAATCCACGGAGGGGTGCCGCCGCTGCTTCTCCTTCTAGCAGCTCGCGGCGAGCTGCTGTAAGGAGCGCCTCTCAGGAACCACCGCATGGTTTAACCGGACACTAGAACCGTTCTCCTAAACGTAACCCTTCGACTGCATCTACAAACGTCAGCACTGTCTGCACACATTTAGAAAATTACGCGCGATTAGACCCTCTGTGTATTCCAGAATTTCGTTTAATTTCTTGTTCAAGTGAATTCAGCAATCATTATGTGCTAGCATGAAATCAATTATGAACTCCAGCTAGTGCTGCTGCTGCTGCTGCTGCTGCTGCAATGCAGCCAAAATGATCATGTTTTATTTTATTTTTAATTTTTCATGGGCTTACCAAAGTGTGTGTCTCACTAGTATGTCTAGGGAGGATAAGGGGCGGGTTTTCACAGCTCAGCACCATAAGCCACGCCCAAAAAAAGGATTTTTTTTTTTAAACTAAGGCTTCCGATCAACGGGAAAAATTGCTTTTTTAGACATTTAGGATGTGGAATTTTTGTTAAAAACTTAACAGTTCTAATTAAAGATTTAAAGAAAATTTTAAAAAATTGTTGTGGGGGGACTTTAATATCTTCAGGACAATTAAACATTTTTGATCAGATTTAATTCCTATCTCTATAAAAATGAATGATGACTTTCTTCTTAAATAACTCTATCATTAATATGATGATGAATATTCATGACTAGCTCATATCAACATAACAATTTACTTTTACAGATTATAGATTGCTTTTTTTTTAATCATAACTTTTTTGGAGCTTGCACTTTGTAGATGGTCCCTTGGCAGCCATCTCTCCATTTATTTCTCAATGAAAAAAAAAACAATATTCTTTTTCTTTTATAATACATTTGGTGGTCGTGGTTTGTGTTAAGTTAACCCAATAGACAGACTTGCTGTCAGTTTTTAAATTTTAAGTCTGAATCTGTGACTGCCTTGCTTATCTTACCGAACAGTTTTAGTGCTCTTGCTGCTCAAACCAGTTCTATATTCTACTGTGATTTATGAAAGTAAAATATCACGATCCGTTCAAATGCAGATTTTTATAATAATAATAATAATAATAATAATAATTAACTTGCATAATTTAGTTTTCATCATAATGATAATAAAATAAATATCAGATTGCCGAACAAGATGCAACATTTGATGATTTCCAGTCACGTGATCGGGTCGGGACATCCCAAGTTGAGGCCCGCTGAGGTCTTTTGAACTCTTTCTGTTACATTTGAAGGGTTTCAGAAACTCTCAATATGTGTTACTTTCTATAGAGTTGTTTTATGTCTAAAATCAGACAAAAGCCACTTTTGTAGAAATATAACCTCCTTTAAAAAGCATCTTAGTTTTCTTCATTAAATGATTGTTTTCATGCTTTCACTTTTCTTTTAAAGGGCCTTACCAGGATTTTCTTAAGCCTTTCAGAATGAACTATATCCATATATATGATCATACATTTGGGCCACTAAAAAACTAATTATTAATGAAATATTAGTTATATTTTGTTAGTTTGTTCATACCCGGAAGTAAAACAGCTCCCATACCCATGAAAACCAGCTCGTTTTCATGGGTATGGGAGGGGCTGCTGCAGACAGTGCAGGTTTTTAGAAGATTACTATTGAATGTATGAACGGATCAAAATGCCGTTTTGGGGTTCTTTATAGTGAGGAATGGACAGTAAAATGGATTTAAAACCTCAAAAAGTCGAATTTTCATGGTAGGGCCCCTTTAAGTCTTTTGGAAATTTGTGAGCAAGAAATCAGATAATTTATTCTTTGCATTCTTGCTTTCATTTGTTGATGTTTTTCCCATCTTACTGATGTGATGTTGATCATAAATTTTGTTTCTGTGTTTTTTCCAGGACCACTTGATGTTTCCCCGTATGCTAATGAAACTGGTGAGCCTTCGCACATTAAGTAGCGTTCACTCGGAGCAGGTTTTCGCCCTTCGCCTTCAGGACAAGAAGCTCCCCCCTCTGCTGTCTGAAATCTGGGATGTCAACGAGTGACTGCAGACCAGATAGCCTCGTCTGCGACTTTACGAACCCCGACATGGACGTCCCACACAGCCAGCACACTACTGACTCATTCTAGTTGAGGGTCGGTCGTTGATTTGAGGTTTTGTTTTTGTTCTCTCCTGAGGGAGAAGAACATCTTTACCTCCTGGATCTCTAAGAGATTGTTCACACGAGTTTTGTGTTTGGGATAAACTGAAGAAAATGTGATCGTCTGGCTTTTCCACCTGTTCTCTCTTGATTTAGAAACTCCTCACAAACTGTTCTGTACCCTTCCTGTCATGATTAAAATCAGGAATCACTGAGCAGGTCTTGGCTATGACTGTCACAAACAGCATCAGAAAGTCACTTCAAAGGATCAGTTACTGCAGTCGTGCAACACTTGGAGATGGATTCTGGGTAAATTCAATCGGACTCTTATCTGCTGCTGGCTTTGATGGAAGGAAAGCCGTGTAGCTGGTGTGTGTTTGGATTTTTAGAGCATTGCTGACTAATAATCCTACCTTTTGGGTGGGAGTGGGGGTGATGGTTTATTCTGATTTTATAAATGCACCACAGAGAAAAATAAACCCAAATTTCTCCTTATATCAATAGTTTGAGACCTTCATAAGTTCCATGAAGCAGACAGAATGAATGACCACGTGAATGTGCGTTCTTCATCCATCTCCTTCTGGTGGATGAGATGGACCGAAGCCTTGACACCAGCATGTTGCATGTCTCATTAATGCAGTAGATATAACTCAGCATATTTTAAAATGTGTTTTTTTTTCTTCCCAAAGGAACATCATTTATGCTCCACTGTGACTCTTAAGTCATTAAGTCTCTTTTGCAACGTTCTGTTTAGAATAGAAAATGTTTTCCATTTGAAATCCTAAAGCTGCTGCCAGCCCAAAAATCACATAGCACCCCCCAAAAAATAGGAAAAACTTTTAAACTGCAACAACACGAGATGGTAGGACATTGGAAAAAACTACTTTGAAATTAAATGCTCAGTTTCTCCCAAAAAGAAGGTGAATAGCTGCAATTTAGATACACACGTGTGAGAGAAAGCTGCCAATTTTGTGAGCAACTGATTGAAAAATTCAAGCAAATGACTCAAAAGGCTACATAAGCAAAGTAGTACATTTATATTCGTGTCATTCTTATTTGCATTTCTGCCACAAAATATAATTTTAAAGGACAGTTTAGGATACCAAACTGCTCGTCTTCATAATAATCTTATGTTAAATTCAGTTTTTGTTTGGTAGTTTTTATTGTCTGATTTTAACTATTATCATGCTAAAATAATTCTCTAGTAATCTGATTGTTTTAAAGTCCCACTCCAACCATCTTTGCATCTATTTTTAAAACGTTCCCAATGATCTTTAAATCATGCCGTTTTCTTGGCCAAATAAAAAAAAAGGCGTTTTTTGTGACATAGTTTCTGCAGAGTGGCAGGAGTTCATTTGAAATTCCCTTATGAGTTGTGGGTGGAACTGTTGGATAGGAGTAAGCCTCTTCCATCATCCGTATATGTTTACACTCTTTTCCACTAGCTTACAGCCCCTCACAACCCCAAGCTAACATTAGAGGTGTAACAAAAATGGCGAGCTATTCAGCTATAAAGCTTTGAGCCCGATTCCAGCGCAGACGAGGAAAACAAAGACGTCCATGAATCTAGTCGTGGATACATCAGAATGGAGAGGAGCAGGGAGCTTTGTGGCCTGCTGCAGTAGCTTTTATATAAAAAAATACTATCTTTTTCAAACTACATTTTTTCCTCTGCTCTTGATTCACAACAATTTGAATTAAGAAATTCTCAGAAATACAATTTTACACATGTCCTCCATCAGAAACATGCCACGAGAACCTGCTAAAAACACCATTTTCATCAACTTTAAACCTATCAAAACGCTCAATCCCTTCTATTAGGCGAGAAAGAGAGTCCCACTGTAGATGCTCAGGTGAAAAAAAGTGGGCTAAACCACAGCAACTCCTCCACCTGCTAATATATCAGTTGAGCTTTCTTCCATATCCACAAGGGACCTTTTATTTTTGGTGAACAAAAGTTACCCATTTATTTTCATGTATGTTGTGTATTTATTTTTACGCTAAAAAGGAACACGAAAAGAATCGGCAAGAGTTCTTTAACTGCATGTGAATCCAAACGATGGTTAAAAAAAAAAAGGGTTTCAAACCCAGATGTGAATTTACCACTTCAGTGTACCGATACAGTGACAGTAGGTGCTACTAAATCCAGTTTTAACATTTCAAGAAGAGATAAACAAATGACCTTAAAACAAACTCCCTCCTTTAAAGTGAAACAATAGTTATTTCTTACCTAGACTTAAAATATAAGACGTTTTTTTTCTTTCTGTGACTTAATTGTACCTTCCAATATAATTTATTACAAAAAAATAAATAAACTTGGCGGCAAATTAAAAAAAAATCTATTAGTTTAAGAAAAATAAATAGCGGCTTTAAATGGAAAAAAAAAAAAAACCTCGATGGTTTTGCTCCATAATGGAGTAAAACATAGCTGGCAGTAGAAACATGGCCTGCTCTGATGTGACCGTGATGGTGGCATCTTGGGTAACCAATTCATAGCTTTTTTTTTTCTCAAATAGTTAAGAATTATTTTAGTTTTGTCTAAAATTAGACATACTTGAAGCATTATGATATTTTGTGGGGATATATATATTTTAAAACCATATATTTAACTTCAGTGTCAGGGGAAAATATTTCATCTTTTCAATGAATACCTTTAACCGAAGAACACGTACACAAAAATAATTTAATCCTTTTTTTTTTATATTGTTTCTGAATTGAGTTGAGCACAAACTAACGTGAATTTTTCTTTTAATACCTGGATGTCACAGGGTTTTATGTACTTTTGAATAAACTCATGATGTAAATAGCTCTGCCCTTTTCATCATGACCATCTAATTGCACATAATTTACTTTTTTTCAGTTGAGCTTCCTGTTTTTATTCAGCTCTTGTTAAACACTTTGTTTTAAATGTGCACCTTACAAACAACAGAAGTTGAGAAACCCATGGAGCTCCATCCACAAGCATTAAGCTGCAGAATAATCCAAAAATATTCATACTTTTTTTTTTCTTCCAGCTTTTTCTTAAAGCACCTTCACAACAGACAACGATGCAGTATTTCTTTACAGATGGAGGCAGTCAGTGTAGTTCAACATCACACCTGAGTTTGTTACCTGTTGCTTCAGTTTGCTAATTGAAAAACTGCTTGAATATAAGTGAATTTTGCGTAAAAGTTTTGCATTCTTGTTGTTGAATCGGCTGCATTGTGATGTTGTGCGTAGGCTGCACTAAGCCTGTTGCCTTTCTTCTTAAACATGCATTTGTCATTGACTTAACACGACATAAACATGTTAATACTTTAATTTTGATGAAACACTGAGATCGACAATGCCATTCTAAAATTTTGATTTTTCTTTTTAAATGTATTTTCTTTATTTGTTCTCAGAGTTTTATTTTTGTATCCCCCTTTAAGGGAATCTGGGCTTTGCTTTTTGGTCTTTCTTGCAAGTTTACTGGCCAAACACCAACTTCAATTAGGGACTTTGAGAGTGGATTATCCACCCGGGTTAAATCTGACAAAAGAATAGTGTAAACTGTAAGTGTGCTTTATAACTAACGGCAAAAAAGGCAGATCTGTTGTTGACTCTTTAAGGCTCGTGTTAATTCTGTAGGTTTCAAAGGTAATTGTACTGTATATACTGTAATTGTGACTTCTGATCTCATGTCTTCAATGGGTGACGCTGTAAACATTGATATATAAATAGAAATTCAAGACTATTTTAATACTTGTAACCTCTGAAGAACTTGTTTTTGTATGTATAGTATAAATTAAAACTCTGCTGTAATGATAAAGTGACGTGTTTATGTATTTCACATGTTCTCAGAAAGGGGAAATATTGTTGCGACAGGCTATTTTATATTAATATGGGGTTATATCAACCAATGAATACAAAGACTAAAACTAATAGAAATTAATAGATACGTCATTTTATTGGGTCTTAAATTAACTAAAAAATAAAGAAGAACTCAGAGGTTTTCATCCTCTTGACAATATGATTACTCTTAAATAATCACTCAATGGTTACTGCATTAAGTACACCTTGCTAGTACCGTGTTGGACCCACTTCTGCCTTCAGAAATGCTTTATTACTTGGTGGCATAGATTCAACAAGGTACTGGAAACATTCCTCACAGAGTTTGGTCCACATTAGCATGATAGCATCACACAGTTCCTGAAGATTTGTTGGCTGCACATCCATGATGCCAATATTTCGTTCCATCACATCCGAGATCTGGGTTAAGATCTGGTGACTCGGTCACGGTCAGTTGAGTCCATTAAACTCAATTTCATGTTCAAGAAACCATTCTGAGATGATTCCAACTCTATGAAATGTAACCTTATCCTTATCAGAAGATGGTACCCTGTGGTCATAAACGGATGGAGATGGTGTTTTGATTTTGCTCAATTGGTACTAAGGTATGGGGCTCAAAGTGTGCAACGAAATTATCCCCCATACCATTACAGCACCACCGCCAGCAGCCTGAACCGTTGACACAAGCTTCATGCTTTCATATTGTCAATGATGCCAAAGTTTATTACTGTATTTATTTAATGTGAGCCATTTATTTATTTCATAAATTTCATACACTCTGTTTAATATATTATGATTAATAATCAAATCAAAGTTTATTTATTTAGCACCATATTTCATACATCAAAACACAATCACAAAGTACTGATAGTAATATCCATATTTTTACATATTAACAATAATTATGATATAATTTATTTTATTCAAATAAAAAATACATAAACAAAAATACTGAAATAATTAATTAAAAAAACATGATTAATTCATTTTATACTGGCTCTATAACTCTAAGATATTTGCTGCTGTAAAAATTGCATCAGATGTGTGAAGCTGGATAATTGTGTTTTCTATCTAAACTTTGACTAAAGTCTTAGTCTTAATCATAATTATTAAACAAATCAGAAGGACAACAAAGCTTTTTAATATTATAGTTTAAATAATAAATATCCAGTAGAAAGTAGGGTTGTTGTTTGATTGTTGACTCGTCCGTATTTTAGTTTTACGTGTATCTCGTACTAGTTAAAGGATCGGATTGCAATTTAAACATTTCAGTAGAATAACCTGATCAATTATTGAACTACGTGTTAAAGGAGACTGTTTCAGTCTACAGGATTGTTTATCGTTTCCGTTCGATTAGGTTGACAGTATGCGGAACTCCCTACAGACTTACGGTGAGGAGGAAGGAGGAGAGGAGGAGGAGGAGGATGTTGTGAAGTCACTTGGTTGTAACTGACCGAACCACTTGCTCGCCGTGCTGTAGGCGGACGCACATCCCGCATCAGTTACGTTGATCTGAGCTAGTCAGAATAACTTACACGCATCCGTCAGAACATCCAAATGGTCAGTACCTTTAAATTAAGACTAAACTTAAAAGGAAAGCCCGAGAGGACAGTCTCTCCCTTCTCCGTGACCGAAGAGGACACCTAGAACCCGGGCCGTCTTTGGCAGCTGGCTGCTCGGCGAAGGTTAGCGGCTAACAGGCTAACGCAAGCAGGTAGGAGCGTCCTTATGCTATGTTTTCATAGTTTAAAAGTGAACTGGTTTATTTAAGCTTTATTTATTTCAATGCTTTAAGTTATGTGATAATATCATGTAACGTTTTAAACGTAAATACGGAGAACCGTAAAATAATTTAAGCTACTCCTAGCTAGCTAGCATGCTAGCTAATCCATCCGTGACGTAGGAGAGCATAAGGCTGGCAGAGGAGGTGAGAAGATGCTTCGTTGATAGGAACACCGAGCACGACATAAATGCTCACGGCCCCACACAAATATAGAAAGTGTGGCGGTACCTACAAGCTATATGGCCCCGTGTCTGGGTTTTAAAGGCGTTGGCACTGCCTTATCCCGGTTTTGGCAAATGCCCTTGTCTTTATCTGGAGGTAGCGCGTGCAAATTGTTACTACACTTCTCCGTATCCAGTTAATCACAGGAGACTTGTGCCTTAGAGTTGACACTCACGACGCTTATCTTTCTCTATTTAGTCATTTTAAATTCTCTAGTTGGAACACTTAATGGATCTTTTTGTCCTGAGGCAGCTTCCGTCACGCGTTCTGGCCTCAAATATGTTAGAAAAGAACCAAAAAAGAAAAAAAAAGGTTGGTGAATTGGTAAACCTTGACATGACCGGGAATCAAAATAATGTATAGACACTGAAAAAATGTAATTGAAAGCAGCAGATAGTCATTGCCTACAAACAAAAACCATCATTCATACTAATAGATTGTCATGTTCTAGTACATCATGCTACCATTCATCCACTTTGTCTACAATGTTTTGTAAGTTGTATTGCTGTCATTCCATTCATGTTTTTGAGTGAATAATTAATCATGATCTGTATTTAATTAACCTAATTAATCTGTTTTTAATCTACCCTAATGCCGCTGTGAAAAAGCCTAATTTTGAGGATTTTTTAATTTAAATTTGTGACATTATTTCACAATAAAATATCAAAATACAACAAACATTTTTTATTTTATTTTAACAGACTTGCTTCCTTTCACTGTTACACCACCAAGGTTTTTTTCAGTCGCAAACAATTAAGAAAAAAAAATTGAACACAACAGCAGGATTGAAGACAAGACAAGTTGTTTAATAGTTGCCTTTAACCTGTTTGGTGAATTTTACAATTTTGAAGATGTGGATATTGCAGAAGAGAATATGTGGAGATGATTTACAAAGAGGTGATATTATTGGAGCCATGTAGGCTTAAGACTTTGTTTCTTTGTTGTGACTGAACAAAAACAAGTTGTAGTTTTCTTCTGAAATAATGCTTTGTTTAACTTATCATGATGCTTCGCATGTATATCGCTGTCCTCCACTGCCGCATAGTGAGGTTGGTCCAGGCTCGGTGGCCGCTACCACGACAACGCGTTGCACGTATAAAATTGTCTGTTTTGTGAAAAACAACTTAAATAAAAAATAAATAAGTCCCCATAGTATAAGCAGGATAATGCCAGACGATGTGTCCATTATCGGAAATGAATGAACTTCGCTGAAGCAACCGTACTTTCCGTTGTATGTTTCATCCCTCCCTTTCCTTCATTACTTTTATGATAACAGACACTTTGTCTGGCATTTATCCCTTGCATAAGAAATTATAGATGAAAAAATAAGATTAACAAGATATTTAAAACATGATCTAATTTGTCTGTAATGAACCATTTGTATTGTTTTTCATGTGATAAATTGAGACCCCTTTATACACTAGCTAATTGACACATGTATTTATTTTTAATTAAAATGAATAAGGCAGCTGCGGCTTTGGTTCTTTTCTGGCATGTAACCCTTCCTCTCTTCTAGGCTTGTTTACATAAAAATTGGGTCATCTGGACCCCACAAGACGGTGAGCTGAACTTTTTTTTTCTTCAATGATTGTTGATCTTTACTGGTGTCCAATGACAGACATGAAGTCTTCTCCACCTTGCCCACCGTAGTCATGGAAGGGCTAACGCCTCAATATAAGGGTGGGGTCATCTGGACCCCATAAGAGAGCACAAGGGTTAAATCTCTATTTTGGAGAAAAGCAGCAAACATGTTAAATATTATTTTTTTTAACTTATTTGTCCTTGCCCTGAGATGATCTCTTGTAAATTGGTGTTAAGTGAATTTAATTTAACTGCAGCTCATTGATAATGAACGAAGATTCGATTTACTTTTCAAAGTCTGCACAAAATGCATAAACATGGCACCATAACAGAAGCAGATGGCCGCCATCAACTGCTGTTCAGTGAAGACTTTTAGTTGTGGTTTTAGAGTCTTCTCTATGGTTATTATGGAGGGAAATAAGGGAGGGTATGATGTTAATGTACTTGAATTGGCCATTAGCTGTTTGTTTTTTCTGTCTTTTTTGTCTTTCCTTCTAAATCTTGCTGATACAACGATTTAGGAACAATTCAATCAATAAATCAAATCTTGATTTGAAAATACTTCTAGTTTGATCATATATTTGCACAAATTCCTAATTTTTACTACAAAAATATTTTACAGAATCCCCTGCTTTGTGCTATGCACTTTTCCCTCTAAATTTTCCAAAAGAAGCCTGAGTAACAAGTTTGTTTTAGAATCGTCATCCTAATTTTAAATAAATATTTTATTAATTAAAATTTTGTGGCCTTTTTTAGTCTAAATTTTCAATTGGTGTCTTGTAGTTTTACTAAATAATCTATGGATATTCAGATGCGCATCATCAGATAATTCTATTTAAATAACAAAGTAAGGCTGCACAATATGAGACAGTATATACAGAGATAAATATTGTAATGATGATGATATGAATTGTTATACATGGACAAATGACAAGACAACTAATATATCTTGTCCATTTTACTGCAACAACTTTGTTTAAATAATTTTTACTATGACTTAAATTATATTGTAAATGACCCATATCTACATATGTGCCAGGCATCTAACTAAAAGAGCTCCATTTAGTTGGTTAACGCAGTGAAGGGGTCCATCCGATTGGTGAAATACAAAGAGCTCCATTTGTTTTTTTTAAATACTACAAACTGGCATGAGATTGTTTTAGCGCAGGGGTCTATCACCTGCAGCTTCGGAGCCACATGTGGCTCTATTACCCCTCCATTGTGGCTCTTTGGTTAAAATAATATTTAAAAAATGTTTTAAATTAAAAAAGGAAAAAGGAAGTAAGTTGTAAAGTTAGAAAAAGTAAATTAACTTAAACTTTATTAAACTGATTAACAAACAGTTGAAGGACGTATGAATCGTTCAACGAGGATCCTAATAATTGTTGCCGTAATTCTCCATCAATCCTTTGTAGTTCATCAATGTCATACTGACACATTTGGACTTCATTTTGAGCTTCATTTATGACAGAATTGTCAGCAAGCACAAAAATACGTTGAATTATAATTCACTTGATTATGAAGAAGATTTTCAATTTAGAACAAATTCAAGGATTTAAAGTGTGTCTCCTGGTTTTATTACATGGAAGGGGTCACTTAATTAGCTGTGATTTAGTTTTTGTGAGGTATTTTTGAATTTGTGGCTGAAATGCACCAAATGAACAGGTTTTTTTTCTATAATTGTTGACTTTGCACTTCCTACTACATTTACTGCATTGACATGATCCTATGGTGTAGGATGTCTTTTATATTGAAAGGAAGTCATGCAAAGCTATGTCAAAAGTCATAAACTGTTTCATATTTTAAAATATATATATATTTTCACTTCATCTTTGTTTTATTTATGCCCTAAAAACACACAATAGTTTATTTGAATCGATCATGTCAGTAGCAAAAACTTAAATATAAATCACCATCTTATTTTTTTAAAGGGTAAGTGAATACTTTGTGGCTCCTACTGGGTTTTGGTTGGTGAGAAATCAACCTGAATGGCTCTTTGAGTGTTGAAGGTTGAAGACAACACCAACTTTAGCATGTGTGTAAACATTTAAGGTAACTATTTATTGCAGTTTACGTCATCTTTTGCGATACACGTTTTGCACAGGCTGATAATGCAATAACAATAAATTTGTGATTTACTGCTCAGGCCTATAACAAGTCAAAAGTGGAACCTTCTTGGAGGACGCAGCACTCTGCTTTTTCCTGTCTGCTCATGCTATCACAGGCCAAACTGCTGTCCATGTTGAGAGCATGTGAATCATATGTTTCTGCTGCAGGCTTACATAAGCAATGCCTGCTGCTTTTCACATCACTCTGAGGAGATGCATCTGTTGTGCAAACTGAATCGTTATCTTTTCTTCGGAGATTAAACTGCCTTGTTGGACTGTTTTTGTAAGTGGGAGAAAAAGATGGCTTAAAGAGTAGCCTATTTCAATGGAAGAGTGGAGGTGGAACACTTTGTACATCCTCATCTAAAAATAATATTTCAGTTCTTCATTATAGCTCTGATTGAGTGTCCCCAGAGCTCTTTTGTTTCATAAAACAGCAATTTTTGGCTTCATACCAGAAGGTTTTTCCCATTTCCAGTACTATGTTTAGATTCAATTCCTGGATTATTAGTAAGATAAACCATCTTAGATTGGGAGATTTAAATGTTTTATGCCTATTTTCTATGTAACAAACTTGAAGATTTAGCTTCTTGCTTTCCTTGTACCCGAGTTCTTCTATTTCTTGTCCCCATTTGTGAAAATACTTCAGTCCCATGTGGATGCCATGAATTTATTTTGGTCTGTCTTAGTAGAAACATTTTACTGAGAAAAATATCCTCCTATTTGACCACATTTGAGCAATTTTGTAATGTGCTTTTCGAAATTGTATAATCTATTTTCTTTTATGCACAATATTTTCGAGGAAAACATGCTACACGGGTTAAATTATTATTAGTCAGGTATGAACAAGCTTGTTCTTGTATTTGTATACCATTATCTGTGAGTGTTAACTCTAAGATCTTTTTTGTATGTGGACATCTCAAGGTCATTTTCACATAGATCCCAGAATAGCTGCTCTACTCCAAGGTAGTTATTAGAAGTAATTGCACCCATAATGCATCTGAGCCTTTTGTGATAAAGTCACCCTTAATGTCCTCTGGACACAGCTGTGTTTCACACATAAGGTCTGCTGTGGGTTCTGACAGCCTTTATGAAGATATGCCGCTGTAGAGTCACGCTTCAGGTTTACATGTTGCCCATTTGGCCTTAAGTTCCCTTTATTTGTGGGTATTTTTGCCAGACAAAACCACATCTCCAAAAAGTGTCACTAGTTGTATGAATATGCTTTGTAGCACTGTATTTAGAGCTTGATTAAGAAATGCAATTCATAAAAATATAATAGATTTAAAAAAATAAAACCCACAGCATAAGTGACTAACTAAAATCCACATGGAGCTTGTAATTACGTTCTTGGTCGTTTGTGTGGATGGAAGAGAAGCTGACAGATGCCCTAATCAGATGCTGTTGATTAATTGATTATCAGCAGGTATGGGATAACGAAGCATCAAGGAGGAAAGGAGAGATGCTTGAGAAGCAGCTGCTGTTGTCTGTACAATTCTAAGCAAAATCCTATAGTGTAGGATTTCTAATACCTAATATTTAAAAAACTATTGGATACATCTCATCAGATAGCTATAGGTGCAACAGGAAATATTGTTTTCTTTCAGCGTCGTGACGGGAAAAAAATCTGTTATTTTGTGCAGACCCACTTTGAAAAATGTATTCAGCTTGTGCTTCATCCATTATCGAAGTGGAAGATTATTTTCATCTTTCAAAGAAGAACTAGTGCATCGATGGTATGAAATCTGTAGTGGACATGATGATTGTTAACAAGCTTGATCAGTCTTAGATGGAGTAAACAAGGCCTGTATTGACTTTTTTTTTCGTTTGAACATGCAATCTTATAACGACAAGTTTGTCTTCTCTTGTGCTTCAACGTGCTATTCTCGTCCTCTTGCTCAATCAATTCAAAATCTACCACCTCTGCCATTGCTGTCCCCACATTATTGTTTTCTGTGCAATATCAGAATGCTCTTCACGTAGACATGAGCTGTACTTTGTTGTAGATTTATCAGCAGAATAAATCTCTCTGTACTTGGAGATTTTGTGATGTGGTTTCTGGCGGTCATCACTGCTGAGCAGTCACTGTAAAGAGCAGCGTTGCCGTTTGCTTTTTGCCTTTTACCAAATTGCTCACAAGTAATTTTTGACGGTGGAATCTGAATTAAAACGTTTTATTAACTGAAGAGTTTATTAAAAAATAATAACAACATACTCAGGGAGGACGCAGTAAACCAAACTATTACAATTATTGTTTTGAAATAAGAAAGTAAAGAAGTAATGGAGAGTAAAAGATAATGTTTGTTGGGTAGTATGATGTTAGCAACCATAGTACTTCCAGGACAAACTCCTGTGGACATTTAAAACCAGAATGGGTGTGTTTGACCATAATTCAAATTGCTTTGTAAAAATCAAGCAACGCATATCAGGACAAACATCTTGTAACAACTGTAATGACACTGTGCAGGCACTAAGTCAATAAAGAGCTCTGTTCTATACTGCGGTCTAAAGTCAAACCAGAGGCTTCCTGTCAGAATGAAAGATTGGCCAAAAATTGGCTTCGTGGCATAACAATTATACCAAGAACAGTTTATTTCAGAATGGAAGAAAAGAACATAACATGTAAAAACCTAATGAATAGTGTGTACTTTTTAGTTTTTCTGCTTTTTTTCTATTTACACAAGTTAGATTTGACAGGTTTATAGTAGTAAGCATGGATGTCTCATAAAGAGGAGGTTTGTCTTTTTTAACCGTTCCTGTTCAGCCCATGCACTGTGCGAGATTTCTCAGGGGGGACCATTCTGGGATGGTTCAATACGTGTATCTGTGTTTGATGGATGATGCCATGTTGGAATGGGTGTGTGTTTTTGCGTGTCTAATAAATATATATTATATTATATTCCAGTATATGGAAATTCATGAATTTAACATTGTCTTCCTCTGGTCAGATTGTGTCCACCCTTACACTTATCACTGCAGACAAGAATCATAGGCTGCAAGTTATTCTACTTTCACACCGGGCATGTGACGTATGTTCAACTATGCGCTTTTAGCGCGTTTGCATATAGCATTTACACTTTATCGTCCCTACTCAATGCTAACGCGTGTCCGCCATCGACAGTAGGAAGAGGCTTGGGGAGATATGTCGAAGTGGTGCAAATCTTTTGAATCTTCCTCCAGGCTTTTTCACAGCTCTTTTCCAATATATGACTGACTCTGAGTCATATAATTCCGGCCAGGCACAAACCACAATTATTAAATTCTACTCCATGATCAGTTTTCAAACATTTGGCGCTTGTGTGAATTAAAGGGAACTCCATCCATACATCATCACCTAATGCAAGTCTTAGAGTGTTCAAAATTCATCCTGGTACAACTTTCTCACAGCGTGTTTTGTAGAACCTGAAAACGCCAGCATTTATATAAAGTTTTCATTGGAAGTGGGCCTTCAACCCTTGTGTTATCTTATGGGGTCCAGATGACCGAAGCCTTACATTGACGTGTTATCTATTCCACGAAAAATGTGGATGAAGGTGGATTTCATGTCTGCCACAAACACCAGTCATTGGAGAAAAAAAAGTTCAGCACTGTCTTGTGGGGTTCAGGTGACCCCACTCCCAACGTTAATATACCTAGGATAGCACAAGGGTTACAAGCACTTTGTCAAGGGCGGTGTGGATGTAGCTTTAGAGAGAGAACCTGCTGAGTTCACTCAATACGTGTTTGACAGGGTGGAATTTCTATAGTGTGAATTATAAGATGCTTCTTGGTGTTATGCACTTCAGTCAAAACTGATCTGTCTGGGAAACAGTGTGTTTAAACAAGTATGGTTTTGTGGATCATGGCTAGACATTGAGTTAGCTTTTAGGCATCCATAACTGATGGTCTAAAACTCTAAACACTTTCTTTGGTTTGGGCATGCTTAAATCTTCTGATTCAGTCTTCAGCAGATGTTTTGGAAACCAAACAGAAGCTGTCCTTTATTAATGCTGTAAAAACACCTCTTAAGGAAATGACAGTTGTTTCACTGTTGAGATACTTCCCTTTGCTTGCTGGTAGAGCAAACCAGCTTTTTGAGATGCTCTTTTACTTCCAAGTTTGTACTCTAATTTTTTCATTTGATCACAAATCAATTTTTCTTTGGAATTATTGCATGTAAAACTTGGCAAATTTTGATGTGAATGTGCATGAGGGATGTTGTGAACAGACTATTCTAAGTTATTTATTTCAGTTGGCTTTTTATTCTTGTACTTTCCAAAAATGTACAGGTCAACATAATTTGGTGAAGGTTTACTAACATTTCTCAAAAGGTTCGAGTCAAACCAGCCAGCATGAGGAGATTATGCACCTGCTCCCATGTTATTCTGTATGCAGTTATCGCTGGCTACTTGATGGTAAATTTGGCATAATAATTTATCAAATTAGGTTAGAAACAATAGAAGAGAAATGGCACACTTTGCTACCGCCCGCACGATATGTATTATCATATTGCCCAGCCAAAACTCAACATCGGTTTAAATATTTTACATTCAGTTGTGTGCATACTTCAACGGAATCATGATTCTTTATGTGATGACATCATCTTACTGTTAGATCAACCTAGTGTCCTATAGATGACATTATACCCATGGGGATCAGATGCTAAAGATAGTAAACCATCAGATCTTGCTTCACTGACTGCACTTGTGTGACAAAAAGTTTTTATTTCCGCAGTTCAAACTGCCAGTTGTACTCAATCCCCCCGACTCTTAAGACTCCTAAGCAGCTTATTACACCAACAAGACATTTGTTGTTGTTCTATAAGACTGCAGTTTGCTGCCATTTGTCCAAAAAGTAGTCTGCTGTTTTGAAACAGATTTTTAACACAATGCAGTCTTTTTGGAGGCATGCTTAGATACTTGGTTACAACATTCTAGGACAGGGGTCTGCAACCTGCGGCTCCAGAGCCACATGTTTATCTCTCCATGGTGGCTCTCTGGCTGAAGATTAGCTATTATTTTACCAACATACTAACGTTTTTGGATAATTTGTTTTATAGTGGGGTTCTTAGGATAATTTAAAATTTAGCTAATATTTTTGTAAAATGCTGATGTTTTTCAGCTATTTTTTAATTTACTGATTTTTTTTTTGGGGGGGGATAA
The DNA here is from genome assembly GCA_003999625.1 of Oryzias javanicus. Lineage (NCBI taxonomy): Eukaryota > Metazoa > Chordata > Actinopteri > Beloniformes > Adrianichthyidae > Oryzias > Oryzias javanicus. The sequence continues at coordinate 9,161,302 of CM012439.1, read as the reverse complement.
TTTAGATTAGAATTTAGCTTCTATTTTAGCAACATGCTAACATTTTTGACTAAGTTAGTTTACTGAGGAATTTTAGGCTGTTTTGGAGTTCAGCAAGTATTTAAGCAACAAGCTAGCTTCTTTGGCGGATTTGGCCTCTAATTAGTATTTTATGCTCATTTGGAGTTTAGCTAATATTTTAGCAATATGCTAACATTTTTAGCTAATTTGTTATCTACTGCAGGTTTTAGGCTAATTTTGAGTTTAGCTTTTATTTCAGCAACATTCTAAATTTTTTGGCTGATTTGATTTACAGAGAAATGTTCTGCTCATTTGAAGTTCAGCTAGTAACTAAGCACCAAAGCTTGCTCTTTTGCTACTAAAGTTAAAAACGTAAAAAAAATTCTCTTTTTATGAGATGCTGGTTTATTTTAAATATATATTTTTTGCTTTTGTTCGTGACAAAAGCAGACATTCATATTTATTAAAAAAAAACAAAAAACAAAAAGAAGGTTATGAGTAAATATCAAAATGTCTTAAAGGCTAACATAAGTCAATGCAGCTCGTTTTAGGTTTGGATCAGTAGAAAACGAGCCCAAATGGCTCTTTTACTGTTAAAGGTTGCCGACCCCTGTTCTAGGACAATGGGAAACAAAAGTTTGAGGGTTTTATGCCATTCCTCTTTTTATTGTCTGACATGTACTGTATGTTGTCAAAATGACACCAAGGGGAGCATTAAAATGACTGTGTTTCTAATTTGTGTGTGGTTTTTAGCCGAACCGCTAGACTTTATTGCTACTGGTAACCCCACTTGGTAAAATGCTCAAGTCAGCATTTGATTGCCTAAACATTTGGAGTTAGATTACATCGATGTAAAAAGCACATCTTCAAATATACTTTTAGATTACTGGTCAGAAATAGATTTGTTTTTACTGAGAGTTTAAAAAAACTGATATCACAATGATTGTTTTGATCTTAATTTTTCCTCCCACTAATTTTGGTCATTGAGTTCAATATTGCCTATTATTTGTAAAAATGAAAAAAAAAAAATCTACAGATAAATTATTAAAATGGCATTAAAATAGACAATAATTGAACACAATGGCTATGGATTTTGGCAAAATCTAAAACATAAATTAACAAAATGAAGAATTAATAGTGCTAATTTGTATGTGCTTTATTTGTAATAGTTGTCATTGTCTTGCAGGTCTGTCTTTTGTCACCGCCATCATGATATGTAAAGATCTTGATTTCAACTATACACCTGTCATGGAAAGACATCACTGAGCCTACAAGGAAGAACTTTCCTGGATGCTTTGACATACAGGACACAGTCAAAGATGGAGAAAAAGAAAATGTGCCCACGCCTTCTTGACTACTTGGTGGTGGTTGGAGCAAGGTAAGCCTAAGTTGTTGTTGTGTACACTTTCCTAAAATGGCTAACTTGACAAAGGATGTTATTGAGGCTGCTGTTTCAGTTTAGTTTTTCATTATAGAAAGATGAAAGGTTATATTACTCCTTTCTAAAACATGAAATATGTTTGTTTGCTTTCATCCATTTTAGGCAACCAAGTAGTGACAGTGTGGCCCAGACACCTCAGCTTCTTCGCCGCTACCCATTGGAAGACCATCCAGACTTCCCCCTCCCACCTGATGTGGTGTTCTTCTGCCAACCCGAGGGCTGTCTGAGTATAAGACAGCGCAGGGTTAGTCTGCGTGACGACTCCTCGTTTGTCTTCACGTTAACCGACAAGGACTCAGGCACCACTCGCTATGGAATCTGCGTCAACTTTTACCGATCTTTCCAACGCGGACATCACCGTCCTCGAGGAGACAAAAGCGGTCACACGGAGACGGCAGCAAAGGCGGCTGAAACCACAAGCGAAGTATCGGATGGCAGCAGCGGAGAGTCATCTACTGTGTTACCTGGATCTACTAGCACTGAATCTGCACCACCACCTGCCTCTGGAGAACAGAGTGAGCAGGCGGGTGACGAGCTCAACTCTGGAAAGTCTCCCCAGCACAGACGGAACGCTGCAAAGCTGGCAGCTAGAAACCGCAACAGCACCCTAACCTCACTGTGCATACTCAGCCACTACCCCTTCTTCTCCACTTTTAGGGAGTGCTTATATATTCTCAAACGGCTAGTAGACTGTTGCAGTCAAAGGTTAACTCAGAGAGCTGGCCTTCCACGTGCCACCCAAAGGTAAGGTTTTAGATTTTCTCCATTTGTCTGTTTACACAAAAACTTCTTTCTTCTCGAGTCCCCCTATGACTATTAAAAAAAAAAAAAAAAAAAAAACATTCCCAGCAGTGTTTTGATTATGAAGTTTTTAACCAAACTCCCACTACCTAAATGTCTTAAAAAGCAATTTTTCATGTTGATTTGAAGCCTCTGTTTTCAAAATCTCCTCTGAGGAGGCGTGGCTTTTGGTGCTAAAAATTAAAATATTCATAATTAAAAGACCACTGGGAACATTTTAAATTGGATCAAGTCAATTCATTTTCCTGCCATCATTTGCTTTAACAGTTGGTATACTGTCAAGCCCTGTTTCAGGGTTTTATACTAGCAAGTATTCTTTTTTTTTTTTTTTTTCTTTTCCGAAAAGGCATAAAAAGTGAGGATAATATGTATGTTATGTATGTTAGGTGGCACAATATTTCTGGTAATGGAATAGGAGCTGGTGTAAAGCTCTATACATGCAATTTTGTCAGCCATCTGCAGCCTCTGTTGTTTTCACAGTCAACTTTGTCATCACGCCACATCTCCATGACGAGTTACCGAAACCAAAACATACATAGTAAATTTAATCAGCTCTGTTTAGACAGATGTTTCTGACACTAAATGTTGTTTTAATCCAGCCTCACTCATTCAAATGACGCACATGGACAGTTAACCATTTAGGATCTGGACTGTTGGTTTGAAACATGCAGGCACAGCACATCATCGTGGTTATGGTTTGTTCTAAAGCAGTGTTTGTTTTAAAAGTTAAATGAATGATTACATTTAAAATGATTTTACTGATTCTACTTTTAGAGTGGATTTTATTGAAACATATTCTGAGTTTGTTTCTATCCAGCTTGAATCTTAAATGTTAAGGGGAGAAAATTAATCTTTTTTTTTTTGTATCTGCTCTGACTTTGTTTTAAAGCAAAAAAAAAAAAAAGTTTAAACAACATATAAGGGAAACACTGCATTTGACATTGATATTTTCTTTTTCATTAAAGCTTTTGATTTTTGCGTTTTGCTACCTTAAAGCTTATAGTTTATATCGAAATCATTTTTGCATATCACTCATTTTTGCATATCACAAGGACTGTGTTATGTTTTCAATAGAGAAACATCAAATTAATTCCTAATTTTCCCTTAGGTTGGTTGTTTGCTTGTTCTTTGGATTATATTAAAAAAAAACGCAATAGATTGTGGTGCATTATCATTTAATATTTTATTTAAATTTAGCTTTGTGTCATCATTTGCTTTTTGTCAAGTTTAGTTTTTGAGAAAAATCCTCTGATTAATTACCCCAGACTATACTCCTTTCACACAGATCACAGTTCACATGAGAACTCCTGATGTGACTCTAATAACCCTTAGATGGTTTGAAAAGCAGAAGTTGAAGTGTTCCAAATGTTTTAATTTTTTTACCCTATGCAGTAGCTTTTGAAAAGTGATGGTCCGATTGTAGAGAAAGAGGAGGACCATTGCGTAACAGCTGCTAATGTTTTGTGCGATGGCAGCTCTGACAGATTGAGGTCTCCTGCTGCCTTTGGGCAGCAACTTCTGTTGCTATGAGGAGTCAGAATGAGTGATATTGTGCTCACCTAAACACCACATATAACACATTAAAAAAAAGATTTTTAAGTGTTCTCATGACACCAAATTGGTGTTGAAGAATCTGTTTCACAATTGAGATTTCAGAGGATGCTTGCTCAAGTTTCCTGGTAGTTAAAAACAGAATAAGTTTGACCTTCACTACTATGAATAATCTATGAATAATCAATGCAAGATAAAATTTATTGCACATTTTGCACTTTTGTTATATTTAAAGTAAAAAAAAAAACAAAAAAAAAAACAACAGCATAAAAGGGAATATGCTTTTCTCTGCGCTCTTCTGGCAGTTGGACTTCATGGTTGCCCCATGTATTGCAGCAAACTGCGACTGGTGAGATCACAGCATGTCAGACAGGTTTATAGACTTGTGCAGAAAGTCTCAGTCCTGGTATTAAACACCAAAACATCAAACCTGATTCTGAAAATTTTAAGTTTATCTCAAGATTAGTTTCTGAATACTCTGTATTTTTTGTTTTTGATAGAAAAAGGATTGAGAATGTGCCTCTCATTTATGTTCATACAGGGACACCATGTGGCGAGTGTTCACTGGAGCTTTGTCGGTGGAAGAAAAAGGCAGTCAGCTGCTGGCTGATCTTCGAGACATCGAGTCCTGGGTGTACAGGTTACTGCGTTCACCTGTGCCGATGGCGAGTCAGAGGCGCGTGGATGTGGAGGTGCTGCCCCAAGAGCTCAAACGAGCACTTACCTTTGCATTGCCTGACAACTCTCGCTTCACCTTGGTGGACTTCCCCCTGCACCTGCCCCTGGAACTGCTGGGTGTGGACGCCTGCCTGCAGGTCCTTAGCTGTGTTCTGTTAGAGCACAAGGTAAGGCAAATCACCAAGGCAGCTTATAGATGTAGTCTGTGAGAGATCACATGCTGTTTTTCTTTTAAATATATATATTTTTTATATTCCTTTTTATCTATACACACTTGGAAATAAGGGAAATCGGATTATTGTTTCTGTCATTGACAGAACTAACAATTCTACTTTTTTTTGTCCTTTTTGCTAATAATATAATCGGTATTGCTTTTAGCCAAAAATAAAACTGCCATGATTTTTTGCAGTAATCAAAAATTTAGAAATGTGTTTGTCAACTGATCATTTTTATGTTGACATGTTGTTGACATGGCATTAAAAAAATCCATATTATTACATAGTTTAATAGATTTTTTTGTTATCTGGTCCACAAACCTCATTAGCACTATTATTTGTGCTAAAAAAGCCAATTATATTTGATCATTATGTATTGGTGCATAGTTAATTTCTGTTATAATAAAAATGAAATGAAGAAGGAAGACCAACTGTTCAGAGAGAGACTAACCAAAGCTGTGCTAAAAATGAGTGAAACTTTGAAGCTATTGGTTAGATATTTATGAATTACTTCATATAGCTGGCTTTATGTACAATTTTGATGGCTTGTTTTTGAAGTTAAAAAAAGGATGTAGTGAAGTCATATACTTATTACTTGTGGTAATATTAAGAAGCAGTACAATAAATGTCTACAGATGTATTCTAAATTTTTTTATAACACATGCAGAATAGTTTTTTAGGAGTTTTCCTTGCCAGGAGGGAGGGTCTAAAGGCAGGGATAACCAATTTATTTAGTGTGTTTAGTCTTTAGCTATTTTTTCATATTTCATGACTTATTTCTGCATTTTTAAAATTACCTGCATGAAGTCCAATGAGACAAATTTTCTTTGTGATTTTGGGCTATATAGATAAAATTGAATTGAATTAAAATATATTTAAATGTATTTATGATTGAAATACTTTTTTAAACTTAAGTTTGTGTGCGTCTAATGTGTAGCTTTCAACTTAGTTTGTTACAATAACAATCCCTAAGAATTTAAAATCTGGAATGCTTTCAATTAGAGAATCATTTAATTTAATTGAAAGTTTTGAATTGACATTGAAATTACCAAATTACAAAAAAATAAAAAGTTTTTGTGCCTTTTTATGATAAATTGATTTGTTTAAGGCATTTGACCTAATTTGAACAAATGTTTAGTTAGCATATGTATCCAGCAGTTTGTCTTCACTCTTTTAGCCCCTTGAAGTACTATTGTGTTTAAAAAAAAAATAAATAAAAAGCTGAATGAAGTGCTGCCTAAAAGCTTGCCTAAAACCGAATGCTGCCTGCTCTTTAAATCACGATCTTTTCAAGGTGTTTTTGTTAAAGTGAAGTTTAATGGAGCAGTTACTGACATACATGAGCAGTAATGAAAGTCATGCTTTAGAAAAAAAAAATGGGAACATGTTGAATTAGGTTCAATTATTCTGTGACTAACTTATGACATAAATGCTTAAATTTACTCCAAATTTATATTTAGTTGTTGTAAAAATAAGAGTTTTAGTTGTTTTTGTTGAATGTATTGTCTTTTTTTTTCAATGTTAAAGGTTATTCTTCAGTCCCGGGATTACAATGCTTTGTCCATGAGTGTCATGGCTTTTGTGGCAATGATCTATCCACTGGAGTACATGTTTCCTGTCATCCCCTTACTGCCGACATGCATGGCGTCTGCAGAACAAGTAAGTCTAGCTTTTGATCATCTACACCTGCTGAACGTTTAAAAAAAAAAAACATTAATTATAAAGACAATCTGATGTAAAAATGCTGAACTTGTGACTCGTATTTCCTTGTCTCACAGCTCCTTCTTGCTCCAACCCCTTATATAATTGGTGTACCAGCCAGCTTCTTCCTCTACAAATCAGATTTCAAAATGCCAGATGATGTTTGGCTTGTTGACCTTGACAGCAGCAAGGTTTGTATGTTACCAGGAAGGTGGAAACCTGGCTAATCAGGTTTTTTTTCAGTCTTAATGATGTTTATTTTCAACGGAACAAAGGTACCGATTGTCTTTATTGTTTGAGCACTCTTTGTTCATTGATGGCGTGGGTTTGGCTGTTCAGTAAACTAGACAGGTCAGACGGTATTGAGGACAGATAATTACACTGATGCTAAAAAAATATTTGAACCTTTAAGTGGTTGGATTGACTGAATATTCTACCATTAGGGGACACATGCAGATGGTTTTCCTTTCATTTTATGTGTTGTATTTCAAGCCTTTTTCTTCTTGTTGATTGAAGTTCTGATCTTTGCAGGTTGTAGCCCCCACAAATGCAGAGTCTTTGCCCCCTCTACCAGAACCAGAAGCAGGCGAGCTTAAGAAACATCTCAAACAGGTAATGTGTCTGTGAGCTTTTTTATTTTAAAGAAGTTTTTTTCTGTGCTCATTCAGACAAGCTGCAGCTCTGATCTTTTGTTAAACATTCGTTTCTTGTAGAAATTTCCTCTTTTTCCTGTGATTTGATTAAGCTGTCACATTACTGTAAATGAAAAAAAAAATCTCTTTCAGCATTTTGACGAGTATGTGCCTCCCCAACAGCAGAGTTGTAGGTATTATAGATGAGTGCAAGAGCCTTGGACATGTGTTTTGTAGTGCACTAACCTTTCCTTTTTGTTCTTTTTCAAACCTTCTTTTTCTTTATGCATGCTTTAAGCTCTTGGAGGTAACACTTTAATGATAGGATTTGACCTAAACCTTTAGTATTAGTTACTAACTTAACCCTTCTTACCTGATTAGCTAGATCTACTCCAGAATGGTTCTGATTCATGGAAATGTTTTAAAAACTATTGTTAATACTGGAAAAAAAGCACAAAGAAGTGAAACTTATTAATTTTCCAATCAAATGTTGGAACTATTACAAGAAAAACATTTTGTTAGGAAGAACCAATCTGTCAACAACAAAATCCTCATTACATTATTTTTATTTATAAAGCTAATACGTTTTAATATGTCTTTAAACTTACTTGAGCTCCCAAACTAGCAGATATTTCCCAATAATTAGGGATGCCTCAATCTGATTACGTAATTTTAGATTCAATTGGAATTGGATTTTGTATCCCAATCAGGGATCAGGTATTTAGTTTGTTCTTTTTAAGATCAGCGCTATAAAAAAAACATTAGCTAGTAGCAACAACAGAGGGGCAGGCCGTGCAAATCGTGTTCAGTGTGAACGCAGCATTAGACAGACGACTGCCTAGGGTCAGTCTACAACAAGCAAGCTCTGGTAAAGGAATAAAAAAAAAAAATAGTTCCATAATCTCTCAAAAACAAGCAAAACTAGTAAATGGTTACATTGATATGAGCTAGACATGAAAACTTGTTACAACAATGGTTAAAAATATGTACGTGTATATCACTAATTTTTAAGGTATTTTAAAACAGAAATGAATCACATCAAAAATATATAACAGTTCTGAAGATACTTAAACTACAGTCACCACACTTTCTCACATGACTAATTATCACCTATTTTTACTAGTTAATATCTGTCTTTTTCTAGTTGATAGTTGCACTACTTTTGCTTGATTGTTCTAGATACTTCACAGAAATGCTCTGTTTAAGTGTTGAACGCTAGAAGAAGGTTAATAAAATGTTTAGATTTTTTTTTTTTTCGTTTTTCTAACTTGTTACAGATCTTGACTTTATTTTGACACATACTCCCAATCAAATTACTCTGAATTGGATCAGGGCAAAAATAAAAGGAAAACTTGATCGCAACATCCCCACCAATAATTGATCATTTTACCCCTTCACTCCTCATGATAAGACTGACCTCACTAATAAAACAGAAAAATCTTACAATATATTCTGTTTCTGTGGGTGAATTAAATTATATTTCAAAGATTTCTGGTTTGGGTTTAAACTGTTGAGAGCATCTTAAAATTATACTTCACTTTTTAAATTCCCTTTCAATTCTTCTTTGTTAAAGCAGAACTTCTTTGTTATGCCTTGAATCAGAGCCTGGGTGTTAGCTGTGTGTGATCAACAGCTCTTCCTCCTGTGTGACTGAGGGCCCGTTTACACTACAACGTTTTCGCGTGCGTTCCAACAACTTGGTTATCGTTTGGGCCTCTCGTTTAGACCAGAACGGCGTTTTAGGGCCCCCAAAACGACAACTTTTGAGAACGCCTTCCAGAGTGGAGCGTTGCGAAACGTTCCCGTTCCCACAGTCCTCCCATTCTAGTGTGTACGGTCAGGAACGGTGTCAGGGTGTAAAGCGCAGTACTTCTCCTATTGCTCTTTTCCATCCGGTGGGAGTAGGGTTGGGCACCGAAGTTCGGTTCTTCTGATTTTTTACGATTCAGCCTATCTATTTACTTTCTTGTTTTTGTGAGATGAGTGTGTGCTCCAACTTCTGCATCTCAGCTTGTTACGAAGCTGGGGGGAGCGTGTGCATGTGAGGAGCAGCGCGCTCTGAGAGGAGCGAGAGAGAGAGAGCGTGCCGCAGAGAGAGAGCGCGTGCTGCGCAGAGAGAGAAAAAGGAGAGGGGAGGGGCGCGCGCGCACGTTAGCGGAGAGTTGTTCTCGAGTTTGTCTGCAAGTTAAAGTAATAAAAGTTCAGTTCCTCTACAATAGATAAGTGTAATTATTCGGCTTCGCATGATCCAAAGAAGGGATGTGAACCCCGGAGGAAAAGCAACCTTCGGCCCTGGAGAAGATCTCCCCTGCTCCTCGACTACGGTTGAGGGGGAAACGGAGCAGGAACGGTTCAACATTGTGCGCACATAGCGCATAGCGGCGTGGCGTGTGAATTACATCGTTTTCCGTCAGCATTCGTTTTAACCGTGAACGCAATATCATTCAGGAACGTTCTGGTGTGTACCCGATATCTTGCTTACCGGATCAGAGAGCAAAACGCGTTCCCGTTCCAGTGTAAACAGGGCCTGAGAGCTGGTGGAAGTGTGCAAAGCCCCCGTTGGTGTTTATTTAGAAACAAACTCGCAACATTCACAGGTGAAAAATGAAGATGGTTTAAGTGAAGTTTGTCTTTGCTTTTTTCTAGGATATTTAACCAAAACAGAATGTTTTTTTGTGCTACAGCCTGAAAACAATTTGCACTCAGATCAATTCCAGCAATTGATTGATCACTTGTGCAAAACTCGAGCCTTTAGGAAAACAAACTGGTAGAATTGAGTGGCATTTTTAGAAAAGATCTGCTGTTTGTACCGTGTCTGTCCTCATCACTCCATCGTAACCACTTGCTTTTCAAGTTGGTCACCATGGAGGGTTGTCATGTGTCTTACAAAGGCCAGATTCTGAGGTGAAGTCTGGTTTTTGGTTGTCAATGCCTCGTAAGTGTTGTTCCATTGTTAGTCCTTACATAGAATCATCTCCACCTCTTCATCTATGCTTTTCTCTTTGTCTTATCAGGTTTTCCTTCTTTTACTCAGATGGGCAAATCCTCTGCCTTGACAGGCATCTTCTTTCTGCTCTAAATTTCAATGAAGAAAATATATTTTTAGCATACAGACTAAAAAGAGCACTGTTTCTCAATAGCATTGATCTTTTTGTCAATATTTGGTAAACAAATAAGTTTGCCAACTTTGAGGAAAAAAATGAGACAAAGAAGAGAAAAGGGAAAGGGGCTTGGTTGTGCCTCTTTCTTGGTGTGATGTATCAGTGTCCGCCACAAAGTTTTCATCCCAGACCTTCATGTGATTCTCCTGGCATCTCTCTTATCCCCTTCCTAGTGTCTGGTTAGGTTGACCGTGATCACCCAAAAGCAGATCTTCTCCTCTGAACATAAGGTTACCTATTTATCCTCATGTGGAATGTGTAATGCCCCCCTGCACGGATATCCTCTCTCACACCATTTTTGCTTGTCTCACTTCTACTGTTCCTCTCTTCTCTAGACATGTACAAAATGCATAACATCCCACAAATGTTGAAAACTTTTTTTTTTTTGATACGGCTTAGCTCTGGCTTGAGCATGACTGAATGTGCGTGCATCTATTTGGCATCAGTGATTGTCCTCGTAACCAAGCGTAGCAAAGACGAAGCTTTTCTCTTATCTCTTTGATCCATCCAGACCCAGCAACTAAATGTTCCATTATGCCAAGCTAAACATTTACTCCTGAGACTGCAGCAGTTCCCTCAAAGCCAACCATACATAGTGACTTACTTCCCTGTGCTCCTCCTTTCCAAGACGACGCCCCCACTGCAGGCATCAACATGTGTTAAACTGGTCCTTTTGTTTTACAGGAAATGAAAATAAAGCACAATTGTGGCTTACTGAGAACATGTGATTTGGGATTTATGAGGTATTTTCAGGACATCTTTTTAAAGAGATTAGCTACCACAGTGGTCCCCAACCCCTCGGCCACAAACTGATACCGGTGCGTGGGACATTTTACACGAGGCCGCAAAGAAAAAAAAAAAAAACACATTTTCAAAAATATTTATAGTTTGATTCTGAAGGAAGTTTCATTTTGGAAAACTACTGGATTCTCCCCACCACATCCGACTCATTCACTTTGTCACGTGTTGAAACCACATCCGCTACTTTTTCAAAGTGCCAACTGTTAAATTTAAATCTCCAAGCTAGCAAAGTTAACAAAAAACGAACGTAGTTGGAAAGTTTTTTTTTATCAGAAAACACATGGTGAGGAAATGGAAGAGAAGCCTTTAGCGTCTAAAGAAAAAAGAAAGCTTCATTTAAAAGACAACCAAGTGTTTGTACTCCAAATATAAATTTGTTTTAACAGTTATTCCCACACACCATAATAATAATAATTAATGTATAACATTCATCAACTGGCTTTGAAGTTGTAAAAATAAATGTTCAAATTATGGATTCCCATTTTAATATTATTTTTGAGAGAATATCCGTTTTAGTGACTGTTTATTTCTTTTTTGTTTTTATCCGTAGCACCTTAAAAATTGGACAAGGCTGAAGTTGGCGTGTGATCTTATTTAATTTAATTAAAATCTGTTATTTAAAAAAAAAAAAAAGTATTTTTCTTTAACCGTAAAGCCACAATGGAGGGGTTAAAGAGCCGCATGTGGCTAGGGAGCTGCAGGTTGCAGACCCCTGATCTATAAAACGTAAACCAACTGAAGATGTTTTAGAAAGGATGACGAGAAACTTTTTATAAAATAAGTTAAAAGAAAATTGAAGCTAGGAAAAAAAAGATAAAGAAATCAGACTCACTTCTGACTTGAACAGGCCAGTCTGTGAAAATATTGTTTGACGTTAATTGTCTGAGGCCTGAAAAAGGTTGGGGACCACTGACCTATCAGATTAATCCATACTGCCAAAAATACAGAAGTAATCAAATGCAGCTTTTTTCCCTTTAAAAATTCATATTCTTAGGATTTTTAAATGTTTAACTCTTTAGAGAGGTCAAGCATGCATTTTTTTATTGTAAATTATTTCTGTTTGCATAATGTTGATGCCAATAGTGGGAGTGATAACTCACAGTGCCCTTCCTTTGACTAGAAATCCACTGCTATGTTGGTCATATGTGGCCTTTGTGCCTTCTAGGCCTTAGCCAGCATGAGCTTGAACACACAACCGATTCTGAATCTGGAGAAGTTCCAGGAAGGACAGGAGATGTCCCTTCTGCCGCCTGGACGAGACAAGGCCTCACCTTCTTCTACAGAGTTCAACCCTCTCATTTACGGCAACGACGTTGATTCTGTGGATGTAGCCACCAGGTTAGCTTATACAGTCAATGAATTGGTTGGACGTGTTCTGTTTTGACTTTGTAGTGACATGAAAATCCAAATATGTGTTTTCAGGGTCGCCATGGTGCGGTTCTTCAACTCACCAAACGTTCTGCAGGGCTTCCAGATGCACACTCGGACCTTACGCCTTTTCCCGCGACCAGTGGTCGCTTTTCAGTCCACGTCTTTTCTTGCGTCTCGGCCGCGGCGCTCGCTCTTTGCAGATAAACTTTCTCACACCCAGGCAGTGGAATTCTACGGAGAATGGGCTCTTAACCCCACCAACCTGGCCTTTCAGAGGATACATAACAGTAATCTTCTTTCTTGTATTTAAAAAATCAGTCGAAGAGTTATTGCGTCCCGTCTCTAAATTTACAGTTGTTTCGTGCTTCTGTTGTAGATGTCTTTGATCCCTCTCTAATCGGAGACAAGCCGAAGTGGTACGCTCACCAGCTGCAGTCAGTAGTATACAGAGTGTATGACGGAGGCTCCCAGCTGGTTGAGGCAATGGCTGCTCCCTTGGAGGACGATGCCAACGATTCAGACCCCACAGACAGGTATGGCTGGTTTTCTTCTCTGATTATAAAGATGCTTTATTGCTTCCTGATGGTAAAATGAAATTGTGTGCCACAGTGGTAGTGACAGTGATGGATATGATGACTCCAGCTCTTCCTATTCCTCACTTGGAGACCTGGTGAGTGAGATGATTCAAGGTGACATACAGGGAGACACGCCAAGTAAGTTTTATTTTTCTTAATTGACATTTATTCTATCACCACATTTCTTCGGTAGAATATCTCACCTTTCTTATGTTATCTCCAAGACTTGGATCCACCCACCCATGCTGCGCTGGGAGACGCCAGCGAGGTTGAGTTTCAAGACTTAAGAGATGGTCGTAACGCTGAAGGTCCAGACGGAGCTGCTGAACCCTCCGATGGACAACCCCTTCGCTCAAGCTCAAGCACAACTGCAAGCTCCAGCCCTAGCACAATCATCCAAGGAGTCAACCATGTTAGTAAAATTCCAAATAATGCTCAGAGCATGAAAACGATAAATGTTTTGTGAGGATCTAACCCAGGGGTCTGCAACCTGAAGCTCCGGAACCACTTGTGGTTCTTTTAGCCCTCCTGGTTTAATTGTTTTGAGCACACTGAAAAGTAAGTAAAGTACAAAAAAAAAAAAAAAAAAAGTAAAATTATGGAACTCAAACGTAATTCAAATAATTCAAGAACATTATGACAATGAACCCCACCTTGCCTTTATTGAAAGGTTGGTGCCAGTGTTTTGCAGCGGAGCTATCACCAATGTGTGAATGTGTTAGTGAGTTTGTGAATGGGTCTGTGACTCTAAAGCGCTTTAGGCCTTTAAGGAAGTTGGAAAAGCGCTATATAAGTATACAGGATTTACGTATCACTCAATGAGGTTCCTGATAATGGTACCAACAATCCATCAATCCATTGTAGTTAACCAAAACACTGATAGATTTTTGAGGTCCAGGTTCCACAGAAAATGTAAAGGAGATCAGAAAGCACTACCAGTCACTGGATTATGAGGTGGACTTTCTATTTTTAACATATTCAAAGATTTTAGGTGCACCTTAGGGTTAAAATTAAAAAGTAAGGGTCACTTTAATTATTTCATTTTAGTTTGCTAGATTTTTGAATTTCTGGCCCCACAACTGGTAAAATAAACTTCTTTTTTCTGCTGACACTACCTACTACTACTTTTGCTACATGGAGATGATTCTTCAAGCAAAGAGTGTCTTTTATTTTGAAAGGAAGCCTCTGTCAAAAGTTATAAACTATTTCAGATTTTTGAAAAAAGACTGTTTTCTTTATACTTTCATGTTTTATTCATTACAAAAGCAAATGTATATTTATAATATTAGTAACAATAACATAAAAACAAATCAGTGTCTCATTTTTCTCAGGGGTGAAGTCAGACTTTGTGGCTCCAACTGGATTGTGGTCGGCAACAAATTGACCCAAATGGCTCTTGAAGTGTTAAAGGTTGCAGACTCCTGGTGTAACCACATGTTTATTGACTAGCTTGATAGGAATTCTTGTTCTTTGAGAACCCAGCTCAGATATTGTTTTGTTTGATCATTAAACATCAACACAGTTCCTGTCCATCGCGTGTTGTCCTTCTCTCAGGAACTCGGGGAGGTACCTGAAATCGAAGCGTCTGCAAGTGCAGCTTTACAAAACCCCGTCCCTGGACTGAGCAGTGAGCAGTTTGTCCGACCCGCGGCAGATGCTGGTCTGATCGACCCGGCCAACAAAAAGCAAGAGTACGATAACCCCTACTTTGAGCCTCAGTACGGATTCCCATCTGAAGATGATCCTGATGCAGAGGAGCAAGTGGAGTCCTACACCCCTCGATTCATCCAGAACCTTAACGGCAACAAGTGTGTAAAACTTCATCTAACCATAACATTGTCCTTATTTGTTCCCTGATATATCAATTTTGTTTTTAATGCAGTGACATGCCACAAGTTTCATATAAATATAGATGTTGTTTTTGTTTTTTTTTCTGTTATGAAACTTCTGACTTGGGCCTTTTTTGCTTTTGAAGGGCACAGCGGCCTTTACGTCCCAGTAGCCTGAGGCTTCCTGGAGAGTCAGACGGAGAGGGAGATTCTCGCAACAGCTCACCAAACTCCACCATTTCAAACAGCAGCAATGATGGATTTGGGGGACTCATGTCATTTGCCAGTAAGACTTGTACCTTTCTAATTATTAATCTTTAAAGGGGCCCTACCATGATTTCCTTCAGCCTTTCAGAGTAAACTATATCAATATATATAATCATATATTACATTAGGAACACTAAAAAGCAAATTATTTATGAAATATTTGTGTCCCGTTTTAATACCCAGAAGTAAAACAACTCTATTTCTTAGCCTCCGCCTTTCGCTCCTTGTTGGTCCCGCCCATTTTTCGACGTCATCCTTGAACCAGCCTCTCCAGCATTAACAAAATTAGTAAACAAAACTATAAGAAAGACGGATGCACTGCGGTCTGTAAAGTCTTGTCTGGATTTTTCCCTTTTTCAAACTTTTTATTTTGCTGATGGATTTTGAGAGTCTGTATGAAGGCCAGATTCAAAACCTTTACTGCTGGTTTGAGGAATCATCCATGACGGTTACTGGAGATACAGGTATGCACGCTAAACAACACGTCGGTGGAGTCAATGTGTCTCATGTTAAAAGTTAGTTTATTGAGCATGAATTAATCCGACCACATTTAATGAGTTTCTGTGTGTCATCGTTGTGGTTTTATGGCATTGTTTTTAAGAGAATTCTGTTGAAACTAGCTTACACGGCAGCAGCCGCCACGCGCCCCGCGTAGGCAAAACAACAAAGTGAGTTATACATTGTTTAGTGGTGTTAAAATTTTAAAAATGGGTCCAGGAGCGGTTCCTGGTACAGGAAGGTATTTATCTCCTGCCAGGAGACTGATTCTGGCAGCAGTGGATAACTACATTAGCACCACAGCTCCGCGGAGAAGATAGGGGTGTGTTTGTTGTAGTCTGGGGGCGGAGCTTGCAGCACAGACTCTTCCTGGAGGGAGCTGCTTGAAACGATCTTCATAGTGAGGGATGAACAGTAAAATGCATTTAAAATCTCAAAAGTAAAATTTTCATGGTGGGGCCCCTTTAAATTAAAACCCCAAGTATTTGAAGACGACAGTTACTGCACCAAATTTATGTAGAATATCATATTTAGTGCACAGTCCTCTGCAACATGATGGATTCACACTTCTAAAAAGTTTCTCTTTTAGTCACTTTTATGAGGAAAAACAAAGAAACAGAACAGTGTTGTTTTATAAGATGAACTTTTTTGTCATTGGCTAACAAATTAATATATTAATGTGCAGAGGATTACTTATGAACCCAATTAACAAAAAAAAACAAACTAACAGTTAATAATAATAAAATATGTTTTGTCCATTTTTCCGTTAAAATTAACCACTGCATGCAAAAATTGTGTATAATCATGAAAACAGTGATTTCATAGCAGCCATACCAGCAATATGATCATCATATGAATCTTTATGAACAGCAACATTCCTTTGTTAACAGGCAATCTCTATAAGAACCACGGTACCAGTTTCAGCCTGTCCAATATCGCCCTTCCCAACAAGGCAGCAAGAGAGAAAGCAACACCGTTCCCCAGCCTGAAAGGTAGGGAGCTCAGCTAATCTGTTCACTCTCCACATTCTCTTGATGAAATCTGTTTCTGCCATCTCAATTTAATAATTCTTCTAGCTTGAACATGTATTGACTGCATCCATTTATCATATTCTCTCGTTTGGTTTTATTTAAATAAATATATTTTCTATAATTTTCAATTAGTATTTAGCAACATTTTGTATTACATTCATAGAACTATCTTGGCTAACAAGACTTCATGAATATGTCATGTTATTTATATTAAATTAAAAATAATTCTTAAATAAATTTAACTTTTTTATTCTTCTCTTTGACTTTTATTTTACATTATAAATAATTTTTGGCACGTAAAAGAATACTTTCATATTGATGTTGAGGAGGAAATGGAACAAGCAGGTTTGTAGAACAGTTTTTTACAGCACGACTAGCTCCCCCCTCGATTGCCAGACATATATGGCACTATTTAAAGGAGAATATTGAGAATGTGCCGCTTTTTCTCTCCAGTTTTAACAGGAAATTACACCTTAAAAAGAAAAAAACTGAAATTGAGTTTAATGTTCTCCTAATTGAGTTTTGTTGAGGTTGGATTTTCTGTTACACTGAGAGAGAAAAGAAAAGAAATGTAAAAAACGGAAAGCATTGTGGACCAACTCAATAGCTCTGCTGCGGTGGAATAGGTGCCATAGAAAATGTTCTGTTCCTCTGAATAAGATCTGTTCTGTCTCCGTTGTTCAGATTCCCCTGACAGCCCGGGTATGTCTCATCTGCTGTGGTAGTTTGTTTTTGCCCCTCCCTGGTTCTTTCTCAGACCAGTTGAAGTGGCTTGTGCCTGGATAACACTTAGTTTCTTATCATAGCACTGAAATAGAGGATAGATACACATTCCATGTCCATGTGTATCTTTGTTGACCCTTGTGTTCTTGAGCTATCCCTGTTTGTGTGTTTGGCAGTCTTGTGACTGCACACGCTAATATTCAGGATTTCTTCTGTGATCACTAATTCTATTTTGAAGTATGGAGATGTTTAAAGTCTCACTTGATGCTCACAGAAAAATCTGCTCTTAGAGTTTGGAATAATCTCCCTACTGTGTCCTCACTGTCACGTTTTGCTGTGTTTGTTTAGAGATTTTTGTAACTAAAATTGCTTTTGTGAGATGATTTCATATTAAGAAAACTGGTGAGACAAAAGTTTTTTCTACCTTGAATTCAAAATTAATCCATTTCCATGTGCATCAGAAATGACCCCTTGCTCTTATTGCTAAAATCTTTCACATTGTTTTTACAGTACAAATAAACAGTAAATGTCAGCTGCTTCCTCAGAGAGGATGTGAATGCTGCCGTAATTAATCCTGATTAAAATCTCAAGCTACATTCACACCGGCCTTGGCAATCGATCACTTCCAATTAAAATCTTTGTAAACGAGTTCATATGTGTGTTTTGAGCTTCCGCATTCAAACCTCTTGTGTTGGCGCTCAGCCATGGAAGTTTTTAAGTCCATATTCAGGCTCTAAATACAATAGGGTTAGGGTCATTGAGTGTGTGTTAAAAGTTTGGGGACTTAAATTTAAAAGTGACAAAAAATGGCGTCGTTTTTAATTCAAGTGCCACTTATTTGAAGATTGTTAATGGAGGAGAAATTAATAGTTGTGGTTTGTACTCAGCTAGAATTATAGACAACCAAGTCTTTCATATATTGAAATGGAGCTGGAAAAACAAAAGCCTGGAAAAATATTAATGAGATTTTCTCCGCTTTAAAATTTCGCACCAAATCTTCTCCAAATGTAGGTGGTGACCTTACGCAAGTATCTGGTAGCGATAGTCTGTTCGAGAATGGGGTTTCAGCACATTCTTGAATGCGCATCAGATACCTGGTGTGAACGTAGCATCACAGGTCCTGTATCCTCATCAAACTATTATATTTTTGGTGTATTCTCTTTGTCTTTTTTCTTCATTTCCAACTGTCTCTCATTTTGGTTTTGCTCTGTCTGGAGTGTGCATGACTGTTTTTGTTTTTGGGGTGATGTTCAGACTGGTTATGTCTGGGCCGGGGTCCCTCTCTCTGTCCACCTGTCTGCTGCACTAATTTTGGGTTTTTTGTGCAGTATTTGGGCTAAATTCTCTAATGGAGATAATTACAGAGGCCGGCCCGGGGAGCGGAGAAGGTTGGTTCTGCCCTTTTCATCGAGTGAGCTGCATGCTTCTCCAAGCCAGTCAATCACATCTCCCAACCTCTCTTTTGTTTGTCTTTGGTTATGTCCTTTTGTCTGCCGTCTAGACACAGTGGAACATTTTGTCATTGTCTCTCATTTTCACAAGCCATTCTCTTTCCTTCTTTTTTGACTTTAAGTTTGATGTATTATAGTCAAGATTCAAGGGTGTTGCACTATAATATGCTTTCTCTATATAGGAAACATCTAATGGCAATTCTAGGAAAAATAAGAAGTTGAAAACATCCTGAAACACTTCAAAGTGAGAAAACTAGTGAAGCTGAGAACTAATAATTGTTAAATGCAGAGTAAAAAAGAAAGAGACTGAACCAACATGTTAACATCCGTTGTTTGCCTGCGTTTTCCTTCTTTCTTTTTCTTACATGGTAAATAATGGGGTTTGGCTGAATCATTCTGTAATTGTGCTGTGAACAATAAGAAGTGACTGCAGACAACAATAAACCATTGGAACATGAAGATTAGAAATTTCTAAAATTATTAAGTTTTAACTTCCTTTTCCAAAAACTTTGGTCTCATGTTGCAGATTTAAATTCCAGGGAAGACTTTGACATCTGTGGCCACCACTGATTACTAGACATTCAGTGGATGCTTGCAGAGACACCATGAAGTTCAGATGATGTTTTCTCCATAGAAATAAATGTCAAAGCTCTATTGTTATTTGCCCAAACTAAGGATCTGTACACCTCTCAGGACCCCCACAGAGTTTCTCTTACTTTCTTCACACTCCACCATGTCACATGAGATCATGTGACCACAGGCTTTTAGTGAACAGTCACTGTGTGGGTGTAAGTGACACCCAAGTGTCTGACTTTATTCCCTAAAGGAGAGAAAGTAGGTACCAGGCAAATCAGACAGGGTTTTGTGTCGATGCTATTTTGATGGCAAGTTGGCGGTCCCAGTGCCAAGTACCCAGACCAGTGCAGTGCAAGTCAGATTCTACATATACAGAACAAATAAAATAGGAAAAAATGTATTTCTTACTACAAGCACATACATAAACAAACTTCTTAATACCCATCTGTTATTAAAGCTCTATTTTGTTGTTTTAAAATGTACCCAGTATGGTGGCATCTTGTTGTAGTTTTGTGGCTATGCTAGCAATTTTGGAGGGTTTTCCTCTGTTTTCTTGTAGCAAACATTGTTGTTTATTTTCTAGCAGCTATTGGAGACTTCTAAAGCTCTAATACTTAGATTTAGACCCCAAATTTTCAGATGAGTTGAGAAAGACAGTATATGGAGTCAGAGCAAGAACTTAGCAGAGGGAGATAAAAGGAAGCTAAACTTTTCTTCCACCAGCCATAATTTGGAACATGAGATAAAATGCCTATAAAATAGATAAGCTTGGAACACTGACAAAGACCCAGCTGTGTTTGTGGAATGCAGCATTATGGATTTCATTAAATTGTGGCCTCACTGACTGAAGGGTGATGTGTGGAAGTGATCAGCAGCACTGATGTACCCTCCCTTTTACATCATGTACACACCGGGCATGTGACATGCGTTTTTAATCCCTAAACCTAAAGGCACATTCTTCAACGCGCATGGTATTAAACATGCACAAGCAGGAGGGTGGTTTTTTTTTTTTTTTTTTTTACTGTTTACAAGCGCATGTTCGCCACCTACAGTTGGAAGAGACTCGGAGTGAAATATCCAAATCTCACGAATCTTACTCCTGGGTTTTTCTGTCACAGCTCTATTCTAATAGATGAAAGACTTTGTGTCATAAAATTCCAGCCCCGCACAAACCACATTTATTTTTTTGTCCTTTATGATCAATTTACAAATGATTGGTACGTCGGTGCATAAATAGAGTTTCCATACCAACTTCCCTTCACTCCCTGATTGGTCAAAGTTCGACCAGGTTTAACTTGCAACCGGCATTAAATAGCCTCGCGTTTTGTTCGTAGAGCTAGAAAATGGTAGATCTAGAACGTAACGTGGAAGCCCAAAACTTGTTTTCATAAACTATGTCCGAATTCTGAAAAACTATGTAGTGCAGAACTATCTAGTGCCCTGGATTTTAGAACCAATTCGGACAGCATGCTCACTAACTTTTTTTTTTTAAACGGCAAGTATGGCATCACCAATTTCACAAAAATCCAAAAAAAACGAGAAATTACAACTGATGATGAAAACATCGATGGTTTATTAAAAAAAAATAATTTACCACTTTTTATTATTTATTTTTAGCAAAAAGTGTTCAAACAAAATGCATTATGGTCTATGTTCACTAATGTAGTGAGGGTGTATACAGGTTTTTGCAGAGTTCTGGGAAATTTCTTGGGCATATGACTTTAGAAATGTAGATTCAAACATCACTACAAATGGTGAAACATACTATATACTTCACTAAGTAGTGAGTAGTGAAGGAATCAGGACATAGCAATAGACTTTTTTCATTGTAGTAGTGGCTCTAATGCATGTTGTTGAAGGCAGTGTGAATGTAGCTTCAGACTTTCCCAACAGTCAGAGTTGTTGGGTACATCAGAGATGAATAAGCAAGTGAATACAAAGAACTGGTGGACCACATTGTCACCTGACGTAAAAATAATTATCGAAGGACATTGTTTTTCTATGAGATGCTATAACATGTCAAACCCTATTTCAGGATATCATGGGAGAAAACATGGAGGAGGAAGAGAAATATATATTGAAGTCAACATTGGCAGCGAGCTTTACTGAAGACCTAACAGTAATGCTGTTTTCTAAAAGAGCCAAAACAGATTGTATTTCTTGAGGAAACTTTGGTCTTTCAATGTTTGCAGTAATCAAACACGCATATCTTCCATAAATGCATTGTGTTGAATGTAATCGCCTCTGCAGTCACATTTTGGGGCAGCAGCATCAGAGCAATCAAAATAATTACTTCTGTTTTGTCGAGGAAGCAAGAACATTTCCTTACTTAGACCAGAAAATGTTTATATTTATAAATGAGGAGCGATTTGTCTAAATGCACTTGTTTTTGTTTTTCCCATTAAAACCTGAATTGACAGCCAGAGGGGAGCTGGAGTTTGTGCTACATGTTTGTCTGTCTGATAGAAACCAGAAATGCTAAGTTATTTTGCAGATTCTCTTCTTTTTTGATCATCTCCAAGCCATATTGTTGTTGCTTTTTAACAAGACGAGCTGTCAGGGACATCGGGTCGATGCTGCTGCTGTTTTTCGATTATTTTTCTTGTTAAATAGATCTAAACCCCTCAAAGATTTTAATAACTGCATCTATTGTAAGATCATTGTTCACAATTTTCACCTGATATTCTGTAAACACAAGTACTACAAAAGGACTAACTACTAGAGGTTTGGCTTTGTTAAGGGATGGAAACTTTTTGCCTGTTGTAATTTTTCATTTCTCATGAAAACAAGCCAAAATTTTAGATTTTCATATTTTGATCTTTTCTAATCTCTTTATATCAAGGATAGGGATGGCAATGTGTTGACAGGAGTCAGTGGTGTGATGGAAAAAATACTTTGAAGAGTTGATGAAGACTAAAAGAGAACAAAGAATAGAGGAGGTGACTGTTGTGGAGCAGGTCCGGGTTGTTCAACAGAATCTTAGGTGGTGAGAAGATGCCTGAGGAATGCAGGAGAAGTGTGATGTGCCCATTTTTAAGAATAAGGGAGATGTGCAGAGCTGTGGTAACTACAGAGGAATAAAGCTGATGAGCCATACAATGAAGGTATGGGAAAGAGTAGTGGAAGCTAGAATAAGAGCAGAAGAACATGATGTGAGAGCAGTAGTATGGTTTCATGCCAAGAAAAAGCACTACAGATGGAACATTTGCTTTGAGGATGTTGATAGAGAAGTACAGAGAAGGTCAGAGAGAGCTCCACTGTGTCTTTGTAGATCTGGAGAAAGCTTATGACAGAGTGCCCAGAGAGGAACTATGGAATTGTATGAGGAAGTCTGGAGTGACAGAGAAGTATGTTCAAGCAGTAGCTGCTGATCAGGGCGACCAACTACAAGAAGAACTGGAGAACATGCAGGGCCGTAGATCTTGAAAACCTGGACCTTCTTCAGTATATAAAATCTACTACTTCAAAGTGAAGTTAAGCTTTACTCACCATTTTTTTTTTTTTTAAAGAACAAAAAAAATTTTGAATGGACTGATAAAACAGTTTGTTGTTGCTAGATTACTCCTTCAAACATAGACGCAGACTCCTGATGTTCTGATGATTTCTTGCTGGACGCATGTCTAGGAGGTTTAGTTTCTTGTAGACTTTTAGTTACCGAACTCCAAATATAAAATACATTCGCTTGGGAGCCTCATGAGAAAATAAACTGTCTTGCATACATTAGAAAGGTTAATATACTCATTTAAAGATTAGACTAACCTCAAGCACCACTTGACTTTCGTAAGAAAACCTTCTCACTTCATTGTTGCAACATTATTTTGTAAAGCATTCATCCTCTCACTTCATTGTCTTTGTCACGCATGGTGTCATTGATGTAGTGCTGTTTGCATTGTCCTCCTTCTGACCTTTTCCACTAATGTGTGACGCCACCGCTAAGAGACCTGTTTGGACTCCTCTGTGTGTGTCTCCATGTTTGTGTGAGCAGAAGGGCCCTCCTTAGTTTGTTCTTCAGCTCCTCTCTTGCAATAATAAATAGTCAGTGCTTCAGTAATTTGTCTGGTTGGCATTAGATAACCTTTAGCCGATTGCAAACATCCCTCCTCCTCAGAGATCCCTTCTTTTCCATTCGTACTGTAGCTTAAAAAAGGCCCTAAATTGTTTCCTCTCCTGAGTTACAGCTCCTGCAAACAAGTTTGCCTTTCTTTTTTAGCGAATCCACTGTTTGCTGATGTTGATGGTGAGTTTTTGATTTTATCTTTTGGGTTCAGAAACAGTATTTTGTCAGTTCCTCCAGGTGCACGTGCTCCCCGAGCTCTTGTGGACCAGAAATCTTCAGTGATAAAACACAGTCCAACAGTGAAGAGAGAATCGCCATCGCCTCAGGGTCGAGTCAACAACACAAGGTAGAGAATGGCTCAAAATTCATAGTTTTCGTCTCGGGATAAGAAAAGCTAGTCACTTTAGTGTTCTATTTATGAATTATGATTGACAGAACGTATTAAGTTTTTCATTTTATGATTACCCGCCACTCCACTGTTGAATGAAAATGTGTTTTTGTGATTCAGTGAAAACCAGCAGTTCCTAAAGGAGGTGGTACAGAGTGTCCTTGACGGTCAGGGCGTTGGCTGGCTCAACATGAAGAAAGTGCGCCGATTGTTGGAGAACGAGCAGCTCCGAGTCTTTGTTCTTAGTAAACTGAACCGAGCCGTGCAGTCAGAGGAAGATGCTCGTCAGGAAATCATACGTGACGTGGTAAGGATTCAATAATTCTTAGCATTGACCACTCAATGGAAATGAAAATGTGGTCCATGTGGTTTCTGCTTTAACCTTTTTCTGGGCAGATGTTGCAGATTTGCAACAGCTAAATTATAACCTGTTATGATTATTTTCCCCAAATATCAAATTTTTTTCTCTTTATAAAACTTAATTTGGCCTTGAAAGGGTTAATATTTGCTGTCCAAATGATGCATTCCAAAGATTAAAGACCTACTCAGATGAAAATAGGGTTTTTGGTGTTTTTAACAAGTCCTTGTGACATTTTCCTAATAGAGGAAATATATTAAGAAGATTAATATTCAAATTGGATTTCTGAGTATTTATTTTTTCAAATTGTGGTGAATCAGCAGCAGACAAAAAGATGCTGTTTTAAAGAAGATTGTAGAAGTGACAAAGAAGCTGCTGTCAGCATAAGCTTCCTGCTCCGCTCCATTCTATTGCATCCACTTGTGGATGACTAGATCCATCTATGTCTGTTTTTCTCCTCTGAGCTGGTATCTAGCTCCATTACTGCTCACCATTTCATTGCACCGCTAGTGTTTGGTTTAGGGTGTGAGGGGCTGTAAGCTAGCAGGAGAAAGTAAACTATTGGCTGTATAAGAGGACTAAACTGAGTAAGTCGAATGTCACCATAGGAAATGGCCTACTTCCAGCTCCAGCGAAGTGAAGCCAATTCTGCTGCAATTTTTTTTGCGATGCAAACATTGCCATGTTGGAGCCAGACAACATTTGTAAGCCAGGGATTGGTCCAAATGAGCCTGATTGAGCGTTTCTATGTCAAATATCACCAATCAAGAGAAAGCTTGTTTGAAGACCACACCCCACCACTGAAAGCAGGCTCAAGAGAATCTGTCAAACATTTTGAATGTTCAGGAGATGTCCTGTCAAGGCCCTACTCACCAATTTTAACCGCACCTTGTAGTACACACACCTCTAACACCTCAAAATATACACTCTAACAAACAAACACGCATGCATCACACAAGGAAGGTGGGACTTTCGACCCTCTGTCCCCTACCCCATCCCTGGCGAGGGGGGATGGAAACCCTCGGCCTAGTGGTCTTGTCTCTTGGGTGCCGGTCTCCTGGGCTCTGTGACCTCCTCGCCACGCTGGGAGAGGGATCCCCAAGATCTAACGGGATCAAACTACATCGGAGCCATGGGGTGTCCAGGTCTCGGTGGTTCGGGTTCCGGTCCCGGCTCTCGAGAAATGGGCCTCTCCGGGACTCCATCAGTGGGTGTGCCTGGCCAGGCCTTGTTAACATCATTCCTCTGGGTCCCTCGTTCCTCTTGGGTGTCTCTCTGCTTGGCGGGGGTGGGCGGCCCCTTCCCGGCTCGCCCCTGGACCTCCTGCGGCGGGCGCGGGCGGACGTCTGGAGCATAGAAGCGGGTCATCCTGGGGGAGTTCTGGCTCGTGCCTGGGGTGGGGCGGGGGGATGCTCGGTGCTGCTGGGTGGTGGTGGGCTGCTCCTCTGGGGTTGGGGGCTCTCCGGGTGTGGGGCCTTGTGTTGGCCCTCTGGGCGTGGGGGTGGCCGGGCTCTCTCTCCTTCTATACATTCCATCAACATTCACATCAGCAAAACATAAACACTCACCTGAGCACAGGTGTCAGCTCACCTCGCACTAACAGAATGTGTGATGGAATGAAAGGCTTTATTTGTGTCAGCTTCTATGATTGTGTGTGAGCTGCAGTGGTATTGTGTTCATTTTTGACAACTTTAAAGGTATAGATTATTTTAGCCAAAAGGTATGTGTGTAACTGAGTGTGTGTGTAGACAGGCCCCGCCCATTCCAGATTGTTATTTAGACCTGGTTGTTATAGGATGTTACTACTCTGTGTTACTTTCTTTGTTCTCTTAACCCCCCTCTTTTATCCCCCCCACCCCCACCCCCCACCCCCCTTTATTTCCGTCCGGTCCAACAAAAAAAAAAAAAAGAAAAAGATACAACATAATTAAAATAAAGTTTAGCATGAATTACAACAGGGGTTTATTAAGTATAAACCCCTGTTGGGACAATAAAATCTGTCCAACGCAAGAGGCTCTCAGCCCGTATCTGCTTGCTCAGCTGTTGGACAGGACAAGTTAAGAGGAAAAAAAAAAAAAACATTTTGAATGTTTTAGGTTGGGGCCAGCGGACACCACTTGCTTTTATTGCGTGTGGAATTGGTTAGTTTATTTAATAATTATATGTATTTATTAATATTAAATATAAATAAAAAATTTGAATTAGCAAGAACATGTTAAGAAAAGGTAGCAGAACAAGAGTGTTTTTTTTCTGACATATATAACTGAGTAATAGCTGTTTCTTTCTTTATAAAAGTCTATGGGATTTTGGCTTTTGTAGTGCCAGCAGATACTTCCTGTTTAGAATATGAGGAAGGAGGAGGTCACCCAGTCCAGTTCTTGTATACAGTTAATGGTATAAACAGATGGATGATGGGAAGTGGGGAGAGACTCCAAATGTCATAGCAGCTCTGCAGAAGCTATACCTTCAATAACAGTCCTGTTTTTAAAATCTTGGCTTAAAATGGTACTATCATGATTAAAGTCCATTGGGAATGTGTTTAAAATGGATTAAAAGATGATTGGAGTAAGATCCCCCCCCGGCAAACCTAAATGGATCTCACCCTCTCAAATAATCAGAGATCTGCCATCCTGCTGGTTTTCCAGCTCTCCATGCACTGCTTGCTGCTGATTACCTGGACCAGGTGTGTTCATTCAATCAGAACGTGTTGACATCTGACTGAGCTAATCAGCAGCTAGCAGGGTTTGCAGATCTGGAAAACAGTCAAGGTGGTAGATCTCGTGGACCAGGAATGAACAGCCCTAGTGTCACATAGGAGAGGTTGTACTGGTTAAAATGATACCAAATAAGCATGTATGTAGTCTTTAAAATTGAAAATACTGAGGTTAATTCAAAAGTAGACAAAAACAGAGTTTTAGATTCTAGGTTCCAGAAGGTTAGAAGTTTGGATGGTTAAAGCAGCTTTCTGCAGTCCAGAATGTATAGATCAAGTCATGTTGGTTTGTTTAAAACACTAGGAAACTTACAGCTGTGTTGAATTCCCAGGAGGTGAACAGAAAGGTCTACAAAGGGATGCTGGACATCTTGAAGTGCACAGTTTCCAGTTTGGAGCAGTCTTACACCAACGCAGGCCTTGGAGGAATGGCCAGTGTCTTCAGCCTCCTAGAAATAGCACGCACACATTATCAAACCAAAGGTAAGTCCAACACCTTTCAGCATATCGTCGGACACTGTTGTTATTTGAATCAGTTAATTTTATTCTGAAGGAAATTTTAGGCTTTTGGCTTGAAAAGCACTGTTCCTGTTGGGCTAACACTTGTCTGTGTCTTTGCAGTGTTTATATTGTTAGTTATGCTGCATGTTAGAGCTTGACTCCCTAAACTAATAACTAAATCTGGGATTTGCTTTGCCTGATTCTATTAATCCTCTTTCTGTATAAATCTCCAACTACCTTTTTTTTTTTTTTTGTCTGTAATTCTGATGAACTGTGTGTTTGGCCGCTTAATTCTTGGGAACTTGGTAGACCCAGAAAAGCGCAAGCGAAGCCCCACTGACAGTGCTGGCAGCCCGGGAAGTAAAGAGAGCCCCTCTGGTCGAATGGAGACGGCCAGACCTCAGGGCCTCCTGAACATTCCCCACCTGCAGCTGCCTCACCACACAACGGGCAAAGGAGCCCGTCATTTTGACACGCGGAGTCTGAACGAGGAGAACTTTATTGCCTCTATTGGTGTGTACACCACTCCGGTCCGGTTGCATGTGCTCTGTTTGTGCCCTCCCCTACTCTTTACAAGCTTATTGACCTACCAACCAGCCGTCTCAAAGAAAGTCCTTCACCTGTCCCAAACAGATTTCTACAGATGCTTTTATATTCCACACACTTTAAATTAGATGTCATTTATTTCTCAAATTTTCTAAAAATATATTCTTTAAAGAAGCTAAAAAAAATCCAACCTATTTTGTTTGAAATCAACTGATTAAAGTGTTTGGAATATACCCCTGCCCCCCAGCCTGGATTGTTTGTGTCCCTTCAGCATTTGTCAGGTTGCCTCTTGTTGTTGACCTCTTAGCACCTTGAATGCATGTCTTTGTTTCGTTCCTCCAACGTCAAAATCTGCCGTAGTGTATAAAAGAAACCCGAGGTATGCACATCGATGGTCAGATCGGTGTACGTCTGTGCCTTCGCTGCAGGTTTCTGCAAGACAATGGCAGCTCTCAGCATGGAGGGTGGAAGCATCGCTCCCCAGTAAACAGTCCCAGCAAAGATCCTCTCTGCAAACTTAATGTTTCTAAAGAACTAGCTCGAACAGAAAATCTGCAATCTTTTTTCCTTAAATGGTTCTGGGTCTGTTTACAGGGGACCGGCTGAACAAAACCGCCCTCACACCTTTCCTACCTGCACCCTTTAATCTACCTGTTAAAAGTTGCACCTTCAATTCTACAGAATGCTTCAAAAACTTGCATCCTGGCTTCTGCAATAGCTCCATTTCACTCACTGGCCAATTTTTTTCTTGGCCTTTCAACCCCCATCTCATGCTTTTTTCCATGTCAGCCCTCTCTTTGCCAGTTCTGGAGAACCAGACAAACACAAGCCGTAAAATAGGAGGCCCGAGTCAGATGCAGCTTATTCTGACACCATTGTGTGGTTCTCCAGGACTCAGAACCAGAAGCTCTGGGTGTGTTGTAATGTTAACTTAGTAGCTGTTCCTCAAAAATAGACCCAATTTGTTCAGATTCAAAGCTACATGCAAACATTACAAAGCACCCTCTTTGAGTAATGACAGTTCCTCCGTGTTTCTTTTGGGTTTGTTTTGATTTGAATGCTCACCCACCATACATGCTTTTTTCAACCAGCTCTCTGATTCTTTCTCTGTCTTTCTCTCCTTGCTTGCAATGCATCTTGGGTAGAATTGTGGAGCAAGCACCAGGATAAGCAAAAAGCTATGGAAAAACCACAGAGTAAGAGATTACACACACCAGAAAAAGAAAGAAAGAAGAACATTTCTTGACCTTTATTTCGCCCCTTTAATCTCTGTCCTTTCAAACCAGATTATGCAGAAAACAAAACAGAGGTTCTAAAAAGCTTAAATATCCAAGTCCATATCTGACATTTACAAACTAAAATTTCATTAAGAACCATATGTATAATATTTATGTTGTCTTTTCCCCAAAGGTAAAAGTCGCATAAATTGCATTGACACTGTTTACTAGACACAATCCCTGCACAATATTTATACTGAAAAAGAAAATACACCTTTAATTTAAAGACCCACTTTGAAGATTTTGCTTTTCTTTTAACATGTTCTTGTATCACTCTTCTCATGACGGAGGACATACATTGATAAAATTAAGATTAAAATTGCAATTCTGAATATTTCCTTACTCAAATAGATGTGAATTAGGAGCACAAAAAAGGTTTTATTTGTGATGTAAAAAAACACGCTGGGCAGATCACAAGCTCCCTCCTCTGCTCTGCAACAGGGTGGGGAAGTGGGGGCGGGCTTGCTCTGCGACAAGCCCACAATTTAAAAGTGAATTTATGAATTAACTGCTTTTTGTGTGAACTACTGTCGCTCCATAGAAACAACAGAACAACACAAGTTATTTGATTTTGGCTAAAAACTAAAAAATCAAAATGAAAAGATGACAAACACTTTTAAAATGGCTCAAAAGATGATTGAAGTGGGTCTGTAAAGTAAAAAGTTTGATTTTTTTGTTGAGTGTTCATAAGGATAAATGTTACCAAATTTTTTACATATTGTGAACAAATAACCTAATTCCAATGAGGTGTTTTGGAATGAGAACTCAATAAAATGGGAACTTGGAATCATTCCTTTTCAACCATGCATTGGGATGAGCAGAATGTACACTTGCTGCCTTTTCTGCTTTTTAAAAACATTTTTCCTCCAGTTTTTAAGGGACTTGCAGTGTCATGTCCCACTATAAAGCTCTTTTTTGAAGTTATATGCCACAAAAAATAAAACGTGCGGATGTCTGCGTCACCACGTCTCCACCTGCAGAGGTGATAAATAACATTTAACACTTGAAAGAGTAAATGTCTCCTTTACCGTCCATCACTTTGTGTGCATGCCTAACTGCCTGTGTCTGTTTTGTCATTTTTGGTGTAACTTGAGCCACATTTGCAGCACTGACTTGAGATTTACTGTTGCGCCTCCTGCAGTTTTGCTTTGATTTGTAATGTTTTCCAGTTTTTCCTGCACTCTCTGCTTGCCTCGTGATACTTTTTGTCAAAAAAAGCAACTGTCAACAGATTTGATGAAACCAGTGTTGTTGTTTGGGAAAATAGCAAACCTAGTATTGTTCCTTTACTTTGAGCTAACAGTTCTAAGAGTCTTTGACATGATTTCCCAAACATCTTTAAGCTAGTTATTCACAGTTTGCTTGGCTTTGATCAGGTGTAATTCACTGTTACAGGATTATATTCTTACTGTCTGTGTTTCTGTGATGTGCTGGTTCAGAGGCAGCTCTAAGGTAAGAAGGTTAAGCGTGGATTTTCATGAAAACAGGCTGAGATTGAGGCTTATTTTTCAGGGGCGGAAGGAGCAAAGCAGCAGCGTCCACAAGCGACTGATGCAGAGGAGAAAAAATCCCAGATCAGTGCAGATAGCGGCCTCAGTGTCGCATCAGGGTCTCAGGTTTGTGGATGGATTATTGTGTTGTCATGGGATACGTAAAAGTGTTACCCTTAATTTCACATATCAAGATAATGAATATGTAACGTTATGTAGTTGAAACAGCTAGTCTTATTGGGGTACACATCAGTTCCCTCAGGAGTGGATCATCCTGTTCATCTGAAGCCCAAACTGTGCCAGATCCAGAAATGACAAAAAAAGCAATGTAGAAGCTCCACATCAAACTTTTATTTTTACGTCTTAAAAGGTGAAGGTCATGACAGTGCAACCAAAAGAAGACGGAATCCCTTTGGGAAATC
Source organism: Oryzias javanicus (assembly GCA_003999625.1). NCBI lineage: Eukaryota > Metazoa > Chordata > Actinopteri > Beloniformes > Adrianichthyidae > Oryzias > Oryzias javanicus. The sequence continues at coordinate 9,130,248 of CM012439.1, read as the reverse complement.
GTGTTCGGAGTCAAATCAGGATCAACTTAAAGTCAATGAGGAAACCAGAGAAAACTTGAAAACACATTGTAAACCTAAACTAGGAAATATTAAAAACTTAAAAAAAAAGTAAATTTTATTTAAAAAAAAAAAAAAAAACGTCAACGAAATATTTAATATTTAGAAAAAATAAAAGTTGAAACTTGAGTGTGAGGTGTTACAGTAGTGATCATGCTAAGTTTACATCATGGAAGGAATGACAGTGGTGGCACCAACAACATAGGCTCTTTTGCGGCAGAAATTTGATTACATTAGAAATGGTTTATTTTGAAGCAATCAAAAAAAATGATTATCACACAATACAATAAATCAGCAGAAGTTTGCATCCATAAAGACATGTCAAACAGGATAACTAAACATTAAAAGATTTCCTGAAAGGGAGTGGGAGGAAGCGGACTTATATAATCCCACTCCGGCTCAACCATACCATTTATTATTATTATCTGGTTCTTAACTTAAAATCAGGTATTTATATCTTTCCAACATAGATTCAAGTTATTAGGAATCCTGAAGTTACAATAACTCACATGACTACATAAGCAAATGTAACACTGTTTCAGACTTTGCGATTGCATATGCAAATCTATTATCAAAATTCAGTAAAACTAATTATTTTGTATTAAAAAGAAATATTAATATAAGTCAAATATCAAACAAAAACATGAATGTATGGGGGAGAGACACGCGTCTGCTTGTAACCCGGAACTGGAAAGAAGGAACTGACATTACGATAATCTCGATCGCCTGATGTCAATCATGTTCTGGTAGGCAATGGGTTTAAAGCCCCAAATATAATTTAACTCCTAAAGGGAGAAATCTGAATTAAAGCTATTATTTGAAGATTTAAAGCAAAGAGTGAGAGAAACAAAAACACAAAAGTTCAAAGTTCTAAACAGCAGCTGTTACAAATAAACATCTTTCATTTGGTTGCAGTTTTAGGATCATAATTGTCTTCATTCAAGTTTTAAATTAACTGTTTTTTTGCATATTTCTTTTAAATACATTTTTTTGTTCACATTTTGTTTTATTCTTTGACAGTTTATTTAAGCTTACAATATGTATGTATGCATTTAAAACTATTTTTAATGTACATTTAATAATGTTATTTTATTTTCCAAATGGTGCAGTCTGGTTTTTCATTCACTTAAAGCTCATCTTGACCCCATACACTTGCAGCTGGGTTTATATTGAGGCTGCAACAGTTCTTATAGCGACAGCTTCAAAGGTTTGGTGTTGTTGTCCACCGCTAAGGCGCTCCTTTGATTTTTGTCTCCTCCTTCCTTTGGATTCACAGAAGAGTGACACAGAATCTGTAACCGGCTCAGAACCACCAATTCTGACGAGAAGCACCAGCCAGGACTCCGAGGCCAGCACAGTGGTAGGGCACGACCAACCCGGACGCTCTGTTAGACTAACATAATCCGCGTCACGTTTGTAATCCTGTTGCAGAAGTGTCAGAAGTCCACCTGTGTGTTGCTCTTACCCCGATTGTTTCATTTGCAGATAAGCAACAGCTCTGGAGAGACTCTGGGGGCGGACAGTGACCTGAGCAGCACAGCCGGAGACGGGCTGGGAGGAAGAACCGCTCCTCACTTAGCTCAGTCCAGGGGGACGCTGTCCGACAGCGAGATTGAAACCAATCCAGCCACCAGTTCTGTGTTTGTAAGTTATCACGTTTGAAAAGTCTTGAGGTCAACTTTAATGGCTTGAAAGTAAAACCGTCAAAGGGGAGGGGTTAGCAACCTACAATAAATGCAGTCAATTAGGCTGCAAAAAAATAGTAAAATACAGACCCAGTTAGGCCGCTGATCCTTCCCATTTTAGAGTATTTGTAATCTATGACACAACCAGGCTTTATTCTGGTTCCACAGGGAAAGACCCACACCCTCAAACCCAGTGCTAAAGACCACGGACCTGCAGTGGCTAAAGGGCCGCCTGCACAACCCATGGAGGACATCAGCATGAGGATTTACCTCTGTGAAGGCCTGCTGGGTAGGCTCTGCTCTGTTCTGCCCCTCTGCATGGTCAGGCGGCGCCCACATGTTCTTCAAACGCCTGCATCTCTGTCTGTTAAAGTTCTGCTTTGCTTTACTAACACTGACTGTTGTTTGGATGAGAAAAAAAAACCCATCAGCTTAACGATTTTACTTTAAAGTTTTACTTTATTTTTGGCTTAAGCAAACTACATTTGTAGATAATTACAAAGCAAATGTGCAATCAGAGTTGCAGGAAGCTATGACTCCTGGTAAAAGTGGAATTGTGGAATTCAGTGGAATTGTGATGACGGACATCAGTGATCATTTACCAATCTTCACAGTCCATAAGCACTATCAAACCAAAATTCATACTAAAACAGAAAAAATTATAAGGGATAGATCCCAAAAAGCAGTAGAAGCATTTAAAAAAGATCTGGAACAGCAAAACTGGGAGGAAGTATATGTAAAAGATGTTAACTTGGCTTATAATTCTTTTATAAGAATCTTTGGTGGTCTATATGAAAAAAACTGCAAAATAAAGAAAATAACCATAAAAGAGAGAACAAGTAAGCCATGGATGACCAAAGGACTGCAAAACGCATGCAAGAAAAAAAATACTTTATAAAAGTACTTTCTAAATCTAAAAACTGTGGAGGCTGAAAATAGATATAAAAAATACAAAAATAAATTAGTTTCAATATTGAGAAAACAAAAAAAAGATTACTATAGTAAATTATTAGAAGAAAACAGAAACAACATCAAGGAAACATGGGGAATAATAAATAGTATTGTAAAAAAGAATAAAACAGGCCCACCAGTAACTAATTATTTTAATAATGGACAAATGGAAATCCATGAAACAAATAAAATAGCAAATGAATTTAACAATTATTTTGTAAATGTTGGACCAAACTTGGCAAACTCTATTCCAAACAAACCAGACTATAATATTACTTCAAATATAAAGAATAATTCAAAACAAACATCATGCTATTAGACCCAGTAACTAGTGAAGAAATACAAAATATTGTAAAAGGGAGCAAGAACAAAAGGTCTACTGATTGTGACGACCTAGATATAATACTGATAAAAGACATACTTAATTATATTATACATCCTTTACGCCATATATATTCTTTATCTTTTACACTAGGAGTCTTTCCAGACAAGATGAAAATTGCCAAGGTCTTACCACTCTACAAAAATGGAGACAAACATGTTTTTTCCAACTACAGGCCAATATCTCTGCTTTCCCAGTTCTCCAAAATACTAGAAAAATTATATGTAGACAGACTAGACAAATTCCTGAATAAAGAAAATATTTTATGTAACAGTCAGTACGGTTTTAGAGCAAAACATTCAACAACAATGGCACTGATGGAATTGACAGAAGAAATATCTGAAGCAATTGACAAAAAGAATCATCTCATTAGCATTTTCATAGACCTCAGGAAAGCATTTGACACAATAAATCACCAGGTTCTCCTTCAAAGACTAAGTAAATATGGGATTAAAGGACTGGCCCTACAATGGATAGAAAGCTATCTAAAAGATCGACAGCAATATGTACAGATAAACAACACCAAATCTAATTTATCCCATATCACCTGTGGTGTACCTCAAGGGTCAGTCCTTGGCCCCAAACTATTCATTATCTATATAAACGATTTAAGTTCAGTATCCCAAAAAATTAATTCCATTTTATTTGCAGACGATACAACCTTTTATTATACGGGAGACAATATTGAACATATGATAGAGGTGGTGCAGATTGAATTAGGAAAAATTAAAGCGTGGTTTGACGGAAAAAACTATCAATAAATAGTGATAAATCATATTTTATGATATTTAGTAATAGAAATACAAACAATACAGTTGAATTAAACATAGATAATATTAATATTAGAAGAGTAAAAGATGTAAAATGTTTAGGAGTTATTATAGATGAAAAGCTATCTTGGAAATCACAAGTTAACACCGTCAAATCCAAAATATCAAAAGCAATTGCAGTATTACACAGTATTAAAAAGTGGTTCTTAGACAGTAATTCATTATATCTATTATATAATTCCTTGATTATGCCATACCTGAACTACTGTATAGAAATTTGGGGTACAACTTATAAAACATATATTCATCCTATTTACATATTGCAAAAAAAAGCAATAAGAATCATTACAAAAAGTAATTATAGGGACCCGTCAAATCCATTATTTATTAAATTAAAACTATTAAAACTTAATGATCTTATAAACTTTAATATTTTGAAATTTATGCATAAAGTAAAGATGGAAAGCCTTCCTCCTAATTTAATGAAAAGATACATGAAAAGGAAAAGTAAATTTAATCTTAAAGGACATGAAATATTTGTCAAACCAAAACACAGAATTCTGATAAAACAACGATGTGTATCAGTATATGGAATTAATATATGGAATAAATTGAGCTTAGAAATTAAAAATGCTTCAACAATATCAAGTTTTAAAAACTACATTAAAAACAGTATTAAACAATCAACAAATAAACTATCCCCAAAAAGAGAAAGACCATCCAGAAATTATATATTTCCTTCACACTGTTTATGTTGTAAATATAATGATTTTGGTTTTTTTTTTTTTTTTTTTTTTCTTTGTTTCTTTCTTACCCAATTTTCTCTTACTGTGTAATGCTTGTGTATCTGTATCTTTCTTTTTTTATTGATAGATTAATGTATTGATTGTAAAAAGGGGCAGACAAAATAAGTTTTTCTTCTTTCTGTCCCCTTTTCATTTTTTTTTCCCTTCATTTTCTATCATGATTGAGTTTATAACTCAAGTTTATATTGTATGCTTTTTGATGAATAAAAATGAAATAAAAATAAAAAATAAATAAATAAATAAATAAAAGGGGGGGTTTAGGTAGATTTAGTCTAAGCACTTTTTAGGGAAGCACAAGTTGTTGCAGAATTAGTAAAGCTCTTATTCATATAGATTTGGCAAAATATCAGACATATATGTAATTAAGATAGATAGAGAGTTCAAAAACCAAATAGAGATGAACTAAAATAAATGATTGTTTTGATTGGTTCATGGCTGCAGCTGTTTGGAAGAGTTGTAACTTTACACTTAAATTTATATGATATATATTCAGATGTAAAGAAACTTCCTACCTACTTCATATCAAAGTAAAACTGTTGACTTATGACGCAAAAAAGATTTTTCATGTTTTACTAAACTGAGTTGTGTTTTTGTTAGTGTTTGCTTGTCAGCTCGCTCTGCTCTTGTTCTCTCCATGACACCCACGCGCCCCTTTTTCCTAACCCCCTCCTGCTCTTGCTGCTTTTCTTTCCTCCTGCTGCTCTTCATGGGGAACTATTCCAGGGCGGGATAAGAGCTCCGTCTGGGATCAACTAGAGGATGCTGCAATGGAAACCTTTTCTCTGAGTAGGGCTGATCTTTTGCCTTTGGCCTTTTTGACCCGTGTGTGCAGTTGGTTTTCTGTTGAAACTCTGTGCTTTTATTTTGGTAAACGGGGATGCAACGATTTGGTTCAAAAATTGACTTCTGGGTTATGGTTTTGTTTCAGTTTTTATATATGATTTGTGTATTGCTAAAAAAAAAAAAAAAAAAAAAAAGAAAGAGAAAATCATGTTTTTCATTTGCCAGTAACAAATCAAAAACCTCTCAGTTGGCTCATGCCAACTCAGGTGTAACGTCATAAAAGGATCAGATATAAATCCTTCTTAAATTGAAAACTAGGTTCATTTTTAACCGAGAATTGTGGCATCCCTGTTTTGGCAAATTACACCTTTTTCAACTCTTTATTCTACACTTTTAGCATGTTCTTACACCACAAAAGTGGAATTTTATTTTATTTAGTGTTTGTAAATGAGGGAAATGTTTTTGTGATTAACTGGAGGCCTTTAGGCCACCTGCAGCTTCATTTTTATTCTGAAATACAAGCAAAAAAAAATAAGTCTGTACTTGTAAAGCTACATACTCACTGGGCATTTGAATGTACGTTCTTAATCCTTTGGAACCTCGGGCCTAAAACTCTGTTTTTGTTTACTTTTAACTTTATCTCTGTATTTTCAATTTGAAAGATTGGTAGCTTACCTATTTGGTGTCATTTTATATTGATAAAAATCATGCCAAAACAGAAAATTCCATCTGTAAAAAAGTAACTAATTTTGCTGTGGAACCCCCAAAAATGTTTAACTAACTGTATTTACCACATAGAATGAAAGTATTAGGTGTAATTTTATAAAAACAAGAAGAATGAGTTTTGTCAACAAACTAATCAACATGTTTTGAATGAAAATACAAAAAAATCAGGCAAAAGTCCCAGATTCCTTTGGGCCTTTCTGTTAAAAGAGGAACATCACAGACCTCAAAGCTCCATGAAGTGACCTTCTTTTATAACAGCTGTGATTGCACTTTAGTCTTCCTATGTGGCTTCCAGGCAGGCCAAAAAATAGAATGTTCTTCCCTAAGAATACTGCTATCCATTTGACATTATTCCTGAAATGTATAAAATATAAATATATATATATATTTCTTTTCTGATTTTCCTTTTTTTTCATCAACTTTCCTTTTTGTGTTTCTGACAAAAAAATAAAAAAAGCTTTTAGGAGAAGCTTGATCCAGCTTTCTAATGCTGCAGACGCAGAAGTTTAACCTGGTTTAACCTTTAACAGGCGTTCAATATTTTGTAGCCCAAAAACTGTCGTCGTAAGTTGCATATCTACACATGAATGCGAGAGTTTTTAATGTTACCAGCATTTACATAGACTTCTCCATGAAAGTGGTTACTTGAACGCGCGTTGCAAACGTAGATTAAGACATATGAGAACGTTTGCTGTAAAAGCTACCATGTTCCCTATTGCTAGCGTTCTCACTTTAGTTAAATTATTTACAAATGCATCTATTTATTTACCTTTACAGAATCTTTAGATCAGTTGGGATGGGTGCATGTTCGCTCGGTGTGGACCTGATATGGTTGAATGGGGGGGTGTTGGTGCTGCTGCTCAGAGATCTTTGTTTTGTTTTGTTTTGTTTCTCGGGGTTTCCAGGTAAGGAGCGCTCCACCCTCTGGGACCAGATGCAGTTCTGGGAGGACGCCTTCTTAGATGCTGTGATGTTGGAGCGTGAGGGCATGGGGATGGACCAGGGGCCACAGGAGATGATCGAAAGGTTCGGCACATCTGAAGCGCGCCACAGTTTCACAAAACCCGTCCAGATTTTGACTGCTTTCTATTTTTTCCACTCAGATACTTGTCGCTCGGAGAGCATGACCGCAAACGCCTGGAGGACGACGAAGACCGGCTTCTCGCAACTCTGCTGCACAACATGATCGCCTACATGCTGATGCTGAAAGTAAGAAAGTTTCACTTGACACCGAGGAGCATCTTTGTTTCTGACTCCAACCTGAAGGGTTTCATGGTTTTTAGGTGAATAAAAATGACATCAGAAAGAAGGTGAGGCGTTTGATGGGCAAGTCGCACATCGGCCTCACGTACAGCCAAGAGATCAACGAAATCCTGGACAAACTGGCTAACATGGTGAATATTTGCGTTCATTTTTAATGTATAGCTCATAAATTTAGTTTGAGTAAAACTATTGTTCATTTTTTGTGTGTAGAACGGTCGTGAGCTGTCCATCAGGCCCAGTGGAAGCCGACACATCAAAAAGCAAACCTTTGTCGTCCACGCTGGCACCGACACCACCGGAGACATCTTTTTTATGGAGGTGTGACCACTTTTTTTTAAACTACAAAACGCTTCCAGTGGCGAGGGCATCTCCATCTTCTCCTCTGCTTTCAGGTGTGCGATGACTGCATCGTCCTGCGCAGCAACATCGGCACCGTTTACGAGCGCTGGTGGTACGAGAAGCTCATCAACATGACCTACTGCCCCAAGACCAAGGTGCTGTGTCTGTGGAGACGCAACGGCCAGGAGACGCAGCTCAACAAGTTCTACACCAAAAAGGTCAGGCGCTGTGCATGCTGGGAGCTTTTACCTGACGAATCTATTCCAAACGCGGATGCTTTTTTTCTTGCAGTGTCGTGAACTCTACTACTGTGTGAAGGACAGCATGGAAAGAGCTGCAGCGAGGCAACAAAGCATTAAACCAGGTGGGCTTTTATCAACGCCTCTGAAAGTCGCTCGCAGTTTAAGAATCGAACGTGGAGCTTTCCTTCCATCAGGTCCAGAACTAGGCGGAGAGTTCCCCGTCCAGGACATGAAGACCGGGGAAGGCGGACTCCTTCAAGTCACTCTGGAGGGAATCAACCTCAAATTCATGCACAGCCAGGTGAGAGGCCAGTACCTGAGCAGAGAAACTGGCGCTCATCCCACATAAGGGCATGAGAATCTGTTCACCCATGATGGTTCAGACCTCATCCTGTCCTCTTTTTCCACCTGTTTGCTCCTTTTGTTTTTTGTTCTTATATATTCTTTTGCTTTTCTATCATTCGAGAATTGTCTTCCTCTAATGTTATAAAACATTAGATGATATTTAAAGGATGGATTGTTAACGAAAAGCAACAACTGGCCTTTGAGGAACATTTAGCTTTAGAGGAAGAATCCCTGTTCGTGCGTTTGCTTTTTTTATTGTTTTGGATTTGCCGTTTTGTTGTTGTTGTTGTTCCAGTTTATGTGTTTTTGTCACGCATGCTTATTTATTATTTTTTATTTTTTCCAAAAACGATGACACATCCTGCCACACAAGTGTTTCTCTGACATCTGTGGTGCTCAGACTTCATGTTCATGTACTGTGTGGGAGGAGGAGATGTGTCGATCTGTGCGTGTGCAACAGCTGTCAGACGGGTGGCTTGAAGCAAAGACTTTTCATTAATAATTGACAAAGGAAATCAACTTTGATCTAAACTTGGACCCTTCTCATCGTCGTCGTGTGTTGTCCCTGCTTCTGTGCAGGCAGTGATAGCCGGAGTTCATCCATTTATTTTGTTGATTTCTGTGATGAAGAAGGCTAGTGAATGAAATTGTCACACCGAGCCATCGGATATTTTAAAAATCAGAGTTATAAACTATAGTAATAGAGTTCTACTGCAAATGTCCTGCTTCTTTTAGTATTTAAAAGTTTTTAGATTTTTACCTATAGAATTTTTTTTTTTTTAATTAACTTGCATTAAAACATAGCTTAAAGACCCGCTCCAATCATCTTTTGATCTTATTTAAAAGTATCTTTTGTATTTTTATTATAAACATGCTGATTTTAGCTTTAAATAAAATATAAAAAACTTGTAATTTTAGATGATTTATGCAGAGTAGCAGTAGTTCATCAGAAATCCCTCTCTGAATTGTGGCCAGGAGTGTTGGCACCGAGGGTGCCCCCACCCCCCGCCCCCCAATTGCAGAGAGTTCTTTGTTTACATGCTCTCCTGCTTGCTTCTTTATAACAAGTGTGGTCAATTTCAAACGGCTTTTTTTTTTTCAACTTATCCTGTTTTATAACCAAATGAATAAAGAAATACTCAGAAAGGACATTTTAATTTGTCCTCCAGTATCAAGAACTCTTTAAAAAAACAAAAACATGATTTTCGTTGGAGTGCATCTTTATAATCTTTCAAATCTACAAGTAAAAATGTCTTCAAAAAGTTAAGTCTATGAAATGAAAAAAAGTTTTCATACCAAAGTTTTTGTACTTTTTTAGGCTGCAAATTGTTTTTTTTTTCCACATTAATCAGTATTTTAATAACAACAAATATAATTTTGTTATAGATTGTATTCCATCTTAGACCATTCAAATATTCTATGTATTTATTAATGCACTAAAATGTATGTATATTTTACTTTTAAGGAAGAATATTTTGCCATTGCCATTTAAAATATAATATTTTTTACTTAAAAATATGTTGTGATCCCTGCAGTGAGCTGGGATCCATCTACTTTTAACCTGAAAGCTATAGAAATTATTCTTTTTTATTTAATTTTTACTTTGAAAATAGGACTCTGTGAGGGAGTTACACCCATAAGTAAATATAGGAGATGGACATGGACTGCAGATGCACTTTGCTGGTTATTAATCCACCATATTGAGCGGCGACAGCGGCAGACAAATTCTGGATCAAGTTTGACACACGAGGCCCGTTCAGCCCGTCTTCCACTGTTCTGATCAGAACTGATGCATTGTGGACTGGGTGGATCCCCTTACCCCTCAGTTAGCCTCTGTGCTGGTGTTGGGCTGTCACAGAGGCTAACTGAGGGCCGGGTTGACAAGTGAACCACAGCGGTTTAACAAACTGCTGTAAAGAGGCTTCTGTCAGTCGGACTTTCTGTGAAGAATCACGTTATTATCAAATGTTTTAGTCAAGGACATATGTATCATTTTTTATTCTTTTACTTTTTTTAGTTTGTTTTGACCTTATGGCATTGACTGTTAAAGAACTGGACTGAGAGAGTGTGACATCATCCATAGAAAATTACTTTCTTCCAGTTCCAACCAAATGAAGTCACTAATGACAGCAATTTCTGTTTTGTTTTGGAATTTTGTTTTTTTGTAACTAACTGTACTTCCTATAGGAACATGAAGGAGAGTCACTCGGTCCATGTCTCATGTACAGTCAATCCATCAGGGTCAAAATGACACCAGATTTAAAACCCCAGAATTCAGTTCTGCCGCACACTGTACCTGTTTGCGGCCACGAAGCTCTCTAAAGACAAACAAAACAAGGTCACAGTGAAAAAATGTTACCAATATTTTTCTTTAGAATATCTTTTTATTTTTTTTAATCATTTTTAAATCTGCTGTAGATCATCCAATTCAATGATCATATATGAAAACTGGACTGAATGTGGCATCAACCATAGAAAATGGTTCAATTCCGGCTCCAACCACATGAGTTTACTGAACCAAATAGGAATTCAATCGCCTTTGATGACGATATCGCCATGTTGGATCCAGACAACATCATTAAGCAGTGATTGGTCAGAGTTGGTCTGAGTCATCATTTCAGTGACAACCACTGTCCAACCAGGAGTTAGCCACATTCCTACCCCTTCACCGCAGGCTCAGGAGACTCTGTCGAACATTTTCAGCGTTGGACGTGGGGGCCACCGGGCATCACCTACTATGATTGAGGCATCTGATTGGCCAGTTTATAACTCGAACTGTAGAATTATTTTTTTATTTTTTTATTTGGATAATAAAACATGGGAAGTGGAGGAAAGAATGATTATTCTAACATATAAAGACTGAGTGCCACGGTTTCTCAATAAAAGTCAATGTAGTTTGTACTTCCTTTATTATTCTTTTAGCAGTTAGGACTTTTGACAGAAGTGCTTCTAATCTTAAAATGATGAACAGCAGTTACACATTGACCTGCTTCACCTACAACTACAGAAAAAGAGCTGGAGATGATGGTCCTCTGTAGAGATGTTGCTGCTGCTGGAATCGTATTTTTCATGGTTCTGGGTATACAGAAATCCAAAAAGAGGTCTCGGTGTTTTACCAATTTACTCTCATTTTTTCACTAGAATTTTTTTAAGATAAAGCCTAAATGTAAATAGCTGTTGAAAAATCCAATTCTGCTGAGTTTGCACTGAATCCAGTCAAATTTCCACTTTATCAACAACTAGTTGGTATTCATTCTTCTCATGGACGCCGCCTCTCCTTTTGACTCCGCCCCTTTATCATGATCCTCAGAGAGTTGTTGATCAGAGCGTCACATTTTTAGTGACACGCTGCTGCAGGAATGTGGCTAAAGCTGTTTGCATTAGCTGGTTGCTGCATCCTCACGAGTGGTAACCGCGTCGGGCGCCGCCGCGGTGAAAAGGCCACATCCCTTCTGTCCATCAGTGGCTGTTCATACTTGTGTTGGTGCCAGCCCTCGTTGCTGGAGGAGGAGGCATGGAGGTTCTCTGGGGACTCAGAGGGGTAAAGTCCAGACTAATCCAGTTGTCCAAACCTCTCGTCCTCTTTATTTGTTTCTTTCTTCTTCCAGTTTTTGGGGCTGGTTCTTCTTGTGATGGACTTTTTTTCATTATTGGCTCTGTAAAGCTGTCCGATTCCCGATCGGATCTGTGCGAGGCCCCTGTGGGTAGCGTCCTCTTGGGAGTGTCGATGAGTGTTTGTGCTCTTCTGTCCGATAATAATCAAAACCATTTCTCTCCCATGCTTTCTCCCCCTGCAAGGAGCGGAAGGTACACAACCTCTGCTGTGTTTGCTTTTTAGCAGTTACATCTTGTTGGGTTCTTTTTTTCTTTTACCTTTTGGTTGTTTTCTTTCCTTTTTTTTTTCCAAGCGTTGTAGATGTATGCAGAGTCTAATTTTGTGTCCTCGTCTTCATTTTGTGTGGAACTTCCATGTGTGCGTTATGTGGGCCATTTTGCATCCATTTAAACTTAAGAAATAAAAGATGTTTCTTTTTTTCTTCTAATCCAACCTTTGCTGTTCACAGCTAATAGTTGTAATTTCCTACTTTTGCTACACAATGAAAGTAGTCATGTTGAGGTTTGAGCTGACTCCCCATTGCCCATGTATGCGCTTTACCATGGAAACTTCTCATAGTCTGCTTTTCTTTTCTATTCTTTTCTTTGGTTAGAGCTTGCATCCCACGTTAGCCGTTATAATTTTGTTTTTACCTCCCACTGAAATCAACAAAGTAAACATGGTTAAGTTTTGATCTGAAGTGTTTTTGCTCCTCATCCGGTGTTAAGTTTAATAATGTTCTGTCTTGTTTTGTTTGTGTTTTTTTGTTTGTTTTTAGGTTTTCATAGAGCTGAGTCACATTAAAAAGTGCAATACAGTGAAGGGGGTCTTTGTCCTGGAGGAATTTGGTAAATACACCATCTGTTGACTCTAAGCCTGTACTCGGCACGGCAGTAACTCAGTTTGGTGGTCAGCATGCGAGGCTTCACTGCAGTTATTGTGGACGATGACAGTTATTGACAGAACCATGACAGGACTGAGTTCTTCTGTGTCAATTTGGTGGCAGAGTTGGGATTATTCAGACAGGAAGTGACTGTGTTCATAATTAGGGCAAGATTAGGGTTGTGGGTAATGTGCATTTTGACCGCCCCCATTACGTGTGGTCAACATAAATTTACGTCAGGCATTCAGATAAGGCATCCAAGAAAACAGAGAGAGACAAGCCGTCAAAAAAAAGTTTGATTTTAAATTAATAGCTTTTTAAGAAATATATAATAATCTTCATCAAGTCCATCTGTCAATTTTTGAGTCATTTTTTTTGTTTTATATTTTTTTTATGTTAAATTCCTAATTTAATAAATGGAAATTCTAATTTTGTTCAGTTTATTTTAAGTTTCTGACAAAACTTCTTTTCTTGACTTAATAAAACTGTTTTTTATCAGAGATGAAATACTCCTATTGATCAAATTAAGTATACTGGCAGGGATACCTGGTAATGCCCCCAAAAAAAGAAATCTTCTGTAAGAAATGATTGTTTAAAAAAATTTCATTTAGCTTAGAAAGGATCCCAGAATTAATTCAAATTTATCAAATTAATCAGAAAACAAACCTGTGATTATCATGTTTTAAAGTCCCACTCCAATCATCTTTTCTCTATTCTAAAAGTGTTTTCAGTGGTATTTTAATTATAGTTATGGAGTTTTTAGCCAAAAGGGGAAAAAACCCTCTGTCATTTTCTAGGACATAGTTTCTGCAGAGCGGCAGGAGTTCATTAGAAATTCACCTCTGAGTTGTGGGCGGGACTGTTGCTTCAGAGTAACCCCGTCTCCCCTTCCCCTCCTGCTCTTTTTCAAACAGCAGTTTTTCATTTGTTCCTGATTAATGGCAACTTCTATGCTAAAAATACAATTTTAAACTCAATTTTCTTTAAATATGTCCTCCAGCATCAGTAAAATGTTACAAGAACATGTTAAAACACAATTTTTTATCAGAGTGGAATACATTAGACTCTCAATTTAACTCTCACAATTCCTTGCAACCACGTTTAAAATCTGGTAGCTCATAATTAGGCAAAACAAACAAAACAAACTTTGAAAGTTTGCAGTTTTATAACATTTTTATAAGTTGATGCACTCGTGCTACATTCACACCGGGCACGCCCGCCACCTACAGTTAGAAGAGGTTTGGTGCAAAATCAATCTGTTGAATTTTGCTCCAGGCTTTTTCTTTCTCAGCTCTATTCTGATATGTGAAAGACTTACAGCTGGACACAGACCGCAGTCATTCATTTCTCCTTCATGATCAAATTTCAAACAGTTGGCACTCTCATCAATTAAAGAGGACGCCCCCTATACATCATTATTGTCTGATTGCTGAAAGCAATCAGAGTATGTTATCCACCTTCTTTATTGTCTGATTGCTGAAAGCAATCAGAGTATGTTATCCTACTGCTTTATTATATTTTTTTCTTATTCTCTTTTCTTATTCCGTCAAAAGTTTGACGCACTACTCCTCCTACAGTTTTGTAGCTACAAAGTTGAAACTTATACAGTTTGTAGAGTTTGGTTGTGTGAGGTGTGCTATTATACAGTTTTTCGATTGTACCTATGGTTGATTTTATATTAATATTTTTATGAATTATTTTTCCCATTGACTTAACATTGAAAGCATCTTTAAATGGTTATATCTTCAAAAGTAGTAAAGATAATTTCATGAAACTTTCCAATATCATAGGGTATAGTAAACTGCACGTCCTATTAAAATTCTAGCTCAATGGTACTCTATAGCGCCACCAGGTGGTCGTTTTAGTAAGCGATTAGTTTTTGGCCTCTATCTCGAATACCGTAAGTCAGAAATTTGTGCTTTCTTTTTCTGTGTGTTCCTTGGATGCTAATGAACGTTTTTCAAATTGGGACCATAGACTTCCGTCTACTTAGATTTTTCGCAATTTGCGATTTTTCGTAAAACACGTTTTTGGCTCCAAATTCAACATAGTTTTACCAAACTTGACAAGATATCTTACATACCCTATTTAGAGTACCCCGAATCCAATGGTACCACTCAATTGGCGATATTCCTTACCGTTTTGGAAATAATTGTAATGTTAATGAGGTGGGTGTGGTCACTGATTTTTAACATGCTCTAAATCCTACAAAGATTGTCAAAACCTCACAAGTTTTAAAATGTAGCTTCATCCTACAGTGATAAAGAAGTATGAAAAGTTTTATGAAAATATTCCAATAGGTGGCGCTATAATTTAGGAAATTGTGTTTAAGCCTCTAACTCAAAAAGTACTCAACCTAGCTACATAAAATTCAACGCATAGGTTGCAGGAGGAGACTTGTATAGCATACTAGAAATAGGGCTCTGCTGCGCCACCTAGTGGTGACTTAAGAAGGATAAGCTATCTCTGGATGGGTCCTGTTATCTTCCAAAATATTGCATGTATCTATATGCAACCACTTGTAGTTTGTTAAGCTGATCAAGGAGATGTTTGGTTTAAAATTTCTTACCATTTGGAATTATGGTTTGTTTTTTTAAAATGAATTTTTAAAAATATTTTTTCTCCCTATCAAAATACATGGGACAAACTTTAAATCCCTATTATCTTGAAAAGTAGTTGATCAACTGGTATGAAACTTTGTAAGTAGATACTTCAGACCAATCTTTAAATGCTCAATCAATTTTGGCTCTATTGCGCCACCAGGTGGTCAGTTGGTGCACTAAAGTGTATAGGCCTTATTCTCCAAGAGCATTTTTCTTCAGCCCTACCTTTTACCCCTTTGTGATTCATTGGATAGTAAAATAATAGCTTATATTCATCAACTATCTCTATTTTGTAAGACTTTTTCGTAATTTACGATTTTTTGCAAAACACTTTTTTGACTCCCTGTGTCACGTACTTTGACTAATCTTTACAGTTTTCTACACACACCCTATTTGGCCTACCACAAATCCAATGGTGATATCCGTTTTGCGTAGATCCGTACGGTTTTGCGTACACATTATGCAAATTAGACAAGCTGAGATTGTAATGTTTGCAACGCTGCAGCTCCTTAACAGTTTCACATAACTTCACCAAAATTACAAGACTTCTTCCACAGTGAAAGATGAGCAAGCGTAACAACTTTCCCAACGGTGCTCCCGTAGGTGGCGCTACAGCAAATTCCTGACGTTTCCTCTAATATCTCCAAAAGTACTTGACCTATGCAGACGAAACTTGGCGCGCGTGTCGTACAGAAGGTCTTTAACACTTGCAGCTAGAGGATTTTTCAGATCGGTCTTGCTTTCAGCAATCAGACGCAATTTCTTCAGGGAATTGCAAATCTAGTTATATTTTATTATTCTTTTTCTTATTATTATTATATTTTATTCCGTCCCTTTTTTTGGATCGCTACTCCTCCTACAGTTTTAAAGATATCAAAATGCTTTCAAAAGTAGTTTGTAAAGCTCAATTGGGAGAATGGTGCTATTACTTTTGGTATCGTTCAGAATTATGAATGATTTTATATTAATATTTTTATGAATTATTTTTCCCATTGACTTAACATTGAGAGCAACTTTAAATGCTTATATCTTAAAAAGTACTAAAGATAAACTCATGAAACTTTCCAATATTGTAGCCTATAGTAAACTACACGTTATATTAAAATTGTAGCTCAATGGTACTCTATAGCGCCACCAGGCGGTCGTTTAAGTAAGCAATTCGTTTTTGGCCTCTATCTCGAATACCGTAAGTCGGAATTTTGTGCTTTCTTTTTCTGTGTGTTCCTTGGATGCTAATGAACGTTTTTCAAATTGGGACCATGGACTTCCGTCTAACTAGATTTTTCGCAATTTGCGATTTTTCGTAAAACACGATTTTTGCTCCCTATTCAACACAGTTTCACTAAACTCGACAAAAATTGTATATACCCTATTTAGACTACCCCGAATTCAATGGTACCACTCAATTGGCCAAATTCTTTACCGTTTTTGAAATAATCGTAAAGCTAATGAGGTGGTGTGGTCACAGATTTTTAACATCAGAAATCAACGTACAACCACTTGTTGTTTGTTAAGCTAACAAAGGAGATGTTAAGTCTAAAATTTCATACCATTTGGTCTTATCGTTGATTTTATATGATTTTTTTTTAAAATCCTTAGGATTCTGCAGAAGAGCAATGCTGCCGTCTATTGAATTAAAAAAATATGGCACACATTTGCATTGTGAGCATTTTTAAATGCTGATATCTTAAAAAATACTAAAGATAATTTCATGAAACTTTCCAATATCATAGGGTACAGTAAACTACAAGTTCTATTAAAATTACAGGTCAATGCTCCTCTATAGCGCCACCAGGCGGTCGTTTGAAAAACACATTTGTTTTTGGCCTCTATCTCTAATACCGTAAATCAGAATTTGTGCTTTTTTTTTCCTGTGTGTTCCTTGGATGCTAATGGTTGTTTTTTCAAACTGGGACCATGGACTTCTGTCTAACTAGATTTTTCGCTATTTGCATTTTTTTGGAAAACACATTTTTTGCTCCCTTTTCAACATAGTTTCTTCAAACTTGACAAAAATTGGTACATAGAATATTTGGACTACCCAAATTCAATGGTACCACTCAATTGGAGAAATTCCTTACCGTTTTCGTCATAATCGTAATGTTAATGAGGTGGGTGTGGTCCAAGATTTTAACATGCTCTAGATCCTACAAAGATTGACAAAACTTAACAAATATTGAAATGTAACTTCATCCTACATTGATAAACACTCACCTAAAATATTGTAGAAATATTCCAATAGGTGGCGCTATAATTAAGGCAATTGTGTTTAAGGCTCTATCTCAAAAACTACTTAACCTAGCTAAATAAAATTTAACATATAGGTTGTAAGAGGTGTGTTGTATAACATACTAGAAATACAGCATTGCTGCGCCACCTAGTGATGACTTAAGAAGGATAAGCTAACTTTGGATGAGTCCTCGTATCTTGTAGATAATTGCAGATATCAACATCCAACCAACTGTAGTTTGTTAAGCTGATCAAGGAGATGTTTGGGTTTAAAATCTCGTACCATTTGGGTTTACAGTTGATTTAATATGAATTTTTAAAAATATTTTTCTTCCTATACATGGGACAAACTTGAAATCCCTGTTGAGAGTCCACAGGATTCTTTGAAAGAGCAATGCTGCCATCTAGTGGAAATAAAAAACCATGGCACACAGTTGCATTGAGAGCAACTTTAAATGCTGATATCCTAAAAAATACTAAAGATAATTTCATGAAACTTTCCAATATCATAGGGTACAGTAAACTACAAGTTCTATTAAAATTACAGGTCAATGCTCCTCTATAGCGCCACCAGGCGGTCGTTTGAAAAACACATTTGTTTTTGGCCTCTATCTCTAATACCGTAAATCAGAATTTTGTTCTTTTTTCTGTGTGTTCCTTAGATGATAATGGACGTTTTTCAAATGGGACCATGGACTTCTGTCTAACTAGATTTTTCGCTATTTGCAATTTTTCGTAAAACACATTTTTGCTCCCTATTCGACATAGTTTCTTCAAACTTGACAAAAATTTGTGGACTACCCTATTAAAGACTACCCCGAATTTTAAATGGTACCAATCAATTGGTCCAAAGTTCCTTACCGTTTTCGAAATAATTGTAATGTTAATGAGGTGGTGTGGTCACAGACTTTTAACATGCTCTTATTCCTTTCTTTGTGAACAATGTTTTAGATCGGTGTTGCTTTCAGCAATCAGACGCAATTTCTTCAGGGAATTGCAAATCTAGTTAAATCTGATTTCCTGATTGGTCAAAGTGTGACTTTAACTTTCAATGGCCGCACGTTTTGTACATAGAACCCAAAAACGGTCGTGGAAAGTTGTGTAGCTACACATGAACGTAAACTTTTGAACACAGATGCCCGAAACGCATGTGTGTTTACAGTAACGTTTCTGCTAGAACGCACAATGCTGAGGGTGGTGTGAACGTAGCTCTAGATGTAAGTTCATGAATGGTTGTGCAGTGTCAGAGAGCAGTGGATGAGGCAGGTCAGCAGCATGGATGGAAGCTTCTATTTTGGTGTCAGCTGAGGGAGAAAATGATGGAAAGTTTATGGAATGATGTAGGAGTGGAGAGCAGGTCACACGTTGAGCTGGGTTACTGTCGTGCCCCTGTGCTGCTTTTGTAATGTTGCCCTCATCTTTGCCACTATGAAAACCTTCATTCTCCAGCAGGTAAAGTGTTGTCACCTTTCTTCCTCAAAGTTCAACTGTACAGATAATTTCCTCACTCCATCGCTCCTCGTCTCCTTCTTTTTCCTCCTCTTTGCGTTCTCGTCTGCGTCCTCCCTCTCACCGTTTGTTTTTCCCCTCGGAGGTCACTCCCAGACTTTTTTTTTTTCGTCCTTCACCTGACGGTCCACCTTTGTTTGAGAGCCGGTGGAGATCTGGGGTGGGACAGCTGGTTAGAGGGAGTTAAGCAGAGGGATTTCCCACGCTCCTTCATCTGTCCTGCTCCAAGCATCACCGCTTTGGGTTCACAGTTACTAATGAAAAGTCTCTCTGTCCTCTGGACAGAGATGTGGCCTTAAGTTCTTCTCCTGTTTCTGTCACTTCACTGGTGAAACATGTGGAGGGGGCGGGGGTGTCGGTACCTGTGTTTAGGTTTTCTCTGTCCAACTGTAAAAGCCTTACAACCTCCTGTTATAACATTTTCTGCATTCATGTGTCTGTGAGCCAAAAATGACTGATCAGCAGAACCCCCCCCCCCCCCCCCCCCCCCCCTCACACACAGGCCCTTTAATGTACTACACTGATTTGATCACATTCTGCTGTGCTGATGTCTCCATGAAGTTCATTCTTGGCCCACGCTGCATTAACATGTTTTTTTGAGAAGCCCCCGCTCCCAAAGCCCCCAAACATGAACTCGTTGAAGTTTCTGCTGCCTTTGAATTCTGTGTTTTGTCTCTTGCGCTGGCATAGTTCCTGAAACTAAAGAAGTGGTGATCCACAAGTACAAGACCCCCATGGTGAGTCCTGCTGTCCCTGCCTTCCATCCGTTTGTGCTTCTGCAACTGTTTGCTAGTTTATTAGTTAGTGCAACAGATGCTAAAGTTTACATGTTATAACAGCCAGAAAGAACTTCTAGCATAAACACGTTTTAAAGACTCACTCCGATCATCTTTTGATCCATTTTCAAAGCGTTCCCGGTGGTCTTTTAATTGTGATTATGCCATCTTTAGCCAAAATTTTAAAAGCAGTGTTGTTTTTGTCATTAGAAATTTGCCTCTTGAGTTGTGAGTGGTTGGTCATTTTCCATCATTTATTTGCTTACTTTTGTTTTTTTGTTTGCTCCTGATTCACAAATGTTCAAGAATGCAAAGTTGAGCTTAGAACGAGTACTCCCAAAACTTAATTTTCATCAGAGTGGGTCTTTAAAAAAATAATTATTAATATCTTTTTTTAATTTAATTGTCGCCCTGAGACATCCAAACCAAACCACGATGCTTTAAAACAGCCTGTTTCTTTAATTAGGACTTCTTTTAATTGCTTGACAATCAAACTTCATGTGAAGGGGCTCATTGACTGTATGTGGAACTGGACTGAGTGTGATGTCACCCATAGCAAATGACTTATTTCCAGTTCCGAAAATTAATTCAGTCGCCCTTTTATTCACGATGTGAACACCGCCATGTTGGAACTAGAAATCCCCTCTTGCCGGGGGGGTTGGGTTTGATCGGAGTGACCTCCCCCAGTCTAATGTTTTGAATGTTTAACGTGGGGCCAGCAGGCAACACATGCGATTGGTCAGTTCGTAACTTGAACAATTTTCTCTACAAAAAAAAAAAATGTGGAAATAAAATCTAATTATCAAGAACATGTGAAAGGATTCAGCAGAATAAATGAGTTGTAGCTGTTTATTTCTCTATAGATATGGGATACTTCCTGTTTAGAACACCGGGGGGAGGGGTCATTCAGTCCAGTTCTCCTTCACAGTCAATGATGGGGCTTCATGAACTAGAATGTTGGTTAGCTTAGCATGAGCTCCTCCATGACCTCATAGACCTGCAGCACCAGAGACTTGATCCGTGCTCAGGTTTAATCCTCCTCTGTAAATCTGCTTTCTGTGGAAGGTTTAGCCTCACAGTCTCACTGCTAATCGTCATGATTCCTAATGCTCGAGAGTCACCAGGCGGTCCGCTTTAGTTTATCCTGCTTCTGTCATGTTCTCTAAAGCGGACGGAGGACTCTACTGCTGTTTTATTAAATGCAAACTCATTTCAATCCAGTAACTTTCTCCGCGTTAACGTTAGAAACATCCTAAAGCTGCATTCACAGCGGACGTGATCCGTGTGTCAAACTCACATCGGCTGACCCCATCAAATTTACTGCTCAGCGACTGCCCCAAAACGAGGAGCTACCACAAACATATTTCTGGACTTTATTCGTTGCCATATCATGGAAAACATGAAGGATGTTGGATTCTTGTTTTGAAGAGGCGCTGGAGAACATGTCGCTGTTGCTGCAGCGTTCATTGTTCGTTAGAGCTGCATTCACAGTTTGAGTTTCACATGCTCACTGCGAGGAGCTGGCGTTGCATCCATGACATCACGTTTTGAAGACGCTGTTTGAGTTTCATTCACTCGAGCTGCGGCTCCATGTCGCTCGGTCTTCGCTCAAGAAGAATTTCTCTCCCGAATTAACACGAGGAGAAAGAAAAATAAAACTAGAGGATCTTTTATTATTGTCTTGATAAAGATAAGGAAAACATCATAAGCCTGTCGAGCTGGAGAGATCGTGCATGCTACGACGTCATCTACAGCAGCTCTCCGCAAGACAATCTGGACACAGAAAAAAAAAAAATGAATCGGTAGAAGTCCCTCCCCCTGCCGGAAGCCGGCTGCAAAAAACACGGAATTTGTGCCCAAAGTCATTGGCCGGAAGTCCTCGATCGAATCCCTCGTTTTAAGCTTTCAACCCCTTTTTTCCATTTGACATACCGTAACTGCATTTAGCCAGCTTTTTCTCCAGAGGTAAACAGGTGTAGTTATACAAGTTTGAATACTTGTTAATATTGAGTTGAAAGAAATAAACGATTAGCATTCTCTCTCCCATTTAAAGCTCATCTTGCACATTAAACTGCTAGACTTTACAGTTTATTCGTGTTTAATAGCTGATAGTTCTGTAAGTATTTACAATATTTTTAAAGGGTTTCCTAAAGTTTCAAAATGTCTGCTTTCGGCTAGAGATTTCCAGCGCCATCTTGCATGTGACCAGATGCTCCTCGCTCTCCGTCTACCATTTGCCCACAGGCCAGAGAGCAGCCGTATTTGATTATTTTTCTCCGGTTGATCGAGTCACTGAAAACGTCGCATGCCCAAAGCGGAGTCTCAGCTTCGGGCATGTCACAAACTTCAGATTTTTGAAGTCTTGACTTACTGCGTCTGCCGCCCAAATTGCGACGCTCAAATCTGGTTGCTGCCAGACTAACGCGCCGTGCCCAACACCCAAATCACAACGCAGGACCTCAGATCGTGTATGTACATTGACTTAACATTGAAACTCGATGCTTCGACTGCACCAATCACATCCAGTGTGAATGCAGCTTAAGAGTTCCTCTGTTGTTCTGCTACGTTGTTATGCAGCAGAAGAGGCTTGTTGAAGTGGTGCACATTAAAGTTCCTCACGCTCCTCCTGTGTTCTCCTGCAGGCGCATCAGATCTGTTACTCGGTCCTGTGTCTGTTCTCGTACGTGGCTGCAGTGAAGGGGAAAGACGCAGACGGAAAACCCAAGATGCTCTCTCCGAGGCCTCTTCCTAGTTAGTCCCCGCCCCTCACGCTCCTCCTCCTCCTCCTCCTCCTGCTCCGTCCGTCCGTCCGTCCGTCCGTCTCCCTCGACGTGCCTCTCTACTTGAAATGGCTTCTCAGACTTTTGACAATCCCTAACTTAAGTAAGCACACACCCCCCTCCCCGTTTTCCCGTGTACATAGCACCTGTGTAGACGCGTGGTCTGTGATGTCATGTAAATAACCTCGTCCTGATGTTCACGCCCGACTACTGAAGCACTCGCCTGCTCCTTCACTTAGTGGAGCTCTTCAACTCCAGATGTTTGTTTGTTTTTTTTCTGCTGCCAAGAACTACAGAGTGAGGGGTTTCCCGCAGAGTGCATGCAGGTCCCGTGCACTGCCTTGATGTAAACTACAGCGCAGCCCCGCCCCCTTCCCCGACGCCCATTCAGCTGTGTGTGTTATTCTGTGATTTGTGGTTATTGTAAAGTTCCAGTCTGTCCAAGTAAAAACTGGTTAACCATCAAGAAGCCCTCCTACAGTGTGGAGACCCCGCCCCCCGTACACTGCACCACAGCCACGCATGTAAAGGCTTCTCCGCTGTGTTTGAACCCCGAAAACTGTGAGTGTTCTGCCTCTAGACTTACTGTTCTCCTGTAAAACTGCTCTCGTCTGTGGTCTGCTCTCGTTCCCTGCATGTTACTATAAGGAAATAAATATTATATATATATTTCTATATATAGTATTTATTTAATATATACATTTTCTGACTGTACATTTATGTGAAAAAATGTTTATTTGCTAGATGTGCAATACTTAAGAAGTAGTTAGCCATTGCCGGGTGTTTGGAGTGACCTGGCTTTCACAGGGTGAGGAATGTAAGAGATTTTCTTTTCTATCGGTGCGTTCCGGTCGGAGATTTTAGTTCTTTCCGTCTTTATAGATAAACGTCGATCAATCGCACAAGGCGCAAAACTGCTTTATTTACGTGGAGCGTTTGTCAGCAGGGACGGAAGAGCGGAGATCATCGCAGTTTGACAGACCACCAGAAGGGGGAGCTCCGCTCCTGTACTTCTGTACAGGAGCGGAGCTCTGTACTTCTGAGTCCTGATATCCGCTTCTGACATCCTGATAAACACAAACTTGAGTTGTGTTTGTCTGCTTAATTGGAAAAACACAAGTATTGATGTTAGATATGTCAGAAAAAAATCTTATAAGATGCTAAATTGTGAAAAAACTTGTTAGAACATCCCACCTGCTGACAGAAGGCTCCACCCTCACCTGCCTTTACATTGAAATGATCATTCTACACAGATTTCACTGTTTTTCCTGTGAATTGACAAAAACTTAGACATGCAAGTGGCATAGTCATGTGTAAGTCAAATTATTGAACAATAATAATAATTTAAAAAAAAAAAGATTTTCAGGAAAAATGATGGAAGTCTGTTTGCGATCTCCGTCGAGGATCAGGAAGCAATTTGCTGCTCTGTGATCGACTTGTCATGCCTGCAGCTGAACCGAGGATCCCGTCCTAAAGAAGTGAAACTCCCTCCATCGCTACTTTTCTTTTGTCACAGTTTTAGCGCGCGTGTGTGTATGTGTGTGTATGCAGTTTCTCCAGATCAGCAATATATTGGAAGAGGTTTTATTTTGATCCTGATGTGCTTGTATTTTCATAGGTTTACTGTGCAAAGTAAAGGTATAATAAACAAAACTCCATTTCAAAATAAGATCTTGGAGTTTTTTTGCTTAAATTAACATTTCATTTTCTTTAATTTTTTTTTTTCTCTAAATGCTGGAATATTAGATTTCATCTGTCATTGTATTCCAAAAATGATACTAGAAGTGAGTATTCCAGAATAAAGATGGTGTTGATAGAAAACGTGCAGCTTTGGTTCTCAATAAAGTTGTTCTAAATGAAGTTTAGTGCTTGTTTGTGGCTCTGGAAGGAGATGCAGGAGGAGCTTCCCGCTGAACTCCATCATGAAACGGCTCAGCTGGGACACAACACTGGAGCTGCCACGAGCGGAATCATGAGCGCCGGGTGTTTGTTTCTGTCAATTCCAGATAAAACTTTCAGTGGGGAGTAAATAAACACGAGGAAGACAGCATGATGGGGTTGAACCGCTGTGACATCAGAGGAGAAAGAAGGGAAATGAAGACGGCACGAGACCTCTGAAAACATCAGAACTTTATTCATAGCAGCTTTGCAAATCGTCGGGGAATTTTCACAACTTTCCTTAAAAAAATAAAATAGAATTTTGAAAAAAAAGCATCTTTCTAAGAAAACAACTTGCATACATGCTAGTATGGACTGTAAAGGCATGGTGCTGCAGCACTGCAAAGAACTGACTGAATAGT
Organism: Oryzias javanicus; assembly: GCA_003999625.1. Classification (NCBI taxonomy): domain Eukaryota; kingdom Metazoa; phylum Chordata; class Actinopteri; order Beloniformes; family Adrianichthyidae; genus Oryzias; species Oryzias javanicus. The sequence continues at coordinate 9,105,224 of CM012439.1, read as the reverse complement.
GGAAATTTCGTTCATTAATTGGTACAAATACCAGGTTTTCTGCACTATAAGACACACTTATTAAAAACAACAGTCTGCCTTATACAGCTGCAGGAGAAAATGTGCGATCCCTTTGGAATTACTTGGTTTTATGCATAAACTGGACAAACAATTGTGTTCAACTAAACATGAAAAGATAAACTGGTGTGATTTAAGCAGGTAGTGTTTTTCTCCATTGCTGTGATTAAGATTGAGATAATTAAAAAAAAAATTCTTAGAAATGAAGGAACTCCCAAGGGGTTCACAAACCTCCTCTTGCAACTGTATATGGATTCATTCTGGTTGCTGATGCCAAAGAGATTTTTGAGAAGTACACGGCGCCCTGTCATGTCATTTTTTTTAACATGTTAGAAATGAGATTGGGTGTTATTAAAAATACTCTGGGTGTAACAATTCATTTTAATGATTTGATATTTGTGGTCGATTCTCTTTCAACTTTGGTTCATTTTGAACAATCCACTTTTAGACTCTTGTCATATATATCAGTGGTCGATTTTCAAAATAAAAGATTTACGTCTCGTGAAAAAAAAAAAAAAAAAGTATATCTTATTAGTTCTTCTGCGGCCTGGTGGCAAGAGGTCCACAGGCCGGTACCAGGGGGGACCATTGATATGTATGATAAAAGTTCAAAAGAAGACAATTTATTGCCAGTTTATTGTGCGGAAAATATGGTTTATGTAATAGTATTCTATAGATACCCCTCAGGTTAAAAGAATGCATTTTGTACACTGTTGAGACTCTGACAAAAAGAAATCAAATCTGTTTGTCATGCTGTGTTCACACCGACGCGATTTGCTCGGTGGAGGCGTCTAGTTTCAGTGTTAAGTCCATCTACAGAGGTGATCAGAGCTCCTGTGGGGGAGTTTGAGCGCTCGTCCAGCAGCAGCTCAATTTGAGCGTTGTAGCGCATTCAGATTTTTTTTAAAAATCTGAGAGAATCTGATCATTTTTTCTGAACTTTATGTTTTTATTTATTTGCATTGCGACCAAAGTAAAAAAGATCTTATTTTTATTGTTTTCTTCCTCAAACTAACAGGGACTGCCAGTTGTTAAACTGAGTCAGACAGAAGTACCGCTGAAAGCGTCCGTCATTCACACTCGCTTCTTGCAGTAGATTGTGAAGTCTCTGAATGGTGTCATGAACCCAAATAGGGAGACGTGATCACCATTTCTTTTTTAAAACTAATTAAACTAGATAATCCTGATCTCTCAAAATTCTCGTAGATGATTTTTACACACACAGTGCTCCATGTAGCGATCAGGCTAAAAACCTTTGACAGTAGCTCCTCCCACTCACGTTGGGGGTATCGAGAAACATTCGATGGGCAACAAGCAGCGAATTCGCTGTGTGTCCAAAGATGGATGCATATTTGGCACGTGAATCCAGTGTTGTGTGAACACAGCATAACAATGGCAGTCATATTATAAAAATGGCCGCCATTTTGGATTTATCTGGTAGCGAATGTGGTTTTGTGAAAGAGGGGATCCTTGGGTAATTCCATTATAAATTTGGTGCCACAAAATGTCTGATTTGTCAGAAATATCAACCCAACTGTTTCAACTGGAAATGATTAACCCTTTAACCCCTGAGGCGGCGTCTTTGACGCTTAAACACAAAATCTTTAACATCCTGTAACTGTAGCTCAGGCGTTGAAGGGTTAATAATGCTTTTTTCATTTCAGATCAATGACATCTATTTACTTTTTTTGCAGTGAATTGTTTGTGTCCATGACCATAGAAGAGATCTCACTCACTTCTGTTTGTTTGTTTTTATCACTTAAGGCAATTCCTCCGTAAACTGACAGAAAAGTTCACACTGTGGTTGCTGGACACCAACAGAAAATTCTAGTTTCCTTCAAAGCTCACAATTCAGTTGTGAGTCATCAATCACATCAATCATCAATCACTTCATAGATGACAGAATTTCTTCTTTTTTAATCATTATTTTAGAAAAATAAAGTGGACATTTAAATGTAGAGAAACAGCTCAAGCTAAAAAGAAACGTCCAAAAGCTTTAGGGTGACTTGTTCACCTTTGCATTGTTGTGTTGCACTAAACTGAAAGTTGTTGCATTTTTGTGTTACAAGAACAGCTTTTATAAACTACAGTCGTACTTTGCTCCAGAGCACTTGGGTTTTCAGGACGTGTCATCAGAGGCGTGCTCACAGGTCTCCGTGGACGGCTTTGCGGAGGATCCGGAGGCGCGACATCACCTCGTCCCAGTCCAGGTAGGCGCCTTCCAGGTGCCGCAGCCGGTCCGGTCGGCTGACGTAGCTCCTCCTCCCGTGCAGCAGACGCCAGTTATCGAAGGTCACGATGTCGCCTGGAAACCAAAAATAAATCCCCCTTAGTACTTTCTGCAAAGGTAAACTCCTTTGACCTATTGCCCCCTAACCTCTCGAGCTTCATTGCAAAAAAAATGTTTGTTTGAAACTTTCAATTTTGAACGCCATTTCCTGGTAATCTTGCACAACAATATTTCCCTGGTGCTCCCATGTTTTTTGCTGGAATATTGTGATAAATGTAATAAATGATTCGTTAGCTTGGCATATCAAGAATATGAATGCAGGTAAGGTAAGGTATAAGAAAAGGAAATCCAAAAATTTAAGTTTTCTGATTTTTCTAAAAATTGTATTGTACTATTTGTTTCCTCCAGGTGACCATACCATGGTTACTATGGAGATAAAACCAGAAAATAATTTTCTTTCAATTAATTTGTCACATGCTGCAGGGTTGCAGGAGTAGAAGGGTAGAATGAGGGGCGTGTAGCAGCCACTCAGCCAATCGGGGCGGGTTAAATTAACTATAGCTGCTGAATATCTTGGCAACCAAAGTTTATACATTTAAAATTATCTGTAGCATCGTCTGGTGAATATTAGATAAATGCTGATTTATAATTGGATTGAATGTGAACTGATTCAAGCAGTTTCTGCTTTTAAATGTTTTTTAAGGTGCAAACATGCGATGATGTAAAAAATAAAAAGGGAAATAATACTTTTTTCTACAAGAACTTAGTGAGCTGTGAAGTTTTAAAAGTCTAAGTGATGTATCTGGGAGCAGCAATGACTTATGGGTATGTAAGGGGAGAGCTGCCATCACCTCACTTTATGATCCATCTATTTTGAGCTCCTCAGGCCTGTTCATATGAAAACTACATAACAAAGCGCTTCTGCTGACCCTCCATCAGCACCATCCCGCTCCGCCCTCCCCCTTTCAGTTTAGTTTCTCCTCCGTAGCTCTTCAGAGGATGACTCAATTTGCTGTGCGCTGACACAAGTGAGAGGGACACCGCTGATGTCACCATGACCTTAATGAAGACAAAGATGTACCGGCGTGTCCTGTTCCAGTGCGTGCTCCGTTTACCTGAACACGGACGCCCTGACATCGTCTGATTGGGTTTAAGGAAACAAAGCGGTTCTGACCTGGCTCCATCTTGTAGGTGACCACGTTCTCCGGTCGGTTCATGATGTTCACGTAGGCCTTCAGGGCTCTGTAGAACGGCTGGACCCGATGTAAGGGAAGGTCCAGCACAGAGTCTCTGGTGGCGTTGTTGTAGTTTATCCGCACAATTCGACCTTCGGCGTCAACGCTGGAACATTGAAAGAGAGCGGTCAGCATTAAGATTTTTCAAAAGTATCAGGACGCTAAAATTCAAGAGCAAAAATGTCTCAGATTTGGAGGTCATGCAGAGTCAAAGTGGAAGTACTGGTTCTGACCAGCAGATGGCAGTGTCTGACTTCAAATGAAGCCACATGGATGATCTCCATCACTGCGGCGTGCCTCTGTGTGGCGAGCTCTTACTCGATGATGCGTTTCTTGGACTGCAGCATGAAATCGCAGTAGTCGGTGCCGGTGTCGGTGAAGTCCACGCGCACCGAGGAGAGCGTCCTGAAGGCCTCCGGGTCTTCTCTCTGCAGCTTCTCGGCCATGTGGAAGCCGTCCACCACCTCGCTCTCCCCTCCCTTCACAGCCTGGTTGATGCAGTGCAGAAACTGCACCTTTGAACACACACATGCTGCCTTTAAAACCCTGCCATCCTGCAGGAAAATCGCCCGTCGGGGCTCAGCGGCGGCTGTGAAATGCATTCAACAAGCTGAGCAGGCGTCGGCTCACCCCAGGTGCAAAGTGCAGAGCGGGGTAGTCTGTATGCAGGCTGAGCTTCCCGGAAGTGTAGGCCACGTTGTTCGCCATGGCTTTGTCCTGGACCTGCCACGTGTGCCTGAGAACAAAGACGGCATTCATGAAGAAAGCTCGCTTTAACCCCAACGCTTCTGCTTACAGAAGATCAGCGGTGACAATTACGACTGCGAGGAGAAGAGGATGAAACGCTCGGAGGGATCCCTGAGGGGGAGTGTGGGCAGAGCTCTCGGACTATAGACCCTTAAGTAGACTCTTCATTGAGATGCAGCAGCAGACGAGCACTAATGAGTCATCTCCTGCCTTCTGTTTACATGGACATGTTGTTAAACAGCGCCTCTGATGGCCGGCCTTCATCAGCTTTGTGTTCTGGCCGAGTGCTTGTTCCTTTGGAACGTTTTCAGGTTGTTTCCCTTCATCTTGGTCCGCAAATTATCTGCGCTGCAAGAACCCAAAATGATGAACTCCGGCAAATGAAAGGCCGAACAGACTCTGAAGAGTCTGTGAGAAGCAACGGGTTCCCCTCAACACTCGGGTGCCGCGGTCTTACCCGTAAAACGTCAGCCGCAGATAGCCAATCCTGTCTGCCAGTCTGGCCACTTGGCCCTTTTCTCCAGGCGCCCCCTTCAGGTAGACGATGCCAACGCGGCGCAGGGCAAGGAGCCAAGCGAGCGCCGCCTTATCGTCGTGGAGCACCTCCTGGTAATCGGCTGTGGGGATGCGCAGTTTGGAGTCCCAGTAATATCGCTCTGAAATGAGACGCAACATCAGAGGAGGCTTTGTTCTGAGCGAGCTGAGTGGAACGGAGACACAAATGTGCTCCTGTAAGAACAGCGTCTGCAAAAGCGGCTTCCTCTCCGCATTGTTCAGCCTCTTATCTGCCAGTTGCACCGACGCCTGTTTGTTCCCTCCAAATGCACATCAAACAGATACATCTCCACTCCGGTTCTGTTTGGCTGGATGGCACGGATGGTCACCGTTCTGGACTAATCCGTTGAAGCTTTGTTTTCACAGAAACCTG